>VCKU01000088.1:1250000-2500000 GCA_005876895.1 Drosophila azteca | reverse complement strand
GCCGCAGATAGAGGCAACGCAACGCTATCTCCTATCACCCGCTGGACGATGAGATCGATCTGGGGGTCGCAACCGAAATAAAACGATCCGCGTGCCGACTGCAGGGCGCAAACAGCAATGAAATGAAAACAGGAGAAATAATTGCTGGGCTGGCCGAGAGCGAGTGTAAAATTAGAACCTGAGCAAGAAACAAACAAATGCAAAACGATAATAAATATTTATGTGCGTGTAAACAATTTGATTGATTCGAGCCAAACGATCTGAAACGTAGATGAAAACAACGGCTGTCTACTGTTCTTCTCGCCATCTCGTAACGGAATGGAATTTTCTGTTTCTGCTTCTGTTTCTGAAATTGCAATTAAAGCCTTCCCAAACCAAACCGCAGAAACAACATCTAGAAAATATACAAAGAGATTCCAATGATCATCATCAGGCGTGGTGTCGAGTACTGGTACTGGTACTGGCACTGGCACTTTCTTTGGCCGCATTATGTCATCCTCTGTTAATTTCTGGCAAAAAAAATAAAAGATCTTGCTCTGTTCGCTCTGATCTCTGAACTGGCAAATCGTTTGAAGTTTGTTTAGCACATGGAACATTGTGGGTTGGCTTGTTGCTAATTGGGATGTGATCGGAAATGGATGGTTGCCGCCTGGCCTCACAATCAAATGGCCAGAAAAGAAGGGCAACTGGAAGTGGAAACTGGAACAGCCCCGCTCCTTCCTTCCTTCCTTTTCTTTCTTTCGGGCAAGAGATCAGGAGATGAGAGATCTATACGAACGTTCGATTTCGAGTGCAAAATCAATTTGCGTCAATTGCAGCTAAAGATTAGCCTCGCTCTAGTTTCGAGTGCGAATGCGAACGTCCACATAAATCAACGCCTGATAATAAAATACCCACCACATCATCCACATCATCGTGGAAGACAAGACAATAAGCTGCCTGCCCGGGGGGGCCTTCTGCCTGGAAACAAAACAGTGAATCCATCCAGTGATTCGCTGGATTATCTCTTATCATAAAAAACAATATGAGTTTACACCAATTAATGCCAAAAATAGATCCCTCGGTCGCGTCAGATTGTGGAAGATGATGATTCGAGCAGGGAAGATACAGTTGTTTCACTGACAGCTGGCTTTACCGTTGCGCGTGACGCAAGTCGAACGGCTTACCGTTACGCGTGAGGTTTATTTTAAGCCCCCCACATACCAAAAATAACCCAAAAGCGCAACCAATTCCCAAGCCCTCGTTCTCAGGCGTTTTGAGGCGAGTGCATCTGCACCGAAGATCAGGGAATCAGGGAATCATCCCAGATCCCAGCAACAGCAAACGCTTGACTGAATCAGCTGCTGCTGGTGGATTCAGAGCGCCAGTGCGCCGGGCCTTATCGGTTGCCGACATCGGAACCATAATTGTGTAATATATTGTCAGACGCGCGAGACGCCAGACACGACACAGAAAGTCTCTCGAGCACGGACACGGGCACGTGGCATGCAAATGAAGGCGTCGGCGAAATGCCCGCTGAATATCATTAGAAACATTTTGGTCAGCCTTGGCCAAAATTCATATAAAATGAAACAAAACCCAGACCAAATCCAAAACCGCAAAAAAAAATCCAATTAATTAAATCCATGCGAACTTCAATTCAGGGAAAATTTATGGCTCTTACAGTTCCATTGAATTCAAATATTTGCACGGCCCACAAATCACAATTGCTCGTAAATATTGCGAGAGCAAATATTGGTTTTTCGGTCGGTTAAGGTTGGATTCTGGCTAAACCCCCTCGGAATCTCTATGTGGGAACCTTGTAGATGGAGAGGCAGAACAGAACAGGAAGTTCTAAACGGAAAAAACAGTCATACCTGTGAATTTAGCTGGGTTGTTTAGTTTACTTGGAGGAACTACTGCTAGCCGTGGGAAATACTTTAAAGAAAGCTCCTGTGAAGGTATACCGAAAGTTGTGATGATGAAATTCTGATGAAACAGCTGCAGTGACAATTCACTTTCGTAATCTAAACACAATATAATTTCCGCTTGCACGTTCATTTCTAATCAAAGTTCAGGTACACACACAAAATCTATTAAGATCAAAGTTCGAAAGAAGAGCGCCGCAAATTGTAACAAAAGTAGCCGTTCGCTTATGGGAATATGCCCTAGTAGCATAAGGGTACCGTACCGCACCGTACCACTTCTATTACAAATCTGATAGTTTTCCAATTCTCAATGAGCTTATCGCTTTCCCCAATGTGATTTCCGATGATCTAGACACATTAATTACTTAGTGACACTGGAGTGTGGCGGTGGCATTGTGCAGTGATAAGGGAAATCGTGGAAATCGAAATAAAACAGATTGGTAATCTGAGGCAAGACTCGAGGCGAATCAGCTGACAAAAATACAAATATAGAAATCAAGAAAAACCCAGTCGCAAGTCCAAGTCCAAGGCGTTAGCAGGGTGGACGAGGAGGAGGAAGGGACTCGGACACGGACAATGACATTTGGCATTCCAGCAAAAACAGACGCGACCTGAATACAATAATATATCGTAGTTATAGTTGAACGGGTGGCATGGAGTGGGTGGAATGGATGGGTGGGGTGGGATGGGATGGGTCGGTGCTTTGCTTAAACCAGATAACAATAAACTCATTAACAAGTCGAGAGGAAAACAATAACAATTACGCTTGTGGGTCAGGCAGACGAGGAGGAGCGAGAGTGGGGAAGTATGTGTGTACATATATTTGTTATAAACAATTTCCTATTCATATTTGAGGAGCTTATCGCCCGAGTGCCTCGGAAGCAAACTTTATGGATAGACAAATAAATGTGTGGATAATTGTTTTTCTCTATTCTGTTCTGCTCTTTCCAGTTGGAGGCGTGTGCTAACAACAACTCATTCAACAATGCACACACGGAAATCCCATGAGGTGAAAGTACTCCCATGATGATGTTGCTGTTGATTGTGGACTTTACAACTTAAGGGCGTGTGGCTACAGAACCATTAAGGGAACCCACAAACACTATATATACGGAGTACTCTTCAGGTGAGACACACTTTGCAAAAGTAAATCAAACTCTAGCTTATACTTTACTCCGATTTCAGACATGTCTGCCTTGAAACTAGAAGAGTCCCCGCCTCCTGTGTATACGGTCTACTTTGAGGACTATCTCAGGCCAAAAAAACTCCAGAGAAAAGCACATCTGCAGCATTTTGAGCGGAAAGTGGGGAAAATGTCTGCCGTAGCCAGGAGTCTAAGACGCTTGAAGATACTCCGTTGGCACTCGAGGATCATTCAACGATTTCAGCAGCTGCCTTTGCCCAGTTTTCTGGGCTTTCTGCGTGCCCGCAAGGATGATGGCCTGTGCAAACGGAAATCTGGCTTCGAGATCTACTGCGAAATGGCCAGCATCCATGGCTTTCATGTCTTTGTCGGAGCTGAGACCTGGCAGCGTATTTTCTGGTGGCTTCTGATTTGCACTGCAGTGATTCTGTCCAACGTTATTCTCCTCACGGCACCCAAAGAAGGACCCACCATTCGTCTTATAAACAGCATGATGAAGCCAACCTCAGGGATACCCTTTCCGGCAGTCACTATATGTAGTTTGAATGAAGTCTCCAAGGAAAAGCTACAGAAAAGAGCCAAGGAATGGAAAGTATCGGAGGAAACACTGCGGAATAGAGTCATGGAGGAGCTGTTTCGCACAAACATTAGCTGGTCGCAGCTTCTGGAGGATCTGGCTCCGCCAATCTGTGAGCAGATCCGTAGCTGCAAGTGGGAGAATCATCTAGAAAGCTGCCTGGGAGTACTGAAGCCATTCTGGACCTTTGATCATCGTCTCTGCTGCAGCTTTAACTATCAAAAAGAGCTCTACACTTCACATTTGGGAGTTAGTCTTGTGTTAAACCCTCAAAAGGAGGATTATGCTGGCTCAAGAATTGCATCCCATGGCTTTGAGGTGCTCATTCATGAATCCCAAAGCGTAACGGATGCGGAAACTATGAGGATGATGATACCAAGTGATTCAGAGACCCAAATAATGTTGCGACCCTTTTCCACGCGGTTTACAGCGAATCTAGCGAAGCTTCCTATTGAGCAACGTCGCTGCTTCCTGCCCGATGAGCGTCGTCTGTGGTTCTACTCCGCCTACAGCCTAAGCAACTGCCTTTCCGAGTGTCGCAGCAAAAGAATATTTCAGTTTTGCGGTTGTGTTCCGCCCCATGCTCCTGGTGAAAGCACATGGCCCATTTGTGACCTCAAGCAGGTGGAATGTGTGCAGGAGTATGGCAAGTGAATGATATCTAATTCAAAATTAAGGTTTGTTGATTGATTTTCTACTTGCAGATGTCATTAGTGAGCAGATCACGGCAGTGGAAAGGGACTGCAATTGCCTGCCACCATGCAAATTCCATCGCTATGAATTCGAGAGTGATGTGCGGCTCCTAAAGGGATCCAATGCCACGAGCGAGGTCCGCTTGAATGTCTATTACGACCTCGCATTTACCGAGGAGCTGCTTTTGGAAGTGTACGAGACCTGGCTGGCATTCATAGGCAAGTGTCCATTAACGAAACGACCTACAAGACAAGCGGCCCCCAATATTAAAGTGTCATTCATTCATCCATAATGGGCAGGAACCTTTGGCGGCGTAAACGGCCTATTTATGGGCTGCAGTTTCGTGTCGGTCTTCGAGCTAATATTCTTTACGTGTGTGCGCCCCACTTGCAACTGGCTGGCGCTCCAGCAGATACTCTGGCGACGCCGCAGGAAACAAGCAAAAGTGGGTTTAGCTCATTAGCGGTGGGCGGTAATTAAGTGCCAGACTAATTACGGCGCGTCGCCTCCGCCGCACCAGTCGTCGGACAGAGGTCAAGCGAAAGAGATGGCGTTCAAGAAGCGCCGCATCTTCGATTTGCGGCAAGTGCAGGCCGCCCAACAGCTAGCCACCTCTACCCGCAGTGATCCCCTAAAGCGCTCCGATCCTGCGAGCCATCAGCCCATCCATCGCTTCCGCCAGTTGGGAAATTGGTTCAGCGAAAATATGCGCAACTATTGTCAGACCACGTCGCTGCATGGCTTCAGCTACATTACGCGGCAGGACATCAGCCGGAACGAGCGGCTGTTCTGGCTGATTGTTGTCATCCTGTCCATCATCACATCGATTGTGCTGGTCGTCGTCTCGTGGCAGTGGGCCCGCCAGACGCCCACAGTCACCGTCATCGAGAGCTCGCACTTTCCCACCTGGAACATACCATTTCCCGCCGTAACGATATGCAATTTCAACAAGATATCAAAGATAAAGGCGATCAACATGCTGCAGCAAATGTGAGAACACTTATCATAGATGTTTACAAGATGTTTATCCAAAGGACACTCTTATTTTTTTAGGCAAGTTCCTGCTGGAGTCAATAGATCGGAGCTGCACAACCTTTTCAATCTCACTCTGTTGCCCGTGGACAGTTTGATCAGCAATAGTTCATTGCAAACTTATGATAGGATCCTAAAGCTGAATAATGTCTCACTCACAACGCTAACGCGTCAGTTGTCGCCGGACTGCATTGAGATGATCTCCAGCTGCATCTGGAAGGGCATCAACACGCGCTGCGACAGTCTCTTTCAGCGCATCGAGACGATGGAGGGGCAGTGCTGCAGTTTTAATTATTTCGGAGGAGTAGCCAACAATTTCCCAGAGTAGGACAGCATTTTTCCCTTCCACACATCATTTACTAATCCTTTCCGATCCCAGGAAAATCGCTTATCAGGTGCCCAAGCGTCCGTATCGCGTCACTGGCTGTGGATATCCCACGGGTCTGACTGTCCTTCTCAGTCCCATGGCCTCTGATTACTACGGCACCTTCTTCAGCGGCTATGGGTTCCAGCTGATGCTCCATGACGCCTACAACTTTCCGGATGAGAACTCCGAGACCAAGGTCGTGACCTCTACGCGTGAGAGCTTTGTGCGAATCAATCCAGAGTCGACCTATGCCACCAACGATATTCGCCGCATGGACTTGTCGCTGAGAAACTGCCTTTTCGGGAGCGAGCGGGCGATGCACGGACTGAAGCGGTATTCCTTCATCAACTGCATGTTCGAGTGTAGGGTTATGATGACCCGAAACCTCTGTGGCTGCATTCCCCCATATGCCCATAACAATGGTACCTTCAAGATCTGTGATGTGCTGGATGCCAACTGCATGATACAGAGCAAGCGTAAGTGTGTGGGTTAAGGGGATCTCTTCCAGCAAATATAATCTTATCACTGTTCCTTTTAGGCCTCTTCTCCCATGCTTTGGCTAATCTAAATATATCGCTTTCGATTGTGCGCGAGACGAGCAGCTTTCCCTGCGGTTGTCTGCCCGATTGCCAGTCGAATCATTATGTCTCGGAGAGCACCATGGGCAGGCTGGATGTCAGCTACTTTGCCAATCGTCCGGGAACTAGGTATGCGTGCTATAACCCTTCTTGTAACCAGAAATCATAGATTTATTCGTTGTAGCAATGACACGGACAGGATTCTGTTGCATGTATTCTTCAGTGACCTCATGAGCACCCGATATCGGACAGACATTTTCCAGAACTGGTTATCCGCCTTGGGTGAGTGGAAGCACATCCTATAAAGTGACAGCATAATGATAGTTCTCTTTTGACAGCTTCATTTGGCGGATTGTTGGGTCTAATTATGGGCTTTAGCATCGTGACGGCCTTTGAGTTTCTGTACTTCCTGACCTTTCGACCCATATTCAACTATATCAACCGCGATTAAGGAGCGCACCGCGCACCCTCACGCACCACTGCACACTATCCCACCTCTTGACACGCTTTAATTAGAGCTCTGATTGATGAGCAGTACTCAGAGCACTCGCATCGCTATAAATTGACTGAATTTCGAGCACCCTTCAGGCACAACGCACCACGAACATGACTCAAGTGGAGGACCGTTCCAACTATCGCCGCCTGTTCAGGGAATTTCTGCGCCAGAGCTACATTAATGGCCTGCATCCATTCCTGTACCCCTCACCCATCCGATATGCCAAGTGGGTGAAGAAACTGCATCTAAAATCGTATCAATAACTATATAACCCTATTTGCAGAGCACTCTGGCTGACGTTGATGGCCGCAATTGTGGTGTGGACCCACATTGTTATCGTCAATCTCACCCTAGAGTACCTAGACCAGCCAACGGAGATCCACATGGCCCCCGATCTGGTGCACGTGGCCAACAGCCCCTTTCCGGCCGTCGGTGTCTGCACCGCCAATAAGATCAGCCAGCGTCTGCTGCGGAACTATGCCGTCAAACTGTGAGTCCTTTATTGATTCTCTCAGCGTTAGATTTAGTCGAAGTAGCCCAGGTTCTTGACCTCAGCGGCCATGGCCAGAATCGAGTCGAGGAGTTCCTCGCTAGCTGGCACGATCTGTGCAGCTGGCAGCTTGAAGCCGGTGAGGATACTGTTAGAGGAGGGACGCAGCTCGTAGCAGAAAGACATGCGCACATCCTGAGTGCCGTAGGCCCAATCCACACTGGCGCCGGCCGCTGGGTAGATGGCATCGTAGATGTTTCCTCCGGTGTACGTGGTGCCGTAGCGCTTGTTCACGGCGGCAATGGACACGTCGTAGACCTTCTTGAAGTCGGCCACGTTGTCGGGGAGCGCATTGGTGTGTCCGTAGGGATAGAGCAGGTACTGGGAGTAGGCGTGCAGGGAGATGTACAGCTGGATCTTGCCCTTCAGCGATGCAATGTATTGGGACAGGGAAAGAGTCTCGATTTCGGAGAAGGCAGAGGGGCCGGCATAGGTATCGGAGCAAGCGTTGCTGCTGGCGCCCACCTCGTTCCAGTGGAATGCCCAGTTGCGGTTGGGATCGGCGCCGAAGCAGCCCTGATAGGGGGTGCGTGTCTTGCGCCACAGTCGGTCCGTGGTGTGGGTGTAGACGTAGCCATCGGGGTTGGCGTGGGGCAGGACGTACCAGGTGTAGTTCTCGGCCAGCTGCTTGACGGCCTCCACTTCGGAGGTCAGGAGCTGGTTGATGATGTATGTGGCCGCTGCGGGTGCGATCCACTCGCGGGCGTGGATGCCAGCCTCCAGGAAAATGCCGGGCTTCTCCTTGCCGCTCTTGGTGATCTTCACGCCCAGAATGGAGCGTCCCTGATAGGTCTTGCCGCCCTCGATGAGGGTAACGACTCCGGGGTTTTCCTTGGCCAGGGTCTGCAGCCAGGCGTAGGTGTCGTCCAGCTCGTAGTACTGCTCCCAGTTGTAGGATTCACCAGCGCGTCCCTTGGTGGCCACCTTCTCGTCGGTCTCGTCCATGGTCTTCTGCAAGTCGCTGGACTGCAGCAAGTACTTGATCTCAGCCTTGCCCAGGATCTCCAGTAGATCGGGGACCTTGTGCGGGGCCACAACCATCTTGACATCGGCTCCCACAATGTGCACTCCGTCCAAAAACAGGATAGAGTCGCTAGAGCTCTCGAGCTGCTTCAGCACGGCCAGCTGCTCGGCATTCTCCGCGTTCACCTTGTACAGGCGATAGTTGTCATAGCGGGCGCGCTCGGCACTAACTCCCGCCAGGGCCACGATGGCCAGGAGGCCGAATAGAAGAGATTTGGTCAGCGACATGGTTGTCGTTGGTAGTATGAGCTGCGAACGGGAGCGATAGCTGCTTTTATAGGCCAGCCCAAAAGGCGACGCCGATAACAGTCGAACATAATTTACTGTGTGTCCGATAGGGCGAGGTGCGCGAGTGGCTTTGTTTTGTCCATTTCTGTGAGGCAGTAAATATCTCGGGGTAATCTGTGGGTGGTTCTTATCACGGTCTCAACCCCTTCGCATGGTAAATCATTGAATGACGTCCCCGAGAATTCTCCCAGAAATTGCCATTTCATGAGACACAAGTGTCTTTAGACGCTTGTCTCTCGAGTTCCCTCTTAGACGCCTCGTCATAAACAACGTACTAGTTAGTCTAGGGCTTTATTGCAACTTGTAACCCTCGATAGCGGCAGCGGCCTTCACCATTTCCACCAGCGAATCCGTTGTCTCCTGTCCCGTGGGGATTATCTGTGATGCCGGCAGCCTGAAGCCCGTCCAGAAGTTATAGCCCGAGGGTCGCAGCTCGTAGGTGAAGGAATACTTGGTCTTCAGCACCCCATAGGCCCAGTCCATGCTGGAACCCGCCGCCGGATAGATGGCATCGTATACATTCCCTCCCGTGTAGCGGGTGCCAAAGCGTCGCTTCATACCCCCCAAAGCAGCGGAGAAGATCTTTTCCAGCTGTCCATGATTCTCAGGCAGCGAGGAGGTGTGTCCGTAGGGGTAGAGCAGCAGCTGGGAAAAGGAGTGCAGCGATAGGTACATGAAGACGGGCTCTGGGAGGGACATCAGATACTGCGAGAGGCTCTCCGTCTCGGGCTCTGAGAATGCCTTGGGTCCAGCATACGACTCCGAGCAGGGCTCATCGCTGGCCCCCACCTCGCGCCAGTGGAAACCCCAGTTACGATTGGGATCGGTTCCCATGCAGTTCTTCTCCTGCGGACTGCGTGTCTTGCGCCACAACCGATTCTAAAGAGTCGAAAAAAAGGGGATATTAAAAAGATTATGCATAAGATTGTAATATTAGAGTTTACCGTGGAATGAGTGTAGACATATCCATCGGGATTGGCATGGGGCAGAATGTACCATACGTAGGAGCGGGCAAGGCTTTGGATTTCTGGTTGCTGGGACGTAAGCAATTGGTTGGCAAAGTACGTGGCGGTGGCTGGACTGATCCACTCCCTGGCATGCATGCCCGCCTCCAAAAAGATTGCCTGCTGTTCGCCCCTCTCCGTCCCAGCACTGTGGCTGATCCTCAGACCCAGGAGCTCCCTTCCCTCGTAGCTGCGCCCAGCCACAAACACGCTGACGATGCCTGGGTTCTTTTCTACCAGGTTCTGCATCCAGCGATGGGTGTCATTCAGCTCGTGGTACTCCGTCCAGGAGTAGTCATCGCTGCGACGATTCGCATCCGCCACGGGTTCGATATCGAGCGACAGACTGGCCTGGGCATTCTCATCGAGGAGCTCAGGGGAGAGACCCAAGCTTTGGAGCAGCTGCAAAAACTCTTCATTGTAGCCGGGAGCTATCAGTGTGTTAATGGCACCCAGATGGAGATTATTCAAGAATAGGACCCTCTCGTTCATGGCCTCCAATGGCCGTAGACCCTCCAACTGCTCTGCGGTCTTTGGCTCCAACCGGTAGACACGATGATTCTCAAACGTACGGCGTTCGCACAGGCACAGGGCCAGAAGAGATAGCGACAGTGACACTAGAAGAACCGTCATTCTGGAACTAATCAAGGAATGCCCAGGGACTAGGGTTTTTATACTAACTCTTTATGTCGTGTCTTGCATACTAATTTGTCTTTTCTCCACTCCCTCTTCGCTTAGCTATCAGCACCAGGAAAATTCAAACTTCAACGATGAGTCTACGCTGCAGAGGGTGGCCCTAGATGTGAACGATATGGCTGAACGCCTGCTGGTGCTGGCGCAGTTCTATCTGAATCCCCTGGAGACCCCGCGGCTGGACGAGGTGCAGCTGCAGCGGCTCCACTGGCTGCTCTCCAGCTATCACAACAACACTGGCTACTCGGTGCGTGATATATTGCGCCAACTGTCGCCAGACTGTGGCGAACTGATAATCCGAGGCATTGTCTACGGCGCCCCTGTGAACACCAGCCAAATGTTTGTCAAGCGACCGACCTCATCGAATGTGTGCTGCATATTTAACTATCGCCGTCCCAGCTATTCCCGATTTGCGTGAGTGAATCCTACCACCCATAGAGAAGATGGAAAGCTAATCAAAAGAGATTTCAGGCACACACGAGACGAGGATAATGCCGAGATGAGGGCCCTGCCAAAGGTCGTGTTTGAGTCCAATTCCATTTTGAACAGCGTTCAGTTTGTGCTGCAGGACACCGCAGAGGATGATCACACCAAGACTTTCATGACCAACAATGCATTTCAAGTGAGAGTGCGATTCCCTACCCTCTGATCACATCACCTAATGTTAGTATTCCTTTTCTTTCAGCTGACAATATTCCCGCAGGAGGATTATGCCACTGTTCAGTCCACAACTTTGGGAGAAATACTCGTTGATCACAACACTATTGTCGAGATTCCTATTCAGCCTACGTTCTTCAGCTCCAGCGAAGGAGTGCGCGGCGTCTCGCCAGAAGCACGTCGCTGCTACTTTCCCGAGGAGGGGAGAAAACTCCTCAACCAGTAGGCTTCCCGCACCATTTACCCATTGTACCATCCACTGATAATCCTATTACAGATCGTATTACTCCATTGACGAGTGCCTGCTGCTGTGTCGCATCAAGAGCATGATGGATCACTGCGGCTGCGTCTCCCCACCTATGATTGGCAGCTCCACAAACCTAAGATACTGCGGCCTGCCCGATTTGCCCTGCCTGACAAAATGGAGGAACATTTGGTATGGTTACGACGAGTTCTCGTATCTGCAGGAGGTCCAAGGACAATGCACCCACTGCCTGCCCACCTGCAATGGAGTGAGTTTCAGCATCAACAGCAATGTTGCACCCCTACGCCTCACCTACAATGGCACAGGCTACTTTACGGGTCTACTGTGAGTCCTTCCTTTCAGGCTGTCTCTTAATCTGTTGCTAAATTGTTTAAATTTCAGAAAGGGATTAACTAACGAGCGACCTTTGGCTGTCATCAAGCTCTTCTTCAGGTTGCGCTTTGCGGAGGCCACCAAATCGGAGCTGGTCAGCACTTGGGTGGTGCTACTGAGTGAGTAATCCAATCTCTACAGGCCAGGCATTCAGGAAATCCATTTATCTATTGTTGTCTCTTGCAGATCGCTTTGGGGGCATCCTCTCGCTTATGTACGGCTTCAGCATAGTCAGCTACATCGAAATAGTCTATTACCTCACGGGCAAGTGGTTCGTTTTCATCTGCAGATCATTTAGGAAGAAGCAACCACCAGCTAGAGAAAGCAACACTCTCTACTGGGATGAGTTAAGGGTGCCCAATTAGCATGTGAGAGAACCCACTCTCCTCGGATGTATGCTGAGCATAAATACTCTTTATATTGAAATCGCTTTGAAATACGCTCACAAATGATCAACAATAGAATGGACTTATATCAAAAATGTATATAATGCAAACTCCACCGCTTGACGCTGACTCACGCACACGCACGCACTAATAATCGTCGCCGCGGGATACGATCTCCTTGCAAGTGGGACGCAGCATGATGGTATGCTCATACTGGGCCGTATAGCAACCCTTGATGTCGCACAATGGCGGATAGGCCTCCACAATGCCCTTGTCGCACAGATCCTTGAGAGCCATCTGGTACTTGGTGGCGCCAGCGCGATCCAGCCAGCGCTTGCAGAAGGCCAGAGTGCCAAAGTTCTTGTTGATTGTGCCCAGAAGCTGCTTGGAAGACTGAAGACGCAAAGGCACGAACGGCAGATCAAAGTTCTTCATGTAATGCGAGCAGTCCATGTCGTCGTGCACCAGACCGCGTCCCGTGGAGCCGAAAGTTTCAATAGCATAGAACTCATCCTCCTCCATGCGCGTGGACTCACCGCCCTTCACAATGGGTACAGTTTTGCCAGCATGAATGCCTATGGAACGAATGAAGATAAAGATTGGGGTGAGTGAATCTACTTGCAATACATATTTATATAGATTTAAGCTTACGGTACGGGCTAATGGAGTGTCCGTTCAGATTACGTATGGCCTTGATTGGGTATGTCTTGCCGTCGAGCTCGATTTCGTATGATTCCATCACCTCTTGAATGGCAGCACCAATATCACATAGACGCACGTCAATGCCAGCCTCCTTGATACCAGTGTTGGTGGCCTCCTTGACGGCCTGCAGCAACTTGTCGTACTTGTTGTTGAAGGTCAGGGTGAAGGCACAGTCGATGATGCGGCCCTTGATGTGGGTGCCAAAATCAATCTTGCATACGTCGTCGTACTGCAGGACTGTGGGGTCGCCAGCATTGGGGGTGTAGTGGGCCGCGCAATGGTTCAGAGAGCAGCCAGTGGGGAAGGCCAGGCCAGCGTCGAGGCCGTTCTCGCCGATAAGACGACGGGCTGTGTTCTCCAGCTCCTCGCAGATCTGGATCATGGTCATGCCGGGCTTGATGAAGCGCTGCATGTACTGACGCGTCTGGCGATGGGCCTCGGCTGCCTGGCGCAGCTCCTGGTAGATGTCGTTGTTCATGCGGTCCAGGGCACGCTTCTCCTCCGAGGTGAAGCGATCCTTGGCTGTGCGATCATCCGGCAAGTCCTTGGGCGTGGGATGCTCAACAATCTCTCCCTCGGGAAATACGCCAGAGGGGAAAAGCTTTGCAATCGGTATGGTCGGGGGTTCCGTCTGGCCGTTGGCGGCTTTCTTCCCCTTGTTGTTCTTCTTCTTCCCCGCTGGCTGAGCCGAAGCGGCGGCTTTTTTTTCCCCGTTTGTTGTTTCTGCATCTGCATCCGGGGCAATTTCCTCGCTGCCACCCTCAACGGCCTTCTTGGCTGCGGCCTCTGTGGAAGGGGTTGTGAAAGTTAGGCGTGTACGGGTACGGGGCAATTGCAATTATTGCATTTTTCGCAGAGGTCACTCACCTTGCCGCAATTTCTTGTTGTTCGGCTTTGGCTTTTTCTGTTTCTTTGCGTCCTCGCCGGCAGCACCGTTCTCGGTGATGGCCGCCTCCACGTTCAGTGCTTCGGTTGAGGACATTGTTTAACGCAAGTCGGTGAAATTAGCGAATATAATCAGTGCGATTTGCTGCCTGGCGATGGCGATGCAGAAGAAAGAACAAAAACACGAGGTGCTACCACCAGTGTTGGCTAATAATATTGGTCGCAGTCACGAAGTATTTTTATAATACTGACATTGTTTTTGTGGTACTAAACAAGGCGGTTTCTTTTGTTTTTTCGATTTTTAAATTATAAATTATTTATATATTCACGTTGCGACACGAGAAAACTGAATAACTTTACTGCCTGCCTGTCGACAATTTTGGGAGTTTCAAAGATGGTGCGACCCTCATGCAGTGTTGTAAATCGCATGGATTGCTGTATGTGTTGACTGTCCATCCCTGGACAGTTTTTGTTTATAAACGCGAGTTTTTTTTATTATAATTCCTTAAAATGGACGAAATCCTGTTTCCCACACAACAAAAGAGCAATTCCCTCAGCGACAGCGACGATGTGGATCTCAAGTTTTTTAACACAGCCTCCGGCGAGCGCAAAGACAGCGACACTGCCTCAGACACTGCCAATGAGGGAGACCGCGATGCCAAAGACGGCGACATGGACACCAAAAACATAGACGGCGATGGCGACTCCGGGGAGCCGGCCCTGAAGAAGCTTAAGACCAAGAAAGAACTGGAGGAGGAGGAGCGCGAAAGAATGCAGTGAGTAGCAGGTGGATATAAAGATGATGTACCCCCAAAGTGACTCTTCTCTTGCCCAGAGTTCTGGTTTCCAACTTCACGGAGGAGCAACTGGATCGCTATGAGATGTACCGTCGCTCTGCCTTCCCTAAAGCAGCCGTCAAGCGGCTGATGCAGACGATAACCGGCTGTTCCGTCTCCCAGAACGTTGTCATAGCCATGTCCGGAATTGCCAAGGTGTTTGTGGGCGAAGTGGTAGAGGAGGCGCTCGACGTGATGGAGGCCCAGGGCGAGTCGGGCGCCCTGCAGCCCAAGTTCATCCGCGAGGCAGTGCGTCGGTTGCGCACCAAGAACCGCATGCCCATAGGCCGCTACCAACCGCCCTATTTCAGATTAAACTGATCCCCCTAAACCGTATAGAGTGTGAAATCTAGTGCGTAAGCTAGAATAATATCGTTTACAAAAGCATCTTTATTGAGTGTTGTGTTTAATCTACAAAGTCCTATGCTAGTCCATCCGTCGGGCCTCGGCCTGCATGGTCTGGAGCACGATGTGGGGCACCAGGTGCGTGGAGGCGTAGTTGAGGGGCACGGTGGCCAGCGGCGCCGTGCCGTCGGAGGGGAAGTTCAGCTCCTGGGCCATGGGCATGTCCTTGTCGATCACGTCCTGGGCAATCAAAGTCTTTGTCTCCTCGTACTCCATGCCCGCCTCGGGCTTGGCGCCCATCAGCAGCTTGCCCCGCTGCACTCCCATGTACTGGGTGGCCTTGGCGTTCAGTGGCAGCTGGCCGCAGGTGTCGGCGTGCACCTTGCGGTGGGCCTGCAGGTTGGAGATGCACGTGAAGCGCTTGCCGCAGTTGTTGCACAGGAACCGCTTGATGCCCGTGTGCACCGTCATGTGGGTGAGCAGGCTCTCCCTGTAGGGATACTCCTTGGGGCAGAGGTGGCACTTGTACGGCTTGTACTCCGTGTGCCGCGTTTTCAGATGCGACTTGTACTGGGCTTTCACCTTGAACGTCTTCCCGCATTTGTCGCACTGGTAGGGCGTTTCCGACTGGTGCAGCAGCAGGTGCGTCTTGAGGATGCCAGCTGTGGAGAGCCGCTTGCCGCAGACGCTGCACTGGTAGAGCGGCAGCCGGCCGCAGTCGGAGCGCACGTGATCCGAGAGGGAGGTGCGGCCCGTGAACTTCTTGCCGCACTTGTCGCAGATGAGGTTGCGGGGCAGGTTGCGTGGCTCCTTCTTCGAGTGGAAGTTCTTCTCGTGGTTCTTGAGGCTGTCGTGACCGGTCATGTACTTGTCGCACTTCTCGCAGTACAGCAGCTCCTTGTGCTGCTGGTGGGCGTGCTCCGTGGCCAGCTCCTTGCTGGCGAAGAACAGATTGCAATAGCAGGGACACTTGAAGATCAGACTTCCATCCTCCCCATGGACCTTTAGATGCGTCTCGAGGCGCTTCTCCACCAGATAGATCTTGCTGCAGATGGGGCACTTGAACACCTCCTCGTCCAGCTTCGCATGTACGTCGACGTCCTTGAAGATGTCCTTGATATCCTGCTCGGAAAGCTTGTGGTCGTCCCGCAGATGCTTCTCGTAGGGCTTCCGTATGTGGTAGATTTTGACGCAGTGCGGACACTTCCAGGTCTTCTCCATCTTGTTGATCATCTTCAGTCGCTCCTTCAGCTCTTTTTTGGTGATCTTGGCCACGCGCTTCGGTGTGCTCGGCGGCTCCTCGGGTGTGGGGGATCTGACGGTGCCTCGTTTTCGGTATTTCCGCTTGCCCGTCGAGTCCTTGGCCCGTTTTTTCTTCTCCTCGTAGTTGTGCCGCAGCGACAGGACATCCTCCTCTGTTTCCGCCGTCTCAGCCTGCTGTCCCAGCGGCACAGCCGCTATCTCATCCAATATCCCGCCGCCATGCTCCACCTTGAGGCTCTCGAAGGGCTTCAGGCCATCGCCCTCGTCCGTGCTGAGCAGGACATCCAGCAGCTTGTCCTTCTCGCTGCTGAAAATGTCCGCACTCTCCGTCTTCACAAACAGACTGGCGTCCTGGTACTCGAAATCCTCGTCGAAGGCCTCAACCTTGACCATGGCCGGGGCAGGCAGATGGAACTGTGTGGCGTCCGCCTCCTCGTCGCTGTTGTTTGGCTCAAAGTCGGGACACTCGTCGCCCGAGTCCGAAGACTGCTCGTCGCTGATATTCTCCACCTTCAGCTGCGGCGGCGCCGGCACCGCCTTCGTCTTGATTCTGCTGGCCAGAGGAATGTCATCGTCGCTTTCCGATGCAGTCGCATCGTCCTCCTCCTCCTCGGACGAGCCTGCCTTTATCTTTGTTCTTTGTCTGATGCGTCCCTTAACCTTCTTCTGATCCGAAGGGCCAGGATTGTGTTCTAATTTTCCGCAGGTGTCTGGGCGACTGCGTCGATGCTTGGCGAGGTTGGAGGAGCAGGAGAAACGGGTGGAACAGCACTTGCACTCCACTGGGCGCACTCCTGCTGCAGCTGTGGGTTCTGTAGTGGGAAGACTCTCCTGGAAATAAAGGGATTTTATTGTTTCATCTTCCAATTCCATTTGATTCTACTCACCTTGGGGGTCGTCTCATCCGTATCGATGACTTGCTGGCACTTTGTCTTACAGTGGCGCTTGTACGCCTCCAGATACTTGTACTCTGTCCCGCACTTGTCGCACACATATTTCTTCTGTTCCTCATCCGCTGTGGATGAGGCATGCTCGCTCTTAACGTGCTGCGACAGTTCCTCCTCATGGCAGTAGCGAGCGTTGCACTGGCGGCACTGGAAGCCGCCCGGCGGCTGGTGCTTCTTCACATGCTTCACATAGCCGGCCAGGGAGATGAGGGCTTTGTTGCACACGGGACAGTGCAGTTTGGGCACTCCGTCTGTGGTGATCTCCACCAGCATTTTCTGGGCTACTCCTCCGCTGCCGCTGGCCATCGATTCTGCAGCTGTGGGGTAGATTCTTTGATTAGTTTTTGAATATCAACCACTGAAAAGCCAACAACTGATTTTCATCCCTGGTCGATTGAGGGGGATGGTAGTGTGTGGGTGGGGTGGGGGGTATAGGAAGAAGGAACATTAGATTGGAAGATTGCACTTTGACTTCTTCGACCGGAAACCACATACACCTACCCATTGCTTGGCTGTTCTTCACTTCTCGCTCGGCGTCTCCTTTCGGTTGAACTCCCTCACAGACACCGCCTCCGCCGCCGTTTCTGCTGTTGCTGCTGCTGCTGCGGGGGTCAGACCGTCTCGTCGTCGCTGGCTTGGGCTACACTCAAATCTCTCCAAAGGATTCTATCCTGCTGCATTTTTGCTCACACTGAATCGGGGGACTCTTATTGTTTGTTGCTGTTTCGCAGGTCAGCACTGGGAAAAAAATTAACAACTTGCCAGTACACTTTAAAAAATGAAAATTTGCTGGCGAGTAAATTATTTTTCTTTGTGCAGCCTGGGGTGGCAATGTAGCCCTGGTCGGAGCGTTCATATCAATCAGTAGGGAACTAGTTCGTGAGAGGCACTCTCAGTGTGTGAGAGAGAGAGAGGGAGTGGCGACAGGGTTGCATTAGCAGTGGCTTACCGCGAGAATTTGAAAAACGCATTTGAAAATTAAATAACTACATACGTATAATTATTAAAACTGTAATTATTAAAACTGAAATGGGAAATTGAAAACTATTAACCTAAAGAAATATTCTGAAATGTACGGTTATGTGTATATTAGATGGTTGATAATGATGGTTTGATGGGATGTTATATATCAGAGCATATATTTTTATGGAACAAATTTAAGTTCGGCGCTCTGCGGCGGAGATGTTTACTTTAAGAGCTACTACGAGTAATAATACCTAGAATTATCAACATGGTAAACAACTCTGCGGAACATACGCCCACGTTTATCGCTATAATTAGATATGCGTACCATTGATGCGATTATATCCTCCAATTGTCGTTCTGATTGAGTGTGACTCAGGGAACTGTTTGCCCTTTACAGTCCGTGTACACGGCACGGATTCCCATTCCCCATCCACAATCCACAATTCCGAATCCGAATTCAGTATTCCCTCCGCCATTGAAGCACGCCAAGGGCACTCTTTGATTTTTTGGTGGGTGATTACATTCAGGAAATTTACACTCATGCAGTTTATTGGGCTCGAAGCCTGATTACAATTTAGTGCCGGCTATGACAGCCTTACCACTGCCCCACTGCTACCGAAAGTGACGTCAATCTGAACATTTGTGTGAATGAAAATCGAATTGTGTTGTGTACGTAGAAGGGGCTGGGCTGGGCGGCTTATTTGCATATATAAACAAGTACACGTGCAGACATACAGACGATACAGACGCGAGTATTGTATTGGTAAGGTCAATTTTGATGAAGTGCCTTTGAAGAAGACACTCACTCACTCACTCTATTGGGGCTCGCTTGAAATCAGAATCGTCCCACAAGTGCCAAGAGACCTGCTATTAAATTTCAATTATAATAATAACTAGGGGAAACCCCAAACATTTCAAATACAGAGCCAGGATCATTGCGTTAGTCATGCAAGGGAGTCCAGTCCGTTTATTTTGTTGGTTTATTATGCAAATTTGAATTAATTTTTCGTTTGCTGCACACGTGAGGGCCATTCTGTTGCATTTGCAACTGTTGCTGCCCCCTGTCTGCGTTTCAAATTGCTTTCGAGCGCAAATCGTCGGCAAATGTCATTAAATATGCATATCGTTCGTATCGTTTCGTGGGCTAAACACTGTACAATGTGTGGTGGGGGGTGTCGCCAGTCTCCTGTGTGTCTATATGCAGATGTAGATCCTTTCCTGTGTGCTCCACCCTTGAGATTACCGAGCAAGGACATTTTGGAATCTTTTGTTTTATAAATAGCCGCCTTTGATAGACAATTAAAAATGTATTTTGCTTTCGGCACAGGCCTATCAATAGATGAGAGATTGCACTGTAAGAAATGGTTTTGAAAAACGAACACGTGATTCGCATCTTGGTCCCCTTTTACCTCACAAGTTGTTAGCCTTAAGAAATGTTATCCTGCCGCCTCTGCCCCTGTCCTCTGCCCTGCCCTCTGACATGTCTAAGCACTTTGTGCAAATTGTCAACGCTGCTGTTGCTGTTGCTTCGTCCTTCTACGCATAGAGCGGACAACAACAGGAGCCGCTGCCTCAGCCTCAGGAATGGCAACAGAAACAGAAGCAGCAACTGCCTGCCTGCCTGCCTCGGCAACAAAGGCTTCAGGTTATTGCATGCATTTTAATTAGTAGACAAGCCAAGTGGGCTGCCACTATATAGAGACAGGCCCACACATACACACACACACACACTGGCAGGAGGTTCTATATAGTATATGAATCGTATGCATGCTCAAGAAGAAGCATTGGATGAATTGCCTCAGCCACAGTCGCTGCGTGGGTGATGCCAAGAGTTCCAATGAGAGATGAAAGGGTATCCTGCATCTGCATCTGAATCTGATTATGATTAAGATCCGAATGATATACGAAGGGAATCGATTATTCAGAGATGAAAGAGTATCGAACTGACAGCAGATGACATCGATGGGACATCCTCCATCCTTCCTGCCTTGCCTTGCGTATTGCCAGAACAGAACAGATAGACTAGGATGCTGGGCATAAACAAATCTCGGCTCATCAGCGTCACAAACAAGACAATGATATATGGATTTCGGGGGAAGCCTTTGTCAATTCAAACTATTCTCGTGGATCCCCACATGCCCCATATCTCATGCCATGCACCCCCTGCACCCGCCACAGTCACAGAGCTGTAAGCGAGGACTTCAGCACAGAGCTTCCTCTCAATCTATCATTCTGCCCTCGCTCTACCATCCTCCCTCCCTCCCTCCCCCCATCATCGTCACGTTCTGCGCTAGTTTCTTGTATTTATTTTTAAATTGTTTCACACACACACACACAGACATATACAGAGAGAACCACAAGGAGAAACATATACTGGCCCCTCGCCCGTTACTCTCGCCTCTCCATCTCTATCTCCCTCTCTCTCTGTTCTGGCACTCACATCCTCCATGGAGGACGCCGGCGACGACGACAACTCATGTTTGTATTGGTGTGGTGAGTGTCCTACCCCCCCTCTAGGCTCTGTGTGGGTGTGTGTGTGAGTTTGTCTATAAAAACGTAGAGAAAAAAGGAAATACTACAAGGAACAACGTATAGAGAATATGGGATACCCGCTAATTAGATATGGATGAATATTTCTGAGAGATTTCGAAGGAAGACTCAAGGGAATATATAGAAACTTAAAGATGGTTTTACTTTCGATGAGCATTTAATTTGTTTTTTAATTTTTTAACTGTAATTTTGGATATATCCTTATAACTTTTGGGAGATTGGTAGCTAGTGTTGTTGTCAGGGATTCTTATAAATTAGAGCTCTTCATTTTCATAATTTATGGGTGTTACTACACTGATAAACATATAAATGTCATAGTAAAACCGAGCACTATCATCTTTAAATTAAATATATGGTTTTTAAATACAAAAATAGAAAAATTAAATTAAAAATTCAAAGATTTCTCATTGAGTCAAATATAAATGTATTAAAAAACATTTTTAGGTTTTTTTTTAACACGTTCATATTTAAAATAAATATAAAAAAGTTTAAAATAAATATATTATATTAAATTCAAATATAAAATATTATTTTTAATACTGCCCATATTTAATTTGAATATAAAATATTTTTAAATAAATAAATTATATTAAATTTTTAGTAAATAATTCAATTAAAATATGAAATATATTTATTTTAACACGACATTTTAAATATGAAATATATTTAGATAAAATAAAAAAAAAAATTAAAAAAATAAAATAATTTAGATAAAAAATATTTTTAGGTTTTTTTAACACGTTCATATTTAAAATAAATATAAAACAGTTTAAAATAAATATTATATTAAATTCAAATATAAAATATTATTTTTAATACTGTCCATATTTAATTTGAATATAAAATATTTTTAAATGAATAAATTATTAAATTTGTAGTAAATATATTCAATTAAAATATGAAATATATTTATTTTAAATAGGAAATATTTTTAAATAAATAAATTATATTACATTTTTAGTAAATATTTTCAATTAAAATATGAAATATATTTATTTTAAATATGAAATATATTTAGATAAAATATTTCCGTATAACTTTAAAAACTTAAATGAAAACACTAAATTTTTAATAATTCCACTCTCGGATGAAAATGAAATTCATGGTAGTGCAGAGATATGGTGATCTCTACAGGGAAATAGGTGATGCCAGATCTTTCGAAAGAATAACGGTTACACTTGTAACCACAAATATACCCTTTATTTTTTTTAGTTGGCGATTAACGGGTATACAAACACACAACAACAAAAACAAATCTGTGTAGCTCTCGCATCTGTCAAGCAACCAAATACCCCACACCCCACCACCACCAACACCACCACGCGTGTCCCTTCGCGGCCCAGCGTATGTATGTGTCCCTCTCTCTCCCTCTCTGTCTCACTTTGGCTTTGTGTGTGAGTGCGGGTTTGTATGTAAATGTCCTTGAGTGCTTGACGGATGACATTCATAAACGTCACTTCAATTACCTCCACGCGCCAACGCCATCGCATCGCCAGCGCCATCGCCAGCGACGATGCGACACCATCCCTGGTCGCCAGATCCCCATTTTCTCCATTTCCCCATTTTCCAGGAAATTCCCCTGCTGCTGCCGGGCAGCCGCCGGCCCACAGCCGGCAGGAGGCAGCACACGACACAACCGACACAACCGACACCCGACACCCGTTTACCGCGAAACTTGTGAAAAGTCAGTCAGCCAAAAATTAAAGTACTTTCCACTTTTCCGCTTTCAGCATTTCTGCTTCTTGTTGGCAGATGGTGGAAGGTGGTTGGGGGGTAGGGAGGGGGTAGGGGGAAGTTTTCCTTTCTTTTATTTTCTTCTGTATTTTGTTTATTTTATGCTTATGCAGCAAAACTATCTCTCGCCCAGATAAATTGATAAAAATGTTGCCACAGAGGTTGTTGCAACACCATGGCAACAACCAGGGATGGGATGGTAGGGGAGGGAGGGTAAGGCCGGGGTCGGGGCCTCCATTGAAGGGATGTCATCTTTGAAATTGTTTTAACTTCTCTTGCACACAAAAAAAAGTACAATATTCAGAGATATTCTCTTGGATGGATTCATGGATATTTTGGGTATTTTATTCCGTATCGTAGCGCCATATTTATTGGCATCCATACCATAAGCGATTCCACTATTATAGCTGGGTGTTCCCCGAAAATAAAAGGTCCTCTGGCCTTTTTCCGACCTGATCTTGATTCATGGTCTGCCATTGATTTTCTCTCGACAGCCTCCAGTAGGCGGGAAGGGGCGTGGAATGGGGCGTAGGGTCTCGAAACATTTGCGGCATTCGTTTATGAGTGTGTGTGTGTGTCCTGCTATATATATTTGTGTTTGTGTGTGTGTGTGAGTGTTTGTTACGGTTTCCTTCACTTACACTTGTCCTTACAAATTTGTCCTTTTTCTCAAATGTGAAAAGACGCATAATGTCCTTTTTACCCGACCTTCCTTCTTCCACTGTTTTATCCGCCTGCGCCCGCTGGTCGTTCTCCTCTTTCTCCCCTCTCTCTCCTTTTCCTCCTCCTCCTTCGGGTCTTTCTCCTCCTTCTGGTCTTCCTCCTCCTTTGGCTCTTCATTTTATATTTCTTTTTGTTGACGACATTTTGTGTGTCGTTTATTTTGTGTGTGTTTCTCTTTCTTTTTCTTTTGGTTTTGCTTTTCTTTCGTTTTTGTTTTGTCCTTTCTCTTGTGCGCTCTCTCTCTCCCCCCCGCCCCCTGTGTTACTCTCTGCTGACGTTGGCTGCTGTCATGCGGCTGCTGCTGCTGCTGCTGCTAGCGTTTCCCGCCCACATTTGCTACTTGTAAATTATTTGCATTAGTAGCCACTTGTGCTTTGTGTTGTATGTATTAGTATTAGAATGTATATGTATCTGTGTGTGTGTGAGTGTGCGTGTAGTTGCGGCTCAACAAGGTATATTTGAAAAGAGGGTATAACAGCCCCACAGCCTTCGGGCCAGCAGATGCTGAAGGCCGCTCAAAACAAAGCCAAAGAGTAACGGAGGCAGGGCTTTGCCTTACCCTAGTATGAAATGTACCTTGCCGTTTATGGCCTGAGGCAACATTCAGCCCCTCGATCGCATTCCCCACCCGCTTTTGGGGATGAATCCACTCAAAGTGGAACTTGACCCACTGTGCGTCGTGGCCCCCCGCCATGTGCGTGTTTGTTTAGACACACACACACAGATACACACTTGCACACACACACACACACTCTCTCTCTGGTAAGCAAATATATCTACATATATTTGTATATATTTTCGCATTGAAATTTCCATTTTTCTTTTCGTTGTTGCCTGCTGCCACGGCTGTTCCTTTGGCCTGTTCTTCCTTCCTCTCATTCCTTTTGTTCGTGTGTTGGCCTGGCCGCCTGCACTTAAATTAACTGATTGCAACATTCTATACAGCTTTTTATGAGAGGAGGACTCCTGCAGGGAGCGAGGGAGGGAGGGTTGATTTGGTTGCTTAGCCTTTTGCATAGTTTTTGCGAGGGGGTTGAAGAATGGCTGGGGGGGTGGCCACATGGGAGTTCTCTCTTTTAAGTGGCTAGTAAATGTGGTGTTCTCCGTATCGTCTCCGTATCCGTGTCTCTCTGCTCGGTTTCGGGTCTCGGGTTTGGGTGTTTCTCTTTGAACGTGTGCTAAACATGTTATGCAGGATTGCGTGCTCACAACGTGGCGTATGCGCAATATTTACTTGTTTCTTGTGGCTGAAACTGAAGCTGAAATGCATTAAAGCGGGCAGCAAAAGTCAGGGCCAATTCTGCGATTGCTAATTGCGTATACGACATGTGTGTGTGTACCCCCTCCCGCCCCCTTGCCTGCCCCGAAATGATTAGCCAAATGATTGGATCCCAAAGATACTTTTGCATACTTTGCGGCACCCCAGAGAATCCTCCTTTAGCTTCGCATGCGGAGAGGAGAGACAAGCAGGGAGGCCTCTCTAGGAGCACGTGTATAAGCCCCAGAGGATTGAGTGGAATACTATGCCCATAATAGCCCCTGCAATCGATGGGCCTGAAAATAAATTCATTTGGTCTGAAGGGGCGAGGGAGTGGGAGGGATGGGAAGCTGCCGAACAAATGGCCAGAACAATTTACATAATCACTGAACATTCAGCGGCAGGCAGTCCCAAATATAGAAACCAAATGGGAACCGGAAATAGGAAGCGGAGCAGCAGAGCAGCAGAGCTGCAGAGCCGCTGAGCAGTGGCGGAGCTGTCGACCAGTCGAGCAGAATGAATGCCCCAACTGTGTTTTATTCGGACTTGTCCTTCGCCTCGCAGCGATTTATCAAAGTTCATTGAAATTGTTTGTTTGTGCCCCCTGTGCCACCCCCCTCTCGGCCCCGTAAAACCTCCAGCCTCAGTGCCAAACATGTCCTTGACAGGGTGGAGGAGGTATTGAGGGGGTGGCGAGAGTCGACCTTGCTGCTGTTTCTGCTGCTGATGATGATGATGACTACGTCATTCATTAAAATTTTCGCCCAGTTATAAGTTTGGGCATTAAGCAGCATTGAGATGTCAAGCGAATTACAGAAGCCCCAAACAAATGCCATAAAAGCCATTTCCCACCCCCCCTGTTACCCCCCCGTTCACACTGTGCAAAACTTTTGCCTGTATTTCTTTTTCTTTTTGCTTTCCTTTCTGTGGATTTGATTTATGGCCTCCCAAAGGGGAGATGCAAACGTGAGGGGGGCTCTGGCTGTGGCTGAGGCTTTCGGTCGTGTCACGTGCCCATCGCTCTGTGGCAAATGAAAAGTCAATGCTGAGGCCTTTGATTAATACTCATATTATGTGGTTTATTAAGCAGATGCCCGCATGCCAAGCCCATCTGTTCTATTGTTATTGGGGAAACTCTTTTGTTCAGAGTTCGACTCCCAGGATGGGGATGTCCTACTCCCTCTCCCTCTCGTGCCACTGCCAAATTATAATTACAAATGATATATATTTTGGCATTTTTATGATGCCTGCAAATAAATGATACTTGGTCGCAGAACCCGGAATGCCGAGCCCCTCTACTGATACTCCTACTGATATGAGGCTTCGCTATGTAGCCCCCGTCTGGCAGTCTGTCTGTCTGGCTGGCTGGCTGGCTGGCCTCTGTGTCTGTGAGCAGTACAAACAAACAGGTACAAAGTCCATCAACTCTCGGCCAGACAGCGAAACACAGAAAAGAAGTGAAAAGAAACAGCAAAGAAAACAAACCTAAAAACCTGATGGTACTCCCCTTGAGGCGACGAATCGGCTATACCCTGTTATGGTCTGAAGATAAGAAGTTCCAAGGTGCTAAAGGTGCAAGGAAATACAACTTTGGAGTTTGACCCGTAGCCAGATGCTTCTCGGTTCCCCACACAGGCAGGAGGGCAGCACCGATCGCACCTACGACAGCAGCGACTGGTTGTTGTCTAATCAGAGAGCGGAGAACGGAGAGCGGAGTCCAAGAGTATATAAGACAGGCGCACACTGCCTCTGGTGTTAATTCATCCAAGATCCGAACAGGTTTCGGACGTCATTCAGAATGTGGTTTGCTGTTTTGGCTTTGTTGGCCCTGCCGCTGCTCGTGCTCGTGTACTTTGAACTGAGAGCCAGCCATCGCAGGCGAATGCTCAAGGAATTCAATGGACCCACTCCTGTGCCAGTGCTGGGCAACGCCAATCGCATAGGCAATACTCCCGCAGGTTAGTCATTCCACCAGCAGTATTATCAGTCCTACCCCAGCGAAGGGGGCTCGTCCATGCCCCGTCTAGACGCGGGTGCCATATCAGTGGGTCTGGCGCTGATTAGAACTGAAGGCAATGGTGAAATCAGCAATCAAGAAGCCAAAGATCGCTTTGACCTAATTCCCCTCTCGTTTTCGCTCTCGTGACTGCTCCTCCGCAGAGATACTGTCAACGATTTTCGATTGGTGGCAGGAGTACGGCAAGGATAACTTTGTCTTCTGGATTGGCTACACCCCGCACATAGCCGTCACCAATGCGAAGCATCTGGAGTACATTCTGAACAGCCAGTCGCTGATCCAGAAGTCCACCATCTACGAGCTGCTGCATCCGTGGCTGGGCTACGGACTGCTGACCAGCCATGGCAGCAAGTGGCACAAGCACCGCAAGATGATCACGCCCTCGTTCCACTTCAACATCCTGCAGGACTTCCACGAGGTGATGAACGAGAACTCCACCAAGTTCATGGCCCAGCTGAGGCGCGATGCCGCCGGGGACAGCATCATTGACTTCCAGGACCATGCCCACTACCTCACGCTGGACGTGATCTGCGACACGGCCATGGGGGTGCCCATCAATGCCATGGAGCAGCGCAACTCCGCTGTGGTTCAGGCCTTCAAAGAGTGAGTGATTCCCCAGTGGCGTTCCCAAACTAATCTTCGGTCTCATAGCATGTGCCTCAGCGTCAACATGCGGGCCTTCCATCCCTTCAAGCGCTCCAACCGCATCTACAGTCTGTCGCCCGAGTATGCGGGCTACCAGCGAACGCTGAAGACGCTGCAGGACTTCACCTACGACATCATTGAGAAGCGCGTGGAGACGCTCCAGGCAGGACAGAAAACCTCCACCTCGAACCCCGCCTCGCCGCGGAAGAAGATGGCCTTCCTGGACACGCTGCTCTCCTCGACCGTCGACGGGCGTCCGCTGACACGCCAGGAGATCTACGAGGAGGTGTCCACGTTCATGTTCGAGGGCCACGACACCACCACCTCCGGAGTGGCCTTTGCCGGCTATCTCCTCTCCAGGCACCCAGAGGCCCAGGTATTTGAGTGTCTAGCACCTCCAGAGTTTCCGCCTCTTGGCTAAAGATTATTGTTTCGAACTGCAGCAAAAGATGTACGAGGAGCAGTGCCATGTCATGGGCAGCGAACTGGACAGGGACGCCACGTTCCAGGAGATAGCGCAGATGAAATACCTCGACCTGTTCATCAAGGAGGCCCAGCGGGTGTACCCCAGTGTGCCCATGATCGGTCGCTATGCGGACAAGGACTACATGATCAGTAAGCGGACGCATGAAGCATCCTGCCAGAGGAACACCCAATCGTCACTTGTCGCCTTCCTACTTCCAGATGGCACCCTCGTGCCCAAGGGCACCACGCTCAATCTGGCGATCGTTTTGCTCGGCTACAACGATCGCATCTTCAAGGATCCCCACCACTTCCGGCCGGAGCGGTTCGAAGAGGAGAAGCCCGGACCCTTCGAGTACGTGCCCTTCAGTGCCGGTCCGCGCAACTGTATTGGGCAGAAGTTCGCCCTCCTCGAGCTGAAGACCGTGATCTCGAAGCTAGTGCGCTCCTTCGAGGTGCTGCCCGCCGTCGACGAGCTCCTCTCCACCGATGGCCAGTTGAACACCTACCTGGGACTGTCGCCCGCCGAGAAGCAGAAGCGGGAGGCGGGACGACACAAATACGATCCCATACTGTCCGCCGTGCTCACCCTCAAGTCTGATAATGGGCTCCATTTGCGGCTCAGAGAGCGACGACAATAGTTATAGGTTTACTATTCTATTTATAGTTTCCCAATTATTATAGTATATGACTTCCGACTCATTATTAGGTTTTTGTGTGCCTTATTATTCCCGGTTTTCGTATCCGATGTGAAACCAACCGCCTCTTTCCCATAGCATGAGAAAGTTTGGTTAAACGACTGCACTTTGGTCGTTTATCCATAGATTTTTACAAACGATGCCTATAAGGACGCCTAAATAATGTACCTATCTAAAAAAAGAGAAAGTCCAAGAAATAGTTTTTTTTTCGACTTTTCCTGAGTTTTATAAGTCAAACTTTGAAAAAATACACCGCAAAAAGAGGACTAAATATTAATTTGAAACATTAATCATTTTAAGACCATAAGCTGAAGCCACAAAGTGTTTGTGTCCAATTTATAGCTGCATTTAACAGCTTTTCAGAATTGCAAAGATAGGGTCATATTTCATATAGTTTATAGGCTTGTCTTCTAAATATGAAATGCACTAAATCAAAGTCTAGGATTTATTGTGTATGCTGCTTGAAATGCATGTTGGTTGACTTTATTTGAATTCATTTGGAAAGTAGTTTTGTATTTCTTCAATGAAATCAGATTTAGGATACTTGGGTTATATGAAAATAAGAAGCACTACCTCTGAAAACCATAAGAAAGAAGAGAAACCAAGAAATGTTAAATCCCCAAATCTATCAGAAAAAGTTGGGTTGATTCACAGCGGAAAACGAAGTATAATCTTGTTGCCTAGTGTTATAGGACCATATTATAAGAACTGTACATAATACCAGAGAGAGAATCCAGAGAGTCAAAGAATAATGAGTGCTATAGCACCTAAAATATATCTTAAATTTCAATTTCATCCTCCAATCTCTAACCAAATCGAATTGGGAATGTTTGTCTGATTATACGATATAGTATTGTTTGCAAAACAGCCTGCTATTCAGATTCCTGATTATGTTCGCTATTTACAGCGTCTTTAAGTGATCAAATCTCTCATGAGTATAAGTATTCCATAAGTATTCCCAAACTGTGATGCATTTTAACAAGAATTGATTTCTCAACAAAGTGCACTAAATCTGTTGGTTGTAATAGTTTCAACACATTTTCTAGGCCTCTTCAAAGACTAATTTTCGTCACAAATTTATAATCGTTAAACGATTAACAATTACACAATATATGAGGGGAATTTCAACTATGCAAAGTATAAAAAAACATATTTAAAACCACTCTGATGGCACTGCATAGTAAAAATTCCACCCAAATTGTTTACTTTTCAACTTTTTTTGTACTTTAAAGTTGTAAGATAAAATGAACTTGTTAACAGCACATGCTTCTGGCCAGTGAACAGCTCTGTTAAACAGCTGACAGCTTAACAGTGCTTCGCTCTGTTAAATGTTAGACTGCATAACATTAATGATCAATTTTTTGTTTATATATGGCTATCTATGGAAATATATGGATATTGCTTAAAATATATAATTTTAAATACATTTGAAAAATAGATTTTGGCCAGAAACAGGACTAATATTTCATATAGTGCAGAGGCTTGTCCTATAAATATGTAATAAACTCATTAAAAGTCTAGGATTTATTGTGCATGATCCTTGAAATGCATGGCGTTTGTCTTTATTTGGAAAGTAGTATTTTATTTCCTCTTGAAAGACCAACCAACTCCAATATTAGCCAGGGCCCCGGAGAGTCCAAGAAGTACGAGTGCTCCAACACAGAAGATCTTCATTTTCGGTTTTCGAATGAGTTGTGTTCTCCGACTTCTGTGGCTTTTATTGATCCTAACAAAATACTTCCCCTAATCGGATTGGCAATGGAATTATGCGATTTTCCCCTGCAGATCCGTTCCATTGATCCCCAGGTGTGTGTCTAATAACCAAAAAATATATGATAATAACCGTAAAACTATGGTACTTTCTGTTCCGTAACTCTGTCAGAGTTTTCCACTTTCGAAGGAGATGAATATTGTATATATGTACATATCTTAAAGTCGGATTCCGAACCTATTTCGCACTCTGTCTCCCTCTCTCTCTCTGTCTTTCTCTCTTGCTTGTTTCCGTAAATATTTGATATGACAATGGCTGTGGGAATGGACGAGATGTGGATCTGGGATTCGTGGGGTTGGGGCTTCTGGGGGATGAGAGCTGTGAGGGTTGGGTAGGGGGTGGGTGGTTGGGGGAGGTTGGCATTGTTGTGCGTAGAAATATCCCAGCTATGCGGCGTACCAAGCCGGGCATAATCAAAATACAATTGTGCGTGGAGCGGAGTGGAGTGGAGTGGAGTGTGCTTGTATGTGTATTTTTATCTGTATTTGTATCTGTGTGTGTCTCCCTTTGTGTATGTGTGTTTGAGAGTGTTTGTAACGCATGCACAAACGTTTATTTCTTTCTTTCTTTCGTTTGGTGTTTGTTTGACGAGGGGGGACGGAAGGAGGACTACCTGGAGGACTCTACTAAGGCCAACAAAAGCGGGAGAGCGACCAAACAGCTGCGCGCTCTCTCCCTGAGCCGAAAAGTATGCTATAAACTGGAAGAGACTTAAGAGAGAGAGAAAGGAAGAGCGAAAGAGAGAGAGAGAGAGTCGGAGAATATGTTTGCCTGTTTGGGTTAATGCAAATATATGCGAACGGAAAGCATCGTAAATTAATTAATTATAAATCGAAGCAACAAAAGATGACACCAGCCAGGAGACAGAACACCCGAGTGGCAGGAGACACCACCAGGCGACAGCAGGAACGACAAGAGCCGGGAGCCCATTAGCCCGAGCCAGCCCGGAGCTGAGGCCGGAGTCGTAGTCGTAGTCTCCTTCCGATTCATTTGTGGAAGCCAGTCCGCGCTCTCTCTCTCGCTCGCTCTCTCTCTCTGTTATCGTCGGTTCGGCTCCTGTCGTCGTCGGTTCGGCCAGTGTTCGGCTTTTGGCATTCGTCTTCCAATGGCTTCGTGCCCAGTGGGCCTCCAGATTCGTGGTCGCCTGTCGGGGGCCCTACAACGTTTTCGGGCGCTGCGCTGACAACATCCTCGCAGGACCAACGAGCGGACGAGCGGTGCGTCCAACGGGTCTCCTCCCCTATGTGTATGTGTGTGCAGAAACTGTTAACCGTGTGCCAGCCCGTGTGCTCGTATCGCTGTGTGTGTGTGTGCCTGCGTGTCTGTGTTTGGCTGGCTTCTCTGTGTGTGTGTGTGTGAGGAGGTGTTGGAAAATTTAGTGCAGTTTGAAATCAAAGGAAAAACTTAAACCAAACGAAACCAAAGCAAACCCCAAATCGGATTCACTCGTCGTAGCACAAATCCTGGAATCATCGGGTTGCATATACATATTTCCTATTTGGAAAATCAGAAACATGCTGCGGGGGGAAAACCCCTCTGTTCAAAGCCAATTTTTATATAATCAAGCAATAAAAAGCCGCAGAACGGCTAGAGGAGGGGGGCCAGGGTGGTGCACGGGGGGTGGCCACGGGCACGGACGACACGGACACGGGGCAGGAGGGGTACGGGGCAAAGCGCTTTTCGGTCGTTTGTGTGAGTGCAAAAACGTTAATGGCAGGCAGCCTACGTTTGTGTCCGTGTGCCTTGTGCCTGTGTCTGTGTGTGTGTGTGCGCGTTCTCGTGCTTGAGGCCTTTTTCATAAAGAGGTCAAAACGTTGCTTTCTGCTCTTTCTGGCTATGTGCAAAAGTTCTGCTTTCTGCCATGCTTTCTGCCAATTCTATTTCATTTTTTTTTCCATTTCGTTTCGTTTCGGGCTGGTCAAGAAGAAAATTTAACAGTCAGACATTCGGCAGGGCCACAACCGTTCCGACCCCGTTCTTAAAGTGGCACCGCCCCGCCCCGCCTTTTTAAAGTTTTACCCCAAAACAAATGATATAACAATTAGCGAGGCGGAACCCCAAAACATGCTCAAAGCTGTTCTGTTCTTTAAGTTTCTGCTAGCCAAGGGAGTAATGAAGTATAGGGAGATCTTTGTTGGGGTTTTTGCTGTGGCATACTTTTGGGACACGATATCGTTGGGGGAAAATTATATAAATAAGGCGTTACTTTTTGAGGATAATAATAGGGAATTAAGAGCTGGTAGATTGGGATTTAGATTACAAAAAATATATACAAAAAATATATACAAAAAATATACAAAAAATATACAAAAAATATACAAAAAATATACAAAAAATATACAAAAAATATAGGAAAAATATAGGAAAAATATATAAAAAACACAAAAAATATAGAAAAAATATACAAAAAAATATACAAAAAATATACAAAAAGCTATACAAAAAATATACTAAAAATATAGGAAAAATATAGAAAAAATATACAAAAAAAATATAGAAAAAAAATATACAAAAAACTTTACAAAAAATATAGGAAAAACATACAAAAAAATGTACAAAAAATATAGGAAAAATATACAAAAAAAATATACAAAAAAATATATATAAAAAATATACAAAAAACTTTACAAAAAATTTACAAAAAATATAGGAAAAACATACAAAAAAATATACAAAAAATATAGGAAAAATATGCAAAAAACTATACATAAAATATAGAAAAAAATATACAAAAAATCAGTTCAAGAAAGACTTCCATTTAAATTAATCGTAAAAGTTTTCTGGGTTTTATATCCATGAAAATAATGTAGTAAATTATCACGTAGAAGAATTTTAGTGAATAATTTAAATTATATTTTAAATTCTATTATTTCTTTAGCCAATTACTTACCGAAATTATTCATCTATAAAATAGAATCCTTGAGGTTCTCCCAAAAAGCTAAGACTTCAATGTTTGACACACACTAAATTATGTAAATCCACGCGTTGGCGTTTGATTAATGTTCGAATCCTGAGAAGGCATGAAAAGGGAACTATTTGGCAGCCACATCCCCCCACCCCCACCCCCTCCTGTGGCCAAGGAACAAAAAAAAACCAAGAAGCTCTCGAGTTTGTCAGAGAAGAAACTGTAGAAGATATCCTATCCTATAAATTCTGGTGGGGGGTTTTCCATCAGTCTGATGAGGCAATTATGTAAAGAAAGCAAACAAAATGTTACGCAATTTGCTAAAAAAAAAAAAAGAAACAGCAACAAAAAACCACAAGGGAAAAAAAAACATAATTAATAACAATGCCACACGGTTGAATTCTTGGCTAAAACTCTGGGCCATGGCTAAAAATAAAGGCATAGATGGGATGAGAGGCAGGAGATTAGGCAGGGGATGAGCAAGGGGAGGAAGGGAGGAGTAGGAGAAGGTCTAGGAACAGCGGGAAGCTACTCAAAGCATAACAATGAACATAACCGCACATTGAGCCAGAGCCATAGCCATAGCCATAGCCAGGCAGGGACCAGGGACCAAGGACCGTAAAAAACGATGGCAAAGAAGGAGCAGCCGTTTGTGGGTGTGGGCCTCTGTGTCTCTCCTGCGTCTCCTCTGTGTGGGTCTGTGGGGCAGGCGAGTCACCTACTAAACCCAAAATGAAAGTAAAAATTGTAAGCGTAAGCTAAAACAACAAACACAGCGGAAAGCAGCAGAAAACGAAAGCAAAACGAAAGCGATAGGCAGAAGGCGGAGAAAGGAGATGGCAGAAGCGTGAGCAGCGATAAGGCCTCGCAGATAAGCGGCATAAGCGGGAGAGAGCAAGTGTAGGGTAGAGTATGCGTGTGTCTGTGTGTGTGCTTGGAAATCAGCAAAGAGAAACTATCAAAAGAATATCCTTAAATGTTCTCTCTTCTGTTCTGTTCTCTCTCTTCCTGCAGGCAGTCATCTATTGAGCGAACATTGAAAATGTAAACAAAAGCAACGCAGGCGCAGCAGCAGCAGCAGCATCAGCTCTCGGCTTCTCCCTCTCTTTAGCCATAAAAGAGAGAGACCGAGAGAGAGAGAGAGAGGAAGCAGCAGCAGTGAAGGCAGAGACTGGATGAGCTTCCAGGCTCGTGTCCGCGTATCCTTCGTCGGTTTTCCAGCGGCCAGGCTGTCTCAGAACGTTAGCAGAGTGCAAACCGTGCTGTCGTCTAGCTCCGGCTCCGGCACCACCAGGCACCACCAGCAGCAGTAGCAGCAGCAGCAGCAGCAGCTCCCGCCACAACGGCTACAACGGCTACAGAACTCAGGGAAACTTTTCCACACTCACACATACACATACATAGAGACACAGAGACACGGTAACACATATACATACATAGAAAGGACACTGGGGAAGAGGAAACGACAGCGGAATAGCCCCAGAAAATGGCCAGAACAGCGAGCAACGGAGCAGCGGGCCAGGCCAACCCGTGACTATAAACGGGATACGAGAACAGAGGAGCGGAGCGGAGGAGAACAACAAAAGAGTAGTATAACAGAGGAACAGAACCGAACAGAACAGAGTGGAGGACACGGAGAAGGTGAAGGCGAAAGAAAGAATCGCGCCTGCTGGAAATGGAAGAAGAAATGCTGCGGCTTCTAATGTCGACGCCAGCAGCGGAAGTAGCAGCCACAACAGCAACAGCAGCAGCAAAAGCAGCAGCAGAAGAAGCAGCAGCAGCAGCAGCGGAAGGAGCAGCAGGAGCAGGAGCGACAGTGGCCGACATATCGCCCACGTCGTACTCCTCATAATTTCGAGTCCAGTCCCGCTCTCGCTGTCCACCACACTCCCCCCGCCCCCCGTCTAAGATCTGTGTGTGTGTGTGTGTCCCACGTCTCACGCTCTCACAGTCACAGTCTCTGTTTCGTGTTAATTGTTATTTATGTATAGTGCGTTGTATATATAAAAGTTTGTGTGATAACAAAGGGGAGATCGAACATCGCGGAGATCCCGATACCGATCCGAGTCCCGATTAAGCGATTAAGCGAAAGATAAACTCCAACTTTAGTGGAAAATCAAAAAAGCGTACAACGAGAAAACAAAACAAAACAAAACAAACAAACAACAACCAAACCAAACAACAACAACAACAACACTCCAACGGGTCCAATGTTGCAGCCAACAACATGCAGCAAACAGCAACAGCAGAGGCAGCAATCAGAACATACAGCAGCAGTGGCAGCAGAATATGCGGTAGCAACAGAAGTAGCAGCAGAAGCAGCAACAAAAGAGGGAACAGAAGCAGCCGATCAGCTGGAACGGCAGCCGATAGCTAAAGATCATGGAGCCCTAGCCTTAGCCTTAGCCACAGACAGAAGCAGAAGCAGCTACAGCATCGACAGCATTCTGTGCCACAGCAACATGTTGCCCGTAACCAGCACAAGCAGCACAACGATAGATTTCAATAGTCGCCGTCGCAGGGGTCGTCTACGGGGCATGGACGAGGCAGGAGCTGCCTCTGAAATACCTCTGAAAGAACAACAACACCAAGCAAAGATACTTGACGAGTGTGTAAATATTTTCAAACGCTTAGTATTATTAACATTAAATACAATATCAACAACAAGAAAAACCGCAACAATAACGAAAGGAAAGACAAGAAGCAGAGCAACCGCCAAGGAGCATTCCCTGACCAGCAGCAGCTGCTGTTCCTTGTCACAGCCACAGCTTCAGCATCAGCCACAGCCTCAGCCTCAGCCTCAGCCTCAGCCACAGACACAACGCTGCCGCCGCCTCCGCCTGCCGTTCTACTGCATTCTGTTGGTGGGCTGTTGCCTGGCCACTCAGGGACTTGGCGTTGAGGCCGCCAAGCCCAAGTCCGCCAAACAGCCGTACAATAATAATCAACAGAATAACAACAACAACAACAACAACCAGAATCCCAACCAGAACAACGATGTGCTGAACGGAGTTAATGCACCGCCCTTGTACCAGGGTGCGCCCTCCCAGACATCCGGCGAGGACGAGGCCGAACTGATGTACCCCTTCCAGTCCGGGGAGCACATGTTCGGCGAGGAGGAGGACCAGGACCAGGAGATGAACATGAATGCAGCGCCTGGCTCTGACGAGGATAATACTGGCAATCAACGTGGTATCAATGGTAAGTGTCAGACCTCCACCATCGCCATCGCCATCTCTTCATCTCCTCATCTCAGAACTCATCTTATTTAAATCATCCTTCGAGTTGGAGGCTGCCACATGGCGTACGATGCGATGCGATGCTCGTATGTGGAATTTACGCTTCTTCGCTTCGTTTGAGTAGGAGCCTGACTAATGGCATTTGTATTTAAATGAGCGGCAAAGGCAGAGACAGAGACAGAGGCAGAAAAGTAGCGGAGGAGAGGAGAGGAATTTGTGCTCGCATGAGTTTGAAGAAGAAAGCAAATTGAATTTGATTTGCATGGGGCACAGATGAAGCCGAATGAGGGAGACCAAATCAAATCGACTAAAGTTCAGAGGTCGCATGAAGAGCTCTCTGGGAGGCAAGTCTTTCCATCTATCATCTGCCCAACTATCTTTCCCCCACACTGACAATGAGGGTTGGAAGGGTGGCATCTAAAGGTGGATAAAGTCAATCACCGAATCTTCCCTTTGTATGAAGTTTAAAGACAAAGCCTGGGCTCAGTCACGGTTTAAATTCTTAACCAGACGTAACTTAACAGGGGACCCCATGGCGTATGCGTATGTGTGATATTTATGTGGTAATTTCGTAGAAGACGGAAGCCAGGACCTCTTTTAGCGCTTCCGCTGTACTTCCTTCGGCACATAGTAATTCTTTTCAACCGACCAGCCACGGCTTGCACGAATTTATATGGTGCCACTGCGTATACGTAACGTGCATGGAGTGGCCACTAGTGAGGCGAAACACGCGGTGCTGCGTCTACGTATACGTAATATTGCGAACATAAATTATCCTCCCCATTTGCCCAGGCCGCATAAGCGACTGCAAATGAACATAATGGAACATCTGTCTGCAGTTTTGCCCTCGCACACACACACACACGCACACAATGATATAAATTTATGTTTGTGGCACTCTTTTTCACTGTTTTTCCACTGTTTTTCAGCCCCATCAGCGAAAGTCAAGCTGGAGGGCGCCCCTCTCTCACCTTTTAACCCTGATTCTGGCCCAGTCTCTGTCTGTGGCCCTCTCTCTCTCTGTCTCTGTCTCTCTCTCTCTCCACGTGTGCGATGCAGTCACATTTTGGCCAACAATTAAACCCAACATTGCACTCTGTTTGCTTAGGCGTGCGGACCCTAGAGCCATTTCTCATTTTAATGACTCAACAGAGCTGTCTCTGGTCTGGCCCATGTCCTGTGTTGTCCTGTGTGTGTGCGCCTGTGTCTGAAAGTGGCTGAATGAACAAAGGAATACTGCGGCGTACAGCGTAATCGACTATATGGCACCCTATAAAGAGTGGCCATAAGTGGATTCCATTGATGATGATGTCAATCTGCAAATCTCCAATAAATCCCATATGCATTCACCTTTTGCCACCCGCTGAAATCGAAATTGAAAATTCGTGACACATAAAACTATTCAGCGAGAGAGAGAAAAAGAGAGACCGAGGGGGGGAAAGCCATCTACACTCGCAGAAACTGCAATCGATGTTCAATTGAGACATCATTCCGAAATGTTCTTTCTTTTTTTTCCCCTGTGTATTGGATGTTGTGGCCATAGATGTATCTGTATCTCAACCATGAACGTGTGTTGTGTGTAAATCAAGCTTTAAAAAAAAAGAGAAAAATTAACGCAGATTGGTGGAACAAGCGACAAGCAACGAGCAATTAACATGAAACCAGCGGGAAAAACTCGGAAAAAACAACAAAAAAAAGAAATGGAAAAAGCACACACATGGCAAATGCAGACAGTGCCACCAGCCCCCCACCCACACACACACACACACACACATAGCAGACTAGTAGTAGTAGTAGTAGCACAGGTCACCCGAAATACATATATATCTGGAATACTGAGCGTATATTTATATGTATGTGCGAGTTTTTATATATTTTATGTGCCACTGTGGCACTGGTCTTCTCTTCAACGACCTTTGTTCGAAATTTTATACCACGTATCGTATGGTATGCACGTGGTACGAGTGCGAGTATAAATGTGTCTCTGTGTCTCTGTGTGTGTGTTTGTGTGTTTCTTTTTTGGGGTGTGTATGTATTTGCCTTGCTTTTGGCTTTTCTATTTTACCATCGACCCAAATTGCGAGCCCGCACACACACACCCGTGAGATATACTATGTATGTGTGTGCAGGACTATACTATGCGGTGTGTGTGTGTGTGTGGCACACGCAAACGTGGCTGTTAACGACGTTTCAAGCTCTCAACGTCAACGTTTGTCGTGTGGGTGGGCCCAAGCCCAGGCTCAGGCCCGAGCCAGACCCTGAACAAAAAAAAAGAACCAGAGGAAAAAGGAAAAGAATATAAAGTTAAGTAAAGACCTCGACCTAAACGGCAGGCGGCCAAAAAATACAATACTACAAATATATATATAGACATATAGACATATGTATGTATGTATGTGTATGCAAACATTTTGAAAAATGATTGAGAAAAACAAAAACAGAGACAGAAGCAGAAACAGAAGCAGAAACAGAAGCAGCAACCGAAGCAGAGACGCGGAAAACGAGTTGCCCGAAAGGAATAAAGAAAATGCCCGTTCCTCACCCCCCCACACCACACCACACACCCCCCACTCCCCCCCGTAAAGGGAGCACGCACGGAGCGGAGCGCCTTAAACACAAATTTAAATCGATAAATCAAAATGCCAACAACAGGAAAAAGGCAACAACAACAAACAGCACGTCGAAGGAGGTGGAAGAGTGGGAGCGTGAGGTCCTGGCAAGGACGTGTGAGTTGCATGCTAAAAGCCACGAGAAACGATGAACGTGAAGTGGTGGGAGGGTGGCTCACCAAATGGCTGGTTCGTGTGGGTGGGTGGGTGGCAGGAAGTCGTTTCCTTCCTTCCTTCTGCCATTTTGTTGTTGTTGTTGTTTGTGCCTCGTTTTTGTTGGCGCTGCTTTGTGAGCTTCTGGGGTCCTGAAATGACAACATTTGCCCGCCTTTTTAATTATTGACATTCCGCTCAACCTCCGCCCACCCCTTCGCCCACATCCACAACCATATATACATATATCACCAGTCCATGTCCTTTCGGTCCTTGGTCCACCCATTCCTTGTGGCCACACTAATTGTCCCTCGCTGGTGTGTCTGTGTGTGTGTCTGTGTGTATTCTGTTGTCCCTCGACTGTGATTCGGCATTAATTTCAATCCCAGCTGCAACATGCAGCACAATTGGATCACTTCTGGACTTTTGGCCTTCTGTTGCGTACCTCGGGGGGCTGCTGACTCAGGTAATCGGATAAACCTGCAACCCAGTTGTTCCCAAAAGGAATCACAGTCCCAAAAAACAACACACACACACACACAGACAGAACACAACAGTTAGTTAGTTATGCTTGGATATTCCACAAAACCCGAGCGTACCGTGATTCGTGGATGATTCATGAGTGGAGGGCACCCGGAGGGGTTTCGCTGCGCTGCCACCTCGGTATCAATGACAGGTGCACGCTTCGTTATCATTCAATGATTCACTCAATCCGGAGGTTTTTGCGGTCTGTCTGTCTGTCCGAATGTGTGTGGGAAACCGGTTATCAAATGTGCAATTTGTAGTCTGCCAGCAACTGCGTAAGCAAATCTTTCTCGAATCGAACACCTCTCGAGCATATACTAGATCAAAATTTGTTCAATTATGCTAATTTTTAAGTGGATATTATTTATGGTCGATTAAAGCAGCACAAATGTGAATGAGCGAATCGGTTTTCACTCATTCAAAGCACTCAAATCAAAGCGAGATACCAAAAATCATTCACAGGTTTCATTCAAAGTCCTATATCATGGAATACTACGAGGAATACTACCCTATATCATGGAATACTACAAAGAAAGTCCTATATTATGGTACAGTACAAAGAAAGTATCATGGAATACTACAAAGAAACCCCTATATCATGGAACACTCCAAGCGAAGTTATCTTGCCGTAGGAAAGGTTTTCCAATGGTATCAGCGAATCAGTTTTCACTCATTCGTAGCACTCAAATCAAAGCAAGATACCAAAAATCAGGTTCTATTCAAAGCGATATCTCATGGAACACCACACATAAAGCCCTATATCATAGACAACTACAAAGAAAGCACTATATCATGGCACACTCCAAAGAAACTTCTTTATCATGGCACACTCCAAAGAAAGTTATCTTATCATGGGAAAGCTTTTCCTATGGTATATTTAGACACACACTGATGTGTTAATCAATGAATTTTAGACATCAAGTTTGCATTCTAACACCATATAGTATACATTGTACAATCTGTATCAATTCAGAAGCAAAAACCTCATAGAATTTCTAATTTATCTTACGTATGTCTTGGGTAGAATTTTTGATTGAGAAAAACCTTGACTGACTCACGTTCCGGTAATTCTCATTACTCTTTGGGATTACGCCGTGAATGCAGGAATAATTCATGGGTTTTTGATGGATGACAATGTTTTTTTGCACTCGCTCAAACTTTCAAATGAATCTCTAATTAAGTTTCCAAAGATCTCATTTATGCATGGGGAAACTTTAATGGGTCTCCATAAATTCTTACAAGTTTGAAGAAATGCTTGTGCCTCATTAAAGTACGAAGAAGCCTTTTTCAGTTTTATGCCGTTTATGTAATGAGTGTAATTCCATTCGAAATTGGGTCAAGCACATGGAGCATGTGTGGGGTATGGTGTGGTAGGAGTAGCATTAGACTCTTTCGCTGTTCTGTTTTTCGCACTTTTGGGGCTTGCTATCGGGATAGCCCTGGGGACGCAACGGGGCTGATTAGGCTAAAATGCGGCCCACTCATGTGTGTGCGGTGTGTGTGTGCTTTTTGGGGCCGAAAACTATGCCAAGTTATGGTAGCCATAACTTTCGAATGTGGGGCCCCAAAAGCAAAGGTAGGCAGCAAGGGTTTTGCCATCGGCATCGGGCAGGCAACCTTCATTGACAGCTGCTCATAGCCGTGATAAAACTTTCTATGGCAATCCTTAAGTGCGCTCTCCTTCCACTTCCACTAACAGTACCAGTACCACCCACCACCCTCAACCCACTGTTTATTGAGCACACTGCGGCAGGGCGAGTGGCTGCTAGAGACGAGGCTCTTCTGTGGGCCAGGCCCAAGCCTGCATTGATTCAACAGCCACTTGACAACCCTGGCTCTGGCTTTGGGCTCTAGCTGGCTGGCTGGCTGTATGTTGCATGTGCATTGCACGTTTCGCTTAGTTTCGGTCTGATTTTGGCCGGGCTAATCGATTCCCCAGAGGCCACCTTGAAACTCTTGCACCGCCGTGCCCGTTCCGTTCCGTTCCATTCCGTTCAGTTCGTGCCAAAGCGCGCTGTCTCTCTGATAAATTAGCAGCTGCTTTCACGGCAGACTAGAGAGCTCCGGCGAACCATTGGTGGGTCAGAGCGAAGCGTGAAAACATGCGGACACTATCGCACCACACACGTTCCACAGAGGGTAGGGCATGTACCACTCGCAGTCGCACTTGTAGTGGTGTGTGTTTGCTGGGGGCCGCTTCCGCTTCGGGTGCTACGAGCTCCCATAATGAACTTCCGGCCATGGCAAACGCCTTTTTCTTTTACTATTAACTTTTACTATTACTTTTGTTGTTGCTGTGTTCCAACATTCCACCATTGCTCCCCCCTCTCGTTTGTGTAATTTTCGTGCGTTTGTTCAGCCGTGATTTATGCACATTGATGACGTAGCGGAAAGGAAAACAGCGAAAGCGAACAAGCCAGAAAGGACGGGGCCTCCTTTTTACGGATTGCGGGTCACGGGCCGCCTTATCAGCCGCCTAATGACGTTTAACCCATTGGGAGCTCAAATCAGCAGAAGAAGAACAAGAAGAATGCCACTCGATCTATCAAATAATACTTTTATTGCTTTATCATAAATATTCATGGGGTGTGTGTGGGTGGGGTTTTGCTTTTGCTTATAAATATTGACAATAGATGTTGTGGGGTTTGGGTCTCTCTGGGGATTATTTTCGTTTAGATTGGACTTTCACTTTCTTGTGTTTTCACTGTGGCTCCAGCTGCTGGCCCTTAATGGGTTAAGTTAATCGATTAGGGCTCCTCCCGCACCTCCTGTTCCTCCTTCACTGGCATCCTCCTAGAAGTCTCTTCTTGTCACGCGATTCCAGCCGCTCTCGTACCGCTCCACCTCGAAGAAGTTGCTCAGGGTCTGGGGCAGATTCTTGCGCTTCGCTTCGGTCCCCATTATCCGCGGGGGCGTGTATCGCTTGGGCGTGGTCGCATGCGCCGCACTCCCCGCCTGCTTAATGCATTTCGCTGCCGTTTCCGCCGCCTCTGGGGTGGGGCTGGGGCTGGCCATGGGCGTGGGTGGCGTCGCGACCTGTGTGTGCCACTCGTAGATGCGCGGCGGGGCGGCGGCAGCCGGCGGCGACCTTAACTGCAGCTGAATTGTGGCCCGGCTAACGAAGAGCGGCTCCTGGCCGTAACCATGGCTCGAACTGTGACTGACTGTGGCTGCCATCTGGGCGAATCGGGTTCCAATTTGCAACTGATTGCGAATTCAGAATGCGAGTGCCAGCCATAGGCAGAGGCAGAGCCAGCGGCAGCACCAGAGGCAGCGCCAGAGGCAGAGGCTTGTTTGCTCTGTGGTTTTGTTCTCTTGTTACGTTTCGTTTCGTTTTCGGTTGCTGCTGCTGCTCCGTAAACAACGCGTCTCAGTCGCCTGATGACGCATCCCAAACCCGAGATGGGAGAGTGCTCTTTGCATGGCGATGGGTAGCCACAAAGACTCTATAAAACAAGTCACGATCTGCGTACAAAAATTACCCGTCCATTGGCCACGTCCATTTTTAAGTGAATTAAGATGTGATGGGCCTCTTAAGTACAGCCATTCCTTAATGAAATATAAACTCTCGTGAGTAATCACGCAACCATCGCTAACTGAAGTACAGTCATTGAATGAATTAGCATATTGCTCATGTCTGAATCAGAATCAGCAGTAAATGCTTCTATTCACATCTCTATGTTAATCATTAACAAAGTTTAAAGTGCATTCGTGACTTGTCACGCTGCCACCGCTATCCTTCGTGACTTGTCACGCTACCAACGCTAGCAAATTGGGTTTTTTCCAGCTTGCTACGACTTTTTTTGATAGTTTAAATATTGAATGAACGTTGATAAGAGCCTGTCTGTCACAAGAACTTCCACTGCAGTAAACCACCCACAACCCACTGCCCACTCCCTTATTTGCCTAACTTGTCACGCTACCATCACTATCATATGTACACATGTGCTCTAGAAGCTTTCTGACGAGGCTTTGGGGCACGACTGCTGCTGCTGCTGCGTCTGCTGCTGCAGTCGCTTAGTCAAATTGTAGTGCCATTTCAATAGCGGCACTCGAAACTGGTTTCCCTCTCTGGAAGGGGGGGGGGAAGAGGGTACTCAAAAGAAGGCAGCTGGCAGCCATCGAGGCAGACGCCCACATGGGCAATGGGCAATAAATAATCATAAGCAACCACAACAAAAAATTAATAAATAATAATTTAATAGTCATTATTTTGTTGTTACCTTCGCAAGTGAACCAATAACAATTTGATGACCAACTTGGAGTGGCGGTTACCTGATTAGATCTATAGACAAATACCCCTAGATTGCGCAATCGGTAGTACTTTTTGATTATTATTCATCTTCAATGAAAGTAAGAGTTTGAATAAAAGTTTTATCTCAAAGTCTTCTCAAGAAATATAGTTTCCAAGAATTGTGGGCTTTATCTGCTAAAACATATATCGTACTGTGAGTAATGAGCGCAAATATTACGAATATCTAGCGTTTTCTTTCTCTTTATGAGCCTGATAAGAGCATGGCGGTACTCTGTGATTCATTAACATGAGATGTCTCCTATTATCGCGCTATTTTATGCTATTTTCTATGACTTGATGGCGCTTCTTCAGTTCAGACTTTGATACCATATGCTTTGGTCTTGGGCCGCTGTCCCAATCATTGACCAACTCATAACCGAATGAGTAACTCACTTCAAAAGAGTCTGTTCCCATTTGCAAATTACCCAAGAACTGGGGTCTGGCCTGGCCTGGGCCGATGCTCCAGTTATGATATGCAGGGCAGAGCCAGGGCTTGAAGCCTGAACTGAACTGAAAATTGTTCAATTCAATCACCTTCGAGAGTTGTCGTTGTCGTCGTCACTCATTAAGCATTTGGCAGGTGATTCATAAGAATCATTCATTTTGTGGCTCACCCTCTCAGCGGGCATCGGGCTTTGGGTCTCTCGAGTGTCCGCCCACCGCCCCCACACACGGAAAGGTGGGTTAATTGAGTGGGTGTGGGGTCCGTTCTCCGTTAGCTGCATGCAAATGCGCGAGAATCGCGGAACCGGTTCTAGAGCAAATTTCTTTGTCTGTCTGCCAGTCTGCCAGCCTGTCTATCTGTCTGTCTGTCTGTCTCCGTTTCAACCACAAAAGTGAGTCAACCTCCCTATGGAGTGCTCTATTTCAACTCAGTCAACCTCTGACTCCTCTCCTGTGGCTCCTGTGGGCTCTGTCGACTCCTCAGGCATTTTGCGGCGCCTATAATCGCTCTAAGATAGCCATAGAAATATATAGAAGATAAACACAGTCTGATAGATCCAAAGGGGTGTGTGTAAATATGCCATGAATCAGTCAAGTCGCGATCGACGACGACGAGCCACGCGAGCGATTAATGCCGCGTCAATTATTTGCTCCGCTCGGCACACGCGCCAAAATGATTGCTCACAGTGCAAATGGTTGATAAACATTTACATTACCAACATTTACCATTCAACATACACATCTACTGCTGCCACAGTATATCTACATCATCATCATCATCATCATTGACATCGACATCGATAGTTGGCAGCGCGAATAAGTGCAATTTGTTAATTGTTGCAAAATGTGCGGCTGCATAATTTACTCGAAAGATAATTGCCCATGAAAATCGCACACAAAAGGTGCCGCAAGCAACAAGGGAGTTCTGCCAAAAGGTCGAGCCACTTAATTGAGGATGTCTAATGGGGGATGGGTAGTACTATTAAAGGTAAAGGTCAGTGAAATGACAAATTTGTTAGCCAACTAAGGAAGACGATTTCAGTGCGTTTTGTTGGCTGTTTTTACCGCTAGCATTATGACATCTAAGGAGCGATTTACACGCTTTTCATACTATTTGATTTCATTCCCCGATACTATTTGACTATCTGACTCTCGAGTAAATACTTATCCTATTCTTTAGAATGAAAGATTTGTCAGCCAACTGAGGAAGGCGATTACAGTGCGTTTTCTTAGCTGTTTTTACCGCTACCTAGCGGTAAAAAGCGCGCGATTTTCACGCGTTTTATATAGAAACTGTTTGATTTCATTCCCCGAATCTATCTGAATCCTTAGCAAATACTTATCCTATCCTATAAATTTATAAATTTGTCAGCCAACTGAGCAATGCGATTTCAGTGCGTTTTGTTGGCTGTTTTTACCGCTAGCTTTTATAACGACTAAGAAGCGTCATAAAAGCTTTTTATATGCCATTTGATTTCATTCCCCAGGACTATTTGACTATTAAGCAAATACTCATCCCACTTTTTCTTCACTTTCTGTTTATTTTACAGACACACATAGCGAGAATTCGACCACCACGAAAACGCCACTATTCCCGAAAGATCTATTCACGAAAGAACAGCTTGAAAACGGCGCTGTCATCCTGCACATCATTGGAGTAATCTATATGTTTGTGGCGCTGGCAATTGTCTGCGATGAATTCTTCGTGCCTTCCCTTGACGTAATCATTGAAAAGCTCGGCATTACGGACGATGTGGCCGGCGCGACTTTCATGGCGGCGGGTGGCAGTGCCCCCGAGCTCTTCACAAGTGTGATTGGCGTTTTCGTGTCGTTCGACGACGTTGGCATTGGTACGATCGTTGGTTCGGCGGTCTTCAACATACTGTTCGTGATCGGGATGTGCGCCCTCTTCTCGAAGACGGTGCTCTCCCTCACCTGGTGGCCCCTCTTCCGCGACTGCTCATTCTATAGCATCAGCCTCCTGGTGCTGATCTACTTCTTCCGCGACAATCGCATCTTCTGGTGGGAGGCCCTCATCCTGTTCACCATCTACATCGCCTACGTGACCTTCATGAAGTGGAACGTCGAGGTGGAGCAGTGCGTCAAGAAGATGATTACCAAAAACAAGGTGACTCGCGTCCGAAGTACAGATCAACTTATGCCAGCAGTAAGTAGTTGGGAAGTTTTTTTGCAACAAAAAAAAATCAAATCAAATCAATCAAAAAAAAAAAAAAAAAAATCCAACAAAATCTCTCTATCTCTCTCTCTCTTGAAAATTGAAACAAACCAAAAAAAAAAGAGAAACTAAAACCAAAAAAAAACAAAAAAAAAAACAATTACAAAAAACGTAAATCAAGAAAATCGTAAACGTTAAAGAGAAAGCGAAATTGAAAGCCAAAATTTTGTGTGCCAAATGAAAAGAAAAGAATCAAAAAGAGTAAAACGAAAACGAAGATCCTTTGCCAGGAACGAAATTTCGTTTTTGATTTTCGTTTTGTGTATGTTTTTCCTTCCTTTTTATCTACCCCCTAAGCCCACCACTAACCCCCCATCGCCATCCACCATCCCCCATCCCATAATGATCCATCTTCCCATCTTCCATTGACATCCCATCCCATTCCATCTTTCTCCCAATCTCGTTCGAGCAGTTGGCGCGTGCCAAGGCACTAAACCAGTTGGCAGGTGTTTAAGTGGGTATGACTAAGGGCTGGCTAGTTGTTGTTGCTGCAATCGCAGATGAAACGTCCATGACTAAGAGATCTTTGCGGTGACATTGAAAGCACGACTCAATAACTCAGCCTCTGAGTCCCGAGAGTTCGACTCAAATTTCACCTCTGTGACACCGTAAATTTTCGAGTGACTCCAATCCGAAAGAGAAACAGGTCCAGGAACTGAAAGCGGCCCACTCTCTGCAGTGCCTTGACCCACTCTTGGTTTCATTACAAACTGAAATCGGATGTCCGAAATGCGACTTATTTATATGGAATTTCTAGACCCATCTTTGGGGTCTTTCCCCCTCTAGAAAACCGGTTTTCTAAAGTGTCTAGGGGAAAATACATATATTATAAAGTAATATCAAACCGGTTTAAGGCTAGATAGGGTTATTTTTACAACTGATGGCGCAATGAAGATCCTCAAATATATATACCTAAAAAAATTGATAGATAAATGCCAGTTTGATCCGGTAATTGAAGCTACGTCTATTCAATTTCTAGTAGATTCTCGTAGGTTAACCTGTTACTTGCAGAGAAGGATCTCTTTGGATTGTATAAGAATAGGGATAATCTCTGATTGGGAACATCTGCCAACTGGTAGCACTACTTCGTACCCCCCAACTGCCTTCCATCTCCAATTTCTACTAATATTTATGATTATTCTGATTATTATTGTACTATAACTATTCTTTCAACTGCTCTTTTCCTCGATCACTACTAGTTCAACTCCTTGTTTCTCCTTTAGTACTTAGCTTCGAATCATTTCTTAGTCAAAGTTTGATTTGCTATGCGTCTTTTCGACTTGAACACCCTAAACACCCCAAAAAAGAGACACCTAAGCAGACACACCCCCCCGAGACACTCTCTTACACAGCTGAGACCACACACACAAACACACATATACACACCTACACAGGCATACACTACTATATCCTCACGATCTGTAGAGAACAAAACTCTTCTTCTGCATGAAAGTAAAGTAAATCTAAAGCCAAAGCCCCAAAAAGAAACTTTGCACACAGCTTGAACTTGATCTTGAGCCGAGACATGAACCTGCATGCAGAGACAGACAGCCAGTGCGCGAGTGCAAGTGGGAGAGGGAGTGGGAGCGGGAGAGTGAGAATCTGAATGAGTGAGTGAGTGAGAACGCGTGCGCATGCGTAGAACAGTTTTGAGTTGTTTTTGTTTTCCCTTTTTTGGTATTCCACGCTTCTTGCTCTGTATAACACAGCCATCTCATTCGCGCACACATTTCATTTGTTGTAGCACACTTTCATAATGTGGCGAAAACTTTGCTAATTTTTGTGTGTGGGAGGGGGGAATATCCTATGGGATAGATCTTTGACCTTTGCTGAGGGAGGTATGCACTCATCTTGGAATGCTTCCTACAAAGAGTAGTCCCTCAGGAGGTATTTACTTATCCTGGAATCCTCTGGAATTCCTCTGGAATCTTTGATGTCCACTCATATCTTTTCTACGAAGAGTAATCCCTCTTATATCTTTCAACCTTTCCAAGGGAGGTGTTCAATCATCTTGGAATGCTCTGCATTTCTTTTATATCAACTCATATCTCTCCTAAGAAGAGTAATCTCTCTACTACTTGTTACCTTTCTAAGGAGTATTACCACATCCTGGAATCCTCTTCCTTTCTTTGATATCCACTCATATCTTTTCTACCAAGAGTAATCCCTCTTCAACCTTTCTTAGGGAGGTATTTACTCCTCCTGGAATTCTCGTACATTCCTTTCTTTCTTTGATATCCACTCATATTTCTCCCCCCCTCTGCTTGATTGATTCATTTGGATTGCGGTGCCCGAAATGATAAGACTTGTGTAGTATATCATTTAAAAATATTCTTTCTTTATTATAAATAAAGGCATATGACACATATGCGATTCTATAATTACTCACATAACACAAAAAGGAGTCTTACGACTAATAATAAATATATTGTACATATTCTATAGATAGATAAGATACATTTCGCTAACTAAACGTTCACTTGAATGAACACTATTCGAGCTCTTTCTGCTGCAGGAAGAGCCTTGTGCTGTGATGATTGACTAATTTCGTGGTATTTCGATTGTCTTTTCGATCTTTGGGCTGTAGCTAATACTTGGAATGGATCTCGTCCTCCTTCTTAATGACACAAGAAGAGTAGAGTCTGTCTGTCTCTACACTCTGTCCGGATGTCCTGGCATCAGGACCTTGGGCGACATTATAACTCCTTGGTTGTAGAGATTCGGCGGCTGCAAGGGCACTGGCGGGGCACTTCTCAGGCTGGGACTCGGACTGGCATGGACCTGGGCGTGCTGCAGCCTCGGCAGGGTAGCACTCTGCAGGGGGCGTGTCTCGTGCTTGACGTGAATGCGGGCCAGGTCGCTCTCGATGAGCAGCGGATTGCTGATGGTCCTTATCATCCTGGGCGTCATGGGTCTCTTCTTGCCACTGTCCACAGTGTCGATGTTCTCCGTGGACACAGCCTGGTAGTGGGACTTCTTGCTCAAGTTAGCCTCGGGGTCATCCTGGGTCTTCTTCAGGTTGTGCCACATCTGGATGTCGCAGACCTTCAGCTTCATGTAGATGAAGATCACTATCCGGTAGAGAATCACGTATCCTATCATCAGGCAGAGGCCGAAGGTGCAGTGCTCGGCGACGGTATCCAGCATGTGGTTCATGTCCACCTGGATTATGTTCTTGTCCTTGCATATCTTGTAGACCGCCGGCGTGATGACCATCCAGTACAGCAGCACCACGATAAGTTCGATAATCCTTTTTTGAAACATTCTCGCTGTTGTTGTTGTTGTTGGTGTGTTGTGGGTTCTCGATGGTTCCGCGGAGAGAGCGCGCGCGCTTCACAGTTTTAGAGCGATGCGGTTCGGTTTAAGCTTCGTTACTAAATGATGCACGGAGTGCGCAAAAGCCCGCTATATAAAAAAATTACAACGCCAATCGACCGCACTGATCGATGCAGTCAGCGCGGTCTCAACGCGCGGTCTCGGTCTCTGTCTCACTCTTTAGACGAAGCCGCTGATGTCTGAGCGAAGCTCTACCTCGGTCGGGGCTCGCTTCGAGTCGATCCGATCGAGCCGCGATCGACGAATCTTGTTTATCAGTCGCTTCTGGCTTTATCTTGTATCGTTCACTATGCCAAACACGGATTGTATGTAAACAAAGTAAGCCTACGTCAAAATCCGAGTCCCCCCAATACCAGGAATATCTACGATAATTCTTGGAACTGGTTTCGGGGTCACCCTGCCTGCTACTTCTTCCGATTCCGATCCGATTCCGAATGCGATTGCATTTCATTTCGAAAACACGACAAACAGCAAACAGGTTGAGTGACAAATTGAGCTCAAGTGTTAGTCGGGTCTCATTCATTGTTTGTTTGCCTTACAATTTGCATTTCTTAGATCATTTGGTAAGCCTCTCAGGTTGCCCTCTTGACTCGAATACTCAAATTCAGCTGGCGAAATTTTTGAGCTCTTAAATTGAGTATTTTTTTTTGAATTGCTGCTGAAAATGATTCATGCTGGACTTAAATAATTCATTATGTGATTTAAGCGCTTTGGTAACATACGTTGCCCTGCTGTCTTGTGTCCCGCTCTAACACAGAGCCTTTGTCTCTGTCTTACGATTGGATTGGGTGATGAATTTTCGATATTATAAAATGCTTTCAACGTGATTTCATACTTGGTCGGTATACACAGATAGTCCACCATTAATTGTGTCTAATTTCAGTGTCAAAATCAATCAGATGCAGCTGACAGATCCTCAGTTTAGTACGGGTTCAAGGTTTAATCACCAGAGGGAGAGAGAGCTCTCTTTTTCTATCTCTGTTTTAAGATCGGATTTCGCAGGTGTCTTCTGGTTTTGCGTCAGTGACAAGTGAGTTCGTCCGAATCGTGAATGAGTGACTCGCCGTGGTGTTAGAAATCCCATAGTATTGGGTTTTGATCAACAACATGACTGGGCATTAATTAGCATTATAATCGGAGTCGTGGGGTGGTTCACCTGGCACGAGCCAATCGACTCGTTAGTGGTCTGCTCTGATCTTGACTTGCCCTACACCTGCTTCAGTTTCAGTTCCAGTTCCACTTTAAGTTCGATTCATGAATGGAGTTACGAAAGACTCGTTCTCGAGTACGATTACTGGGTATGGGGTATATGTAACAGCAATTATCATCTCGTTTCCATTCATTCATTCATTAGAGTACCCATTAGTCACCTTCCCCCCTCCACTCACACACACTCACACACCCATTAGATATATGTATAATATGTAGTTAGAGTATATGGTATATGATTAGTGCCTGCATTTGTTACACCTACCGTTCCGTACCGACCCGATCCGATCCTCCCTCATCTGCCTGCCGCTTCCTTCGCTAATGTGCCAATTAATTCGCATTGAATTGAAAGTATCTTTCGGTTTTCAGTTGTGTTCTCCCTGACAAAGTTCTACCCCCAAATGTATTTTGTGTTTTATCTGTTTTCTTTTTGATTATAGTGAAGGCAAAATGAAAATACAACAAAACTTCCCACTGCGCTTTGACAAATATAGTATATAAAAATATATATATATATGTGTATATTTTGTTTGATCAAAAAGACAAAAAAAAGAACTAAAGAAAAACCCAAAAAGAAAGTCATTCAAAAAGCTTGTATGTATTAAAAAACCCAACAAAAAAATATGTTGCAACAGACAAAACAGAGAAAAATTTTCAACGACCAAAAAAAAAAGAAATGTTTTCATCACCACAAGATTTTGTTTACTCATCTTCGAACTTATCGTTTTGATTTTGTAATATATGTACTATATATGTATGATTCGTTTGGATCACACCTCCAAGAAGGCCTTCAAGCATGCCCAGATGCTAAACGATCGATCCTACTACTTGTATATAACACACACAGATCCAAACCAAACTGCACAACTATTGAACACAAGTACTTCAAATCCTTCAATCCAACAACGATGTTCCTTAATGTTCCAGCAATCTATCTATCTTCAGAGACTATAGATCAGATCTCAAGTGGTCCGTTTATCGTATCGTATTGTGTTGGATGTTGTGTGGTAAATCGTTTCTTTTTCCATATATGACATTCTTTGATTTTGACATTCTTTGAGTTCTGTTTGGTTCGGTTTTCGTTTCGATGTCTTGAGTTCTGTTCAGATATTGGCTCCCAACTAACTTGCACTTACCGATTCGATTAGTCCTTAAGCTACACAACAAACAAACCAAACCAAACAACAACAACACCAACAAACAACCAACAACAACAACAACAAACAGCAATCACAACCAGAAAACAGAGATACATGCAACATGACCAAAAGATAGACGAAAGCTACAATCAACAACAACAACTACAACAACAACAACTACACTCAACCTGTAAATTTATACAAATTGCAATAATAAACTTTTCTTCTTCTTCTTTTCACCTTTTTCTCGAAATATGCTTACCAAAAAAAAAAAACAAAAAACCAAAAATAAATCCGAAAAACATTACACCGCTCTCCCGAAACTCGAAACTCCAAAAACGAAACGAAATCCGTAATAATCTGTAAATCCTCGCCCCCCCCCCCCTCTACCGTAACTGTGTGTGTGTGTGTAAACCCGTAACCGTACCACTACCACCCACGTCCATCCGTTCTTGTTCTTCGTTCCACTTCAGGGTAATGCGGCAAACTCATCGGAAACCTCAATGGCCACCCAGCCGGGCGGCTCGGTGACATCGCGTGCGGCCAGCGAGACGCGCTCAGGGCCGCACGGGTCGAGCAACGCGGGCGGCGGCGGTGGCGCTACAGGTAATAGCAGCGGTGGTGGCACCTCGGGTAGTACACAGACCGGTGCCAAATTCCGTCATGGCCTATTACAGCTAATGATACACACGATAGATCCACTACACGATGGTAAGTTCTTTCGTTCGTTGAGTTGCCACAGATTGTGTTTTGCACAAGTCAAGCCTAAAAAAAAAAAAGCCTATTGCCTAAAAGAAAACTAATATGAGAAAAGAAAGAAAACAAAAACCCACCCACCCCCTAAACGCCATCAGACCCTAATCCCTGATCCCAGATCCCAGCTCCCAGTTCTAATCCTCCAAATATCCAACCACCACGCTTACATCCGAAAATAAGATAAATACAAATGCAATAACATATATACCTCTACTACGCCAAACTCTACTCTATATACTCTACTATATATACCTGTACCTTCTATACCTTCTACACCTTTCACCTGTACCTACCTTCCACCTGTACCTACCACCTGTATCTGTAACTGTATCTAAAGTTCTGTTCAGTTTTTGCTCCTCTGTGTACATTCTATGTTCTTCTAATTGGATGTTTGACTTGCCAGCCAGAAGTTGTTTCTTCTTCTGTGCCGTATCCATATCCGTATCTATATCTGTGTCTATTTCGATTTCTATTTCCATTTCCATTCCCTTTAAGTTGCCTTCTAGCCTTTGGTTTCTTTTCTTTTCGTTTGCCTTGCTTTACTTGTTTTCTTTTGGTTCTTATTTCTTTTTAATGGCGACCTTGGAGCCACTTACCTAATTAGCACGCCGGCCAGTTAGACAGTTAGCCAGTTAGCCAGGCCCAGACGTAGCGTCGACAAACAGTGCGGATGTCCGTCAAGGGGCAGGGGGAATTGACAGCTTAACCCTTTTGTTATGGACGGCAGGACGACATGAAGACAGGAAGACAGTAGGGACATCCGGCTTGAGCGAAAAATCATTTAAAGGTCATCCTGAGGCTCGAATTTCCACCCTTAACTCCCCTTCCCTGCCCAGATTGATTCTCTGGCAAACCAAAACCAAAAATTTCCAATCACCATTGATTTATTATGGATTAGGCACATTGTAGCAGCAGTCGAGTGGTCGTCTGTGCATGTACTCGTGCTTGTAGCGTTCCTATAAATATGTATAGAACAGACCAGACCCAACGTTGAGTCGACGACGTTGTTGCCACGGCAATGGCCCACACCGAACAACGAACAACAGCCCAGGGTCGGCCTTTGGGGCGTGCTCGTCAAGGTTCGCAGGTGCAAAGTGTTAGAATTCGTGTGCCGCCAAGTGGGCGGGGGGAGGGACCTACCTCAATGCGGAGTAGGGTCTCCCAGCTATACATTGAGGGAGGTCTCGATGCCTGATGGATACTTTAGATATGTGTTATCCCGAGTAGCAGCTTTAAAGGCTTTCCAAGTGGTAGATTTATCATTCAGGGAATCCCCTCTCCGCCCCAAAAAGGGGTTTCACGCTTCGACTGAAATTTATTCTTACTTTTTTTTGAGTTTCTGCTGCCTCACAGAACCGCTTTTTGCTTTATATTTTTTGTTTTTTAATTTCTTTGCAAACAACAAAACAAAAGAAAGAAACATTATCAAAAAAAAGTTAAAAAAACGAGAAAAAAACAAGAAAAAAATTAAACCAAAATAACGAAAATATTTTATGTTGTTCAATGTCAGTTTGGAGTTACATATATACAACCAATATAACCAATAACTATAAATATATATACCTATACATATGCGTTATATATCTAGCATTAACAAAGCATTACAAAAAAGTTATCATAAATTCCTAGAGTTTTTGAGCGCAGCTCAATGGCATACACACTGGCCAGAGATAGAGATACTAGATGTCTAATAGATGTGCTGTGTGCCTCGAAGTATGCCGTAGTACCTATGGAATTGTCTGTGGATTGAGTTGAGTTCTGTGACACGTGACAAAACAAAACCAAACAAAAAACAAAACAATTTATTGGATTGTACATATATTAAGTATGCGTTGTCAATGTTGAATGTGTTAATCGTAACCGTAATCGTTATTGTAATTGTAATTGTAAACGTAATTGAAATTGTAATTAGTTAGCAACTAGTACAATTGGCTCGCGGGCAGCATTGCTGCCTCGAAATTGGCTACCACTTAGACCTAGGCTTAGGCTTAGGCTAGGCAGCTCACTCCACACACACCCATCCCCATATCCGACTATATTTAGTCACAAAGATCATTCAAAACAATCAACGTCGCTCGATCCGGCTCGGGCTGCATGTGCGACTAGTCGAGCGGGTTGTTTTTTGCATAGGTTTTTTGTGAATCGCTATGGAATGTTTGTCTAATATTTCTGTGTGTTAATAATGTTTATATGCTGCATGGGAATTGTGTTTTTGGGTCTGCAGAACTTTAAAAGGGAAATCCGGCAAAGAACCAATCAGAACCGCATAGAACGGAAGCCAATCAAAGTCGCTAACTGTGTGAAACCCAAGAACACAAGTCCCATCATATCTCTAGACAAATGCTTTTGCTCAGTTCGATGTATGAGAGCATGTTCTAGGTCTGTATAGTCATACAAATTCCCCGCATAAATACCCACACTTACATGCAATATCCATACATATAATAGATACATAAGTTAAGTTATACTATAAGTCTATTGAATCGTGTACATATATACACACATATGTATATGTATATACTGACTAGAGCAATGCTAGACAGGGGGTCCTTCGAATAGCCATCCCCTCAAGAAAGTATCAATTTAGAGAGTACTTCATGCCGTTCATTGACAACAAATAAATTCTATAAAACCCATCAGAAACCCCCCAGTCCGATCCCGAAACATCAGCATCCAACCACAAACCAGATCGATTAATAATAAATACCAAACTCTTAGTGCAAAACACAAGTTCACACTCAAAACATCGATCGAGAATCGACAAAAAGTTAGACCAAATACCCATGAGACTCTGACTCTGACACGGTAAATATCAGTAGTGATCTCTAGTCTAGATCTAGTTACTATACTATCTATATTTACATATATATAGCCATAGCTGTAGTCATAGTCCGCTTAAGAACTCCCCCAACTCCCAACCCCCGCTGCTGTCCATTCCCAACTGTCCGCTCTATCACTCACCACTCTACTCTGCCGCTCTTCAGCTATACTCTGTCATACCCCAAATACTCTCTCTCCATAGACTAGACTACTTACTATACTACTCGTATAACCCCCCCAGCCCCCTATTTACTTACTACAAGCAAACCTCCAAATGCTGTTCCGCAACTGACATCAACATTTTGTATAAAATATTTTCAATATACCTACATATATGTAGATACATATATATTAGATATATATGCGTATATGAACGATCCAATCCAATCCAAAGTACCTCCCGTTTGGGCTAGGCCCCAAAAAACAAAAAAACAGAAACATTTGTTTGTACAATTAAAAATGCTCTAAGAAAGAAATTAAATCTGAAAACCGAAACTGAAACTCGTAACTGGGTTAATTTGTTTATTTCTGATTTTAATCGATGCAATTTTATTCTTTCTTTTTCTTCTTTTTTTCGTTTAATTTTTCGCAAAAAAAAAATACCAAAAAAAAAATAAAATAAAAATAAAAACACTTGGATTTTGCGTTCAAAAAAACTCCATTCGTTGTGTGCCAACAAAAAATACCAAAAAAAATACGATACCGAAATGAAAATCGAATACCGAATACCAACTACAACAACAACAATAACTACAACAACAATTATTACTACAACAACACCGCTACTCTACTCTGCTATTCACACCACCACCACCTAAAAAAAAAAACAACCACCAACAACAACAACACCACCACAACAACCAACACCTTCAACACCAACACCACACACACACTCGTTGTATTGTGTAAACAACAACCCAAAAAAATACTGCATTATTTATCCAAAAAAAACACACCCTACCCCGAAAAAAAAATACCGAAAACCGAAAACCACACACAATTACAATGACAAAGATGATGTTCCAGGCAAAGTGGACGAGAAGGCGACACAGCTGCACGCCATTGCCTCGCTCAAGGTGCTGCTGGACGCCACCAAGCCGCAGCGGGGTGGCGCCACCACCTCGGCTGCGAATCACGTCAAAATCAACCTCAAGGAGACCACCCTGGCGGATCGTCCCAATGGGAATATTGACACGACGCTCGATTCGGTAAGTTGTTTTGATCACTTCGCCTGCCATAGCCCCCGCCCCCCTCTATAGCCCCCTCTTCCTCCTCCCTTTTTGGGAGGGGGATATATCTGCAACATACTATAAATGATGAGCTAATAAATTATATTCCTCATGATTTCCCTTAGGCATGATTCTTCAGTTTTCATTGATTTTATGTGTTTTCTGATTTATCGATTTACCTTTTGGGTTCTTGATTAACGATTATTGATTGATTATTGACTGTGTCACACACAATGCGCTGCATTCTTCATACAAGCCAAAAATCTTCAAAGTAAATTATTCAATATCGTAAATCGGATTTGAGTCGGTGTACGATACGTCGCGATATTTGTGTCTGAATGTCGTAATTATAAAAAATATGACTTTTTTAAGTTATTTTTTTGCATATATTCGCGACTCATAATTGAATATCGTATCTGAAATATCGTTAAGTGAATATCGTACATTAGTAATCGCATTCGTATCGTAATTCCCTTATCGTAAAATGAATATCGTAATTGAATTGAAAATATCGTAAAGTGAATATTCCATCTGTAATATCGTACATTCAATGTCGTACCAAAAATATCGTAATTCCTTTATCGTAACTCGAATTACGCATCATGATGAAATTTCTTTATCGTAAATTGAATATCGTAAAGTGGATGTCGTATCTGAAATATCGTACATTCAATGTCGTATCGGTAAAATCGTAATTCCTTTATCGTAACTCGAATTTTGCATCATATCGAAATGTTTGTATCGTATAATGAATATCGTAAACCAATATTGTAAATTGAATATCGCAAAGTGGATGTCGTATCGGAAATATCGTACATTCAATGTCGTATCGGTAGTATCGTAACTCGAATTACGCATCATATCGAAATGTCTTTATCGTAAATTGAATATCGTATGCGTCATAGTATAGGCTAACATATCAGGGGCTTCCAGACCAGGGGTTTAGCGACCAGTTCAAGCGCTCTACAAAAATGTACACACAATTTCACAATTTCTAGTTGTTGGCATGTTACCCTTACATGGCTAATTGATTGATTGACTGACTGATTGATTGATTAACTGATTGATGCAACGTTTGAACTGATTCTAAACTAAAACGTGGTGTGTTGCTACTATCTACCCCCCAACACCAACCCCAACTATTCGTACATATTTGATGTTCTGTTCTCTACTACCCCTCCCCACTCTCCCCCCCAATGTGTGTTTCCACTTCGATGTGTTTTTCGTTTATACATATCTACGTTTTAAATCCGTGTTTCTAAAATGTCAAAAGAAAAACCAATGAAAATGAAAATGAAAAAGTGTGTTTTTATGCAACGTTTATGTGTGACTTTAAATGGATTTTTGAGTTGATTCTTTAACGATTTGTGTCTGAATTTCTTTTCCATTCAACTGTTCCACCCACCCCATCCCCCACCACACCACACCACACACACACACAAACACCCCACTATCTCTCACACACACACACACACAAGACACTCGACTCTCTTCCTGTGCCTCAACTTTCTATTACTTTCTTTGTGTATGTTTATGTCTCTCTCTACCTCTCTCCCTCTTATCGGTCAACATTCCCACATCTATACATCCATCTCTCTAACAATCTATCTATCTATCTAACTATCTATCTATCTGTGTGTGTGTTTTGTCTTGCCCCAGAAATAATAAATAACAATAAGAATATGAAGAGCTAATTCGGAATAGTGAAATTTTTTGCATATACTCGTACTCGTACTCGTATGATTATCGTACCTCCCCCCCCCAACCATTTGGAACTCATTTGCTTTGTGTCTTTACCTTTACCTCATTTTATTTACCTTAACTCGTACCTAGTGTTGATCTAACCACAAAAACCACATATACTCGTACTATATAGACAACAACAGCAACAACAACAGACAATAAAGGAGAGCCGTACTGATGCCTTGCATTTTGCATATTACAATTGCCATTCATATTTCACTAATGTGCGATGCGATGCAGTCATTCCAATGCAAAGTAGTGCCTCAATTGCTGCGCCCCCTAAAAAAAACACCAATCGAACATCGAACGCATACCATCCAACACCACACCCACCCCACATGACACCCCATCATGAGCTACACAGCCACAGCTACAGCTATAGCTACAGCTCCAGCGTATATCGTAATTGTTGGCATTTGGTTTTAAACGAACATTCTTATGCATAGGCGCAAGCACTTGGCTTTGGCCCCCCAGCAGCATTGCATTCCGGATGCTCATTCCACCAGCCCCTTGCAGAGTTCTGAGATCATACAATAATATCTCAAGTCTGTCTGCTTCTAAGATAACTGAATGTTCCATATCTGCAAGGGTATGTACAGTCTTCGGTTTACCGATGATAGACCACGCCCCCCGCTTTCTAGTTGACGTTTTTTAAACCCCTTGTTTTTTATTTTGTTTCTATCGATTTATGCAAAGATCACAAAGCAAACAAACAAAATTCTCTGAGCCGTCGACTCACGATTGACAGAAAGAACATCGAACATTTCCGAGTTGGGTCTCGCTCTCAAACAAAAATAAATTCCCCAAAAATATATATCTATCAAAATCAGAATCTATATCCCCCAACCCCTCACCAGACAAGCAAATTGTGTTTGTGTTTTCAACGCTATCTATCCCCCGTTTCCGTATGTGTTTGTTATGTGAACTCCCCCGAAACAAATCCCCCAAAACTACACTTCTTCTACACATTGCGAACAGTCTACTTTCTTCTGTCTATCCACCCCCTAACCCCAAACCCCCAAGTCTTCTACTATCTGTAAAAGTTTATGTTTAAAAGTTTTAATCAAACGTTTTATTTCGATAACTGATCTGAAACCGAGAACTCTTGAGTGCCAAACAAGTGCCGAACAAAAGCTTATAATTACAACAATCTGTCTGTCTCTCTTTCTATATAATGTGTATAAACATCAATTATATATAATATATATCTTGAATAATCAACCTTAAAGCCATCGTTGAGTGGTCGACGTCCTAGCTGGATTGAGCAGAGGGTCAAAATTCAGACACGCAAATTTAGCATCAAAGTTAGTTTCATGAACAATTTTTATTGATCTCTCTATCTCTCTCTCTCTCTCTCTATCTATCTCTCTGTATCTCTCTGTATCTATCTATCTGTCTCTCTCGCTCTCTACATACTACTATCTCTCTTCAATATATTGCATAAAATCTTTATAATTTCATATAAACAAATACTACTATAAAGTCGTAAACAAAACGAAGCTTTTATTTTCAAATTCAGTAACAAAAGACTTATCCGACAATAGAGCACGCGGTCTCATGGCACACAGAAACCTCCTTGATAGTGGCCTCGTCATAGATAATAGATCGCACAAAAATGTATATAGATATTAAATTTGATACGAAGAAAACATCTTCAAGTACTGGTGACTGGCCAATCCAGTAATCTCTCAGGTATAAGGAAATAAATAGTTATTCCTGGAAATCAATAATGACGCAGCCCTTTCGATGATTAAGGCTGAACTGAAAAAAATGTGAAACCAGATCCCGAATCAGAATCGGAAACAGAATCAGAAACAGAATCAGACCATATGGGGGCCACTGACCAGGAGCGTGTGCAGTGCCAACCGCAGATAAAATTTCCACTTATAGAAACGTCACCCGCCCAACCCACTAATCACATAGAAATGCTTCGGTGTCGCCTCTGACAAATACTCACACACCATCTGTACACTTTAGTGTAGATCTTAGAGTAGATCTTAAATACGAGTATTTAACCTAGTTCTAGCCTCACTCACATTTCTTATAACCACTTTTACTTTCTACTTTCGTTTACAATTAATCTGATTCGACTTGGTAGACGTGTGTGTCGTTGCACTTGCTAAAACAAATACGAGCATGCACCACTGTACTGTACAGTACCCACTGTACCTCTACTTGCGATGCTGATAGAACTCTCTGCACGTTTTAAGTCTCTCTCTCTCACTCTCTCTCGTATCGTATCGTATCCGTATCGTATTGTATTTGTAACTTTGATAGAAAGTAAGTGCACCTCTCTCTGTACCACACTAAGTATTTTGATTGAACCACACACTCTATCTTAGAGCCACGCCCCCCCACAAGCCCCACAAGCTCCACAAGAGGAAACTAAACAAAGAAACAAACTGCAGACTTCTCAATATAAAAATCGTAACAAAATCTCAAAAAAAAAAGTATCTAAGTATCTGTGATTCATGCTCATCTGTATACATAGCTCAGATTGCATTCCACAGTTCCACAATTCCACTGTTCCACAATTCAAATTGAATTCAGTCTCCCAACCCCCGAATCACTCGCTCACTCGTACTCGTACATAAGAATCACTCACTCACACTCACACACTCGGCATTTTTACTATATATTTTATATAAAAACAAATTCCATATTATATATTCTCTATTATAAATACATAAGTACCTACTATATTATACATATATACGGATACTATGCCTATAACTAATGTAAAGAGCAGCAGACAAAAGCGCACAATATTCGAGTCCAAGGTTTCTAATTGAATGTCTCTTGCTCCCTGCCCATTCGTTCAAAAGGCTCCCGAAATCGAGGACGAACCGGAACCCCTGAGCATGGCCTGGCCGGACACGGCGCGTAAGCGTCTAACCTATGTCCTGGTCGCCCCGCTCCTGGTGCCCATGTGGCTGACGCTGCCCGATACGCGAACGCCGCGCGGCAAGCGCTTCTTTCCGGTCACCTTCATCGGTTCCATTGTGTGGATAGCTGCCTTCTCCTATCTGATGGTGTGGTGGGCTAACGTGGCCGGCGACACGGCGCGTATACCGCCTGAGGTAGGTTCATCCATTCCATTCTGTAAGGGTTAATCGAAACCTAAACCCAAACCTCGTTCTGCTTTCCTAATAGGTCATGGGCCTGACCTTCCTGGCAGCGGGCACATCCATTCCGGACTTGATTACCTCGGTGATTGTGGCACGCAAGGGATTCGGCGACATGGCCGTCTCCAGCTCCGTGGGCAGCAACATATTCGATGTGACTGTGGGGTAAGTAAATCCATAATCAACTACTACACCAACTAATCCTAACCGCTACCTTGAGATATCGATAACTAATCTAAAAAATGAATGCCCCCCATTGCAAGCTTACCGATACCCTGGCTGCTGTATGGCATCATCTATGGGGCCCCCGTGGAGGTGAACTCGGTGGGCATGGTGTGTTCCATAACCATTTTGTTTATGATGCTCGTATTCGTGGTGATGTCGATTGCCTGCTTCCGTTGGCGCATGAACAAGGGGTTGGGCTTTACCATGTTTCTGTTGTATTTTGTCTTTGTCGCCGTCTCGCTGATGTTCGAATACGATGTAATCACATGCCCCTTCTAAAAATGGACGGGGGGCATGGGCAAAGACAAAATATTATCAAAACAGTAACCGAGGGGTACCACAAATACCACAAATACCACAAATACCGCATATACCGCATAGATATCGATGATATATATAGCGCAGATATACCGAAACGAGATTGATATGCAAATTCATGCACATGAATGTATGTTGTTCGATGGCAAATCTCTCATCCAATTAGCTAAATTATATACAAAAGCAAATTAATGAATGAATAACAAATTAATTAACAATGGACTAAAGCTAAATAATCGAATTGTTAAACAGACACGCCGACACACCAAGACACAGATACACATTCACATACACAGATACAGACACACAGACACACATCCATATATACGAAAACATGCGAAAACTTAACGTTAAAATGCGAGTTAGTTAGTGCCAGAGCGTTTCTTTTTCGAAAGACATTTACTTTAAAGTTTAATGTTTAGCCGCAGCTTTTTATGCACCCTCTATCCAGAACCCCCCTCTATAATCTATCTATCTATCTACCTACGATCTACCATGATCTACTACAAGCATTCTTATTAGAAAGAAATGACAAACAATGGCTTCCCAACCACAATTACTATCTATCTATCTATGTATCCACCTAAGGGTTTGGGTCTAAAACTACTCTAAAGGATTAAACAAAGACAAATACTATATACTATATATAGTATATACATATATGTATATCTTGGCACCAGGCACACAAGCCGCCTATACACGATATGCAGATACGATAAAGAAGAACGAAGAACCAGCAAAGCAAAGCAAAGCAAAGCAAAAGAATGCTACTATGCTACTAACTGTACTTTTGTCGCCTTTCAGTTGCGTGCTCTACTAAAAGATTTCTTATCCTAAAAGCTTTATCCAAGAGCCTCTCTCTAAACTCTATCTCTAGTTTAACGATTTATAAACATAAACATACGGAATATGGGAGGAATACTACTATATAAACCCCTCTCCAGCCACCACATACCCCCACACACACACTTACCAACATGGCATACTCCTATACATATACATATATACTCACACACACACACATGTATTGATTAAGTGATAATTTGCGTACTTATTAAACAAACAAAAGCGAAAGCAAAAAGCAAAAGCAAAACTCTCAAAGTAAGCTACAAAAAATATACTCGAAAGCGAAACAAGAGACGAATGTAAGGAAATACTTTAAAAATATTTTGCTAATGCATTTGCCACACACACCACAAAAACAAAAAAAAACAAAACCAAAAGCTAATACCACAAAGCATTATGATTATCGATTATACTGATTGAAATTCCAAAGTCCAATTCTAATTCTAGTTATGATTATGATTCTAGTTCTGATCCTAATTCTAATACTTATTCTTATACTGATTCTTGTTGGCGTGTAGAACGAGCAGAGTTTAAATTTAACTTTAAATTGAAAACCATATTTATTATAGACTATTTCAAATCCAAAAATACTAAAAAAAAAACCAACTTATAACATAAAAAACCAAATAAGAAAAACAAAAAACTAAACCAAAAACTAATTTCATATACTTTTTTGCTTAAATGAAGAAGAGTCAAGTCCCCCAAAAAAGTACACATATATGAGCATATATATAAACATATTTGATATATATATATAAACTATATATATTAAACGATATTTAAACGAAATACGAAAGAAAATCAACTTGCTCTCTTTATTTAGAACGTACGTAACATTTTTCTAAAACTAAAACTAAAACTAAAAACCCTAAAACTCGTATTAAACAAAAGAAAGTGGTCGCAAAAACAACAGCAAAAGCAGAAAGCAAATGCAGAAAGCAAAAGCAGAAAGCAAAAGCAGTAAGCAAATGCAAAAGCAAAAGATTAAGCAAAAGGAAAGAAAGGAAGGACGGAAAGATAATTAAACATAATACGCATACATATATACACGTAAAAACAAAAAAATATACATACATTATATATTTTATATATAACAGAAGATAACTTACTATATACATACATACAACTATATATATATATATATACATATATGCAAAAACTATACTTAAGTAGGCAATGATGTATGTATCTAACGTTTGCATATGGCTCGCAATCAAGTTGAGGAAATGACAGAACAACAAACATGAAACAAAGACAAACACACCCATACACAAACATAAACATACACATACACATACAAAACACACACACATAGAACAGAAAGCAATAATTTTTATTACCAGAGATCTAGAAGGAAGCAGAAACAGTGACATAACTTTATATACATACATATATATATATGTATATTGTACACCGATCCGATTCGAAACTCGAAACTGTATATCAAAGCAGCAGAAAGCAAAAAGCAAAGCAGCAACAGCAAACAGCAAAAGTTGTAGTTGGAAGCCATCGGAAATAGTTATATATACATATATGAATTATACATACATATATGCAGATGTAGATGCAGATGGCATACATACGTATGTAATGTAATGTAATGTAATAATGCGATATGCAAATGCAAAATGCAAAGAATTAACGTAACTAAGTGGCTGCTCTTACACCCCATGGGTGCAGTGCATTCGATTGCACACAGATATACATATATACCTATATATATACATATAGTATATATATATGATAAATAAATATAATATATATACATATATAGATTATGGACAGAAACCAGAGATCACATCTACATCGGAGAAGAACGTAACACCAATAAAGCTGAAACAGAAACAGAAACAGGAGCCAGGGCAAGAAGAAGACATTGTACAAAACACCACCACCACCACCAACACCACCCCCTACGACGCACACATGGTCTCGACCTTGCATCAAAACAATGCTCCTTCTCGCTCTCTCTCTTTCTATATATTATATATAAGGCACACTCCATCATTGCCATTCGAAGTACTATTCTAGGGTTTTAGCTGAGATCTTGGGATCAGTTCTTCTACCATATATATATGTATTGGATTCTCTAGCATGCCTTAAACCAAAAAACAAAATAAAAATGTGAATAGGGAATTATTATTGAAACTTTCTTGGATCATTCCAAACTTTCCACTTAGTATAGACTTCTCCCTAGCTTCTCAGCTTTCATTAAGAACAACCAAGAACTCTCTCTCAACACCAACAACTATTGACTGTAGTCCATCGATATCGATATAATAGATATATCCCAGACAGAACTAGCAAGCTCACTTCTCACGAGTAGATTGCCTCGGTGGCCAGGCTTTAACAGAGACAACTTCCAAGTAACAAACCAAAAAACAAAAACAAACTAACTTAATCTTTTATACATGCTGTATGTTAAACTACTCGTAAACAAAAACAAAAAACGAAAGCGAAAAAAAACCTAAAAAATATCTTCCAAATTAACTTTAACAAAAAAAACCAAGTCATATATATAAATATTATGATATATAGCGAGCAAATACTTGAAAACTAAACGAAAAAAACATTCATACTTAACTGAACACATCTTATTAGAACCTAAAAACAAGAACAACACCCAGCAATTACTTGTACTAAAGATTCTCCTCACTCACGAAAAAAAAACAAACACACACACAATCACACATATCGCGCCCACTTTTCTCTATATAACAAATTAAAATGGTACACGAAAAGTACAAAAAAAACCTATGTAGGAACTACAAAACTACTATGCTACGATATCCCAAGAACGTAACTAACAGAATCGAGAAATTGTTAACGAAAAGATGCAGATATAGATACATATAGCTTTGTGAGGCACTCTTCTACCTAATGAAAAGCAAATCAAAAGCTAATCGCAATCGAACAATATTACACCACCCCAAAGAACCACTAAACCATCCCCAATGTCATGTCCTCCACATCAACCCAACTCCGCGAAAGTCATTACCAAACGCACACACAGATTACACACAGACACCCACACACACACACACAAATGTCGAGTGGCCGTAGAAATCGCGCTTTAAGAAGAAGTATATACAAGAAATATATATATATATATACATATATATATATGTATACACAGATATATATATATATGAAATTGTTATGGTTATAGATTTTTAACAAGTTGAATAATTGCGTAAAAAGTAAAAGGGACAAAAAAAAAACCAAATGGAAAATACAAAAAAAAATTGTTGAAACATTAGCAAAAAACGTTCATAAGACATAAACGAAGCGTAAGAAGGAGAAGAGAACAAATAATAATAATTATAAAACAAATAAAGAAGAGCAGAAGAAAGCGAAATGAAACGAAACAGATATAGTAATGCTATATATACTTTATGAAATATTTAACTATGAAAATAAAATCATTGTTTGAAATTAAAGTAAAAAAAAGTAAACTTACTAAAAAAAAAAACTAAACAAAATTCGGTGTTTGCTAATTTTGTGTCCCCGACCAAATTTTGAGTTTGCAGAAATAACCCAACCGTAAGTATAGCCCGATTGATTATTTCCATGATTCCTCTTCCGATCAATTGGCATTTAAAGATACCTCAAGTATGAATATATTCGAACATTTGTATGAAATTAGCAAACACACACGAAACGAAACCTAAGCACAGACCATTCGAAAGCATTTCTAGAGATGTGGCCACAACAATTACTATACTACGAGTACGCTCTCAAGTCAATCACCTATAACAATCGTCTGTAACGTAACTGTAACTGTAACTGAACAACAAAACTACCAGAATAAAAACACCAAGAAATACTCGTACTCGAACGTACTCGAACACATAACCTTATGCGAACGATCTGGACGATCTTACGAACGCAAACGCGAACGCGAACGATCAAACGAACAAAAAACGAGCACATAATCATTGATTTCAGCTTTAAATAATCTATAAACTAGACTTAAACCTAGACCGTACTACAACTTATATAGAACACACATATACAACACAATTAATTATATACATATATGTATACCTATATTGACTTTTATAAACAAGTACAGTACTATATATTACGAGTACGTCTGTGGATGGGATTTTATTACGCAAACCGTTGAAAGAGAATTACTTTTTTTAATACGAATACGAATACAAATACTAAATACGATTATGAATACAAATACAAAATAGAACAAGTGAAATGCAATGTATACAATACTTATATTCGATTATACAATATTTAGAGAGCGTTCAAGTTGCGTCCGTTGTAATAAACACAAGAAACACAGCAAACAATAAATTTCGGCAGCCGCGTGAAACGAAACGAAACGGAATGAAACGGAACTGAAACTGAAACTGGCGCTCGGCTTCGATTTATTTTTCGATTTGTTCGTTCGATAACGACGACAGCCAAAGCAAATATAAAAATGAATATATATATGAATCCAGTAAAAAAGTAATAGTTAACATATTGGTAGACTTATTTAACGATTTTATAGCGTTTTCAAATTTATATGTGTACGAACAAGATGCGTTTATTATTTGTAATGCCAGCGATGTAGCAAAACGGGGACCGGACACATCAAGTATATAGTGCGTGAACGTCGAATATACCTACATATATAGAGCCGTCGTGTGTAATACAATTATCATTACCCACCAAAAAGATTTTGCGTTGTTAAGTTTCGATTTTTGTACTTGTTGTTGGACTTTTACTTTACGAGTGCGTATTTTTTCGATAAACAAAAATATGAGAAACAAAACGGAACAGAACGGTACGGTACGGACAGCACGGACAGGTCGAATGTTGAATGAAGATGGGCTTGTAATTAGCACAGATAGAGATGGAGTGGAGAGAGTCTCGAGTCATTTTAATAGTGAACAATGAGAGTATTATAATAACAGACATTAATTTTAATAACTGATACGCTTCTAGCACATAAGATTGTACAAATGATTTATATACATAATAACGACAAACCACGAAAAAGGCGAACAAAAACACAGATGTCGGGCTTCAGTTATATTCAGATCGAAGAACACTATATATATATATATATATTCCAACCCTTCCACCCCCCCTATGTTGCTGTTAGTCATCGGAGGTATCCAACCCCTCGGGCCCCATACCGTCTTCGGCCTTACAAACATTCGAATGATGAAAAATATAATGAAATACAGCGAGTTATTTACTTTATACAAGTACGTCTGGTTAACGACATTTAGATTTTATACAAAACACACACAGCCACACACATACACATTGCCACACCGAAAGACACCTCATTCCCGCACCTTCTCCCAAAAACCACGAACCAAAAACCCATTCGGAACTCATGGGTTGAGAGATCGATCATCAAAACGAAAAGAAGTTCAGGAGCAAAAGGAGTAAAAGCAAATCAAATATATAGTCAATTTCTAAACGATACATGCAAACATATATAGTATGGCTGGCACTCAAAAAATATACAATATATGAAACAAGAATTATATAAAGTTATATAAAAGCATTTTAAAGGATCGGGAAACGGAAGCGGACAGAAGTGACAGACAGAGTGAAGAAGCCTCAAGCCGATTGGAGTGGATCGGATCGGAATGGAACGTCTCAGAACGGAACGGAACGACACTTATGTAAATCAAAACGAAGCTATAGCAAATAAAAACCAAATGTTAACTAGTTATTTAGGTGAAATATACAACAAATCACACTCAGATAAAGATGCAGATAAAGATAACGATAACGATAAAGATACAGATACAGGACGAGCAGCAGATACACAGATGCATTTACATTGCAGACACACACACCCACACAAACACACACTAACACGGACACACGAACGTCTGTAACGGTGTAAATGCGCCGTTACGCAGCCAGAGAGTTGTAGGAGAGCCGCAGCAAACGAATAAAGAAACGAAAGAAAGAAGCAAATACCGAAAAGAAATGGCCGTTTAATAAACTTTTGTTATTAAAAATGCAACCAGTCGTAAATTGCAGTTGATTGCAGTAAAGCCTGTTGCGAAAACCAAAAACGAAGTTAATGTTCAAACTAACTAATATATAACGAATATTATATAATACAACAAACTTAGACTGTATGTTATTTTCTCAATACAATACCTATAAAAAAAACAATAAAAACAGATTCAATAAAATGAGTTATCCAAATGCAGCAAATGGCGTTTCAATTTTCGAATTTCCCGCTTAACAAAATCACATTGCTGATTCGGCGAATATATCGGCAACCGGCTTGCGATATCTTATCGAAATAGTGGCAACGCTGTGCAAGTGAAGTGTTGTAAGACGATTTGCACGGAATAAGCAACATTTTTCATACCCCTTAGGAAAGGATATTATAGAATTTAAGAAAAGTTTGTTTTACTAGGAACCAATTATTGCAGAAACTACTCAGTTTCTAACTCAGAAAATTTTACGGTTTTTGATCTTCTTATAAAGGCTGAATATGGGTATCGGGATCGATATGTTAATAATAATAAATTCATCAAATGCATTATTGGGTCAACAATTGTAAATATGTGCAAAATACAATATTAATTACGTTTTAAAGCATCTGGAAAAAAATAATTTTAACAGTAATCAAATGAAAAAGGGTATAAATATGTCCATACCACCGGTTAAGTTTCCAAATGACGTGACATTTCATGCTCACTTACGTTTTCTTACGTCGCATTTCATGCTCACTTAAGCTTTATACCTTGGCTAAAACGTCATTTTAGAAACAATCTAAAAAAAAAGAGTCAACAAACTTAACCAATCTTGTAGACAATTGATTCATCAATCGTATAAAATTATGTGCTCAGGCCTGAGGGTCCTAGTTAGCTAGTAATATTAAACGGAATATCAAATTGGAAAAAATGTTCCACCAGAGCCGATTAAAATCATATCGATTAAATGTAGGGGTGTAACATCGATTATTCCTTTCCACGCGACCAACAACACAAAAAACGTGTGTTTTGGTGTGCTGCGTGTTTTTCCTTAAATTAATCTGTATAAAACAGATTTTACCAGACAAGCAGAGCCTTTTCCCAACCATCCACAATGAGACGTCCGAAGAAGGTAAGTGGAAGAGCAATCGCAGCATTTCAGACAACGCTGTGAGGTTATGTGGTTGGAGCACCTTCATGCGGCATGTAAATAACTGTTCTTGTCCCACCTACGCAGTACGAAGCCGGAGAGGCCACCCAGTACATCAGTCGTCGGGCGGCGATTCGGAAGCTGCAGCTGTCGCTGAACGACTTCCGCCGTCTGTGCATCCTCAAGGGTGTCTATCCGCGCGAGCCCAAGCACAGGCGTCGCGCCCAGAAGGGCTCCTCAGAGATCAAGATCCTGTACCACACCAAGGACATCCGGTTCCTGCTGCACGAGTCCATTGTGTGGACGTTGCGTGATTACAAGGTGAGTGGAATGGCAAAATGACTTTTGAGACGGCCTCTTGAATCGTTACCCTCTTCTAGATATTTGCCAAGAAAAGCGGCCGCGACCGCGCCATCAAAGATTTTCGCAACCTGAAGCGTAGATTAGCTCTGTTCCCCGAAATCAAACTCGATCACATTGTCAAGGAGCGCTATCCGACCTTTATAGACGCCCTCAAGGACCTGGACGATTGCCTGACCCTGCTCTTTCTGTTCAGCACGTTCCCCTCGCTGCATCTGATTCCTCGCGAGCAGTCGAACCTGTGTCGTCGACTGACCATCGAGTTCCTGCACTATGTGATCGCCTCCAAGTCGCTGCGCAAGGTATTTATCTCCATCAAGGGCTATTACTTCCAAGCCGAGATCAAGGGACAGAAGGTCACCTGGATCGTGCCCCACTACTACCCCTTCAAGCCGCAGTCGCGCCAGGAGGTTGACTTCAAAGTCATGTCCATTTTCGTGGAGTTCTACACAATCCTGCTGGGCTTCACCAACTTCCGTCTCTTCCACGGCCTCAACCTGGCCTATCCGCCTCAGTTCCCCTCCAGCCTGCTGCAGGACAATGAGGACACATTCAAGGACGAGTCAAGCTACGTGTCGGACCGCATTGCAGCCCTGAACTTTGAGCTGCTGCGCACAGACAAGGTGCAGGAGGACGAGGAGGAGCCCGACATTGACATGGAGCTGCTGGAGCAGGACGGCGACTCGAAGCGCATTATTAAAATGAAGCAGGAAGCCCAAGAGGTGTCCCGCCTGCGCACACTCTTCAAGGGTCTGAAGTTCTTCATCAATCGCGAGGTTCCCCGAGAGCCTCTTGTGATCATCATTCGCTCCTTTGGCGGCAAGGTCTCCTGGGACGCGTCTGTCTTCGCCGGCGCCACCTTCGCCGAGACCGACGAGACCATCACCCACCAGATAGTGGACAGACCCAGTCTGAGCACACAGTACATCTCCAGGGACTATATTCAGCCCCAGTGGCTCTTTGACTGCGTCAATCAGCGCCAGCTGCTTCCAACCAACGACTACTTCCTCGGCGAGACTCTGCCACCACATCTGTCGCCATTCGTCGACTCCAAGCGAGACACCTACATACCGCCCGAGGAGAAGGCCCTCCACGATCCCTCATTAATCGAGACTCATGGTAAGTGCTCCGGATTCTCCTTAATCTCAAATATATATCTAATAAATTACCTCCTTCATTAGATCAAAGTGAGGAAGAGTCTGAGGAGGAGGAATCTGCCGAGAAAGAGGATGAGGTTGACCAGGAACTGCTCGATGCGCAGCTCCAGCTGGCCTATCAGCAGGAGACGGCCGAGTACAAGAAGTACGGCGGCCCCGATGGTGTCAACGAAGACGAACTCAGCGAGGAGGATGATGAAGAAGACGATGACGAGGAACTCGATGATGAGGAGGATGTCGATGAGCTGACCAAGCGCAAGCAGCAGGAGAAGGAAAAGATGGCCGTACAGGCCGGCAAAGTGCACAAAGTGAACAAACGACAGGTGCACAAGGCCGAGGTGGACGAGCACCGCCTGCAGGCGCGCATGGTCAAGCCACGCCATCGCAACCTCTTCCGCAAGCTGATTCGCGAGAAGCAGACCAAGGAGAAGGAGGAGTGGCTGTTGCGCAAGAAGCGTCGTAATATCGACGCCAACACCAAGGAGGCCAAAAAGGAGGCGAAACGCGAGGCCCGCAAGCAGGCGGCCGAGGCAGCCGCCCGGGCCGCCAAGTTGGTGAAGTGAGGAGTTGGGAGTCTTGATCTAGGTACAAAACAATAATAAATGATAATGTCAATCAAAATCCATTAGTTGTTATGTATTTTCATGTATATATAATTTTTATTTTGCCATTTACAAAATGATGAACAATTAATTTACATGCGGGGCAAAAAACTGACCTAAAAATTTAAAATTTCTTTAAAATATTGTACAACAATTGTTAACAGCAACTCGGAATTAGTTTTACAATCAATCAATCAATAGAAATCTGTTAGAAATAGTATTAAGTGGGGCGGGACGCAGTGTCCTGGAGTCTCCTACCAGAACAGAACACAATCGAATCTCTAGGTCCAGCCACGGGGATAGGAGGGAGGTGGTATAAACTTAGGCAATAGTTTTGTATATAAGTATATCCGTATCGTAGCCGTATCTTATGTATATATAGTAGTATATTGTATAAGCCCTGACGCAGTCCGCAGTCTGTCTGTAGTACATATCTAATAATCTACATGTATGTATAATCAATCGCTAGTTAAGTCCTAAGTCAAATTTTTCGTTTAACAAATGCCTAAACTCCTCGCCAGCTACCATTTCATTCCATTTAACTCTACTCTATCCTCTCTCTATCTTCATCCTAGTCGCTATCGCTATCATCTCCGCCAACCGCGCCATCCTCATCATCATCGTCGTCGCTGTCCTCCAGTTCGGGCATGGGGAAACGCAGTAGAGCCGCCACTCCAGTTAGTTGAGCCAGTTCTGTGGAGGAGAAGAACAAAAAAGAAAGATATAGAGATACTCGTATATTGGTGAGTCTCTATGAAGATATCTTAAGGTGGTGGCAACTAGAATTTCAAGTCAATTGCATGCTAGATAGACCCATGACATAGTCAATGCAACTTTTCCACTTAATGGCCTGCCTGGGGACGTGGGCGGGTACCGATTCAAGGCTCACCGGTTGTCGGGTCTCGGTTGTGACTCAATCTCTGAACTTGGCCAAAAGGTTCTCTCGCGCATATTCTCTCTGTGTCTCTCTGTGTAGTGTGCCTGCATAATTGTTGCTGGATTAGTGCAGGTCCCACAAGATAATACTTTGTTTACTCGAATCATTATTGTGTTGCCAGGCCCCGTCGCTATCACTTAAATTCCTCTACATTGTTTATGTAATTCCAAGCTGATTAAAATCCGCAGCGGGAAACGGTTGCCCATTGAGCAGCAGTCGAGCAAAAGATATCGTCAGAATGGGAAGTACTTGAGAAATACTCTCAAGTGTGGATAGATACGAGTATTACAATGTAAGGGGGATGGGGTGGGATCTATTTCGGAACCTGCAACGACCCATTTTCGAGTCGAATCGGAAAGTGTTGCCAAGATAAAGGGAACCAAACGAAGCGATTCGCATCCACGTGAGTCATTTGTTGGACGAAATGTAGCCGACTATTTAAAGCATTTAACACCACAAAAATATGTGCAATTAATGCTTTATAGAATACAAATTGAAATGCAAATGAAATCGAAAGTCCCCTTCCGAAGGGGGCAAATAATTTGGCAGTCTTTCAATGCAATCGAATGATGATGATCCGTCCGTTCTATAAAACTACGAATCGGATGGACTTTGTAATGCGGGAGACCCCTCCAAGAAATACATCTACATAAACGCATATACAAACCACAACAACATCTCGTGGCGCAGTGCAGTGAGGGATTTAAAAATAGAATATTTAACGAGGTCATTAGACGGGGGGAGGCCAGGCCCCTGCACATGAACATTAATATTGAGCAAAACATAGAAATGAGTGAAGAAGGAGGAGGAGGGAACAAGTGTGGATGGAAAGACAACCACAAAGAAGTGTTGTCCCTCCTCTCCAGATTTCTAGATAGTTCTGATGTGATCAAAGTAGAAGTTTCTTCTCTTCTGCTGCTGCTACAGAATGAGTCATAGTCATCCTCTTTCCATGGCTGGTACTTACGTTCTCCTGAGATGTGCATGCTGGAAAAGATTTTCACCTCACCACCAGCATCGCGTACGGACTCCACCAGGGTGACATACTCCTTCCTGAGATTAACATCCTGACATCTAAAATTAGAAAGAGATAAGGAAGAAAATAGTGTAATAAATATTTAAAATTATGAATCGATTAAGTTAATGCCAGCAATCTATCATCCATCTATGGATCTATTGATATCTATTGCATTTGACATTCCACAATCGGTTGGATCGTTAAAATGCCACATAGCAAAGGTGCTATGCTTGATTATGGCACGTGATGGGCATAGGAATCCGGAGTGGATAGGGTGTCAAGTTTAACTGGAAATATAGTAAACCCGGGGCTTTCCAAATGCACGGCGGGCTCAGCCACAGAGCAATGAAAGTGTGACCCCCTCCAAGTGGCTAAAATGCCTGGCAGTTCAAGAACCCCCAGAGAAATAAGTACATACATATGTTAATGATAACCATTAACCATTATCATTAACAGGTAACACGTAAAGCGTACGAGAGAGAGAGTACGAAAGTAAGAACAATGAAACGAAAGAATTCCAATCCCAATCTCCATCCCCATCCAATTTCAATTAAAACCGCTTTTTTGTGTGCCTAGAGAGAGGAGAGGCAGAGGCCGAGGCAGAGCGGTTCGGAGAGCGGAATTTCATTCGATCGGAGACCGGAGAGCTCTGCTCTCCCCCATGTGGAAGCACGTGCAGTGCGAGAGAGCAAGAGAGGAAGAGAGAGCAGAGCTGTTTGTGCCCCAGCGGCAGTGCCTCGTCGTCGTCGTCGTCTTCGCTTGAAGAATTAGTTGCAAAGCGGCTTTCTTGGGGAACGTATCGAAGAACGTGTTCGAGGGTCGGAGTGTGCCACGCGTAAAGAAAAATTGGTGCTAAGACCTGCGTTACAGCCGCTGCTGCTGCTGCTGGTGCTGCTGCTGTCAAAGAAACGAGTCTCCCAGCCGTCCATCCGTCCAGTTCATCCAACTATTTGCACTGCAAACTGCAGCCGAAAGCAGAAACACTGCACAAATCACGCATAAAATAAAAAAAGGTGTGTTTGTGTGTGGAACGGAACGAGTGAAAGTTGGAGGATAGCTGCACGGGGGCCTTGTTGTTCATGGAGTAGGATGCCGTGCTGACAGATACAGTTTAGGGTTCCCAACCGTTGACTCAGCGGAAAGCAATGCAGCAGCTACAATTATATATCTGCTACCTGTATATGTAGCTGTATCTGTTTTTTTTACTCATCCGCTAACCGCAAGCTGCGATGAGAGCCGCTATTGTATGTAGATGCAATAATTGTTGCTGTTTCCACTGCGTGACAATGATTGCACAATGGAATCAATTGTTATAATGGAATTAGCGTGCACCCGCGTCAGCCCCCAGTCCCGAGCACGAGGTCCCGCCACGTCTGGCCGAAAGTGCCATGACTTGGTGGGGAAAAGCGAGGGAATGTGCGACCCAAGATACGAATACAAGTGCGAGTATCAGTAAATGCCCGTAAAAATGTCTAATTAAATGTGAGGCCGGGGGGTGGTAGAAACTGAACTTGACTGAACCTCTTCCTCTGCTTCTGGCACGAACCTTGTGATACGATACGCTCCAAAAACGCTGACAAAGAAAATACAAAATAGAAATGAGGAATGGAAGCACAGTGAAAGCATTCGAGCTCTTCTTCTCATGATTTTTTCGACTTTTGCATGTCTGATCATTGAAAAAAGTGACAACTCATTGATTTCGCAATGGAATAACCGCTAACCAAACAAAACCCAACCCCAAGAGATACAAAAATCGCTAGAAACAGGGCCCTAAGATTCAGTGATTCATGAATATCGTATGCAGTGATACATTCAAGCCATGAAGGGTATCAATGTCTGACAAGCCCTTTCACTTCTTGCCCAATAATCGTGTTGGGTCTGTTTCCCTATTTGTAAAATTACATATCGTATATACAATTGTCTTTCAAGACAACATTAACATGCGCCGCCAGCTGCGACAACAACAGCAGCAAAAGGCAAACAGCCATCGAAAAGGGGGGCACGTTTTGGATGCACAAGACACACGAGGTGGTGGCTGTAAGACAAAGAGGGACGGGACTAGAAAAACTGGTTGGAACACACATAAATATTGTAATAATAAAATGCATACAGAAAGAGAGCCAACTAGTAGTCGATGACCACAGAGAGAGGGAGGGAAATCGGTTAATGGATGCAGAACTGGCAGCAGAACTAATAGAACCTTATATGTGGATCATGTTACATGTGCGGGATGTGTGGAAACCATTGAGAGCCAGTCCAATGGAAAGCAGAAGTGGAATGGGAGCGAGAGTGTCCGCTGCTTCAAAAGTGGTCCCCGCCAAGTGCTGATCCATAAACGGAGCGATTAAATAAATTAAAATTCTCGGCTCTTTGGCTGTTCTCTCGAGCTGTAGCTGTCTCGCCCACGAATGTTGTTGATGTTGGGTTCTAATTATTGGCGCTACTTTGGGCGAGAAACAATACAAAGAAATGGTTCAAGAGAGCGGCTATAATGGATACACATGCACAGTATATAAGAGCAGTATATATGTACATCAGATTTACATCAAAGTTTAGTTCAGTTTTTTCGCTAAAAACTCGTCTGGCGAAAACAGCTCTATAAACATTGACGCGAGACTCAAAAACCCAAAAACAGAGCACACGCAAATCGAGAGCTCAGGGGACTGGGGACTGGCCGTGAGTAGCGGCGGATATGGCATAGGAGATAGGAGGAACAGGGAATGAACGAAAATTTCGTATTAAAATTCAACCAAATATATGTATGTATCTCGATCTCCACTCAAGTTCCTACTCAAGTGCCGGCCACTTAACACCCGCCAAGATGCTCAATCGACAGCCCGACTACACCATTTCCGATCTGGGCCATCCCTGGCCATGCGATTCCCACATGAAGATGCGAAGAAAACTTTCAATGGCCTGCGGCACGCCTCCAGCATCGCCCAGCCGCCTGCTGCCCATGCGGGAGACGCTCAACGACTACTTCCAGCGGCTGATCAGGCAGGAGAAGGAGGATCAGGATGACCTGGCACGACAGAAGCACCACAAGAATCAGTGGAACGAACAGCAACGGAGGCGGTAAATCAAATGAGATTTGAATGGAAGGCGCATTCACATCTAACCTAACCCAATCTCTCTCTCCTCTGTCTTTCTGTATTGTTTTCACAATTGCGAAACAATCAACAGCAATCAAAAATGTCGAGATAAAGGGGAGACGGCCACAGCAACGACCACAGCCGGAGCCACGACGACGACGACGATGTCAACTTGCGATTTGAACAATTTCTGACGGAAGATATGGATGGAAGCGGGGGGAAAGCGAGTATAGTGGGGGGAGAAACTAATTTAAAGCCGACTGATTAAAAGTGCTACAATAAACACACCTTTTTGCCTAGAACTTTAAGTACATTAAACGTTAAGTAAAGAAGAACAGAACAACCCGATAAGCACTTAATTTTAGTTTAATTGCGAGGCAGAATGGATCTTTCGTCGCTGGAATTTCAACGGACCATTAAATTCGTGCAAAATGGTAAACAAAAAAGCCGAGAGATCACAGCGAAGAGAGGCACAAAGCGGACAGCCAGAATAGGCGGCCAAAAATGGCAGAGAACGACGCAATGCGAGGCGAGGCGAGGCACGGGACAACCTTGATCATGAGCACGTCGCCATGGGGCCAACAAATTGCTGCTCTGGGACGTGCTTTCTTTAAATGGATAAAACCTGCGAATAGAATAGAGATCTAACTATACTACGCAGCGGAAGATCAAGAATGAAGTCGTGATGGGAGTATTGGGTGCGAGCATCTCTTGTACAAGTTCTATCCATACAAGCGCTTCTTTAGCAGAAGATCCCATCGAATCTACAAATCAAAAATTAAGATTGATTTCTTTTCCTTTGATTTCTCTCCATTGCCAGATGCTCAACCTTCTCCACATGTGTAGACATAAATTGTCGTCGCGCTTGTCTCTGGCAATTGGCTAAAGTTGAAGGTTCTCTGTCTTTTCTCTGTGTGCCATCGTGCTCTTGATCTCTCCGCTTGATTAGGCTTGTTGTGTCTGTTTGTCTGCCTGTGCTCTTCCGCTTTGAATTGGCCTTGAGAGGGAAATCCGCCGAGTGGGACTCCGTCTGGGACTCACCTAAACAGATTGTCGGATATGAGAAGCGTCTCGATAGCCTGGGACTCGGCAGCGCGGAGGACATGCTTCTTGCCATAGAATGCTTTGGCCGGTTCGCACTGGAGCATCATGTAGAACTGTTCCAAAGCCTTGACCTCGCCAGCGGCCTTCGTGTCGGACATTTTGGCCACCACAGCGGGATCTTGAAGAACTTCTGCAATTGGGAATTCCCAATGATTACCAAAAACAATGCAAATAAAAGATTTAGCTCACCCTTGAGCGAATGCTTGAAGCCGGAGGAGGCATGGACCAGCATGAATTTGCTCTTGTTGTCCAGCAACAGCTTGATGTCCATTTTGACGGCCTGCTGGAACATATAGTCGTGGAACTGGTCGCGCACAAAGCCGGGCGAGGCTATCAGCACGCACTTGACGACATCGAAGTTCACGTGACGGAGGATACTCTGCATCACCTGCTCGTAGAACTTGGCCAGACCCTTCTCGTGCTGCTGGACGCTGCCCTTCCGCTTGCGGGGTATGGATACCTCTATCTTGCTGCGCACCAGCGTCATGCTGGCAGTGATGAGGCACACATGGGCCAGGCCCTCCTGCATGACCACGGCGGCCACGTCGGCCGACTGGGTCGGATCGCAGGCCATCTCGATGCGCTCCAGGGCGATGGTGTCCCACTCGGGTTTGCGCAGCTCAAACTTGCGGTTCAGCTCGAGGTCGAGGGTGTGGTAGGCGCCCATCTTCACGTAGGGATTCTCCTCGATGTTGCGCCCCTTCAAGCGCAGCACGCAGGCCTGAGTGTCGAAGTCGATCGACTCTACGGCGATGGTGAGGGTGGTGCGCACTCGGCTGCTGGTGGAGGAGCCAGTGGCCGTCTCGTTCTGGACCTTTCTGATGGTGGTGCTGCGGACGCTGTCGCCTTCCGCTATCAGGTTGTACGCATGCCACATGTCCTCGGACTCCTCGGGCACCAGGGTCACATTGCTGCACGATAAGAGATTAGTGATAGTTGTATAATTCTAGCGGGGATCGGGAGCACTCACCCCTGCATGCCCTTGTCCACGTATTTGTTCAGCAGTTTCATATCGTTACGCCTGGCAACTGCTAATCCCAGTCCCAAATCCCTGCGTCAGGGAGGGTTTACTTTTTCTTCTGTTGTATGCACTGCGTGCTTTGCGTTTGCTGCTGCTGCTGCTGCGGGGAGCTGCTTGTCACTTGAGTCTGGCTGTATGTTCCCTCGGGCCACGTGAATCGCGATGCATTTTTGTCATTTGATCAGCCAATTTCCCAAAATTCACACACAGTCGACCCAAAGTTTCGGCGGACAAGTGGCAACACCCGGAACGAACAGCTGACCAGCTGCTGCTGGCGGTATTTATCTGGTATTTTCAGATTCCGAATTTCCGGTTCAAGGTATCACTGAAATAGCCCAAAACATGTGCCAAAAACGAGGAAATCCGAAAATTCTGAATTTTTTTGTTTATTGGAAAATTTGATGTATGTTTCGACTTTGTACGTATGGTTTCACTTAAATCTAAACTAACAGCCTTTCAATCTCCTGCTGAATGGACGTAATCTGCGACTTCAGCTGGCTGCCCTCGTTGGTGGTCACCGAGCAGGCCACGATGGGCCGGGAGACGCCACAGGCGCGGCCCAGCGCCTGCTTGGAGCGCACAAACACATAGGGCACGTTCTTGTCCTCGCACAGCAGCGGCAAGTGGAGCAAAATCTCGATCGGCTCCGTATCGCCGGCCAGCACCACAATGTCAGCCAGACCGCGGTTCAGCGTCTTGGTGGCCTCGTTGGCGCCCTTGCGCAGCTGGTTGTAGTTGAGCGCCTGCTGCAGCAGATTCATTATCTTGGCCGTCAGTTGGGCATCCGCCAGGGGGAATGCTTTCGGGTTGACTTCCTCGGTCTGTGGGGTGGTAAAATGTTGATTTTCACTTGACCAGTGGGTGATTTGATTATCCTTACCATTTTAAGTATTGCTTTAGTTACTGGTTGGAATAGAATCAAGATAAAATGCTACCTCTCGGCTTGTTGCTTCACTGAGGGCAATGGAGGCGACAATAAAACAATAAATAAACTAAACGCTTCAAAACACGTGCACGTGGTCCTAACTGCAGACATCGATAGTTTTTTCAAAACATCGATTTTTTTCCCAGACACCCCTAAATTTACAATTTTTCCAATTTGATATTCCGTTTAATATTACTAGCTAACTAGGACCCTCAGGCCTGAGCACATAATTTTATACGATAGATAAAACAATTTTCTACAAGACTGGCTAATTTTAAGGACTCCGTTTGATTGGATTGTTTGAAAAATAACGATCATAAAACTAAAGAAGGGAAAATTTCAAATCCGCCCGTATAAAATCCCCGCCGTGGAGGGAAGTTTATAATATTTTCCCTGCGAAATTCCTGAGGATCTTCGGAAAAAATCGGGTATGGACAGCACGCAAAACGCCCGAAAAAATGCAAGGCCTGCAAGGTAAAATCCACCCCACCTGATTTATAGCAACAAAACATCGATAACAAAGTTAATTTGGTGATGTGGCGGTAATTTTGAAAATAAACCATGACAAAAAAAACCAACGAAAATCATATTCCTCGATTTTGATATTCCGTTTAATATTACTAGCTAACTAGGACCCTCAGGCCTGAGCATATAATTTTATACGATTGATGAATCAATTGTCTACAAGATTGGTTAAGTTTGTTGACTCTTTTTTTTTAGATTGTTTCTAAAATGACGTTTTAGCCAAGGTATAAAGCTTAAGTGAGCATGAAATGCGACGTAAGAAAACGTAAGTGAGCATGAAATGTCACGTCATTTGGAAACTCAACTGGTGGAATGGACATATTTATACCCTTTTTCATTTGATTACTATTAAAATTATTTTTTCCTAGCTGCTTTCAAACGTAATTAATATTGTATTTTGCACATATTTACAATTGTTGACCCAATAATGCATTTGATGAATTTATTATTATTAATATATCGATCCCGATACCCATATTAAGTCTTTATAAGAAGACCAAATACCGTAAAATTTTCTGAGATAGAGACTGAGTAGTTTCTGCAATAATTGGTTCCTAGTAAAACAAACTTTTCTTAAATTCTATAACATCCTTTCGTAGAGGGTATGAAAAATTTGTCTACGGCGAATTACGTAAGTGAGAGTGAAATATGACGTAAGGCAACGTAAGAGAGTGAAATGTAAGGCGAATATGTTGCGACGAATTCGCCCTCAGCCAATTCGCTCGCTCGCCGTGACACGGTCTCACTTTGAAAATATACCACAAATATACCGCAAATATAACATATTCGTCGATTTTGATATTCCGTCTAATATTAGTAGCTAGAGAAAACCCTACGCACTGACCACATAATTTTAAATGACAAATGAATAAATTTTCTACGCGATTGGCAGGTTTTCCTTCTTGGCAAAGGTCGAGGTCCCCATTGTTTTCAGAAATAAATTGTCTTTGTCAAAAGTTAGTATTTTATGGTCATTTGTTGATTTTTGCTATTCGCATCGGGGCGCAAGTTTTCGTGCTTGTCTACAAGTGTAGTGTAGTGTAGACAAGTGTACACAGACCACACATTCAACCGAAGATCAAAATCGTGGAATATGATATTGAATAATATATTGGGACTTTTTGAGGGATTTTGTGGAGGCAACATCATCCCAACAATTTCCTCTTTCATCCCAAAAATGTCCCTTATATTCAATGACTTACGTTTTTTACCGTTGCCAACATTAATTTGTATGAGCCAGCAACATGTGCCTCGAAATGAGCAACATCGAGAAACATTTTGCATACCCCTTAGGAAAGGATATTATAGAATTTGGGAACTTTTTTTTTTACTAGATACCAATTATTGGAGACAGTCAGTCTCTATCTCAGAAAATTTTCAGGTTTTTGTCCTTCTTTTAAAGACAGAAAATGGGTATCGGGATCGATTATTGGGTCAAAAAATGTAATTATGTGTAAAACACAATATTAGTTTTGTTTTAGAGCAGGTTGGAAGAAATTATTTGTACATTAATCAAAGACAAAAGGGTATAACAAAGCCCATACCATCGGTTGACAAGCAACAAGTATTCAAATGACGTGACAATCCATGCTCACTTACGCATTATGCTGCGGTTGTTTGAACGAAAAGTGCCTAGTGGGTATTCTACAGTGGTTTTCTACGAGAGAAAATCACAGGGCATTCGGCTCCTACAACCGATCGCAACGCTGGGCTGTGTAGTTACCATGTAATAAATTAACGAGCAGTTACCGTGTAGTTGCCATGTACGTAAAGGGACTTATTTGTTGACATGCAGACCTAGCTAGTTTAAAACCTTATTTTAGTGCGAATCCATTAACAGATTTTTTGTAATTGGTCAGACTTGTAGACAATTGATTCATCAACCCTATTAAATTATGTGTTCAGGCTTGAGGTCCTAGTTAGCTAGTAATATTAATCGGAATATCAAAATTTAAGAAATTTGAAATTCTTTGGTATTTTAGTCATGGTATATACTGGTATTTCCCGCCTCGGTCATACTTTTAACGCGAAAATGAGTAAAAGAGAATAAAAGAGCGCCCTTCTGGGTTGAGCAAAAAAAAGGTATGGATAACGGGTAACTTCAGCCAAGGGAAATTTTACGTCCCGCACGATTTTCACCTTACCCGAATTTTTCCCCGATAGGATGTCATGTAAATCAGGTGGGGTGGATTTTACCTTGCAGGCCTTTCATTTTCTGGGCCGTTTTGCCTGTTGTCCGTACCCGATTTTTTCCGCAGATCCTCAGCAATTTCCCAGGGAAATATTCCCACGACGGCGGCGATTTTTTACAGCGGCGATATATCGATAAGTCCGCGGGCACAAATATTGGATTCAATACCACCTCCGATAAAGATAAAGTGAAAAAGTCGGCCAATTCTCGAACTGCGTTTGTTCGCGCGTCGTCGAACGAATAAAACTTTAATAAGTACAATTTTGGATAACGTATTCTGAGCGAAGCCGAGAGAGCGGAAAGAGAGTGAAAAAAAAAAACAATCGGGCGGCAATACGGGTATTTTTAATCTAAGATAAAAACGAAAAAAAAAAGTAAAATATACGGGTAGAGCCGAGTGCTAAAAATCGGGAAATTAATTTAATGCAATATTTCTAAATGTGTTTATAAATCGCTAGCAAACTAGTAACTAATTGCAAAAAGGTAAATTTCCCCAAAGCCAAAGCAAAGTTAAACAAAAGCAGAAAGGAAATGAATGTGTAAAAAAATCGATTGGATAATCTGTGTACGTGTGCGGCTGTGTTGGTGAGTGCTGTGTATGTGTGTGTGTGTGTGTTTGACTGCTCTCTGTGTATATATATGCGTGTGCGTTTGTTTAAACTCGAGCGAATGGCGAAAAATTTAGCACAATGTGCAATAAAAGGCAATTTACCTAATTTAAAGTATACACGAATATGCCAAAGAAAAGCCGTAAAATATTCAACCAGAAGCGCAGACCAGACACACAGACGCATGCACAGCAACAGCGTGACACTCGGTGTTTTGCCAGTGTGTGGTGTGTGTGTGTGTGTGAGTGAGTGAGTTAGTGAGTGCGAGTGAGTAGGCACTGCCTGTGCCCTGCCTAGCCATCAGCTGTTTGACACTTGACACGATCGTGGTTACTCTCCCTGTCTCGCCAACCACCTTTGTGCGTACAAAGACAAAGTAAAGTTCGCAAAAACACAGAAACACAGAAAGTGCCAGCATAGCGGTAAAAGAAAATTAAAGAGAACCTATAGACTGAAAACAAACTGCGAAAACAGTGAGAAGAAACAGAAAGCAGAAGAAAACATGGCGAACATACATACACTCTAGAATCCATTAACGCAACTTGTTTCTCTCTCTCTGTCTGTCTTCTAAATCAGATGCTAATTTTTGCCCTCTTCTCTCTCTCTTCTCTTCTTTGCAGCATCTCCCCATCTCTCTCATACATATACAAATTGCGCGACTAGAGATAATATCTAAAGTGTAAACCAAATGCTAATCTAAGTGTAAAGTAAGTGTAGGAACCAATTTAAACGCGTCTAAAACTGAAACTAAAACTACAACTAAAAAACAAAAAGCAAAAACTAAAGCAAACCAACAAACAAGAGACAAAGAGAGCAAAGCAACGCGCGCGCGACAAAAAAAAGCAACAAAAATTTCCTCTCCTCTCCAGTGGTCCCTTAGGTCGGCAAAATAGCTAAGTCCATTTTGCAATTCTTAAAAAAGAAGAAATCCCATCATAGTTCGACATCGGGAGAGGGCAAGCTACAGCAGCAGTCCAGCTACGAGGAGGAGGGCGTCGGCGGTGGAGGAGGACCGGAGCAGGCGGCTAGCAGCAGCAGCTCGGCTGGGCCAGGAGGAGCAGTAGGAGGAGGCGCCGCCGCCGCAAGCCAAAAGACAACGCCCCCAACGGCAGCAGCAGCAGCAGCAGCATCATCCGAAGGAGGAGCGTCAACAGCGACCACGAGCACAGACGGAGCAACAGCAACCACAGCAGCAGCAGGAGCCGCCAGTGAGGAACAGCCACAGGTCTCTGCCAGCGCCACGTTTCGCCTTTCATCGCTCACGGGTACAATATCGAAGATGGGCAACAACGCGACCACGTCCAACAAGAAGGTGGATGCCGCCGAGACGGTCAAGGAGTTCCTCGAGCAGGCGAAGGAGGAGTTCGAGGACAAGTGGCGCCGCAACCCCACCAATACCGCTGCCCTCGATGACTTTGAGCGGATCAAGACGCTCGGGACGGGCTCCTTTGGCCGCGTGATGATCGTCCAGCACAAGCCCACGAAAGACTACTATGCCATGAAGATCCTCGACAAGCAGAAGGTCGTCAAGCTGAAGCAGGTGGAGCACACGCTGAACGAGAAGCGCATCCTGCAGGCCATCCAGTTCCCCTTCCTCGTCTCGCTGCGCTACCACTTCAAGGACAACTCCAACCTCTACATGGTCCTCGAGTACGTCCCCGGCGGCGAGATGTTCTCCCACCTGCGGAAGGTGGGCCGCTTCTCGGAGCCCCACTCGCGCTTCTACGCGGCGCAGATTGTGCTGGCCTTCGAGTATCTGCACTATCTGGACCTCATCTATCGGGATCTCAAGCCCGAGAATCTGCTGATCGACTCGCAAGGGTACCTCAAGGTCACGGACTTTGGGTTCGCCAAGCGCGTCAAGGGCCGCACCTGGACGCTGTGCGGCACGCCCGAGTATCTGGCGCCGGAGATCATTCTGTCGAAGGGCTACAACAAGGCCGTCGACTGGTGGGCGCTCGGCGTGCTCGTCTACGAAATGGCCGCCGGCTATCCGCCGTTCTTCGCGGACCAGCCCATTCAGATCTACGAGAAGATCGTCTCGGGCAAGGTGCGCTTCCCCTCGCACTTCGGGTCCGACCTGAAGGACCTGCTGCGCAACCTGTTGCAGGTTGACCTGACCAAGCGCTATGGCAATCTGAAGGCGGGCGTCAATGATATTAAGAACCAGAAGTGGTTCGCCTCCACCGACTGGATTGCGATCTTCCAAAAGAAAATCGAGGCCCCGTTCATACCGCGGTGTAAGGGGCCCGGCGACACAAGCAATTTCGATGACTACGAGGAGGAGGCACTGCGGATCTCCAGCACCGAGAAGTGCGCCAAGGAGTTTGCTGAATTCTAGATCAAGTTTTCCACACCTCCACTCCGCTCCACCCACATTTTTGCAACAACCGCCACAACAACAACAACAACAAACAGCAGCAGGACAGATCCAGAACCAGATACAGATCCTCCGCTGCACTTGCCTCCTGCTCCTGGAGTTGCTGTCGTCGCCAACTGCTGTTGCGGCCTAGCGGACCCTGTCCTAATAGCCGTAGCCGTAGCCGCCGCCGCCGTCGTTGTCGTCGTCGTCGTCGTCTTGTCTATATGTCTACTTCTACTTGCAACTGCAACAACAACAACAACTACTAACTACATCTACTTCGTCTACGAGTATGTCTAGACACATGGTGTATCTATATCTATGTCTATATCCATCCACATGCCAACACAACACAACAACAACAACAACAACACAAACATCTCTATCTATTCTACATTGGAATTTTCACTACAATTATCATAAATGTGAGTACACAACCAAGAATAACATTTATAAACCATAGACCCCTAAGGCAATATTTGCAATACGATGTGAGCAGCGATGAACAGAACTTTTCGATCCGACTGATATGAGTTTTAGGTAAAGAACTTAAGAAAAATTCCCCCCTTACATACCATACTATATATAGTATATGATTCACAGATGAAAGAATTTCTTTAGGAACTTTCAAGGGAAAGAACTTTAGAGATAGGAAAGAAAACAGAAGAAAAAACAATCATTATGTGATTCACTGATGAAAGACCTTCCTCAAGACTCAACCTTAGTCGTTTATGATTCAATATTCAAGATATGCAAGTTATTTCACTAAGATGCTTAACCTATCCCAATAATATTTATATTATTTTCATTATAATTCATAGTTTTCTAACTTTGTTAATCTGTTACTAATTCGCCTGGGTATGCCATAGTTTTACAAGCATTTTCTTTATACATTTTCACTGTGATATATCTACATCTACATCTTACCTACTACATATATTTTATACATCATTTAATACGCCTCAATACACTATTTTTTATATGTTTTTCTTTTATTATTTATAACTTATTTTTCTTGCATATTAATCTACATTTAAACCTATATTATCTACATTTATTTCTGTATTATTTAAACCTATATTTTCTCCATTTATTTCTGTATTATTTAAACACATATTTTCTCCATTTATTTCTGTATTTTAAACATATCATATCTCCATTTATTTCTGTAACTATTTATAGTATTATTTCATTATTCTCTTGATTACACAAATCGATATTTTTATCATTGAATTACTATTTCTCTACTGCTTCATTCATAATCCTATACCGCACCTCACATATCGACATATTCTCAAATGTTAATCTATTGTTTTGTATTATATAAAGCATGACTATCCCCATACCACTGACTTTTCCCAACCATATTGCATAATTGAATGTTAATCTATTGACTATAAATAATACGGTATTAACCTTTTTTTTTCCCGTAATGAGGTTTCATTTGAGTAAGTGTTAGGGTAGTTCTCTCCTCTCCTCCCTTTTTGTTTATGTTTATTGTTTATTGTGTGACTTTTTTGCGCAGGTGATTGATGGGACGAGCATCAGTCTAATTGATTGATAGCTCTGCTCTCTGTTTAAGTGCGTTTCAGAGAGTTTTACCATGGCATTCCTTAGAAATTTGTTTGTTGTTTGCACATGGAATACTTTTTTAATTAGATTCCCTCGAACTTGTACAACGGAATGACTCGCGTTTACCGTTGATGATTCGTCTTTTGTTGGGGCACATACATGTGTACATATGTACATGCCCCTCCGCCTTCTAGGGGTTTCCAGTGCTCGATCTACATACGTGATGTATTCCACATTTTACTCAGTATTTACTGGCAGAGGGAAAACACCCACAGATAAAGATACGTACCATTAGGTTTAGTAACAGCTCTACAAGGGCTATAAGTCATTCCAAAAAGTGGGGGGTCTTATCCTCTGGAATGACAAACGGCAGACAGAATACAGATAATACTTAGGTATTATTTGTTACCATGGAATGTGTTGGCAATTCAAAGAACCCCCTCTATATATGTCTGTTTTTATTCTAATTTATTTTCCACTATCTTCTTCTATGGGAATATTCACAATTGACCCATTTCCCGGGGGGGTTTATTCCATTGTATACTCGTTAAACCAGAAACCAAAAACTTTGAACATGAAATATTATGAATACTTTTTCATTTGTCGACTTTTGCGTGCCCGCTGGCCATTAAATAAAGAAACTATTACTCTTTTCTGTTTGTAATTAATAAATTATAATATTTTATGCCCCAACCCCTCACCCCCTCAGCCCCCAATAGCAAAAAATGCGTGCAAAAGCCGCATAAAATTTGTTGGGGGAAATTCTAAGAAAAAAAAAAATAAACGAAGAAAATTTTGTAAAATTCTTAAAAGATCTAAAAAAAAAATAAATAAAATATTGACTGACCTTAGCCTGACCTTTAGCCAAGCCTCTGCGACTGTCCCAAAAGTATCATAAAATATCTGTATCTGCCATTCCATACTCTCCTATGTGTGTGCTCTCTTCGTTTCGCTTTATTTATACCCTGTACGAGTGGTACATTTCCATGTGTCACTTTGTCTGTCGTCTACACAAAATTTTATTGGCACCAATTATACAATAATTGCTGTTTGTTGCTGCTTTTCTGTCGCGAGGAGGAGGAGGAGAAGGCCATCAATCATTTGTTTTGGGCCAAGTCAATTACGATTTTTGCTTCGTAGCCGTAGTCATGGGTACTAAGTACGAGAGTATTTGTGGATTAGGCATTAGGCATTTAGGCATTAGCATTACTTACGAGTATTTACCTTAAACGAAACGAAATCTATTCCATGGATTTTTTGATTGTTTATCAATGGGAAAGAGTCGAACCAGGGGTGGGGCAGACTCATTTTTGTACTCTTTCCAAAGTCATGACAGAGTAACGGACTCTCTCTTATATTTTGCTCATTAATTGCTTGGGCTGTTTGTATTTGGATCACATTCCATCGATTTTCTGATTGTTTATCAATGGGAAAGAGTGGAACCAGAGGGAGGGCATTAGGACACTGCATATACCCCATACTAGACACATTTTGGTACCATTTCCAAAGTCATGACAGTCGTGGGTTCAAAGATTAGTAGAGTAACGGACTCTCTCTTATATTTTCAGATTTTCTACAACTATTCTTAAGCAGATTCGTTCTTCTTTTGGCTGATTATCTCATTCGTTGCTTGGGCTGTTTGTATTTGGAGCACAACTGTTGTTTGGAGCACAAAGTTCAGGTCACAGTTGGCACCAAAAACTTGTTCTGCTGCAGACACGCACACGCTCCGCGACTCGATTTGCTCCAATAAGCAGCAGCGCCTAGACCGTAAGCCATAGCCATAGCCATAGCCAAAGCAAAAGCAGCTCTTGGCAAGAATGCAGCTGCCAGCCAACGCGCTTGTGAATCTGACAACGTTGTCTGGCCAATTTTGGTCTACGAGCACAGAGAAGAGGGTAGGGGGTAGGTGGGGGGATCAGCCTTGTAACAGTGCCCTCAAAATCGGGGGTTTGCCACACACGCACGCGCCACAACTCAAAGAAAACGTTGGCGAAGAGCAGACAAAGCTTGAAATTAAAGGAAGGAAGGAAAGAAAAGCAAAAGAAAACAATTATGGAAAAGAGCTCGAGAGTTTCCCAAGTATTCACAAAAAGATAAATTGTGTTTTCTGGTTCTCCAGTTTCCCATCGCTCAAAGTCTCGGGTTAACAGAGATTTCCATTAACCAAGCGAAAAAAAATCAGCGGCAACGCGGCGTATGAGCAATGCAAATGCAGAAGAGGGACAGAGAGACGCGGAAAGGGGGAGAGGGAGACTCAAATTGTATTTTATTTTTGTTTTCGCATACGCATCGAGAATAAATTAAATTAAATAAGAGTTTTTTTTCGACTGTTTTTGTCTGTTTTTGTTGAGTTTTTTCTTCTTTTTTCCTCTCTTTTTTTTTTTTGGTTTTTGCAAACGGGTTTTAGCAGCAGCTTTGCCTCCCCCTCTCGCGCTCTGAAAACGTTAGGGGAGTGGCATTCGTCGGCAGTCGGCATTCAGCGAATGCAGGCATTTAAATTGAGACAACAAATTCAGTCAGACAGAGCCCCCAGATTCACAACCCAGAGATCCACAACAGATCGTCATGGCAGTGGCTGAAGCAGAGGCAGTGGCAGAGGCGTGAAGGGGGGTCGAGGGGCTGGCAAAACGAAGGCAAACTGCGAGCGAAATCATTTAAATATAACGCTAACGCACACACGTCGCATTGTCCGTCTCTCGTCTCGTCTCTCGGCTTCGACTCGTCACCCGACCGTCATTCCACTCCTTCCCCCTCTTGCTCTCTCTCTCTCTCTCTTTCCCTCTTGTTGTGTTTTTTTGTGTGCTCGTTTTAATAGTCTTTTTGTTTCATTTGTGCAATTATTTTCGTCGTTTTTGTAGTCGCTGTTTATTTACGTATTTTCGCTTCTCGTTTCCCCTTTTTTTTTGCCCCGATTCTGCCCGTTGGCGGGGGGTATAACTCTTATGGGGGGAAGTACACATAGAAGCTGGTTCCAGAACCCTTTTTTTTGAGAGAGTATAGAGTATCAAAGGGTACTACGACGTCAATCTATCTATGAGATACAAAACGTCCCCATAGTCTTGTTTCTCTTGCTGTCTGTCTGTCGCTGGAACCCTATAGAAGCCCTTTCCAGATCCCTTTAGTTGAGAGCAGCGAGTATAGAGTATCAAAGGGTCTACTACGTCAAAGTGCTCTATCTCTCATTCGTTATGGAGTGGTGTGTGTGTGTATCTATGAGATACAAAACGTCCCCATAGTCTGTTGCTGTTTCTGTTGCTGTTTCTGTCTGTCGCTGGGACATCCAATGGCCGGCAGGCAATTTTCATTCAGAATTTATGAGCAAATAAAATAGAATTGAACATGGAAAAACAGTGCCGCAATGAAAATTGAAATTTTCTCTTTTATTTTCTGTTTACGTGTGTCGTTATTTATGTGCAGGTATACATAGATACATTCCAATATATCTGAGAACTGGAACTGAATGGCTCCCAGCAGGGAGCAGCCAAAGTGAATTTGCTATCGAATTTCTGGGAAATGGAAGTAGAATTCATTCACTTCATTTCATTATAATCGTAACACTTTTTGCCTTTTATTTAATGGACATTCGATTTCTCAAACACTTTTGCTGAACTGATAAGAAATTTGCCTGCAAAACAAATACATAGTGGACAGCCCCATCGAGTGGAAGGAAGGGACGCAGGGGGGGGGTGCCTTATCAAAACTTATTGACGCCACTTGTCATACTACTACATAGAATATGAGAAACAAGAGGGGGGGTAAGGTGGGGGTTGGGTGGCAGCTGCTTGAAAACTTGAAAACAGAACTTGGGAGGCAACACAGATACAAACACAAACAACAGCAACAGCATCGAAACTGAACAGAATGGAATAGAGTAGAACGGAACGGAACGGAACAGCTGGCGATAAGAATGAAGGAGGTGCAAGGTGATTGCAATGGGAGGGGCACGGTAGGGTAATGGGTAGGGGTAGAGGTAGTGGGGCACGAGAACGGTGGCAAACAAACAAAGGCAGTTATTAGATTCATTTATGCAGCAACCAAACACAGTCCCTGCCCCTGCCCCTGCCCCTGCCCCTGCCACTAGTTGTTCCTCCTCTCTCCCATTGTGGCTCTCTCTCTCTCTGGTGGGGTCTCTCAGAGGTTCCCCCCTCATTCATTGTCTTTTGTTTGGTTTTTAATTTGTTTTGTTGCTTGAGAGTGTTGGGTGGATAAGGGGGGGCGTTGAGGGTGGTAAATGGGTTAAGAGTGTTCCCCCCTTTATGCTGGCATAGTTTTTCATGGTTACATCATCATCATCATCATCATTACTATGATTATTATCATCATTATTATGATCATCATCATTGTGATGTGATGCATTCATTATCATCCATGTGTCCTGATAACAAAAGACAACAATAACAGTACTTTTTATTGGCCTACTGCTGCTCTACCTCTCCCTCTCTCTTCCTCTCTGTCTCTCTCTATTCCTCTCTCTGTCTCTAGTTCTCTCTCTCTGACAGCTAACATACAATTACAGTTATAGTCGTGCGTCTAATTGAATTTGATAAAAAAAAAAAACAAGAATGAAACAAAGAAAGAAAGGAAGAGAGAGGGGAAGCAGCAGCAGCGCCAGAGGGGAATATAATTAGCAGGAGAGAGACAGAGAGAGAGAGTGAGGCAGGCAATTCGCATCGGCCATCTCTTTTTCACAAATTCAATAAAATTGACATGTAATCAATAATCATTTTGTTGCCAGAAAAGAGAGAAAGAGAGAGGAAGAGGGTGAGAAAGGGAGGGGGTGAGACAGGGAGCCTCTCTTTGTGGCCTGACATTGAAAAAGGGCGGCCTAAGGGGAACGTGGGACGACCAGGTGCCAGGTGCAAGTCAGCAGAAAAAGAAAGCAACAGAAAGGAAGATTATTTCAAGGGTCGCAGCATTGATACCCCCCAATCAAAGGTTTGGAATGTGCCCATAAGCGAAAGGATACATGCTATACTTTCCATTTGCCTTGAGGAATTATATTTACAATGAAATCTAGTCACCCTTCGACTGCAAAGGGTATCATAGATTGAATATATATATATATATATATATACTTTTTTTGTGCCTGGTCCGGCCCCCTAGCCCTCTAACCTCTTGCCCACGCCATAGGCGGCGCACGTAGCGTAATTATTGATTAATTATACGAGTGTGTGTGTGTGTGTGTGTTTGGAGGAGGGGCGCCTCTTTTTTCCCCATAGAAATTACACTTAGAGATAGAGAAACGAGGTAGGAGGTAGGTTGCTAGGTGGTGAGGGGGGGTAAGGGACTGCCTTAATGGAATCATCAATCTTTTGAGAGTGACAAATACACTCTACCCTGCAGGAGAGTGTAGATTGGCCAGGGGGGAGGGGGTGCTTGGGAGGCGCGTCTAATCATTTAGCTTTTTGTTTCTATTATATTTCATTTGTTATTCTCTCACTCGATTTAATTGGGTTATTACGCATTCATGACGTCAGTCGAGTCGTTTGACATTCTGCCACTTACGCATCTGATGATGATGCTCTTTTCGAATAAACAATTTGTTGCATGTCCTTGACCTATAGACAAATGCTGCCCCCCCCCCCTCCCCCCGCTGTGTGCTCTCAGTTTGAGTTTTGAAGGTAATCCCCATACCCCCAAACCGCATTGATAATTTAGCTAATTCTCTATGCACTTTACCTTGGACGCACCACATGACGTATACGCAACATGTTTTTGCATACGTATACGCCATGTGGGACGGGTTGGGTCTGCTGTTCGTTCGATGCAGAGTGAATTTTTATTCGTTCTGAGTGTTGAATGCTGCCAGCAGCAGATAAATGTAATTACTGTCTTATCATAATTACCAGAGAGAAAGACAGGGAGAGAGAGAGAATAAGGGAGAAAAAATGAAAGAAATAATAATGCGATGAGGCAGAGAAATAAGAATGATGACGATGGATGATGGTGCTTAAGCTTCTCAGCTGTGTTTTCATCCACAGAGTCCACAGATTCCCCACAGACCCTTGCAACCTACCACATCCACACACACACAGAGATGCTCCACTCCAACGCACACTCATGCAGTGCACTCTATGCCCTCCCACATACATCCCTCATCCCCCATCCCCCATCCCTTCTCGTGTTGTTCCTGGAATATGTATTTCTTGTTGCTTCTGTAGTTGTTTCAAATTTTAATTTCATTTTATTGCAGCGCACAAATTGTGCGCCATGTCGCCGGCGGCGCTGTTGCGTGTAAGCCCCCATCCAACCATCCATCCATCCATTCATCCCTGCCCCCACATCCCCCCCTATTATCCTCCTCAGTGGCTTCCTTAGCCAGTGTGCCCTGTGGCTGTGTGGGCGGCATGGCACGAGAGAGGCAGAGGGCTGTTCGAAGACTCATTCATCTCTCTGACAATTTGAGAGAACTTCTAAGAATCTCAAAGCCCAGAAATGTGTTGGGTACTCACAGAAATCTGTTGGGTACTCACAGAAATCTGTTGGGTACTCCCAGAAATGTGTTGGGTACTCTTGAGACTCTTGTGTTATGTGTTTTGTGATGAACTATTTTCCACACTCCATGGAATGAAGTACTCCTCGAGCTGCCCTCGCGGGGTGTAGGTGCGCTTGTGTGTAATGTTAATTGCCTTCATGCGCGCGCAAGACAACTTGAGTCGCTGCCACCTCCTCCTCCTGCCCCTCCTTATCCTCTTAAAGACTCCTGCTTGCTGCCTGCGGGCACCTCAGTTGACCCCCAGACCCCACCCAACCCAATCCTGCCTCAAAGTGCGGGTCCTGGCCCGAGTCCTACAGTTGCCTTGCCTTGCCCCTGGTCTTTAATTACTTTCGTAGTTAATTCTGTTACAACAAAAAGCGGGGCATGCGGCATGAGGCAGTGGCAACAGCAGCAGCAGCTGAAGCAGGCGGCAGGCAGCAACTACATCAATGACAATGTCATTGCAAAAATTGAAATTTGCTTTTAATTTGCGCTTCTCTGCTCTTGTCCCCTCCTCATGCCCCCTGGCTTGCCTCTTGTTCGCCCCTCCCTCTGTTCGTCTCTTGTTTCCGTTTCCTGTTCATTTCGTTTGACATTTTCTCGCTGTCTTTAGTTCTGCGAAAAACGAGAGAAAATATGAAATGGAAAAACGTATTTTATGCATATAAAATTTCTTTAATTGATTTGTCTTGAGGGCCACAATATCGATTTTCTTTCTTTTTTTTTTCTTTTCTTTTGTGTGGTGTCATCCTCTCAGTGTGTGCCCCGTGCCGCATGCCCCTACCATGCTCCTCTAACGTGATGTCTGCGCTTTCGTTTGGCATGAAAATTGATTTGATTTCAAAGCCAAAAAGTTTATTGACATTAGATACGGTGTAGCCACCACAAAGCTTCCACTACAAAAAAACTTTTCCACACTTTGATTTACGAGCGAGAGCTGCTCCATCCATAGGTCCCCCCCTATACCCCTTAGATACCCAATTCGTGGTTCAATTCCATTGAAAAAGGTTATGCTAATTAATGGGTACTGCAATTCGTATCTGTTGATTTTTCTTGCATTTGTTTTTGCATTAAACAAAGTTGAAAGTTCAAAGCGTGTCTGCGAGATGAATGTGAGAACTGAGAACTGAAGGCAGAGAACACAGAGAGAACCGAGAAACGAGAACAACATAGCAATGCCGAATGCCGAAAGTGAATTGCAAATTGCAGATCTCTTTTCTTGTTTTTACGTTTATTGAACCCTCTAGAACGAGAGAGGGGAGGGTTGGGCAGGGAGGGAGGGTAACAAGGGGGCAATCGACTGATTGACCATCGGACAGAAGTCCGGAGAGGAAGCTGCTGCCAAAGTCAGTGAAGCGTAAAGGGAGATGCCAGGATGGATGGGGATTGATGGCCAGGAGGACAGAGGGACAGGGGGATGGCATGGCAAGGGATGGGGAATGGGTGGAGTGGGGTGGGGGGTCAAGAGTGCGTTCGTCAACATTGAATGTTGTTCAGTTGAAAGAGTTTGAATGGAATTTTTATTGAAGATACTTTTCTTTCTGCTTTTTTTTTTTGTATCTTGCAATTTCAAATCAATAAAAAATGTTGGATGGAAACTTTTCTACTTTTCTACTTTTTCTGATTCTCCCATTCTCCTGCTGCTGTCTGTGGGAGCTTCTCCTGTGACAAGTGTTTCCTCATTCCCTGGAATCCCACTTGAAACTCGCCCTGGAAAACCCACATAATCCCCCTTTGTATTCCCCTTTGAAACCCCTCTTGATTCCCCCTTTCATTAGCTCTCTGTTTTACCTTGTTCTTATCGCTATGTCTCTGAGATATGACACGTATATGATATGGTATGATATGATACGATATGATATGCGTGGACTTAGACCCTGTCTCTCCGCCTTTGAGACAGAGTTAAGCAGCTGACGATGACAGTAGGGGAGGTGGGTGGCAGTGGGTGGCTCTACAGACATTTGACATAGTTCTCTCTGTCTGTCTCTGGCACTTTCTACCTCTCTCTCTTCCTCCCTGTCTTGTGAATTTTATAAAAGGCCAAACGACTGAAAAATGAAAGAGCACAGGGAATGGGTAGAAGCAGCTGCTCGTTTCACACAGGTTCTCTCTCTCTCTCCCTCTCTGCCTCTGTCCCTCTGTCCATCTGTGGGCAATCTCTGGGGTTGGGCCTGTGTTCGGTGGGGTCTCCTCCTGAATATTTGATGGATACACGGCACAAACTGCATTTTAAAACGTGTGTAATTACCGACCAGGGGAAACCAACCGACGGCTGACTCCTTGACAAACTGACAAACAAATGGAGGGAATGACAGACTGACAAACAAACTGGAGGAGGGAATGACTGACAGACGGACAGACTAACTGAAGGGGCGAATGAATGTGGGAATGCCTGTGGATTGAGTACTTAATGCGAATATCAAAGTATGGACTATAAATACAGTGAATAAAATCGTGTGTCGTATGTCATTTGCATGAGTGAGTGGGTGCTCGGGGGTGGGGGGGTGGCTCCTTGTCTGCGGTTATCGATGTTTTCTGTATAAATTATTATATAACATATAGATATTTTTTTTTTTGGGTTTATCTCAGGGTAACCTGAAGGGTAGGGTGTGCCCAGTGCAGTTTTCGAGGCGAAAAAACATCTGCCTCAACAATTAACTCATTTTCATCAGATTTTCTACCCCCTACCCTTCCCCTCGTGTGTGAGATATATTGTATGTTTCATTTATAGATCGTTTTTTATATATCTAAAGATATTTTCAGTCTTGTCCACTCGCAATGGCAGTGGGCAGCGGGCAGGGGCTGTGGCAGTAGGCAGGGGGTTGTGGCAGCGGGCAGGGGGCTGTGGCAGTGGCAGCGGGCAGGGGCTGGTGGTCCTCCTCCTCCTGGCTTTTTGTTGATTTATTGAAATGTTTTTCGTCTTGAATTTTGTCAGTGGTTGGAGCAAAGAATGAATATCTATTTCTTATAGCACATACATATATAAATTAATTTATTTCATATGATTTAAGTATCCGTTGGTTTTTTGTTGGAAATATTTTCGGAATATATCTGTTAGATGTATACTTATAGTATTTGGATTGTTCTTTTCTTGTTGGCAACAATTTTGTCATTGCCTGTAGGTCAAATATGTTGCCAGACATGGAAGACCAAAGATAATGCCATGGTTAGCCGATAGATACTCTCCATAAAAGAGGCAATTGTAAGGAAGTACCTCCCACCTTTTGGTCTCTAAAGAAAACTCTTTTTGTGGCTGGAGGGGCCACTCACTTCAAGGCCAAGAGTGTTGGCTCTGTTCGATCTCTGGACAAGTGAAAGTCTCTGTTTTTGGCCTCACGTAATGCCTCCTCCCATTAGCCGTTAGCCATTAGCCGGCCAGCCGTCCATTAGCCCTCCCTTAAGCCCATAATTTGTACGGTTTTTTCTCTGTTGGCTTTATGTAATTCGAGACAAAGCCAAAGACAAGAGAGATCTCTTGTAAATTCAATGCCACAACTCCGCAGACAAAGAGGGGGAGTGGGGTGTAGGTGTAGGTTGGGGCGGGATACTCGAGAGTGACGACTGTGTAATGCTATATATTGCACCTCTCCAATTTCTGATATTTGTTTGGTTTGTATCTATTGTATACAAAATACTATATGCTATACATATACATATATGTATCTGTATCTTTATGGCATACACCTTTGCGTGGGTGCAGTGGTTGTGGCGGTGTCTGGGTGGTCGGCGGAGGGGGGAGTCAGTGACGCTTTTTGTTTCAGCGATAAAATGCCGCCTGAAAATACAACCAACGAACTTTTTTTTTTATCTTGTTATTCTTTTTGTTTTATATCTACACAAAAGTGTATGTGTGTGTCCGTATCTGTGTTTTGTGCAAGAGATTTAATATAGCACGCTGCTGTGGCTGGCTTACGTCATAAGCTGCTGCTGCCCCACTGCCACAAAAACAGAGAGAGAGAGAGAGAGAGAGAAGCGGGAGGGAGAGAGCGATGGTGGGGGTAGCATGTACTGAAGAGGGGCTGATAAGGCGAAAAGTCTATAAACCTTTTTAGATGCCAATATGCTTGCCTGCAGCAGACATTGTTTTGTTTTTTGTTCCCACCTGATGGATGCGGCAGGTGTGCGCGCCAGCAGAGTCCTGCCACCTGCCACCTTCCATCTCAAATGGGATCTATGACAGAGAAAGCAGCTCCCCTGAAGTGCGGCAACCCCCCAATCAGATTGATCCCATGAATAGCTTACAAGAAATGCCATTTATGTGAGGTATTTTCTGGTAGTAGTAATCTGTGTAACCCAAAACCCCTAAGTAGACTTCGTTTAAAACCTCACACTATGGTTAGGTTAGGTAAACCCGGAAGGTCCTCAGCGGGGGCCTCTCAAAAGCCAGCATGGTCCTTAGTTATCCGGAAGGTTATGGACCTTTACGAGGGTGAAGAACTTACACTATTTCAACCACGCTTTTACTTGCATGCTTTTTCCTTTCTATTAAGTTTTAAATCTAATCAAAAGAGATGACCTTGACCCTGGTCTTCACGTGTCCAAAAATAGCAGAGAAATAACAGCAATAAAAATTAATAATAGACTCAAAAATCATGAACTCTGGAGATTCGGTGATTAGTTTTTGTGAGTGATTCGTTGCCGATTCGCTGCGAGCTGTGGAATTTGAATATGTGAATATTTGAATATGATACGAGTCTCTGCGGCTAGCGGAGGAGGTCAAGAAACCCGAGTAGGAAGTAGATATACGAAACGAGACCTCAGTCAAGGCTGAACAGTGATCGGATCGGATCGGAAGAAGTAGCTGCCGCTGAACGAGAGATTGCAAAATTATGCAAATGAACCAATTTTAAACCAAGTTAATTGTTTCTTTCAGCATAAGCCACACAACTACAAGAACTACAAACTTCAAGCTACAAACTACAAAGAACTACAATCTACAGGTGGAACAGTGTAACGGTAGGCGCTGCCTCCTCCTCCTCGAAGCCAAACCTCAGCCGAAGCAGCCTTTTTTGTCTAAAGACCAGAGCCAGAGAGCCAGAGAGCGGGCCACAAGCGGGATGACAGGATGAACGGAACGGAAAAGGGAATGGAATGGAAAAGGAAAGGGAAACGGAAACGCAGAAGGAAAAGTTAAAGTAAAAGTAAAGAATGCCCAAGTGGAATAGAAGAAGCCCAAATAGAGTTATAGAAATAGCAATGGAAACAATTACAAATGACTTACATATAGATATTCATTCATACATACATACATATAGCGTATATAACCACGAGACTACAGATATTTAGTTGTAACGTAGTTTAGTCTTATAACCGAAGCAGAAGCAGAAAAGAAGGAGAAGAAGAGCACGCAGAGAAAGCAGAAAACAAAGGAGAACAAACAAAGAGGAAATCCAGGAGAAAAAATCATCATTTAAAATACTAAAAAGGGCTAAAGAATTTCATATTTCACCCCCGATCCACACATCCATCCATCGATTAATCGTTCAATCAATCGATTTATCAATCATTTGGTCAGTCAATCAGTCACCACCACCAACCACAACAACAACAACTTGAGAGTAAAAAAACGCTTTAATAATTTTTAAATTAAATACAAAAAAGGTTAAATTTAACACAAAAAAAAATTATGGCGCACTCAGTGTGCTTGAAAAAAAAAACAACAACAACAAGAAGAAGAAAGAAAGAAAGAACGAGAAGAAGAAGAAGCGGCAGCAGTCAAATCATATGATTAATAAATGGTGTAATATTTATATAAAGAATATAATTACGAGGAATCAGCGGTACGAGAGAGAGAGAGAGCGAAAACCAGTCCCACGAGACAGTCAGGCAGTCGGTCAAGTGATTACTGAGTGAAATTGAGATTCAGTGTTGCGCAAGGACAGGCAGTGTTGGTCAGCCACGCGCGAGAGCCTCTCTTGCGTTCAGGTCATGTGTGTAGGTCTCGTGTAGACATGTCTTTAGATATTTATATATATATAATACATGCATACACACACATACATATATACATACATACATGGATAAAAAGTGTTGTACAATCAGCGACGACGTGCAACAAGAGACACTCGCCCCCCCAGTAGAACACATTACGACCATATTTTGTGACAGTGGCACCTAAAAGTAAGCGCACTAGCCCATCATCACGAACACCTCATGAATAGTTATCCATCCAACATGCAACATGCCACATCCAACAACCAACAAGCAACAACAACTATTCGGATTCGAAAATAACAAAAATCATAGAAAGAGATGGAAGAGGAAATAAAGTAAAACCATTGAAAACGCAGCAAAAAATATATAAGTATATAAAAATAAAATCTTAATGTTTAATATTTAAGCCACGTAAAACAAAGCAAACAAAAAAACAAAAACTGAAAACATTTGTGTGTAAAAAATCGTAAAAAACTTAGCATTAAAAAACAAAAAAAACAATTGAAGTCGAAGGCGAAATCGGAGTTAAAGAAGCAGGCAAAAATGTCGAAGGAATGCAGGAATACAGACAGAAAAAGCCAACTAAATATAGGAAGGAAGAAGAAAGGGAAATGGAGGTACAGTCATGCCAAAGGGTCAATGCTGTCGATTGGTTTATATATTTATTATTGTTTCGTTATGTGCAAAAAAAAAAGGAGAAAGGAAAAAGGAGAGAGGCAGAAATTCTCTTGTCAAAAATTCTCGCCCTGTTATTTAGTTATTTTTTGGGAAAAGTGAAGACTTTATTCAATTACGTTTTGATGTTGTTGTTGTTGTGAGAAAAAAGAGAAGTGAAATGTGAGATGTGAGATATGAAAGAGAGAGACACAGAAAGAGAGAAAAAGAAAGAGAAAATTAATTTATATACGCGTACATTTTATGTTTTCTACGATGAAGTACATACTATATTTGTTCAACTATAGTTGCGAGACAAAAGTCATAAATAGGCATACAAATTAAGCAGCTAAATTTAATGGTAACTACGAGTAAAATACGAGTAAAGAATAAAACTAAAAAACTAAATAGACACCGAAATCAATTGAGGAAACAAAAGAATAGAAGAGCAGAAGCAGCCACGAAATGTTCACACATCACAATCGAACCTTTTATTGTCGTCATACATATTTATATATATGATTGGAGTCCTTTTCAACACTGGCACACACACACCACACAGACATGCATACATACATAACATATATGGGAAAATAGTCGTACGAGTATGGTAGTAGTCTGAGAATAACAATTTAATATTGAGAATATATATAATATATATATATATATATTCATATATGTGCAGTAGTGGAAGAGGAGGCGGAAGTTGTGCAATTTTAGTTGTTATCCTTTATTTTCTTGTGTGTGTTTTTAGTCTTTTGTGTTGGTTTACTTTTGACGGCAACTGTGTAGCAGAAGTATCTTCTGGAAGAGCTTTACTATCTGACTAATGCGATTCGTAATGCTGTATGCTGTATGCTTTACTTTAATACGTATTAAACGGAATATTGTGCACTAATTTGTAATTGTATTTAATGATTAATATATAATCTACTGTATCTATAAAAAAAAAAACGGTAGATTTTCTTTTTGTTTGTTGTTGGAACTTTTCCTTCCTCACAGTCCAACAATTTGTTCGATTAGTTTATTAACAAAAACAGAAAAGAGAAAGAGGAGAATTGTCTTTCGTTGTTTCACATGTGTGTGCGTGCAGAATATTGATAAATATATATATATATATATATAATGATGATATATATGTATATCCATAAGAAGATAGAAGGAGAGGAGAACACGGATGAGAAGGAGAAACGCAAACAAAATTCAAACAAACAAATTATTTAATTTAGTTGATAAATTTAAGTTTATATAGCAAGTGCATATATAATATATACATATATATATATTTAAAAACCAAACAAAAAAGATCTGCAAAATCTTACAAAAAAACAAAAAAAAAAACCAACTACAACAACCAAACAAAAACACATACAACAAGCATACAATAAAAAAAACAACAAAAATTATATCTAAATATAATAATAAAAGAAAAACAAACAAATTTGCGAAAAAGTAAAACAATTATAAGTAAAAAATACAAAAAAAAAAAAACAAAAACGATGGAGAGAGAGAGAACAACAAAAACACAAAATAAAAAGAAAGGAAACAAAACAAACAAACAAAGAAAAAAAAACCAATAAAATGAATTTGAAATCCTTAAAAAATATATACACAAAATGTGGGCGTTCTCATTGATGTCTGGGTAGGGGCTGATGGGCTGATGGGGGAGTGGGGGTTTGGATTTTCTCTAGCTGGTGGCAGTTTGGCCGGAAACGGATATGGAATGGAGAAGGAATGGAGCCATGGAGAGCTCCTGCTGTCACGACAGACACACGGCTCCTACGAAATATGTGAACGGAATGCCATGGATGAAATTCTCAAGTAGAAAGCATCTGCACTGGAAATTCCTTTCAAGCGAAGGAGACCTGCCATTGCCACTGCCACACGCCAGATGTCGGGATGTTATACACATGAGTGTGTGTGTGTATAGTAATCCCATCATACGAATAAGTAAGTACATTAGAAAGTGTAAGCCAAGTGTAAGTCTTGGAGTTTATTTGATTTTTTGGCAGATATATTTATAGATATAATATTAAAAAAAGAGTACTTCCAAAGACAACATAAACAACAAGATGTGTCACGCCATACAAAATTTTTAGCTTGATTTTTTCGGTCAGGAATTTTACAGAAATCCTGACTGAAAAAGAGAGAGACAGATAGACAGAGAGCGCTCTAGAGGCAAATCCTCTGTATGCTCTTAGGTAATACCATTTACTTCCCCTGTCAAAGACTTTTCCAATGAATTTTCTTGTAGTTCTAAGAATCTTGTAGCAAATTCCCATACATAGATTATCCGTAATTATCTTCGAATATAATATTCCTATGGAATTCAATCCCACCCCTCCTCACAACGATTCGAATCCATTAATAATCACACAGCAATCATTTTTCCATTTTCTCAGACTGATTTTCCATGCAGAACATGCCCCAAAACACACACATGCCACATGGTATCCGTATCATTTGAAGAAACTTTTGGTCGCCTGCCCCCAAAAACACTAGAGACGAAAAAAAAGCCGAAGAACTTTCCAACAGAAACAATAGTAAACTGCAGAGAGGGAAAATCGTAGAAGGAAAACACACACACAAACACACACACACACAAAACGAAAAGGACTGCGGGACTGTCAAAAAGTTGTGCATAATTTTGTTGGTTTGTTTCGTTCGTTTCGTTTTTCTTTCTTCTTCCGCTTTTCTGAAGCATACAAAACAAATCGTACGATAGGTACACCTTTTGACACACTTGCCGTTGGCTTTTCCTTTATACATTTCCACATGCCACACATTGTGTGCCGGTGCGATAGAGATGGCAACAGAGAAAAGCAGTTTTTATTTTGTGTTTCCTTGATTTTTCGGTGGGTGGTGCAGGGGGAGGGGGAGGGGGCGGGAGGTGTCTCTGCAGACAAAAGTTGGCGTGTGTACATGCCATATAGAGCACACACACACTTACACCCCAAACACCCGCTTTATATGCATATTTATATATACAAATACATATATATATAAGTGTACTGTAGATATTGTATATGGAATGTGAGGTTAGGGCATGGCATGGCATGGCAGGAGACGTACTTTTAGTCGTCCCGCATGTCTGAGGTTATTTATAGCAACACTTTTTCGGCCAACATTCACATTAGCTCCAGTCTTGCGTTGGCTTTTCCATCCATTCCCAGCCAGCCATCAGCCATGCTGCTGCTGCTGCTCCTTTCGCCAAGTTTGTCCTTAAGTTTAGGTCAGGAAAGGACATTGGGAGAGGGTGGGAAGACAGGTTGGGGGTTGGGGTTGGGGTAGGAACAAACGCTAAGCAGCTTTATGATTTGTGTGTGTGGCGCTTCTGTGTTTTGTGTGTGAGGCCTGGGGCAAGGGAATTTTCCTTTATGCAGTCAGAGAAACAGATAGACAGAGAGAGAGAGAGAGAGACAGAGAGGGAGACAGAGAGACGGAAAATAATAATTCCAGCCATGGCCAAGTGAACAGTGAAGCCGGGCCTTTGTGTGTGTGTCTGTGTGTGTGTGCGGTACATCAAAAGAGGAGTTTTCTCCATAAATAGATTACCAGAAAAAAAGGGGGTAGGGGAGCGGACTTTGGGGGGGAAATCCGATGAATAGTTGGCGGAAATCCAACATTAATTGTGTGGAATATTCAATTCAATTCGAGAAACCTTTCTAAGTTTTCCATTTCGAACGTTTAGGAATGGAATAGTTTTCTACGAAAGCAATCGAAGGAATACTTACGAGTATTATGACCTCCCCAGGTCCCCATCCCCCCCTCCTGCCATCGATACACGTGTCTTTTGTGGTTGTTCCACTGTACACTCGTATGAGTTCTTCTCTCCTTTGACCTTCTCCTCTTGCTCCTCCTGCTCCCCCTGCTCCTTCTCTTTCTCGTGTGTTTGGATGATTGTTTTTCTGGCTTGGCTTGCAAAAAACCAGAGAACGAGAGAACGAACCACAGAGGCAAAGGCAATGGCCACTTTTCAATGTGTCGCCGTCCTACCAATTAGATTTCCTACCCCCCAACCCACATAGGCCCCCTCCTACCAGCCCCCCTAAGCTATTATAGCCAACCAATTTGTGGTGGTTGGGAAATCCATACGAGTGTATGCATGTGGCATGGGGCAGCAGGACAGGGTAGCTACCTCCATCCCACCCTCCCTCGCTCTCTCTCTGTGGGTTTCTGGTCTTTGTTGCGTTTTCTGCTGTGGCAGCAAATGTGTACGTGGCAGGCAATTGGATCTGGTAATTGGAAAATAAGTTGAAAATACATTTTATGACAGAGATACAGATACACAGATACAGTTGCAGAGATGAAAGGTAGAAGGTCGGGTCGGGTACGGTGGGGCAGTGGCAGGGTCTTTGAACCATTCCATAGTTCTATGTTCGAATAGTTTTCACCACAAGAGCAAAAGAATTCGCATGAAATATTTGCACTTTTAGCATCAGAAATATCTGCACTGAAATGTGGTGGATAATTTTTGTTTTAAGGGGGAATTTAAATCTATATTAATCATGAAAACTATGTATATTTCAGAGGCCGCAGAGAACATTCCGATTTTCATACCCGATTCGCCCGTTACCGCCCGTTCCCGCCCGTTCCTGCCCGTTGGCGACTAAATATATTTTACCGCAAAGTGTTGGCTGTTGGCTGTCGTCTGACGCCAGTGGCAGCTGTGCAAACACTCTCTCCCTCTCTCTCTGTCTCTCTTTCAGGGCACTCAACGCCAGAGATACACATATAGTACATGGCAGAAGATATAGTAGAAAAAGGGACTGACAAAGTGTGGAGATACGTTAATTAAATGTCTATTCAATTGCCAACTTTTGAATGGAGCAAAACACGAGAAAAACTCCAACAGAGAGAGAGGGAGGGAGAGAGAGAGAGAGCTGGGCAGTTCGATTGATTTATCTGTAACAATAATTATAGAGCCCTGCTCTAACAACGCAAATTGTATTGACAACAAGTTGCAACGTACATACGTTGCAATTGCAGGTTGCATCATCATCAGAACGGATACACGGGGGGAGGGGGCAACCCTCTCTGTGCAATTTCCAAGCTAATTATTAACATGGCTTTTGTTCGGTATGCACTCTCGTAGAGAGAGAGAGAGAGTCTACAACTGAATTTTGATTTCATTTTCCAAATGGCTGCACACACACACACACACCACACCTACCCCTACCCCTAGTACCACCCCATCCCTGCCACACATAGAGGGAGTTCCATTCGAGGCGGCACAACTTTTATGGGTTTAAATCTGTCTGTTGCAATTATTCCCATGAATTCGCTGTTAATTAGACATGGAGATGGAGAGAGAGAGAGAACTCTCTTTGCTCTGGCAAGTGCAAAATGAGTAATCCCTCGATATGCAAATTGAATGCGAAATTAGTGTAAATACTCTAGATTTAGATATAGATACAGATCGAAGTTGAACACTCACTCAGCTTGTGTTTTGCCTGTTAATTCCCTCCATGAGTAATGGCCAAAATGTCGAAAAATTAGTACAGACAAAAGCTTAACAAAAACAAATAAAATTAGTCATAAAAAACCAAAAAAAAAAGAAGAAAAAAACACTAAAGAAAATCCAACAAAAAAAGCTTCAAACTGAAAGGAAAAATCAAATGTGAATCTGGTCTACATATTTTTTCGTATTTTTGTTTATTTAGAGAAAAAAGAGGCGAAAAAAGCAACAAATGTTGAGGACAAACAAATAAATTTAATATAATAAAAACCCAAAATTAAAGAAAATAATAGAAAAGACAAAATCAAGAAGAGATCAGGGTCGGTTCCGTCTGTATATACTATAGATAGTATACTATATATATTGCCTGTTTATTCCTATCTAATGCATAAAACTATATATGCATATCTGTACGATATGTGTGTGTGTGTGTTTGCTTTAACAGTTCCACACATAATTGTATTATCAGAACCATAAACTGGAATTTTATTGACCAAAAACAAAACGTTATTAACAAATTAGAAAGAGGCGGCCCCTGCCCCTCTACGCCCTCGATAGACAAACAATAGAATAGCTATGGAAATATAAACACTGTATATAGAGAGGGGAATATTTATGGGAATATTTCATGGGGATATGGAAAATAGATACACAGATACCAAGATACGAAGATGAAGGGGAATACTATAGATAGTTTTATGTACTTATAGACTGTATAAAACCCATAGTTTTCCATAGAATATACACAGATATGAAGATACAAAGATGAAGGGGTATATATAGATACTTTTATCAACTTATAAACTCTATAAAACCTATAATTTTCCATGGAAGATACACAGATACCCAGATACGAAGATGAAGGGGAATACTATAGATACTTTTATGTACTTATAGACTCTAGAAAACTCATAGCTTTCTATAGATAACTATTCGTATCTATTTTGCTTTGCATTTCCTTATATCTATGGTATATCATATCTGTAAAAGTTTTCTATATCTTCCTTAACATTCCCTAGATCTATTGTATATCAAATCTGTAGTATCTGTAAAAGTAGTCTATATTTCAGGCTAAAATTCCTTGTGTATCTTCTCTGGCTATTCCCATCTTTTGTTTGATTATTTTCGTATGCGTTGGAGGCTTTCTTCTGGCTGTTATTCTATTTTTAGAACATTTAAGATACTAATTTCGTCTTGACTTTACACTGGCCGTAACGCTAATTAGTTTATGACATTGTTGTTGAGATTCAGACACACGTTTCTCCCAACTATTCTCTCGACTTACTTCCACCAGATACGTGCCATCTCTCAGTCTCTTTCTCTATCTCTGGGGTGTGTCTCTTCCTACCTCCATCTGCTGCCTGTCTGTCTGTCTGTTTGTCCTCTCAAATTGGTATTAATTGATGGGGAGGACTGGGCATGGGCATGGGGCAGCATCCAGAGAGCAGGGCCCACAAAAAAACTTGTTGCCAGTCGGTCCGACTGTCAGTTGGTCATTCAATCATTCTGCCATTTGGGCATTACCAAAAAAAACCAAGCACCGACTGTGTGTTTTTTTTTGGGGCAAGTGCGCCTGCGTCGAGGGAGAAGTGGTAACCCGAAAAAAAGAGTAGAGACAGACACACACACACTCATACACATCTAAGCCAAAATAAAATGTTTCGAGCACAGTGAGGCTTCCCCAAGAGGCACCCAAAGATTGGCCCAACATCTCACGACTCTCGCCCCCCCAAAGGGGTTTCCCCTGTGCTCTCTCTTGGCCCTCCCACACTCTTACCACCAAAATTTGAAATTTGTGACAATTACGTCAATTTTTTGCGTTGATTTTCAGCTTTATCTAGTGGTCTATGGGTTGTATCTCAGAGATGCGATGCGGTGGCTGTGTAGCCGTGTATCTGTGTATCTGTGCGCTGCTGCAGCGCATCTCTTGGGTAGCCATTCAATTCATGTTCACACGTGTGTTTATTTTGCCTCGATTTTGACGTGGGGGCGTCGCCATCGTCGTGTCAGTCAAAAGGAGAAATGAAGGGAAAGCGGAAGATGTTTCAGCGGATGGAAGGGGCACACAGATACACAGATACACAGTTGTCTGTGTGTCTGGGTGTCTGTGAGGGTTATATGAAGTGTTACGGCATTTGTGGCATGGCATTGGCTTTTGCTTTTGCTTTTCGTGTTATGCCACCGAATATATAATATTTCACATTTATTTGAGTGTCGTTAAATGATTTGTACGAAATTTTTAATTCATTTTCATGTCAATTAATCGGCGGAAAATGTTTTTGCGGTTGCAAATGAATTTATGATGGGATTTACGAAAGGGAAGATAGAACTAGAGATGCTCTTTCCTTGAACATGGCTTGAGCCTTCCTTGACCAGTCCTTGGCCATAGTTTGACCCTTCCTTGACCACTCCTAGACCCTTCCTTGACTATTCCTTTCCCCTTCCTGGATCTCCTCGTATTACTCTGCCATTATTCCCCCATCAATCAATCAAACCTGATGTTTGATCCAATCAAATTTCTGTTGCTCCACTTAAGAGCTCTTCCCCCAGTCCAGCCTGTAACACTAAAGGACCGACAGAGAGACAGTCAGACAGTTTTGTGGTTTCAGCAGAGTGCTGAATCATGCTCTGCGTTAATGTAAATGCAAATAATTCCGTGGCAAGAGAGAGAGAGAAGCGTTGCAGAGCGTAGAGGAGGAGGAGGAGAGGCTTATGGCAAGAGTAGGGAGTGTCCAGGTGGAACGACACAGAGTCCAATGAACGAGTAATTAAGGAACGTGGCCCAAAGGCAGCAGCAACGAGGAGAAAGCAGACAAATGTCGCACAGAATTTTTTACAATTGTTTGCTCTCCGTCGCGGTGGGGCCGCGAAATGTCAACAGCTCCTGCCTGAACGCTTTTCGGGGCTGGGTTTTCGGATCGATCGATATTAATGCGCAGAAATAATATGAAGGACTGAAGTTCATTAATTGGCGATTACTTGAGGCAGAACCCCGCACACACAAAGGCTGATAGTAATACTTAAAATCAATGGGAAAGCCATAAGCCATAACAGAGGAGGTGGCTTGTATGATGGCAAAAAGGTGACAGAAAGCGATTTAAAAGAGATCAAAAACCTCATGAAAAGAGCAGGGAGATCTGGGAGGGGAGAGGTTAAATTTTTCAGATTTTTTTAGACGCACTTTGAGCTCCAATTCTGATATTTCGCTTAATTAGAAATGATGTTTAACACGCGAACGAGCAGCGTTGATAGGCCACCCCCTCCCCCTAATAGTACTCTCCGAATCAGCGGAATACTATATCTGTATCTCCCCCTCCCTCTCTCTCTCCCTCTCTCTCTGTATATTTCGCAAATTGAGATAAACGCATGGAACACACGGCGTATGAGTATTGTTGTCGCCATAATTGCCTCCCCTCTAAAACGCCAGAGGAGGCCTCTCCACAACAATGACAACAACAACAACAGCAGCAGCAGACAAAAAAAAAGAAGTCAAGCGGCACGGGGCAGGGGGCAGGTTGGGGGCACAGAGTGAAAAACGGTAAACGTGTTTGCCCCTAATTGGATTTGTCTCGGCTTCGACTGGCATCGCGGCATCGCTTTAATTGAGAAAACACGGATTTTGTAGAGTATCTACACTCAGTCTGTCAGTCCCTCCCAAATGTATCTTCACTCTCTGTTTATCAGCGTATCTGTGTGTCAGTGTATCTCTGTATCTTTAGCATGTGTGTGTGTGGTGTAGTTGTGTGTTTGGTGTGTTGTGTGGATGAGCTCATGGTGTTGGCTTTCAACTGCCGTGGCTCCTCCAACAACTGTCCGTTAATTAGCCCGCCCTTACCCTACCCTATCTACCGCGCTCTCTCTCTCTGAAGTAACAGCCGCAACAGATGCTGATCCACCGCAGAGCACACACACACACACACACACACACACAGCAAACAGATTGATTGCCATCGAGAGGCAGCGCGTGGCTTTAAATTGGTAGATTGATTCCTCGGCTGTGGCTATGACTTTATCATACTTGTATTAAACACTCTTTTCGATGGCATTTGCATACGTCAGACAGTCAGTCAGTCAGTCAGTCAATCTGGAATGAATGGACGTACAGACGGACCCATTGAACCGCATGAAAACCACAACTAGAGAGAGAAGAGAAGAGCAGAGGAAGAGCAGCGCAGAGCAGAGGAAGAGCAAGGTGAAGAGCAGAGCAGGGCGGAGCAGAGCAGAGCAAGAGCAGAGCAAGAGCAGAGGCAGTGCAGGGCAGGGTGCAGAGCTGGGGGAATACTCGTAATAACATGCCACTCTACACGCGTCAATGGCGTCAAAATATGCGTAGAAAATAAATAATATTGTGGCCTAGCATGAAAATAATGGAAGACAGAAACTATAAATACAATACCCAACACATTCGTACGAGTACTCGGACGGGCTGAGGGGGGCAACGAGGGATTTCTAAATACGGATTCCGATTGATGAAGTGCGAAATTGATGGCCAGCGAATCAATTCAGTGTCTAGCGCTCTGCTCCCCTCCCTCTGCTCTCATCAATATGGATGAGATAAGACTGAAACAACGTGAATTTTCAGTGTTCTACTATTCCCATTCCCAGCCTCTTCTTCTAGATTCATTCCCTGCTCTTCCTTTGGCGCAATCAGTTGGGGGATCAAACCCATTCAAGATTCTTAATCAATATGGCAAAAGTTTGCTTAAATTAAGAGCGAATTTTAATAACTTTTCACAGTTGAGAATCAAACTGAGGAAAACTTTGCTAATTACACAGTGAGCAGAGAAAAGAGAGAGGAGTGAGCCTGAGCCTGCGAGAAAACTGTGAGGATGGTTGGAGGTTGAGGCTGTGGAGATGGAAAGCCTCTTTCCGGCTGCCTACCATCTACCGCCTACCATCTACCGCCTTCCATCTACCACCTTCCTGAACCGCCTTCCGTCTACCGCCTTCTTTCTACCGCCCTCCGTCTACCCTCTACCATCTACCTCCTGCCGTCTACCGCCAGCTAACTGAGCTAACTGAACCGAGGAGTGGAGCAGCTTCTAACGCTTCAGCGACCCCTGGAGAGGATGAATGAGATGGAGGATGGTATTCTCGATTACTATTAAGGCAGGGGGGGGCGGAGCTGTGGTGCTGGGAGACTGTATTGAGCGATTGCCTTGGCCTGCGACCTTCTGGCAAGCCTCCTTTACGCTCGAGCAGTCTCCGCATCCGCTTCAATTTCTCACTCTCTCTCTCTCTACCAGAGAACTGCGAATCCCAGAGAACACAGAGAACAGAGTGAAGCTGAGAACTTGGCTAACAAATGAAGCGAAAGCTCAACTTTGGCCGCTTGCAATTTCATTCGATTCCAGGACCCACACGCACCTCACACAGGTAAAAGCGTAAAGGAAAGGAGGATGAGGTGTTGGGGTGTCGGCATGAAAAATCGCATCTCGATTGTGCGGGGAACGGGGCGGGGCATTGAATGATGATAAATCAATGAGGGAGGGGGCGGCAGAGAGAGGAGAGGGCTACTGTGTGGGGAGGATACTTAATTAAGTCAATTATTTCGATGCGATTGCACTGGAAAATGCTCAAAATGACGCATATCAATATGTTTCGCTTGAAGAGACTTACAAGCAGGCGTACACGTGGCATGTGGCATACGCGGCATACCTGGCGTATGCGTACTATAATTGCAGTGCGGTGTGAGGACTGTCTGTCGCTCAACTATCAGCGGAACACAGAGACCGAACGAACACACCTTGAAATCCTTGACCACAGCTGACAGCTGTTATCCTTTTCGCTTGAAAGTGTGTCCTGTGTGCCTGTGTGCCTGTTTGCGTATCCTTGAAACCCAATACATTAGCACCCGGACAATCGGAATGGTAGGAGCACAGACAATGGAGTGGGCGGGCCACCTGATCTACCCTTTTTGCTCCCTTTTAACCCCTACTCAACTGCAGGTCAAGTGGGGGTGTCTGTCTTCTGTTCGCTGGAGAGAGACCTTGTAAATGGTAGGAGCCGCGCAGAGAAATTACTTGAAATACAATGCATTTATCCGAATTGATGTATGCTTCTCCTCATTCCCATTCCCATCCACATTTCCATTCTTGTGGCCTGTAGAAAACATAAATATTAATGCACAATTATTTATGATTCGCAAACATTTTATGGCCCCACAAACACCACACCACACCAGGGCGTATGCGTAATGCCAGGCAAAGAACGAGCAGGAGCCGAGGTAGGAGCCGGGAAAGAATTATAATCTCGGTCATAAAATCGAGCAATGAATGGGCCTCCGGTTCCAGCTCCCAATTACGAGTATCGTAGAAGAGGCCACAATACCACAATGGACCGAAATTTATTGATCGAGAGAGAGAGAGAGAAAGGGAGAGAATATTTAACGCATCTAAAGAGATACGCAGATACAGATGGAGATGGAAATGGAGAGTGAGATATGTACAGATGCAGATACAGATGGCGATGAAGATGGAGTTATGCACAGAGCAGATACAGATACAAATGGAGATGGAGATACGTAAAGCTGCAGATACAGATACAAATGGAGATGGAGATATGTACAGCTGCAGATACAGATGAAAATAGGTCGAGCAATAACACAAAGATAAACGTGGATGAGTGAGTGACTGAGTTTCCCCATTTCTGGGCTTCTCTGGTGATATATCCAATAGCTATAGCCAGATATTTGCATAGCTCTTTCTCTCTGTCAAATTATCGGCCAGCAGCTGCCTTAATCTGGCCCAAAAGTAGCAGGCCTCAGGGGCGACAGGCTGCCTGACAGAAGGTGACCCCAGACCCAAGGGAGGGGTGACCCATCGGCTCGGGGTGCCGTCTGCAAAATGCTGGAAAAACAGAGGAAGGCCAAAAGACAACCATTTCCGTTTTTCGCAGCAAATGAAACGAAAATGCAAATGAGGAGGCGAACCAGAAGAAATCGTAAAGGAAAAGAAACAACAAAAAACTAAGAGAAAAGAAAAGTAAAGAAAAGAAGGCAAGGGAGAAATGCTACCAAAAATTGAGTTCAGGGCAGAGATAGGCACCTACCTTACATGGTTTTATATCCCCTACAAGGACCCAAACACAGACCCAGGACAAAGAGGCGTTAATTGGATTTATTTGTGAATTTTCTTTATTTTCATTATTTTATGAAAAGTTTTTCATTCGTGAGTGTCTGTCTGTCTGTCTGTCCGCTGCTGTGATGTGTCCTCGGTTCTCATCCGTTTTTGATACCCTAACGGGGGGTATTATGGGTTTCCAGAGAGTGGAAAGGTCTTCTACAGAGAGCCTTCTTCTGCAAGAATAACGGACAACCGAAACAAAACATCCGATATATCCCTATCCTTTATCCCCCCCTTAGAAGAGTATCAAATAATTCGTTACGAGAGTAACGGACAATCAAAACAAAGCATCCGACAGAAGAGTATGAAATAATTGGAGAGTCTTCTGCTGCAGGATTATCGGATGATACCCAATGGAAACTACACATCCAATAGGTCGCATCTTTTATCCCCTTTAGAAGAGTATCAAATAATTCGTAGCCCAAAATCTTGAACCTTTGTTTTTGGTTTACGTTTCTTGTTGTTGTTGTTGTTGTTGTAATTCGGCTGCCATTTGCATTTCGATTTGGCTGCCGTTTTCCCCATTTCCACTTCCATTTTCATTTCCATTGAATGCTGGCTGTCTGCTTGTTGTTGTTTTTGGTTCACAATAAAAATCGAAATCAATAAAACGAAAATTGATGCTTTCAGCCATAAAACAAAAAACGGAAATTGAAATGTGGTAAAAGTGAGTGAAGGACCACGCCCACCTAGCCCACTCAGCCCACACGTGCCACGGCAGAGGTATTGGAAAATTGATAGATGCAGGACTAGCCTCATGCATTCATGAGGGGGTTGGGGGGTGTGGGCTGGAAATGGGAATGCATTCCAATGCAAATATCGATTCCGCTGCAGGAGAGGAGAGAGAAATGTCAAAGGTCGGTTAATTGAAGAGCGTGTCCAAATACAATTATATATTGCGCATAATAGATAAATGGATGGATGGATGGATGGATAGATTGAACCGTTTATCGCATCTATAATTATCCCCAATTAAAAGTCAATCAGTCATCGACGACGACGACTACGGCGGTGGCTGTGGCAGCGCCAGCGTTCGACGTCGGCGTTGGAGGCTGTAAACTGATTTTAACGCTTTCAACGCGCGACCCAAAAACCACGCCCGAGGAGCCGCAATCCGAGTGGAAATCCAACAAACGGGTGGAGAGGGGGGTGACACCCACAACAAACAATCATATCTAAATCGGAATATATGCAGCAGTCTGTGTGTGTGCGTGTGTGTGAATCCATGTGTATTAGTGTGTGTATAATGCCATTTATTTGCTTAAAGATTAGATTAAATGTAGCGCCGCCGTCTACTGCCTCGCGCGGAGAGGCTAAGGGAGAGAGGGAGAGAGAGAGGTAGAGAAGTGCTTGAAAAGCAGCCAAAAAGGAAAACAAACTGGAGATTGGGCGGACCAGCAAACCGAATATCATTAACCTTCTTTTCTTTGGTGGAGACTTTTGATGAGAATTTCGTGGCAGATGTCATGGAAGGGACTCCCCTTCAGGGAGTAAACTTCCCAATTCCAATGGAAGAGATCGTGTATATTATAGCACCATCAAGTGCCAACCGAGAGACACCACAGCGTAGCCTGATCCCAGTAAGATATGCAGAAACCGTCAACTGAGGTGCGTTGCCGCATGACGAGGTATACGTTACATATCTATCATTAATCTATAGCAGTGCTCGGCAAGCATACTTTCAATTACGCTGGTGTGTAGGAAAAACCCGAACATGCCTGCGGGAGAAATCGGTTTATTGCTTTACACTGAAGAAAGCGAGATAGCAAGAGGCGAAGTCGCATTCCCGAAGCCACACAAAGGCGTGCTACAGCAGCAGAGACTTTTGCAGAAACTCCCAACTGAGGTGCGCTGCTGCATGACGCGGGATACGTATCTATCATCAATCGGTAGCATTTTCACATGTTTTTAACGCATTTACAGGCAAAACGGAACCATGTATTGGTGCCTACATCCTGTGTATGTAAGCAGTAGCAGCGCACTTTCCTATGCACCCTAAGATAAAAGATTGACAACCGCTGATCTATAGTAATCGTTTCCTTGAGTAAATTTCCACTTATTCAATTTTCTTTTCAGTTTGTCCGTCTATCAAACCCACTTGCATGGCAAGTGAATGATATTTTTCACATTATCCCTGGCTTTAATTTGATAACTAACTTCTTTGGGGTTCCCAACACCAGCACCAGCACCAGCACCAGCACCAGATTTCCACTCTGTACATAAACGAATACGAATACGTATGTATTTGTGTATTTGTATCTGTATCTGAGTTTGTGTGTGTGTGTGTTCTGTGTTGGTTCTGTGCTGTGTTTATCTAAAGTGCGTGTGTGCGTGTGTCTGTCTGGATAGTTTGCTCTAAAATTTATTAATCCCCGCGCATTATTTGGAAAGCAATTGCAGCGGCACTTTACGGGGGGGATTTACTTTGGGAATTGATATTTGCCCTGCAGCCTGCAAGCTGTCGATTTTCAGCTGAAAGTTGATATTGATGTTGATGTTGCCACAGCCACAGACACAAACATTTAAATATTCCATAGACATACGCCCACTGCATAAAAAAAACAGAAAAAAACTGGTAACTCCAGTGAAAACCAAATCGAATCGAGTGCTGCTGAAATTTTTTGTGATGTGTGGAATTCTGTGGGCAGTGACACAAAAAGCACAAAAAAAGCAAGCAATCGAGTCGACTCGTACTCGATTTCGACACACAAATGCGTAACTTGCAACTGGCCAAAAATGGCGACAAAGCGTCGCGTAGCGTAGTCGACTTCGAGTCAGACTCGGAGAGGCATACGCCAGATATACGCCAGATACACGCCAGATACTCAGATACTCGTACACACACTCGTCTCAGATACATTTACACTTGCTTTGTGCACGAATTTATGATGACGAGTTCTCTCTTGGTGCCCCCTCTTACTGCCCCTTCTTGTGGCCCCCTCTTACTGCCCCCTCTTGTGGCCCCCTCTTGAGTCTCCCTCTCTCTTTCTACCCCCTCTTGAGTCTCCCTCTCTCTGTCTGTCGAATGTTGTATGTATTTTTTGCACTTGCTCAATTCTTGTCTGGCTTTTGGCATATTTTTGGAGCTCATAAATTAATATGACGCTCACGTTGGCTTGAGAAGCATATACACCACATACTATACTATACTGTATACATATGTATGTATGTATGTATGTATGTATCTACTGTATATAATCACAGTTTCATTTTTATTGTACAGATTTTCAGCTGTGGGCACGCACAGTGGGCATGGGCATGGGCATGGATTGTCAAACATCTTGCAAGCAATCAAGAACCTACCAGCCACCCACCCAGTAGTATCTGTCGTATCTGTCGTATCTTTTTGTATCTCCATCCATCCATATCTACGGGGCAAGCAATCTAATCTGCGTGTCCATTGTGTGTGCGCTCATATGCTAAGTGAATACAAATTGCTTGGTAATTAGGGGAACAGCAGCTCCATATAGTTATAGCTATAGAATGCTCAGATCGGACATAGCGTAGCTCTCTGAATCGTAAAAATAGAAATCATAAAACTTAATCGCACATCGCACAAATTGTGCGGCAAATGAATTTTGCTGTTCTGTTCATTTCGGTTGAGTGCACAAATCAAATTTCAAATATGAATGGGTGGTAGATGGGGCAACACCCACAACCCACAACCCACAACTACTGAGTATCAGCTGTCATGAATATAGACCCAAAACAAATGTCAAACTGCTCTGTCTATAAATAATTTTCCATTCTAATTTATAGCCACGATAAGCAGTCATTGCGGCCTATTCACCTGTTGGACTGATCTGATTTGGGTCTTTTCCGTCTGTTCCATTGATAGCACTAATCGAAGAAGAACCCACGACGAACTGTACGACTATTGATTAGCACTGCAGCAGTCGAAAAGGCAGTCGACGGCAGTCTCGAAAGGTGTGGCAATCATTCGAAACGACTCTTATCGGAATCGAAAGAGTGTGCCACTGTGCCAGAGGCAAAGCCAGTGGCAGTGGCAGTGCCTGCCCCCAAAATAGCACTCAAGTGTCGACCACTTAAATGGCCACCTTCGACTGGGCTTCTGGGCTGCTGGAGCGTGTCGTAAAGATGCAACTGAACTCGGATTTCGTTCCCATCGCAACGACTGCGCTTTGAAGAAGCCAAGAGAAGATGGAGGAGGGAGAATAGAAGAGCAGCAGAGTGGGAGACGGTTGAGGGGAAAGGTATGGGGTCTGAGTGGCGGCCTCCCGCTGTGATGTCGTGCTGGGTTTCAGTTTCAGGCAGAGTTCTTCTGATTTCTCTCTCTGTGATTTTCCTCTTGCACTCGTGGAATTTTCACTTTCCTTTGTCTCTCTCGCTCTCTCTGTCTGATATTATGTGTCTGTTGACCCATAACTGTTGCACATCTGACTCCTGCTGTTGCTCCCTCTCTTTGATGGCTGCAATCCAAATTGTTGCGTATACTTAATTAATTGAAAGACAAATTACGCATACGCCACAGACCCCCTCAAGGCAAAAAGTGGAGTTGAATGACTGGCAAAACGAATGAGAAGCGACCAAGAGATTACAGTCTCCTCCATGAAGACAGTTCAGGCGGATAATCGATCCAATATAGAGGGGAAGAAGGGTGGTAGGTATGTATGTGTGGTATTATTATTATTATTAGATTTCCTTTGTGGCACACACAGTAGCGCACCTTGAACCACATTTCAGTGCTCGACAAACATTTATAGATTTCCATTCCAACAATCAGCAAAAAAGGTGGCACGTGGCAAGCAGAGGATATATACTAGACTATAGACTATGGGCTAGGGGCTATGGGCAATAGTCAATACTTAATAGCCAGCATTCGAGGCACGCCATTGCCATTCCGCCAGAGTTCGTTGCAGTCTTGACTCCGTTCTGGGTGTACTGGGTGCCCCCGCTGCACCCCTCCTCCCCCTACCTAAGTGCTGGGCGGATTCTCTATGGATATAAATATTTTTGTTCAGCTTTTCAGCACGCCACTTTATGTAAGCATTAAAACTAGCGCCTGTCGAGCGCACAAGACAGAGAGGCAGACAGACAGACGGACAGCCAGACAGACAGACAGATACACAGATACAGAGAGTATATAAAGATACATTTGTGTGTGTGTGTGTGTGTGGCATGTCGTGTGCAGCATTTTGGCTTTGTTGTTGCTGGCTTTGATGTTGTTGTTGCTGTTGCTGTTGCATTTGTTGCTACTGCAATTTGCGAATATTCGTTACAAGGTCAATCCATTCGTTCGTTCGTTCATTCGTTCGTTCGTTCGAATGAAAAAAGTGCGAACAAAAAACGCAAATAAAATATTGTCTTCCATCTATAACCGTGTGGAAAATTTAATTTAGATAATCCAAAAGAGAACTGAGAACACACCACACTCTAGCTCGCTCGCTCTCTCTCTCTCTCTCTTTCTCTTTCTAGGTAGATTTATGAACTAATTTTAATGGAATTTAATTTAATTTGTTTAATGTCTGGCCATCTATCAACGGAATTCAACTCTATAATGAATGAACTGAGGGCATACCCTGTACAAATTTGTAGCTTTAATTTGATGACAATTTCTTTGCCTTTGTGGACTCTTTTTCTCTGCCTTTCCAGAATCTTTCTTTCTCTCTTTTTCTCCATCTCTTTCTCTGGTGGAAAATTCACTTTATCGAATAATTTGAATTGAATTTGATTCAATTGAAACCCAGCTGCACTCCGACAAGGAGAAGCCTCTGGTCGCTGGTCTCTGTGTCTGTCTCTGGTTTCTGGTCTCTGGGATGCTGCTGCTTCCTTTGCCCCTTTCCCCTGTCATCTGTGATGTTGCCAACAGCTGCAGCCGTTTGTGGCCAGCCATCCCCTCCCCCATCCCCCCTCTGTTGAGCACTTTTCCTACGGCAAAGAGCAACAATGAGATGAAAATTTACAAATTGAATTTGCTGTCAGCTGCCAGGACGGATGGTTGACGCAAATGACTTCTTGTCCGTCTCTGCACCGCCCCACTTCCGCCCCCCCCCTTGCCGTTGAGGAAATTAATTTTTGTGGCCAAATTTCGTATTGCTTTGGACTTGGAGCCAAAAGTGCGGCAATATGTGCGGCATGTGGCATGTGGAAAGCGGAAAATTGCACTTACCTTTGCAGCTGCTAATTTTCCCATTAATTGCCAAACATACAGAGAGGGACAGAGCGAAAGATACAAATGTATCTGCATCTAACAGCTGTTGCTCGTGCGGATGACATAAGGGAATGCACTCCAAGAATACCTGAAGAATGGCCCCTGTTAAGCCCCAGGGGAGCGGATTCCCTCCCCGCTCGCGAGGGACCGATGATAACTGTCATTGCAATCGCTTTCCCGGTTTTTGCCCGTTTAAGCTGCTTTTTCCAGCCATTGGCAAAGGCAGCGGCCCTACCGCTGGGAGCACAACAACTCTCCAACGGAATGGGATTGACACAAGCGGGCCATGAGGCATGCAGCATGGGAGGCATGGTGTATGGTGCATGGTGTATGGGATGTCGCCTCGTGTCCCTGGCACGCTTCGATGGCTCCATGCGGACGCGACGGTTTAAGCCACAAAAGCATTTTTGCAGCTTTTGTACATCAACTGACGTTGTCAGCAGGGCCACCCACTCCGCACTCCCACTGTCCCCCTCCCCTGCCACACACACTCCACAATGTAGCCCCTCTATACTGCACCTGTCGGTACCTGTAAGCCCCCCAAATGCTGGGCTGCTGGGCTGCCAGCTGGCCTTGGCCAAGGGTTAACTCTAATGACGTCAATGGGGGCGTTTGTCAAACGCACTCGTACACGTACCCACCTGTCAACCGTGGGGGAGGAGGGGGGGAGGGGAGGGGGTTCGTAGATGTGTCTCCTGTTGTGCCGCTGACACGTTGCAACATGCAACAAGCAGCAGCAGCAGCAGCCAGGCGAAGCTGAAGCTGCAAAAATTCAGGATTCAGCGAAGCTGAAACTTTCTGTTGACGTCGACGTCGTCAACATTGTTGCTGCTGCTGCAGCCCTACCGCCCGCCCGCCCGGCAGGGGGCTCCAAAAAGTAAAAACTTTTCCCTCTTTCCCTTTGTTGGCTCAAAATGTTCGTGCCCCAGTGGCAGGCGGATGGCTTGTTGTTCCCCCCCTCCCAGACTCTCCTCACCCCCGACTGCTGTTGTTGCAGCACTTAATGGCATCCCAACTCTCACGCTCTCCATCTCTCTCTCTGCCACAGACAATTTTTGCCTCTTTTGGCCATGTTAATTAATTTAAAATACTAAAAGTATTCTCTTCCTCTTTTTCTCTCTTCCTCTCTCTCTGTGTTTTATTTTAAAGGAAATTATATTAAAGTAAAAAAAACCGGAACAGAGATGGAAGACCCTTTTAAGAGTCCATGCGGAATGTGCACAGATCCTTGGAGAGCTCACTTATAAAGATTTTACATGAGAATGGTAAGTGCAGTTATTTTTAATCATATTTACGGGGGATCTATATGTCATCTACATCTACATATCACAGAAAATCAACCTAAATGGGAAGTACTACATAGATTTAATGTTAAGGTGAATGAAAACAGCGTTTAAAGGTATTTTTTTTCTTCTTTTGTTATCTACATATCATCTACATCTACATATCACACAAAATCTACACAAAACGGGAAGTACTAGATAAATTTAATTTTTAGGTGAATAAAAACAGCGTTTAAAGGTGTTTTTGTTCTTGCTTTGTTATCTACATATCATCTACATCTACACAAAACAAAAAATCAATCAAAATGGAGAAGTACTAGTTAAATTTAATTTTTAGGTGAATAAAAACAGCATTTAAAGGTGTTTATTTTCTTCGTTTGTTATCTACATATCATCTACATCTACACATAACAAAAATCTATCAAAATGGAGAAGTACTAGTTAAATTTAATGTTTAGATGAATGAAAACAGCGTTTAAAGATGTTTTTTTCTTCGCTTGTTGTCCGCGTATCTGTGGCCTTGTTGGTTTGTATCTTAAAAGCCCTCCTTCTATTCCTGGTCCTGGCCATTTCTGTTTGCAAGTATATATAGTATTCGTAAATGTACCAACAGATACTCGTGCCCGTTGTGGATGCCATTCATTTCAGTTGTATCTACATCTACGTCTACGTCTGTGTGCTCCGCATTGCTTTTCAGCACTTTGTGGTCTTTCTCTACCATTGAATTTTCCCGGCAAAAGAGTGCCGCAGCTGGTCAGGGTTTTACTCTGTTTTTTTTTTATAGTATTTTTTGGAAAAGAAGGGGGTATTACTTATACCCTCACTCACAAGGGATGCCCCACCCTGTCCCTGTTTCTGTCCCTGTCCTCCTTTATGCACGCAATTAGCAGCTCATTTCTCTCCCGTTCTCTCTCTCTCTCTCTCTTTCAATAGTATTTTCCTCCATCTTTATTTTCTGGCAGCTGCATTTCCGCAGCAAACGAGTTGGCTTGTGTCCCCGTGCCACCCCCTCCCTTGCCCACGCAGCCTCATTTTGGCCATTTAGAGAACGGTTTCAATGTAATATGCGTCATTCATTTCCTTTCCCCCTTCCGGAAGGATTCCTTCCTTCCCTTCTTCCTTCTTTTGGCTTTTATTTTTAGCCCCTGAATGGATTCCCATTCCCCCATTCCCCATTCCCGCCATTCCCCGTTCCCATTCCTCTTTTCTTTTGCGTTGCCTACTTTTGGGGCTGCGACGCATTAGAGCGGGTTTTTTTTTTTTGGTCGTGTGTTTGATAAACGTCACGGCCACAGCTTGAATGGAAAATTACCCGGGAAAAAAGTGAAGCGTGGGCTGCAGCCAGAGAATGGAAAATTCTCTATAATTGCCCTTGAACTTCCACACCCCTCCCCTGCCTTTCGGATGGAAGAGATTTTGGCAAATGCCAAACATCCAAACATCCATACAGCTGCCATTGCAGTGCTCCGCTCCCGCTTCTGTTTGGCTTTGCCTTGGAGTGTCCGGCAGAACATATTGAAATGCAATCAGGGCCAAGAAATATGGCCACAGCTGGCCATGAACAGAGCAAGAGAGACCATGGGCAGCACAGGGACAGGGACAGGGTCGGCGATGGAGGATGGAGGATTGAGACAATTTGACTGGCCAATTCGGTGATTGCAAGAGAAGGGCAGAGGATGGGGCTGATTGTCAATGGCAGATGGGGGATTACTGGACATGGCTTTAAAATTCATTTGGAAATCCTTTCGACGGATACATTGGCATCTCTCTGTTTCTCTCTCTCCCTCTCTCGAAGGAATCACAGTACAGAACCTTTTTCTCTCTCTCTCATGCTGCAAAAATATTCCTTTGTCTTTCATTTGTCATTTCTTTCGTTACGTTTTGCTTTCGTCTTTTGTTTGATTTATTTTTGACCACAAAACCTGATGAGTTCTGCCTATGCAAAGGGGAGGGATTCCCACCCATTCCCCTACCCACCCCTCCCGTGGCCATTCTCTGGGGTCTGTTTTTCTTTTGCCTCTTTTTTTTTGTGCTGTCTGCGTTGAAAGCTGCCTAAACCCTCATGATGATGACCATTATGGATGGCCTTTTCCAGTAACCTAAGCAGGAGGAACATATGCACTGCTTTTCAGGATGTTTTCTTAGGTCTCCACTAAAGGAAAAAGAGCTTCAAGGGCTGTGAGAGCATTCACTCTTCGGTTTGTTGCTGTTTCTGTTTATTTACAACATTTCCATAATTGTGGGAACGCATTTCAAATGCCTCGTAGTCTGTTGGTCTCTCTCCCTCTCTGTCTCTCTATCTGTCTATCTCGTTCTCTGGCGCCCTCTATTTGTGTGTGTGTATTTGGGCAACACGTGTCAAGGATTAGGAACCCGCCGGCGGCCGCCAGGGGAGGCCCCCACACACCCTTTTCGGTTTGCTTCATTAGCGTGTGTCCATTGCGCATAAATTGCCCCAAACTTTAACCCTTGAGTGTGGCACAAGTGCCCACTGTGTGGCAGGGGCAGGGGCAGAGAATGGAAGTGGTGGATGGTGGTTGGGGGAACGGCGGGGACTGGCAGCATTCAAGCGTTTTATCGGCTCAGACCAGCAGTCACTAAAAAGGCTTAACGGCTGCTGCTGCTGCTGCTGCACAGACCGCAGCTGACAGTGCAACATGCCACTGCCACTGCCACTCCCTTTCCCTCCCTTTATCCTGACAGCCAACCATCCAAGGGGATGTCCTGTCTGTCTGTCTGTCTGACTGGGAGGCTCCAATCGGCTCAGGCGTTCAGCTCGTGGCTCCTGGTTCCTGGCTGCTGGCTTCCTTCGTGCCTCGTGCCTCGTGCCTCATGGTGCGGTGATACATCCGCTTTGGCTGGATGCAATGTCTGTGCTGGCTTCGACTTCCTTGTTGGATTTACCTTGGGCCATCATCCGACTCCTGCTGGCTGCTGGCTGCCGACTGCAGTTGATCATTTCTGCTCGAGTGCAGCCATTGCCAAGGCCCCTTGCGTGTGCCCCCTGACCCTGGGAATATTTTCCATTTATTTGCAAAAGTTTTACCCCCCCCGCCCATTCTTTTCTCTTGATTTTTCTCTCTCAGTTTTTGGCAAGCCTTTCCAGAATGCTTTCGTTTATATAACCTTTCCTTTTTCTCTCTGTGATTTATACGATGGACGCCACAGTTTTGTATCCCGCAAATTGATTTTCTGTGAATTATGAAGGTCTCGTTTTGGCTTCTCCCCGTTCCGCGATCCTCTGGGAATGATTTAGCCAGGACCCTCAACAATCTATGGAGGGTTCCACCAGAGGGACCAACCATTGGATGGATTATTAATGGCCGAGCTCTCTATCCGACTCCAATCTCCATTCGTTTTCATATTCCAGTAATTCCGAGAGATCGTAAAAACTTATGACTCCCGAAAAAGTTTTGGTGCCTAAAAATAAATCCACTTTCTACGGCTTTCGTTTGTTTGCGTTTCCCATTAGGCTCGTTTTGTCTTAATATCAATTACGAGCCGCAGTGCCCCCGCTGTGTGGCAGCCATAAAACGAGGCAGCCAGAGAGAGAGAGGGAGAGGGAGAGGGCGACAGAGCCATTGCCTAGAGAGACCATTAATGGCCCAAGAGGCGCCGCAGCCAAATGAGGCAATGGAGCAATGGAGCAATGGGGCAATGAGGCAATCATGTGTGGCAGCCAGGCATCGCCAGCCCCAGCTCCATGAGGTGACATCCAGAACAAAGGAATGCAGCAGCAGTAGACTGCAGTCCTGTCTGCACTTCCGAATCAATCAGGCATCTCGTCGCCCTCTGACCTCAGACACCAATTAGGAAATGCAATTTCTGGTCTTACAGAGCAAGGACTGCGTGTGTGTGTGTGTCCCTTAATTGGAACTGAAATTTACGATAAATTTAAGCCCCGAAAACCAAACTTTGGCCAGGGAAAAACAAAGTTTTTTCGGTAGCTTGAGTATTATTTATTGGCCTGCAGATTGCAGCAGCAGGAAATAAAAAACCAGAGCAAAATCACAAATAAGCTAAAGGTCAAATGGCGCTGCTGCAAAAGAGGATGTGGCACGTTGCGTATACGCAATGTGCAACGATGGCTGGGGGGACAGCACTCGCTCGTCTCTTTATATAGAAAGAAAAGCATAAAATGTGCGTGGCAAGAGCGCGGGTGAGAGCTATGGCACGTTTCACGGCATGCCACGAGTTTTCAACCAACTAGCAGGAGTCCGTCCCTCCCCCTCTTCTGCTGCGTGTGCTGTGGCAAGTGTGAGGCTGCCAAATCAGCAAGGCAAAGCAATTCGCTGGCGGTGGCGGCACTGGAACGTTGAACGTTGGAGACACAACCATAAAACGCCTGGCAAAGGTCACGAACACAACCTTTAAGCTGCTTTCTCCGCTTTCTCTGCTGCTGCTGCTGCTGCTGCCACAGTGGAAAAAGTGTATGTATTTTCCCTGCCTCGCTTGGGGGCGCCTTCGCTCCACCACGCATCAGCGATTTTCACTCAACACTGATAGTTGCCACAGAAGGAGAAGATGAAGGAGGAGGGCACAGAGTGAGAGCCAGAGCCACAGCCAGAGAGGCTGGCATGAAGGTGAAGTGCCACCGAAAAGTAGCTCTGGCAACTGGTCCGAAGGACACAGCAGTAGCAGCAGCAGCAGAATAGCCCCACGCGTTTGGATGTTTAAAGACAGCCAACAGTTTTCTGCTCTTTCATGAAGATTGATTGGCCGCAAACTGGGGGCCACAGCCACAGTTGTAGAGCGAATGTTAGGCCCAACTTTGGTTAGGGTATGCTCCTACGACACGGAACATTGATTAGCTAATCCCAACTAATGAAAATCCGCTCAAACGTTAAATTGAAGGCACTTGCCAGGGCTCTGAAGGGTTGAGACCCGCACATAAACCGCACAAAAACCTTAACATCCCCAAGATTTAAAGCTCCAGAGAGACAGAGAGAGAGAGACAGGGAGAGAGAGCCTGGGATGACTGTCATTATGAGGCCCTGACTGAGTACAGAGTGGAACATGCTGGGTGGGGGCAGGGGGTATAGGAATACGTGTCTGGCATTCTCAAGGTTGTATTTTAATGCCTTCTCATCACACCAAAACACATCAGAATGGATCTGTCTGTATAATATACACACAAGTATATATGAGTAGTCGTATGCCCTATGCAAATATCCGAGCGATAACAACGCACTTCGAACCGAATGAACCGTAGGAAGGACCTTGAGCAGAAGTGCCGCAGGAAGTGCCCTTCATTTTGGAATAATATTTAAATAGTTTGCCAAATGCAAAGCCATCAACTACATGCACCATACATATACCACATATATTATGTATATAGTAGGTGGATCTGTGTGTGTGTGTGTGGGCGTGTGTGTGATTTGATTTATGCGCCTTTGCACAAACATTTTCTCATTTAGATTTTTACTTTATATTATTATTTTTTGGGGCTATTTTTGCACGCAACCCAAAACGACAGGAGGAAGGATATACATATACGTATACGTATATGTGTGTGTATGTATGTGTATATGAAACAATTTTGATAATAGACAAACAGCAAGGTGGCGCCAGAATTACGGGGACAGAATATGACAGAATATGAAAGTAAACCTTCTGCGACACCATCACCATAAACACGGGTTTTACCCATAAATCAAAGTGAAAGTGAATTTCTTTCTCTTCTTTTTTGTTGACGCCAAAAGCAGACACCGAGAGACAGAGACAGCCAGAGAGAGAGAGACAGCCAGAGAGAGAGGTAGAGAGTTATTCTATATATAGTGAATAAACCCACGCACAACTGGCAGGGACTCTTCTTTCTCTGTCTTTGGTTTTCCTTTGGTTTTTCTTCTCTTTTTTGTTCACCTGCAAAACAAATGAATTTTTCACTCCCCGAAAAAAGTGCTTTCGTTGGCTCTTAACTTTTGCGAGGACTTTCAAACTGAATCTTAAACGTTTTATTTTAGATTTTTGCATTACTTTTTATGCGAGAGAACATACATATATATTTTGCTTAATATCCACCCCAGACTTTGACCCTCCCTCTTTTCCGGTTTCCTATTACCGGCAGGCGAAGCAAAAATCGTTGCCTACTTCTAGGCAGCGCCCCATAATCGCTTAACTTTATGCCATCTCCCAGGGAGGAATGGGGAAAGAGGTTGTACAGGAGGCGTTCCAATAAACGCTTCCGAACTTTGGCCAACGATGTGCGAATGATAGAGTGCTGCGGGGGTGGGAGAACAGGTAGGGCTGCAGCAGCAAAAGCAGCAAAAGCGAACGAGAACGCTCATAAAACTCTCGTAATCATTACGAGCCAGCCAGCTGTTTTCCCTGCCACGCGCAGCAGCAGCAGCAACATCCGAAACAAAACAAAAGCATCATCAGCAGCAGAAGCAGAAGCAGCAGCAGGCAGCAGTGGCAAAAAGGGAAGAACTCAAAGAAGAAGGAAAATGTGAGAAAAATAAGTGAAAATACTTTTGCCTTTGATGGCCCGAGTCTGAGTCTGAGGCTCGTTTCGTTTCCTTTCGTTTCGAGCGATTTTGGAGCTTAACCTTGACTCGCTTACGGCCTACACAGTGAGAAATGTCTTGGCCATAATGGGGGACACGACGTTCTTCGAGTGTAGCAGCCAGAGCGCACACTCAACAGGGTGGGGGCGCCATCTTGACGTTGCGTCGCCTGTTGTCACTGGCTTGGGTGTCTAATCTTATCTGTTACTTTCGGATGCCGCTCCTGTGTATCCCCGCACTGTGTGTATCCCTCTGTGTCCTCCTGGGTCGTCTCCTCAAAGTCATTTAAAATTGTTGTGCACATAAAATACAACGTAGGATGTGGAGATGTAGGAGCCAGAGGGGTGAAGGCTGGGCAGAGCTCTTCCTAATTTGGTCCACGCGACTTTTATGACTTTAGTGTGGCTCCGCCATTCACTTTTACCCTCTGCTGGGGGATTTGTCATTATTCTGAAAAAACAGATAGAAGGCAAGAGAGGGGGGGGGGGGGGGGGGGAGAGGCATGGAGAAGGGGGAGCAGTAGGCAGCTGATACTTTGGCATTGGCTTTGTGTTTTGCCATTGATTCATATTTTTTATACCATTTTTTTTAATGTTTATTCTTGGCGAGGGGCCCTTGCCGGCTATTTATAGCATGAGGGCCCCACCCCCAGGAGACGCGAGAGAAGGCTCCTCTTGAAGAAAGGGAAAACCCAAACATGCAACACGGACATGGACATGGACACGGACACGGACACGGAACATGGTTGAGGCATTGGCTGCAGGGCAAACTAATTATAACATTAGGAAGGGATAAGAGGTAAATTGTGCCCAGCAGCAGCAGCACACGAGGGACAAGTACTTGTATCTACACACACACACACACACATGTTTGGTTGCCAATCAATAATTTTGCCAGAGGGATTTTTCACTGGCAGAGAATGGGCTCCATCAAAGGCTGGTTGGATCTTCCATGCATTCACACCACTTTACACTTCATTAGACAACAGGAGACAAGACGAGAGGCAGGAACAGAACAGAAGGAGCCACGGTGTGGCACTGTGGCACTGCGGCACTCTGGCTCTTTGGCTCCGTTTCGTTGTTTCGCTGCGAGTTGCCTTTGAAATGCTTAAAAATAAAAATAAACAACGTGGATGTGGATGTGGCTGTGGATATGGTTGTGAATGTGGAGGAAAACTCTCGAATCGCTGGGCAATTGATTAATCCAGCGTTAATAATACCATAGCCTTAGCTTTGGCTTTGGCTTTAGCTTTAGCTGCTGCTGCTGCTGCTCTGCTGCTAGTTTTAGTCATCGATTATGGACAGGGCACAGGATAGGAGGCATGGGGCGGAGGGCAGGCCACCCACTGTGTCAGCGTTGGTCTATTTTTATCAGCACATGAAATGAGAGCGAGCATCTATGTATCTCCTCTGCTCCTATCCCCAAGGAAGTTCATCAAGGACCCTCCCCCCAACTCTGGCCAGCCCAGACATCCGCCCATCCGACCATCCACCTGTCAAGCATCCCGACACATCAGTGACATCTCTATGGGGCGCATGGAAGAGTGTGAATGGAAGTGTATTTCCCTTACAGCACTCAACACTCGAGGCAGTTGTCAATTTCCGCCCTTATACCCGTCCTTGCCGAGCCTCGGCCTCCGCCTCGGCCTCCACTTCCTTTTCCTCTTCGATTGCTTGTCCAAGGGAAAACGTCTTGCACGTGCAAAGGCTTCTGGCTCCTGGCTCCTGGTTCCTGGCAGAAAAATCAATTAACTTAAATTAATTCCACGAATCGCATTTCTCTCTCTGCTTCGTCAGAAACTTTTTCCCCCAGTTCGGGCGAGAAATCCCAAATTCCGGACACACACAAGCACACAAGCACAAAAACACACGCACACCTCTTCTGTACTGACTGTATGTATCCTCTGTATCTGTGTATCCTCGGTGTATCCTCGCATGAGCTTAGGATTGTAAATTTGTTTGCGCCAGACTTTCAGGCTGAGAAGAGCTTTGGCTCCTGCTGCTGCTCCTGCGAGTAATACCAAATGTTCCGACAATTTAATTTGCATTTTACTCGTACGAGGTACGCGGCATGTGCCACCAATCGATGCCGCACCACAGATGTATTCAATAGCCACATCTGTGTGTGGGTCTATTGAATGTAAATCCTTTCGGATGGGGGGTTAGAAATGGAGATAGAGATAGAGCTAGAGAGAGAAATCGCTAAATGCAATTTGCATCAAAGGATAATGAACCGTAATTATTGATAGAGCGGCTGGCTCTCTCTCAAAGGATAATTGTTGAATGGAAATCTATCAGAGAGGAGCAAACCCCCCACACAATCCGCCTGCCCCTATTACCATATTAATTACCCCCTGTTCCTGCCTCTTGTGGCTGCCTCTGCCGCTGCCCCGCCCAAAGCTTGTCAATCGCTCTCTGGATATGCACACACACACACACACACACATTTTGTGTCCCGTGTCCTGGCTTAATGACCTTTAAAACCGCAGGACACCCATCGCTCTGGCCACCACCCACTTACACGCATGACAATTATCGGCTGATAGCTGGATGCTCTTCCAGTGCCACTGCCAGTGCAATTACGAAATTTTCCAAATGATTGGATGGTAGCAGGTCCTCGATTGACAGCAGGACAGCAGGAGGAGAATTAATCATCAATTGCATTTGTGGCCATTAGGAGACGTTTAAAACTGAATCGATTCGAAGGCAAATCAGTTGTAATATATTTTTTATTGTAATTAATTTAATGGAACTTTCCCAACCAGCAGAAACTTCTAGAAGGACCTGAAGCAGAGTCCTGTGTTATGGGTGGGGTCCTGAAAATCTAATTAGGCAAAACTTGTGGCCTGACTTTATATACCCAGAATAATATATTCGTGTATTTGTGTGTGAAGGAAGTCGCCCATTCATTTTGCATGCATTCAAAAGAGGCTTCCCAGAGGAGAAGTTTTCTAGAGAGAGAGATTTGAAGAGAACAATGGAAGTGGGAGTGTGGAGTGTGGATAACTACTTACCACAGAGAGAGAGAGAGGGAAAATTAAAGTTTCACAACACGTAGACAAAAACACATCGTCGTACTCCTCGTCCTGCGTATGTGTCGTATTAGTTTGGGGAAGTCAGTGTCGCGTCACATCGCATCGGATATCCTTTTGGATACATTGTGCGCACTTGGGTGCTACAAGTTGTGCATAAATAATTTATGGCAGCTGCTGCGGTTGATTGACTAACTGATTGGATGACTGAATGATGGACAGATGGGGCAATGCCCCCCGCCAAAAGGGGCGGCTGTGCCACTGACAGTAACAGCGACAGTGGGGTGTGGGTGGGGGAGTGGGAGTGTTGCGTATGTGCGCAACAAATGGAAATCATTGATTGCTTTGACAATCGCGTAATCTTTTGCACCCCATGCAGCGTTCCGTTTCCGTCAAGGACAGCAAAGGATATCAAATATAGCAAACGCAATAAGTCCAGGTCGTCGTAGGTGGTGACTGAAGGGCATGTGGAGCGGGGTGTGGAGCGGTGGGAGGGGGGTGGAGTGTGCGCACGTCATCGGTTTGAGGAAAAGCCTGCCCCACAGTACAGCACAGAGCAGCGGCAATCCCCTTCTATGCGCAAAAGTTTAACGAACTTGGGAGGGAAAATCCTATATATACATATACATATATGTATGTGTGTATCAGAATGTCATCTATAAGTATGTGTGTGTGTAATGGTTGGTTATCAGTGTGTGTGTGTGTACACGCACTTTGTACACGCGCTTTATGTATTTCCAGAAGGCAGACAGGTAAAAAAAGCTTTCAAGCTTTCTCTTAGGAATGGTTTTCGGCAAGGATAGCTTTGAGAAAAGCTCTTTTCTAGGATACATGTAGCTGTACATTCTACATGACATGTAACGGGACTTTTAAGAGCTAAGGAACCCAGTAAAGAACAGAACCCTCCAATACTTTTGACTATAAGGGGTGTAAAAATGATGCGATTGGCATAAAGTTTACAAAATAGGTAGATAATAATCCTTAGGACGGGTGTATAAAATTTCACCTTAAACGCATTGAAATAAAGTTGGAATTTTGTTGCTTAAACTCTGTATTTAAATATATAGTAACATCCATTTTGTAATACTCCATAAACATGAGTAGCAAATCTTATACATAAATCCTATCCTTAGTTTTACCAGTTACCAGCCATGCTCCTTCTGCAGGACATGCTTGTAAATGGTTATGGGTACGGGATAGGGTTTCGGCACCGGAATCCTGATCTGCTTGATCACCTCCACGGGATAGGGCTTCTCTACTTCCACGGGATACGGTCTCTCCACCGTATAGGGTATCTTCCGTTCGGTTATCTCTGGGACTATCTTGTAGATTGGCACTTGGATCTCCTGCTGGACGGGCACGTGGACGGCATACGGTTCGGGGATCTGTAAACGGATCACATTGGGCACTTGCACCGCCACCGGATGGGGAATGGGCAATGGAATCTTCTCGATCACATGCACCGGCACGTGCTTGGAGATCTCCGAATATGTGGTGGGTGTATGATATCCTCCTCCACCTCCTCCGCTAGTGCCACTGCCACTGGCACCACTGCCACCGTAATGGCCTCCATCTCCGCCTGACCATCCCTCGTCGCTGTGCTCCGAGGCGCAGATCATTTGTATCCCAAATATCAGTATCTACGGAAGGTATAAGACTGCAAATGGCTTCGATTCTACCTCTGGCTTGCACTTACTATCCTCCACATGGTGTGCTGTGTGTCCTTGCGTTTGTGTGCTCTGTGGAACTCAATCGAGCAATGCGAATGGTTGCCATCTGTCCGCTGGCTTTTATAGCCTCCCAAAGGCAAACCACAAAGCCGCCCAAAAGTGAAAGATTTGCAATGGGATCGCGAGGCCCAAGCCCTGATGTAACATTGAAATAGAAAGTATTGCATTACCATTACCATTTCATTCGCATAATTTCCATTGTGCAGCATTTTCCATAGACAGCGAGCATTTCCCCGGGAAATGTTATATCAACAGGCCAGCCAGCAACCAGATTGAGTTCAAGCGGGTATCAAGTGGTTCAAGTGGGTATCAAGTGAATGTCCAGTCTTTAGGGTTAAGGTTGTTGCACGTACTCCTGCTCCAATTGCTTCCGTCAACCGTGGTGGCAGTGGCAGTGGCTGCGACCAGGGGCAGCTGGAAAAGTGATAGTCCAACGAACGACGCTCTAGTGCCGACCAGGCCAAGCGTTTTCCCGTCAGACAACTTTTAATCAGCAGCCAAAGAGTGGGCCAAAAACTGGTTACCAAATGGCAACAACAAATGGCTTTCAAATATGATTTTATTTTTACAAAATATGTCCGCCAGTTATGCCATGGAAAAGTGCCATAACTGGGCAAAACTCTCTAACTAAATTGTGTGGATTGCTAAGAACTAGGAGAACTTCCTCTAGGGTTTCCTCTAGGGGGCCTCTGCATCCAGCTCGTCATCCCATTCCCAGTCGTTGAAGTCATCCTTTAAGAGAGAAAAGCAAACGAATTAGAAGGAATCTTCCCAAACAAAAGGCTACGCCCACACTCACGTAATCATTCAGCCTGCCCTTCTCCTCGGGCAGGGCTCTGGGGGAGCAGGCCACGTAGGAGACGCCCGTGTTGTGGGCAGAGCACTCGCAGGTCTGCGCCTGGATGGGCTTGGCACTGAGAGCCACGCGTTTCGCGAAAATGGTGGCAAACCGCTTGATGGGATACTTGCGCTCCGGCTGCAGCTTGCGGGCACTGAACACAGAACCCTCTGTCTCGAGGGCCAGAGGCGTGCAGATGCCCAGGTTGCTCTTGGGGATGTGCACCTGCTTGCGGGTCTCGCCGTCGCCCTCGGGGAAGCGCTTCGAGTAGACGAGGTCCCGGTCCATGCCAAAGAAGTGGCGCAGCTTGCGGCTGCGCTCGAAATCGAATTCCGTGTCGGCCAGGATGTGCAGATTGATGCCCTCCTCCAGCATGTACTGCAGGATGGAGGTGTAGTCGAAGCGCATGTCCTTCGCGGCACACCGACTGCAGGAGAGCAGGATGAATGTTTTCGAGACACCCGGGCGGAAGTTCAATTTGGCTGCCGTGGAAATGGCCATCAGGACGTCGCTGCTGCTGCCGTTTCCGGTGTTGATGTGGCCAAAGTAATCCGATAGTTGCTCCGGCCTCGACGTGAACTCGTTGTGCTCATAGATGATGCTGCGTGCCCGGTCGTAGGGCGATACTCCACCAAAGGCAACCACAGAATACCTAAAAACATTATGGATTCGATGAAACTTTTACAGATTTTACCATTTTTAAGGGACTACCCACCGATTGTTGGTCAGCCCGGCCACCTGTAGCTGCTCCTCTATGCTGCTGACGACTGTCATGATATTCTTGGACACATTCAGATTGGCATTGCAGTCCTTGGCCTCAACAATGAAAACTACATCGCTGCTGTGGGGAATATCCGCGCCTGTGAGTTCCATAAAAGTGCCCTCGGGCACATACGAACCATTCGCCAATTGGCAGCTAAAGAAAGACAAAAACAGAGTCAAGGACCTACACCTCTGGCTGGCAGATTGAATCACTTACAAGACACACTGCGAGGGCACTCGCATGGGCACCTTGAGGACCGTGCAGGCCTCAATGTACGCCAGGGCCGCGGCACAGGCTCCCTTTACAGCCGGATGACCGGTGCGGATGGGCGCCGATTTCATGCCCAGATCCAGGCACATCTCGTAGAAGGGTGTGGGATCGAGGACAGCGCTGCAGGTGGACAGGATGCCCGTGCGGAAGAAGCTGCTGCATGTCTCGCTCACTTCCTTGGTGATGGCCGGGCGGATGGACGACTGTGTCTGACGGCACTGCTGCAGGCTCCAGGAGTCGGTGAATGCCTGCGTCTGGGTCTCATTGGCAATCACACTGTTGGACATGGTGTACTCGTCGTAGGGCTCGTTGTTCAGGGTACCCAAAAGGCCTGCAGTCTTGGCAAAGTACCAGCCGCTGACCTCGAACCAGCAGAGATCGAATTGAACGTTGCAGTGGAGGCTGAACTGCGTGTCCGAGATGATGGTGAGCACGTCCAGTTCCCGATAGATGTTCACGGCACCCAATTTCAGAGGGAGAATGGGTTGCGGATTGCCATTGACACTTATGTGCTACGGATAGAGGAGAAAACTGGTGAATATCTATTGTAGAAATGAAACTACTGATGCACCTACATCCGTTCCCAGATCGATTTCAATCAGCTGTCCATTGGCGATGAAGCTCAACTTTCGCGTGAGGCCCTGAGACTGCGACGATGGCTCCAGCAGCAGAGTAAAGTTCCGCTTGAAGAAGTCGTGGGCCAGCAGATAGCTGCACTGGGGATTGGCGCTTCCATCAAAGTCCAGATTGAGGCCCACATAGCGCTGGTCGAAGGTCATGTAGTGTCGCGAATCGATGAGCAAAGCGCGAGCTAAAGAATAGAAAAGCATTACAGGAATCCTTCAAGGGGAATACACTCCAAAGAACTCACAATAGTAGGGTGGCAGCCATGTCTTGGGATCCAAATGCGCTCGCATGTTGTAGAGCTTCATGACAATCGAGGAATTCGTTTCGGTGAAGAAGTTCTGGACCCTGGAGAGCATCTGGTACTCGGGTATCTCCTCGAACCTGGGCGTCTCGTTGAAGGCGTGCCACGACATGGGCAGCTTCTGCTCCAGATCGATGATGCCCACCTCGGGGTCGAACACGAACTTGGTCTTGGCCTCGCGGTACATGTCGGCCGTCTCCAGGGCATTCATTGCGTAGTTCCTGAATTTATTCCGCAGGAGACCATAGATCTGATGGAGGCGATGCTCCAGCTGCAGCTCATCGGCCACCCAATCGATCTTGGCCACAATCTCGTTGTACTTTTGCACCATGATCTGCACCTGCTCGATCTTCTCCAGCTCCTTGAGCTCCTGCCAGATCTCGGTCAGGACTTCGTTCAACTCTGCACCAAACGGCACGAGCTTAAAGTACTTCTCCTTGACGAAGTTCCATGCAAGAGTCGAGTATTTTTTGATATTGGTGATGGCATCGTTGGCCTTGAAGTCCCTGTAGAGGCGCTCCGCATCCGCCGTGAAGCTGGACACCTTGTTGAAGTACGGCGATTCGGCCAGCTCATTCGTTCGCTTGTAGATGAAGTCGAAGACCTCTTTGCTGAGATCCCACGCGGTCGTTTCGATGAAGCTGATCATCTTGAACATGTGCGGCTCAAAGCGCTTCAGGACGTTCTTCCAGTGGTTCTCCGCGAGGGACCAGGACTTGTGCCACAGGTTCTCGATGTACTTGATGAACTTGATGTGCAGCTCCTTCACGAACTTGTCGTACTTCTCAATGCCCTTCTCCAGCAGCGTGGACACGTAGGTGAGGCTCTCGCCGTGGAAGAACCGACTGACGGCCTCCAATAAATTGTTGTACGTCGTTTTGATCGTCTCGATCAGCCACACGATGCTGTTGCGCAGCGCCTTGCCGGAGTCGCCCATCGCCTGCCACAGCTCCGTGAAGATCTTGGGCAGCGACTCGATGTGGTCCCTGATGGCCAGCTCGTCGAGGATCGTCAGTGTAAAGTTCACCACGTGCTTGATGTAAAAGTCGTTGGCCTCGTACGACTTGTTCATGAACAGCCTCAGATCGTTCAGGTCCTCCTCCAGGACGCTCAGCTGGCCGATGTCCTCGATGAACTCCTTGTTGTACTCCCGGGCCGTGGTCCACACCACGCCCATCGACTCCACGGTCTCCGAGTAGATGGATTTGATCCAGAAGTCAATGCCCTCCGAGAAGGAGCTGTACACAGAGTTGCCCACGGAATTGATCTTCTCCCGCAGCTCCTCGCGGATGGAGGGACGCCAGTGGAAGCGGCCCGTGATGAGGCGCGAGTGGTTCATCTTCAGGTAGGAGCTGACATCGATCACTCGGATCTCGTCGTAGTTCCGCCAGATGTCCAGGTAGCCGCTGCGCGAGTCCGGAATGTAGCCGACCATCTGCAGGTTCTGGCTGGCATCCTCTGTGAGGTTAAAGTCCATGCGGGCGTACCGCTCCGCCACATCCACGAAGACATAGCCCGTGTGGTTTGTATCGGGCGTATCCCAGACGGTGGCATTCAGACCGTAAACGGGATACTGCCACGTCGGCAGCAGATGCAGGCGCACGGCATGGAACGGCGACTGGCGCTCGTACTCCAGCTCGCGCCTATTGAGATCCAGGAGGGCCAAGAACTTGCCGTATCTCGCGGGGAATATGTCTCGCTTGTAGTGGGCCGTGGACTCTGTCTTGTAGTAGGAAGTGCGTGCCGCCAGAGTGCCATTCAGTTGCACATCCAACTCCGAGGCCTGGTGCTGGCCGTAGATCTTGAACGTGTAGTTTGTGTGCCCCAACTCGCTGTAGAGATCCCGCAGTTGAGCTCCCAGGACGATCAGTTGTTCGGGCTGCTCCGAGTAGTCGATGGTGAGGTGCGTGCGCAGCAGATCCTGCACTCCGCGGTAGTAGGTGGCCCGGCAGTTGATGTCCTTCTCGAGGTAGGGATGAGCCACGGATAGGCCGAAAGTACGATGATCGCGATCTCCGCGATGCAGCGGCTCTGCCGTCCAATGGAGATTGCTGCGTATCGTCTTGGGCTGCTGGTCGAGATCCCCGCCGCCCCACTGCAGGGACAGATCCGAGTTGAAGTGGTTGTCCGTGATGTAGTACTGGCCGGCGGTCGTGAGGTTCCGCTTCGGATAGAAGATGTCCAAAGCAAAGCTCTGGGATTCGTTGCCAATCTTTAAGAGAGAGGGATAATGAACGAATAATAATAAGATAATGATAGATTCCTATACCGTGGTGAAGTTGCCCAACTCCAGATTGTAGCCAATCCACGCCGTCTCCGATAACTCCAGCTTCGTGTGCTGCCTAACGACCTCGGGGCTTACTTCCTCGTATTTTGTGTACAGAACCACCGCTCGATTCGGATGAATGGCCACCAGCTTGATGTCCTGTCCATTGATCATGATGCGCGTGTGCAGCTCTCCAGTGAGATTGAAGTTCTTGGCGTTCCGCAATTCATAGACTTCGATGTGCTTGATTTCGCGCGCCGCCTGGATGTCGCCGGTGTCCCGCGTACTGACATAGTGGATGCCCAGAGGCTTCACATCGTTCTCCAGGGTAATGTCTGTGGTCTCCTTGTAGATGGGGCTCTTCTGCACCTCGTTCCGCTTGTACTTGCCGTCGAGCACCTGCTGGTCGTTGTACACTACCTTTACATTGCCTGAATCCGTATTTCGACGCTTCTGCAGACCGTAGGCAATGTCTGCTCGATGGCGAGTGGTCAGGGGCACTTCTAGCTCCACGTTGCCATTGAGATTGTGGTTGCTGTTGTCCGCCGAGCTGTTGTAGGTGCTCTGCAGCTTGAAGTAGGCGCTGTCCTGTGGCCAGAAGCAGCGGCAATAGCGATAGCTTTTACCACTGGAAAAGGGATACAAAAAATTAGGATTATAATTTTATTTAAGAGGCAGGGAATCCCTCACCTCTTAGTCGTAAATTCAAAGTCCGTTTTGAACCAAGTGACATTCAGGAAGGGCGTCGTGCTGTTCAGGGTTCCATGCATATTTGTGAGCGAATTGAAGGACACGTCCAGGTCACTGATGCGGCGACTGGCCGGATAGTCCAGGGCACACACCAGATTGTGGTACTCCTTGTCCTTCTTGTCGTAGTGTCCCGTCAAAGCGAACGTTTTCTCGTCCTTGAACTTGGGTGTTATGACCTTCGCGTAGAACTCCCGCCGGGCGCCCTGCTTGTGCAGTAGCTGGATGTCTCCCTCCACCACAGAGGGGCTCTTCACCGCTCCCCACTCCACATGGGCCAGGCCATGCAGGTTGTTCGTCTCGTTGCGGTAGGAGAGGCGCGAGAGCAGCTGCTTCTGGGCTTCTATTGCCTCGTAGGAGGCCTCCACGAACAGATTCGGATTTATAAACTGCTGGCTGATGACATTCCCCCTGTAGCAGGCGTTGATCTGGTGCCGATCCCCGACTGGGAGGGGCAGCTGCGTGAGAATTCCAAACTCAAAGTCATCGACGGAGGCATAGCGCAGGCTGCCGTTCACGTCGAGGTTCCACTTGGAGTCGACGCTCAGGCGGCCACCCGTCTGCATCTGCTGGAACGTCTTGCCGGGATTTAGATACTTGGCGCTGGCATGGACCTTCCGGGGCGTGGCATTCGGCCGCTCCATGTAGCTCTCGAGCGCCAGCTGTAGGTCCTCCGCAAGGATCCACGACCACTGGCAACTGCCGCGTCCGATGTACGGTCCGATCTTGTATTCGCCCACGATCTTACCCCTGTCCGATTGGACACCCACGTCCGAGTGCAGATGGACCGACTCGATGCCCAGCTCCTTCCACGGCGTCTCCAGATTTACGTCCGCAACCAGGGCGCCCCGCTCGGAGGAGGGCTTCAGCGTTCCGTAGAAGTTGATGCGCGCTATCTCCGGCTCCGTGCTCTCCACAAGCACCGAGAAGTCCATGCCATCGTCGCTGACGCTGTATCCGCCCGATATCTGGCACATCTTGCCGTCCTCGATGGCGCTGAACGAGAAGCGGATCTTCTTGGGCCCCGCCTCGTTGATATTCACCTCGATGACGCCGTCCCTGCCGCCTGCCTTGGGCTGCACGCGTAGCGTGGCATCGATGGGCAGGTCGTCGGCCATGCGCACGACTCCAGTGATGCCATAGGTGGCCATGTTCCTGTACAGAAAACCAGAGACATCGTACCGCTGGGCGTCGCGCTGGTTCCTCACGATCGTCCCGTGCATCGAGATGTTGCGGTAGTTCTTTAGCGGCGTCCACACCTCGATGTTGAAGACATCCTTCTTCTTGTTGGCCCGCGTTCCATAGGCCACGCTCTGGCCGTCCCTGCTCTGGAACTGCAGATCAAAGCTGAGCTGCGGATTGGCCCCCTTGATGGCCAGCACCGAGGTGGAGGCCTGCTGCAGGGGCAGCATTGTGGTGCGAATCCTGCCATTGGCATTCACAAAGTACTGCGGAGCTGAGTGCCAGTCCGTCTCGATGTGAAGCTTATTGATGGTGCCGTTGTCGGTGACCTCGAAGCGAATGTCGATGGAGTTGTCCACGGCCGAGAAGTCCTTCTTGAAGTACGCTTCGCAGGCGTAATGCGGAATAACATCTGTCTCGAGGAGTATGCCCACAGCAGTCTCCAGGAAGTTGTCCTCGTTCTGAAAGGAGGAGGAGAAGGATTAGGATGTATAGGATATGGTATATGAGAGACCTACCTCCACAGAGGCCGCTAGCGAGAGATGTGTGTGCGCTGTGATCGAAGTGATGTTCCCCTTGTACGCATTGTCGTCCAGTTCCAGGCGTCCGCGTATGTCAATCTCCTGCAGCAGCTCGTAGGGCGTCGTCAGCTTCAGTTGTACATGATGGGCCTTGGGTTTCACATTGTCCTGCACCTTTGTGTAGTTCACTTCGAATCCTAGTTCCTGGATGTGGTTTTGGGCATCGTTTACCCTGAATTTGATGCGTTCGTAGAAGGAATTAAAGTTCAGATCGATGTGGTACTCCACAATGGACTTGACATCCCTGGCGGCGGCAAAGGGCGTCTGTACAGTGAGCAGATTGTGGACATTCAGGTAATCCGGATAGTGGAGGCGATCCTTGAACTCAAGGCTGCCTTGCGGCAGCTGCACGTGTCCCACAATCAGATAGAAGTCAATAATCTCCTGTATGTCCACAGTGCCCACAATGGTGGGCCAGGCCAAGGTATCCACCTCAAAGGATGTGAAGTACGAGAAGTAATCCTCATCCGCATCCGGTTGGTAGTCCGTGTCCGCATTCAGCGGCTGGAAATCCTCGTCGTAGAGCATCTCCAGCTGCATCTTGTGGCCGCCCAGCTGATTGATCAGCTCCGACTTGGGCTCCCCTCGGATCTTCACACCCAGACGGTAGCTGGAGAGTTTACCGTGCAGCTGGAAGACGAAAGTCTCGTGCTTTAGGAGCTGGGCAATGAAGCCGTTCTCCTCGAAGCCAGCCAGGGGTGTGAACACCAGATACGAGTACTCAAAGTCCGTCAGGTTGTTCATGTGCCAGACGCCAGTGAATCCCAGAGTGGCGTTATTCCACATGCCCCGCATGTCCACGCGCTCGGTGTTCACCTGCGCCACAACGGCCGCCTGCTGGAAGCTCTCGATGGGCGTGGCGACGCTCAGCTTCACATCGAAGCTGAGGAGACTCTTGATGTCCGCCAAAGCCTCCACTCCCAAGGCTGCTGTCGGGGCACGAACCTCTGCTACGGCGTGGCGTTTCTTTTCGTTCAAACCGAACCTCCCGTTGATTGTGCGGAATTTCTCCAGAGGCGTCGTTATATTGATGGTCAGCATGTTGTCCGTGAACTTCTTCACGTAGCCATCCATCGTGAGCGTAAACTCACGAACATCAAAGTTCAGGGACGCCGCACCGCTCACCACGCGCTGGTCGTTGAGCGAGAACCTGGCCACGAGACCACCCTTCTGGTAGCCCTCGAAGGGACTCACGAGATGGACTCGCCCCGAGACGTTGTGGTGGCGCTTGGTCCGCGATATCTCCCAGTTGGACCTCATGCCGTAGGTGCTGAAGGTCTCGTTCTGGCTGTAGCGCAGGTACAGATCGGTGTCCACCTTCTGCGGATCCTGCCAGTGGATGACCTTCACGTTGAGAGTGGGTATGTCCTTGATGGTGCTGTTGATGCCAAAGCGAACGTCAAAGGACACGAGTTGGTCGTTGATCTCGTAGTCGCTCTTGTAGCCCAGTTCCAGCTTCTGATCGTCGGCCCAGAAGAGCGTGGAGTTCACGAGGATCAGGTTCTGCAGGTTGTAGATGCCCGCCCGCAGGCTATTGGTGCGCCAGCCCTCGAAGGGTGTCCTTAGCTCTGCATGCAACCAATTGTGGAGCGTCTGCCCCGGCAGGATGCCCGCATCGTACTCGAATTCAATCACCTCGGTAATGGACCACGAGGCATGCGCCTTGCCGTAGTATTTGGGTCCCCCAGTGAAGGTGTTGAAGCCGCAGTTGATGGTGCGCTCGGGATATGTGACCATAAAGTTGCCATCATAGTGCTTCGTCCCTGGATTGTTGTACTCCACAAGGAGACCTAGTCTCTGGCTGGGATCCCGATTGGCATCCCACTTGAGCTCCATCGAGAGTTCCTTGCGCTTCTCCACATTCAGCAGACCCACTTTGATGTGAACATCACGAATCCTAGTGGAGGGATTGTTCGATATATTGATGACATACTCTTTTCCTGATTCTCCACTTACTTGTCGATGTGCAGTTCCAGTTGGATGAGTTTCGGCTGCTCCGACAGCAGCTTGGCATTGATCCAGTAGTCCCGCTCTTTGATTTTGAAGCGCACTTCGGCATTGGAGTTGCGGTTGTGGGCATTGGCCGCATACTGCACTGTCAGTCCGTAGGGATCCTTGCCGTACTTTGCCTGAAGATCGTAGAAGATCAGCAGCTGGTTGCGCCGGTATACAATATTGAGGGAAGTGGCCTCGAACGAGGGACTCTCGACAATCAGCTTGAGATGATGCAGGGCCTGGACACGCGAGCTGCGATCCTTGTAGTTACCTTTGAGGGCAATGGAGTGTCCCGTGAACCAAGAGCCATTGATGAAGATCTAAGGAACGGAATCTAGAATTAGTTTGAGACTTAGTGGGCCTATGGGACACCCATACCATGTACTCCTTGGGGGCTTTTTCATTGACTTTGAGGCTGGCTGTGCACGAGTTGAACTCGGGCACTGTCACATTCATGTAGGCATCGATGGCAAAGAGATTCCGCCTTGGCAGGTGGACAGAGAACAGCCCAGTGACCTCCTTTTCCGGTGCGTACTTCAGTCCGACGATTACATTGTGTTCCGTGCCATTTTTACTGCGTTCTTCGTGTCTGCAAGAGAAAGGAAATTTAAAAGCTAATCCTCATGGCGGAGCAATCTCTTCCTACTTGACCAAAATCCTATAATCGATCTTCGATCGAGGGAGCTTCAGTTCGAGGCTGGCTCGTGTGCGTGATCCCTCCCAGAGGTTATCCTCCGACTGGGAGCGGGCAAAGATCATCCGCAGGAGACTCGTGTAATTCGGATTCACATAGTCCGGTGCATTGTTGTATGTGATCATGCCCTCCGTGTGGCCCTGGAGGCTCAGCCAAGTGGCATTCGATGCGAAATTGAGCTTCGGATAGGCGGAGGTGCGCAGTTTCATGTTGCCCCGATACTCGGTCTTGGCCCTGTCCCCGTTGTTCATCAGACGTCCCGCAAAGTTGATTGTTTCGATGGTGTTTGCTTGGAACTATGAAAGGGAATACCCATTAAAAGTACAGTAAAGCATGGAATAGAGGTGGAACATACCCTGTATTTGATGGTCATGTTCGTGGAGGTTGTCACCTCGCTCTGGACAATGTTGCCTCGAACGACGGCTTGCAGTTTCTTCGTCTCAAAGGACAGATCCACATCGTGCTGTCGGATGCCGTTCTTCTCGTTGATCTTGATGGATCCCACCAGGCCCGTGATGTTCACTCCATTGATGGCTAGCAGCATCCGTGGCTTGTAGATCCATGCGGTAAAGTCCTGCTGGCGTCGCAACTCCATGCCCAGGTCCAGCGATCGATTCCCATTGGTGTCCAAGTACAGATCCAATCGTCGGTAGTCGGGATCTCCGTCGTAGCTGCAGCCGGCGGACACGCGGTTCCTGCCGTTGACAAACGCCACCGAGGCATTGAAGGCGTGCGGCACACTCGTGACATTTGCCACCAGAACGCGTGGCACCTTCGATCCGGGGGTGGTGAAGACCAGCGAGAAGTTATTATCGATCTCCTGCTGGTCCCATTTGTACTCGAAGACGTACTTCTTGGCACTCAGATCGGACTTCTTGAGGATTAGGCTGAGATTCATAGGCCCCGCGAGCAGGAGACTGGGATATGCGCTCGTGGCGTTGCTCAGATCCGCGACACTGTAGTGGGAGCACATCTGGAGCCCCAAGGCGCGATCGAGCACAGGCCAGGTGCAGGTGGAGTTTGAGCTGCGTTTGGGGATGCCCGCCTGGGGCAGCTCCTGGTCGCGCTTCATCACCAGCAGCTCCGAGCGGACGCTGAAGATCTCGTTCTTGTCCTGCGGCAGGTTAAAGGAGAAGGACACAAGGTTGCGGCCTCGCACCTTGAGGGTGGCCTCCACCTCCGAGTTGGAGTACAGATTGCTCTTCACCTTGATCCCCGACTCCCCCCAGAACATGTCCGTCTGCATCGTTGATATGATATCCACCGAAACGGAGGGCTTGAACCTACCCTGGACATCAAAGTGCCAGTCGGTGGGGGGCTCGCTCTGCTCAAGGCTGCCGGAGAGACGCAGGTCCACGGAGGAGGCTCCAAAGGCATGGATGGCCAAGGGGAGACCCACTGCCAGGGGCACCGTGTAGGAGGCATCGAGGAAGACCCGCGACTTTGTGTAGGTGAACTCCTTGCCGGAGAGCACGCGATTGGCCTGAACAAAGGGATTGAACTGCGCTGCCAGGGCCATCACCTCCGCCATGGACTCGACGTTGTAGTACCGCAGATCGTTGCCAAAGACCCGGAGACCGAACTGCGCCCGCGGGTTGCTGTAGTCATACTTCAGTTTGTAGCCGAGTTTGTCCACATTTCGATCGATGGCGTCTTTCCTGGCGGATGCGGCAGCTCCCGCATCGCGCTTGTGTCTCTTGGATCCGCTCAGCGCCTCCTCGTAGTCGTAGTCGTCGTCTTCCTCCTCAGCACCTGCCCCTCCTGCAGCTGCTGCTGCGAGTTGGGCCTTCCGCTTGAGACGGAGGTTGTCTAGACTCAACAGATTCTCGATGGTGTCCTCCTCCTCGGCACTCTCGTTGCCCAGCCAGCGGTTCAGGAAGGAGAGCTTCTTGCGCAGCAGCTCCCCGTTGAGGGGTCCCTTTGGGCCGAAGGCACCAGCCACCAGCTCCTCCAGTCCCTCAGCCCGCGCATTGAACTCAAAGAAGTTCACGGACTGCCCGAACAGATCCGCCGTGAAGTTTACGCTGGCGATGCGCGGCAGGTAGGAGTCGGTGCCGAAGATCAGATTGGCATCGGTGGTGGTCCCGAAGTTGTACTCGTCGAAGAAGAGGCTGTGCTCGTAGTTGCGCGAGAACTTGCGGATGTCCAGCTTGAATCTCTCGGAGAGCTCGTCGTTGAGCAGCAGACCCTGGGCCTCGATCCTCACAGGCGAATTGGATTTGGCGAGATTTGTGAGGTGGGACCACACGAAGGAGCCCACCTGGTTGATTTCTTCGTGCTCGAGGATAGCCTTGATGCTGCCCACGGAGATGTAGTCCGGACAGCGCATAGCCTGCAGGTAGCTGTAGATCCTCAGCTCCGAATTGAGCGTGTAGTTCGCATAGCGATCGAGGAAGTATCCCCGATACTTCAGGCAGTCCACTCGCCTAAAGGCCAGTATTCCCTGCAGTCGGAGGTCCACGGGCACGGAATCGTCCCGAATGATGCCTTGGATCTGCTCCGCAAAGGCTGCAGAGATGATGCCAATGTTCCCGAGGCCCTTGAGCAGTACCACCAGACGCTCGCGATGCTTCCGCTCTCCCTTGTACATTTGGAATCTGCTCAGGAACTCCGTCTCCAGGAGATTTATGATCTGCTGCACGCGCAGGCTTTCCTCGCAGTCGTCGTGGTGCTTGCAGTAGCTGTGCACCACCGCAGTGGCTCCCAGAGTGTACTCCGGGTCCAGTCTGCGCTTTGCATACTCCAGGATCGTGTAGAATGTTTCGAGGGTCTGCTCGTCGGGCCGTGTGATGAACGAGAGCGATGTCATCCAGCTGTGGGCCATCTGCTTGGACAGTTTCTCGCCCACAATCTGGTCGCGCATCACCTGATACGAAGCGGTGCTGCCGATGTACGGGAGGGATTCCAGGACGTGGTTTCTTCCCTGATCGCACGTGCTGGCCGAACGCTGCAGCAGAATGGAGAGCGTCTTGTAGTCGAGGCTCTTGCAAGTGTGCAGGAAGCTCGAGAAGATGTCAATGAACTCGCGCTGAATATTTGGGAAGCCAACGGCGCACATCTCCACCAGCTGTTCGCGGGCGGCCTTGATTTCATCATGGCTGGGCTTCACAGCAGGCGTATGATCGAATACCAGAGTGGCACGACGATCCACGAACTCGGGATCTGTTTTAGGAAGAGATTAGTTCGGCGTCAAAGGATACAACGGATCACTTACTCTGCTCCAAGAACTCCCCGGCGCTGTAGTTCTCCTCCTCCTTCAGCAGCAGTCGGCTGCGGCTGGTGGTCAAGGCTCCCGAGCTAGCATTGGAGAAGGGCACCAAAAGATGCGTCTCCAAGCAGCTAATCTCGCGGTACATCCTCTGATCCACCGTCAGCTGCAAAGAAAGAAATCCAAATGAATCCCCAAGTCCCAATGACCATCTATATCTCACTCACGTTGCAATAACTCTGAGAATTCAGGATCGGCCAAATGGTCTTGTCGTCGCGGAAGGTGTAGGGCGTCGTCTGCAGCACCGAGTGCGTGGCATAGCGTTGCCTGCAGCTGGCTATGTCCTTGGTCTTGCGTATCGTCACATAGACACTGTCCGTGGCCTCGAGGGCGTACTGCACCTGACATTCGCCGGAGACGTCCGTCTCTGTGGTGTTGAAGTCCACATCGAAGCGCATCATCGTGTTTTGGAAGGCCGAGAGAATGCCCTTCTTGATGTTGAGGACCCAGGGCGTTTCCAGCTCCTGGGGACACACCTCGCTGATGAGGCCGTCGTGGAAGGCGAAGCGCAGCAGGTTCTTGCTCAGATCAATGGCCAGGCTGATGCTCTGGGGATGCAGGTTGTCAAAGTCCCCGGACGGCTGCTCATCCTCGTGCTCGGTGCTAGTCAGGCTGTCGTAGTAGTCGTAGGTGGTCTCCTTTGGCTTCTCCGACTCGCTGTCCATATCCTCCAGACGGTCGTAGAGCTTGGCATCGTTGATGCGCAGGTAACCCTCGCAGGGCTTCGGGAAGAATATGTCCAGATTGGCCTTTAGCACCAGATCTGAGCTATTGTCTCCCGATCCGGCGAACTCTGTACGCAGCGCCACCGTGTAATCGTACTTGTAGAGCTTCTCGCCGTAGCTGAACTTGGGATTCTTGATGTCGCACTGTGGTCGTCCGCAGATGCGGGCATCCTTCAGGGGATCTGTTCGAAATATTGATATAGGATTATCTGATGGGCGGATCTCTCGTTTACATACTCTTTCTCGCTGCCTGGCAGTGGGCGGCAATGAGCAGCAGCAGCCATAGGCCTGCCGCCAGTCTATACAGTGCGCCCATGACAGGGGCTTCTCCTTGGCGATCGAACGCTTCTCTGGCCGAAGGGATTTATACTCTCCTGCAACGAAACGAAATGCAACACTTCATTAGTGTGTGGCTTGGAAATGTGGGTGGACTTTAATAGAATATAATTTTGCATTTGATTGGACAAAGGCCGTAACGATGGCCGTAACACGACTAAAGGCATTTCCATTATCCATTCGTTTGACAAGCTGACACCAGCAGAAACTATAGATGAAAGAGGAGGAGGAGGAGGAGCAGCAGCAGCAGGAGCCTGGCGTGTTACTTCTGTAATATTTGCAAAATGATTTCTCGCTCAAGTGGGTTTTAGGTTTTGTGCATTTGTCAGGCACTGCTGTAGTATGTGGGTGTGTGAGTTTTACTGTTGTTTTCCTTTGAAGCTATACAGAAAGTGGAAGAGTCATCCGTCCATTATTATAACACATCCCTTGGCGTCGGGCGCCGGGCGCCGGGCTTCGTCGCTTCATCGCTCTCTGAAAGCCAAATGCAAAGCCAAAGCAAATCAATTGAATTTCCACTTGATTCCACATAAAACACACACAAAACCAGGGACCAGGGACCCAAGAAGAAACCAGAGAAATAACGCACTCGGTCGGTCCCTCCCATTCCGTCCCATTCTCCATCCTCCTCCATCATTAATTCCAGCAATAAAGTGGGTGAAGAGGCGTGCGCGGCTCCGACAGCTCGATTGATGCCAACTGTTGTTTGCATTTGCATTTGATTTTAGAGCAGCTATCGAGCATCGGGCGAGGGTGGAGCAGCGGGTGCGAGGAGCACAAAAAGTGTACTCTTTTTGCTGGCTTTCTGGCATTCCCTGCACTTTGCAGTCGCATATAAATCCCCAGATCTCCCATTCCTCCTGCTCCTCCTTCTCCTATTTCGGATGCGTCTCCTTTACGCTCTTGGCTGGAGCTTCCTTCTGCTGCTTCTGCGGTTTGGGCCTGAGGTCTGATTGCGGTTCGGGGTGTTTGCTGACAATGATTGCTGCAAGAAACAGTGAGAGCACTTAACACTTTTTTGCACTTCGACCCACACGCCTTACGCCCTACATAGGGGGATCGGGACGAGACGGGCAGGGCCGGGCTGGGCTGGAGTCGGCGTGTACATCAATTCGTCCATTTCCATCCATCGACGTTGTTGCCTCGTTCCACCCGATGCTTGCTCCCTGCTGGCTGTCGGAATACTTGTGTGTGGCTGTCACAGATTGAATTGCGATTGCGTTCGTTCGCTGCTGCTGCTGCTGCGAGTGTAAATAATGACTGCAAATCACGCAGCTGACGCCAATCTGGCCAAATTGCAGTTTCCTATATGTTTTATCGCTTTTCCTCAGATTTGCCATTTTCCTGTTCCGTAACAAGTTTGCGAGGACAAAGAACCAGAAAATGGGAGACTGCGATGGAACTAGACCAAAAGAACTGGATATCGGAAGCTGCAGAAGAACTGGCTCCAGCGAACCGATATATCGATCTCGTTTGTTGTGCTCTCTTATTGTGAAATTAATGTGCGGTGTTTTGATGTTTTTTAATTAATAGTACGCGTCGGGAAGTGAAAACATTCGTAAATACAAGTGCAGCAAAGATCAGTGAACGGTTTAACAACATTAAAGAGTAGAAATAAGTGCGCCCTCACACCGATGCCGGCGGATTAAACCTGACTCTTGACCTACGACATAATGCGCTCCATTGTGGGTGCACTTGACTGCACTTGGTAATTCGCGTGTGTTTTTCGTTTTTTCGTATTAAATGTCGCTGTTGAGTGTTGAAATAATTACGAAATTATCTTTCACCAAGATCGCTGCTTAATTTAGCGGCTTAACCGCCTCGCTCTAACCTCAAAGCTGGGGATTTTAGCAAGGACAGCAAAGTGCACCGCTGCCACATGCTTGCCACAGACACAGCGGAGTCGAGATACTGCTGCAGCATACTATCTGTGGCAAGAGGATGCTATTGCATTATCTTCTTGTCTGTGGCGGCGAACCCAGATGCCCCGCGGGTCAACCCCCATCCCACTGCTAGTGCTGCCTCTGCCGACGTCGCTGCCGGAGCGGCCAAAGCCGATAAGCGGCTTAACCCCGGCGTGGGGGGCCTGGACAAAAATTGGACGTGGAATAGAGACAGGGTAAGCACGGATATAATTTGGCAAGATTTGGAAGAATAATAATGGAAATGGAAGTGGTTTTGGTATTGGGATTGCACTGAGACTGGATTCTCTTTGATGTGGACGATGATTCCCGATGATGCACTGTGGGTTAATCCTTTGAGCTGTTATCCGCATCCAAATAAAAACAAAGCCGAAAATACTGAAAAAAAAACAACCAGAGCAGCCCCACAGCCCCGAGTGCCCATAAATTGAGACCCCCTCTGCCCCGACAACTTGTGCACTTTCCTTCCCCTTTAGCTATTGGCATAACGGAACAAACAAAACTTACGGTTACTTGGCCAAAGCCAGAAAACTACGGCGCCATTTGTTTTCATATTTCTCTTGCACACCTCTCTCCCGCCCTTACAAAACTGCTCTCCCACATCTACACATGCTCTATCTCACTCCCACTTCCACTCGAAGGCAAACATTTTTGTAAAAATGCAATTTTCGAGCGAAGGTGAAGTTGCAGTTAAGTTTCGCTGAATGAGGAGGGGCAAGAGGAAACGTGAGAGCGTGTAAGTGAGAGAGCGGGGGAGAGAGCGTAAAGAACTTTAGCAGATTGTTAGCGAGAGAGAAGGAGAGAGAGTGTAAGAACTGTTAAAAAACTCAATTGCTTGCAAAGCGCCGACTAGGGAATACGCTGTAAAAAGGTGAAAAGGTGAAAACTAACTTGTAAACTTCTAGGAAAAATCTGCAGTGAGCTACTATGATATCTATTCCCAGGGAAGGAAGACGCAGAAGAGCGGAAAGCGGGCAGGAAAGCTAACGCGGATGCAAATTGAATTGTGAATCTGATATTGCAGGCTCTCTCCTGTCCCCCCTCCCTCCTCTTTCAGCGTTCAACGAAAAGTAATAAAAAAAGCATAGAAATTTTCACTAACATAAATTCCAACGTAAATGCAATTACGTTTGTTGCAACAACTTGTTAGGGGATGGCGGAGGGGAGCGGTGCGCGGAGTTTCACCTTCCTGGATGGGGTCATGCGTGGCGCACATCCGCCCAGCCACGCCCCATACATATGTTCCGCATGAATTGCAAGGCGGAAACACTCTCCAACGTCAACATCAATGTCGTCGTCTCGTCCTTCGTCCTTCGCTGCTGCACGGCATGCAAATCTAATAACAAAGCACGCAAAGAAGTTCCATATGCAACGAAGAACGAGGAGGAGGAGCAGGAGGAGGAGGAAACATCAACTTTGAGAGAGTTTGAGATGGAGTTTGAGTCGTGGAGCAGGAGCAGGAGCAGTAGGAGCGTATCCTCTTCCAGGACAATTGCATTGCGTTTATTTGATCATTTTTGAAGAGTGCGTTTCGTCCTGCAGCAGCAGCAGCAGGAACACAGAGCCCCATCATCAGTCGGAATGGAATGGAAAGCGCTGACAACGAAATTGGAGGAAGCACGCAGCCGGGAAAGCAGTTTGTTCATGCATCCTTTACGAGGATGGTCCTGCCAGGGGCAACTGGAAAATGCTAGAGCAGGCGGCCATAAGCTCCTCCGCCAGCGACTTCTATTAGTTTTTCATCCAGGGATCTGCGTTCCCTTGGTTTTTTTTCTTCATTTTTTTTTGGAGCTGCTGCTGCCATTCTGCATTCCATCCTCCTCCTGGTATCCGGGCATCCTGGCATCAGGCGCGTGTTCCTACGGATAGGCTCCTCCGCTCCTCCTTGTTATTGTTGGCTTTGTTCCCATTTTGTGTTTCTGCGCCACCACCCCCCAACCCCACGGATGGCCCTGCCACCTCCCCTAATGGCCTCCGCCGTTAAATGGGGCGCCATGTTTGTCCATAGCCTGGGTCCTGCATACTCCTCCCTGTTCTCCTGCTCCTTCTGGATCGACGTGCATGCAATATGCAATGCATTTTTTTCCCCATGTTCAATAAAGACAAAGGTGAAAGGTAAAACAAGAGAGGTGGTACAGGCGGGGGTTGGGGGGTAGAAACACAGGTGAAAATCGGTCGTGTGTTGGGTGAGAAATTGGAAAATTGAAAATTATGTGTATCACTTGAAAAATGGCTAATAAACGAGATTAAAATGGGGCTCGAACCAGAGCCAGGGCCAGAAACGGACGGGGGCCTCTCTGTGATTTTTCAGCTGTAAAGCTGTGCGAATAAGTGTTGAAAATGGAGGGGGGAAAGGATAAACGACAGGAAATTTCTATAAATGGAAAACTGGGCTCCCAGAGGAGGCTCCAAATGGAGTGGCTGAAATATGGGATATTTAAAGGATGAATCTCCATTGTTTTTCGATTGAAATTTTTGGGATGATTGAAGAGCTGATCCACATGGGGCACACACGATTAGATGGGGGGGTGTAACCCCCTCTTGCAACTGCAATACTCATCGCCCTTAGGGGACTCCTGTGATTCCCTTTTCCAAAGAGTTCCTCAAATCAATACGCATACGCACAGTTGTACTGCAACTGCAACTGCAGTTGGCAGCAGCAGGAGTCGTCGCTCCAGCCAGCAACCAGGCAGACATTTGCATAATTTGGCAATGCTCTCACTTAGATTTTGATACCAGTTCTTGCTTGCCCCACTCCATTCCATCTGGGAAGAACTATTATGCAAATTTGCATTTAAGCATTGGAACAAAAAATATCATCCCCCTGTGCCATTTGCAGTCAACTGCAGGAGGAGGAGCAGCAGCAGTAGGAGAAAGAAGGAAGGAGGGATGAAGGAGACCCACTCACTGGTTACTTGGATCTCGGATGAAGGTGTTGCCCAAGTCCCTGCCCTGTAAGTAGTGTGGCAGCTCCTGCCTGCTCCCAGAAGCCTGCCCACCTCAAGCGGAAAGCAGAAGGCAGGAGCTGAGGCAGAGGTAGAAGCAGAGGCATTTGGCAGCAGTTTGTCTGGCTGTCTGGCTGTTTGTTGGTTTTATGTGGCTTAAATCGTAGCCATTTCAACAGACGCCGCCCGCCGCCTCCGCCCCTGCTCCCGCAGCTCCTGCTGCTCCCATTTTATCCCTGTTTTTCCTGCTGTTTTTCTGGCTGTTGTGGCGGCTGTCCTGTCGTTAGGCGGCCACTTAGTCCTTAGTCGCAGTCGTCGCCGCACTTTTGGTTCGTTTAATTTTTATGGCTTTGTAATTAAAAATATTATGAGACCGGGAGACCAGGAGAACAGGAGACCAAGGGGAAGAGGACGGCAAGGCGGCAGACGGAAGGAAAAGGTGAAAGAAAACTACTCGTAGCGTTGCTGGCTGCGGGCTCCTGGCTGCCATCTGTTTAAGCCTCCCTCTTTACGGGTCTTCCGGGATATTTTAGCCAACTTCTTCTTATGTGTGGGGCTGCGACTACTGTTGCACGTGTTGCTGTGCCCCACTTAAGCGCCTCTTCCTTGTTGCAGATTTTCATAAGCAAAGGAAGAGAGAGAGAGAGAGTGGGAGGGGAGGGTGAGGGATTTATGTGGTTCATCCATAATGAAGCCTTAAATAAGTATTTGGAATCTCGTTTCTAACCAGATTATTTCTACTCTTTTGCAAGAGAGAGAAAAAGAGAGAGAGAAAGAGATCTCCCTCGTGTCCTGGACACGCTCCACAGCCCTAATCCCAGGCGCTTTGTCAGGTGTCTGGAGGACGAAGCAGAAAGGACCAAAGCGAAGCGTAGCCATATGCACCATGCACCTTAAGAAGCAACTGACGTGTCTCCTCCCTTATGGCTGCTCCTCCCCTTAAGGAGGGGTTAAGGCAGATTGATGGGCTTGACGACAGGAAACCATGTCGCCACATGCTATATGCCCCACCTGCCCCCACATGGCTGAGTCTGTTCTGACATTTTTGGGGCTCAGTGCGGGTTAAGTGCGTGCCGGGGCCAACAAGTGGACGACCGACACTCTCTGGCGGACAGATCGCTTGAGGAAATTAAAGGAAACCCGCCTGCTGCCCGTGCACTCTTCCTGGACACTCGACAGCGACGACGTTTGTGACATGAGAGAAAGGAGAGCGGGAAGAGTGTGCTGCTAAAAAGAAGAGAAGTAAACCCCCACCTTTGGGATGTGTGTCTGTGTGTTTGTCGTCTCTCTCTCTGTGAGTGTTAAGTGTTTCGCGTTCGCGAGTGAAATGAAAATCCCCAAAGCGGAAAAATGAGACAAAAATTATACGGAAAGGAAAGCAGAATATGCGCCAAAGGATTGAATATTTTTAAATGGAAATGCTGCTTATATTTTGGGGGTAAGTTCTCTTTTGAGTCACTTTTTTACAATTGATATTTTTTTTTTAGAGAAATTTATTAATATTTTTGGGAATATCTGTCACATTTTAAACCATGAAAAACCCCGCAATGATTCTAGCCCAGAAAGTGAATTCAACCCTTGAATAATCCTTGAAGTCACTTTTTTACAATTGATATTTATTTTAGAGAAATTTATAAATATTTTTGGGAATACCTCTCTTATTTAATCCCAGAAAAAGCCCCGCTATAATTAAAAATGTGAATACAACCCTTAAATAATCCTTGAAGTCACTTTTTTACTTTTGATATTTTATTTATTTTAGAGAAATTTATAAATATTTTTGGGAATATCTGTTACATTTTAAACCATGAAAAACCAGACTACATTGCTAACCCAGAAAGTGAATACAACCCTGAATAATCTTTGAAGTTACTTTTTTACTATTAATATTTATTTTAGAGAAATTTATAATTATTTTTTGGAATACCTCTATCATTTAATCCCTGAAAAACCCCCGCTATAATCCCAACCCAAAGAGTGAATACAACACATGAATAATCCATGAAGTCACTTTTTTACTTTTGATAATTATTGTAGAGAAATTTTTAAATATTTTTAGGAATATCTTTCACATTTTAAACCATGAAAAACCCCGCTACGATTCTAGACCAAAAAGTGAACAACCCTTGAATAAACCCCTGAGTAAACCCCATTTGAAAATCTTTCATAAGCTGAACATTAATGAATAAAACCCTCGAATAATCCTTTAATACAACCCTAATTATTCCATTGAAAAATCTTTCAAATCATTCAAACATTCAAATCTGTTGTTTCTTGGAAAAGATTCGTAAAAAGTTTTAATATTCTAGATCCTATACAGATTCTCTCTGGTTTGGGCTAGATCTCTAAAAACTAGTGAATATATATAGTAAAATGTAGGAAAAAGTGATCTCATTTTTCACTTAGCTGCGGGTGAATCAAAGATTATCATCAATCCAGTTCCAAAGATCCCCACAGTTCGATCAACTTTGTAGCAGATGGAAAAGAGGGGAAGGAAAGTGCAGGGAAGGAAAGCAAAGCCGCTTATCAACCACAGCATTCCAATAAGTTACACACGTTTCTGTTATTATTATTAACAATTGTATAGTAGATTGTAGATTTGATTTCTCTTTTGATTCCTGAGAAACACAAGAGGAGGCATCGATCTCTCACTCTCTCCCTACCGCCAGAGAGAGTACTCTCTACCGATTCTGATTCTGATTCCGATTCCGATCTTCCGTTCGGGATCGCCGCTTATCATATTTGACACACACTTTATTTATTTATAAAAAAACTGAACTGAACTGCTGCCTGGCTTTATGCCTGCTTGACTGTATGCTGTATCATCATTTGAATGAATATTTTTTTTTTTTCATATTGAACTCTTGAACCGATCGGTTTGCCTTATCTATTGCCAGCCCAGCCACTGATACCGATTCCGATGCCGATTCTACACGTATGAGGTTCAGGGTTCAGTTCAAACGGCGGACATGTGGCTTTACACTACTTTGAGGTTATTTTCCACATATTTTCCCCACACTTTTCACACATTTTCACGGGTTTTCCATGGCATTAAAGCGGAGCGTCTTTGGGTGTTACATTTGTCACATTTCAATGCACTTTGGGGCACAAAAAACACACACATTAATGAGTTGCAAGTTCACTTCCGGTAGGTTAAACACACACGCACACACAGGGAGAGCAGGAACCAAGGGGCAAAGGGGTAACCAGTGGCTTGTGGAATGCGTCGGCGCAACAGGATATAAGAGCCCGAGTCGATTGTATCCTTACTTTCGTTTCGGAAAACCCTTTTACTCCGAATTCGGATTCCGTTTGGCGATTTCCGATTTCCTATCTGGAAGTCAACTTTTGGGCTAAAACACAACTCTCGAGGATGCGTCCGTTGCCCACGAAGCGGCAAACACGAATGAGGATGAAATCTGGTGCCGCCTACTGATGCTGCCGCTGCCACAGCCACGGTTGCCGCCGCTGCTCGGTCGTTCGCTCGCTCGCTCGTTTGTTTCATTCGTTTCCAGGCTTTGGGCTCTCGTGCTCAAAGCCGACTATCGACAGAGAACACACACAGAGACAGACACGGACAGAGGGACAGACAGACTGCCTCCCCCCATGGTGGGTGACTGGAAGGGGGGGGGGGAGGCTGGGGCAGATAGTGCTCTGGCTGTTGTGTCTCTTTTTGCTGAACAGAACTGAACAGAACAGAACATCTTCTCGGCTTACAAAATGCGTTGTGAATGAATCTCTGAATCGGAATCTGAAGCTATGGCTATGGCCTGTCGCTGGACCTAGAAGCTGTCGATGTTCGCTGTCGATGTCCGCTGTCGATGTGCGATGTCCGGCTATCCGTCTGTCTGTCGTGCTGGGGCATGAATGAAAATTGTCGCGCGTATAACGCATGGCGATACAATCAGAGTTTGGCCGTTGGATTTTTCTCCTTCCTAATGGGTACGGTCCTTTTACTGTCTGTCCTGCCTTCTGTCTGTCTTTCAGCTCGTGTTATCAATGCGTACGACAGGCCTCACACTGGGGGGGTGCGGGCATCATCTCCATCCCCGTGCCACATATTTCAAAAGGCTTTTCTTCTGGCTCTTTCTCTCTCTTTACAGGGTATTATTTGCTTCGTTTCTTTGTGTTTGCTTTTTTTGTTTTGATTTGATTTCGATTTCCTCCATCTGCCCTTTGCCGCTGCTGCTGCTCCCTGCTGCTGTTTCTAGTATGTTTTTCCTGATGTTTTTCTTATCAGTGTGTGTGCGTGTGTGTGTGTGCTTGTGTGTGTGTGTGTGGACTTTATATTTCATATATATTCTATTCTGTGTCTTGTCTTTCCTCTGAAACCCCCCCCTACTTACATTGTACATATTTATTTTATAGTAAAATCAACAACCGAAATGTCGAATGCTGAAAAAAGACGGCGATCCATAAAAGGGGAAGGGGGGGCTGACTCGAAGATAGAGGCTGGTGGATTGATTGCAAAAAGGCAGATAGAGGTACCCGAAAGACACTGAGATAACAAGTGGAAGCTGCAGTTGCAGTTGCAGAGTCCATAGATAGAGCTCTGGGTGGCTGGCTCTGGTGTTTCCCTTTGATAAGATTTCCCTGCTGCTCGGCAAAGGTTTTTCCTTCTTTCGATTGAATGGAAATTCTTGTCTCTGGCTAAAAATGAAAGTGGAAAACCCTCTGCATGATGTTTTCCCAGGAAAGAGGCGCCACCTTTCGAAGGAGGAGGAGGTGGATGCCTCCAAAAACAAAAAACAGGAACAGGAGCAGACCTTTTGTGGCAGGCAGCCAGCTGTTGTTGTTGTTTGGGGTCCGACCCTTGGGGTGGCAGCAGCGACTTCTGCTGATGCTCCTTCGGTAGCGCCTTCTGCTGCCCCTTTTGTAGCGCCTTCTGCTGCGCCTTCTGCTGATTCTGCGGTCCTTGTTCTTATTATTATTTGTTGTTTAGGAATTTAATTTCCCAATGAAATGTGAAGAATATTATGAGACTTCCCCTCTACTCCTCCTCCTCCTTTTGGGTGCTTGGAAATCAAAAAACAAAATATTAATGCAAAATTGTTGTCCGAAAATGTTGCCACTCCCCCTCCCCCCCTGCAGTGCACTCTTCTCTCTCGAGTTGGAACTTTTTTGAACCATTTATCGTTTATTTTTGTATGCAAATTGAGAGTTTTTTGGAGTAGTGGAGAGAATCGGGCAATGGGTGTCCTGGGAGTAGTCCTGGGATGTTGAACTCCTACTGCCAGGTGTCGAAGCAGAAGCACTGGCAGAGGGGGGAAGGTGCATCTGTATCTGTGTCTGTAACTTTGCTGTGCATCCATGGGGCAACATGGGAATCGGAGTCGCATTCTCGCATTTCTATTCCTTGCGTTTTCGTTTCGTTTCGTTTGGGGAGTCAATAAAATAAATGCTGGAGCACTTTTGATGCTGCTTCTTGCCTCCTGCTTCCTGGTTGCTGCCCCTCTGCCTCCTGGTTGCTGCCTCTTGCCTCCTGGCTACTGGTTGCTAGTTGCTGCTGCTGCCTCCTGGTTGCTGCCTCCTCCTGCTGTCTGTTGCACATTTTATGCATATGAGTGGTAAATACTTGAACAGAGAGAAACAGGGAGAAACAGGGAGAAGCAGGGTGAAGTGTCTTAAGGGGCAGTGTCTTGTTTTGTAACAAGTTGCAACCAAAAAAAACACCAAGAGTTCTTCATCGAAGAGAAGAGGGGGGGAGTGCCTCGAGTGCTTCCAAAGTTGAGTTTTGTTTTGCTAGAAAGAGATTTGTGCTAGAAGAGGAGTCGACTCGAGTCGAGTCGAGTCTATTTGCCCCGCTAGATGCGGTTGCATGCGGCATGCGGCATGAATGATAAATAACAACATTTCTTGCATCATTTTCTGAAACTTTTAAAGCCCCCCTACGCCCCCCAGCCCCCTACCAAATCGAAGGTTAAAGTTTTCCATTAAAAGTGCACGCATTTCCTCCCCCCCTCCTTTGTCTCCTCTCCTTTCCCCCCCAGCTGCCATTTTCCCGAAAATTTGCATATTTTCCAATGTGTGTGTTTTCATTCTCCCTCTCTCTCTCTCTCTCTCTATCTCCATTTGAAATGCAATCCAACATGAAATCAAATCTTTTGCTATTTTCAATCAAAAATTTGAAATTAGAAATTTTCTTATTGCCAAAAAAGGAAAATTTTCCTCATAATTTTTCTTCTTTTAGCTACCAAAATATTTCTCATTTGTGGCTGCAACCAGACAACACAACCGAAGAGAGAGAGAGAGAGAGAGAGAGAGGGGGGGGTGGAGAGGGAGAGGGAAAGTGGTTCGTCCTGCTGTTGTCGTAATGAAAGATCCTTCGCCACTGACAACAAAAATTGCAAACAATTTAAGAAGCAACCAAAAACCAGCAACAACAAAACAAAAAAGGGAAACAAATACTCGCAGCCAATGGGGGGAAAATGGAGAAAATGAGGAAAATTAGACACTAATTGGAGTTGTGCAACGAAGAAGGAATACCCTTTAGGCAGACAGGAGATGCAGAGAAGAAAAGAGATGTTTTTACCATGAAGAAACCTCCAACTTAAAGGAACCTCTGTAGGCTATAGATTCGTGAATAGCAGTCTCCTATCCGTCATATCCCCTAACCCTTCTATCCATTCTATCCATCATATCCCTCTCTGCATATCCCTCTCTGTATATCCCCCTCTGTATATCTGTATATCCCTCTCTGTATCTCTTCTCCTCTGGGAAGGAGTGCTGAACTCTCTCTGAAACAGAATTGCTCTTCCTTTCAGTAAAAGACACTTAAATCTCAGATCCATGTGAACTTCGGAGCCATCCGTAACTCCGCACCTCATAGCCCACAGAGCAAAGAGATCATTTCTCTCCATACCACCATTTAATGAGAAGGTCCTTTTCTTTCACACAGAGAGGGAAACACCGCCTGCCTTCCAGAGAGGCTACATATGAAGACCAAGGATAGTTTTTAAGAGCCAAGGATAGTCCTCATCTGTAGTCTCTCTCTCTGGAAGTGCTGCGTGGTTTCTCTCTCTGCAAAGGACCTTCCCACTAAATAAATAACATGACCATAAACGCATGAAAACGGGAAAAAGAGGGAAGAGGAAGTGTTTGCCTCTGAAGGGATATACAGGGATAGAGAAGGGAGGGGTGTAGGGTATAGGGTGCTGTAGCTGCGGCTGCGGTTGCATGGAGGATGCTGTAAAAATGCTGCACACAAAAAGTTGTGAAAAATTGCATCACTTGCGAATGAAAGAAAGTTTTTAAGCGCCAAGCGAAAGGATTTTCCGCAGCAGAGGGTTTCCCAAAGGGGCAGGGGAGGGGGAGGAGGGAAGGCAGGGCTAAATAATAGAGAAGCGGGAAAAATAATAAACTCATAAATAGGATGACAAGTGTGTGAGTGTGTGTGTGTGTGGAGGATGCGAGGACAAAGCTTATAGTGAAGGACAGACGAGGACAAATTGCCTCTGCAGCAGCACCAGCAGCAGCAGCTGTGGGGGATACAGAGGGGAGGGGGGTCTTAGGGGCTGCGGCAAGATGGATGAAAGATTTGGTGTCTCCTCCTTTCCGGCAGAGTTTAATCAGCGGCGGACATTGCGGACATGAACCCAAAACAACTAATTCCCGAAATGTTGTGTGGCAGGCAGGCAGGCAGCAGCGGCAGGCAGGGAGGGGCAGGGGTCAGACATTGTTTTAATTTGCAATCTGCCACTGCCGCCTGCCCCACCGCTCATTACTGCCTGTGCTGGGGGGTGGGCTGGTGGGTCTGGGGTGGCCATCAAATGTCAAACTTTTCATAGGGCAACTGAGAAACTGAAACAGAGTTTCCGTTTGATTTTCCTGCTGCTCCTCCTCCTCTTCCTCTTCCTTTTCCTGCCGTTGATGTTGCCTTTTCCTCGCTTTTTGTAGTTTTTGGCCATGTTTTGAGGGAGGGGCGGGGGGCAGGCGTAAAATGCAAAGCCAGAAAATCGTAGAAAATGGCAGAAAACTGTTGGAACTTTTTTTGCGGTTTTGCGTGCGCCTTTTCTTACAGTTTTTTGACAATCGCAAAAGTTTGAGACTCTCCTACGAAGAGAGAGTTCTTTCTCTCTCTGGAGAAACGAGAGACGTGTTGCGTCTTGGCCCCAAAAGTTGTTTAATGAATGGTGTGGCAGGATGCAGCAACAGCAGCAGCAGCAGAGTGGATGAGGTGGCATATTGTTATGCCTCTGCCCCATGAAAAGTTTTCTCTTGTTTTGACGTTTCAATTAAAGGCACACCCCGTGCCACATGCCCCTGCCCCTGCCCCTGTCTCCCACCCCCAAAGAGTGGAAGAGGTCGCTAATTATCGTCGAGAAGTAGTCGAAATCATTCATGGATGAAAGGACTGAAGGACGAAAGGATGGCAGTCCCTTGAGTCCCTTTGAGTGTCCCTACGAACGAAGCTTCTTGCAGCAACACGGTGGTTAATGCCACACAGCGAACGACGCAATGAGGCAGGCTATCAATGCACACAACCTGTCAGAGGGGGGCGGAAATGAAATCAGGACTCTGCTGCTCCGAAACATCCTTTTCGTGGCGCCGCGAAGTAGCAGAAGTTTCCGCTCGTTGCCTCAAATGGAGGAGAAAACTTTCGTTAAACAGCCGCTGGGAAAATTATTGAGGAAACGTTTTGTAGGGGGGTGTAGTGCGGGGGGAAGGTGCAGGCAACAGATGCAAGGTTATTCAAATATTTGCACCCCCAACCCCCCAAAGAGCGAGCGGCAGAGAGAGCGTGACATGTGTGTCGCATGTGTCGTGGGGGGCAAATGGGGCAGAATTTGGCAAATATTCCACAAATGAAATTGATATTGGGATCCTTGTTACTTGCCTCCTTCCTGGCTCCAAACTGCCAGTGCCACTGCTTCTCCCTTTCTCCATGCCGCAGTGAGAGAGAGAGAGACAGGGCTCCAGTTTAGGGCCTCCCATTTAGGCCTTGCGACGTGGGCCATAAATACACAAACTATCCTCCAAGAAGCCTTCGTTAAGGGTCACTTCTGGCCAAGACGCAAGTGCCAAGTGGCAAGTACTTAGGCGCCCAAATAGAGGAGACACATTCCACACATAACAATGAGGCAGCGAGGCAGAGAGTACCCTACAAACAGAAGGGGGGGAGGGCTGGGTGAATCGATGGCTAATCAAGCGATGAATTATGACCGCATTTGTGTCGCATTTGTGCTGCATATTTGATGAGGGACAAAGCGAGAGACGGAGAGAGAGACAGAGAGGTAGAGAGTCGCCCCCGCCGTAACAGCTGAAGCTGCAGCTGCCACAGCCATAGGGAGGGACAAATATTTTCAATTTGGGGCAGTTGCAGTTAATCCCTCGACTAATTAAAACAAACCTCTGTCCTGGCTGCCAATCCTGCCACACTCCTGCCACACATAAACGTATACGCATACGTATATGTGTATATTGCGTATACGCAGCGGTGGATGCCACTGCCCATGGACTCTGCTTGAAATTTGAATTTTTCATATTTTTCTTCTTTTTTTTTTTTTATTAATTTTTCCCTTTTTTGTGCCCCTTTCCGCCCCACCCCACGTGGCATGGAAATTCCCAGCAGAAAATGGCTGCAAACAAGCTTCAACAAATTGCCGTCTATGTTTTGCCGGGAGGGGGTTGGGGGGAGTGGCATGCAACACTACACCACCCGAGGGAACAGAGGAGACAGAAGAGGGGGTGGCACCACATGTGAGTGAGTGGCAAGCTGCATTAACCATCGATAGAGAGAAAGAGAGCGAGGGAGAGAGAGGGAGAGCGAGAGAGAGAGAATCGCTTGCTTTGATAATGAAAAATAATCATAAAAGTTGCAGCAACAAGCTGCCAGCGCAGGGCAAGTGGAGGCACTTGCAACACTCCCATATGACGGGAGGGGGGTTGTGAGAGGGGTAGGGGGTGGTGGGTGGCGGTGGCGGTGTATTGTTCCAAACGATTCCACGCGATTTATGCGATTTATTAAATTTTGCGAGAATTTCAAGAGGAACTCGGTGAAGTCATCGTAACTGCTGCATGCCACACACACACACACACACACACACACACACACACACACACACACACACACACACACACATGCCACGGGGGGTCGTCCTTCTGTTTTATGTTCCATGTTTTCAAATAGTCGGAGCAGAGAGTCCTTTCCCTCCCTCCCCCTCACCACAGATAATATTATTCTTTGCCTTTGCTTTTGTTGATGGTTTTTTTGGGGGCAGGGGGCAAGCTTCGATTGTCACGCATTTGCAGGAAGAGAGAGAAAGAGAGGGAGAGAGAGAGAGTGAGGGGAGAGAGGAGTGTGTGTGGAGTGGCCCCTGTGGAGAGAGGAGATCCCTGGAGGTATTGGAATATTTGTATTTCCTGTTTGCCTTTTGGCCAGAGAATTGATGTTTTGTTACGAAATAAAGAATAAAGTTTTACTTCTGTTGCCTGACACGGGGGGTGACAGAAGGAGGGGGAGGCCTCCACCCCTCAAAATCGACGGGCGGCAATTGAAACGGAAATTAAAGACTTGCCGCCATCCCGCCTTCCCATTGCTGCCTCCTGCCTCCTGACCAGCGCCTACAGCCTACTGCCTCGTGCCTACTGCCTCGTGCCTCCTGCCACCCGCCTCCTGGATGGGCACTGAATTATCCCTGTTTTTTTTTGGTTTAAATATTCAATGAATTTGTGGCTTTCCCCCATTCTGTGGCATACTCCCCCCGCTACTTTTCGGAGCCCTCATTAATGCATAATCTCTCTCGCATTCATCGTTTATGCTGCCGCGAATATGTTTTAACTGCATTTAGTGGCAAGTGGCATGTGGCAAAGCAGGAGATTTCGTTGTGTGTAATGCGATGCAAAAGTGCTGCATAATGAAACATTCGGGGGTGGGCACGAGGGGGGGGATGTGTGTGGCAACTGATGAGAGATTATTGAAACATAATTCCAGTCTGCCACTCTGCCACTTTGCCACTTCTCGTGCCACTGAAAATGTGATTAATTTTAAACATTTAAAACATTAAAATAATGAAAATTGCATTTGGATTTGCGAATGAAACACATGGGAAGTCTTTGCGCATTTTCGGGAGCTATCAAATATAAATAAATAAGGAAAACTCTTATCAGAAACAACTCACGGCATCTCCATTGCAAAAGTTTATCACCGACAATTAAAAGCTAATTTTTAAACCAAAATTCCCTCATTTAAAGTTGCCCAAAAACCAAATGTTTGTTTATGGAATTTTAGGAGGCATTTTTAAGCTTCAAAATACATTTGAAGGCATTTCTAACGAAATTATGAGATATTTGCATTAGTCTGAAGAGATTTGTCTTCTTTTTCAGACTAAGAGCCAATCGGGCTTCTTCCTCTTTGCAATGAGACTTTTGGCCCATTCTTGCAAGCAAAAAGTAATTATTTGTTTACACACCTGATCATAATAATAGGTACACCCATCTACCTAAAGTTTAACTGAATAGAACATGTATATTTTGACTGTAGTTAAATGAAATGTATTTTAAAAAGCCAACAAAGAAAGAATTTTTAAATTATACACTTAATATAGAAGAGTTACTGACACTGTACCACATATCTACATCTACATCTACGTCTCTACACCTTTACACATGGATCTACGCCTCGTGCAAGCGTGTGTGCGAGAGAGAGGGAGGGCATAAGTAAGCCTTATGGCTATAATAATAATCCCATCTAGATATAATTCAATGATTGATTGCACTTATGATTGATGATTCAATGATCGATTAAATGTTGTGTTTTTTTTTTTGGTTTTCTAGTATTTTTTGAGTGTCTTCGAGTATCGGGTCCTATTTTGCCCTTTTTACCATTTGTATTGTCGAACCAATTGTCGAAGCGAACTCTGGTTCAATATGTTGTCAAGATATATACTTTAGATCCGGCTCGATCAACCAAAAAAGATCAAGTTCGCCGTGTTTTCGGTAAGGCTGACCAATTATACTCGTTTCAAAGTATAATACCAGTTGTCCAGTTCACAATCTGTTGTTTTTGCATTCATGGGAGTGATTTTCGGTCTAACAGTCTCGTCATGCACATGAAATGTGAGTTGTTTTGGCTCTCTCGTTGCTCTCAGGTATTCTACTTTGAAGCAGTTGAGAGCACATTTGGAAGAGTTATTTATGTATCTCCAAAAGAATGGCGAGAAAGATACGAGTGCGAGTATATTCATTATTCATTGATTCATTCGTACATTGATTAATTCGTTCATTATTTTAGTTGCCAGCAATTAGCATTTCCCCTTTCTCTCGTTTCCCTGTGTGTGCCCCAATAATTTGTCTTGTTTCTCCCCATATTTCAATAGTCAAGTGGAGATCCGTATCCGTATCCGTATGCCCCTTCAGCAATGGCTCTGCCTCTGCCTCGTTCTGGAAATGACGTTAACATTACCAATGGAAATGTAAGTGAAAATGGTGAATGCTCAATGGTAAATGGAAATGAGAGGCGGGGTGGGGGGTGGGAAGAACCCTTTAATTGCTGCCGGAGAGGGTGAAGGCATTTCATTTTAATTTTATAATAAAATTTTCGCACATTACTCAATGCCAATGGGAATGCGAATGCCATTGTCCTGGAGTCCTTGTCCTGGAGTCCTGGAGTTCTGGACTTCTGTCTGGCCGCCACACATGGCCATTGATGTGTGCATCAGCCGCATATCGTTGTGGCAGGGTCATCGCAGGGCATAGTGGGGAAAGTACACGCAACTCTCTGCCCCCAAAAGATGTAGAGGAAAACAATCCTTCTGCTAGGCTTCTGCTGAATGCCACCTTTTGTGGCAGAGCCTCTAAAGTGCTTAAATGTTCTGATGGTTTTTTTTTTGGGGGCTACTTTCATCACCAGCCGCAGTCTGCCTCAATGCCTCAATGAATTTCAATAAAACCCAAAAGTGGAGGCAGCAGCAGCTTCCTTCATCCTTCCTTCCTTCCGTCTGTCCTGCCGCCTGGAAGTTGAGCATTCAACAAGATTACAGGAGAGAGAGAGAGAGAGACAGTAGTCGAGTGTGGCAGCCACTGGACTGTGTGTGTGTGTGTGTTTCCCAGCTCTTTTCAGCAAAACGCATGTAACGCAGCGATCCACTGGAGTCGTCTCCTGTGGGGGGTCCTGTGCCAGCCCCGCAGTTATAATTAAAACACAAACCATGTTTGAGGAGCATCCATCTGTCCGTCTGTCTGTCTGTCTGTCTGTCTGTCTGTCCATCTGTCGTGTACAATAATCGCATTTCGACGGACGATGAACAGAACAGAAAAGAACAGTGAAAACAGTGAAGACCGAAAGGTGAATGAAATGTTTGTGGCAGGTTGTGGCGGGGGGCAGAGACGGGAGGCAGAGACAGGAGACAGCGGCAGGACAAGAGTAACGGACAATGTCCGTTCTCGGACTCGCTGAAGCGTTGATGCGATATTGTTGTGGTGATTAAAATATGCCTGAAAAATACTGAATACTGAATGCTGAATGCTGCATGAAGTGGCATGCTGCATGCTGGCTGTTGACTGTCGTTCGTTGCATGTCCCTGGACAGCCGCTGTGGCATAGACTTTTATCCGTTGAGGGAGTGGAACAGTGGAGCTCCCCCGTTGAGGCTTTGGCAATTGGCTTTCCAGTGGTTTTCCAGCGGCACAATGGCAGGTGCTTTGCTCCTTGGGGAGCCTCTTGCCACCTGCTTCTTTCTTCCGTTTAAATTTCTGCATAAATTTGCGCCTGCCTCCCCAAGGCGTTGCAACGTTTCGAATTGGAAGCGTGGTGTGCGCTGTGCTGTGGTGTGGCTGTGCTGTGGCGCCCCCGAAGGTGTCATTCATTGAGTGGAAAGTTTTTACTACTATTATTATTATAACTCACTTGTACTCGACTTCTAACTGCCATGGGGCATGTGGCATGTAACTCGTTTTACCTGCCCCTGCCTCTGCCTCTGCCGCTTTCTCCGCTTTCCTCTTCTCTCTCGGTTGTTTTTTTTATCTCTGGAATAACCCTTTCCTTTCTGGTAACATTTTGTAGAGCTTGGACCCAAACTTTATACCTCTACCACCTCTCCGACTCCCTCTCTTTCTCGCTCTCTCTCTCTCTTTGTCTCCTTCTGTTTGTGCAACACTTGGGGGGCTGCCACTGTTGCTGCTGCTGCTGCTGCTGCTGCTCGGGACAAAATGCTCGATGGCGTTGTAAAATGTAATCATTGTGGCGTGTAATTAGTTTTTATATGTACATACGTATCTGTGTAAGTATCATTGTGTGTGTGTGTGTGTCATATATAAGTGCATTTACCCCCAAAAGCGTGTAAGAGTGTCAGACTCCTCTCTGTGTGTCCTGTGTATCCTGTCTCTGTGTGCGTGTAGAAATAAAATTTATTATTGCATTAACGTTTTGGCACCAAAGGAGATCCCTGTTGCACACCCACACCCCCCACCCCACCCCACTCTGATACATGGGTATGCTATGCAAATGTATGCCACATTTCGTGTGCCACCAATCGTCCTGTCCTGTCCTGTGCGTGTGTGAGTGTGTGTGGGAGTGCCAATCGGCCTCTATGTGTGAGTGTAAATGTGGGAGCACCAGGAGTGCCTGTGCCTGTGCGTGGAATGCATTTAATTGGGAATTGGGGAATCAGGAAATCGAGAATCAAGCAACCAGAGGGTTGCTCCAAGGGTTATTCACTGGTTCCACAGGGTACGACACGTTTACGTGTGACTGTCCTTTAACCATTCAGCGCATATGAAGACACGTTCACGTGTGACTGTCCTTTCGCCATTCAAGTGTTCTCGAGCATTAGATCATTTCAGTATGATGAAGTGGAGAAAGGCTTTTAAGGAATCTCAAATTCGTGGCGGAAAGTGAGCAAAGAACAAATACTGGCGTTCAGGTTATGTCGCTAAGTGACTTCAGGGTTGCACAGGATTTCAGGGTTCCTTAAATCTAGCTTGGGTCTCTGACCACCGAATAGGAACGATGGGAATCGAACATAAACACAGTATTCAGGTTATTCTTTGCACAAATCGTCAGATTTCGAGGCGGTTTACTGCTTCTAAAAGGAAAAATGGTTATTTCTTCTAGAAATATCTACAATGAGAGTGTGACTTGTGAAATCTTAGGATGCTTTGAATCTTCCTTTGAGTGTGAGGAAAAACAGAAATGAAACAGCCCAGGGGATATGCATATATCTTGGTATATCTATGTGTATATTTATCTATGTATACATATATGGTGTATATATGTATAGTGTGTATATGAGCGCATAATACAGATTATATCCCCGATTTATCCCCCCTCTCTCTCTTTCTTTGTCTATGCACTCTCCTTACTCATTCTCCTCTTTGTAGATCCCCCTTTTGTTCTATCCCACATCCATTCTCTAAGAGCTACCCTCGCTCATAATCCTTATGCTCTTACCGCACTCACTCCCCTCTCCCCTCTCCTCTCATTGCCATTCAACCATTCACCCATTGACGACCACATGTCGTATTAGTAATAATAATTTACACATTAATGTTCGTTCCTGTAGTTACGATATATATAGGTGGGAAGGGGGGGTGGTGGGGTATGGAGCACTACAGGATATTCAAGGGGTGTGGCAGGGGGCAGTGCCGCGGCATGTGTGCAGCAGTAGTGTTCGTTCGTGCCTCAATCAATAGTCAATTTTCAATTTGTGTCCGCCGTGTCCCTCTGTCCCGTGTGTCCCCCCCTCTCCCCTCCTGTGTTCGTGTGGCGGTAGCATTGATTGGCGATTGTTTAGGGTCAACCTCATTTCAGCACCAGCAACCCCTCCGCCCCCGCCCCACGCTTCACCTACCCCCCGCCCCACGCATCACCAATCCCCCGCCCCACGCTTCACCACCCCAAGCCCACGCTTAACCACCCCCCAGCCCCACGCTACACCCCTCTTTCGTGTCTCCTGCTGCTCCTGCTGCTGTTGTCCTTGTTGTTGCTGCAAGCCAATTGATTTGTTGGTCTCTTTGCTGCTGCTGTCGCCACCCCGGGTAGGGAAGGGAAGGACCGGACAGGACCTCCTGCTGCGAGTCCACCGGAAATGCCACGCAATTTGTTTGTTCGCACTCAAGCCGCAAACATTGTGTGGAAATTAACTTGTTAAGCTATTGGAGGGGCGCAGAGTGTGTCTGTGGGCGTGGTAATTGACAAAGCTCCCGCCCCCTCCTCACGCATTTGAAATTCCTGCTATAATTATTACTATTCTGTGGCTCGATTAGAAGCGATAGATGTAGATACAGATAAACAGATAAACAGATACACAGCAACAAAAGATACTTTTTTATTTTAGAATATTTCAAAGGATCTAAGCAGGCCCTACCCCCCTACAACCCAACCCCAAACCCCAAATATTTCAGTCTACACACGGGATCCGATTCGAACAGAACGGAAATCGAGACAGAAAACAGAATTTTTTTTTAGTAAAATATTTTTAAATTTTTTCGGAAATCTTTTTTGTGCAAAAATTAATCAGAAACGGAATGTCGGATGATCCATTGACAATCGATACGCCGGAAGTGGATGATCGCGAGGAGGGGGAGGAGGCAGTAGTGTCGCGTATTTCATTAACAATCGATCCACCGGAAGTGGATGATCGCGAGGCGGAGGAGGCCCGATTTATGCAGCTGTACCGCCAGCAGTTCTCCAACGAAGCGCTGGTGCAACCCCAAGCAACAGATGCAACAGACGCGGTGCCAGAGGCAGCAGAAGAGGCAGCAGCAGAGGCAGGAGCGGATGCTGAGGCAGAGGCAGAAATGGATGTGGAGGCAGACGGAGAGCCAGAAGCAGAAGAGGATGCAGATGCAGAGCCAGAAGCAGAAGAGGATGCAGAGCCAGAGCCAGAGGAACAGATCGCCGAAACCCTTGAACAATGGACAAACCTGCTGGAAGCTGCACGTGTGACAACCATGAACTTCGTTCAGGCTCACGCAATGATGCGTCGAGTGTTTCAAGCCACAGTGGAGGCACATGCTGCAGCCAGGGCTGTGCCACAGCAGCCGCCACCACCACCACCGCCACCGCCACCTCCTCGTCGACGGTCTGGTGAACGTCCCCCCCACTACGTTGGAGATCCCCGCCGGATGTTGATGGGACGTGCGATTGGCCTGCGTATGGTCCTAGGACCACGTGGATGGCAGCCCGACAACGGCATGGAGGACGGCGAGGGGGAGAACTCTGGCTGGGATTTTGAATGGATAAACCGGGAGATCCAGGCCCACGATGCGACCAGGAACGGCAGGGTCATTCGGCAGCCACCCCTGCGCCACCGTTCCCGTAACCGTCGCCAGTCTGGTCGACGGTTTGGTCGACGCTCCCGTCGCCGGATTGGCCGACGCCCGCATCGCGCTTTTGGCGCCCACCGCGCCTTCATCTACATTGGGCGGCCACGCCTGATGGTGGGACGACGAGCGATGGCCCTTGGGCAGCGTGGCTGGAGACCCGCAGGTCCGAATGTTGCTGCAAATGCCGGCTATGACTACCGGACTCGCCGATGACAGCCCCCGAGACTCGATTCGATTCCATAAATAAAGAAGAAAGTACTTTCAAGGATCCATAGCCAGGGATTGCAAAAGTAGGGGTGGGGGCGTGGGGCACTTCCGTATACCATTTCCTATGCTGCTGCCACACCAAGTGGCGTGCAATCGACTGGTGTCCTGTTCGCATCCATGGCTTTGCGGTTTTCCCATTTGCAGTTCAAGTGGACGCAAAATCAGAGCTCATGGGCGGGGGTGGGAAGTGGAGAAAGGCTGTGGCGCATGGCCATGCCAACGACTTCATTTGCAACATCATCAAGTTGTCTGCTGTGGCACAGTGGCACTCACATTACGACAGCAACAGCATCAGCCAGCATCAGCGAGGACTGTGTTTAATAAGGCGTGTGGCAGCCTCTAGTGGGGCATATCCTGGGGCAGGCAGTGAGTGGCAGAGGGGCTCTGTATAATTAGCTTTAATGGCCTAATGCCCGTTGGCCACTCCCTTGGCTGAGGTCCTGCCTGTTCCTCTGAAATGACGAGGGGCAGGAGCAGAAAGAGCAAAACGAATGAGTCCTTTGACAGAGCGATGCCCGATGCCCGTTGAAACGAGAAAAGAACCTACATACCACCAAGGTTCCTGCCACTCGAGTATTAATGAAAGACTTGCCCCCCCTCCCCCTTGCAGCATTTTAAAGCAATTTTCCAGCCAAACAAATTTCGAGGAAAAGAGTTGGAGCAAGTGGCACGGACGGTTATTTATCTGCCCCCAATTGCTGCTCCCACCATTCACACGTAGCAGATCCATGCGGGATGCCACATCCTGCCGCTGCTGCTGCTCCACGTGGGATGCCCCCATCCTGCTACAGCTCCTGCTGCTGCTTCCCAACGGAAACTTCTTGCCTCATAACTTCACATTGAAGAAGATGCATATGCAACACGTTCGTGCCACAGTCACTGGGACCACTGCTCCTATTGAGTCTCTCTCTCTCTCTGAAAGAAGAACTACCTCTGCCTCTCCTGCTGCTTGCTACCTCCTGCTGTTTGCTGTCTGGTGTCCTGGAATCGACTGCCAGAATAGGAGCAGCAGGAGGATATTGCCTGAAAGTCCTCTTCCTTTTTTGAGTGGCATATCCATGGCTTATACCGTACATTCTACAGGGTATCCCAAGCTTCGACTCTTAAGCTGTGCTAGTCCGAAATTTAGAAGATATACGACAGCAGGAGGAGCAGCAGGAAGAGGGGAAGCAGGAGTCGGAGCAGGATTGGAATGTTGCAACTTTTCTTAGTGCTGTTCGACTTTTGCAGCCAGCAATGAAATGAATGCTTTTAGGAGGAGGTTTGGGGCGGAGGGCAGAAGCATCCTTCCATACCATTCTTCGATGTGGAAATGGAAAAGCGGAAAGAACTACTAGGAAAAGCGATGCGAATGTGTGGGGATACGGTTAAAGGGTTGAGCTGAAAGTTAATTGAAAAGTATTGTTTGCCACCCGTCACACTTGCCACACACACACACACAGAGTGGTGGCAGATGCAAGTGGAAAACCATTTTCCACTTACCTTTTGCAGATAGAAAAAACTACGCGAAAATTTGTTTGTTTTTGGAGAAAAGCTTTAAAAAACCATAGCATTTATTGTATTCGCTCTCTGCCACAAGGGGTTTATGCTTACAGGGTATATGCTTACAGGGTATGCTTATAGTCTACACATATATTCTATATTCTATAGGTATTATTAATGACATAGAACCGAACCGACCCAAAGGCCCAAACCTCCCTCCCCTTCCGCCTCAAAATTGTGTATGAATTGATTCGATCTTCTATGATATGTGTGGCATAACTTTGCTTTTTTCTGTGTTGATACAACCTATGAGAAGCCACTAACTAAAAGGCTAAAACATGCGACTAACAGGCGACTAAACTAAGTAAGTGGGAGAGAGAAAGAGGGAGGAGGAAGAGACCTGTCTGTCTGTCTGTCTTTCTTACTTATTTGATTATTACTTGAGGGAGAGAGCACACACAGACATTCACAGACACACGCTTGAAGAGAGAGAGAGCACACGCACACAAAGACACAGACACTGGCTTGAAGAGCAACAGAGAGAGACAGAGAGAGAGTATCTACAAAACTAATTAACAATCAGTGGAGCTTTAGGGGGCGGGAGAGGAGGAAATTGTGCAGCAACAGAAGATCGAGAGAGCACGGGGCAGCAGCAGGCAGCACCTCTCCTTCATTCGAGCTTAAGTGAACGTAAACCTGGACGTGTCTGCCCCACCAGAGCTGCCCTGGGGTGGGGGGACTGTGGGGATCCTCAGCTCAGGAATGTCGAGTGAGCCGAAGCCTTGCCATTTTTGCTGATCAGAGCCTTGGGACCTGCAAAGCAATGGAAAATCAGTAACTGCTCCCTAGAACGACTCCATATGTACACCTACCCTCCGTATCCGAGGCACTGGCCACGCCCATGATCTTCAGCGAACGAAAGAGCGCCCCCAGGTTGGAGCGACCATCGAGATATTCGCTCTCCAGCCGCACCACCGCTGCCTTCTTGCTCTTGGTTTGTGTGTGCCACACCAGAATCTCCGTGCAGTTGTTGCCACGCGGCTCGATGTCGTCCAGCTTCAGGCCGATGCTGCGCAGGAAGCGATCCTCCTCGTAGCCCGGCTTGTACGGCATGTTGACGTTCGGATACTGGGCCATGTATTCGAGATTCACTGCGAAACCGGCCATGTCCACGGGCCAGCGTCTGCCCGCGAGCCACGAGTCCAGGAAGGCCACCACCTTGCCCTGAAAGAGACGAGGAATGGGGTTACAGATCAGTAGAGATCCTCTCCAGAGCGGCAGAGTGCTCACCTTTCGCACCACCGGACCACTGACGCCGTAATCGGCGATGAATCCCACGGGGAACATGGACACCCGCTGCGTCTGCCGGATCTCGGAGAAGAGCCGCAGGTCGTAGGTGTTGTCATCGTCCCCGAAGTAGAGGACACCATTGGTGAGGTTTCGCTGCCTCAGCCACTGCAGGGCGGCCCTCCGATTGGCCACGCCTCTGGGGGCAGGCTTTACCTTGCGGAAATTGCTGGGCATGGGACTGGCCAGATGGGTGTAGGGGATGCCTTGGGAGGGATAGAAGAGAGCGGATTAGTTATGGAACTAGAGGGGATTGGGAATTGCAGGTTACCGAATCTCTTGAGCATCAGATCCATGAACGTGTTGCAGCCCTCCTGATCGTTGGCCACCAGCCAATGGAGCCGCGGCACATGCAGCAGGGTGTGGGCGAGGCGCGTCAGCTCCGGGATCTGCTCTCGCCGCGGATACGTGGGCGTCACAAAGTAAATGATGGGCAGGTGTACGTAATGGGCCAGCGGCTGGTCCTGCACGTACAGCCGATGATCCAGGAGGCCCTCGCTGCACAGATGCAGCGTCTCGTTGAGGGCATGAGAGAGGATGCCATCTGAGAGAGAGAGAATGATGAATCAGAATTTTTAATTACAATTTGCTAAAGAATTCGCCACCATTGACCCCCACTGATCTCTACGTGGTTGAATCACGTCAGCATTCGACAGCGGCAAAGCTTGGGGGTCTGTCAAAAGTGGGTGTGTCGGAGGAGCAGAAGAAGGAGGAGTAGGAGGAGGTGGCATCCCAGAAAAGGGCTACAATAATGGAATTCTTATCCGAAGATCTTCTAATGAGTGAGGCGTAGCCATTATGGCACTTACCCCTGCCCTCTAGCCTTTCCCAGAGTGAAAACCGGAAAAAAACGTGCCACAACTGTCCCCCCCTTTAATGGCATTCTAGAGGGGAATGGGCTACCCTCGATATAACGATATCATTCCCCTGATAATGACCATTACCCCTCCAATACACACAATCCCATGGCAGGGCCAGGCAATTAATACACCTGTCCCCCCCACCTCCCCAATTCCAAGCTATACACCCTCCCCCATTCCAAGCGATAATACACCCTCCCCATTCGAATGCACTAATAAGTTATTAAATATTGACGCCGCAAACAGAGAGACCCACAAAAGGGAGGGGCCCCCATAAAAGGTGACCCACAGAAGGTGACCCAGAGAAGGGGGAAAACACAGACGGAGGGACACGCACATAAGGTGGACACACAAAAGGGGTGGCACGCACAAAAGGTGTAGGGGAGGGGAGCCCCCACAAAAGGAAGTGAATGATGAATAGAGTCCACGTGGACGGACTCCAATCCAACAATCAGTCCGGCCGTACGCTAGTTTGTTTGCCGATATCACAGCCAACTGCATCGTAAAAAAAAAACCAATTAATGGTGGGGCTGTCCCCTCCACGTCATACCCCGTCACATGTGTGTTTGTGTGTGTGTGGCTGTGTTTATTGTTTGCACTTGCCTTCCCCTCCCCCCACTACCTTTGATCCCCCAGCGGCCAGCTGATAAACCAAACACTTTACAATGAGAATGGATGGACGCCACGAGCAGCAAAAGCAAATAATCTGTAGATATAGTACGGCAGATATGCCTCCACCACCACGCACGTACATACCATATTTTTATGACTAATTGAGGGGGGGAAGGGGAGGGTGAGAGAGGTGCCATTAGGGAGTACGAATACGATTAGAAGTTGTGAATCAAGACGCAGACGGTAGACCCGCCGGAGTCTCAATCGGTCTAATGGGGTTGTTGCTGATTACGGAGCTCATTCTGAATTCCCCAAACACCTGACCGCAACAAATATACATACCCCTGGTCCAATCACTTGATTGATTTGTGATTCCTCGTGGCAGCCTGTGGGCCTTTTTTCAATTATACAATGGCGAAAGGGGAAGATAATACGGACCCCAAAGAAGATTAGACTTTGATTAACCATCTATCCAACCTATTTGTGGTGACCTCTTTAAAGAACAATCTTTGCGGAGATCCGAAACATGGGTACAACATGAACAGCGATCAGTGAGGTATCACTTCGATCATGTTTTTGAGTTCTGATGAACACGAATGATGCATGACTGACTTATCATTCGTCTGCTACATGTGATTCATGATCTTGTCTGGGCTGCACGCGTCACAGCCTTCTGCTGGTGTCACTTGGGCCACTGGAGTTGCTGCAGTCGTTGCATATCAACGCCCCCAAGAGAATTTATGACTAAAATGTATCATAAAGATCAATGATCGCTGAGCAAGTCGTATCTATACTTCTTATCACTTCAAAGAGGCAACGACAGATAGGATGGATATGTAGATGGCTGTGTTGGTGAATGCGCTCATTGTATTCCAGACTTCCGGGCGCAATTTGGAAGATCTATTAGTCATAGTATTTGCCAAATTTGTGAGAAAAATTAAGAGATCTTTGAACTGACGGAAGAACGGAAATACGTGGCAGGCAAGGGGCAGAATGATTGAAGTGGTACGTCTGTAGGGTTTAGATATCCTTGATAGGTTAACAGATATGTAGATCGGAAAATGCTAACTGCAAGTTTTCTTTATGCAACTGACGACTACATTTCGATTTTCCGAGAGTATTTCTACGTTTTTAGCCTTCTTAAGCCTTTCGACAGGTTGAGACCTGAAATGAAGAGCCCCAAATGGAAGTATTCTTATGACCGAAAACCCAGAACTCAGCAGGTTTCAGATTTCAACATTCAACAGCTGAAAGCTGAATGCTTCATTGGGGAAACTCTCTAGTCAGTCTTGTTCCAAGCAAATCCATTCATGAATGCTCTTACTTAATCTCTCGATTCATGGCTCAAGATTTCCATTCCATTCATTGGAGAGGCGGACATTTACAAATTGTTAACATTTGTTTAGACATTTTGATGGCAATTTGGCGGTTGCAATTGAGTTGTTGTTGTGTGTGTGTGTGTGTGTGTGTGGAGAGTGGAGAGAGGGGAGGGCGCACTCGACACGCGCAATTGAAAGACATTGAAAACGAAACAAACTGCCTGGGATGATCTGATCCCCCACAATAAGAGCACAGATTATGGGGGCAACCCATGGGGGAATGTCTAGAGAAAATACCTATACACTACACTCCCCAACCTACCTACTCTCTTGAGTAGTTTTCTCATGGAACTGAAGGCGCTTCCACTTAAAATGCGGTGAAGGGAGGTTGGTGGCGGAAAAGTGCAATTAAAATATGGGGTGTGCCATTCAAACTCAGAAACTGATTGAAATATGAGTCGCAGTCGTTTGTTATGAGATTTTGTGTGTACGATTACGATTACCACTCCCTCCCAAAAGGGAGCCCAAAAGGGGGAGCCCTTAATTGATGTTTTCTTTCACCAAAGGAAATCAATCGATATGGGTTTCTCCTCCTATTCCCGTCCATGCCCCAAAGTGGACGTGAACCATCCAAGCACCCCCTAGCTGGCCATTCACTCCCCTAGCTATTCCCTCCCCTAGCTATTCCTCTGGCTATTCCCGGAACAGCGAAGAAACCGTGAGAAATTGGCTAATAAATTACGTATAGACCGACAGCTGGAAGAAGGTCTCTTGGCTAACCGAAGAAGGGAATACCCTACCCTAAGATTGCGATAAAAATATACCCCATAAAAGGGTGGAACTATCTGCACATCTAGATAAACCATCCATAGATATAATTGTCACATTCTCCACCCATCAGTGGATATACCCTGACGTTCTATTCGTCAGAGAAAGGGCAGGGCATTTGTGAAGTGAAAAGCCCCAGTTAGACGAGGAAAATTTGACCTTGCCCACGGCGCGGTTTTCGCGTCGTGCAATAAAAATATAAAAAAAAAAAACGGAGGCCAAACCAGGCAGAGAAAGGGGTTGCGGGAGGGGACGGGGTGTGGTGGCTATCAGTGGAGTGTATGAGACTTTGCAAGACAATGCCTATTAAATTAGACCAATTACCCGAATGGGAGGGGCGGTGAGGCGATAAATAATGTAACAGCAAAGCCAACAGTCAACAGCCAACAGCGACATGAAACCAAAAACCAGAAAAACTGAAACTGACAGCCGAAGCGACAGAAACAGCAAAAAGCGAAGTGGATCGACCAGTTACATGCGATAATAACCGCGGCCAATTACTCATCGAGCGGCAGAAAACGCGAGGGCTGACCAGAAGCCGGGAATGGTCTTCCATTTCGGGTAAGGGCTTCTCTACTGCAAAACCCATATGCCCAGTCCTCGTGTAGGGTATCTCACTCGTTGGCCAATGGCCAAAAAGCAATGGAAAAACCGAAAGTGAAAGTGGGGTGCCTCTCTCTCTCTCTCTCTCTGTCTCACTCGAGTAAATCACTTTCCAGTCCATCGTGAGAATGCAATTACCTGAAGAGAGCAGAGCAAAGGTGTGGGGGCTGTGTGTGAAAAGGGGAAAGGACAGGAAGGACTCACTCACATGATCTATTTGGATTGCGGATTGAAGGATGGGACTTGCGATTTGTTTCGATCTTGAGGTGGTCTTGAGCATAAAATTGAGCGGGAATTGTCTTGCGTTGGCTGGCCAACACCCGGAAGCGGGACAAGCCGAGGGATTGGTAGCGCTTACCTAGGCTGTGCATGCCATCATCGGAGTCATCGTTGGGGCCTCCGCTGCCGCCGCCACCCAGAGCCAGGCCCAGTCGCGTGTCCATGCCGAGGGTGAAGTAGCAGAAGGCGAGCAGGAGCAGGGCACCCACAAGGGGCAGCAGGCAGCGTCGCCTGGCCCCAGAGACGCCACTGGAACCGCGTAGATGGGCCATGGCAGGGGGTGGCAGGGAATGCGGGGTTAGGAACGGTATACGGGGTGCGGCAGCACCCTTGGGGCGCCACTGATGTTGCTGCTGCTGATGCCTCTCGACGTCCTTCTCGTCGTCGTCGTCGTCGGTCGATGTTAGTGGCTGGTCGAGTGGCGCGTAATAGGCACTTGGCATTATGCGGCACGGGGCACGGTTCTACACGGATGGGGTTTGGATTCGGTCAGATTCAGGCGTCAGCTGCTGCTGCAGATCCGAGGTGGCTGGTGGTGCGACTGCTGCTGCATCCCCGGACCCCACGACGACGCAGACGACGACTATGGTGCAGAGGGCGACGCTGGCAGCGCGGGGCTGCGTTTGCCATTTGTAGGGGGGGAGGACTAGAAGCCGTCCTCCTGCCTCTTTCTCTCTCCTCTCTCCTCGCTTCTGTTATACAATTCCGAGAACAGAACGAAAGACCCGAAAATTATGCAAATTCCCAGCAAATTTTGGCTGCCTCAGCGCCGCTCTCCTTTTCGTTTCGTTTTCTTTTCTTTTTCCGTTATTGTTATTTCTGTTTCTGTTGCTGTTTCTTCTTTCTGGGTTTCTGTCACACACGCGCGCGGTCTGGGGGGGACAGGGCGCAAGCGGTCGGTCTATAAAAAACCGAAATCAAGTATTCGCAGAGCCACAGAATCGACGAACCGAACGAAGCGAACGCCAGACGACGCCGCTGCACAAAAATTTGAATAATCGGAATAAACTTTTGTATTAGATTTAAAATCCCATGGAACAATTGTTCCCTCTTTTGACGGCAAATAGTATGGGATTTTTTCTCTTGATGTCAAATTGTATGGGATTTTCTGCTCTATTTTGTCACGATTAAACGAGCAAAACGAGCAAGTCGAGCGCAAGGTATGACTATAAGTTAGGTAGTGGCCAGGTGTAGCCAGGGCTTTCCACCAAGACAATTTACCTTATCTTATAAATCGTGTTACCTTGGGCTACCACATAGGGTACATGGTTGCATTTTAAAGTAGTAGACACTCTTTTTGGGGTTCAAGTCATGGACACTTTTTGTGGGTTCAAGTCTTGGCTAAATGGAAAATATGAAATTTCAAATGAAAAGCGGGGAAAGTAGGGAATCATTTCTATATTTCACTACTTGGGATGGCCTTTGCTTGCTTTAAGCGATACCCCCAGATGGGGAAACATTCAGAGAGCTCAACCCATCCCCAATACAAGCCAATCCCATTCCATATCTTATCTAATCTAATAGTTTAATCGCTGCAATTGTCTGGATGATTACGAAGCTCTTGTGGGCCATTTACTGATATTTGATTTGGCTACCATTACGCCATATTCTGTATATGCCATCTCACCTTACTCTCTCTTTGCCCCTGCCCTTGCCACAGCCACTGCCACTTGTGCAACCAATGAATGAAGGAATGACTGAAAGCGAATGCCATTTACAAACGGATAGAACGGGTGTTACATTTATTTCTTATAAAGTTTTCATACGCTTCTGTGTGTGTGTGTGTCTACAATTCGTTTAGTGTGTGTGTGTGTTTTCTTTGATTGTTAATTAAGCAAATATTTAAACGATTAAAAGCCACTAGTATCTCACTTTTTAGTTGCTGCACTGCAGTTTTCTTGGCGGACAACAAACAACACTCCTGTTTCCTGATCCTGATTCCTGATCGCTTCCTGATCATCCACTCTGCACTTATGGAATAATTAACTAAATGTTTATGTAGAACTCGTATAGGTGTGTGGTGTCGTGGTAGAGAGGAATGAAGGATGGGGGGGCGGATGTCCCATCTGGCTTAGATGTTGGCCTTGATGACATCCTCCAGCCTCTGGGCATTGGCACCGGCGAACTCCTCCACCTTGGTGCCGTTCTTGATGAACACAAACGTGGGCATGCTGCAGATGTTGTAGTCCATGGCAATGTCCTCACACTCATCGACATCGACCTGTAGATGTAGATGCAGAGACACAGAGATGTAGATATACGTCTTTATAGGACAGGACTGAGACTCACCTTGACGATGACAATATTGTCGGCATACTGCGTGGCCAGCTCCGCCAGCTTGGGGGCGATCATCTTGCAGGGTCCACACCAGGTGGCATAGAAGTCCAGGACCACCAGCTTGCTGCCTGCCTGCTTCAGCTGGGCATCGAGGTCAGCCTGAGAGAGAGAGAGAGAGAAAAAGGACATACATAATGGGTTATCTAATAAGCATTTTTTCAACCCCAATTGACTGACCCACTTTTCCCCCCAGGCTGATCCACAGGGGCTACACTGTAGCAGCACACCCTGCTCTACGTTATCGCTTTGACATGTGCGCGATAAGGGCTGTAGTTCTGCCACAAAGTGTGTGCTGTGTTGCCTGGCAACCCCCACAGACATCGCCCCACAATTCCTTTCATCTGGCTTTTCCTATAGGTGCTAATCGGATGTTAATGAGGTTCCGTTCTATATATATTTGTGTTCCCGATTCGATCCGATCTCTACATTTTTGCCATTCGATTGAAATGTTTTCTGGCCATGACGGAATTTCACAACGAAATCCAATATACTCAAAGAATTGCTTCTTGCTTTTGAATAATAAACGAGTGTTTACTTGTAAATTCCAATATGAACATGAATATAAACACCACGCCCCTTTAGCAGCGACACGAACAGAACAGAACAGAACTGCTGAGTGAAACGTAAGGGGTTGGCCCTAGTTCGGGGGGGTGGTCGGGTGTCAGGGGGCCCCCGCCTTTGTCACGTTTTGCCGTCGCCGGCTCGCCGGTGACCTCTAATTAATTTGCGGGTATGGTATGCGCGATGGTAATCGCTGAAAACAGAGTCAAAGAAATGGCTCTAATGGAATTACTGCTGGCATTTGGCATTCGGGCAGGTGTGTGGGGACAGGTGACTCCCCAGAGGTGGAGTAGGAGGAGGAGTAGGAATAGGAGTAGGAGCTGGGGTTGGAATGGGAATCCGGGATCCGGTTTTCGGATAAAACGGAACAAGTTCTGGGGGCGAAACGCGTTTCAATAATGAGTAAGAAATCTAACCAGAGATGATCTATTCCTAATGATGATTCATTCCATGATTAATTCCACGATTTAATCACTTTTGAATGCATTAAATTTTGAAATTTCTGTACTTTTAGAGGAATGTTTCATCTTCATCAAGTGGTTTTTCGTCGATAAGAGGGAACATATTTTTGGTTGCGGTTTTTTAGTGCTAAATTTCGACCACAAATGGCATAAAATGAGGAGGGGAGGGGATGATTAGCTTATACAGAAAACGAAATATAGTATTTACACTCTCTGACGCAATATTTGATATTTTATTTGTATTTACGAGTGCAAGGGGTTGGGGAAGAGGGAATGGAAATGTGAATACGAATGAGATTATGCAGGGCAATCATTCAACCGGTTTTCAACCCCTTTACGTCGTAAGAGGGGGGCAATTTCAGACGCGCTCTCCGTCTCTTGAATGGCGCGAAAAAAATTAGTATACCCTGCTGTACCCCTGAACTGTCCTACTGAACGAATACAAGTACGAGTGTATATGAGTGTATTTGTAACCCCGAGAATTAGGCCCCGAGACCAGACCGACCCGATAGCGTTTTATTGCTAACTCATGCTCTGAATACACTCGCATGCACACAGTCCATAGACTGGACTATATCTATGGGAAGAGATTACTCAATAAGTCCCAAATGAATAGGAAATTCCACTACATATAGCTCTGCTCCTCCGGATTCCTATTCCACCAGACGAGAGGGAAATGGTCATCTTTAAGAGATGATATCATAACCTGCGTCTTGTCTCTGCTCTTCTCTCTATCATTCTCTTTCTCTATGCTATTCTCATACTGGTTTTTGGTTTTTGGCTTTCTTTCTTTCTCGATTGTTTTCGTTGTTTTCGCTGTTTGCTGTTTCCCTTTCCCCTGACATTCGACTAAGCAACAACAACACTTCGTGAGGGCTGCCGCCGCCACAGACGACACCTCCATCGCTCTTTCCCCCGCGCTTTTCGTCGTGAGGCGAACGTATGGTAAAAGCGTGGAGAATGGAGAATGAAATGAAACGAAATGAGAGAAAAAGAAATAGGAATTCCAATTCCACTTCATATTGGATCACGGGGTTGAAGGTTATTTATTGGGGACACACAAACACACACCACACTCTGGTGGAGCCGGAACTTGTCACAGATTCACATTTATTCACAGATGAGATGATTCATACACTCACCTTGTCTTTCACTTGGTAAACCATTATGTAGCTCTTGGGAGGAGGTTGGAGGTTGTGTGTGCTGTGCTTGCGAAGCGGACGAACCGGCGGTAGAAAATGTACAAAAAGTTACTTAATTAGCAGCACTTCGCCACGACGCAAGCTCGTTTCGTTGTTGGTGTTGGAATTCGAATGAATGATGCCCGAAACGAGACGAAACGAATGCCCAGCGATGTTAAATACAGCATTTTGCTGTTAACTAGCTGTTAAGTGGCGCCCCTAATAGCGGACATTTCTTGAACTTCTCCGTTGACAGTGCTCTGTTAACCCAATCGAGCGAGAGAGCTCATTTATGCGTTATCTGTATGAGTCTTTCGAGAGCTTTCATGTTAATGTAACATATGTTGTCTATGTTGTTACTTTTTAACAGCTGTTAGCTAACATGCTGTGTGTTTCTGTTTGGTCGCAAGGTATACCTGTTAACGAGGTGGTGACGCCCCTACTCGCTAGATGGCGCTGCTTGTAACGGAAATTCAAACTGCTTAAAGAATCAACACATTTTTCATAATTTATTTTCAAAGAAAACAATTCGTTAACACTACAAATAAGTTTTGTTTGGAAATTAAGATTTCGCCACTAATCACTATCACTAAACTAAACGCTACTAACTAGTGAGTGATTCTTCCCTCTCTCTCTCTGTCTTTAAGTACTTATCCTATCAATGGGCCGCATGTGTGGCAGCTGCTGCCGCTGGGTGGTGCAAGTGGTGATGATGATGATGGTGGTACGTCAGCGTGGGCGGTGGGGGCGGCGGGGGTGGGGCCACTGCCACGATCGAGGGCTGGGCGATCTGTGCCATTTGCTGTTCGTACGAGGAGTAGTGATCGTAGTAGGATCCATAGCCAGAGGCGCTGCCAGGATCGGGTTGACCAGCGGAGGCGGACGCTGAGGAGGAGGCGGGTGGCCCTGTGGTTCCCGTATCGAAGTAGCTGACGCCGTTGTAGCCATTGGCGCTCTCGTAAAAGTGTCCTGCAGCGGAGACGCCACCGCCGGGGGGGAACTGCTGCTGGTGCGGATGGTGATGCACCTGCTGCAGATCGTAGTCCTGGCCCAGAACCTTCGCCTCCCGATGGCTGCTGTAGTAGTAGTCGTAGTTCTCCTCCGCATACGACAGCGGCTGCGTCTCCACGGTGGCATTATACTTGACTGTTGGCTGCTCCTGCCCCTGGCCCTCCCCCTTGCATACCTCCTCCTGGAGGCCGCCCAGATGCTGCTTGATCTGCGAGTAGTTGATGAACTCGGGCTCGGGCGTAGCCAGGTGGGGACTCGACTCGTAGGCACTTGCACCCTGGTGGCACATGGCATTGCCGTAGCCCCCGCTGGAGGATTGCTGCTGCTGCTGCTGGTAGGAGGCTGCTGCCAGCTCGGAGATGCAGGCGTAAGGCAGGCCCGGGGACTTGCTGGGCGCCGTGGCAGCCGCCGGCGTGGCATGGTAGATGGTGGGATAGTTGTAGGTGATGTGCTGGTGGTTCACCGTGAACACATTCGCGGAGCTCTCGCAGGGATTCCCCATCGCGGGTTCGCCCCCGTTCAGCGGCCACCCGCCCGCCACGCCGTTGCTGGCGTAGCTCGAGGATTGGTGGCCGGCCGCCTCCAGGTAGCTGTGGCAGGTGCAGTGGCTGTAGGTGGTGTGGCACTTGCCGCAGCCATTGAATGCATAAATGTCCAGGGCAGGGGCGGCAGAGTGGCTCAGGGGATTGCTGGCCACCGTCGGACGATGACCCTTGATGCCCTTTCCCATGAGATTCTGCAGGAAGAGATACTCGTAGGATTAGGGTGGAGGTGACTGTGACTATGACTCACCTGCTGCTGCTGCTTCACTTGCTTCACCAGACCCGCAATGACGGACTTCTTGGGATTGGTGGCACCCAAAGAGTTCTTCCCACCGAGGGGAATCCTGCCGAAGGCTCGCTTCGAGACACTGGAGTTCTTGGGATCGGGACGCAGGTGATCGTGGACTCCCTTGGCCTGGAAAAAGATGGCATTGCCCGAGTGGCGCCAGAAGTGGGTGACGGGGTAGCCGCAGTGGCCGCGGCACGGCTTGATCTCCAGCCTGCCGCCCCGACAGCTCTTGTTGGGGCACTGCTTGCCCTCCTGCTTGCGTCGCGCCTTGTCGCAGATCGCCGGCCGCAGGTTGATCCTCGAGCCGTTGGGCAGGACACAGTGCTGGGAGCAGACGAGGACACCCAGGCAGCTCTTCTTCAGGATGTTCACGTTGTGGTTGTTGGTGTTGCGCATGGCCCAGCCGGAGATGTGCTTCTTGGCCTCCTCGTTGTGCAGCGAATAGATGTGCCGCACATGGCCGTCGCTCCACTCGCTGAACTCGTCGAACTCCAGGTCTGCCACATGCGGCACAATGGCATCATTGATGTCCCAGTCCCGCTTCGTCTTCACCGTCATTCCGGCCGAAAGGAGATTCTGTTGCTGCTGCTGTTGGGGCTCTTGCTGCTGCTGCTGCTGCTGATTGCTGAGGATTTGCTGCGACTTGAAGCTGTAGCCATTTCTGTGGATCACAAATCCATTTTGATGAGTAATCCCTAGACTACTTAGCCTACCCCACCCCACCCCCCACTCTGTTTCTTTTCTTTTAGTGCCTCGTTTAAGGAATTTCCATCTTAATTGCATCCTAAACTGTGAAGCTCGCTCAGTGTCTGTCAATCAAATGAAATGCCTAACCTGCTGCTGCATTTACGATGCTGCCTGCCCCATGCCTCATGCCCCATGAAACGCATAAATCTACCGTTGCCTCAGTCTCAGTCCCAGTCGTTCTTTGGCTTGTAATCCAATCCGAATGAGCGCCAGTTTGGAGCGTGAAACGCGTGGAGCTTGAAGCTTGGAGCCGTGAAGCGCCGGCGGCCTGAGACTCGGAGATTGAGAGTCTTCGATCGAGTTGATTGAAGGGGCAGGCAGGCAGAGGCGACACGCCGCGTGTGGGAGGCCTGACCGATCGTTTAGTGCGACTCGCGGTCTGCAATTAGCCATAAATTTGTGTTCCCCCGCCACTCCCCCGCAAACCACACGCTCTCTCGAGCGTTTAGGTTTGTTTTTTTTATGTGTACTTGGAAGCCAGCAGGTTGCACGAATGAGAACGCTCTTGGCTATCGCCTCTTGGCCGGCCACTCGACTCTTGGCTAATAACTCTGGCCCTAAAACACTGATTCTGTTTCTGATTCCGATACCTGGGCTCGTCGTGTCGTTTCAATCACTTGGTGGTCCCCCTGCCTGCCCTCTACCCCCTCCCTGATTTCGTGTTGAACCTGTTGTTATGTTCTGTGCCGTCGTTCGTCGTGTGGCAAGTCTCTGAGGCTGTTTGGTGTTCTTAGCGCTTTGTTTTGGGCCCGTAAATTGACTGCCTGACACTTGGGAGTGGGGAGCGGGGGGGATGGGGCGCTCGTTAGTCGCTCGCTTATCTCAGATGTTGATTGCATCTCACTTCGTTCTGGTTCTAAGCCCTTGGTTGGGGTGTGGGGGAATCTCATAATAAGTTTGTCACCTAGAAAATATGTCTCTATATTCCTCTAGCTCTATCGAGATGTTGTGACCCTTTCACTCGTGGCCTCATCTGTGCCTCTGCGCCCGCGCCTATTACTGGGTTGCGGAGGGGATTTGTGTGTGGTCTCCCTCCCGCGGCGGCATCTCTATGGATCGGTCGCGATTGGAGTGCCACATTAACTAAGTTGTGGTGCACATGCCCATGCCCCCCCTCCATGCCACACAGGCCCCAGGCCACAGCGTGTGATAATAAAGCGTTGGAAATCATTTACATTTTCTGCTCTCCCTCCCCACGCTCAAATTGATCGTTTGATTTGTGGCACATTCTTTTGGGGGTGTGGAAGAGAAGAGAGAGATGTCTCATCGGAGGCAGGCAGTGACCTGGAGCTGGGTTTGATGTGTCAACAGTTTGCCAATTGCAGATACTCCAGGATGTAGTCCTGTCTCTGTAGGTACAGATACAAGAAGTGGTGACCCCGACACTCTACTGAAATATACTCCCAACTAAGCCTACTCTATCGGCAAGAAAGAAAGATACTCCCATCTAAGCCTATCCCATAGGATATCCCTCTTTGATTCATTCAGCAGATATTTTACTTTGCAGATACTTGGCTTTCCGTATCTTTTCTGTCAAAGATACTTCATTCCGTTCATTCCGTTCATTCCGCTTCATTCACTTACATTACAACCATATTCCAAGTGAATCCAAATGAATGTTGAGCTGCTGTAATCCCAGTGGTGCGCGAGATCCTTTTTTGTTTGTGGAATGTATCCAATGGTTGCCACTATGTTTTGTATCTTATTCACTTATTCACAATTGCCACAGCACTCGATGGATGATCATTGTAAACCAATTAGAAGATGGAGATACTCCCAAGTAGTATCTCATGGATACGGAGCCGCACTGTTAGCCGTCGCTAATTTCACGAACTGCAACGCAACGGAACGGAACGCGACGTAGCGGATGCTAACGGACGACCTTTCACTGTGGTGTGGCAACCTGTGAGAGGAGCGAGCGCTTTGTACTCTGTACAGTAGTAGTATCTGCCAGATACTCCTCCTCGTGCAAGAGACAAAAACAAAAGCGGCAGCAGCGGCAGCGACAGCAGCAGACAAAAGCAAACTTCAGCGCTAAAGATACACAGATACAGATACACAGACATAGGCACAGAGACACAGAGACACAGATACTCGGATACACGGAGTGGCCACGGAGTGCGAGCGATGCCAAGTTTTGTCAACAATGGAATGAATGGATACGCGCGAGTATTATGTGGCACTGGGCTCTGGCTCTGGCTCCACCTACAAAAACCAACAAAAAAGCAAGTGGCAAGGTGGGGGGACAGAGAGGGAGATGGTGCGGGTGGATGGTGGACAGATGGATGGATGGAAAGACGGAACCACCCGCATAATTTGGCGAAAACTCCACTCTCCACACAAACACACAGACAGCCGACGTCGGCGCATAATCAACGGCCTGCGAACAGCCAACAGGGCGAAGAGGAGCCGCAGCTGCCCAGAGTGCCGAAATGTATCCGTCAGATACAGATACTCAGAGCAGCCCAGAGCCCAAGAGCTGAGCTCCCTTCCAGGCAGCGGCTGCTTCCAGGCAGCAGCAGCAGCGGCAGCGGCAATTCTCGTCGCTGATTGGTCGGATAAACACACACACACGCACACGCAGACACACTGCATCTCTTTCTCTCTTTGGAGGGAGTACTGCTCTTTTGTCTCTGTGTTTGAGAGTTCTTTTAAAGTTCTGCTTATTGGAGTAGAGGAGGGAGAGTAGGGTTGTTGGATGAAGAGGGGGGTAGGGAGGGGGTTTACATATGTATGTGCAAGAACCGATAAGAATCACAGAAATTTAATTACTTATTATGCCCCTTATCAGGCGCCCATTGTTACCGCCGTCGAAGGATGGAGATGGAGCAGACCTAACAGACAGAGCAATCAGGCGAAAGGGAGAGGAGAGGGGGGGGCGAGTGGTGAGGGGCATAGATTTTATCATCTCTGAAATGTTTGGTAAATCATTCGTATTTTCATGATTTATGATTTCTAATAAATATACACGTAATAATGGATCCTAAGAGAAGAAGATGCCAATAAGTATCTCATTCATTGATGATTCCTATAAACATTAATTTGGAGGGGCCACTACAATATATACATAGATACTTTTTAAAGCGATATCTTATATAGGAATGCGCTTTAGTGTAAAAACAAAAACATGCATCTGGCAGTTGTCCAACTTCCAATCTACGACTAACTCTAAGAAGGTTTAGCCAAAGAAATATTGGGTCTACAGTCAATCTGTAGTTCCCCGTTTTTAAAGGGACTTTTTTTTCGTATTTTATACAGTGAAAGTCCTTTAACTCGAACGCCTATAAATTGAGTTTTCTATACTTCGAAGTAGAACGGATGGCAACCGAGTTTAAGGAGCAAATTACAAATGTTTTCTTTGGTTTTTAATTTATTTTAGTTATTTATTTGCAAAATTGTAGCCTAAAATTAATCCTATAACACAATTAATTATTATAGCCAGAGCAGCAGAGAGCTTAAGGCTATCTTTGGTTCTACTTATGGAGAACCACTGCATTATTTTCAATAATCTAACATTGCATTGAATCATATAAGAAATGTGACAAAATGTGGATCATTATTTATTTTTATATATGTATTATTTATTTATGATTATTTGCATTTAATATTTGTTTTCATTTTTTATTTATTTGTATTTATTTTTATTTATTTTAGTTATTTGTTATTTATTTATTTGTAATTATTATTTATTTTTATTTATATTTCATTTTTATATATTTTTATCTACTATTTATTTTATTCATAATTAATTTTCATTTATTTTAATCTACTATTTATTTTCATTTTAATTTATTATTCATTTTTATTTCGTATTTATTATTTATTTTAGTTTACTATTTATTTTTAATTATTATTTATTTTTATTTATAACTAATTTTTATATTTATCTATTATTTATTTATTTATTTTATTTATAATTCATATTTATTTCTTATTTATTATTTCTTTTCATTTAATCTATATTTTAATTTAAAATCTTTTTTTAATTATAATATTTTTATTTCTCTATTTATTTGTATTTTATTATCTTGTCTGTATCTTTTCCTTTCATACAAACTGAATCCCCTATTCATTTATTCGAATGTTGAACTTTAAATGAAATTTCTAGAACACAAAAAGATAGTTTCTGCCATCTCTCCCTTGGAAAAAAATGTACTCCATAATGGATGAATGTGGCTTAAAGCCTAGCTTAAAGTGGCAACAATATCAGGGCCAGAGCCAGTCAGCCAAAGGGCACCCAAGTGCAGAGAGGCAGGAGAAAGAGTGCGGAGAGGCAGGAGAAAGAGTGCAGAGAGAGTGGGGTGAGGCACTTCTGGCGGGGGGTGGGGTGGTAGGGCTAATGCTCTGACCTGGCCTGGCCTGGCCGTGTCGTTGCGTTGCGTTGCGTCGTCTCGTGTGTGTGTTTTCACCTGATCGCATCGCCCGCATTCGCCATTTGGGGCACAGTTGAAACAAAAAAAAAAAAAAACAGGGCAACAAAAATAAAGAAAAAAACACACAATTTATGCGTCCACAACAGTCACAACAGATACAAAGATACATAGATACACCACAGATACATACAATGGGAACAATTAACCAACGGTAGAAGCAGAGGCAGTGGCAGGGGCAGGGGCAGGGGCAGAGGCAGAAGCAAAAGCAAAAGCCGTGTCATCAGAGGAGTCGTCGAGTGAAAGAAACGAAATGGAGGAGCCGCCAATAGGCAGGCGGCGTTCAAGTGAAAAGTGGAAAATGCCGTTGACAGGAAATGCAAAGCAGCGACACAGTGGCAGAGGGCCAGTGGCAGTGGCAACTGTTGCTGCTGCTCATCGACTGTGACCCGTAATTAAAATGTGTGTGGCAGTGGCAAAAGGAAGGAGTGGGAGGCCCCTGAACGCACTTGAAGATACGGGATTGGGCCCTCAAGAGAGCCAGAGAGAGAGAGAGGAGTACATGCCGCCGTGTAACTGCGCGCGGAAATGGCTGCTGCTGCTGCTGGCCATTTGCTAGCCCTAGCCCCCTGTGTTACCAATTCCCCTCCTCCAACTCCAGCTCTGCCTCTACCTCTTCTGTCTCTCTGGCTGTTTGTTGTCGCTTTAACGCTCCTCCAAACACAGCAAAACAGAAAATGATACGGGTGACAAATACATATTTCAACAACATCGAGAGACCAGAGGAGAGGAGAGGAGAGAAACGATAGAGAAAATACTTATTTTACAGCTGGGACTAGGAGATACTCCTATATGTATTATACGGTTCACCTGGGGGTTCATGGTTCATGGTGCAGCTGCAACACTCCCTTCTTGGTGGCCAGGGGCAAAGGCATTGGGTATTTTCGCAATTAATTGCTCAACATTATTTTATAATCATTGCGTAGTTTAATGTAGGTAAAGAGCCAAAAGCCAGCGCCCCCCCATATCGTTTTGGAGCTCCGAGAAGTAGAAGTCCCGCTGGGTTCCACCTAATGAGCGCGTGCCCCTCCCCTCCAAAGAAGGGCCTGTCATTGTGGGGCAGCAACAAAAGTGTTTTGGTACTCGGCCTTTGCCGCGGCTCCCCCTCGTTTTTTTTTTGGCTTTTGGCGCACGAGAGATTAATCATCGATCTGTAAAAATCAATAAAAATTGAAATTGGTGTACTCTAAAATGGAATCTCGAAGAGCTTTCGACCTCAAAAAAACTACATAGTATGTGAATAATTAATTTGCTATAGACTGCAGAGCTACACTGAGAGAAAAGCAGGACCCCCCTATGGGGTAGAGCCACAGATACACAGTCGTTGTGCCAACTCTGGGCTGGAAGTGTGATATGTGGCACTCAGAGACAGAGACAAAGCCTCAAAAACCTTAAGAAAATTAATTGGTCGTCGCGCTGGGAGGTCCACTAATAGATCCAAGAAAACCCCAAAAACCAAGAGCAGATCTCTCTAGGGCTTCATGGATTAACATTTTGTCTATTGACTGATTGAATGATTGATACACAGGCCCAACAAACACCAAGCATCACCCACAAAAAACAAAAAAAAAAAAACCAAAAAACACCAAGAAATTTTGACAAATGTCTTTAGGTGGAGGATGGGAAGGGTGGGGGGAGATGGCATGCTAATGGCCCTCTTTTCGGAGGTTCGTTCGTCTTGCAGTTCTTATAAATGAGTTCGATTAGAACCCAATTACAAGGGTGGACCTCTAGCCCCCAGGAAAAGCCATTTTCCCCATGGCCAGAGGGGAGGGAGGAATTACTTTTGATCATAAAATTATGACTCATAAATTTAATTTTATGACTTCTTTGGGGCCAACAGAAAACAACACAAAAAGACAGTCTCTTAGCCCGAAAAAAGAGTGGACTGGTAGGATGTGTTTCTGTGATGTTCTGAGGTGATGTAATGAAGGCGCAGAAGGTGCCAAAATTATGTACGTGCAACATGGACTGTAATTTTCGCGCACCGAAGGTGCTTAAAGACCCTGCCATTTCTTCATTCACTCAAATTGCCCGAAATCGTCGGGGTCCGGCTATCGGCTATCGGCTGTCGCTCTGGTGGCTGCCACACTCTTTAATCAGCTAAATGGACTGTTGAAAATTCGGCAATTGACAGCGTAATCACCTTTTTGGGGCTGCAAGTGGCAGTGGCTCCTGGAGCCACGCGTCCGTCCATCCTTCCAGCCATCCTTCCAACCTTCCTTCGATTGTTTGCTGAATGAGAGACGATCCGCAGACTCAATTTGTGCCTGGCTATGGGGGTGTGGCAGTTGGGCGGAGCCCTCAATCGAGCCACCTAATGTTCCTTGGTTTCATGAACAGTTTGATTGGGGACAAGGAACTCCAGAAGAGAGACACAGAAGAGACACACAGGAAAGACACAGGAGAGACACAGAAGAGACCCTGAAGAGACCCTCATACTGGTAGTCATTGCTCAATCGAGGGGCAGGCTGCAATCGATCAAAGACGATCGGAATGGCACATCTGGAACATAGGAGGTAGGTACCTCCCGTTGCAGTTAGACGTTGCCTCGGGGTCTAACTGTTGGCCTTCTCTTAGGAGGTGCTTTCCTCTTCTATAGTTACTCCTCGTGTGTCCTTGTCCTTTCTCAATTAATGTCAATGCTCCTGTGTCCCAGATAACACGACAAGATGCGAGGAATTGAGAACTGTCTGGAAGATGAACCAGAAACTGGAGACTGGAAACTGGATTTCCGCGAATAGCAGTCGAAATCTGTTGTCCCGCATGGGGCAATCAAGAGTCAATCCAAGATCAAGTGGCACGCACGACTGACTGCCCCAAGAGCAGGGGTAGGGGGAAGCAGCAGCAGACGCCAATAAGTGAATGGTTGGCATAACCGTTTAAAGTTAATTACGATTACGATAACGATTATGATCACGATTACGATTATGATTATGATTATGCTCCCTGTCATGAGAGAGCTTAACTTATCAGCCGCCCATCAAAACGGAGGGGATTACAGATCTACAGATCTATAGATCTACAAAGGGAATCGAAGGAGTATGGCATTGGAATATCAATGAGCAGAACAGGCAAAGAGAGAGAGGAAACCTGAGAACAGGTGCCACAGAGAGAGAAAAGGGAGTTAAGAACCAAAGTAAATAATAACAACAATTAATTTAGTTTTCAACAAAAATTATGGCAATGCACCGAAGTATGGAGAGGGGGGAAGGGGATTCTGTGGATGGATGCAGGGCACGTAGACGGCACGGGTTGCTGCAAGCAGACCACGACGAAGCAGAGGAAGTGGCAAGCAGACTGTAGACTGCGGCAAGCCGCCACAACCCAACAGCTGCAACAGCCAACAGTCTGGCTCTCCTCTCGCCTCTTGGAGGCAAGTTATGCTGGCGGACGGCCTGTCCTGGCCTACTGTCTCCTGCCACTGCTGGTGCTGCTGCTCCTGCATGAGGCATAAGGCATAAGGCTAGACGACACTCAGCGGCAAGAAGGCAAGATTTACATGCCTGGTGCATGCCCCGAGCCATGGCCAGCACGTGCCTCGCATTCAATGCCCAAGCAAAAGGTGCAAACATCGCAAATGACAGAAAATAACAGAGAAAATAAAAACTCCCACGTTCATTTAGACGGAGATTCCCCACTCGAAATTGATAGATTGATGAGCCGCCCTCCCTTCCCCCTCCTACCTTCCTGCCTCTTCTAATATGATCAATCACTTGGCTCTGCTGTTGTTCTGTGATTCCCGCCCCATGGAAACAGTCCAAACAAAGCCACTGACAATTGCCTTTGACAGTTATAACCGTTCCACTCGTATCTTTCGGATGATGTGCCCCTCTTTCTTCTCAATTTTTTGCATATGCTGATTCCTGATTTCAAGAGAGGGAGATTGAAGGCGAGAGAGGAGAGTGATTGATATTTAGGGACAAGGCAAGAGTAGCAGCAGCGGCAGCTGTTTTGGCAGCACTCGATATTCATTGGTTTAATGGATATTTAAAGTGTCATTCGATTCTACAAAAGAGGAGGATAGGCTTAAGCCTAGTAGTTAGTGAAAGAGAGCGGAGGAAGAGGAGAAGTTTAAGCCAAGAAGTGAGTCAAAGAGAGAGAGAGGGAGGGAGCAGGAGAAGCTTAGAGCCAAGAAGTGCGCCAAATGGAGAGCTGGAGGAGGACAAGCTTATGCTTCTTCTTAGGGAAGAAGATAAACATATTTGGCATCCATAAATCTCACTTCCGTCTCCCTCTCTCTCTTTCTGCATTTATAAATGCAATAAAATTACAAGTAATAGATACTTTCCCCCCCTCGATTCCCGCATAAGCGTGTTGGGTGTTGTATCTTTTTGTCGCGTGCCCAAAAGGTGGCCTCCTGCCCTATAAAACCATAGAAAAACCAACGCGAAAACAACAAACCCACTAATTAACGACACAGGAATCGCGGGCGTACTATTATCGGTTGTATTCAAATTGGCAAAGGACCCAAAAACAGGACTCAGGACCCCGCAAATAATAGAACAACAATTGGAAAGAGAAAATGCCGAAAAATCCATGGCGAAAATTGCCAATTTTTATGTGGAAAAACCCTCGAAGGTAAACAACAAAACGAAAAACAATAGAGGGGAGAGGGTAGGAGGAGCGGCAGGGGGATGTATGATGTGTGGCAGCCACCACGATTTTGTGGGCCATGGGCCATAAATTATGGAAATCATTTGGCCCAGAACGGCCTCGTCACCGGCCAAAAAAGGCCACCACTCGAGGGGGGGAAAGCCGGGGTACCATCCTTTTGAGGAGCGTAAACATTTCATTAGTCAAAGGACATTTATGCTGAGAGAGGGACGAGGGAGGGAGGTAGGGATGAATACCATACGCATTCGATGCTAATTTTCGGGATATAAATTATGTGCCTTTGACAGTCGTGCAAAATATGGGATATGGATCGAAACAGGATCGAAACAGAGAGATGGCTATCAGTGTTTTTTCCATTTCGATTGCTATCAGTGTTTTCCAAGGATCGTTCGAGGATCCAGAAGACCACACACAACAACTACAGCACTCTTTAAGGATTGGGTTCCTAATATGTCAACATTTTGCCAACTAATTAAATAAAATCGTGAGTGAAAATTAAAGGCCAAAACATTTTTATAAGGAAAATCCCACAAAATCTCCACGGGGTCTCAAGACTCTCTTGGACGTCGCCCCGAGGGCAACACACACTTCACACCTCCTCGAACCTCACATCTCACACCTCACAACTTGCCACAGACACAAGATTCGACCAGGCGCAGACACAGACACATCCTGTGGCGCATGGCAAGAGATCGTCGTCGTCGTCATCGTCGTCTTGGACCTGCCACCTGCCGGGCCCGTGCCTGTGGCTCTGACTGTGCCACACGTTGATGCTACAATTACCTGGGTAATGTGAGTAGACGACGACCACAGAATAACCAAACAGAGACACAGAGAGAGAGACGCAGAAAGAATCTAGAAGGTATAGAAGATGTCTCTTGGCCACAGAGCAAGATGCAGCACTTCAGCTGCAACTGCCACTGCCACAACGACTGCGATTGCGACTGCAGCCTAAAGAAGTCATCAATTTGGTGGTGCAACTAAAGCTATAGATGTATATGTGTGGCAAAGGGATCGCTGAAGCTCCTGCTGCAAGGAAACTGCATGAATCTAGATCTTCTTTAAAAGTTCTACCCTGGATTCCCCTATAATTCCTATCGCAATATAAGTTATGGTTACACATTTAATCATTAAATTTATACGATTTACCCTTCAAGTCAGAAGGATATTGAGGATATTTATTGGATTACTTTGGGAAAACAAAACGTTTTCACACTGGGAACTACCGACCCGACCCGACCAGAGACGACCCATCCATCCCTTTTGCCAGAGAGGAGAAGCAACCAATATAAATCCAATTAGCACGCCTTTGTCTGCTCTTTCACACAGGAACTCACAAATAAAGAAGCGAAAAGAAGGAATGGGAAGAAGGGAAGGAAAAAAGGAAGGAGCGACGGTACAGAGCGGAAGGAAAGGAAACAAATGAAGAGGAAGGAATACACACAATGGAGGAACACTTAACACACACTTCAACGGTTCATCGTTCTCAGGGGATCTTTCTCGCTCTCCCTCTCTCTCACTCACTCTCTGCGGTGGTGATCTCTCGAGGAAACAGAGGGGTGGAGGGGTGTGGTGTGTGGTGCCGAAAGTTTATGACTTTGAGCACCTTTTGTGCTCGCCATTAAACGCTATTAGCGGGCATTTAAGGATCTTCTTTGTATCTTTGTATCGCTGTATCTGGTGCGAGGTCAAAAAGGTTAACCCTCGACCAAGGGAGGTGAGCAAGGAGCGAGCAGCACACCTAATCTCTAATAAGCCGCAAGCACGCAAACAAGTTCTCACGTTGGACACACACAAAACTGGAGCAGGAATCACTCTGCCTCCTGCCACCTCCTGCCACTCCACTAGGACTTTGTATCTCCTGCGTAGGCGCAGCAATGTAGCATGCCCCTGCGACTGTAGATGGGTGTGTGTGGGAAGTGGAAGGCAGAGACTGCCGCAGTTGCTGCTGCTGCCACTGCCGCGGGTTATTTATGGATTACTGCAAATGTTGGATGCAATTGGATATGGGAAGAGTTCTCGTTGCATGCAGCAGAAGATCGGGGCTCACCAAGAACATGGTAGCCAACGCCCAGTGTCACTCCACAGACAGAATCGCATCAATTGGCAGCACTTTATGGTCAAAGACTCCTCCAGGTGGAGTCTGGAGCCTCCTCCTATAAAAGCCAGAAATCTCCAGCTCCAGCCTTCAGTCAGAATGTGGCGTCTCTGTGGATTCATCCTGCTGCTGTTGCTGCTGCTCCTCTGCGGAAGGAGCCATTCCATTGATACCGACGACGTGGAGGTGGAGGAGGAACCAGACTCTTCCGATCCCATTGGATACCACAAAGAACTCTCCGATCTGGTCATCACCACGGCCCTGGGGAAGATCAGAGGCACCATACTGCCCTCCCAGTCGGGGCGCAACTTCTTTGCCTTTCGGGGCATCCCCTACGCCAAAGCACCCGTCGATCGTCTTCGATTCAGACCCCCAGAGCCCGTGGAGCAGTGGTACGATGTCTTCGATGCCACCTTCGATGGACCCAAGTGCCCGCAGCCGGGTCTCGTGAGCGACGATGTGAGCGAGGACTGCCTCCGGCTGAACGTGTACACCAAGGAGCTGCCCAACGAATCGCAGCCGAATGTCCGGCGGCCGGTGATCGTCTTCATCCACCCGGGGGGCTTCTACTCCCTCTCGGGGCAGAGCAAGAACTTTGCGGGTCCCCAGTACTTCATGGACCGCAGCCTCGTCCTTGTCACGTTCAACTATCGCCTGGGATCGCTGGGATTCCTGGCCACCGGCACCAAGGAGGCCACCGGCAACATGGGCCTCAAGGATCAGGTGCAGCTCCTGCGCTGGATCAAGCTGCACATCTCACGCTTCGGCGGGGACCCCAATGCGGTCACCCTCTTGGGCTACGGCGCCGGAGCCATGGCTGTCACCCTGCACATGGTCTCGCCCATGTCGCGGGGTCTCTTCCATCGGGCGATTGTGATGAGTGGCGCCGCCACGGGGCAGTGGACGCTGCCCGAGCACCAGATGGAGGTGGCCATGCGGCAGGCGACGCTCCTCAACTGCCACACGGACAACACCACGGAGATGATTGACTGCATGCGAGGGGTAAGGCCATTGGAGGAGGAGGATTGAAGGATTCTAATCTGTAATCCACCGATAGAAACACTACCTGGAGTACGCGAATACCCTGCCGCGGATGTTCGACTTTGGGCGGAACAATCCCCTGATTCTGTGGAAGCCCGTGGTGGAGCCGGACTTTGGACAGGAGCGTTTCCTTGTGGACAATCCTGTGCAGAGCTACCAGAACGACGACTTCATGAAGGTGCCCATCATAACGGGCATGACCAAGGATGAGTTTGTGGGTCCCGCCCTCTGTGAGTGCCCCTCAAAGATCTCCCACGAAGATCTCCTCTAACCCTGGAGAGAGTTCTCCTCTCTCTTCTTTCTCTTAGCCATCCTACAGAGTCCTTCCTTGCTGAGCACTCTCAATGCCAATTTCGAGACCCTGGCTCCCATATTCTTCCTGTTCAACGAGACCAATCCTCGGGCGGCGAACATCAGCCAGGAGCTGCGGCAGCACTACTTCCAGCAGGAGCCCATCGATGCCAATCGCTCCCTGGCGGCCCTCTCCTCCCTCTACTCGGATGCCCTCACCGGATTCGGGATCCATCGATTCGTGCATCTGGCTGCGAGGTCCACGAAAGTCTACTACTACCGATTCGCCTATCAGGGGGGTAGAAGCCACATCTACTACCCGGAGGATGCCCCCTACGGGGTGGTGCACCACGACGATCTCATGTATCTGTTTGTGGAGCCATCGATCAGCCGGATGTTCACCGAGGATGACGACGAGTTCCGAATGGTGGACATAATGGTCAGGATGTTCTCGGCGTTCGCCTACAAGGGGTAACCACATACAGTTCCTCACCCACCACCAATCTCCCCTCGCTGACGAAGGATCTGCTTTGTTTTCTAGGGATCCCAATAAACCCACAGATGCTGCCCTGCGGGATATCCGCTGGCGTCCCTTCAGCTTCAAGAAACGCTACTATCTGGACATTGGCGATGAGCTCATCCTGCACGAGAATCTCAATTCCGAGCGGTACGAGATATGGAAGCGTCTCTTTCCTCTGAATTGGCGTCGCCAAACCAAGGATGTCTATCTCTGAAGTAGAAGGGGTTATGTTTTGTGCCCAACTGTACTTGAAATACACGCCATTTGGCCCATCAATCCTATCATTGTTGTTGTTGATCCTCTTTTCCATTCAGTTGCCAAGTGACGATGTGACGAAGCCAATTGGCATATTTATTGTTGAGTTTTCCTCCCAATTCAATGGGTTTTTAGGGTCTGTTTACGGTAGGGGAGACGGGTGGTAGGTGGTAGGAGGGTGTCATCGTCTGTGTGGGTGCATATATTATACGACAGTCGACAGGGAGTCGGAGAGATAACAGCCCTACGAGTCGTAGTCGTAGTCGTAGCACTCGTGGTACGTGTCGTGCCGTGCATTATGGGTTCTCGTTGTCGCTTGACGGTTGTCGTCGATCGCGTGCCAATGCTTGCATGCACTGAGAGAAATTACAGCAAGAATACAGGAATAGAAATGTTATAAAATATGCATGAAAGAGAAATACATACATATGTATATTACATATAAAAATTTAATATAATAAATAAATAATAAAAAAAAATGTAAAAAAATAAAAACAAAAATAAATAAAAATAACTAAATAAACAAAATTTTAAAAAATTAATTCAAAAAAAAAAAAAAAAAATAAAATAATAATATTATTTTTTATTGAAACTGAAGGATAGACGAATATGTCCCTATTTATGCTATATGTAGTCGGAAATGCTATCTTTGGTACAGTACCACCTCAGTGGTTGAGTCGAGAAACAATATACCAAATCATGCACATGGCATGTATGTTGTTTTTGACTTTATTGGCGCCTAGCTTAAGCTAGGTCTTCAGGCATTTTCTTTTCAATTATTTTGCATATGTATTTTATTTTTTATTTATTTATTATTATTTATTATATTTAATTTAATTGTTTTTTATTATTTATTTATTATTATTTATTATATTTAATTTTTATTTATTTATTTATTGTTATTTATTATATTTATATTTAATTTAATTTTTTTTTATTTATTTCAGTAATTACATACGTATGTAAGTATTTTAATAATTTTACATGAAGTAATGTTCTAATATAATTAGGAATATGAATATGAGGAATACTATATGAGGAATATGAGATACTTCGATATCGAAGAATAAATTTCGGAGCAAAGCGAGAAATAGTAAATATATTTATCCCATGAAAATAAAAACGATTAAGGCAAGTACTTATGTAATTCCTCTCAGTGTAAAGACCACCTCCGCACATGCCACACACACACAGACATCACCTCTACGCTGATGATGATTGGTGCCACCGCACCACACATCTGTGTTGCTGCCACTATACTTTGCTGTGTTGTTTTTGTAATTTTATTGCCACTCTTCTTATCGGAGTTTCGAAATTCGAATTTTGGTTACGCTCCAGAGCATGACAATGTCAAAAAGTGAGGCTTCCAATTCGACCCCGTGGCTCGTGGCTCGTCGTTTGTGTCCTGCTGCTCATTAGCATACTTGCAACATATGACGCTTGCCGCACAGCCCAAGCCATCTATCCATCCATTCATCTAGCCCTCCAATTGGAAGGCAATCCATACATGAGTCACGCTATAGCATCATTGCATCCTGCGGGGGTGCCTGCCGCCTGTTTGTTGCAAGTTGGAGGAGGATGGCCAGGCAATGCAATGCTTAATATATTAATTTATGCAAATTGTTGCAGGCCATTCCACTGCGGTCTCCCTGGTATCTCCCATCCGATCCAAATGGATCCGATGTGTGTCGGGGTTGCTCTTTTTGATCGTTTCCACTTTAGTTTTTAATTGTTTCGCTTGTCAGCGGCAGCAGCGGCCTCCGAATGGGAGCATATGTTGCATTGAAATGTTGCATGTTGCCATAATTTGTTAGATGCAAAAAGTAGAGCAGGGGCAGGGGAGAAAGGGTTGGGGTGGCTGGTAGGAGTTTCACTTGGAATTGGCATTCCAATTTCCAGCGAAATATTTTCGGACAAGAGGCCACAGAGAGTCGCCTCGCCTTGCCGTAGATTTCGATTTGCATTTCCGCGAATCGAAGCGCAAATAAAGTTGTGAGAGTTGCAAGATCCAGCTCCAAGCGACGCGACGCGACGCAACGCGACGTCTATGGCCCCCAGGGCCTCCGTCTCCATATCTGATGGGAGTCGTCTATGGCTATGGCTATGGCTATGGCTGCATTTCATGCTGAGACCACTGAGGACCACTGCTTGCCACAGAAACCGAGACAGAGACAGAGTGTGGCTATGCCACAGAGAGACGCACACACACAGAGAGACGAGTGTGTTTGCTGGTTTTTGGCTGCTTTTTATTGACTGATGGAAATCGCTCAAAAAGCAGTTGAAATTTCATTGCCAGCTCTCGCGTCTCTTGGCCACAAAATGTAATTAGATTGCAGCTCGAGGCAGCAGCGACGACTCTGAGGAGTCCTCCCAGTCGCACCACAAAGCTCGCTGTGGCACTGTAGCACTTCCTTCTGTGGTTCTGTGGCTGCAACGCGTGCTTGGAACTCCTGCTGTCAACATCAATGCGCAGGAATCTCTTCGCTGTGGCAGCAATGAAGTTGTCTGGCAATTGACGCCCGATAAGCCCCAAGCAGAGAACCATCCATGTGCCCCAAGAGGCACAGTTCCACAGTCTGAGGCAGAGGCAGACACTGAGGCACAAAACAAAGGCTCAACCGGTCGGTCGTCTGTTGTCGCTCTTACATAGAAAAATTTGCACAAACATCACAAAACTCATAAATAACAACAACAACGACAGCAGCAGCTGAAGCCGCAACACTTGCAACAGCAACAGAAATAGTGTCTCCACCGCCTGGAGGGACAAACAGACTCCGATTCCGATTTGGAGTCCTCTGCCCCAAGCCTCGAAGCGAAGCGAAGCGATGGATAATGTGCATTGCACACATCACAATTTATGAGTCACTTGGGTCGCAGCAATGCCAGGTATTTATTGGGTGGAAGTTCAGCAGAAAAGAGGGGCAGGAGCAGCAAGGAGAAGGCCGCAGAGAGGAGGGACTATGCATGGGTGTGGGTGTGGTTGTGGGAAACCTTCTGGGAAGTGGGTTATAGAAGTGGGTTCAAGGGGAAAGTCATCCATCCTCTAGCAGGAGTAATCTGCATTCTGGTGGCATGTGCCCCAAATCTATAAACCCTCATAAAAGAAAGAGACAGAGAGAGGTAGGGTGAGGGAATGGTGCGCATGCGCACAGTCTTAGTGCTGCTGTTTGGGTATTATCCCAGTTTATGGTGCATGTCATGGCCCACGGCTACATTGCATAACCTATTATCACCCACAACTGACCTCTGACCTGCCACTTTCCACAGAGTAATTAGCATAGAGAGAGAAAGAGAGAGTGAAAAGCATTTAACAGACAATTGCGTGCAACATGGACGCGTGGGCGATCCAACAGATGGAAAATGGAAATATGCTGATAAGCTGGCGAGAAAACCATTAGCAAATGGACAGGGGAGGAGTTGGGGGGAGTTGGACAGGGGTAACGGTAACAGGAGGGTGGAAAACATATTTAATAATTTCCATGATCCTGTGGCGCTGCATATTGGAAAACCGTTCGAGTGGCAGCTTTGTGCTGAAGGAGTCGCGTGCCACAGAAAGAGTCTCGATCGCAAGCTGCGTCTCTCTCGCGTATCTCATGCTGTGTCCTGTCTGTCAGCCTCCTCCTGCCGCAAAGGATGTCAAACATCAACGAGGCAGCGCAGCGCAGCGTTTTGTCTGTTGTCATCGCGCGGCATCGGGTTTCAATAATAGTTTTATCCCCTGTATCTCCTGGATCCCCTGTATCTCCTGAATCCTTGTTTTTCCTGCAGCTTTCAACTTGCTCGATGGATGATGGATCGTGTTGCACGGTTATTGACTAACTGACTGACATGCAGAGCCGCCCCTCGCCTCTCCCTATGCCTATGCCACCCTGCAGGAGGGTGAAGGTTCTCTAATGGAAAACCCCCCGAGAGCTGCGATTCTCTCGACTCTTGAGTATCTTTCGGATGGATAGATGAACTCTGAGGCTGGCGCTGACTTTGTGGCAGCAGCAGATTCAAAGAAGCCCTCGCATTCCACAGCCCTCGAGTTATTAGTTTTATTTTTTCTACATTTTTAAGGTCAGTTTTCCTGTCAGAAATTCTACTGGTGGTTCAAAAGATACAAATGTATCTCTAGCTTCAAGATACACCTGATTGATGACAAATTAGAAGTAGAAGAAAGTTGCACTCGAAAGCCCAGCCTTGATTGATTAATGAATGATCAATCAGTCGCAGAGTCGCTGCTTCCTCGACTGTCAACAGTTTAGTTGATCGCTTAACTAATTGCTCAATAATTGGGATCCATCCTCTCTCTACCTGGACCTGTAGTATCTGTAGGATCCATTAGAACAAGTGCATCCAACCCTCCGCTCAGCCCTGGGGCCATTCCCTTTTCCCAGAGCTCCCCTTTTGGAGGGAGGAGGAGGAGACTCCATTAATCACACGAGGAATACTACTATATACTATACTATATATGTTTCATACAATTTCATTAATTGTGGCAGGGAAACAACGTTGTACGAGGCGAGTGGCAGAAGGAAGGAAAACAACCATCTCGACACACACACCCGCATGCCACTCAAGAGAGTTTCCCACGAAGCAACAAAGCAGCGAGGCACCGAAACTGTTCCAGTTGCTGTTTGTCCAAGAGCATGCCCCTGCCACTGACCATGGGTTGTGGCGCTAGTACATTAACCAGGTCTCACTCAGGTGTGTGCCCCCGAAAGGGGCAGGAGAGAGGCATTAGCCAGTGCAGGCACGTAGATCTCCAGGCAGTCGGAAAGGTGGAAACCAGAAAGAGTTACGCTGCTGCTGCTGCTGCTTCACGCGAAATTCAGCCGAATTACAGCTGCCACACAGATGCCCCAGTAGCAGCAGCACTCGAAGTGGCAGTGGCAGCCACAGAGGGCATAGAGGCAGCAGCATTCTATGCCCTCATATTGTCGTAGTTCCAGTGTCAACGTCAACCACGTAATCAACTTACAGCACGGGGGAGAGGGGAATCCCATCATCCCTTTCTCACACTAAAAAAAAAAAACACAGAAATTGCAACAATCCCAACCCCCGCCGAACCCACGAAGCCGCCTCTCTCTCTCTCTCTCCTCTCGAGGCTGTGTCTTGCTTCTGCGAGGAGAGTGGGACGAGGGGAGGGGGTTGCTCTCTCTCCTCTAATGTTTGGTTTCATTAGTCCTAAGCGACAAATCAAACAGTTTGTGGCAGTTTGCTCTTGTGTTTTCCTTTTTTTCCACTGCCACACGGAGAGCACACAGATCCATCCGTTGTTTACACTCATTAGTTGGTCCTTCAGTTGGTCCTGTGTGTGTCCTCTGCCTGAGCCTGAAACTGGGACTCACACCCTCTCTCTCTCGCTCTCTCTCGCGTGACAACTAGCATACGCTTCCTTCCTCCCTTTTGGCAGAGGGTGAACTGATTTGATTTCTGTTTGGTGCCATTGAGGGTGTCCCTTGGCCTGGCTGTGTGTTTGTTTGTTTGTTGTTTCATTTTCATTATTTAAAGCACATTAATAATCACATTTGACAACAGCAGAAGCAGTGCCTCTGCCTGTGGCAGTGCCTCTGCCTGTGGCAGTGCCTCTGCCTCTGCCTCTTCCTGTGCCTGTGGCAGGAGTCGCATATCGGAAAACTGCAAACAAATATTTGCAAAGGACGAGTGCTGATTCCTGTGTGGCATGCGGCACTTAACGCGCTTGTAATGATGCCAGGGGCGGGGGGTGGCTGCGCTTTTTATGGCCATCGAATCATCCATCGAATTGGGTGCAAAAACAGATGGCAATCTATGGTTTCTCCCAGGGGCAGTGGGCGGTTGAGAGGGTGTTGCAATTGATTATGGGTTTGCGGCATGTGCGGAGGAACTTGTGGATTCCAATGGGTGGTCTCTGGTGCATAATTATGTGTAGGCTTCTCCTGTGTCCCCCCTTTCCTGCTTCTTTGGGTCATTCTTCAAACAAAAGCGACAACGAGAGGACAACAAAAGACACACTCAATCGGGGGATAGCGACCACACACACACACAGACACAGAATGGAGTGGAACCCTTTTTGGAGGAGTAGCCTGTGGTCCTGCGATAGACAGCCGGAGGCAGAGACAAAGACAATGGGACACATGTGGAATGTTCATTTGCTTATCGAATGTGTAATCGACTGCTTATATCAGTGCACGACAGCAAAACCGAAACTAAAACGTGGAAAACATGAGTGTGGGATGAAGGGGAAAACAATTAATTCTGTGGCCTTTTGATGTGAGAACACTTTCACCCATAAAAAACACACAAAAACACACAGAGAAAGCAGAGAAAGGACCCTTTTGCCAGTTGCTTTGATGTTGAAGGACGGGGGAGGGCAGGGGCAGCAAGTGCGGGGCAATCATTAATCAAAAGCAATTTACATTTGTCTAAATATTTGATTAAGGAAAAGTAGAGATTGTTTTTTCTGTCTGCCCAGGGAAGAGGCGCCACCAAAAAGGGATATGGGAGAAAATTAATGAAGTTGTTTTTGGTGATGGATCCAAGATGGAGAATCTCCCCTGTCCGACTGTCCACTGTCCTCTGGCGATCCCTGTCCGAATGGCAGATCCTTTGCTTTCCACGAACTCGCATCGATCATCGATTGGGGGTTGGAGTTGGGGGTTGGAACTCAATCCCGAACCTCAATTGAAACCAAAAAAACAAAACGAAATACTCTTTCTTTGGGTTCTGGACAAAAGTGGCCATAGGCCTGGACCTGGCCCTGGCTCTGGCCGTGGTCTTCCTTCCCAGAAATTACGCATAACAAAGCGAAACGTTTCTCTCTCTCCTGAGCTGCGGCTTGCAACCACCCTCCCTACCTCTCCCCACGCACGGGGCATGCCACTCTCTCAATTTGTATTGTCATTAGCGATTATGAGACCCTCGAATCGGTCGAATCGGTCGAATCGGTCGTCGTCGTCGGGCCATGGGGCGTAATCCGATATGTTGACAGAACGCATAAACAGACACACACACAGGAGGGGGATCCCAGGAGATGGGAACAGACAGCACCGAGGAAGGATCAGACAGGGACGGACGGACTGGACTGCTGACAAGCCTATAAAGCATTCGTGAATCCTTGGCGCTACTTCAAAATGTTTACTCCTTTTGTAAACTCAATAAAAACGTAATCAAACCCGCAGCCGCATCGAAGGGAAGGACGTGGATGAGGACGAGGACTATGGATGATGCGTCACAAAAAGAGCAAAGGACTCGTATGGAAACACCAGGTTTTCCATCGAAACGAAGTCCATGACGCGTCGCAGGGGAGGGGCGTAGCGAAAGTGAAATCGAGACGCCGCAGCAGCAGCAGACGAGTACAAATCGGCAGCTGGAACACCTTCGCATCATCATCATCGAACCCTGTACCCTGTACCCATCCTCTCCATCAAACCTCTCCTCTCCATGATCAACGCTTGAGAGGCTGTGTTTCTGTTTTGTTAGACCAGAGAGAGAGCGAGAGCTCACACAAAAGGGGCACAAGGGGCACACAGAGCTCAAAGTCAAAAGGGGCACGCGCTCTCAGACGATGAGAGAATGCCTAGACAGGAGAGGCAGCAGCAGCGGAGGAGGAGACATTGTGACTGATCGCCGGGTTTCGTGTGTGTGATCCTCACAGATCTCTCGCTCTTTCTTTCCCTCTCTCTCTTTGTGGGTTTCTGTGTTCTGCTGTCTAGACAAGCCGCAGACACAGATACAGATACAGACACAAAGACAGACACAGACCCAACTTTTAATAGACTTATTGTAATTGAGTCACAAAAGCCACTCACTCGATGTCTGTCTGCCGATCTGTGGCATTTGGATATCCATTTCCCTTCAACTCTTTACCCTTCACAAATTCCAGCTGCCACATTTTGTGGAAAGGTGCTAACCCTCCTTCAATCTCGGGATGATCTCTTGATTATTTTGAATGCAATTTTGCGTACAATTTCAATGAAAATTTAATTAAAAATTTTTGCAAATGTTTCGCAAATGTTTTGCCCATTTTTCCATTGTGTCACGCCCTTCGCTCTGGCTTTGTGCCACGTCATGTGGCATGTCGCTTGTGTCATGTCAAGTTTTGACTCTTGTGGTATATTTTTTTGTGTCCCAAAAGGGAATATGTGGCACATGTTTGCCTTTTGCCCCTTGTGGTTCCTGGTTTTCCTGCCTTGGTTTTCCCCACAAATTAACAAGTTAATTTTCCATATTTTCTTTGGCCCAACTTTTGCCAAGAGTCATCCATCTCTCCATCCTCCATCCTCCTGCCTCCTGCGTGCTGTCTGTGTCTCGTGTGTGGTGTGTCCTTTGTGGTTATCCTGGCGACTTGACCCAGAGCTGAATCCCTGGCTAATGAGTGCAGAATCTCGTCTCTCTTTCGTCTCTCTCTCTGACAGCCATTGTGATGGATATCTGCTTGGGCTTTAAACAGATGAAGCTCCCAACTCTACCGCCCCCCTCCTAATGAGCTTGCATCCCCATCCCCCTCTGTGTTCCTCCCAGAGAGAGAGAGAGTGAGTTGGGGGGATTGACTGATAATCCTTTTGTATCCGCATTCGCTTTGTTTTGGGTTGTTTCACGCAAGAGCAAATCGTAAATGTCAATAGCAGGGTCCTTGCCAGTGTGTAATCTGTGCTCCAGGATGGGAGGAGGATAACGGGAGGATGTGTGTGTGTGTGTGTTCCTCCTTCCACCTGACAATTACATTAATTCAAAGCTCACAAAGGTCAGAGTTGGCCCCCAAACACCCCTCCCCAAAGCACAAACTCAAACCAAAGCCAGAAACATTTAAAGACAAATTAATGTGTATTTAAGCTGCTGCCTCCCCTGCCCCCCCTGAAAAAGCATAGACTAATTGCCCCAAGGGGAGGCAGAGGCTGAAGCTGAGGCTCGTCGAAGTGGAAACACGGAAAATCTCACGCCTTTGTTGATTAATTAATCAAAGTAAATAGTTGCAACAACGAAGGGCATGTCAGGGCAGGGAGGGGAGGGTAGAGGTGAGGTGAGGAGTGGAGACCCAAAGCGAGCGAGAGAGCAAGCGACCATCATTAAGCGTAATCTAAACGGCCTATTGATAAGCTTTTTCCACACCTAATTGCTACATTAATTTCCATCGAGAGCCGTAAGAACCCAACAGCCGCCTGGAGGCCCACCCAGTGGCCAAAGCAATGGCCACTAGGGCGACGATGTTTAGCTGCTGCTGCTGCCCTTGCGAAACGCCCCTGCCCAGGGCGGGCGTGGGAAAGAGCTCGTCCCAGATGGCATAACGTTCGGGGTAGCCAGGCGGACCCAACTTTGTGGCCACATCGTTGTAGAGCATGGCCACATCGGTGGCATTGCAGGGCGGCCAGGAAACGTCGGCCTCTGCGGGGGAGAGAGGTGTGCTGCAAAGGAAGAAGTATAAAGGATAGTAGGGGTACTCTTTATAGAGGACATCCCTTACCCTGTGGTTGCAAAATGCGTAAACCATTTGGTCAAACGCTCCATCATAAAGAGATCTGTGTGATTCTCACTCAAGAGAGTGCCATACCACAGACCGGGCATCACGTACTGCAAATCATCAGCATGCCCCACGCCCAGGGGCAACTCCTGGTCGTCCATAGGAGCCGAGATGCTGCGCTTTCCCACATAATCCGTTCGCATGTAGTAGACGGGGGTGTAGCGCCTGGCCAGTTGGACCAACCGATGGACACCATGGCCAATGATGCCATCGGAGAAGATACTGCCGAATCGCTCGATGTTGTCCGCCGAGATCTCCGAGATGTTGCTACCCATATAAAAGTCCTTGAGGCGGCGACTGATGGAGGAGTTGTACTTGTAGAGGAACAACTCGGGGGCGTACTCCTCGAAACTGTAGCCAAGATCGTGCAGCAGAGGTCCGTTCTCCAAGTGAACTACAAAAGGAACATCAGTAGAGGATCTCCTGCTTAAGATTTAAGGATCCCCTCACCATTTGCCGTGTAATCCAATTCGTTGGCCGTAAAACTCACAAGGAGCGGCACTTGGCTGAAGTTTCCCTCTGCCATGAGTTCGGTGGGATGCCTCGACAAAAAGTGTCCATCGATCTCGTAGTTCCACTTCATATTCACAAACTGAAAGGTCTCCCAGGCCTTGCACACCTCCACGATCCGTGTCCAGGCCACGTCCCGCAGGCACTCGACCACATCGGTGGCCTCGTACATGGGGCAGCCGACCTCTCGGGCCAGTTTCTGTGTCCAGTAGAGATTGTCGATGGCAAAGTGATTCGTGGCCGAGCCACTCATGAGAATGGCCCGATGGAAGAGGCCTCGCGAGAGGGGCGATGCCAGGTGGAGGCTCACGGCCATGGAGCCGGCACTCATGCCCAACAGCGTGACGTTCTCCGGGTCTCCGCCGAAGCGGGAGATGTGATCCCGCACCCACTGCAGGGCCAGCACCTGGTCCAAGTAGCCGAAATTCCCAGTTACACTGCTGCCCAGGGGCCGCAGGAAGCCCAGGGCTCCGAGGCGATAGTTAAAGGCCACGAAGACCACCTCGTGGTCCAGCAGATACTGCGGCCCCGCCTCGTACAGACTGTGGCCGCTGCCCAGGACATTGGCACCCCCATGGATGTACACGATCACGGGCAGCAGTGGGGGATCCTCCTTCTCGTCCAAGTTCCTCGTGAAAACATTCAGCTTGAGGCAGTCCTCGCTCATAAACAGCGATATTCCAGGCTGTGGGCAGACCAACGAATCCGAGGTGGCCTTGAGGGTCTCCTCCTGGCCCCAGCCAGTGGCTGCCTGGGGAGCGGCGAACCGCAGCTGCCCCACCGGGGGCTGGGCATAGGGTATGCCACGGAAGGCGTAGATGGTCTTGCCCTGGAAGCTCTGCATCGTAGAGCCCTCTACGCGTCCCAGGGAGAGCTCTACAACAGGCGGATCTTGGGCGAAGGAGGAGCTGATGGCCAGCAGGAGTACGTGTAGGCAGAGGAGTGGGGTAGGCATTTTTCCGGTTCGATTTTCACTGTGGGAAATGTCGAAACACCCGCATGGGAGATCTGCAAACGCGGAACTGCTGAAAGATTCGCACGGTCTCTGAGAGAGAGTGGGAGAGGGAGAGAAAAGAGTTTATTTACGGATAAGTTGATACGAAATCGGATTGATTAGAACTCGAACTAAGATAAGCCTTCGTTTGTGGTCTAAGAATAAGTTATTGATAAGAAAAATACGCTTTAATCGAGCGAGTATTTCCATGACCTTCAGGCTCGAGCTCTCTCTCTCTTTCTATCTCTCTCTCTTGAGGCCCTTAATTGCTGCCTGAACTCCAAATCTCAATTGAAACTTATTGCTTCATTCCATTCATCGAGTGATTTGAGAGTTCTGTGTGTTGCATGTGGCAGGGGTTTGGCAGCCGTTAGACGACACACACACATCACCCTGATTTGCAGAGATCTGTGGACGGGGCGGGGGTAGGGGGGAGGGGGATCACAGCGCAGATCCTACGCCCGCAGATTTTTTTTTAGAGTTTTCGAGTTCGAGTTTAGTTTTTCTCATGCGGACTGAGATTTAAATTGATTTCCTTATTAATGCACAGTACAGAACAGTACAGAACATAACAGTAGACATCCCTCTTGTAATATTCAATTAAAACGGAACCCACGATGGAACCAACAACCCACCAGCCATTCATTCGTTGATTGATACTGACTGTGCTCTGTGCAGCTCTCTCCGTAGTAGAGTGGTAATTACTCTGGGATCGGATCTATGGGATCTCCTTTCCGGAGTAAATGATGGTCTCTTTCTCTGTTAATTGTGGCACTGCTTTTGGTTGTTAATTACGGCAGCAGAAAGCAGCAAGCAGGCTGACTGTGGATGCCACTGCATATTCATATTCATAATCATTCATAATCAAGGAACAAACATTTTCACACATCCCAGAAGTAGCCTCAATTCAATCAGGGACGGAAAACGCTCAAAATTGAAACAATTTGCGACAATCTGCTGCTGCCGCTGCTGCCTCCACTTCTCTGCTTCTGCCTCTGCCTCTACTCCTGCTGCTGCTGCCTCTCCTTCTGTGGCTGCCGCTGCTGCCTGGTATTCCGGACACTTGAGTGCTCATATGCACACCGCAGCACCGCAGGAGCCAGAAGAAGGTTCCGCAGAAGCAAAAGCATAAGCTTCATGCCACCCCGTTCCGCGATCCTCAACCGGAGACCACTCGAGTTGTTGCAAATATATGAGTGGCCTCTTGACAGACATCGCTGTCGTTGTAGACGTAGCCGTAGCCGTGTGGCTGTGCCACAAACTGTGTCTGCCACTTGAGGGTTCTTTGTGTGGCTGCTGCTGTTTTGTGCCGCCTGAAGCTTCCTGTGGCTTGATGACGTCGCCGCGGACGAACAACAGCTTGCAGCAGACATGCAAAATATTCTCACGCATCATCATGCAACATTCTGCCCCTACCAGATGTTGTTGTTGCTGTTGCAAGTGGGGCAGGCATGGAATTGAGGGTGGGTTGAGATTCTGGCACATCTACATCTACAGCTACAGCTACATCTACAGAAGGAATCGTAGATGATTCCTTTCCTATTAGCCACCTCCCACTCCTCTTCAACCTTTTGCGGCTACTTTAGGCCTAAGGTCACGCCCTTGGAGGTCGCCCCAAAACTGTATAACGAAATTAGGAGATCGATTACATTTCGAGGCACATCTTTGGTTGCAGCTGCAGCCCGCCCGCCGCCCGTCGTCCTGCCGCCACTAGAAAACCAAAACCCATAGAATGCCCAGCCATGCAAATTCTTAAAGATATTTTAATATATTTGACATCTCGTTGTGGCAACTGAATCGAGAATGAATCGGAGATGAATGAATCGGAAACAGAAACAGTCGCCAGTCTCTCAAGTGACCAACATGCAGGCTTAGCCTAGCCTGGCCTGGCCTGGCGGCCTCCTTCTTGTGGGTTTTTCTCTGTCAATGGAAATGGAAATGAAAGAAACACCACGCCCCGTGCTGAGACCAAAATACAAATCCTATTCGCAGAACAATGCCAATGAATGCCCGAAGGAAACCCAAGAAGAACTCATGCAACAATTGCCTGCCACTCTGCCGCACGATAAACCACTTGAGTAATCAATCAAAGCGATAGGCAACCCATGAGACGGAGGAGGAGGAGAGTCTTGTAATGAATATTTAAAGATGGAAATTATCGCAATTCAAGGAACCCCCGAAAAGGGGGAGGGACTTTGCATAAATGATAGCCCGTTGCTGGAAACAATAGACCAATATCTCGAGGCTTTGCATACCCTTTTGCCCCCTGAAACCCCGAAAGTACCCCCGAAAGTACTATAATGCGATAATTTGAGCACAAAAGTGCCCGATCCCTTGATCCCTTGTTCTGTTCGGTTCGGGTCTAATCTCCACTTGGAGACCGACCTTTCCTATACAACAAATATTTCTTGTAATCAATATGGAAATGGATGGAAAAGTTCGAGAGGCGGAGGCCTCCTCTTCTTGCCCCCTCCGCTGCTCAAGTGAGCAAATGCCACGGAATATGAAACAAAAATAACACAAAAGCCTTCAAGAGTACTACTATACTGTTCTTTAAGAGTATGCCAAGCCCTATAGAGTGGGTCTACCCTTCCCTCCCTTTCTCAGGATATTGTGTGGCATTGTGAGGAGAGAGCGTGCGATGTCTTATTTGTAGGACAAGACGAGGGTTAAGGATCGAAGGATCGAGCTGCAGAAAGAGTTCTCTGATGATGTTGTTTCTGTAAATAATTTCGCCCTCCTTCCATACTTTCATCTGCCACTTGGCGAGTGATCCAATCAATGAATTTATGATGATTCCTTTGTAATGATGATTCCAATGTACATATTTTATAGCACTAACATGCCAATAAATGCATAAAACTCCACCGCCCTCCATCCCTCCTCACTCCTCCTTCGTACTACAATAAGAATTGATGTGCCCAAGGCGAACCCAGGGCGAACCCTCGCTCAATTGGCGGTAGATCTAACCCCAAAAAATTTTAATAAAAGGGCTACCAGGGAACCCCCGAAAACGGGACAGAATGCAATGAAAGTTTCCATCAGCTTCAACGTGGACACCCGAGGAATACTCTACTCTGCCTCGTATTTGCCACTTAATTGAGATTAATTGAAGTTATGTGCCGCCTGCCACTGCCACACTGCCTCGCATCTGAATAAACACACAACATTGCAGCCATTTTGTTTATGACTGCGTTTTATGTGCACACAAAACAGCAAAACAACCAAACAACCAAACAACAATCGTCGCTGCAGGGAAATATTGTATTATTAATAATTAAACAAGAGGAGGCAGGGGTGGGGAGGGGTACACGGAGGCACCCCAAAAATAGTTGTAGAACCCAAAAACCCAGAGATGAGAGAATTTTTATTAAATTAAATTGAGTGCGACGGAGTTTCAATCGAAGGGCCAATGCCAGGCGGAAGCGGGGCATTAGCAGCAGACCCGAAAAGCAGTCAGTCACGGCGTATCTTATAGATACATTTGCTACGACTACTATGCGAGCAGGCGAGTGATGCAAATCAAATGCATGCCCAAGCCACACACACACGAGGTGAATGCACTCTGCCACAGTCACAGCCACTGCTGCCACAGCCACTGCTGCCACAGCCACTGCTGCCACAGCCACTGCTGCCACAGCCACTGCTGTCACTGCTGTTGCTGCTTCTTATGTTATGGATCTCCATTTCCATCTCCTGGCTGCCCCTCTAATTGGTAATGGAATGGTGTTTATGGTGTAGTTTGTGTGTGGTGTTCGTGTTAATAGTTCTCTCTGTCTCCCTCTCTCTCTCTCGTTTGTTCTGGTAAAAGTCAAAACTAGACAATTTAAGCTAATTGACATTCAAAATGCAGTTGAATAAACTTTTTGAAAGGCAGACACGACACGCCAGAGAGCTGCCACTGCTGCAGCAATGGAATGGACTAGAGAGAGAGAGATAATGTTGCTTAAACATTCATTGGAACTTCCGTGAATTCCATAAAGGATTTTAAAGGATCGTTCATCATCTGGCAACCCCAACCCCCCAGCCCTTGCCATGCCATAGACAAGAGGAGAAGGGTGCATTGCCGGTGCCACTGCCTATGCCCATCATTTATAAATTGCCGTATCAAATAAAGGCAAACGCTTGAGCAAATCCATTTAATTGCCGCTTCGATGGGCGATGGCTGTGTTCTGAGCCTCTGAATCCTTTGATGGCCGTGAAATGTTGTCCTGGCCTCCGCAATCAAAGGCAATCGGCTATCGGGCAATCGGGGGAAACAACGCGGATTCGAGTGTCCTCCTCCGGATGTGTGTTCGCACTCGTGTAAACATGCGTTTGTCATTAGACACACCGGAAATATTGACAGCATTCGACACGCGGCGCACGACCATGGAACAGGAACCAGGAACCAGGCACAGCCACTGCACAGCTCTTGCCACTTTTTGTTGCCATTTGATTTTTTAAAATTACAAAATTTTCAATTTCTCAATTGTTCTGCCCAAGTCTCGCGTCCTTGGGTCCTTGCGCTTGAATAAACAGCATTAGATCTTCGAGGATCGTTCTCTGGGACCCTGCAACTCGGGTGGAATGTGGAAACAGAGGGGTGTGCTGCTGCTGCTGCTGCTGCGTCGTGTGTCCTTTGTGTGTCCGAAGGGGCGTCTTTGTTTGCTCTAAACTGTCGTCGCCGTGTCGAATTGTCGGATTGTCCTGAGTTTTTTCTGGTTTTTGTATTTTTTAGCTTCCAAGTACCTGAAATTTTTAACAGTTTTGGGCTCCTCGAGAGTCTACTAATTACATTTTATTGCGTGGCACGAATTGTGTGGCAAGTGTGAATAATCTGCGATGTTTTTTACGGTGTGAAATCGATCCATTTTCCATTTCCAGAGCAGCCTTGATTGGTAGGACATCAAAGATCTATTTGGCTCGGGATTCTCGGAAGAGAAATCGAAATTCTACGGAATATTATCCCAGAATTGTGATCTAATGTGCCACACGAAATGCCACGCGCTCTGCTGCTGCTGTTGTGGCATGGAATGTGCGTTGCAATGCGGGTATCTCACGGATCTATCGATGGAGTGTACTATGATGGAGTGTGAGAGGGAGCAGATTCCTCTCTAAATATCTCATGTAATCCAATGCCATAATTTCCACAAATTTCCACACACAAAAACCCAAAACAAATGCAAATATAATGCAGAAAAAAATGATTGAAAAACGTGGGAAAAATATGAAAATATTTGTTGGTGGCTCTCGGTAATCCTTCTCTCTCATAATCGTTTGTTCCTCGATGCTGCAAGGTCAGTGGACAAAGGATAGAAAGGACCCTAGACAATGGAGTGCAGTGTGAAGATAAATATTTACGTTGATGTAAGCCCATTAACATGAACATTAACGTTAACAAGAGACTACAACAAGAAGAGTCCACACCTGACCTGGGACCTGAACCTGACCCCCGACCTCTGCTTGTTTAGACAGATTAGAGAGAGAGACAGACAAAGAGTGTGAGAGAGGGACACACAGAGCTACTTAGCGAACGGACAAGCGATGGACAAGCGGTCCAACGATCACTTGTCGCCTGTGCGCGGATCAGTCCATGGAATTGAGTTCCCAAATGTTGCCCCCCCCCACCCCAGCCCTTCTTCTGCTGCTTGCAACATTTCAATTTTCCCATTTTCCGGGTCCAATCCGACTATCGCAGGCCCACGATCTCCCTTCGCCGCAGGACACTCCACTCGCAACGGCAGCAGCGACAGCGGCGCTCCTCGGACTGGGACCCATGCGGAGTGTGAATCGTTTTATCGCTTTGACTCGATCTCTCTTTCCCTCTCCCTCTCTCTCTCTTTTACTTGTCGTTTATGTTGTTTTCTGTTTCATTTATCAGTTTGTGGAAGTGTCCAACGACCGATGAACAATGAGAAATTATGAGACTCTAGCTTTAAATCATTTACCATCTATCGTTAGGTCCTGCCATCCAGCTATGATCCTGCCATGATTCGATCCTAGGCTGCTCATTGGCCTTATCTGAATGTTGGGATCTCCCTGGGCCTCTGCTCGTTAGTCCTTCGAATGATTTCCTATATGCGGTTGTAATTGCGGCTGTTCTGACTTGTAGCGATTACAAGCCATTCCATGCAGGAAGTATGCAGGAAGTTCCAGTTAATTAGCCGCGAATTGTTGTCCCGAGATGTGCAATGCTCGATAAGCTTCACTTTTTGGGGAGGAAGCTGCTAGCTGGTGAAAGCAGGCAACTTTCTAAAGAGAGGTACACTCAATAATGCAATGAACTGTAAGAACTATTCACTTATTAGAGTTTATTTAGGGAAGAATTGAAGAACCTATACAATTATTAAACTTTATTTAGGGAAGAATTGAGATAGATATTCATACTTATAGTCGATTTTCAATGCAAATGTTTACGACTGAACGACAGTTTCCTATGGAGGTCTACAGTGTCTAAAGATCTCTGACTCTTCCAGAGTTTTCTCTCGCACATGCTGGGCATGCCTTGGTGTACCCTTCCATGCCATATGCCCATCACTCTGACACTCTTTCTAATCCGTTTTCGAAATCCCTTTCAGATGCAGAGACCAGAGACAGAGCTAGAGAGCCTGCTTCTATGGGCGTAACCTTCCCACGAAACCGCAGATGCAGATACAAATAGACAGACACTCTGCCAAATGATGGGGTAAGTAATCATTGAATTTACGATGACATTTATGCCTAAATTTTGGTTTAGATTTTATGACCAGCAACTATCGTGCATTGCTTTTGAGAGTGAAATGGGGAAAAGAGTTCGCTCTCTGTGGCCCCCGCGGGGAGAGTGTCAAATAAATTTGATTGGAAAGTGATCTCGTAATTGAAACGGTAGAACGGTAGTTAATTTTCGGGCCTCATTAACGGGGCCACACCCACCGCATAAGCTAAGGCCATGGACGAGACCATGGTCCCAGGTAGAGAGCCCTCGCTCGCTCGCTCGCTCTCAGCTCTCTTGCGTGTATTAATGCAACGTCATGACTTTCTTCCGTGTCAACGCCCCTCGGGCGCACCCTTTCGGCATCGTTTGGGTATCGTGAAGGAGATGTAATCCTTTTTTTTTTGGGTGCTATCGCGTGCTACAAGGCGTCCGATCTCCGAGATCTTTGCCTGGCAAGAAAGAGCGCCGCACTGCGGGATGGCTGCTCATTCTTCTCTTCTCCTCTCCTCTCTGTTCTCTTGTGCTCGTTCGTGTCATAATTGCATGGCTGTCGGCTGTCGGCGGTCGTCGGCTGTCGGAAGTGTGAAAATTACGGTGTTTCCTTTGCCCCGTTACCGTTACCCTTCCAGTCGGACGGGACAGTCGCTTAATGATTGTATTTGTGTTTGCTTTATCTTTGACTTGAGATCGTAGCTGAAGGAATTCCTTCCTTCTTTCATTTGGAAGGATTTTTGTTGCCAGGATCTGCTAGGGTCCTAGGGGTTGCTTCTTGTGTCCTTTCGTTTTCGTTTTTAGTTTTTTTTGCGTGCTAAATTGTGTGTTTTACGATCTTCCACCGATCTCTTCGAGGAGATAGCGTCCCCAGACGGTGATTGCTGTTTCGGTTTTTTATTTTGCAAGCGTTTAATTCTTTATCGTTATCGCCGGTTAGAGATCGTGAGAAGTAGTGCCGTTAGAAGTCCGTAACTCCATTTTGTTGCAGCTCCAACTCTCATTTCTCTTTCTCTTCCTCTCTGTTTCTCTCTGGCAAATACTGCCTGCCCCAAAACCTCTGGCTGTGGCATCTGTCATCAGGCCATCCTGCCATCCATTGTGTCGCCAGGTGTATGGCCATGCCCCTTTCTCCCCTCCCCAATACCCCAACAGTACACAAACAGCTGTCCCCCTCTATGCCCCTCTACACCCCGCAGTCATTGTTGAACTCTTGGGTTTTTTTTTTGTTGAACTGAAACTTAATTAGCTTTGACTCTGGCTTTGGCTTTGGCTTGGAGGATGGGGAACAATCGGGGGAACAGAGGAGGAGTGGAGGGGGTACTGTGGGGGGCACTCGGTATCATGAAATTATCCAGTGGAGCGCACGCTTCCAGGGAACGAGCGCGTGCTGCTGCACTCCACACCACTCCAGTCCATGCAGTTGGGGATGGGGCACACCGCAGGTGCTAGAGCAGGGCAGAACCACTCGTTACACCCCCCTCTGCTCTCCTCTGTCCCTCCCCTGTTCCTTCTACAGCTCCATTCTCCATCGCCAGCTGGCTACCGTCACCCAATCAAAGGCACTCCGAGTACCCACATAATCATTCCAGTTTTCCGCCAGTGTGTGTGTGTGTGTGTATCCACGTGTCTGTGACTGTGTGTGTGTGTGCGTCGGATAATTTCGGATAGAAATGGATAAACGACCGACGACGACGACCGATGACTGGAAAGGGGCAGCCAATGGCAGCACACGAGCTGCACAAAAACAAGAAACCACCCTGCCTGCCTGCCTGCTGCCTGCCGCTGTGCTGCATGCAACCGAGGCAGCCCTCTGCCGCTTCGGCCAAAGGGAACTTAACTCCAGTGCGCGGACCAGGTTCCAGCAGTCAATCTTGCGCAGTCGTTGCGAACGGACGTCCACGTCGCGACGCTTCAGAGAAAAGAGAGAACAAAAAAAAAAGAAGTGAAGAGAAAGAGAGAGAGTTTCGATTTGTGATCATTGAGACGAGAATAAAAGTGAAGAATAAATAAATAAAGTGAAAGAACTAAACACACAAAATGGTGATGACCGAAATGCCTATTCCCATGCCCATGCCTGTGCCCGTGCCAGTGCCCAGTCCGCCGGCCACCAAATCCCGCATCCAGATCGACTGGGACATCAACGACTCAAAGATGCCGACGGTCACGGAGTTCGACGAGTTCAGCGACTGGGCGAATGGCCACTGTCGCCTCATCTACGGCCACCAGAGCGACGAGGCCCGGAAGCACGCCAGCGGCTGGGCGATGCGCAACACCAACAACCACAACGTGAACATCCTGAAGAAGAGCTGCCTCGGCGTGCTCCTCTGCAGCGCCAAGTGCAAGCTGCCGAACGGCGGCAGCGTCCACCTGCGGCCCGCCATCTGCGACAAGGCGCGTCGCAAGCAGCAGGGCAAACAGTGCCCCAATAGGTAAGTCGTGTGGCTCGCACGAGAATCCTCCACAGAATGCTAACAGATTCGTCTTCCCCTTTGGTTGTGCAGGAACTGCAATGGACGCCTGGAGATTCAGGCCTGCCGCGGCCACTGCGGCTACCCCGTCACGCACTTCTGGCGGCGTGACGGCAACGGGATTTACTTCCAGGCGAAGGGCACCCACGACCATCCGCGGCCCGAGGCCAAGGGCTCGACGGAAGCGCGTCGCCTGCTCGCCGGCGGCAGACGCGTCCGCAGCCTGGCCGTGATGCTGGCCCGAGACGCGGCCCTCAGCGACAAACTGTGCAGCCTGCGGCCCAGCAAGCGACAGGCCAAGACACAGCTGCTCCAGGAGACGGGCAGCAAGCGGAAGAGGATGGAGGTGCCACAGCAGGGCCCCAGTCAGGAGGGACTCCTCCAGGGAGCCACAGTCACCACAGCCGTCGCCGCCGCCGCCTATCTGTCCACATCCACTCCCCTTCCCAGCTCGAACTTCAATGCCCAGCAGAGCGGCTACCCAGCGGGAAAATGGGAGAATGCCAGCCAGTGGAGCGGAGGAGATCTATACTCCGCCTATGCAGGACAGCAGGAGGGAGGAGCAGGCGCCTACGACAATGCGGCAATGTACAACGGCTACAGCATGCTGCACTCCCCGCTCTCCTCCCACAGCTCCACCGCCAGCTACTACCAGGAGAACCTCCAGCAGCAACAGCACCAGCAGCAGCAGCAGCAACATCAAGGGCAGTTGCAGCTTCCCTCCGTCCAGGAGACGATGAATGCCAGCTACGAGCCACCGATGCCCGCCAGCTATCCGTGTGGCATGCCCCTGTACGAGAGCTGCGATGACACCTCCAGCCTCACGAGCAGCAGCGGCTACAGCTCCGAGGATTACAGCTACTTGAATGGATATCATCTGGCTGGATCGGAATCAGGTTTGGGATCTGCAACAGGAGCGGGATCCCTGGATGTCAGCAGCCACAATCCATCTGCCCAGGACAGCTTCTATACGACCAGCTCCGAGATCTTCAGTGTCTTCGAGTCCACGTTGAATGGTGTGGGGATGTTCTACGACGAGCCAACCGCCTACCAGCAGACGAGCTACCAGCAGCAGCAGCAGCAGCAGCATCCGCAGCAGCAGCAACAGCAGGAGGCCGCAGCGGACTACTACTACAGCAACACGGGAGTGGACAACGTGTGGAACATCCAGATGGACGCCGCGAGTGCGTATCATCCGAGCATAGGAGCGGGATCAGCGCCAACGGATCCCGTCTATTGCTAGAACCAACTCCAACCCCGATCTACCACCCACCCACCCACTCAAGTGTTGTTCTTGTTCTAGTCTGTAATTGATTTCAATCCACCAATTCCCCTGTTTGTTGGTTCTATTATTATTAATCTATTATGAAAATTGAATGTTTTCTTAGTCACTTAGTCACTTGTTTCCTCCCCCAGAGCTACTCCAAAGTTTAAGCCTAAGTATCTGCATCTCTAAGTACATTCCGTGCATAAGTATCTCGTAGATATACTCGTATACATTAAGGACATCAAGCGACATCGCCCACCTATTTATTGTACTCTCGTATGAGCCTTTGCCTAGTAATAAAACGATTTTTGAGAAAACCTATTTTATAGATTGATTGACTGATCGATTGATCGAAATCACAAAAGATAAACGGAGAATTTATTTGGGATGGTAATTGATTTGGTTTTCTCTGTACCTGTTTTGCGATGAACTGTAATACTATCTTACGGAATCATTCTGCATCCATATTCACCGCCTGGTCCTCGCCTTCGGTGTCAGTCACTCTCACTCGAGGACCTTTCGCGAGCATTGCCAGCACTCCAGGAAGAATCCTCTGCGAAACTCTTCAGTCAATCTTCAACTTTGCAGATCTTGCAGGATCTCCCGAAGCATGGCCTGCACATCCTGCGGGTCTTTCTGTACGCCTCGTGGGCGATCCTGGTTAGGTCTTCCCTTTCGCGGGCCGCCTCAAGCATAGAATCTTCGGCTATGTTCATGGAACGTTGCCCTACAGCGCGGTGGGGGCTGCGACTGCGGATTCGTTCTTGCTTCGGATCTTGCCGGATGGCTGCTCTCTGTTGTCTTGCACGCCTCGAGCGGCGTCGGTGTAGATCTTGGATCTCGGAAACCAATGCCGAGGCGGTTCTACCTTCCCATGCAGCTCGGTGGCGACTGCGACTGCGTGGCTGTTTCTGGGTGGAGAGATCTTCTCCGAGTCGTTTTGCACTCTTACGACGACGTGGCTGTCTTTGAGGAAGCATCGGAGAAACCACTTAAACTTACGACGACCAGAATAATTAGTGTTTCGATCGTTCCAAAGGTTTCATTAACTATTATTATTGATTTGGGACATGTGTAGTTCTGTAATATTCTTATATTCGATGTTGTTTGAGCAAAGTATAGTTTTGAAATGAAATGATGTTCTCCAAATGTAAGACAGATCGATTTCAGGGCATACTTTCTGGGGGAAAAAACTCATTGACAATGATCGAAACTCGTAGAGTAGAGTGTTTTAGAGAGAGAGATATACCCACAGATCTGTATATCTAGCATTAATTAACTCTTTGTTCGGGTTTACCCTCTGCCACTTCCTTTGGCATTTGAAGAGTGCTAATATTTCCATGTAATCGCCTCTAAACCGAAGAGAGATGACGATCTCTCCATTAGTGTGCAAAAAATCAGCATTAACAAATTGCCACCGTATCCGTATCCCCGTATCACCGTATCCTGCATTCCAAATGAGTTTGCGAATCCTTTTGCGAGTGAAACCTCAACCCTGGCAAAAATCTGCATTTGGCAAGGGATTCGCTCAGTCAGTCATTCATTCATTCACGCGCATATTGAATTACACCGACGGACAATGGGATCAGCGTCAATAAATTTGCATAATACTCATCGGTTGTACCTTTGCGCCCATTTCCATGCCCATGCCCCTCCCCTGCACCCAGTTCCCTCTGCCAGGATAACACGAAATGTGCAACGGCAGAGGCAGAGTCAGAGTCAGCGACTCCCGACTTCATTAGCATTCAGGGCTAATCAAACACTCCAGAAGAAGAAGGAGGAGGGGGAGAAAGGAGAGCGTGCACGAGGAGGCTGCCTCGACAGGAAGCACACGGTCGGTCTCTGTGTCCTGATTTATGGCTGGAAATTACCATAAATGAAATCAAAACATTTTAAATGTTTTCATTTGGCAAAGGGCCAGGTCGGGGGCAGGCAGGGGTTTCATTGCATTAGCCATAGGCTTTATATGCAAATACAATTTGAAACAAAGTCATTCCATTCCACTCGATGCTGTATCTCTCCTAGTGTGCGAATATCCTTGAAGGTCGCACGCGTCCTTCCGCCTGCCAGTGGCTGTGGCACACGACGAAGTTTTTTTTCCCAAACATGACAACTACGAGTACGAGTACGAGTAATGGGCGTTTTGTTTATGGTCGCTCTCAAACCCCCATTAGGGTTGAGCTCTGGAGAGTACAACCCAGCCCAGCCCAACCCAACCCCTTCTCCCCTACCCCTACCCTCTTCAATCGCCTGGCAATCAACCTTTTTTTTATAATTTTAATTATTTATAATCGGTTTAAAAAAAAAACAGAAACAAAACACAGAATAGAAATCTAAATAGTAATAGAGTGGCGCTTGACAGGAGCTCAGCCTTTTGCCGCGACCCGTGACCCTTGATTCGGGATATTGGGAAATTTGGAATATAATTTTATTCGAATTTTTTTTAACATCTGACAGGAGCAGAATTCGTAGTATATCTTCACTATTGCTGGTTGAACTGTCGAACTTTTCGTGGTTCAGTAAACTTTGTTTATCCGCTGGAATTGGCTGATTGATACTAAGAGGACCCCTGTCAATCCGTCAGTCCATCAGTCCGTTTGCTACCAGCATTGATATTAGAATTTAATGACAGTTGAACTCTCAAGAGTGTGACTTTTGCGGTGACTCTTCACACTTCATCGGCAGATCAGAGGATCTGCAGGAGCTGCAGCTGCAGATATGACGGAAAACGATTAACTATTTATTTTATAGGAGCAATACGTGCCACATAAAACGTCAAAGTCAACGTCAAAGGCCTTGCCCCGAGTGTTGCCACAATAAAGCGTACACGAGACAATGTGGCAAAATCTCATCTGAACCTATTTAGGAGTGTCCACTTCAAAGGACACAATGGGAGCTAAACCAACGCCTCTCATCGCAACAAATGAGGCGCATTTAATGTGACTTCAATGACTCCTAGTCCTGGCCTGCCCCTGCTCTCGCGTCCGAGTAAACGACCTGAAAAATGCGAGTGACATGCGTGGAAGCGGCAGTCCCGCAAAACACAGCAAATTGTGCGGTCGGTTTCTCTCTGCTTATTGCACTTCGGTGGTGGGTCACCGTGAAAAATGTCTTTGCAAACAATGAGAGCAGCAGCAGCGAGGATATCAATCGAAAGCATTCAAAAGGGATCTTCTCAGAGACCATGCGAGGCGGGAGAGCAACTATAAGCTGAATGCTGTGAAAATTCATGTAATTTATTAATATTCAATAACTGTCATACCAGCTAGCTTTAATAGTGACCTATGAGTTTTCCAGCATGTAGCTTTTGTTTGCCGTTTACCAAATACATTTCAGTTTTTGTCAAGTTACACATCGATGTTGCATGGCGTTGATCTGTTGTCAGAGTGCAGTTCAACCGCTAATTTTAAACATTTTCGTTAAATTCTTTTTCAAAATGAATTACATTTGAAATAGAAATACAGAGATACTTATTAGTCTAGTTAAAGTCTATGAATTCCACAGGAATTGAATTTGCGCAATCCTCACTAAATCCACGTCTGCCAATTCGTGATGTATTATGTTATTACATATACATACTTATATACTGACGTGTTCATGGAGATCCAAAGCTGCATATCGTTTTTTACTTGTCCTCAGGGTTTGCGGTGGACACACCGCTGATTGGGCGTTTATACTCTTCAGGGTGCGTACGGATATGCTGTTTGTGTTTGAATTTGCTGTGAAATCTCATCAAGCAGTGACAGCACTGGTAGGGTCCTTCTTCCGTGTGCTCACGCATGTGATTTCGCAGCGTGCTGGCTTGGGCGAAGTCCCTTGGGCACAGTGTGCATTCATGTCGCTTCCCTTCATGAGATTGTATGTGTAAGTTGCAATTCGTCTTTTGTGAAAAGGTCTTGTGGCAGTGTGTGCAATGGTAGGGTCGTTCCCTTGTGTGAGTGAGGGTGTGCTTTTTGAGATTGCTTTTATATGCAAAGGACATCGAGCACTGGGAGCATTGGTGGGCTCGTTCGCCGGTATGCGTATCCATGTGCTTCTTGACATCGTACTGATCAACAAAAAACTTTGGGCATTCGGGGCATTTGTGGGTTCTTTTGCCCGTGTGCCTATAGGCGTGCCTTGCCAGAGCGACTCTTTGCTTAAATGCCTTCGAACAGAGAACGCATTGGTATGGTCGTTCGTCTTTGTGAGCACGGATAGGATTTGGGAGAGGTATCTTTTGGTCTGATGATTGCTCACTCTCGCAATCGTAGAGTTCCCAGTCTTCGTCTTCCTTATTTTCACCAAGGGCTTTTTCCTTATCCTCCGAGTCCTCCATCAGCTCGAAATAGAGATTATGGCTCCGCTGGCAGGTTCTCTTAAGCTGGAAGGCACTCACTGCATCCTCAAGGCAAGGCGGACATATGGTTTCGGGTAGGGAATCACCTCGCCTAACCACGTACCCCGTGCACTCCGATATCATGTCAGCAATGCCAGTGCTGTCCCATTTTTGGGTCGCATTAAAAATGTTTGTAAATGCTGCTCCGGGCGTGGACGTTCCCATGCAAACTCTGCATATTTCCTCCATTGTCCTGTAACGAAATAAATCTGTAATAAACGGAATACAACGCAAATAATTAAACAACGAACCAGAATTGGGAATTCACAGGATTTTATTATTTTATTTTTATTTTTTGCAATTGCATTGCTGATTGTTGTGTTGTGATTTCAGCTGTTAGACCAGCTGATTTCTTGGATGTGCTGTTAGGCGCAATAGTGTTACAAATAATGTTAGCAGCAGCAGCTTTGTGGCATTTAACAACACCAGTGTTGCCAACTTTTGGTTGAAAAAAAAGCTGTTTTTAACGGGGAAAAAAGTTAAAAAAAGCTGAAAAATTAAAAAATAAAGCGGAAAAAAGCCAAACGCATTTCTAAAAAATCCAGAATTCCCGCTTCCCGCATTTGCAAAATTAATCCCGCAATTAGGCATCAAAAAAAGCCAGATTTGACGGGAAAAAAGCGAAATTGGCAACACTGAACAACACTTTTACAATAAGTAGCGGACCCGGTGCACAGCACTTTTCGTATACATATATGCAACAAGTTAAGTCATTTTTCCAACAAATAACGGTGCAAGTGTTAAGTGTAGTTCCAACTCGAAATAATTAAGCATAAAGTGAAGCAACACCTCCGATCCGACTACTATCTACTATACGAGAAAAGGCAATGTCGGCCACGAGATTCCTGAGTGCCGTTGGCCAGATTTCGAGGCAGCAATTGTTGCAAAATAGATGCAGCAGCAGAGGTAGGCCATAGCCCATACCGTTTCCAGATCGAATGAAGATGTAATAATGCAAAAAGAGGAGCAATGCACCCACCAGGAGTAGACAGGAGAGAGGGAAGAGCTGCTGCTGCTGTCCGCCGCCGATCAGCCGCATAACTGGACTTTGAACTTTGTACTCGCTCTCCCTTGACGTAGCTAATTTTGCGTCCGTGTCTGTGTGTGTGTGTGTCTTATGAGAGCTGTTTGACGATAATATGTATGCCATCAGCGATTTGATTATGTGCTCTGTTCACCCCTTTGCAGCCCTCTCCGCCGCAACCCTACTACAGCGTCACCGTCTAATGTCCACAAATCCCGCTCCGGCTGTGGCCAATGCGGGGGCCAACAAGCATCTGCACACGAAGGTGGTCAATGGAGTGCTGGTCATCAGGTTCGACTCCCCCAACGTGAAGGTCAACTCCCTGGGCAGCGAGGTCAGCGACGAGTTTGAGCGTGTGATCAAGGACCTCGAGACGAATCCTGCAGTCAACTCGGCCGTCCTCATCTCCGGCAAACCAGGATGCTTTGTTGCTGGCGCCGATATTGGGATGCTTGAGGCCTGCCAGACGGCGGAGGAGGCGTCACTCATCTCGCACGGCGCCCAGCTGATGTTCGACCGCATGGAGCGCAGCCGCAAGCCAATCGTAGCCGCCATCAATGGCGTGTGCCTGGGCGGAGGCCTGGAGCTGGCCCTCGCCTGCCACTACCGCATCGCCACCAAGGACAGCAAGACCAAGCTGGGTCTGCCCGAGGTCATGCTGGGTCTCCTGCCCGGCGGCGGCGGCACTGTGCGTCTGCCTAAGCTCACGTCTGTGCCCACTGCCCTGGACATGGAGCTGACGGGCAAGCAGGTGCGTGCCGACAGGGCCAAGCGCCTGGGCATCGTCGATCTGCTGGTGGATACCCTCGGTCCTGGACTGCAGCCTGCCGAACAGAACACCATGGAGTACCTGGAGAAGACTGCCGTGGAGGTTGCCAAGGATTTGGCCAGCGGAAAACTTCGCGTAAGATATCCCAGCTTTTTCCAGTCGAAATTCATTATATAATCGAATCCGTGCCGTGTGTAGGTGAATCGCGAGAAGACCGGTCTGGTAAACAAAATCCAATCCCTGGTCATGGACACGGACTTTGTGAAGAACAAGATTTTCGACACTGCCCGGAAGCAAGTGATGAAGGCCTCGAACGGTCTCTATCCTGCTCCCCTGAAGGTGAAACACACATAATCATAATCTTCCTCTTTCGCATGGCTAACTGTTGCTTCATCCGCTTCAATAGATCCTTGATGTGATCCGCACCGGCGTGGACAAGGGCCCTGATGCAGGCTACGAAGCAGAGCGCAAGGGCTTTGGCGAGCTCTCGGCCACACCAGAGTCCAAGGGTCTCATCGCCCTCTTCCGCGGCCAGACCGAGTGCAAGAAGAACCGCTTTGGCAAGCCCCAGCGTCCGGCTAAGACGGTCGGCGTGCTGGGAGCTGGACTCATGGGCGCTGGCATTGTGCAGGTGTCCGTGGACAAGGGCTACGAGGTGGTGATGAAGGATGCCACTGATGCGGGCCTGGCACGCGGCATTGGCCAAGTGCAGAAGGGCCTGGAGACGGCCATCAAGCGCAAGCGGATCTCTGCCCTCGATCGTGATCAGACGCTGGCACATCTGCGTCCCACCCTCGACTACAGCGACTTCAAGAACGCCGACATCGTGATCGAGGCCGTCTTCGAGGACATCAACATCAAGCACCGTGTGATCAAGGAGCTGGAGGCCGTCGTGCCCGCCCATTGCGTGATCGCGACCAACACCAGCGCCATTCCCATCACCAAGATTGCCGCTGGCAGCTCCAGGCCCGAGAAGGTCGTGGGCATGCACTACTTCTCTCCCGTGGACAAGATGCAGCTGCTCGAGATCATCACGCACCCGGGCACCTCCAAGGACACCGTGGCCCAGGCCGTGGCCGTTGGCCTCAAGCAAGGCAAGGTTGTCATCACCGTGGGCGACGGTCCCGGCTTCTACACCACCCGCATCCTCTCCACCATGCTGTCGGAGGCCATAAGGTAAGTCTGCCGTGTGATTCCTTGAGACAACTCTCACAACCCGTTTTCAGACTGCTGCAGGAGGGCGTGGACCCCAAGGATCTGGACCAGTACACGAAGAAGTTCGGATTCCCGGTGGGCGCTGCCACTTTGGCCGACGAGGTCGGCATCGATGTGGGCTCCCACATTGCTGTGGATCTGGCCAAGGCCTTCGGCGAGCGCATTGCCGGCGGCAATCTGGAGGTGATGTCAGACCTGGTGCTGGCCGGCTTCCTGGGCCGCAAATCTGGCAAGGGCATCTTCCTTTACGATGGCCAGCGGAAGGGCAGCCGTCCGGTGAACAACGATGCTCTGGAAATCATCAAGCAGAAGTATGCGCTGGTCTCGAAGGGCGCCAACACCCCAGAGGATCTGACCCTGCGCATGGTGTCGCGCTTCATCAACGAGGCTGTGCTCTGCCTGGAGGAGAAGATCCTCGACAGTCCACTGGAGGGCGATGTAGGCGCTGTCTTTGGCCTGGGCTTCCCCCCATTCTCCGGCGGTCCCTTCCGCTGGGTGGACCAGTACGGAGCCGGCAAGCTGGTCAGCAAAATGCAGTCGTACGCCGACCTGTACGGAGCCCCCTTCAAGCCTGCCCAAACCCTGCTCGACATGGCCAAGGATACTTCAAAGAAATTCTACCCAAAGACTGGTTCCTCAAAGTTGTAAACGATCCCCAACCCAGCCCCCAGGACCACGAAGGTCAACGAAAATTAGATTAGGTTTTAGTTAACATTAGGAGCCACCGCAGGGAGGCTTCCTTTTGCATTTCTCTACGCAAGGAACTGCGTGTACGAGTAGCAAGTGGACGGACTCGCAGACCCAGTCGCCCCAAGGGCAAAGCCATGGCCGCCCCCAGGGCATGTCCATTGTTGAAGTTTCAATTAAAGATTAATATCGTGTACTATTTTCATACTCACATTTGACGATTTATTTGACACAGCAATGGGTTACTTTATCTCTGACTCAACACGGAACACTTTGTACATCGATGCTAGAAATCTATACTATATATATGTATATATATGCTATACAATGCGAGGACACACACACTATATACAGGGGGGTGGGTCCCCTTCCTAGAACTATATCCTAATCCTTACTCATTGAGCGCACACAACACATGGACAGTGAGCGGACTGGAGCGGTCGGCTTTGTCCTACACTCCAGTCCAGTTTTAAGATACTAACTAAGCAAATTGGCCTACATCTAGTTAGTGACTAGTGACGGTTCTACTTGCGCCAGTCGCGCCCTGAACTCCGCTGCTGCTGCCTGCCCGCCGCGCTGCTTAACGAGCCGCCGCCGTTGCTGCTGCTCCCGGCACTGCCATTCACCACGCATCCTCCGCCGTTGTAGCGCTCCGGTCCAGGGTAGCGGGCCACAACGTCGTCGATGAGCTCCAGGATCCCGATCTTGAATTTGCGTCGCTGCTGCGGCGTCAGTGCCGCAATGTCCGGCAGAATGCTGCGGAAGAACTCCATGTCCGCCACCTCTGCGACGCTCAGTCCCCCATAGAAGTTTGCCCCCCCGTTCGCCATCGTGCTGGTGGCCTCGCACTCCGTCTTGATCCGCTTGGCGCTGCTCGGCTCGAACTGGTGCTGGTGGCTGTGATGGTGGTGGTGGCCGTCCATCGGATGTGACAGCGTGTGCGGGTGGTAGTGCAGCGGTGGGGGCGTGCCGCGACCCCCATCGTTGTAGATCAAGTTCGGGCCCGACTCCGCCAGTTGCACGTCCGGAATGAAGTTCTGCATGCTGTCCGCACTGGCCGTATCGCTTCGGGCGGGCGAACTGCCGCGCGGTGGATGATGACTTATGGGCGTTGATGAGGCAGCACCTCGCTGCATTTTGAGGGTGCTGGCAACGGCGGGGTCGAAGGCGTCGATGGTCTCCTCATCGTCGTTCTCCGACATCGAGTGCTTCATCTGCATGACCTCTCCATTGTTGTTGTTGTTGTTGTTATTGCTGGCGGTGAAGTATTTGTGCTCCTCGTGGGGATGCGGCAGGGGAAGCGCCTGAAGGAGATGCTGCGGCTGTTGCTGGTTCAGGTGGCTCAAGTTCTGATGCTGCTGTGAGAGATGGAAGAGCGTGGCCAGGCTGCTGTTGCCGTCCAACGAATTGCGCGTGGACTTGAGGAAGGGCAGCAGGAAGGCCATGTGCTCTGTTAGGTAGTAGGGCTTGTGCTGCGGCTCCGATCCGCTCTGCTGCTTGATGTAGCGCGAGAGGCAGGCGCGCAGGTTGCGCCACCGCTCCTTGCAATGAATGACTGGGGGAGGCAGACAGAGGAGTAGTACATTGGATTCTTTGGATTTTTGATAGACACTCACCACTTTCACGGGTTTCCTTCGAGATCAGAACCCACGACTTTTCCTGGTTGTCCCTGCAAAATCAGAGGATCGTTAAGTTTTTCCACTGTGAGAGAGAACTGAAACCCCGCCCACTCACCTGTTGCGGTACTCGGGCACCTTCTTGTCGTAGAGGCACTTGTGGGTGCGCACCAGATTGACGAACCGGATGTTAAAGTCCTCGTCCGCCTGCATGACGCGATTCGTGGATCCAATGTTCGCTGGACTATTCCCGTTGTGATAAACAGAGGCTCCTTCCTGGGCCCTCTCCTCGCTGTCGTTGTGGTGGCTGCTGTTGTTGTTGTTATTGTTGGTGCTGCTGCTGCTGCGCGTTGAGGTTGTCATATTCGATGTTCTCCTGGAATACTATCCTGTTCAGAAATATATATATGTATATTAGACTTATACATATGCACATATGTATATATATTAGACATCCACATCTTAGACATGTTTATTCGCAGACATCGGAATGTACGTTAAGATATTGGCAAACAAAGAGAGAAAGAATTCTCGTCTCTTTGCCTCGTTCCATTCGTTTCGTTTTGTTCATATGTCATATGTTTGTGTTGGTTTCGTCTCTCCTGCTGCCTGCTGCTGGGCGCTGCCTTCCCCCTCCCTCACCCCTCATCTGCTCTGTGGCTGCTGTCTCAGCAGCTTTCAAGCGTTGGAGCTTTCTGCCGCTACCCTCTCAGAGAGCATTACGGTGCTCGCCTGAGCCCGTGTCTCTTCTCTGGCAAACGATCGAGAAAGTGTATCAAATGCTTCGGCACCCAACAACGCTAGTTCTGCTCTCTTGTTATATGTTTGTGTGTAAGTTTGTATATTTTTGCGAAACTTAATAAAACATTATGGTTGCTGTTGCTGTTGTTGTTGTTTTAGTAGTTGCTAGTATTTTTTTGCCAGTACAGTTCTGTTTTTGCAAAGCTGGAAAACAACAACGATGATGGCATGGCGCTGGCAACATTGTTTACTTTTCATATGAATATTTTTACTGTTCTTGTTATTGTTATTGCTTCTCCAGACTCGACTTGAAAGCTTTGCCAGTTCCACTGATAACAGCAGCCAGCAGCAGCAGAAACAACAACAACAGCAAACACATTTTGTTTGTGTGTGTAATGCCGTAAAGAAAAAACATGTTAAGCAAATGCAACACTCAGCTCTGTGTGTGCGAATACGATTTCCATTTGCCTGGCGCCGTATCCGTAATTCGCAATGCATTCGCAAAGAGCCTGCTGCGACAGCGACAGCGACGCCGACGACTACCTGTTTCGATTCTAATCAAAAGCCCACTCATTCGGTTGTTGTTTTTTTAAGCGCCTCTCTCGCTCTCTATCTCTCTCTCTCTCTCTCTCTCTCTCTCTGTCTCCGAGTGATTGACTAACAGTTTTTCCCGCCACTTTCAGCACCTTGCAGGCGCCTAAGCGCGACCCACCAGTTTAGACCAGAAACAACGTGCGCACAGTGGGAGAATTTGGCTATGGAGCAGACTGAAAGGAAAGTGATGAAAGCAGAGCACAGTGGAATGAAAATGGAACGTTCTCTCTTCTCTGGATGTGAGGTAAGTGAAACACTCTCTTGTTCCACTGTGCGATTGGGTTGAAGAGGGGGTGGGGGGTGTTGTTGTGTTGTTTTGCCGTCATAATTATTATCAGCGAACATCATAATCATCATTATGATCATTGCGAACGTTGGGGTGCGCGTGTTTTGGTTCTACGTTTTGTTGTTTTTGCTGTTGCTTGAAATGTTATGTGTTTAAGCAGCGAGGTGATAGATTGAAGGAGAGGAGGGAGGGGGTTAACGGCTGGAGGGCAAACAGCAGAAAACTAACAGTGCTCTAGCAATATTTATTGTACTATTACGTCTATTTAACATAAACATACATATGCACGAGTATGTATGTGTGTGTGTGTGTTTATGTGTGTACTCCGAGAAATGTTTATATATTAACAACAATAACAAAAGTAGAAGCAGCGGGGAGCGGAGAGCCCAGGTCTGTGCCTCGAAAAAGTACAGCTACAGCTATAGAACGAAACGTACAAAAAACAAGAAGAAAACCGAAACAGAAATCGAAACAACAACAACAACAACAGCGGAATAATATCGCAAACACAAAAAATACATATTTCTAAAGCTAACAAAAGTTGCAGAAAACCCCCGACTAGCCCCCCTCCATCTCTATCTCTATCGCGCCCTCTCTCTCTCTCTCTGTCTTGGCTCCATGGCCCAGTGACAGCAACAGCAGAGCAATAACTTTTGTTAGATAGAACAACAGCAACAACAACAAAAGCAGCAGCAGTAGCCGCAGCAGAGGGAGCAACAAAAGACACACACAGACACATAGATACGAAGAAACACACAAACACACACACACACATATATGTAGATATAGACTGGGAGCAGCAACAATATGGCTCTTATCGGGGGAATGAAAACGATGCTCATTGGAAACAGTTTCTTGGAGAAGAGAAGGAGATTTCACTTGGTTTTTTGCTATCTTCTATCCATTCTTCATTGTTTGTTATACCTTTTGGTGTTTTTGGTGTTGTTGTCTCTTTGCAGGGTTTTGAATTCAGTTTTCAAATGTCGCCTGGATGCAAGAAAAAACGGCGCCAAAAACTATTTTGTTGCTCCTCTCGCGAGTCGCGACCGAAACAACAGCAACAACGGATTCAAGTCGATTCGACTGACGACTGACGTAACGTACAAAAATGTTGAGTTTGAAATTTGTGCGCTCGGGCGCGCTGCTCCACGGCGGCAGTAGTCGGTAGTCGGTTGTGTCGATGTCGTATGTTTCACCACGTTCAAAAGCGACTAAAACACACAGATACTCGGGCAACGCGACGGGGCCATGGGCGAAAAGTATCTATCGGCGACGTAGAACACACAGAGCCAACAACAACAACAACAACACCGAACGACGTCCAACGAGCGGCGAGCAAACAGAGAACAACAACGCACAAAAACCCTGCTCTCTGTCGCTCGCACACACACAGAGCACACACGGAGCTCACACACATACAGCCGCAGACACAGAGGAGCAGGCAACTGTTTTTATTGTTGCTTTTGTTGCTGACGAACAACAAATAATACAAACAATGCACACAGACGCACACATAAACAGTGAGAGAGACCCACACACACACACACACACACACACCAAGGCAGAGAAACGGCAACTGCGCGATACAAAATGCAAAGAAACAGTGAGACAGCCAGGCAGCGCGGCGGCAGGAGAGCAACAGGGTGAGCGGAGGGGAGGAGAGGCGCGAAAAACAGCAAAGACTAACAAAAATTGTTGCACACTGGGCCCAGAGTCGTGTGTGCACAGAGAGAGGGATCTCGGAGAGGATTTGATCCGCTCATTGTTATTGTTTCCGGTGAGTTTACTGTATTTCAAACACTCTCTAATCCCTGCCAGAACTGTGCGATTTTTAACCGTTTACCTGCGATCGAGGCCCAGTGTGCGCACCTTGTTTTCTCTCTCTAACTCTCAGCGAACATTGAAACCGAAACAGCGACAGTTGCTTACTCAGGCACAGACACAGATGCGGGCACAGATACACTGACGCCGACGTAGACGCCGACGCAGGCAGAGGCAGCAGGCAGTGGCAGCAGCTGCTGCTGCTCGCTCTCAGAATCAACAATAAAAGCGAGCAAACAACACAAAACCATTTGTTGTTGCTCGAAAAGCTCCTATTCCTTTGCTTTGCTGTTCTCTCTCTCTCTGGCACGTTTTTAGGCCTCTCTCTCCCGCAAGCTTTTCAGCGAATTGTTGTTTACATTTGAAATTGTTCAAATATGAACATTTGAAAACGTTGCCGCCAGATGGCGACTGTCACTTCCGGTTTAACGGTCTCACAGGGAATTCAACTCAAAACGGGTCGACCTTATATTGATTAGAACAAAGATACAGATCTATTTTGATATCTAGAAAAGGTTTAACTCATCTGAAAGGTACCTCTAGAGTAATCCCTTCGATTATTTCTACTGCCATCCTTAGTAATTGAATCAAAGAAAGCTCTAGGAAAGCTCTGGGCACACCACACTCACAACTCACACGAGTAGGACAGCCACCTACCCCCACAGCCACTGGGTATGGGGTATTCCGGGCACTTTAATGATTTGTTTACAACTTTGTTGCCCTGCAATTTACCGCAAGCCCATGGCTCCGCTCTGCCTGTCAGCCCTCTCTCTCGTTCTCTCTCGACCCCTTCCTAAAAGGGGAGCTTTCGGGGGCTGGCTGTGTCATGCGTTACGCTCAGAAATTCGATAAAAAGGAGGCTCGTTTCTGTTTTGGCCTACATGCCACACGCCACACGCCACCACACAACGCGTGTCCAGCCCCGAATCCGAACTCAGAGCCGAATCGAAAGCCGAGGGAAACTTGGTCAACAGCGGGAGAGCTTCCAAGTGCAGTTGGCGCTGCGCTGCCACATTGACACAAGCTTGCCTCAGTTGCCAGTCAGTTGCCACAGGACGGTCGAGACGCGTTGTTGTTTATCCTTGGAGGCAGGCGCCCGTGCACCGTACAACCCGTGTCTTGTTTTGGTAACGCGTTTACCGATGTGTTGGTGAACGAGTGAGTCCTCCTCGTCCTGTGCGCGTCTTGTGTGTGTGTGTGTCCGTGCCCGTGCCCTCTGTCCTGTGTCCTCTGTGTGCGCTTCAAAATATTTGCCATGAATTATTTACCCAAAATGGGGGCTCGAAACTTTTAAATGGAACACAGGATCGTACCCTGCACCTGCGAAAAGTGAAGTTGAATAAGCAAAACGAAACTCTGACGCGGACTCGGACTCCTCGTAGCTAGGAGGGTGGGAGAGACTGGGGCAGCTAGCAGTGCAGGAATCAAGGATGCCAGTGGAGGATGCAGACTCCGTTGGATGCATTTTCTGAAGCGCAGTAGGTAGGCCATTAATTCTCTTTCTTTGTTGCTCTCTCGCTGTCTTGCTGTCTCTGTTTCTCTGTTTTCAGCAACCCTCTTTCCCTCTCTCTCTTGCTCTCTCTCACTGAGTGGCTCTCTCCCACATACTCTCTCTCTCTCTGTGTGTCAGCGTATGTAGAGTTTCGATTTCGTTAGAAAATCGAAACAAAAACTGGCAAGGGTCTGGCTTGAGGATTGTGGGTGTCGTTGCTGCGGCTACCTGTAGATGCCACACACACATACACGATACACACATTCACACCACATATACGCATACACTAACACCACCTGCCAGTTCATGTGATTGTCGAGTCCTTGAACACGGTTTATTGTCGTTTCACCATTCGCTCTGCTCCCGTCCATTCGTCTCTGTGTCCTCCACCTCAACCTCCGTTTCAACCTCAACCTTCCCGACTCTCTGCACCCGCACCCGCATCCGACTCTCGACTGCCCGTTTCCGACTCTAATTAATTTATAATTCAAGGTCCACTGAGCCTCCACTGAAGGTTAAACATGAGGAACTGGCTTATGTTTCGTTTGATTGGGAATTGGGATTGGAATTTGGGAGGGGTCCTCTCGCATATAGGCTTACAGCAGAGAGGAAGGGGTGGAGGTGTGTGGTGTGTCTTGCTCAAAACTTTGAAATTGGCTCCACCCCCGCCATCTGGCAGAGATAATTGAAGGAATTTCTTGGCCAAGCAACGAGAGAAAGTTATCCCAAGAATTTCGGCGGCATGGCCGTGATTCCTGAAGTCGAGTTTACGGTCTTTGCTTGATTTTGCAATCAGTAATCCCGTTCTTGTTGTTGTCTTTTGATGGGGACGATTAAAGAGATGGCGATAAGTCAGCAAAGTGTAGCGGATGGTGGATGGGGGGTTAAGAATTGGTGCAAGGGGATAAACCGCATTACGCATACGCCACATTGGCCCTGTGACGTGGTCTGGCAACTTTTCGGGGGCAACGGCAAAAGCTTTCCACTGCTGACCGCTGCGAGCCTGCCTCTTGCCTCTTGCCTCTCACCGCCTCTCGCTGTCTCTCCCCGAATGGCTTGCAGCAGCAGTAGCGATTCTTCTTGCTCGATTCGATTCGATTCTTTCGCCGAAAAACTCACACAAAGTTTTCGCCTGAGCAGGGGAAAATGTTCTCAATGATTTTCCGCCTCAGTGTGAAACGAACCAACAACTAAAACGAAACGAACGCGCGCGCTTCGCACAAAATAGAAATATTTTCAAAAGCGGGCGCACACAAAAATTAACCTCCCCCCCCCAGCCAAACGCCCCTCTGCCACCTGTCTGCAATATCGATATCGAGAGGAGCGGGGCATAACAATCTTAACTATTAAAATAAACAATCGAATCGAAAACAGAGACTGAACGCGAGATATATATTCGTACTGGATTGAAGAGGATTGCACTGATTGCACTTGAGATTGCGATTGAAATCGAGAAGAGAAGAAAACAGCACAGAGAGAGAATCGAAACCGAAACAGAGATAGAGATAGAGACAGAGCGCTAGCGACAAAAGAATCCACAAGTAGCTGGCGACGGAACGCGCGGGGCAGGCCCCAGACGGAAAGATAAATAACCAAACAGATCGGATAATTGCTCTTTTGGGTCGGCTAATGCTGGTTCTCGCTCTATAAATAAACTCTCGAACAATTCTCAGAGACAAGTGCATTGTTACCACCCCCCTTACACCCCTACAGAAGGGTAGTTTTCCCCCCAGGAAGTAGACCTGCCTTTTGGAGGAGCTTTGAGGATCCGTGTGAGTAGAGAAGAGACCTTTGCTATTGTCCTTGACCCATCTTGATCGGATTAAGGGAAAAATCGAAATAACAAACTTTACTTTTCCTCGTCTGTGCGTCACATTCAGTGGCAGGAGAGAAAGAGGAAGAGTGTTGTGGTGTGGCATGGAGTGGAGTGTCGTTTGGCGTGTGGCGTGTGCCCTTGCCTTGTTGGTGTCTCCATCGCCACACACTAATTCGTCATTTTCCGTGTTGTTACTGTTGTTGGTACCACACGTACCACACGGCGGATAGCGGATGGATGGATGGATGGGTAGAGGGATGAATGGATGGGTAGATGGATGAGTGGCGTTCACTTTTTATAGCCAGCAACAGTCACACAAACACACACACACATACAACACAAGCCACACAAATGAAGCGTTCGTCTCCTCCTCCTCCACCTCCGAGTGTCGCCTCTCCTGTCTTGTGTGTGTGTGTGTGTGTGTGTCGAACAAACGACAGGCAGTGTTTATGTCAATTTGAATTTTGCATGCGGACGCTAAACGCTGAATGTATCTGTGTGGATGAGCGAGTGCTTGTGTGTGTGTGTTGGGGGGGGTTGGGAGACCGGAAGACAGCGCAAACTGCGCTTCATTGCAACTTTGTGTGCGGCTTGTGGCAGCATGTGGGTCGGTGGCTTGTGGCGGAATGTGAATGTGCCACCAAGGAGTACTCGAAGACGACGGAGACCGAAGCGAAGCGGAGCGGAGCGATGGCACTTGTCAGAGCGGAAACGGATATCCCGTGTGCTCTTTGCCTAGTCCCGCCTTTCGCCTCCTGTTTGTCATTCCATTTCGTCAGCAGCAGAAGCATGTCCTGCCCCCCATATCCCTGCATTTGGAGCACACAGGAAATTTTAAATTGAATGTGCAACTCCCCGTTCCCGTCCCCGTCCTGCCCCCCTCCACCGTTTGTAGCTCTGCGTCTCTCGCTGTGTTTTCCTTTGGAGCTCTAGTTCTAGCTGTTGCTCTGTTCTGTTGTTTGCTCTGCCTTCTTCTGCGCTTCGTCCTGTGTCCTGTGTCCTGCCTCATGTCCGATTTGCTCGCTTCTGTTTGCCTCCATTTGCTTGGTCGCTGGACGAGATTTGTTGGTTTAGAGCTGCCAGAGTGTCCAGAGATTGCTGTAGATGTGGGAGGTGGAAGGGGAGATGCGGCATTAGTTAGTATATGGGACATTTTGTGGACAGCAGAAAGATGGCAGGAAGCGAGAAAGGGAGGAAGCATCCTCAATTCCTGTTGCATTTCCATCTCCACAGCTCTACGACTGCTGGGAGACTTGTTCTTTTCCCGGTTTTTTCCCATGCCTGCATATAGTTGCCACTAGATTTATGTGCCTCTGTGCCACACGCAGAACATGGCTTATATAACGGCTCCCAGGAGTAACCCAATTTCCTACTCTGCTGCCGCTGCTGCTGCTGCTTAAACAAATTTCAGCAATGGCCTCCCGTTGCACATCCGCCGTTGGCCTCGATTGCAAGATTGGAGCCCTCCGATTCGGAATCGGTGTCGCCGCTCAGCAGGAGGCCACAGCCACAGCAGCACTAGCACTCGACCCCTTACCCGATGAGATCAGACGATGAGATGCACGGCCGAAAAGTATCTTTGAGAGCGCGTATGCGTATCTGTATCTGTATCTGTATCTGTGCCAAAGTGTTGGCCTAACTGTCGGCTGGCTGGCTGGCTGACTGTCTGCCTGCTGCTGCCTTTATCCCTTTTGGCTTTTACTGTTATTGTTGTAATATTGTGCGGCACACACTACTCGCTACATGCCACATGCATGTATTATCCCATAAACACTTAACGTCGATGCTGATGTCGATTTCGCTTTAGCTTTGGCTTTAGCATTGTCTTTGTCGGCTTTCGGGCTTATCGCACCCATCCGGACGTCGAGGATGAGAGGCATTGTAGGATGTAGGATGTGGCATAATGGCCTCCCACCACCGCCCCTCGCCCTCGCCCTCGCCCTCGCCCAACCTACTACTAAATATCCATCTTCGTGTCCTGTGTGTGTGTGGAGGGGTCTTTGGGTTCACTTGAGGCTGCCTCAAGTTGTTGTCGCTCGATGTTCTCGTTATTCTTATTATGCTTCCTCCCACCTTCCACCCCCCTCTCTGCCACACACATGCCAGCCATAACTGCTATTTGCATAAGTGTAAGTGTAAATGCATGTATACATGTACTTGTACATGCGTGTGTGTGCTAGTATGTGTGTGTGTGTGCCTCTCAATCCTTTTGTGTTTGAAACAACAATAAAATACCATAGACAAAGAGAAAGCCAGAGAGAGAGAGAGAGACTCATGTGTGTATGTGTGTGTGTGTGCATGAATATTTCATTATATATATCGGATTTCTCAGAGCTTTGTTCCCCTCCCCTCTGGTGGTCGTTCTCCTCCTTTTATGTCCTGTCCTCTCCTCTGCAAGTGTCTCTGCAGTTTGCCCCGATTTCGAGTGGAATCGGTATTGGAGCACTTGACGATTGTGCGGTAATTACAGGAGAGTGGGGTGCTGTGAGGGGTTGGCTTTCCATTTCCATGAAAGAGGGGCAGATTACGTGGCATAGAAAAACGTTTGTTCGAGGCCCCGATTTGATCTCCTTATGCTCTTCGGCTTCACTGTAATGCATCATAATTATTCCACCCATTAGACAGACAGGATCCTCCACATCGATTCGCAGGCTCCTTGCATCCTTCCATCCTTTCTGCCTTTCCTTTCTGCCATCATCAAGGGGTCATCAATCAAGGGACCCCCTCGATGGGGCTGGGGCTAGGGGGTGGTTGTCTGTGCGTGTGCATCATTTGCGTATCTGTGTCCGAGAGTGTGCCAGCAATTTGCCACTGGAGGAGGCACACACTCACCCCAGCGAGTGTCTGTCCTGTCCCGTCCTGTCCTGTCGATTGTTTTCGACTCAAGGAAATGTTTTCCCGAGTTTCAATTTCCGTCGTTTGTCAAAAGTTCCGCACGAGGCAAGAGGGGGCAAGAGGTGGGGGGATGAGTGATTCATGGGAGTACTATTTCCGGCTGCCTTCCATCTCAGATGATCTCTGGACAGCGGACAGCAGACAGCAGACTCTGTTTTCCATAAAATTCCGAGAAGAAGGAAACAAATTAAAAGTCTACGCAATGGAGAAAATATCGTAAACAATGGAATTCCAAAAAAAACAAAAATATACAACCAATATGTATGCTGGACAATCAAAACCGAATTAAAATAGCGATTAAAAATTCATAAATCTGGTCAGGGAATGGAAAAAAGATTGCTTTTTGGGGGATATCTTGAGATGAGATGAGACTCGGTCCCTCTTTATTCTGTATTCTGTTTTCCTCTGTACAGCAAACAGTATTTTTGACAAATGAATCAGATTCAGATTCAGATTGCCTGCCTTTTCTTGTGTATTTATTGTGCGGTCAGAAAGAGGCCTGCAAATATATTTGTATAAGAATAAGAACCCCGAACCCCGAGGCAGGCAGGCAGGCCGCAGGCAACGTCTGAGAGACGGCTGCCCCCCAGGGTGCCACCCGCACATCGTCTATGTACAATTATTTAGTGCACGGCCCCTGCATTGTCCGCCGGGCAGATGGGGAGGGCAGAGACAGGGACGTGTCGTGGCCAAGTGCGTGTTGACCGGGCTCGAAGCGGGCAGCCCGTCCGCGTTGCGTGTGTATAAAACAATAGGAATGGAAATAAAACAGGAGGGAAAATGGAGGTAAAATGATGGTTAGGTAGAGGAATACTCTTTCCCTTTCACTTTTCCCTGGGATTTCCCAGCGATTGAGTCGGTGAGGAGTTGGCAGGGTATGCGTGCTGTGTGTGTGTTTGCCTGAGTTTTACTTACTTTACTTGTTTGTTTTTGAATTTGGAAATTGTATTGTATCCCTGTTTACTTGGGAGAACTTTCTCCCTGCTCTCTCCTCTCGGGACGCGGGTCTGTGGATTACGCCTGGGCGCGTGTGTACTCCCCGGTTAATGGCCTGTGACGTGTACAGCAGGGCACCAAAGAGAGAGAGAGAGAGAGAGGCAAAAGGAATCCATAAGCAGCCACTTGGCTCCCCATCAGCAGGGGGTTTCCCTATGCCGACTCCGCCACCGCCTCCGCCTCTGGTTTTATGTGGGGTAATTGCATTTCCTGTAAAGTGGGGCACATGTGACGGTCCATTGCATTATTAAGTGGACACAGGGATACATAAATGGCCTGTGGTAGCAGCAGCTTATAAAACTGCATTTGCCCTGCTATTATCCGTGTCGATCGTCGGAAGGAAGGGGCATTCTCCAGTCAATTATCACCTACATACAATATTTCCATGAACGCTCGCCTCTCCGCCCACGCAGAGAACTGCCTCCCCTTCGATGGGGGCAGAAGGGGGGGGGGGGGGGGCTGGGCTGTGTTGTCCATCAGGTGAATGAGTCAGCGGCTAGCGAGCGTCCATTAGCCGCCGCCTGTCATTCAGCCAATTACCTGGGCCCCCAAAAGCAAACAAAGCAGCGCCCCCGACTAAAGATTGTGAATATACGTATACGGAATACAAGTGTACGGAATACAGACTACCAAGAGGAGGAGGAGGGAGGAGCAGCGAAGGGGCGATGGATGGATGCATGGCAAACGATGATCGTTCGTTCATTCATTCATATTTCTTTCGAGGCAATTCATTTATGCCCAAATATTGCTCATAAAGATGGATGGATGTATCTTAGTATCTGTGTGTATGCATAGATGTATCTGTGTGCATGTAACAGCTGTTTGCTAGAAGAAGAACTGAAGCTGCAAAGAGAAAAGCGACATATTTTGTAGTCTCTCCTCTCCTCTCGCTGTCACTCGCTCATCTGTCGCTTTCCAGTCGCTCGCTCTTTTACTCTCTTTCACTCTCTTCCGATCTGTACTCGTTTTTGGATGAATTCAGCGAGACACATCCCTGAAATGAACATTCGGCGAGAGAGAGTAAATTGGCTTGAATCTCCCGTGGACTGTGGCGGGGATTTCTTTTCGCTTTGCAAGCGTTTGGCGTTTGGACGTGTCGCTTGGATGTCGCGTCGACCTACTGGCCCCCCGTTCGCAGAGCAAAAAAAGTTAGTTTAACTGGGCGTATACGCAACGCGCCTCGAACCGAACTGCCTATTGCCTGCCTAACGCCTGCCTGTCCACCCATAAGCCATCAGCCGTACGCCATCCGCCCCGTGGTACCGTCGCATTCGTCTCCGTGTCTGCCGCGTGCCGTCGTTACTGCGTGATCGAGATCGAGAGATCCCCCAATCTCGACCCGCCGCAAATCGCATTCCCCAGCGGGGCTGCCAGTCGTCGCCCGCCGTTCGTGCGTTCCGTTCGCTCTGTGTCGCTCTGCCCGCTCCCGACCGACCGACGCGCACCACTTCCAAGCGACTGTCGCCTGTCCGTGGATCCGCTAATCCGTATCCGTGCATCCGTTTATCTGTATCCCGTGCATCCCGTGGCGGATTGGATCGAAGCGAAGATCAACTACGGCTGCCAGCTGTCAGCGGAGTGGAGCGGACGATGTGCAGAGCCGTTTGGAACTAGAAGCGTTTGAAAGGCACGGGATTTTCAGCTTTTCTTTTCTGTCTTTCTGTCTTCCTCTGCCCATTTTCTATTGCTATTTTTACCGTGTGTGTGCGCTGCTGTGCGGTGCGGCACAAACACAGACACACACAAACAAACAACATTTTCAAAAATTTCACATATTTTTTCTTAACAAATTTGCCCGAGTTTCCTCTTCTCTGCCTCACAGCTACATATATGCATGTGTTCGTTCGGTGTGTGTATGTGTGCGTGTGCGTGTATGAATGTGTGGAAAATTTCATTTTCATGGCATTAAATAAGTTATAAAACAACATATTGATAAACGGAATGATAGCAATCGAAAATAATCGATAAATAACAAAAGGAATCACAAGGGATTCCAGCCACCAGCCATAGCCACAGCCAGAAACAGTGCCGTGCCACTCGATCGATCCATCCATCCATCCGCTGTGCTGTGGCCGAAAGTAATCCTCTCCCGAATAATAATCTCAGTGCGAATCCAATTTAGATTCGATAAAGAAACCAATCCGTGTGTGTGTGTGCGCGTGTGTGTGTGTGTGTGCATCGGATCGATTGGGGCAAAGAGTCAAGCTGTCATTCGCCATTTTCCATTTGCCACATTCTGCTCTCGCTCTCTCTTGCGGCCACTTGCCATCTCTTTTGGCTGGGATGCAGCTGAGTGCATCCGAGGAAAAGCGTGTCAAGTAAAAGACTGAGACTGAGGCATGCAACAATAACTGCCACAGTCAGTAGTGGCCTGCGGTCTCTGGTCTGTCTATCTTTTCGGGTGTTAATATTTAATTTATGTGAACCTATAAATAATTTCAATTTAGAGCCGCCGCCACAGTGCCTCTCAGCCCCCCCCAAGAGTCCCAGTCTCCCAGTTCTCAGTCCCAGTCTCCCAGTTCTCAGTCCCAGTCTTAGCCTCTCCGCTTCTCCTGGCCTTTCCTTGCCTTTCCCTGCCTTTCCCTGCCTTTCCTTGCCTTTCCCTGCCTTTCCTTTCCTTCCTATACTACTATATACTATAATATAGTGCGAGTTGTACGAAAAAATATGCTAAAAATACCGAAAAACTGAACGCTGCGTGTTCTTTTAACAGTGTGTGTGTATCTATAAGAGAGAAAGAGAGAGCGAGAGTGCAGTGCGAATTGATTGAAGTGCAGGCAAAAGTCCGCAACTAAAACAAGAGTGATCCATCTCTAAAAGAAACTAAAAACACAGTCCACACAGCCACAGGCACAGCTACAGGCAGCCGCCTGGCAGATGGGATGATTGTTGTTTTGGGTTCTATCAGAGAGGGGCAGAGGGGCAACCCCCACCCCACTGTGCGACGTCAGTCAGTCAGTGGACTATTATTTAATTTTCATCTAAATCTCAGGCAAGCAGAGAGAGAGAGAGGCGTTGGGGCGGGGACAGTTTTGCCAGCAAAAAGAAAATAAAATGAAAAGCCAGAAAATGAGACAGAGACGGAGACGAAGACGGAGACGAGGGAGACGTAGAAAAGCACTAAAATACAGTTGAATACAGTCGTACACTCGTACACTCGTACAGTGAATATTACGAATATTTTCGGTTGCTCGTCGAGCGAATTTCAGTTTCAGTTTTTCTCAGTTTTTCCCCATTTTTCGTACGCTTTTGTTCGAAAATGAAAATCTTTTTAAAATAACAATGATACACATACCGCTCTCCGCAGTCCGCTCTCCGCTGTCCGCTCTCCTTTGGCCACTGGCCACTGGCCGCTGTCTTGTTTATAAATAAATGCTCATACGTAGGATGATGTTCTTTATCAAAGAGAGAGAGAGAGAGAAAGACAGAGAGGGAGAGTGATAATATGCCCTGGGCAGAGGCAGCCACTTGCTTGGGAATGGATTGGATTGGTTTGGTTTCGGTTTGGATTGATTGTTCCATTTGTCTTGCAGATAATAATTGCTGCTGCTTCGATTTATGGTACCCCCTCTCTCTCTCTCTCTCTCTCTCTTGGCTATTGGTTTTGGCCATATTCCGCCTGTTGCCATTGCTGTTGCTGCTGCTGGAATATCCATTTGTTTAGAGCAACAAAGGGGCGATTGCCCAAGCGGAGCCGATTCCGAGTCAGTGGCTCCCAAGAGCCAGCGGTAGTTGCGTGTGTTTTCATCATCATTAATGTTTAAACAAAACAACATTGGCCCCAGCTCCTACCCCTCCCCTCTGCAGTCTGGAGTCTGCCGACACCGATGCCGGGACACACAGTGCCACAGTGGAGCCCATTCTCCTTTGTTCTGCATCTGCCACTGTGGCACACGGTGATTCCTCCTTGCTCGGTGTGTGGATGTTGTCTATTAATAACAAAGCTTCTGAAGAATTCGCCTCTCGCGTCTCGCGTTTTTGGCGGCGACCGCAAAAGAACAATAAAACGCAAGAGGCAAAAACCAGAAGCCAGCCAGCCAGAAACACACACAAGTCCAAAACCAACAACAAAAAGCAGCAGAAGCAAAAAATGTTTGAGCGGAATACGCAATGTTGCAAGATGGTTAAAGTAAACAAGAGCCCTGGGTGGGGGAATGGGAATGGGGCATGCCCCGACACAACTCTTCCCTGTGCCTGAGCATGTGAGTGCATTTGAACTCTGAACTGTTTGCCAAACTCAAGCAGTGCTCTCACAATCTTCCATCCTCCCCCATTCACAAATAAAATCATTTCCGGCAAAGCTGTGATAGGTTTTCCTCTTTGTTGCCCCCCCCTGGTACCCCCCGCCCTACTCCTCCTGGGATATTCGGGAATTTGTCGATGGAGAATGTGTCTGTCACTTGAAGGCGGCGGCGTGTGTGTGTGTGGCAACAGCAGGAAGCGGAATTCGAAACCCAAAAACTTGTCGAAGTAATACACAAATATTCCACCCCCCCTGCTCCGCTCTTCCCCATTTAGAGGGGGGTTGTGGGGATGTGGAATATTCGATATAAACTAACAAACAATTTGAGCGCAAAATACTTATAATAAAATCTCTATTATACAACCACGGGGCAGAGTCTGGGATTACTCATCCTCGACGTAAAACATACGAAAATTCCACTCGTCGTTCCTCGATCTCCATCCACATGGCCCCCAAGCACTGATAATCGCAGAAGAGCAAGTGGGAGACTATGAAGAGAACCCTGCAGGTGCTGTGCGTGGCTTTTGCCTTCTACTATGCACTCTTCGTTATATTCTATTACTGCTATCGGGCGTATATTTGAACAGCCTACGAGTGCGTCTATCCATCCATCCATCGATCCATCGGCTGCCCCCCCCTGCCTGAGAACAGCTGAGCAGAGAGAAAATCCACTCGAGAGGCGCCGCCTGCCATTGAGAATTGTGTGGCATTTGACGTGGCACACAGACATACATACACCTACAATCTATTGGATAGATATAGTGGGATATACATATGTAGATGTGGGTGGTGCTCTGTGTGCGGGGTTATGATAGGATTTGGCATCTGCATTGAGAGGAGCACACAGCCAGCAATCGGCGCATCATCGATCGAATGCAATTACATTATGAATCCATTATGCAGCGTCACCTACATCACATCATCCGCTCTCACTCGACCTCGCCCTCGACTTTCTTCAAGGTATTTTCCATTAACCCCCGCTCTCACCCGCTGTCTCCTCCAAGCACAATCCTTCCACTCATTTGAGATCGTTAAAATCACGTTACGCGCGTGGCAAGAGGCAGGGGCGCGAATCGGGGGAACTCTGAGCAGATACGAGTATTCTTTCGGCAGATGAAAATCAATAAATCATTCGGACTATACAGATGCAGTGATCCAATCCCCGGAGGCTGCAGTAAATGCTTCCATATGCTCCAATAATATTTAGTACTAAAAATTGCATAATGTCTGGCACTCTTCATGAATCTTTCGTTCTCTTTCGCTCTCTCTCTCTGTTTTGCAGATCGCTCTCAGACTTCTTTCTGGTGACAGGACAAGAATGGCCTACGACATCAGCATAGAGCATAACAATTGTCAGACGTTAGCATCGATAGACTCTTGGGGCATGCAACTCTAGCGGAGGAAGGAAGACAAGACTAGAGAACAGAACAGGAGAATCAAAAGAACGGCAGAGGGAACCGGCAGGAGAGAGAGAGAGAGAGAGAGCCGACCACAAATTGTAACTTTCGCGTTTCAGTGAAAAAAACCCAACAATTTAACAGCTACGGAACATAGTTTTAGCCCCTAACTAAACTACAAATACAACTACAACTACAACAATTAAGAACATTTAACGAACTAAGCGAAACGAACTAAAAACTAAACTAAACTAAATACTAAACCCAACGGCTAAGAGGAGCAACAGCAGCAGCACCAGCAGCATCGCCACTAAATGCAGATGAGGCAACAACAACAAGAAGAAGAAGAAGGAGCAGTGCAACAATCGAGCGGAAAATCAATGAGCAGCAAACGAAAGCATAAAAAGCTCAAGCCAACAACGACACTCAACTGTAGACGAGGAGGAGGCAACCTGTAGACAGAGAGAGACAGAGACAGAGAGAGAGAGAGAGCGCAGGGCAACGGGAGAGAACGAAGCTTTGAAGCATGCAACAGGCTGGCCAACTCACGCAGCAGCAACAACTCCAGCTACAGCTCCAACAGCAGCAGCAGCTCCAGCAGCAGCAGCAACTGAATGGCGGCGACGCGGCCTATGCCGCCGCCTCTGCTGGCCAAGCTGCTGCAGGCCAAGGGGGCGCAAGGCGTGCCGCGATAAGTGGCGGCCGCTTCGACTTTGAGGATGGCGGCACCTACTGTGGCGGCTGGGACGAGGGCAAGGCCCACGGACATGGCGTCTGTACGGGGCCCAAGCATCAAGGAGCCTACTCCGGAGCCTGGAACTACGGCTTTGAGGTCTCCGGCTCGTACATTTGGCCCAGGTAAGTCCATACTGCCAGCGGAACACCCAATGCAGGGATTGACCTCTCCATGTTTCCTATGTCTTTTGCAGCGGATCCCACTACGAGGGCCAGTGGCAGAACGGTCGTCGCCATGGCCTGGGCGTGGAGCAGATCGGGCGGCAGATCTACCGCGGCGAGTGGTCGAAGGACGGCCACAAGGGACGCTACGGCGTGCGGGAGAGCACCGTGTCGACGGCCAAGTACGAGGGCACCTGGAACGAGGGCTACCAGGATGGCTCCGGCTGCGAGACCTACGCCGATGGAGGTAAGAGAAGAGGGGGAGGGATTGTAGGTTACCGGGCACCCACTGCGTTTCGCGTATTGCGTATACGTTATACGTATACGTAATACGTGCATGAGATCATTTTGCGTTTGGTTTTTGGCTCGGTTTCAAAACGCGGCGAATATGAATGCTTCTGCTTCTGCTTCTGCTTCTGTTTTACTTTTTGACGTTTCTGTAATCATTTGTAGGCATCCGAGTGTCCGTGCTTGTCCGTGTGTCCGTGTGTGTGTGTGTGTGTGTGTGCCACACGGGGAGGAAGAGTGACCCACCCTGACGTCATATTTTTATTTCTCATCCGCGGTTCAATGATATTTTGCACTGTTGCCTGCCGCCGCCTTTCGTTTGTTGGCTTTCATTTGTACATTTTTGCACCATGAGTGGGGTTTTTCTGGGGAAATTCGTGATGGGAAAACACATGGCTGTTGCCTCATTGCACTCCCCTAATGCCTCCACCATCTATCCAAAGAGTGTCGCGTTCCCCGCTAATTGGAAAGGTTTCCCCGCAATATGCAAATGTAACCTTTACGCCCAAGGGAATCGACTGGCGCATAACTCTATTAATTAGCATTAGCCGAGGGCTAAGTAGCATTTCCTAATCAACCCACTGCCATTTCCAGTTCCTCTGCCGCAGGCAAGAGTAACGGCAACAGCTATAGAAAGGCATGTAAATGGCGGAATTCCTTCAGGCGGAAGGCTCGTGGCGGCCATTAATAGAAATACATTTCACTTAGGGACATCCTGTGAAAGCAGAGCCAGGGGGTAGGACAGGGTAGCGCCAGGACACAATGCGGCTGCACTTATCGTTTGCATATCAATTGAATTCCGAAGTTCAGAGGTGACTGCTGCATATTCATTCGACCATTTGACCATTCGACCGCTTTGATTGCAGGCAAATACCAGGGACAGTGGCAGGAGGGTAAGCGCCATGGATACGGCATCAGGACGTCGGCTCCCTTTGGCCTGGCCTCGCACCACCGCCGCAAGAACCTGCACGCCTCGCTGAGCTCCCTGCGCAGCGGAGAGAACGGGAATGCGGCCAAGATGGCCGCGGAGAAGTCGGAGGAGATCCGTGGTGGCTTTGTGCTGACGGCCAAGTCGGACAAGCTGCCGGTGCGCCGCAACAGTCTGACGGAGAAGACCAAGAAGGGATTCCTGATGGTGGGTTTTCATCTCGGGTGGGGAGGTTTCAACTTCAACTGATTTCCTTTCACTCTCTGCAGGGCCTCAAGATGCGCAAGCAGCGCAGCACCGGAGATCTGGAGAAGCGTGGCACGATTGCGTCCGGCAGCATACGCTCCACCATGTCCTCGGCTTCGTGGATCAGCACCGGCTCCGAGCAGTCCAACCTGACGCAAAAGTAAGTCCAAATAGAACCCCTTTCCAGAATGTCCACTAACTGAAATGGAATCCCCTTGAGTCTAGATCCACGCACACGGAGTCCAATGCCAGCTTCACCTTGGAGGACGAGCAGCTGGATCCCACTGTCGTGGAGACCTACATGGGCGAGTGGAAGAAGGACAAGCGCTGTGGTCACGGCGTGGCAGAGCGCAGCGATGGCCTCAAGTGAGTGGAAGCTTCTGAACTTCCTAATGAATCTTCTTAATGAATACGTTTGAATCGTTTTCAGGTACGAGGGCGAGTGGTACAACAACCGGAAGCATGGCTACGGTGTGACCACCTTCCGCGACGGCACCGTCGAGGAGGGCAAGTACAAGAACAACATCCTGATCACCAGCCAGAAGAAGAAGCATTTGTTCCTGGCGCGCTCGCGCAAGTTCCGCGACCGCATCACGGCCGCCGTCAACTCCGCCCAGCGCGCCCTCAAAATGGCGATGCAGCGCTCCGACATGGCCATCTCCCGCATGGCCACCGCCGCATCCAAGGCCCAGAATGCGGACATGTCCGCAGAGCAGGCGAGGATCGACTGCGAGAACGCCGTGCGCATGGCCCGGGACTTTGCCCCGGATTTCAAGCCATCGGTGCTGGAGCGCTTCGAGAAGCTGCGCTACCGCGAGCGAGAACGTTACCGCGGCCCACCGCCGGCCCCAACCGAGGCTGGGATGAAACCCACTACGACTGCGACATCGGGAATGGGCATGGGAGCGGGAGCGGGAGCTGGAGCTGGATCTGGAGCGGGATCAACGCTGCAGCAGCAACAGCAGGCGGGACAGTTCTCGCCGGCGAGCAGCAGCGGATCGGATGCCTATGCCACGCAAGCACAGCGCCAGCAGCAGTATCTGAACATGCAGCAGCAGCAGCGGCGCATGTCCCAGCAGCAGCACCAGGAGTCCGAGTGCCCCGTGCCCTCGTCGATGTACTCGCAGCAGCTGCCCGTCTCGCCGCAGACGGATCTCTCGGGAATGGTGAGCCAGGCGCAGCCGAGCCACGCCCAGGTGATCAGTGCTATCAATCAGATGTACCACCAGCAGCAGCACCAGACCCAACAGCAGCAGCAGCAGCAACAGCAACAGCAACAGAGCAACCCACAAATGAATCCTGCATATCAGTTCCAGCAGCAGCAGCCGCCCGGCCAGGCCAAAATGAACCAGAACCAGACGCTAACGCAGACACAGGCACAGGCTCAGGCTCAAGGGCAGCAGCTTCCGTTCGGAGCTGGCACCAATCTTGCGAACATGTCGCCACAACAACAGCAGCAGCAACAGTCGCAACAGCAACAGCATCCACATACAATCACCCAACTCCAGAATCTGCAGCAACAACTCCAGCAACAATCCGCGATGCATGCCTCGCCCAGCCAAAATGCCTCCAATCTGCTGCGACGCGCCTCGCAGATGCAGCAGCAACAGCTGCAGGAGGCTGTCGCTGCCAATGCCGCTGCCATGGCAGCCGCCCAGCAGCAACAGAGAAGCGGACGCTCGCCCATGCTGGGCCAGATGGGCCAGCAGTCGTCCATCGACCATTTCGACCACTACAAGCGACCGCCCAGCCGCGACTCCTCCATCGACAGGTACGCGCGAGCCGCCAGTCGCATGAGCGGCGCCTTTGCCGGCTCACGCCAGACCTCGCTCGATCGCTCCGGAATCGCCGACCCCACGCTGACCAATGGGGGCACCACCACACCTGACGGGCGTCCGCGTGCGGGCTCAGTATTCCGAGGATCCACCCCGGTGCCGGGAGCAGCCGCCGGCACCTCAAGCATGACCGGCAACGGATCTCTGCCCTCCGGAACTGGTGGCAGACTGTCGCGAGCCGGCACACCCAGTCTGGGAGCGACAGGACGGGCGCCCAGTCAGAGCAATACGGCAGAGCCGCTCTTCTCCTCGCCCAACCAGCCGTTCGAGGACGTTCTGCTGCGTCAGCGGACGCTCGGACAGGATATCATTCCCTCGCCCTTGCAGCCCAAGCGCACGGAGAGCCTCTACTTGCCAGCCAAGCCAGCCACACCGGTGGGCATGGCCATGGGCGGCAAAGGTGGCGGAAAGAAAATGAAGGTGAGTGAGGTAGCATCTCCTCTATCTATTGTTCTTTCTTCTTGAAATTGAATCGAGTAACATTTCGGTGGTATATGTATCGTATATTTCATAACAAAGTTAATCCGCGGAATGAACTTTATTTGTATGGCATCTTGTAGCATCTACTTTGGTATGTCTATGTCCCATCCCATCCCATTGGAGTGCGTGAGTGTGAGTGGGGCTAGCAGAGAGTACCAGTACGGGGCCTGAAGGCTTGTTGTATTCATTTTCAAACATTTCTCGGCCAGCAGCTCTCTGGCGGCGGGGCTAACATGTGCCCATTCTGGGCTATTTTTAGTTGGGTGCGAATGCACGCCAGGCGGATCAGCCAGCTAGAGGCTAGAGATTGGAATGCACGTCCCATGCTCTGTTCTTCTCTGCTCTCCTGCTGAATCTCTCGCTGCTTCTCTGCGGATGAACACTCCACAAGTGGCCATTGGAAAGCCCCGAGGGAATGAGCATTCGTCAAGAGTGTCGTCTGTCGCCTGTCGCCTATCGCCACTCGCTCTGCTCATTTGTAGCCTGCCAGCGACAGTCGACAGTTCTTGGAATGCCAGCGCTAGTAGCAAACAACGCGTCGGCCACAGCAGATTGAGGTTTCGCCTTCGATTTGGGGTCCGGTCGGTCCACTTTGAATGCCACTTCGGATCAGTAGCAGAAGCAATATAAATATACATATGTGTCCCATTCAAAACAAGATAAATACATAAAAATTCAAAAAGCTAAAGCACAAGCAGAAGTAGAAGCAGAGGACGGCAATATCTGTTGTTATTTTGGCTCATTGCCGCGCCATACCGTATACCGTGCCGTGGGTTGTTCCGACTATTTTTGGCTGTCGAATTGCGACTCTCGACTCTCTTCGCGTTCGTCTCCGTCTATGTGTCAGCGTCCGCGTCCGAGTCACCATTGTGTCTGTACTAAGTAAAACCGATACCGAAACGCCATGTTCAACTCGTTTACAAGTTGGAACCGCCTGTAGGAGATTACACAAATTTTCCAACGTTATGCAAGCATCGCTCTTGCTGCAGCCGTAGAAGTAGAACCCTTGCTGAAACAGTGAAATCGAACCAACACAATGGATTGGTATCCCGAGGAGGATGAGGAGGACCTTATGTTCTCGCCGGCTCTGTTGGCGCGTCGTGCCAGCGAGAGCTGGATCGTTGAGCCGCCAGTTGAGGTGGAGAATCTCTCTCCTTGATTGCGTGTTGAGCATCCATAATAATTGAATTTTGCTTATATTCTTTCAGACGGTGCCCATCAATGTGTCGCTGCAGCGAAAGAAGTCCATGCCAGACTTCCAGGAGCTGCCGCGTGCCACCGAGGCCATGAGTCGCGAGGAGGTGTCCGCCCTGGGCTCGGCCCGACGCGAGGCAGTGCGTCGACAGATCGAGACCAACGAGCGCCTCAAAGCGAATCCCTTGCTGTACTTGGTCAGTCCACAGGTTAAGGTGAGTGTCCCACCGAAAAACACTTGATGATGGATTGTATTCTATTTCGTTTGTTTTTCTTGCCAGGATTGGTTTGTGCGCCAGCAACTGGTGTTGCTTGTCCTGTTTTTCAATGCGGCGTTGGCACTACTGTTTGTCTACATGCTCACCTAGCGCCGAAGGATACGCAAGACGACACGAGGCAGGAGCAGATGTGCTTGCGGCTCGGCTATGCTTTTTTGGTGCCGCTGTCAGTCAGACGCTCAGTTGGGCAAGAGCGCAGCCCCAGCTGACAGTCTGACATTCACTGTTTCGTGTGCGTGCTTTGTGTAGTCCACTCCCCTCCACACTTTTGTGGGGGCGGGGCTAATTACTTTTTAGCATTTGCAGTAACAAATTATGAACCAAAATAAGTATCCAACGTACTACACACACACACAAACACACACACACACTCGTCTCGTATACTCGTATGTACAACCAAGAGAGGAGAACAAAACACACACACAAAACAAAATCGAATTACAAATCTAGACTGCAGCCAACTAAAGAATAATATAATTAACTAATAGCGCAGAACTGCAATGCACAAATCGTAGTAAACTACTAGTAAAATACTTGAACCGAACCGGGTGGCTGTGCGGCCATTCGAATAATTTGTGAAGCCAATTAAACCATTTATATTTGTGGCTAACCACCAGACAAGAGACAGGAGAAAGGAGACAGGAGAGGAGAGGAGATAGTAGTAGCAGCAGCAGCAGAAGCAGTACGAGAACAAGTAACTATATGCAAATCAATTTAACGAATTTTTCTACACATTTAATGTAAAGCTAAAGGTAATGGTAAATGGTAAATGGTAAAGCAGCAAACACAGCAGAAGCATAATCAATGTTTGAGCAGAACACATGTAATACTCGTATATGTATATCGATGTGGATATATTCGAACTGTGGCTACATAATACTCGTACATAATACGGAAAGCAAATCATAGACAAATGCAAAGAAACCAAAACCAAAAACACAAACCAAAACAGAAACAGAAACTATTTCCTATTTGCAATTGAATCTACCATTAGTCAGCAAACTTAATCAAAACAAAAGGCAACTAAATAATAATACATATATAAATATATAAATTAGCTAAATTTTGTGGGACCGAAATCAACAAGAAAAAGGTGGAGCAGCAGCAACAACAAGAAATCAAAAATCTAGAGCGCTTTTCGCGCTTTGTTTTGGGGTCAACCAGTTGACAATTTTCGAATGAAGTGAGGTAACAAAAACAAATAGTAATGAAAAGAAAACAAAATCTATGAAATATACATATATTTAAAAACATCGGATTGAGATTGTTAACGAATGAAGCTGTATATATACATTTTAAAATATCGTATAACTATAATTATTTTCTTCTCCATAATTTATGTTTAGTTTCATATTTTCATTTCAATGTGTTGGAACATATCGTTTTTAGTTTCATTTAATTTATGATATACGACAATGTTTTCAACATTATTATTTAAACTTTTTCATTTGTTATAGAGATTTTTATGCATAATTTATTGAAATGAAATAAAACCGCACATTCGCATCTTAGCAAGTGTATTCGGTAATCTTTTATTTGATAACTATACTATTTGCTATTTATATTTATATTGAACAAAAAACTCTCAAGTGCAATTATAGTAAACTGTAAAACTTTCTGCTTTCTTCAGCTATTTGATGTGCGTCGATAGTACTCGTCAATGGAGCGCGATATTTTGTAAGGAGGCCCCTTTTTCATTCAAATGTAAGGAAAGAAAAATTGGAAATTTTCTGACATGAGAAACGTGCAGAGAACTTACGAATTGAAAGACTTTAAACTGAAAATTGTTGGCTGATTTGTGAAAATTTAAAATAGAAACAATTTGAAATGAAAATGTTGTAGGACTCGCGCGGTGCAAGTGCTATGGGAACTTGATTGAAGTATTTATATTGCATTGTATTTGCATACAAAACTGAATGAAACAACCAAGCAAATCGTAATTTATGTATATATGTATGTATCTATGTTTATCAGATTTGCAAGCATACTCAATGATAAAGCCGGAAAATGCATAAGATAAAATCTTATTAAAAGTTATCAACATCAAGAAAATATATCAAAATGATAGCATGATAATGAAGGAAACTTTTAAAATACTATAATAAACACACATAAATTAAATTCGCGTAGCCGAGATTTTGATGGCGGTCAAAAGTCTGGATCGTCACGATCCTGACCTTACCCGGGACATGTAGAGGGTAACCCAGAAATGTACAAAACGGACACGAAATAGCCAAACTTTAACTTTAAAAAGGCAATATACTTTTTTTCTGATGCCAAACGGTTGGGAGGACTTTCCCGAAAATCACGAAAACACATGCCCCAAGCCTGAAATATCTTTGATCCTTGGTCCTTGCTAAGGACTCCATCGGGTCAAGGAGTGTCTTCCGATCACAGGAAGCCATCGCACGCAAAGATCGTTCCACAAATAACGGAGAAAATAACAAAAGAAAACAAAACATGCATTGTTGTTGTTGTCGATTTGTTGTACAATTTATTGTTGTTGTTGTACAACAACTTTTAATTTGCGGCCGCTCAAATGGCCGTAAACGAGCATTTCAGATCTGGGATACCAGGCGAACAGAAATCAGCATTTCTGCTGAGTAGTTGGTTTTTTGTTGAGTGATATACATTTAAACTTCTGTCAATATGCAAGTGCTTGTAGACAGAAGTTCAAATGCACTAGTGCAAGTGCTTGTAGACAGAAGTTCAATTGTACAGCACTCAACCAAAAAACCAGTTGCTTGTTGCTGATTTCTGTTCTCCTGGTATCCCAGATCTGAATTTCTCGTTTTTGACCATTTGAGCGGTCGCACATTGAAAGGTGTTGTTGTACAACAACAACCATTTGTTGCACAACAAATCGACAACAACAACAAAGCATATTTTCATTTGTTGTTTTCTCCGTTATTTGTCGGCCGATCTAGGCGTGCGACGGCTTCCTGTGATTGGAAGACAATCCTTGATCCGATGGAGTCCTTTTCAAGGACCAAGGATCAAAGATATTTTATCCACAGTTTCTTTTTCTGGTATTTGTCCTCGGATGTCTTTTTTTCTGAGGCCATTCGGTTGGCAGGACTCTTCCAATTACGAAAAGGTATGGCACGCCTAGATCGGACGCTGTATAGCCGAGATATAGCGCAAAGAAAAAAAAACAGTATTTTTGTTTACGCTATATCCCGGCCAAACAGGATCAGATCGGCGAAGGACCTGCTTTCCCAGTATCGTAGGAACCATCATGATTTTTCGCGAAAATCGTGATGGAAGGGATGTCCTTTTTTCTGATGCCAATCTGTTGGCAGGACTCTCCCGATTACGAAAAGGTATGGCACGCCTAGATCGGCCCATAAATAGCCGAGATATAGTGCATTGAAAATAAAACAGTATTTTTGTTTACGCTATATCTCGGCCAAAAACCGTTATATCGGTGAAGGACCTACTTTTCCAGGATCGCAAGGATCCAGACTATTGATTGACATCAAAAGATCGACTACGACTCCTGTAATGATCTCCTAAAAGTATGCAACTAATCACGGCGGCAAGGATGTCCTTTTTTTCTGATGCCAATCGGCTGGCAGGACTCTCCTGATTACAAAAAGGTATGGCACGTCCAGATCGGCCCATAAATAGCCGAGATATAGTGCAATGAAAAATGCACATGAAATTTGTCGTCAACCGGCGCACACCAAGAAATTTCCATTTTGCACCAGGCGAACAGAAATCGCAGAAGGTCGCTGGTTTTTTGCCCCCTAAAGTATGCACCACTTTTTTAAATTTTCAATTTTTTCAGTTGCTTGCTGCTGATTTCTGTTCGCCTGGTATCCCAGATCCGAAATTTCTCGTTTTTGGCCATTTGAGCGGTCGCAAGTTGAAAGTTGTTGTTGTACAACAACAACCATTTGTTGTACAACAAATCGACAACAACAACAATGCACATATTGTTCTGTTATTTTCTTCGTTATTTGTGGGCCGATCTGGGCGTGCGGCGGCTTCCTGTGATCGGAAAAACATCCTTGATCTGATGAAGTCCTTAACAAGGACGAAGGCTCAAGGATATAGCCTCCAGATCATTTATCTTGTTTTCTACGTTATTTGTGGGCCGATCTGGGAGTGCGGCGGCTTCCTGTGATCGGAAAAACATCCTTGATCTGATGAAGTCCTTAACAAGGACGAAGGCTCAAGGATATAGCCTCCAGATCATTTATCTTGTTTTCTCCGTTATTTGTGGGACGATCTGGGCGTGCGATGGCTTCCTGTGATCGGAAGCCAATCCTTGACCCGATGGAGTCCTTGGCAAGGACCAAGGATCAAGGATATTTCTTCGAGGCTTGTTTTCTCCGGTGTTTGTGGGACGATCTGGGCGTGCGACGGCTTCCCGTGATCGGAAGACAATCCTTGACCCGATGGAGTCCTTGGCAAGGACCAAGGATCAAGGATATTTCTTCGAGGCTTGTTTTCTCCGGTGTTTGTGGGACGATCTGGGCGTGCGACGGCTTTCCGTGATCGGAAGACAATCCTTGACCCGATGAAGTCCTTGGAAAGGACCAAGGATCAAGGGTATTTCTTCGAGGCTTGTTTTCTCCGTTATTTGTGGGACGATCTGGGCGTGCGATGGCTCCCTGTGATCGGAAGACAATCTTTGTTCCGATGGAGTCCTTAGCAAGGACCAAGGATCAAGGATATTTCTTCCAGGCTTGTTTTCTCTGTTCTTTGTGGGCTGATCTGTGTGTGCGACGGCTTCCTGTGTTCTGAAGACAATCCTTGACCCGATGGAGTCTTTATCAAGGACCAAGGATCAAGGACATTTATTTCAGGCTTGTTTTCTCCGTTATTTATGGGACGATCTGGGCGTGCGATGGCTTCCTGGGATCGGTAGACAATTCTTGACACGATGGAGTCCTTAGCAAGGACCAAGGATCAAGGATATTTTTTCCAGGCTTGTTTTCTCCGTTGTTTGTGGGCCGATCTGGGCGTGCGACGCCTTTCTGTGATCGGAAGACAATCCTTGATCCGACGGAGTCCTTAGCAAGGACCAAGGATCAAGGATATTTCTTCCAAGCTTGTTTTCTCCGTTATTTGTGGGACGATCTGGGCGTGCGACGGCTTCTTGGAATCGGTAGATAATCCTTGACCCGATAAAGTCCATTTCAAGGACCAAGGATCAAGGAAATTTTTTCCACACTTGGTTGTTCTAGTATTTGCCCTGGGATGTCAATTTTTCTGATGCCAATCGGTTGTCAGAACTCTTCCGATTGCAAAAAGGTATAGCACGTTTAGATCGGACGCTGTATAGCCGAGATATATCGTAACGAAAAAAAACCAGTATTTTTGTTTACGCTATATCTCGTCCAAAAACCATTAGATCGACGAAGGACCTACTTTCTCAGGATCGCAAAAACATAGACTATCTATTGGCATTACAAAACCGGCTACAGGTCCTGTTACGATCCCCAAAAAGTATGCAACTAATCGTGTCGGAATGGATGTCCTTTTTTTCTAATGCCAATCGGTTGGCAGGACTCCCCTGATCACAAAAAGGTATACCACGCCCAAACCGGCCCACAGATAACGGAGAAAACAAGCCTGGAATAAATGTCCTTGATCCTTGGTCCTTGCTAAGGACTCCATCGGGTCAAGGATTGTCTTCCGATCACGGGAAGCCGTCGCACGCCCAGATCGTCCCACAAACACCGGAGAAAACAAGCCTCGAAGAAATATCCTTGATCCTTGGTCCTTGCCAAGGACTCCATCGGGTCAAGGATTGTCTTCCGATCACAGGAAGCCATCGCACGCCCAGATCGTCCCACAAACACCGGAGAAAACAAGCCTCGAAGAAATATCCTTGATCCTTGGTCCTTGCCAAGGACTCCATCGGGTCAAGGATTGTCTTCCGATCACGGGAAGCCGTCGCACGCCCAGATCGTCCCACAAACACCGGAGAAAACAAGCCTCGAAGAAATATCCTTGATCCTTGGTCCTTGCCAAGGACTCCATCGGGTCAAGGATTGTCTTCCGATCACAGGAAGCCATCGCACGCCCAGATCGTCCCACAAATAACGGAGAAAACAAGATAAATGATCTGGAGGCTATATCCTTGAGCCTTCGTCCTTGTTAAGGACTTCATCAGATCAAGGATGTTTTTCCGATCACAGGAAGCCGCCGCACGCCCAGATCGTCCCACAAATAACGGAGAAAACAAGATAAATGATCTGGAGGATATATCCTTGAGCCTTCGACCTTGTTAAGGACTTCATCAGATCAAGGATGTTTTTCCGATCACAGGAAGCCGCCGCACTCCCAGATCGGCCCACAAATAACGTAGAAAACAAGATAAATGATCTGGAGGCTATATCCTTGAGCCTTCGTCCTTGTTAAGGACTTCATCAGATCAAGGATGTTTTTCCGATCACAGGAAGCCGCCGCACGCCCAGATCGGCCCACAAATAACGAAGAAAATAACAGAACAATATGTGCATTGTTGTTGTTGTCGATTTGTTGTACAACAAATGGTTGTTGTTGTACAACAACAACTTTCAACTTGCGACCGCTCAAATGGCCAAAAACGAGAAATTTCGGATCTGGGATACCAGGCGAACAGAAATCAGCAGCAAGCAACTGAAAAAATTGAAAATTTAAAAAAGTGGTGCATACTTTAGGGGGCAAAAAACCAGCGACCTTCTGCGATTTCTGTTCGCCTGGTGCAAAATGGAAATTTCTTGGTGTGCGCCGGTTGACGACAAATTTCATGTGCATTTTTCATTGCACTATATCTCGGCTATTTATGGGCCGATCTGGACGTGCCATACCTTTTTGTAATCAGGAGAGTCCTGCCAACCGATTGGCATCAGAAAAAAAGGACATCCTTGCCGCCGTGATTAGTTGCATACTTTTAGGAGATCATTACAGGAGTCGTAGTCGATCTTTTGATGTCAATCAATAGTCTGGATCCTTGCGATCCTGGAAAAGTAGGTCCTTCACCGATATAACGGTTTTTGGCCGAGATATAGCGTAAACAAAAATACTGTTTTATTTTCAATGCACTATATCTCGGCTATTTATGGGCCGATCTAGGCGTGCCATACCTTTTCGTAATCGGGAGAGTCCTGCCAACAGATTGGCATCAGAAAAAAGGACATCCCTTCCATCACGATTTTCGCGAAAAATCATGATGGTTACATCATTAAAATTGCCAAAAATCGACCTCATTTTCGAAGTCGGTTTTTTGATGCCAATCGATAGTCTGGATTCCTACGATACTGGGAAAGCAGGTCCTTCGCCGATCTGATCCTGTTTGGCCGGGATATAGCGTAAACAAAAATACTGTTTTTTTTTTCTTTGCGCTATATCTCAGCTGTACAGCGTCCGATCTACGCGTGCCATACCTTTTCGTATTTTCTTTTGTTCCTGTGATCAGAAGACAATCCTTGATCCGATGGAGTCCTTCTCAAAGACCAAAGATCAAGGATATTTTCTGTAGACTTGTTTTCTCTGTTAGTTGTGGGCCGATCTTGGCGTACCATCGGGATAATTTCCCCAATCCTTTGCAAGGATGTTATTTCAATAAGTTTATTCATCATAACTTAACTTAATAAATAAATAAACAAGTGAAAAACATATATACCTACTATCTAAATGTATAGACGGATATATCCCTAGACCTAACAACAACGAGATCTATCTGGAGTCTAGTAGTCCGCGTAGCCCCTTCCTTGGTTGCCATAACCAAAGTCCTTCAGATAGTTGTCGATGGCCAGGTCGAAGGATGACGATGGTTTGTTAGGTTCGGGCTCTTGCAGGGGGTGCTCCTCTGTCCTGCTGGGATACGATTCTGTCTGACTGGGATAGGACTCCGTCTGTCTCGAATACGCCTCGGTGATGCTCGGATAGGACTCCGTCTGGCTGGGGGCAATTGGATACGACTCGGTTTGTGGCAGAGCGTACGCCGTGTGCTCCTCCACAATGGGATAGGATGTGGTTCTGTCATAGATGGTGGACGGTGGCAGTGTGGCTACGGCTATTTTCTCCTCGTAGGGCGTCTTTGCCCTGGCCACCGCCCCACCGGATGAGGTGGCCACTGCTGCGGCGGATACCTTGATACTGGGATATCGCTTGGGCGTCGACTCCACTCTACTCACAAGGGGAATGGAAGGGCCTGCGGACTGCTGCTTGTATACTGGAGAGTAGTACACAGAAGGAGGCGCTGGCTGCAGCTGTGGTCGTGGCTGGGGTCTGGGTGGAGGTGGGGCTGGATACTCCTTCTTGCCGCCATAGGCTGTGCTCAGAAGCTGGGCTAGCTCCTCCAGGGTGTAATTGGGAGCATTAATGTTGTTCGCAGCTGGCGAGGAGGCGGCGGCAGCCTGTTCGCTGTAGGCCAGAGGGTACGGCTTATACGACTTGGGACCGTCCACTGGGCCCACCAGTCCGGCATAACCTCCTCCTCCGTATTTGGGGAAATACTTGCGCTGATGCACATGAGTGTACTCTATCTGGCCGCCCGGCGCGAAGTCGCCCGTGGATGAGATCTGTGTGAGCTGCTGTTTGGGCCCGGAAGTGGCCACCTTGCGACAGAACTCCTTGCAGCCGAGCTTGCACTCGCAGTAGCACTTCTTGTATGCCGTGGGCTGGGTGGTAATCTCCTCCGCTGATGAAGCAGTTGTAGTCGGGTAATAGACCTGAGTGGTGCTGGCGGGGGTTGTGGTGGTAGTAGGGGGTCTGGCTGTCGTCCCAGAATCAGGCCGCGCCGTGGTTGGGCGGGCAGTAGTGGGCACATGGCTGCATGGCACCTGCTCCCACACCTCCTGCTCACACTCTGCACAATACTCCGGGAAGTGGGCGTGGGCCAGACCCGAGGCACATATCAGCACCACAAACAGTAAACTGCAGCGTCCGTACATCTGAAAGGGAAATGGGCCACTGTTAAAGGTAGGGCGCTTTATGGGTCAGACCGCTTCGAGCGCTCCCAATTGATCGGACTCAATTTTTACCTTTCAGCAGTATTTATCTCCCTCGCTCGCTCTTGTTCCGTCTGGCTCTGACTCGTGGAATTTCTGTCCCGGGCCGGTGTTGGGTTAGCACTTGTTGGCTGCTTGTCGGTTGCGTGCGAAACTCTTTCATGCAATTTGCTGAATAGCTCTTAAATACGCTTCGCTGGCCGAGACTAGATCGGCGACCTGAGCTGCTTCTTCTTCATTGGAAGCCACTATTACAACGCCATGCAAATGGGTCGCGTCGCGGAAGCGTTGATCGCATCACGTTCCAAACGCTTGACGGATCGGAACCGTAGGGTGGGGGGCCGTGGCGGGGGCTGCCGGACCACACTACATATCGACATTATAATCGCCAGTTGTCGCTGCTTCCGTAATACACATTCAAGCATTTCTACCCGCACTTGTCGATAGCAGACAAGAGGTTTCAGCACTCCAAGAAATGCCTCCCACTAGCTAACATCTACCATCAACATCGATGCAACCGATCCAATTCGACCCTATGGCTTAGCTAGAACTTGGCACTTGGATCCACAGACACCGCACTCGTTGAGCATTTTTTTGGTTCTGCCGAATCGATGTCACCTGTTTTGGGGATTTATAATTTCTGGATTTTTGGTCTTTACTTGATACGAGTATCATCTGGTATCATCTTCATTGGTCGATAATCTTATCAACTTTAAGGTACATTTTCGTGGCTCTTTGTAAGTCCACGTTCGTTGCAGATATATGGTAGATTTTTGCACTTCGATATAGACATAGCAATCTTTCAAATTTATCTCCTAACTGGAATTCTCTGAATATCATCAAATATTCTCCATTGGGAGGCATCTATCATCTCTCTCTCTCTCTATCATAAGATACCAAACAATGTGTCCCTTGTAGTCATATCTCTGAAAGAGAATAATAAGAGTTGGTTAAGAGAATGCAAAAATTTCTTAGATTACTATTTTTCAAGTACGAATTCAATGAAAAATCTTTCCATCACTCGGAGAGATTACCATAGCAATAGCTATACATTTCTAATGATTACACATATAACTACACATTCCGACTGCAATTTATTCGTTTAAACACGTATCATTTTAGATCTTAAAGCAAAATAAACAATAAATATGATTGAAAGATTGAATTGATCACAGAGGGAACTTCAACTAAGATTGGACACACGATTTTGGAAAGGTCTGGCCCCGGCATAGACTTGTATTTTCGGATGCAAACTCTGTTCATCCACTGGCTCGGCCTCCACAGCGTCCTTGTCCTCCTCTCCATCATAGAAGCTACGCTTCTTCTTTAGCTTCTCCCAGGGACTGATTCTGATTCCAGCCTGGAGCTTACGCGGGGACGGAAAATCCAAATGTTCCTTAAATCGCACTTGACCGTAGATTGGGGGATTGGGCGTGGATTGGGGGATACGAGAGCTGCCAGACATAGCCACATCGATGGTGTCCGTACCGCTCTGGGCGCTGGTCAGCCGTCGCAGCATCTCCTGGTAGTGGGGCTGATCCGCCGTGATGTACTCGGGCTCATCCTCTGGATTGAGAATCTGGTAGTTGGGTGTGCCCAGCTCGAAGGTGGTAAAGTCGCCGTGCTCCACTTTGTTTTTCAGCTGACTGGCACTCCATCCGTACTTCTTGAGCGGTGCCATCCACCTGGCATCCGGCTCATCTGGTGCCTGAGTGCCATGGCAGGAGCCGAGAGCCATCAGCAGTGTGATCAGAAGATGTCGTGTCGGCAGCGGGTCGAACATTTTCGCACTGATGCTTCATTGATCTTTGGCAAGACCGTTAGCCGTTAGCAGCGTCGTCGACGACTGTAATTGGACGCCTACAACTGGGGGCAGGTACGTGAGATTAGAGGCATCTATGGGGCCATGTCTCGTCTGTCAGCGATAGCATTAGTTTCTGCTTATCATGCCCCAAAAGCCCGAACCAAACCAAAGCAGCCATGACACATCGTGGTCTCTGCCTATGAGACATCACTACACTCACAATGAAAAGCAAAGTGGCGCTGCCTCGACTAAATCTAATCTATAATCGTAGAATGCTTAATTAACTTTCAAATTCCCATTCCCAACTTTCAGGGCTGTCTCTTCTCTCTCTTAATCATCAGCGAACAAGTCGAACGTTTTTGTGTTCTTCTGGCGAACAGAATGAATGTGATGCATCTTTATAAGTAGACTGATTGTATGTATGTACAAGCGTGTACTAGGGTACAGGATAATGGCATATGTATATGTATATAATTTAATTATGACGAGTGCTGTGGAGATTGCTTTCCTTATGGACTCATGGAGAGGTGCAAGTGGTGAGTGATGGTCAGTCGGGGCGGCCTTCAGTACTTGTACTGAGCTGTGGGTCCGGAAACTGAGACATAGTTACCTGGCGACAGCTCCTGCTTGATGAGGGCCTTGGGGGCGGCGTAGTGGACGAGTGGTGCCGCCACGAGCTTGGCAGCAATCAGTTTTTTGGGTGGCTCGGGCAGAGGGATCTTGATGTCGGTAGGCTCCCGGTGGACAATCGCCTCGAAGCCGTTGTGATCGTCCGCCTTGTACTGGACGATGCGACGGTAGCCATCGGAGTCGATCAACTCGTAGACGCCCTCGACCTTGTCATCCTTGCGTGTCTCCTTCTGGCTCTTTATGTCCCCGGTGTGGGGATCGTTGACCGACCAGTGGAATTCGTAGGCCACTGGTCCGTAGTCTGGCTCCCGCTGCAGTTCAAGGGCGCTGCTCAGCGTCAGAGCCAGGCAGGCGCAGAACAGAAAGCACACCTAGAACGAAAGGACTCACATTAGTTGGTCGCTAATCCAGGGAAAGCCCAGTTCGAGGTGCAACTCACTTTTGCCATCATTTGGTTTTTGGTCTGTGGCGTTCTGAGAACTCTGGGGTAATGTAATGCACTCGACGGAGATCGGAATCGAAGTAATTAATCTACCGAGTCCTCGGGTGGTTTTATACTCTATCCAGTGCGACAGAAACTTCGATGTGGCAATCCACCCAAATGGTTGCTGTGGCACGCGCCTCCAAGTGGGCCATGGAGCTCGCTCATTAAGTGAGCCCCGAAAAAAAATAATAATTAAACACGAAATATGCAAAGTGCAGAGCATAGCGACCCAGCAAGTGATCTACATTGAATTCAACCAAAAGCTGGCACAGAAAACCAATATGCCCGACCCGAAGGGGGGAGATGCGATATTAGAGGTGTCGGTGCGTTAGTTAGTGAGCGATCTGGTCCGCTAGTCGGGCCAACAAATGTGCAGATTAATTTATTTTGTCAATAATTTGCAACTCAAACACAGACCAGACATTGGGCAACGAGGCCTGCGACTGTGCGAGACTGCATTAAGTCATAAAAAATAATTGTCATGTTTGTTTGATTGCAGCGCGGGTTGGAGGCGATGCTTGGGGTGGTGTGGAGTGGTGTGGAACCTTCATGGATTACAGGACAGACAGGATCCTTTGGCAAACGACCAAGTGATTGGGACACACAGCACGTTGGATGCCATTAACAAATATTTTAATTAATCGCCATCAGACATTAGACGGGTTTCCTTTTGCCGAAATTCAGGTTACTCTTATCTCCAAGTTTTTGGATGTGGATGTGGACGTGGATGTGGATTTTTTAGCTGCAGATCGTGTTTGTCGAACCTTAAAAGCAATCTCTGGTATGTGCACTTGTTAGGCGTAACTTGCTCCGAATCTGGGTTAGACTTGGACTTTGCGGGGTCGGTCTTCGGTCTCCGATCTGCCAGTTGTGGGCCGACCCGACCCGTCCTGTCCCCTGGTTTTCAATTTGTAGTTTATCATGTCAGTTTTTGTGGTCTATGGTTTGTCATCTTTTGGGGTTTGTTTGTCGGATGATGAATCGTCCCCCTGCTATTCCGCCGTGTCCTCCTCGCTCTCCTTCTCCAGCTTGGTGCGTATTTTGAGCTGGCAACGAGATCTGAGCAGCTCCCGGCGGAGACTATTGCTCTGCAACTCGATAGTTTGGACAAGCTGTATTCGGGAATCATTATTCTACTTGCAAAAAGATCCCTTAGAACGGGTTTTTCCACTTACGCTGTTGGTCATAGCAGCTCGTTCCATGGTCTGGGAGTCGGCATCATCATCTCCCAAACAGGACTCACAACATGAGGAGACCACATGCTGTCGATAGTTGCGACACTCGTGGCTGCCAGTCGGATCTTCCGGCTGGTACTTGGGCGGAGGATCATCGTCTTCGGTGGGGGCGGAGGCATCATAGACTGCGGGCTCTACTGCTTTTAGTTTCGCCTTCAAATCCGTCACCTCCTCGCGCAACGTTTGGTTTTGCGACTCTAGCAAATCCACCTGCAAATTACATGATTAGCGATTCCATGTCGTTTTGGGAGCTGTATGAATCTTACGCTCTCCAGCTCAAAATCCATTTCATCGATGATATCATAGGACTCATCTAAAGCTCTTTGGAGTTTCTCCACCTGAGCCTTTAGCTGCTCCACCTCCCCAAGCTCTTTCTGTGCCGACTGCCGCTTCTCCAACATCATTCGCTGTTCCATGTGCCGCTGATCCAAGGCAGACTTCATCACCAGACCCGTGAGAGTCTTTTGCCGCTTGAACATCTCCTCGAGGGCCTTGCAGCGCTTCACCTTCTCCAGGTACGCATCGTGCAGTTTGTTGTACCTCTTCTTGTGCTGCTGCACTGTCTCTAATATCTGATCGCGCTCCTCCTCCATCTGGAATGCCACGATCTTGGCCTGCACTTCTTCGGCTGCATTCGTGTGGTGGTCTGTGGACACTCGATTGAGGCGATGGCGCAGTAGAACATTCTCCTCCTCCAGTTTGAGACTTCGTGCCTTTGCTGCAAAGACACACCAATAGATAGTCCTGTTAAATGTGGCATCCTACCTTGGGACTAAGTATACGCACCGGAGGCCAGCTCCGCATAGAGCACCTGCATAGCGGACGAGGATCGTGTCTCCATTTGATTGTACTTCTCAAGTGCGTCGTTCCCTGTAACAATTACTCAGCCGCCAGGTCGGTGGTCGCTGTGTGGTTCTAAAATCAATAAAGATAAGCTATCAGTATTGATGGTTGCATGGTTGTCACTGCTTCTCGTTCAGGTCTGAAAGAAAGTACATATTTTACAAAAAAAAATAGTATTTTTACAAAATAAAACTTAATGTTAAATTTAGTTTAAATCTAAATTATAAATTAAATAAAAATAGATTTTTCGGTGGATGTTGCAGCCCTGGAAAAACGGTATTAGCTTTTTTACATAATTGTTTGGTTGATGTCTCGGCTAAGTGCAGCACGGTGGCGCCACAAGGGAACTATCGGCATACAAAATTAATCGTTACAAAAAAAACATCCGTGCTGGAAATGAAATTGGAATTGAAATCCGATAACGATGAAAAACACCGGGCCCAAAAATTAAACTGTCGTTTTCATTTCATACATTTTCTTCTTTATAGTTTAGTTTCCTCCGTAAAATAAATTAAGATTTTCTCTAAGTAAAAATAATTTTAATCCTCCGCTCCGCATAGATACTACGATCCATGTAGTATGCAGACATACCATCATACAGTTGGCGTAGTCTATATTAAAATCGCTTTTCAATAATGTATAAGTTATGTTATGTTGTACACACGCACACACACAAACACACATATATCAACACGAATTTTATCTATTTTGTAGGTACTTATCAATGTATAATTGTATATCTTCTGTATATATATATAGGGGTATATCTATATAGTGCTGCCCATGCGGATGCTGGGCTGGCTGGCTGGTGTATACATATACTTAGTGGCTAGTACTAGCTAACCTATAGATTGCATCACTTAGGGACTACTTGGGGGAAGTGAACTCGATACTCCATTGCAGTTTTAGGATCTTCTTCTTACACTTATTCTTCATCTTATTCTTATGGTGTGGTATTATCCATATGGATTTAATTGATATATTTTAAGGCATTATCGCATTTTTAAAGTACGTCATTCTGTTTAAAATCTAGGCTAGACTCCTGCTCCGGCTTGTCGCTACGGTTAAAACAGGGAATTAAGGAATTTACACTCTCTCTCTCTCTCTTATACTTACACCTAATCTAATCTCTAGCTAATCAATCTAGCTTCTGGATCCTCAATCCTATCCTCCTCCGTCCGTACGTTCGTCCACAAAGATTCTCTAAATAAATGTGGTATTGCATAAGAATTACATTCAGCGTGTTTCCCTCGACCTCTTCTCCATTTCTTCTCTTGTTTTTAGATACATTCGTTTCCTTAATTGTTTTTTGTTTGTTTGGTTTCCTATACACGAGTACTCACACATTGTTTCACAGCACAATTTCCATTGACAATTGTTTACACGTTCGTAGATTATTAAAACATATTCAATTTCCTATTAATTTCTACCTTTCCTAATTCCTTTTTGCTTTCTCTGTATGTATGTATCCTTTTTCCTTCCGGGCCTCAGTCTCAGTCAAAGCGTCTGTCTCACTACGAAACCGAGATTGCACTACGATCGAGAGCAGTGAGAGGGATCACACTCTTCCGCTACAAAATACAATACAAAATATTCCTATCACAACGATCTACGTCCTACAATAAGCTGCTACTTTGCTTACTATATCTGTATTTGTATCTATATCTGTATATCGGTATATTGGTATATATGATGCCTATTCTAGTGCCTAGGATCCATTGATCCATAAATATTATCTGCAGTTGTGTCGAGAATACCAATGTTTGTGAATCGAATGCGAATGCGGATTGCACTTTGGTTTGAACACGTTGCACATATCAAAAGACTTCTATTGTTTTGGTTGTCTACGAGGAAAGTAGATTTGAACACTCGGTTGTAAGTACAATGAGCAGTTGCTGTTGGGGGGCAGGGGCATTGCATTGCGTTGCATGGGATTGCGACTGGGATTCACTCACACGCGCACACACAAAGAGGCGAAGGAGGTGCCTGGAATGGTGCCACACTTGGTGCCGATAATCCTATTACATACACTATTATACTAAGCACAGGAACAACAAGAACTACAGGCGCAGAGATGAGCGGTCCTCCTCCTCATCGTTGTCGTTGATAAGCTCGTTCCGGTCGTCATCGATCTGGATCTTGTGGTGCGACGTATTCCGCGAGTGATGCGGCTGCTGCGGCAGCTGATGGCCTGCTGCTCCTCCTACTCCTCGATTCACATTTGCAGCTGGCGCAGCAACCAAAGGAGGCTCTGGTAGCATTGTGTAGTTCAGATCCTTGGAGTTGGTGCGACGATGTCGCAGGACACTCAGTCCCGTCGCGGCTGCCGTCTCAGACGCTGGCTGTCCGCTGCTCGATGGAGCTCCTCCACTGGCAATCTTGGTATTCAAGTCCTTGGAGTTGTTACGCGAATGGCCACGCGATCCAGAGCCGCCTCCAGCCTCCATCTCGTTGGAGTTCTTTAGCTTGCCACATGTCTCCGCCACCACGTTCTTGAGCACATTCACATTCTTCTTGGGATTGTGGTGCGGATGGGGATGGGGATGCCGCAGAAAGTCCGCATCGAAGCGTATGTTGTTGGGCATGTAGATCTGATCGTAGCTGTGGTTGCGCGAATGCTTCTTCACGAAGTGGCCACAGCCGGTGGTCAGCTCATCGTCGTCGTCCTCTTCGGCACAGTCCTGGGGCCTTAGCTGGTTCTGGATGTAGCGTATCGGCTGGCTGTTGTCGTGCAGATCCGTGGAGTGGTTTCGGGTGTGCGCCTGGAACTTCTTGAGATTCTTGTACTTGCTGCTGCTGCCACCGCCGGCCTCCTGTCCAGCGGCATCGGCCGGTCCACTCGAGGAGTTGTGATCCCTGGCGAAGCTTCTGATCATCTTCACATCGCACGAGGCGCTGCGGAAATGCTTCTTAGACTTTGTCTGCGGCTGGTTGCATGTGTTTGTGGGCGGCACCACATGACCGCACTTGTCGTAGCTGCAAGAGAGAGATATGAAGAGGATTCTCAAGTGGATTGTATCTCAACTACTCACCAGTAATCCATCTGCATGGTGCGCGAATCATTGCGCGAATGCCGCAAGATATCTGTGGGTATGATCAGCTCTCCTGTGGCGCCAACAAAACCTGTGGCTGGCTCTGCTCCCGACAGCTTCTCCTCAAACACTAAAAACAAATATCAATGGCAAATAAATTGAGGATCCCCTCCAGACACAAAGAATGGGGGTTTAAGCACTATTACTCGTATTCTAGATATTCTCATATTTGCACATACAATCTTAACATTAACTCGTACAATTTACTGTGTAAAGTCTTCTTTTCAGTCTTCTTCTCAGTCTTCTACTTAGTCTTCTTTTCAGTCTTCTTCTCAGTCTTCTACTTAGTCTTCTTTTCAGTCTTCTTTTCAGTCTTCTTCTCAGTCTTCACTCAATCTTCTTCTTATTCCTAGTTCTTCACTCACATTTGTCCAGGCTAATGATGGAGCCGATGATCGGATCGCTGGCATTCAGCGGTTTGGTCTTCTCCAGCTGCTTGCGCCGTCGCACCAGCCACCAATCGACGATGAAGATGAACAGAGCAACCAGCTTTACAGAGGCACAAAGACCCACATATCTAGAATAGAGTGACATTTACAATCTATTCCTTAGAAGGCATTAGAGACCATACTTGTAACGAAACTTCTCAATGTCGTAGATGAGACAGCGACCGCCTTTCTCGCCACAGGAGGATTTCCAGAGCAGGCAAGTGGAGTCGATGAGGTTGCCAAAGAGAATGGGAGCGGGGATGTAGCCAAAGAGTCGAAAGATCACAAACTGCATGCCCAGGGCAAAGGAGCGCTCCTCCTCGGATACCGAGCGCAGGACGATCATGAGCAGCGGCATCTGCGTGGACGCCACCAGGAAGGTCATGAAGAAGAGCAGGATGAGGAACGGGTAGATGGTGCGGCAGGGCGTGGCGCAGGGCCCCGCTGTGGCCACCGGCACCACGGTGACCTCGGCAAAGTCTTCTCTGGCGCTGAGAGCCTGGGCCTGGCTGCCGCCAGCGCCGCGATAAATGCTGCTCGAGATATTGGCGTGAACACCTGCAAAGGAAAGAAGGAAGGACCATCATTAGAGATCTTTCAAGAGATCTTTCTGTGGAATACTCACATGCACAGTTGGTGTAGTTGGAGCTGGAGGAGAAGGCCGTGCAGCCGGCGTGGCAGGGACTGAAATAGGTCAGTCCGTTGTTGCCGCAGACGGGCTCCACCTCGCTGGTGAGGCACTCGCAGCCGAAGTTGCAAGCGGCCGTGAGGTTCACCTGGAAGGGCTGCTCCAGCGTGGAGCCCCCCTTGTTGCTGGTGTAGTAGGGGATCGTGGTGCCGGCCATCTTGAGGTTGTCGCAGCCCAGGAAGAATAGCATCGCGTAGCAGGCGAGGCAGATCACGTTCGTGATCAACACGAACTGGACGGCGCCCTTGGGCTTCAGCTGGAAGCGCTTCAGGATGCAGCCGCCGAGGAAGATCCCAATGCAGGCTCCGGGCACAGCAATGGATCCCGTGAAGATGTTGGCTTGACTCTTACCGAGGCTGAACTGCGTCTCTAAGTACTTAGGCAGGAAGACCACGAAGCCGGAGACGATCATCAGCTCCATGCAGGCCCCCAGGCAGGTCACAATGTACACGGGGTTCTTCACCAGCCGCAGCATCGACTTCGGTATGTCCTTGATGTCCTTGCCATAGCCAGTGTCCACCTTAGGGGGAAGCTGCTGCTGCTCCTCCTTGCTGGTCACCGCCACGATCTCCACCTTCTTCACCACCTTCCCTAGGTCATCGGTGGCCACTACCGAACCGCCACCGCCGCCTCCGCCACCGGCCACCACAGAGTTGTTGGGCAGCACGGGCTGGACGACGCTGCTCTTGCGGATCTTCTTCTTTTCGCGAGCGAGCACCTTGGGGAAGGAGAAGAACGGCACGGCCACCACCAGAAGGATGACGCCGCACAGCAGGAAGCCACCCCACCAGAGGCCCACCCATCGTCGGTCGCCAGGAGCTGCAAGAGAAAGAGATTAGAACAACTGAAAGAGTCTATAGATGATTGGGCACTAACTGATCGATATGGTGGCGGAGGAGAGCGAATCCATGTGGAAGGAGAGCAGATAGGCGCCCAGGAGGAAGCCCACCACGGGGCCAAAGGCGCCCATGCTGTACATGCAGCCGATGTACATCGAGGAGCTCTCGGTGCGCACGTGGTCGTCCACGTAGGTGGTGCCCAGGGTGAAGAGCGGACTGCCGCCGCAGCCGAGCAGCAGTTGGGCCAGGACGAAGAGCAGCACGGGGCCGGTGGTGGAGGCCTTGCCCTCCAGGCAGTTGTCCTCGCGCAGCGTGTGCGGAGCGAGCGGCTGGTTGGAGAGGCCGCTGGAGAGTCGTCCCAGATCCATGTCCTGGTCCCGCACCAAGGCACTGCGACAGATGTTGTCGCTGGTCTTGTTCAGGATGGCAATGCCCGGATTGGGCTCTCCGGTGAAGTGCGGCACCATGAACACCAGCGAACCGATGCCCATTATGACGGCCCCGATGCCGATCCACACGGGGATGTGGCGCCTGCTGCCCAGATAGCTGACGAAGATCACGGTTATCACGTTGCCGATCTCGTAGCTGGAGGCGATCAGTCCCGAATAGCTGGAGGGGATCTCGAAGCGCTTCTCGATGGTCGTGATCACAGAGTTGATGTACCCGGAGCTCAGCGCCTGCTGCATCATCACCAGGAGCGAGAGCAGCAGCACGAAGATCTTGATGCGAGCGAACCTCTGGATGCTGTTCGGCCGACAGTTGAGGATGCCGCAGTCGCCCGAACTGAACTGCTCCTCGTCGTAGTCCTCGTCCTCATCCGCCGGACACTTGCCCGCCGACGCCTGTCGACTGTGGCACTTGACCATCACGCTGTCCACTGATGCTGCAGCCGCGGCACCTGCAGTCGTTGCACTTGATCGGGGATCTCCGCCCTGAGGATCACCCAGGGCCGCATCTATGCTGCTGTCGTCGCCGCTGTTCGTCTCGGAGTAGAGTCCAGTCATCTGGTACATCGATTCCTGCCGCCTGAAATGGCAATTTGTGCCTGTTGTCAGATTCTTAGACTTTCAATATTCTTAGATTTTCTTGCATTTTTCTTTAACTGGATTTTTGATGCTATACTTTTGGGCCAAAACGAGTGAAATGTAAAACGGCTATGAGTGTGTGTGTTATCAGTCTATATAAAACTGGTTAATCGGAAATTTGTATGCCCTGACAAACGTGTAACGAATGTGATTACGTTTCCCAAGAACACCAGATAACAACTTTGGCTATGCTACCACAAACCAGAAACAGTTCCTAAAGTGCTCCTTCAAGGCTTCTGTGAGTATAGGATATAGTATTCTTGAATCCTTGTAAATCGATTGATTCCGAAAACACTAAAAGCCTGAAAGTGTTTCTCCTTAGGGTATTGAAAGCCTCGACCTTCCTTCCTTCGTTTCTGCTCTGCGTTCCCTCAATCCTTTCTCGGTTCTGTTATGTTTTTTGAGGCCTACGGCATTCGGCTGTCTATAAGCCGGCCTAGAACTTGGCGACGGCCACGGACGTGGGCTTGGGCTTGGGCTTGGATGGGGCCACGGACGGTCCAAGGCCGTTGGAGGGCGAGGACAACTCGGGCTTGCCCCCCATTATTCCATCACCCATTCAATGTCAAGCACTTTGGGCTTTTGGCCAAGACACACACCACACTACACCACACTCTGCTCTCTGCTCTCCCCTGCACTGCTCTGCTGTTTGTTTGGCTTGGCAGCAGCACCAGCTGCTGTAACCACAAAATGTGCTCTACTCTGCCTCTTACTCTTACTCTTCCTCTCGTTGGATGTGCCACTGGGTCTGGTCTGGGTCTGGGGTCTATTCCCGTTCTCCTTCCGGTTATGTACGGAGTTCCTTCGTCTGGCAGTGCACGCGGATGACTGCGGCGCCATCGAGTGAATCGAACTCGAAGCTCACGTGCTGCTCTCACCCTGGACTTGTTTGTCACGCTTTCCCCTTCGGGCATGAAGGGGAGACTGGGTGGTGGTGGAGTGGGTGGTGCCGTTGAATATTTCAAACTTGACCGACTGCTACTCATCGTAATCGCCTCTTATCGATTGGATTTCGAAGCGAAAGGCGCTGCAGTCTTATGAATTATTAAGTCCTAAACCAGCCACGCCTCCTCTTGCCACGTGCCTCTCTCTCTCTCTCTGTCACTAAGCATGCCTCTATAAACGTGCCTCGCGCCTCCTACACCTGCTACGTGCCACAACGAGTAGGACTACCTGCTCCCGCCCCCGCCCCTTAAGCTAATTATCGATATGGAGTATCGACTCTAATGCTTCGCTTCGTTCTTCGCTTTTGTTTGTTTGTTGTTGTCAATATAAGCCTCCCTCCCCCCTCCGCCGGGAAAGTGTCAATTTATGCAAATAGTTTTCCCCTTCCATCTGCGGGGGCAGGAAGAGATAGGAGGAGGAGGTGGTTCCAAATTACGTGGCTAATGTCTTTGGCAATTGCAACCGTTTCGTTTCGTTTCATTTCCTCACCTGTGACCTTTGCGATGTGTCGTGCTGGCATCGCTGGCATTGCTGTTGGAGCTCTGAATGTGGTGGATGTTGCTGCCACTGGCAGGGGCAGTGGCAGGGGCAGTAGTGTTGGCGTTGGCGTTGGCGGTGCCTGTTCCCGTGACAGTCGCGTTGGCGGTGCCGATAACTGCTGCTCCTGTGCCTGTGGCTTGTGCGGGGGGGTCTGAGGACTCCTGCTCGAAGGATGGGTTCGTATACTGTTCGATATGCTGGGCACCGGATCCGGATGAGCGTTTCGCCGCCATTCTGTTGTAGCATTTATCCAGCACTCAGGTGGTAGTCACAATCATTCAGTCGTTCAATCAATCAAACAATCGCCCGGCACGACTCTGAGGCATAGCCTGGAAAAAAGAAGGAACAGGGAAAAACAGCTTTTCTTTAGCAATTGAATGTCTAACTTTGGTCTAACTTCGGTCTAACTTCTGTCGCCCCCACTTGGCCACACATCTCTAATGACAGACTTTCGACTTTCCCACACACAAACACCACACACACACACACACACACACACACACTGACACGGACAATTCCCTCGCGAGTTGATGACGCCGCCGATTACTTCCTGAATGAAGCTCTATCGCCCCAATGGAAAGCCCACTAATTGCTCCCTAAGCCCCGCACACAAAGTCAGTGTGCAACATGCGAGTGCCACGACTGCCACTCTGCCTCACTGCCCCTGCCCCAGCCCCTTCCGCTGCCCCTGCCACACTGAGACTGACTAAGGGAAAAAGAAAGATAATTACGGAATGCCCCTCGACATCTGGGCCCCCCTCCCTCACCACTTTTGGCTGTTCAGACTTCCGCTGAAGGATAAGAAGGATGCTTGCCAGCGCAGACGCCGCCGTCTTCTATTAAAAAGCTTGCAGACAGACGCACCACCAGAACATGCCACATGACACCACGCAACCGAAGGGTTAGGCCTTTAGGACGAGATGCAACAGTGACACGAAGAAGAAGAAGGATGCTTAAAGATAGAGATGGACGCGTGAGACACAGGCACACACCCCCTCAAGTCCCGAAATTCATCTTTAGACATAAAAGCAGGCCTCCCTTCCTCCCTCCTCCTCTTCCTTCTCAGAGGGTGTGAGCCAGCAGTTGCTCACTTAACCAGTCTTTACGATTTTCCCTGCATTAATATACAATATATATACGAGTACATATTTTATATATACAACAAAAACAACAACAATGGGAACTACAACAACACTTGAACACGCCCCCCCACACGCACCCATCAAGAAGGGTAAGAGGGGCAGAGGGAGAGGCAGGACGGCGGTTATAAATCGATTGCCCCTGCGGCTCAAAGGAAATATGAAAATCAGCAGAAAAAAAAGGCTAATGCTCGTCATTGTGCTCCTTTCTGCTGCCTCTTCTCCAAGGGCCTCCCTCCCTCCTTCCTGTCCTTCCTCCCTCTTGCCCCTCTGTCGCCCTGTGGCTCTGTTCCTCTGGGAACCCAAGCAAATGGCAACTAATTCGTGGATTTACTTGGTGGATTGGATGACCGCTTAAGTGTGATTTAGTTGCTTCTATCAGGGTTCTACCCATTAGTCTCTGGGTTCCTGGGTTGCAATCCTGCACCCACTGACCCACCCCCACCCAGCAGTTAATCAATTACTCCCCTCCTGCTTCTGCCACTACCCTTTGGGATAGGATGACCCACAAAATGTTGCAGCTTATTGCTTTCATGTTCCACATTTTGAACATTTCGAACATTTTTGTGTGCCTTTTATTCAGTTTTTGGTGTCACACAGATGCTGCCACAGCCACCAGCCACTGCCACTGCGCCTGTTCCATGGACAAAAGAGGATGGATACATAGACAAATTGGATGATGAAATAGCCAACTTTAGTGGCCTTATTTTATGGCCATTTCTTTGGCCAATTGCCAAAAATACAGATGGGTTGCCCCTTCGTGTTCCAGTTGCGACGACAGATGAAGCAGGAAATGGATCAGATTGGATCAGGTCAACGTGATATGATATGTGTAGTTCAATTCCATCCGTAATTAGAGAACTTTCATAACAAAAACACAACTAGGAAATGCTTTTTATTCAGGTTTTTGTTAATTATCTGATACATCAGATCGTAAAATATATTTCGTGGAGTGTTTCGTAATTTATCATCAAAAAACACCAATCGAATCCATTGCTCGACTCTCGAGTGAGTCTCTCGCATGAATTGCACGAATGAGAGTTAATTAAAGGGCGACATCAGCGACATGGAAGTGGTACAACCTTTTTTACCGTACCCCTGGGCAACCCTCTTTGGAATGGGGCAGAAAAACCATCACTGACCATATTACATAATTGTAGTTTGGATGCCGCATATTGGACATCATTTATGAAATGTGTTTTCATCTGTGGCCACAGGATGAGACATGGAATGGATTGGAATGGGATGGAATGGGATGGATTGAGATGGATTGGGATGGAATGGAATGGGATGGTTGTAGGCCCTGGACATTGTCCGAATGAGTCCGGTGAAAGCAAACAGACCCCGAGGAATGCCAGACGACAGCAAAATTTTGTAAAATTCATATTTTTGTGCGGGTTTAATGGATGCCAGTGACAGGTGGCAGGTGGACAGGTGGCAGCTGACAGTTGCATCTTGTATAAGCCAGAGCTGTACAGGATACTTGGGCTACCACAACTCTCTCAATCCCATCCGATCCTCAGCAATTACCGCATACAATTGAGTCATGAAATTTCCACTCTCTCAATTCCAAATTCTAAATGAATTGAAAATTCTGAATGCGTGGCTGTTTTTTATAGAGCACCTGCTGTTTTGATCTTGATCGTTTGAAGTTAGTTCCTTGGTCACGCCCTTTCGGTGGGTTATTCCACTCATCGCCGTATGACGATCACGTCTCTCCGAGTCTTCGTCTTTGTCGCTATCTCTTCAGGGTGGAGAGAACATTGAACTTCGCGCAGCGAGGGGAGGGGTGTGGGGACTGTGAGCAATGGCTGATGTAATTAAATGAGACAATGAGACGAAAGTCAACAAGTGGCAACCTGGTGCCCAGGCCAATGACAGAATCACAAGTGCAAAAGCCACAAACAAGATTTATTTCTGGCAGTTGATTCTTGGCCAAAAAAAAAAAGGTGTTTAAAAAAAATGGTAAAGGTCAGTCCAGTCGTCAAGCCGACGAGCATCAGCCGTTTGTTGTCTTAGCCAAATAAAGAACTCGTTTCGAGACTCTCGAGAGTCGTCGTCGAGGCGCAATTTTGGCTTTATCATGTGTCACCCTCTCCTGTCTGCCAATCTCTCTCTCTCTCTGTCTCACAGAGTGCTTCCTTCTCTTTCCTTCTTTGGTTTTTATTGTTCATGCGTTCATTTTTAGAATTTTAATGGAACTTTTGCGAGGAAAACAATCAAAAGTCTCAGCGAATGGAAAGTGAATACAATTGTGAATTGCAAATCCATAAAAAGTGCATATACACAGATACAGATATAGCTATATATATATACATACATATGTGTGTATATGTAGATATATGTAGATGTAGATACTGAATACATATGTATGAAATCTTATGCGCCTTCGGCCAGCCCCATACAGGAAGTTAAGTTTACGAAACGAGTTTTTCTTCGCCTGTCTTCGCTGTTTGTTTTGTTTTTCTCCGCCTTTTTGCTGTGTCTCTGTGTTAGTAGTGGCAGTGGGAGTAGATAAAAGACACACAGATACACTTTCGAACCCATAGAACGAAAACTTGAATCAATAATAATTAATTTACGCCGAAACATTACTTGTGCATTACAGAGTCTCCCAGAATGTTCTCTTCCTTCTTCTGCGGCTGCTGCTGATAAGAGTGAGACGTTGTTGAAAGTTCCCACTGATAAGGGGCATCGAGAGACTCGCGACTAGCGACTGAAAGATAGTCAAGAATAGAGATACATTCTGTCGACTTAGAAGTCTTTTCTGGAGGTTTTCCCCGTGGCAGAACGGAACTCTAGAGGCAATTACGACGAAACACCCATGGGATGGGGCCATGACAACAGGCAACAAGGCTGATAACACTGCGGACATCTACTAACTGGGGAACAAACAACCAGATTTCCCATACCCTCAGCCCCCAGCTCCCACTTTTCTTGTATGCGCAGCTGTTTTATGTGGGATTCAGATAATCTCTCAAGGCCAACCCAAGCCCGACCACAACCATCATCAAATTGAGACCGCAACCGGAAAGCCCATAAACATTGGTAGAGGACATAAAATAGAGAATAAATAAATATTCCGATTAATTACTCAAATAATTCTCATCTGGTTTCTATTGAGATCCCAAAATGCACTTGGAATGCAGATAACACGAAATTCTGAATAGACAGACGTCTGAGGTCTGATCTATAGTCTGAACTGAGGTCCGATCTGAGGTCTGATCTTAGGTCTGATCCGTACAGATCGGGAGACAGAACGAATGACAGAGGAATGACGGCGAGAGAGACAGAGAGATAAAGCACTCGGCGGGTGCCGCTTCTCACTTCTTCTTCATCCCATTTGCATTAAATAATTCAGAAATTGTGGAAACGAGATTCAGATTATTCAGATGCTGCCTTGCGGCTTGACCCTCTGACCCACATTCATACGAATGTACACTTTACGTAATATATTATTGTTTACTACGGAGTATTGTCCCATTTCGTTCCCCCACCCCCATCGCGAGCAAATAAATAAACACCCCACACCACCCAACCACAATTTGACGTCTTTTCTGGCTTTTGGGGAACGCAAGCGATAGGCATAACAGGAGTATTCCAGCCTTTTCTCTCGCTATTCGCTTACTCGTTGGTTGACACTCGTTCTTTAACGTCTTTTGTGGCTTTTGGGGATCGTAGGCGGGAGAGGCATAACAGGTGTAGAAATTCCATGCTTTTCTCTCGCTACTCGCTTACTCGTTGGCTGACACTCATTTCCTTGTTTGTCGTTATTTCTTTTCTATCGCTAGTAACAAGCTCTCGCTTGTCCTCTTCTCCCATCTATTCTTTAAAAGACAATCTCTGCTGCTTTCCCTCCTATTCATGAATAAATTACTTAAGGGAATGAACCCTTTTTTCCCTCGTGAATCTTCTTGTTGCTGTATCAGCACACAATGGGGTTCTGTTCTCTTCTTTGGGGGTTCTCTGGGGCCACTCAACTGTAGCTCTCAAGTTTCCTAAGCCCCCAACGGCTTACCCCCTCATCCTCCTGCCATGACACTCGTTGCTGCAACTCGAATGCGTTTCGTGTAATTATTTTGGCTTTTGGAATTCGACAAACTCGTTTTAAGCTTTTTTTTTTTGTTTTAAATTACTTCGCATCGGAGCTGGGGCTGTGGCTGTGTCTGGGCTGGTGTTGTGTTTTGGCCTCAATGAAAGGGGCTTCCATGACGTGCTAGCCATAGCTATAGCTATAGCCATAGCCATCCATTCCACCCACCCAGATGCCACCCCAAGCACAACAAAACACCGAAAACTGGTGCGAGTGTGAGTTAGATGGAGTGGATCGGATTACTCGGCAGAGTCTTGTCAGAGATTCAGCAACGGGGAGCAACCGGGTGCCGGGTGGCAAATAATAATCCTCTTAGTAGTCCCAGTCACTGCAGTTGGGTGCAGAGTTTGGCTTTTGCCAGTAGAGCGGGTTTTCTGAATGGGAAACCTGGGACTGTAACTGAAACTGGAACTGCCAATGCGAAAGCCATTGTTGCATGCTGCAGCTGCTTTTAATTGCAACACAAAAGTCCACAAAAGTCACATGTCACACCGAACGAGAGAGACCCCGTGAATTGCTCAAGATCTACCCCTCCTCCCTCCCACACGCACACAGAAGGTGGCCTCTGGGACTGAATCATCTGCACATCGTTTCAAGAGTTCGCTGATCTTCCCCTTCCATAGCTTTCTGTGTGTGTGTGTTCTTCCCCTGAACAATGATGACCTCGATTATTACTAAGAGTACAGTTTAACCTCTCTCACACACAGTCATCCTGCAGCAACTGCAGCAGGCAGGGGCAGGGACAGCAATTGATCGATTCATGATCACGAGTCAAGAGCCCCGGTTGCCGCAAGAGTCACAGAGAGTCAGCGACTCAAAGACAAAGACCGATGCTTGCATACGGACAAAAACGTTTCTGATAATTACGGTTCCGCCGTTTGCTCGCTCGCTGGACAGTGCACGACTCCAATGGTTGGCCGATGGTTGGATGGAATGGATGACAGCATTTCAAGTGGGTGTGTTTCTGGCTCACTCTGCAAACCGGTAACACAACATAACATAGAGCTCTACTGCATCTACACATTGGTACTCGTCGGACCGGCTGGTGAAGGCCATTTAGGCGACACAACTCCACAACAAATTGACACAAATAAATCCCATTGAAAGCATAAACATGATTAAACAGAATCAGAAACAGAAACATTCTGTTATGCAAGTACTTAAGATTACAGCACTTATTCAAGTCAAGTGAAGTCTTAACCTTGTACTGGATATAGCTGTAGCTTCTGTTATACTCATAGAGTACTCATAAGACTACTCCATAGATGGTATTGGTCTGTCTGCCAGAAGGATTTCTCTTCAGATGTAAATATATAATGTATTTAGATAGAAAATCCATCAATTGCTTTACAGTTGCACTTCGTACTTCCCCTGGGACTGCACTTTGACGTCACTGGCGCTGGTGCTGGCCTGGTCTGGCTCTTGGCTAATAGTCCTCGTCTCGCATGCATAACGAAAAACAATATTTGAGACAAGAAAAACCTTTTGCTCGACTACAACTTTTAGCAGCTGATAAAACAAAACACACACTTTGCCACACAGAGAGAAAGAGATGGAGAGAAAGGGAGAAGTAGACTCTGAAGAAGGGAAATGAATATATGGCCAGCAGCAAATGGGAAGTCAGAAGCAAACAATAACAGTTATTATGACGGCAGCAGCATTTGGCTAAAATGAAATCTAAAGCTTAGCCATATTCTGGCCCTCCCCCCCTTGGTACGTGTGCATACTCTAAGAGTATCTTTTGCGTCCAGACGTGCCCTGCATTTGACGCATGTTTGGTAATTATACAATAAAGACTAGAGCCGTGGAATAATTTACAAAGAAAACAAAAACAAAGACAGAGGTAGAAGCAGAGGCAGAGGTAGAGGCAGAATCAGAAGCCATACGTCAATGAATGTATCTTAGATAAAGATAAAGCCAAAGATAAACAAGCGATGCATTGGCATGAATAAAATATATAATTAGATTTAGTTGGAAGGTAAATTCCGATAAAAGGGGAGGCTGCTCCTCTGGGAGCTTTCGCTTTTGTGTGGCAGCAACAACTACAGTGCCACACAGCAGTACTGTCAAAATATATGACATATGATATATAGACGGGAGGCAGAGACAGGCATTCCATTAGATGTACAAAGCGTTCGATCGAACGAAAATAGCTCATGCAGAGGGCTGGGTAGAGGAGGAGTAGGAGGAGGCGGCTGTGGGCGGCAGACTATGTCGTGGGCAACGCTTGGATGTGCTCTGCGATTAAAAATAGTGTTTTACCAACAAACAATCAGGGCCACATCTATTAGATGATGTGCTGCTTGCTGCTCCCCACCAAATGAAATGATATGAATGTTTATTCAAGAAACGAGTCAACGAGCTGATAATGAAGGCAAATCAACAGAGCACACACCAGCCACAGAGATCAACAGAGATCCACAGATTCACAGATCTACAGATTCACTCCACAGATTCACAGATTCACTCCACAGATCCACAGATCCATAGATTCCCTCCACAGATCCACAATCTACGAGTAGTTGGATAGATCGTAGCCAGATTCGGTTTGTTTGTTTGCCTCTTTGTTTGTTTAACTTCCACGCAGAGGGACTTAATATAGGAAGAGACTTTGGATTGGGATTGGAGGCCTACCATCCCACACAGATTCCAAGAAGAGAGAACTCCAGAAGAACACAAAGAAATGGTGCCATAAAACCCCAAGCAAGATCTTTGAATGTGCAATAGCTGTATAAATTATTCACGAGTCTCCCGATAAGAAGTCAGGTTTCAACTCCAATCAGTTTTCTCCATGTATTTTTTTATTTGGTAAAAAAGAAAGTAAATTAAGTGTGGCCCAAAATTAACACATGAATTATTTAATATTCCACTCGCATGGGGGCAAGAGAGGTATCCCTGAATTGCATTTAGAGAGTGAAATTAGTTGGAACGCGGGGGGATTCCAGGGGGGTAAAGTTTAATTCGCGTGTGCATTAGGGGCATTCGAGGCACACAACACACAACCCACCCATTATAGTGACCCAAAAACGCCAACATGCGACACAAAGTCGGGGCAAAGCCAAAAACAAATTCAAAACAGGAAAAATATGTAAAAGCACATAGAAAAAAATTAAATAAATAGGTAAATGAGTGGGGGAATGGGTGACTGGGTGAATGAATGAATGGGTGGTGGAATCAGAGTGAATCAGAGTGTTTTTAAGTGTATAAAATGGGTAACCCTAAAGCCTCTCTCTGGGTTCATTGCAATTTGAAAATGTCAACATTTCTGGGGGTTTTTTCTTTGGGCTATCATTGTTTTGTTATGGGTTAAAATTTGTATAATTTCTCATTGTTGTTTCTGGCTCTGAGAGAGAGACTTGTGTCGCGCTTTCTCCCCGCCTGAGAATGAGAAACGAAAACAAAAGTCGCTGAATGACGAATATGAGAAATTTCGGGTGTATTTTTGTCTCTATCCATCCACCAAGTCGAAACACCAAAACTGGAACCAGTTGGCGTGACTACCACCCAGCCCCGCCTGAACTCTTCTCCTCCCAAATCCCAACCCCCCTCCCTCGTAAAGCACAGATTTCTAGCTATTCCTAGCACATCGGAACGCATTTGTTCCAGACTTAAGTGTAAACATTTTGCCAACTTATTTGTTGTTTAGAGTTCGCCTTTGTGCTCGTTTTTCTTCTCATTTTTTATGTGTTTTTAATTGCCACTTTTTGAGGCAGTGGGCATTGGATAGTGGGGTGGGGGCTGATTTTTAAGTGCTTCCCCCCAGTAAGAGGGGTTGGGCACTGCTCCCTCGCACCCGAACCCCACCAAGCTACTTTACTTTCAATCATCAAAGTGGGAAAAGTCAGAGTGTCAGAGAGCCTAAGCAAACATTTAGTTCTGGGGAAAACTTGGGAAGGAAAACTATCATTTCTGCTGACTACCGTAGAAAACTTAATTGAAATTTTAATGCTCCAAATAATGGAGAGCCGAGGAAAGGGGTTATGGCATTAAACGATTTGCAAGTGTCGTAATTATGTAACTGCTGCTGCTGCTGTTTCGATTATGAAAACATTTCCGCCTATGGCTTTTTAATGAATTAATAAAACCCAAAGCAGAGCTCGCTCAAAGGCCGTAATTGGACAATAGATGGAAAACTCATTCGATGATTACACACAAAAACAGAAAAAAACACTCCATTTCGGCGACCAGCAACTGTGTGGCACCGCCGATCGAACATTGAACAAAAGGGTATAAATGAAGGCAGCGGCGCCGCGTTAGATGGAGAGATTGGGAAACAAAACGAAAAGTTTTTAATGACTGTGACTACCACTGCCACACTAGCCCATGTGCCACGGGGAAAACAATTGACAGGCAAAAGACAGCAACAAAAAAAGTCAGAACTTTGAATGATGTAAGTTGATTGCAAAAAAAAACAGTAGGGAGTTGCACAAAGCCGAAGCTAGGAATTCCCTTTGTTGGGCATAGCCTTGATTTCAACGGCTTTGAGCCATTGAAACCATATCCTTTGACCATGTTAATGCATTTCCTTCCTCTACGTTTTCGCATAACCTTTTAGCAATGTCCCAGTATGCCCGCTTTGGCAAGGGCATCTCCAAGCCTCCTAGCCTAACAAATCAAATCAAATCGAACTTTGTCTCTATGGCTGAAAGTCTGGAAGGTTGAACGCCCTCGACACGAGCGAGGAAGTCCTTAAATCGTTCCAATTGCTGTCGTTTTAATCGATTTTCCACACATTTTTCGCCAGTGTGAAAAAGTTTTGTCCCCCCTCCAGCACAGGGCAGGGCACTCCTGACCAATCTTTGTTAGGGCCGAAATTGGGTTGCAGTTTCAGGTTTTTGGGTTTTTTCTCTTCTTTTGTTATTGTTTTTTGTTGCGACTTTGATTGATATTGTGTGACACACTCTCGGATTCAATTTCAATTTTCGTCATACATACAGCTAGTTACAGATACGTTTTTCGGAGAGCTGTCACGTAATATTCAATGTGGTGGCCCATTCAAAATGCTCGCGACATGGTTTCTCGGGGCATGGGCATGTGTGTGGGAAGTTTTCAGTAAAGATCTGTTGACAGAGCTCTCCACAAACAAAAACAAAAGCAAACGAATGAAGCAAACACAATTTGAGCACTCACCTTCAACTTGCCTTCCGTCCGTCCTTCCTTCCGTCCTCTTTTGCTCTTTCGTTGAGGCAGCACAGCTGCTGCACACTTTTCAAAATTTTGATCTCAACTTTTCATTCGATCGGATTGTTCATTGAGATTCTTTCGCACATTCAGATATTTGTAAACACAAAATTTCCTCGAGATTCTGCTATTTCATTATTTTGGCATTAAACTAAAACATTTTTTGCTGCGAATTTCTATTGCTGCTGCAAAGAAATGAACGATTTAATTTATTTATTGCATTTTTCTTTGGTCCAAACACCTTGCTAGCACTTCCACCAGAGATCACAGGCTCTCTTTCGCAGAGCATGTTCAAGCGAAGGTAAGGCAGTCACTCATACGTGGTTACCTTGAAAGCGGCACTGCTTTACCTTTTATTTACCGTCCCCTGTCTACCTGAGAGAGCTTTGCTTTGCGCGAAAGACTTGCTTGAATGAGTAAGTCGAGCAAGAGAGAGAGGATAGAGTGAGAGAGAACAGGTTTACGTTTTCTTAATGCTGGTAGGCAGGCACCGTTAGGGAGAGCGAGACGCGGGCTGCTTGATTATGTTGATGCTTTGTTATAGTTATTGCTGTCTTTTTCCTTTGCATTGAATTACGTGCGAAGATTTGGCAAGCGGCGGCCCCCCAGCAGCTAATTGGGGCTGCACACACAGACACACAGTTAAAGGGACCAGAGAGAGGGGAGCGGGGAGAGCGCCAGCCAAGCGCAAGAAATGGAACAAGCAATACAAACACTCCGTATGGGAATTACACATCAAGGTGTAATCAAATCAAAAGCTACCTATATTCACTGATCGGCAATACTTAAAGATTTGAAATACTAGAAAGTCTACTTTATCGTAGAATATCCAGAAAAGATGTGGTGGAAAAACCAGTTTAGAGCTGGCAAATCTGGAACTTTTTGCATTTGCAATTTATCAAAAAAACACGACTAGAAAACAGTTAATTTGACAGTTTCCGTGAGTCATTGGAGGCGGTGGGGCATATGTAGAAGACCAAAAGAATTATGGCTTGAGAGTGGAATCATTGGAAATATGCATTATCCATTAGCACTTCTCCCCTCGTTGTCAAAAATCGCACATGGAATACGAATATATGAATGTATTGTAGGTACTATGTATATTATGTACATACTTATGTCAATTGTTGTACTTGGCGTGCGTTTTGCTTATGAATTCGGTCGGTCGATTCGATGGGTCTGGCACTGAACGATTATGCAAAAATAAATCAATTGAAAAACAACAAGAACGCCTCGGGAAAACGCCACAAAGAAAACCCCTGTTGGGGGGGACAGAAAACGAGAGAGAGAGAGAAAGAGCAGAGACAGGGAAAGAGGAAGAGGTAGGGCGAGGGCGAGGGAAGAGGAATCTGTAACAAGTGCCTTCCTTTACCTCCAGGCCACCACCTCAGCTCTAGAAATACAGGGGGCTCTTCTGCTTTGGGCTGGTGTAACTGTTGCCCGAGATTTTTTTTATAGAAACGAAAGAGGAGCCCTGTAAGCACACACACGCACACATCTAGCCCACCTACACTCACGTACACTCACATATTCAAACCAAAACGAGTCTGCGGCTGCGGCAGGGGGGCAAAAAAGGACAGGACAGACAAAATAAGACACATCGAGACAGGCACGGCACAGATGTCCCAAAGAGTATGTGTGTGTTTGTTTGTGTGTGTGTGTGTGGGGGGCATAGAGACAGTGCCAAAGAGCAAATAAGACACACTTAAACACTCTCTTTTCTAAGCAGATTAAACGTGCGAAATCACCTTGCTCGATATTTTCTCATATTTGTCTTTCTTTTTCACCTGTCTTTCTGCTGATTTCTGCAGCATTTATTTTGTTGCTCTCCCTTGATTTCAATGTTGTTTTGGTGCACGTGTATGTATGTATGTATATATTGATGACAATTGCAGTTGCATCACTTCCCCATGTCATTTTCTGCACTTTTCCAGCGCTTATGTTCACTTTTCGTACAATAAACTGTAATTTACATTGTAACTTTGATAACACATTTCGCTTGTTTTTGTTGTTGTTTTTGTTTTTGTTGCTTGGCGTGGGTGAGTGACCCCGTTAATTGCACACGATTTTCCCCGTTCTTCTACTGGCCGCACGACTTACACATTTTTCTCTCACCTCCTTTTAGCTAAAACCGTTTTAATTAGTGTAAAATGTAAAATCAATTCTTAGAGTCGCCGCGAAAGCACACGCATCGCGGGTGAAATGGTTTTTGATAAAAATGTTTTGTGTCGAACGTGTTCATTCATCGCGGGTGATGGTTTTTTTGATAGAGCTGGAGAAACATCGATGTTAACATCGATATAATCGATATAGCTGCAGACATCGATAGAATGTTGCTATTCCGTGAAAATGTTGTGGGACAAATGTCGCTCATTTCGCGGCACATGCTGCTGGCCCATACAAATAAATGTTGCCAACGGTAAAATATTTTAAATTTAAAATATTGAAATGTAAGGGAAATTGTTGCGATAAAAAAGGAAATTGTTGGGATGATGTTGCCTCAACCAAATCCCCAGAAAATGTCCCGTACGGCAACAAAATATCGATATTTTTCTCAAACATCATCTTTTTTTGCAATTTGGTTGAGTTTCAAAAAAATTCAAAAAGATGCAATGGTTTTTTTGATAAAAATGTTTTGTGTCGAACGTGTTCATTCATGTTCAAATGGGATTTTTCTCTGGTAAGGGAATTTTTCTCCCGAACAGCTGTTCACCAGCTGTAGGTATTGATTTTTAGATATCCAATTGGAGCTCATAATTGCGTTGAAACCAGTGCTGCCAACTTTTTTCCAAAAACAAATCTGTCGAAATGGAAAAAAAAAGCTGAAATTTTAAATGAGAGAGCTGAAAAAAGCTGTTTTTATAACGGTACTCAAAGAGTATTTTTGATTTGTGGTTATAGTGTATGTGGATAACCCCCGTAAGGAAGCCTTTTCGACCAGATAAAGTATATATATTCTTGACCAGCATCAATAGCCGAGTCGATATAGCCTGATTTGCGCGAAAAAAGCTGAATTGCCAGCAAATTTATAGCTGTTAATGGTATGTTAATGTTACTTTAACATCGATAGCACCGATATCCGGTTACCGGATTTCGCTGGGAAAATATGAGTTTAACTTTGGCGCCAAATTTGAATTTTTAGGTATTCGCTGATTTCGCCATTTCCATGTTTAAGCCACCATTAATTAAGTGCCATATATTTTAGGTAAATATACATTTATTTCATTTAATGATTTCTTGCTTTTCCAACAATGTATGTAAATATTCAGCTAACGTTTTCAAATCTGGTTTAATTTGTTTGCATTAATAGTACAACTAATGGATTAGATTACAACAATTGATTATTACCGTCGTACGTTCAATAATAATAGTAGGGGCTAGGGGGATGGTAGCTAGGGAGGGGTTCTTCGATAAAAAAGTAAAAAATCGACTGTTTCACACAAGAAAACTAGGAGAGAACAGAAGGTGAGAAACAATTCTGTCAAATACTTGAATCCAAGATATGCACAACAACCTGCACATCAATCGACATGTATACATATATGTATATATAGTAGGTTTAGGTTTAAGGTATGTATTGTATTGTGTATATATATACTGTATCTTATGCTTAGGTATATCCTTCATGAGTGTAGAATCACAGCCTTTCATCGAACTAACATTGCAGTTCTGTTGTGTTTTTGAATTGTCAAGTATTTCCGTTGTGGGTGATATATATATAGTATATCTATTATAATTAATCGCTAGGGTGAGGGAGGGTAGTGGTGGGGAGGGGGTTAAGTAATCATAATCATTGTACCCACATACATTTAGCAGTGTATTTTTCGGTTTTGTTTAACAATAAGTAGGTTTTAGGTTGGTTATAGATCGGGCATGGGGTGAGATACCCTTCTCTTATATACAAATAAATATATAAATTACGACATAGGGTGGGGTGCAATTGTGTGCCATTGCAATTGCTTTCCATTTAACGTTAAGGCAAACATTCTAACTAAGACTCTTCTAATAGTTCGCGGGAATCTAATGTGTGTTTCTGTATCTGTTTTTCTATCTTCAACAGAACATTAGCTAAACAATCTAATTCAATTTGTTACTAAGTACTCGTACATTTTAGACTAATTGCTTTTGGGTGGGGGCGAGGAGTGTTGAACTACGCTAGGGGACAAAAGCGGGTCAACTAAGGGCGTAATTAACTAACGTAACATTGTATTATTAATCGGTGTCGAAAGGCCACATATTTAGACTGAAAGCACATGTGTTTTTGTAAGGTTTCTAGTTTTAGTGTTTCGCAGAGAGGTGCACTTTGCATTTTGGCGCTCGATCAGGTAATCGTTGTTATAATCTGATTCTTAGACCCATAATCGGTGATTCTGCAACAACAAAAGATCAATTAGATTCAATCTAGAGCTGAATAGAGTGGGAAATCCAAGCAATGTACAAATAAAAAGACACAAAATCATAAAGAAACTCAGAAACGAAGTAAAACTCAAGAGTCGTGCAGGGAAAACTATTCATTTTTTGTGCCTTTTTACCTATATATTGATGAGGCTGAGGTGGAGCGCGACCAAGTAACTAACAAACCCTCACCTCTGCTGCTCTCTCGCTGGCTGTGCAGTAAAACCTTGGTGCTGTCGTCGGGGCACAGGGAAGTGCGCACCGTTGTCAATATAAGGCTGCAAATTAAACACATTTCAATTAGCGATTAGTCCTTCTCGGGGAGGAGCAGTCTCTCTTGGGCTTACCGGGGCAGCACTGCCACCACTGTGGATAGGAGAATCACCAGCCAGTGGACGGCGGAGGAGAAGCACACAAAGATCACCCAGTAGGTTGAGGGCAGGCCAAAGCAATTGACGCACCAATAATTGTACACAATCGAGAAGAGGTAGAAGGAGGCCAGGCTAACCACAATGGATATGACATGCAGCACAGTCTACAAAGAACGAATCCAATTAGTAAACAATCATTTGGAGAAGGTTCCTCTATTTACCCAGGAACGTATTTCAATGCAGCAGTGCACCAGATTGGCAAACAGACAGGAGGCCGTGATCGTTGTACCAAACTCCCAGATGCCCACATCGCTTTCCGCATAGGCGCACAGCGCCACAAAGAATATGACCAGACTCTGGTAGAGGGCATCCAGTAATATCAGCCAAAAGTCGTGCGGCCTGTAAGCAACGCCCAAGCGACCCTGAAAATACACAAAATGTCATTCAAAGCTATTCCTGTTTATCGACTGGACTCGCTGTGAAACTCACATTCTTATAGAGATACGGATTCTTGAGCAGCAGATCCTCTGGCACTCGCTTGTCGTAAACACCAATGGCCAAGGGCGGCAGTGAAGTGAATATCAGGTTGTACAGCATCAGATACATTTGATCCATCATCACAGAGCCAGAGAAGCCGCAATACAATTGATACCAGAATATCAAGAATACAAAGGCCTGCAAAACATATGAAAATTATATAAAAAGACAGTTCAGAGTGGACTAGATATGCCATTTCGTACCGCATTCTTGTAAAAGAAATAGAGGATCATGCGCGACAATCGATCGTAGCACCAATAGCCATGCGAGAGCAACAGCCGCTCCAGGTAGCGAAAGCGAGAGAGCGTGAAATCGGCAGCCATCACAGCCTGCATGCCCTCCTGTCCAGAGATGCCCACACCGACATCGGCCATCTGTATCATGGACACATCATTGGCGCCATCCCCAATGGCCAGAGTTCGCAGATTGAGCTCCTCCTTCACGACTTTAACCAGGTAGGCCTTCTGCAGAGGAGTGGACCGGCAGCAGAGCACAGAAGCGCACCGCTTGGCCAGTCGCAGAAATGGACGAATCAATTTGGATCTAAAGGAATTCAATTTTAGGTAATTAGATATTGATCAGATCTGCCCGATATAAAGCTTACTTTGGATCCAGAATAAAAGTTAAGGTCTTGCCATCTACCACCAAGGCACGTGGCTTCCGTCGGAGCGTCTGGCTGTATCCAATCGAGGATGTGGGCTTGGCATTCTCCATATCCGTCAGATAGAAGTTGATGGCCGTCTCAGCAGCATCGCGGGAACGTGCTGTCAATCTGCAAACAAATCAATACCGATTAGCTTTCATATACAGGAGGAAAATCCCTGACTAATTACTCACTTGATCAACTCCATTTGCTGGGTGAAAAGCTTGGCAGAATACGCTATATTTATGGCCGTCTCGGGCTTGTCTCCCGTCAGCACCCACACGGAGATTCCTGCCGCCAGCAGGGATGCTATCGTCTCGGGTACACCGTCCTGCAGGCGATCTTCAATGCCTGTTGCTCCCAGCAGCGTTAAATTGCTCTCAAGCTTCGCGAAAGAGTCGCGCAATCTGCGCTCGCGGTTCTCCAGCGACATCTCGATCTCCTGATGGCGCGCCCACCAATCCGTGTAGTCGGCGGAGTTCAGGGTGCGCTTGGCCATCACCAGAATGCGCAGACCCTCGCGCGCATAGCGATCCAGCTGCTGTTGGGTCTGCTCGCGCAGGATGCCCTCGGGGCTGTTGTGCGGACAGGGCGACAGGACGGGCATGATTGTGCTGTCTGCTCCCTTGCAGTAGAGGACAATCTCCTGGGTGCCCGTGCGACGGACCACAATCGACATGCACTTGCGACTCGAGTCGAAGGGCAGGATCTTGAGTATCTCATACTCGACGGTGGCCCCAGCCGTGGGCATGCTGACCAGGATGTGGTTGGGGCTGCGATTCAGCAGGCAGCAGTCGTAGCTGTAGGCGGCATTCACCAGAGCCAGCTCATCCGGACTCTCGGCCTCGTACAGCGGGCGACCATCGGCGGTTCTATAAATGGTCTCTGATTTGGTTGAACTGAAAGCAGGAACGGAAGATTGTTAGAAAATTCATTGGAAAATACTCTCTTCGGCTGCACTTACGTCATTTTCAGACGCTTCCCCTGGGTCTTGGCATTGAGGAAGGTCGCGATGCTGGTGATCTTCGAGTTGATGGCCGCCTTCGCCCTGCCCGTGGGCGAGATGCTGTTGGACAGCGCCTTGCTCTTCATGGGCGGCGACTCGGACTCCGAGTTGGGTGAAGACTCAGCCGAACTGCTGATGGGAGACAGCGTGGGCTGGTGGCTCTGGGCGGGCATAGCAAAGATTAGATTGGGCGGCGGCGATGGGGTCACGGATCGTGACTCTGCCAGCCGCATATATCTATCCACTGGGATGGATGACGGCTGCTGGCCATTCATAATGGTGGTCGTGGTCGTCGTGGTGGTCGTGGTGCTAGCCAGCAGCTTCTGTCGTTGTTTGTTGTGCTTCAGGTTCGCCGGACTGCAGCCCGTTTGCTGCTGCTGCACTTCAATGATGCCGCTGGCATTCATCAGGTCCCGATGCGGTGCCGCACTCACGATCACCGTGTTGCATATGGCCAGCACCACGAGGAACTCCTGTATCCGCTGGGCGTGTGGCGTCAGATACGCGCCCTGTGTCAGCAGAGCCATGTCGCTTGTCAGCGTATCGTTCGGCACCAGCGGAGGGGCCGGAGCCCCTGGCTTCGAGTAGACCTTCTCCAGCTCCGAGGGCGGGTGGTTGTAGTCCGCTCCGTTGACGACGCAGCGGCGAAAGATCATCTTGTTCTCGGTGAGAGTGCCGGTCTTGTCGGAGAATATGTGCTGGATCTGGCCGAGCTCCTCGGTGATGTTCATGGCACGGCATTCGGTCTGCTTGTTGGTGTCCGCGTCGTACAGATCGATGTTGTTGTGGATGTGAAAGACCTGCAGGATCTTGCACAGCTCGATGGTCACGTACAGTGACAGCGGTATCATCACCTGCAGTATGATGATGTACGTCCAGAAGGTCCACATGCCCTCGAGATTCGCATTCACCTCGAATGGCAGATACGGTACCGGAAAATTGGTAAATGAACTCAGCCACATGGTGCAGCCGATGGCCCCAACAATGCACAGTATAAACAATATTATCACACACCTAAGAAAGAAAGTAGATATAAGTAATTGTAGATTAAAGAGCGATCTAGCGATCCACTCACCATATCACATCAATATTCATTTGCTGTTCCACCTGGGAGCGCTTGTACCTTGGACCACTATTATTCAGCATTGACTTTGTTTCGTGTCCCGCATAGACCACAATACCCTCGATATAGTCCGTATTCTATAAAGGAAATACAGAAATTAGAGCTATTCTTTAGTTTATAGTTTCAAGCGTACCTTCAGTCTACTTTCTCTTAACAAAAGGCACTCGGTCGATATGGGCACACGCTCCCCAGTTGGATGTATTAAGGCCCCATGAAATCTATATAATTTTGTTGTCGGCGCATCCGCCTCCACGCGGCTAACAAATTTGCTAGGTACAAATATGCTCTGTATCTCCTCAAAGCCACGTACAACCTGCAAAAATAACCAATTATATACATCATATATACCATATATGATAGATATGGGCCACAATCACGTACCTCGCGACGCTTCAGATTCGTTTCACCATCCAAATCGCAGGTGTCTATGTAGCATACCCCATGGGGATCGCTGCTGCGCAGCAAAAGGATATCCGCGGGCACAGTCTCGTTGTTCGAGAGATGGACAATGTCCCCGACACGCAGGTCCTGCCATTTAACCCTCTTGTAGCGCTCCGTCTCTCTGGAAAAGAGGATACAATAAATTGCGATTAATTATGATGTCAAAAGGAGTGGCATTCAGTAATCGATTTAGTCGCAAGGCCAACAAACATTTGTCACATTTCCCTTTAAAGTTTCAGCAAAAGTTATAGCAAAAGTTTTCCTTTAAAATATTCAATAATCAAACATTTAAAAGGCCTTCCAAATGTCAGCGGATCCTTGAACATGAAATGTCATTTACCGCAGCCCATGTCCAATGCTAATGTACCTAGAATATATAGGCAGACAGTCAGACGGCCGGAGATAATCCCTCATGTAAGAGCCATGTACAATATTCATGAATGATTCGTCATTCCATTCCCATTCCCCATCCATGTCCCATGTCTCCAATTATTGTCAAATGAACACATTGATGGGTCTGCCTGCCGCCGCCGCCTGCCAATGCCACGCAAGACAATTTACATGCGACCAGTGGAGGGTCTCTGTTCGGGATAGATATAGCTATAGGTATAGCTCAGGCAGTGTCAGGGAAAGTACTACTACTGCTGCTGCTGTTGCTTCTGCTGTTGATGGACATTCGAGCAAACAGTGAGAGTGCTCTCTCCTCTCCACTCCAATCCACACACATTTAATGGAATGGAAGTGGGGAGCAGTGGGTCGGTCTCGCATGTGGGTCGGTTATTAAAGTAACAAGTAAATTGCAAAATAATAAGCCGTCATATTGCCCTCGACCTTGGCCCAAAGATGATGATGATGATGATGATGATGGACAGAAGGAGGAGGAGTGCTTTGAGCTTAGTTTCCATGGAAAGTCCGAGGCCTTTTTGCGTCATGCTGAAATTTTCATTCGCTTTCATTTTTATGATTTTTATAAAGTCGCACGACTCTTGGTCGCTCGACTGGGATCGGTGGGGGATCCCTCTGACTCCCATTGTAATGGCGTCATCTCTCCCTCTCCTTTTCGCTGCTTAGATATTTATGAAAAAAGAGAGAGAGAGCGAGAGAGAGAAAGAGTGTCCTGCGGTTAGATGGGTTGCGCAAGGACATGGGACATGGGCATGGACACGGACAATATTCCCATTTAATTCAAGTTCATTTGGCCAGCGCGAGCGCCAAATTGTTATGGTTGGAAAATGTGTAATTTTTCAACACTCGCGTGTCCCCCCCATGTAATCTCATCCCCTGACCTTCTCCAACACCGACCAGACCCTCCTCCTTCTCCTCCTTCTTCTGCTGTGTGGCACTCTGTGCCCTGCCACTCTGCTGTTGTTGTGCTGTCAGTGGTGTCATGTGGCATGTGGCGATGTCCTTGCATTGCTTTCGGTTCCAGATTGTTTGTGAAAGTACCCTTTCACTCCCAAAGGGTATGAGGATGCAATGATAGATGTATCTTATATAGAAGAAAGTATTCAAAGAGAGAGAGGTCCCATATGGCATAATATTCATTGATGTTTGTATCTTTTTCCTAACCTCGAACTCTTCAGTTCCTGTATCTCCCATGGAAATGGTTGTATTGTACCCTTTATAGGGTATCACTGGTTGTTTACCATCAAAGACTGCCCTGCCCTGCCCTGTGGGTTCCGTGTTTTCACTGTTTGCTCTGTTGTGTTGTGACATGGCCTGACATTTGGCTGACAGACAGGCCACAAAGGAGACAAAGTAATACTCCTGCAGTCGCCCCTGCTATCTCTCCTGCGGTCTCTCCTGTCTCTCCTGCATTATTCGCTGGGAATGGGAGCATTCGGCGGTGAAAGCTTTTGCCATCATTTTAATTGGGTCATTAGCAAGATTGCAGCACATTCTAACGCATTCCACACAAACCAAGACGACTCCTACTCTGTAGACCCAACTCTCTCCCTCTCTCTCTCTCCCTCTTGGGGGGAGGTACAGCCATGTAATTATATTTGTTCAAGTTCTCCTTCTTGTTCTTGTTCTTGTCTTTTCTTTTGCCTTTTGCTGGTCTCTCTCTCTCTTGATTGCATTTCTCTAATTGACTGTTTCTTTGTTAACATGCCCCCCCCCACCCGACAGACAGTCGTTGCTGTTGCCGTTACTTCTCAGTGCATTCTCAGTCGCTGTGGCAGTCACATTTGCAGTGGTTCCATAATTGTAATCGTCTTTCTTTACTTTATTATCTGCTGCACAAACTGCTCGATAAGATATTACCACGTATCATACATATACGTACTCGTATACGTATTGATTCCATTCGCTGTCAAGTGGCTTATTCCTGTGATATGACGACATTCAGCCAACAATCCCTCCTCCATGGGCCCATAAACCTGTATTGTTCAGGCTTTTATTATATCTACAGTCTCCAATCGGAAGACTAGAGATTTATTGCGGAAACCAACACAACTTTAATATACTTTATTTCTCGGAACTACTACAATAATGATATATTTCTACGATAAAAAATGATGAAAGTTCAAACATTTTTGGTTGAATCTTGTTTTTGGCTAATAAATCTTTATGTTGTTTGTTAATTGTTAATAGAAATATTGTATTTTTTTTTATCAGAACTAAGGGAACTAATCTTTAGAGCGGGAAGAATGAGTTCTTCCATCGATGGGAGAGGAGAGGAGGAGGCATATTCTCTCTACTATAGATGGAAGGGGTTTACTCTCCTTTATAGACTTTGCCACACCTTTAATTTTTTGTTGAATTTATTGCCTTTTTTGATTATAATTTAAGGTGCTAAGAACTTCTACCACTTCATTAGAATTTATGATATTTTTCTGCATATTTATTGAATCTTTATGATCATTCTTTAAGTGCTTTCATTGCCTGTACATTATTTTTTATTTATTTAAATTCCTTTAATCTTTATTTGAGTAGCATTTTGGCCCCACCTTCCTCTCCCTTTCCTTATTTGTTTTTTTGCCATATTCGTGATGTTTTTACTTTCACTGTAGGATTTGTAGGTCACGAGTTAGTCATACAACATCAACATGCTCATACGCTGACCAGAGAGAGACCCAGAGACACCTGGAGAGACCCGGAGAGAACCGGAGACTGAAGCCCCACACAATCATTAATCATATTCCCATACAAACAAAAAAGCACAACAAAAAAACCTTCAATACCCGGATCGGAACAGATCGGAACTCCATTTGTTGTCTGAAATGTAATGAAGGTGACATCTGTGGTTGCTGGCTCACTATTCGAATAGTATTCAGAGTACTCGAATTGTATTCATCAGCAGAGCAGCTCTCGAGGCGCCTGACAATGAGTCCATTAACAAGGGATCCTCCCACAAAGACAACAGTCTGTCTGTGACTATGTCTGTGTCTACGTCTGTGTCCTTCCAACCCCCCATCCCCCTTCCCTCACGAGGGATAGACTAGGATAATGCAGTGTTTTGAAAGTTTCGCTTATATTGTTGCATGTCACCCACTAATTGGGGGGCCTGTCACTGAATCTGTCCTCCCCTCTCCGCGATTCATATTTACAGCGAAGGCGTCCCAAGTTGTTGAATCTTTAATGAGGCACGAGAGGCGGTGACGCGGTGCACAGTGTGGTAGGGGTGGTAGGTGGTACTGTCAGTGGGGCACAAGGGTGAAGGCAATTACCAAAGGGGCTCTGGCTCTCGTGGCTTTGGGTGACTCGATTTATTAGGCGTTTTCGCAAAATGCAAAATTAATGCGAGTTTAACTCGACGATGGGCACGTTGATTGCTCGGTTATTTGCTCAACGAACAGCAGAAGCAGCAGCAGAGCAGAAGCAGCAGCTGAAGCAGCAGCGGAGCAGCAGAAGAGTCTTCAAATAAAAGTGAAACTCACGCAAACTCCTCCTCAACCCAATTCCCATTCCCATTTCCATTACCAGTTCAGAGTTTTGTTTGGGTCGTTGGGTTACGCCTCCGCCTATTCCAATCCCAATCCTATCCTGAGGCTCCCATGCGTGTGTCAGCGGCATTTAGAGGCGGCTCCACCAAGTGGTGGCTGGTGGATGGTGGCGTTGGTGAGGCGTTGCCTCTGCAAGTGGCATTTAACACGTGTTGCCCCTGCTCCATGCCCCCTCCGCCATGCTCCATTCGATTTCGATTTCGATCTTGGCCTAAAGCATTATTAAATAGAGGTCTATCAATGGGATCTCTATAGAGTTTTGCTGAATCACTGGCCGATGGATGATCTCTGGGTTTCCGTTCACCCTTTGTCGTGTTTCAACTAATTGCTGAAGTGTACATTGTATCTAGATAATGGCGGGTGTATCTAGATAATGTAGGTTGTACAGTGAGGGGTTTTTCCCAATAGCTATACATGATAGATGGCATAGGGAGGGTAAACAGTTGAGAGTTTTATGAAGTTTCCTCTTTAGAGCAAAGTTTTTCCTGGAAAGATGCACGCAAAAGTGGGGCCTGCATTCTCTGTTAGATGATATATTAGATGTACTATATGTAGATTGAATGATGCAATCTTTATACATAAAATCCAATTGGGTCAAGGGGGCTCAGACGATGATGATGATGAAATGAAGCAACCGAGTAGATCTTTCTTTAGAGAATTGTGTTCAGTGTAGCATTGAACCATGGCGGTTCTTCCCATTTGATTATTTAGTGCTCTTCCACCTCCTCCACCTCCTCCTGCTCCCACATCTTCACTCGTTTGCCTCCCAGTTCTCCCGTTTGCCGTTCCCATTCCACTGCACATGGAAATTTATGTGGCAAATGTGGGTCATGCATGTTATAGCCAGCAGAAAGGGGGGGAGGGAACAGGGAGCACGGATCTTGGGTAATTTACTTAAAGTTCGTTAAACGTGTGGCCAAGAAATAGCCACAGAAGTGGCTCAACAAATGCGCATGCCTTCGTCCCGTTACACGCGTTACTCGGGAGTCAATAAAAGGCCCCAAAACATAGCCAGGAATCGTGGGGGATTCCAGGGGTCTCCAGAGGAAAGAAGTCTAACGTTCGACTAACCGCTAATAGGCGCATGGTTCATTCATTCTTCCATTCATTCATTCTTTCATGTTCAAGGCTTCCAAGGTTCGTTCTTGTTATTTAAAAGGCATTTGCCCATAGTCCCTAAGTAAACAACATGCGTGGGCGGCCTAGGCTGCCAGACAGCTACCACAATGCCACTCTACTCTACCCACTCCCCACTCCGCCTGGTGGTTGTTGGTAGGTACAAAGTCCCTTGTAGTCCCACGTAGAGACAACAAATTAGTGGCCGAAAAACCTAAAACCCAGCGAAGCATTAACTTCAGGTTGTGTAAACACTAGAACTACTCCCCCACCTGCCCCACTGTAACTATTCAGCCATAAATAATTCCACATTTAATAAGGTTCCATCCAGATGAAACCCCAAAAGATAAAGCCAGCCTGCCCCAGGAGATACTCCAATGGTCCTCTGGCTCCACCTCCTCCTCCTGCTCAACCTCCTCCTCCTCTGGCAAGGTAGATTCTTATCTGGGGGTTCAGAGTTCGTGGGGGTTTGGGTAAATTAACACATATTTATTCGTTATACTCTGTCCTGGGTATTGTCTCTCTGAAGGTTTGCCTCTCCCTCTCTCTCTAATTGGACTGATAGATATCCATAGATACATAGATATGGAAATGTACGACTTGGGGTTTTGGGGTTTGCCTTTGGGGCCAAAAGTTTCTGTGGAAATTATAAATCACTTTGGCATAATGTTGTTTAAAGAGTTATTAAGTGGGGTAAAGGTTAGGTTAGGTGTCCTTTCGCTTATGGAAACATTCCGGACAGCTGGCACAAACGTCATTCGCATTCGTATCTATCGATGAATGAATGAATGTTCTGGCAAGTGGAAAAGTCTTTCAAGGTAAATTTCATTAGAGGAAAACTTTCCAATGCTCACACACACACACAGACATACACACATCATTAGTTTGAAGGTCTCGTCCTTGCAATGTCTATCAAGCTGTGCAGAGTGCAGGAGTGGGTGCTGCTAATGCAATCAAAGGAAAGGAAAGGCACACCACACCCAAATGGCGAAATGACGAAGCGTCCATTTCCTTTAAGCAGAGAAAATTGAGGAAAAACTGGGAGGTAGGAAGGAAAAACTGGGAGGTATGATGGAAAAACCAAAACAGAGAATAGAGAACAGAGAACGAAGAACAAACAGAGAGCACGCAAGTGATTTTTATAATCAATTTTTAAAGTTTACTTTACCCACTCACCCACATGCAACCAGCCATGGAGAGACCACTGGGTAGGCGTGGCTATAGATACGCCTCCGCATAGATAGATAGACAGAATGTGGGGAAGCTTCAGTGGGTGGTGGGGTGGTAGTGGGGGGTACCTGTGTGTGCCTCTCTGTGCTTCATTAAATTGACTAAAAGCCATCGCGCATGAATCAATCATGTAAACATTATTAAGGAGGCGAGGAGGAGTAGAGGAAGGAGCAGGAGGAGGAGGAGGAGGAGGAGCTGTAGCTGTAGCTGTAGCTTCCAAAGGAAGGCGTCGATTTCGGTTCGAATCAATGGAGCACAAACTGCCGGACGGACAGACGGGGACAGACGGGGACAGTGTACTTACGGGTATCTCGAAATGAAAATGAAAAGACAGTTTGGTCATGTAATTAGCTTGTGGCACGCAACCATCGCCCCCTCCCACCCCCCACTCGAATGTGGAAGGTGGAAATTGGCCCACACACATATGGGGTCTGGTCTGTCGGTCTGCTGGGAGAGTGTTGTCTGTCCATCGGCTGTTCATTTCGCTCAATTGCGTCTCTGAATTAATTATTAATAACACACTTTTCCAACGCCCCCTTCCCTCCCCGCCGCGAACCCCTTTTGTATATTCAATGGAATGTTGGGCCACTCGAGGGAACACTCCACATACGACATTTATTGGTTTTGGGGTTGCAGCAGGGTGGCGTGTGGGTGGAAGGTCAATTATTGAGAAAGGCCACACACCACACAACAGCCCACAGACACAAAACTGTGTCTGGCATCGAGTTTATTTGTCCAACTATCCAACAAAATGTGGCACTGACTCCTCCTCATATTTCTCATGATTCGAGGGCTTCAACTGTGCCTCTGCCTCTGCTCTGCCTGTGCTCTGCCTCTGCTCTGCTTGAACTCTGCTTTGAGTGTCGATATTTTTGCTTTGGGAAAATATTTGTGCCCCTCTCCACCCCCTCCAGCACTGAAGATATTTGATATATTTATCTTAGAGATTCTCTTGGCGTATCTCTACAAGAATTTGCACTTGGCAAATTGCGCTACAAGTGGAGGAACTCGAAAGGTAAGATGTAGACCTGTTGGGTACTCAATCTTCAGGCAAACAAGATACAGACCCAGTTTTCTTGGCAACAATCGCCGCTCTTTGTTCAGCTGAAACACTGGCTAACAACCAAAACCATTCAAATGATCCGATTCGGGCGTGATATTTGTTTTCCTACTTCTCTAAAGAAATCCTTGAGAACAAAAGGCAAATACACACACAGAATAAACTATATTTAAAAACTATATTTCAAAAGATAACCTATTAGATGTCGGATAGATAAAGGTTTCCCTTGAGAATATTGATTAGATTCCCATAGCTTCCTCAACTATTCATAACTATCCTTCCTGGATCAGATATCTCTATATATCCCCTAAGTCCGTTACTCTTCCATTTCCCCTTTAGAACTTATATGGGTGTACGTGCTTTATTCAAAGTTATGTATTTCTGTGCTTTAAAAGATACAATATCTAGGTATTTGTGTCACTGGCATTCGATCAAATATTATCTCAAGTGCGCCACTCTCTTTCTCTCTCTCTCTCTCTGATGGGATTACCTTTTGCGGTGAACAAACCCTTAAGATTGTTGAGTATATAGATAGAGTTCTAGGAAATACAGTAGTTAGAACTATGTAGTACTTGAATAGATAATGAATAAACGATTAATTTCCACAGCCTATCGTTGATAGACGCCACCTGCAACTATCACCATTTAGAGTATGATTTATGGCAATAAATTGTATGCCAATTACATAAGAGTAGCCCCCCACAGTAACAGGTAAATATAGTATAGATTCTGACGTATATTCCATAATTCTCCATCTTTATGGCATAGATCTTTCTGTGTGTCTTGTAATCTCCTTGAACCCAAACAGAAACCACCTTGCAGATCATATTTTCAGACTCCGCTTTGTCCCTGGAGCCAGCAGCACTCTCTGCCCTGAGCTATGGCTTTGCTTGAACCCCCAGCGCCAACTCGAAAACGCAAGTCAGTGACACTGCAAGAGACCAAGCCATAGATATGACCAGGCGGCCCATAGATACAACATACAAGAGAGAAACAAATCGAAAAAAGTTGACCAACAGCCGCAGCAATTGCAGCCAAGCCATGGAGTATGGCAGTATGGTAGCTCTGGGAGCATGGTGTTAATGGTCTCTGGGTTTGTTAACATGGCCATTAGATGGCTGGCAATGGACGTATGTAGAGGATGGTTAGGGAGGGGGTTTGGTTGATGGGGAGATCAGGTTTAGGCCCCGACTGGGGCGATTCTTGCTAGACAAACGTCAGTCTCTCAGCCAGAGACAGAGACTTCGACTGAAGCCTAACGATGATTGCCAACCGGTTTGCTTGAATGGCAGAGAGGGGGGAAAACCCGTTTGCTCTGTTGCTGTATTTTAGCATTTTCAATGTCAGAGTTTGGGGCAGGCGAAAACCTCTCTATTAAGCGCTAAGAGCTAAGCATGGGGGCAAAACAATAAACCATCATTTCCATGCCCACAAACATTAACCCACAAAAGCGTAGGAGATCATCGCTGAAGAATGGACACGGCCCACTAGAGCATAACTATCGGTAAGTATCATGGCCTAAACGGGGTGTTAGATTCGGGCATTCGTAAATTCGGTTTTATGGCTGTTTTGGCAAACGTTTTCAAGGTTAGTTCTCTGCCAGAAACGTGCCCCACAAGTTGTTCTTCCCACAACCTTGAGCACTGTTGGCCAGCAGTCCATATTTTATGCAAAAGAATCAAAAGAGAGCTCCGCCCCTCTAATAGTAAGGTCGTCTCAGGTCTCCAGGTGTTGTTGCAATACTGCGAATATATGCATGCAGTTTTGGTTGTGCGGTGAAAGTAACGCCTGAGAGGTACAACATCTGCTGCCACGCACACTCCTGGGAATGTTGTATAAGTCGCCCTTTGGCACTTGTTCATGGGTGTATTTATTCCAAATCAAAATGATGGGCGGAGGTGCGTTGTATTTCCCACCAGTTCAAAGCATACAATTAATCGTTAAGGAAAAGTGGTTGGGGGCGGTTCGGAAATTGAATACGAAATGTGCGTCTCAGGCTCATTAATCATACAATAGATATGGACATATCCTTGGTGTGCCATATGCAATGAATGGCACGTGCATATGACATGTTCCAAGGCAAAGTCAAGTTCAAAAGTTCAAAGGTAAAAGTAAAAGATTAAGTTATGGTAATGCCATTCGAATGAAGAAAGTTCTGATAAAAACACACACAAAAGAGTGCCAAGAGTGTTGTTTACAGTTTCCATGCGATTCTGGCACGATTCTTGGATCCCACCAAGTCAGCAGATACTCGTACGTGGGTGCTGGGGTGTTGGGGGAAGGGGTTACATAAGACCTTGCATAAGCTTTTGGGGTGATCGCACAATAAATGAAATTCCCCCCCTAGAGCCCCACAATTGTGCTGGTGGGTGATACGACTAGTGCATGCTGGCTGTGACCTCGTCCCTCCCCGGTGATAAGACCACAAACAAGACAATCTTTAAAGGGGTTGCAGGGGTAGAAGGGTAGGAAATATTTTTCCAATGAATTTATTGCACTTTCTGTGAGCGAGTCATGCTTTTTGCAGGGCATATCAATAAGAGGCAATGCAATCAGTGAGAATTGACTGGGAATTCAATGCAATTGAGAGCCAGGGAGGGGAGGGGGTTCACAGATTGAATCATAAGGAAATGGGTGGAGCTTGAACCAACGATTGGAAAGATGTCATCGCAAGAAATAAGAGGACAAGCTTAAGGTGCGTTTCTCTAACAGATCTCAGCTGGGGGGTTCCATAATTGTTGGTTTTTCTTATGAAAGATATAGTTTTAGGTTGATAACACAGCGAGTTCTCAATTCTTCAGATAGTGTATGATAAAATACTACTTTCTTGTTGTATTCAGATTCAGATTTTTGCAAAAAATCCAAGGAATTCGATAACGATGACAAAATATGGAAGTGGTTTTCTCGGCGATGCATTTAAATTCAGATTTCAACAAAAGTAAAGGCTATTGCCTTTATTCCATGTGAGCTGGAATCCCTCTCCTCTACCCTGCTCTCCTCTCTCCATCCTCTCCCCTGATCTAACCTAAAGACAATATATTTAAGTCAATTTCTGATCATTTTTGTGCCTTGATGTCACCTTTACAATGGTTATAATATGATATATGTATAATATGGTTACAAATATGATTTGTAGTTTTTTGAAAATCTGTCGCTCCGGACAAAAATTTCTTGGCTTTATAAAGGTTCAAAAAATACCTTTAACCGATATTGAGAATATTTTCTGGAATTTTTTTAAAATAATTTGAGGAACATTATTAAACAATAATCATCTTTCTTATAGGAACAAATAATAAAGAAAAACGTCACTAAAAATACAAAAAGAAAAAGTAAACTTTTGCCTTTTTTAAAGGGTTTCAGATTAAAGTTAATAATTAATTAAATAGCCTGAGTTTTAATATTTAAAAAAATAAAGTGTTGATAAAATTATATGGAAATGTGTTTTTATTCACTTTAAATTTGTTTGGTCTCAGTGGACTTTTCGCGGGAAATGCCCATACCTACATACATATATACATATGTATATGTATGCTTATCGCCTTTGGGATGAAACTTCCTGAATGACTAATTGTGGTTTTTTTTTCTGTTTTTTTTGTGCAAACTGTATGAGAAAGTTAATAAAATTCGCAGCTCAATCAATTTGGAGGCTCAATCATTCGTTTAGCACTTCCAAAATCGAATCCGATTTGGTTGCAATTAGCACGATTTTTTCAGAGAGAGAGAGAAATCTTTAAGACTTTGTTTTCCATCTTTTTTTTTGCAGTAAAAATATTGCCAAATAATGAAATATTTTAAATATAACCTTGATCCAATAAATATCATTCGTAATCACAATATTTAGAGATGAATACCAAGCGAAAACCCGCAAGTAATTCACATTTCCATTCGCATTCGCACTCGCTTTCGTGTGATTCATTTTTCTCGACCATTGCACACCCCAGCCACAGCCACAGACGGCCATCAAATTCATGATTTTTCGATTCGTGGACAAAAATCGAGGGGTGGGGGGCAAAGTCGTGTGAGAGAGATGGTCAGGGCCGTTAAACTGGTAGCTTTTGCTCCACTCCACTCCATTCCATTCCACAGGTAGGCCTGAACTCCACTCTCCACTGTGGTCGCTGGCCAGTAGTCGGCTCTGTGAGTCAGCTGTCCAGCTGTGGATAGGCCGTTCATTCGATTACCATATTTGGTAGCCCCCTCTCTCACTCTCTCTCGCTCTCTCGTATGCGTGTTATTTGCATGTAACTTGTGGATTTTCGCAGAACGGGAGGGGGAAAAGGAGGGACAGTGGCACAAATGCAATTGTGGCAGGCAGTAGATACAGTGGATAACCTTTTATACCCTTCTCTGCTTTTCTTAGCAATTTCCCCACATTTTCATCATCAATTAGTTCCATTTCCAAACCGATCTTATCCACTGTGCACGACACGTTTCATGGACTACTTGACAGCAAAAAAAACAACAAAAACAATGACACAAGCGACAAAAATCTCTAAAGCAAAAGCGACAAACAACAACAACAACGAGAAAAATCACTATGGTTTTGGTTTTATGACAATTGTGCAAAAGAGCGTACAAGAGAATAGGGAAATGCAAATATAATTAGCAACAACAATGTACGAACGAACGAGTGGCTCACTCGTAAGTTCATTGGTCAGGCATTGGCCACACGAGACAACAAAGCCAGAGAGAGAGAGGAAGGAAGAGAGCGAATAGGAAGGTACATTTGAGCAGAAGGTAAGGCAAGTGCATCCCAAAGGGCAAGCTCTTCCACCATGCCTTACTTCTCTTTCGATATACCTTGGTTTCCGTGTTGATTTTGCTGCTGTTGTGGTTGTTGTTGTTGTTGTTGGGTTAGCAGCTCGTACTACAAAACGGAAAACAATTGGATAGAAGAAGTCGGCACGGCACAGATCCCAAGAGGGGTAAGAGAGTGGAATGAAACGGTGCACGGGTACTGTGTACTGTGTATTGCTATGGGGAGAGAGGGGGACAGAGTAAGTACCACGTGCAATGCAAGTAAATTGTCACTTGGTTTGGGAAAGTCGTCAGACAGAAACGGTGATGGATGATGGGCTTCGGGGGAGGGCAAAAGAGTGTCAAAAGTATGCGTCAACGAGGCTCAAATGTGGGACAGCCCCACCACAAGAGAGTAGAGAAGACAGGCCAAGAAGAAACAGAAATGCGGCAAAGACTGTTAGGGAAAGTTTACCAAACAGAATTGTTACCCCTTGAAGAAGGGTATGATGATTTTGACTAGAAGTGGGAAAGGCAGAAAAGAGTCTATATGTTTTATATGGATATTCATTCATTCATTCCCACATTCAATCTTAATCTGGTGACTTATTTCTCATAAAAACCATTGGGGGGTGTCTGCAAGGGTAACCAAAGCTTCGACCCCTAAAGACACCCTTCTTTTCTTGTTAGTGTTTGTATTTGCTTTGGCTTTTGGCTGTTTATCGATTTCTAGATCACGTTTTAAACTACACACCAAGCAAAACACGAATCGGGTTCAACAAATCATGCAGACGGCCAAAAATTAGCATGGGGAGCAACCAGTGGTCGCAAGGGGGAGGGTAATGGGAATCAGAATCAGTCCAAAGTCCCAGACACCCATTCAGAGACCCAGTAAACAGTCTCTCTCTCTCTTGTTAAAATCTGTCTAGCCGGCGGGTCTGGTCTCGATATGTGGAAATTGGTCAACAGAAGTCAAGTTCTTTGGCTTTTGGCTCTTTTGTGGCTTACATTTCTCATAACAGTTTGGAAAAGTTGGTGTTTGTGTGGCCACAACGGGAAATTGACAAATTATGTTGTAAAAAGTGGAAGATTCTAGATCACTCACCCATCGTACACCCGACATGTGGTGTTGTTGATCCGTTTGTCCGATGCTCTCCGCCGTCGATCCTCGAAAAGATCCTTGACCGCCGTCACGCCCAGCACAAAGAGCACTGGTATCATGGCCACCTCCTTGCCAAAGGCATTGATCGCCGGCACCCAGTTGAGGAGCACGATGAAGATGAAGTACAGATTGGCCACGCGGTGGAACTGCTCCAGTAGATTCTTCGGTATGAACGAGAGCAGGGTGTACTTGGTGGTGCGGATCTTGTTGCCCACAAACTGGCCGTTCGGGTGCTCCCGCTTGGGCGTCTTGGGCGGCACGGTGTGGTTGGGCACCACCATCCGGTAGCTGCGCTCCTCGAACTTGTCGCCGGTGCCGTAGTTACAGAGCGTCCACCGCTTCCACCACGGTGGCGCCTCCGTTCGTCGCAGCGTGTAGATGGACTCGGAGCGCGACGCCTGGCGGGAGTGGCCGCGTCCCCCCGTCGCCGAGGTGGGTGCCGAAGGCTCGCGCACTGCCTCCTCCTTGTGTCCGGGCGGCAGGATGAAGTCTGTCTTGGAGCCAACGCGACTGTGACCCCGCCCCGAGGGCGCGGCACTGCCCGGCGGCGAGTCCGTGATCTGGCCCTGCGAGAAGGCTCGCTGGTGGCCCTTCATCGCGGACTTGATGGGCCGCCCATTGGCGCCCACAATGGCGCCACCGCCATGGCTAACGGAACGCGCATGGCCGCGCGATGCACCCGCGGGATTGGCCACCGGCATTCCGGGTACGCTACCTATCAGCGGATTCCCGCCCGGAAACACATAGGTGCGCTCCGGTTCGCCACCCACTCCACCTCCTGCCCCCACTCCCGCTCCAGCTGCAGTGGCTGTCATCATCAGAGTGTTGCCGGGGGTGAGGCCGTCGCCGGAGAGGTTGGGCGGGGCCGAGCGCTGCTGCTGGACAACTAGAAACTTTCGCCGCAAGTCTTCGGTGTTCGCTGAAGGCATCTTCGCAGGCCACAACCATCAGGTTACCTTCTGTGGACCGTGGGATATGTGTGTGGGTGTGTGTGCTGGATGTTCTGTCTGATTGATGGCTTCGATTCCAGGGGTACTCCTCTTCCTAGCAGCACCTGGACTCCAGCGTGGGGCTGGGCCTCATCGCTGGCACGACGAGTGATGCCTCATCTGTTGCACGACTACCCAGACGGTTGGTTCGGGGGAATCTGCAAGATAAAGTTGGAAACACAATTACATTTGAGGCAATAGAAACACACAACTAATCGCGGGACTAATTGCCGCTCCCGCTGCTGCTGCCGCTGCTGCTGTTGGGAGTTTATCGAACCCCAGGAGAGGCACTCAACCACCGACAAAAACAGAAAAAAAACATAAAAACGGATAAACAGAAAACACAGAAAAATGAAACGCTAAAAACGAATAAAACTCAAAGCTCGCCCTTGATTCGGGGCTTCCGATAAGCGGGAGGCGAATCACGAAAATGAGAGGCGACGTGGAACACACGAATTGGCCCCCAAGGTCATGCGTAACGCGCGTGAGGGGGAGGCTACCCCTCCAATCTCTCTGTTGTTGTGTGGGTGTAAGCCAGAGAAAAGTTCAAGGCTACCCCAAAACACAGATTGAACTTTGATTTTAAAGCCAAGACACAGACAGATACTTCCTATTCCACCCCCCTAATATATTCGCAAAACCCATATGTGTGATGTGGGTTCATGGCAAACCATTCAAGCATTCATAATTCTAGAAGACATTCAACTCTTGGGAGAAACAGTAGGCCGCCATTCATTCATTCAACCAGCCATTCATTCAATTATTCTTGAAAAGTTTTCAGCATTCAAATGAAAATTACAACACTTACAGATGGAGATGCCGATGGGGGGGTGGTTGGGGTCTTGAGAAGCAGATCAATGTACGCCCTGTAACAGAACTCGAACTCAGTTGTTGTAAGTAAAAGTTCAACAATCTCTGGGTTAAAGGGTTTTCCTAAGATTCCAGAAATATTTCGTGTTATTTTCTGTCAACAGAATTGTTATTTCCTTCATTTTTAGTGTCCCATCAATTTTTTATTGAATTTAAGTGATGAAAAAAGAGTAAAACATTCCCCCCTCTACCAGCATTCCTTTTATTTTTTTGTTAATTAAATGAAAACAAATGAATTTCAACGTTTCTTAGCGTTCATCAATTTGTATTTAATTAAGTTTTTCATTGAATGATGAACTAATTTGGTAAGCAATTCCGCATTGCCCATATATACATATATATAGCCAGTCTATATAGAATAGAATGTATATACATTCATTCTACATATATCTTTATATATAAAAACTAAAAATGAATTTGGCACACGACCGAATTGTGCCTTAATTTTTTGTTCTTCTAGTTTTTTTGTTGTTTTCTTTCGTTTTCTGCTGAAACAAATTTTAGAACCAATCATAAATCAAGCAGAAAAATATATCGTACGATTGGGTATATAAAACTTTCGATGAAACGAATGAAACATGAAAATTTGTTGACCATTTAGTCATTTCATTGGTTCTTTGACTCTCGTCTAAGAACCATTAAAGGCGTCTTTCCCCCACACCCCTCCTTCTCCGGGCCGCAGACAAAAACTTTCGACCCGCCGCAGCTGCGACTGTCTGGCACTTTTGATTTTCCTTTCTTTCTGCCTGGTATTTTTTTTTCTGTTTTTTACGAGCTTCAGAGGAACAAACAACTTTCAAGTGGCCAAAACTTGATTTATTTTGGCCAGGCCCAGTAGTTAAACGACCCCAAAGAAGGCGGCTCTGACTGATAAGTTCACTTTTGTTTCTTCTAATTAGTGGAAACCACTCCACATGACAGGGTATACCCTGCCTTCCAATAGGGTATGATGAATACTAGCAAAAGTTCCCATAAGCGAAAGGACTTTTGATTATTTCTTAAAAGACAAGATTCACCTTTAAGGGTATCTAGTTTATACCCTGCCTTCCAATAGGGCATGATGAATAACCAGCAAATGTTTGACTTTTCCATTTAAAAAGTTCCCATAAGCGAAAGGACTTTTGATTGTTTCTTCAAAGCAAAGATCCACCTTTAAGGGTATCCAAAACTTTGCTATGTTCCTTGCTTCTTGCTACATATGTACATATATCCGTGTATCTTGTATCTGTATCTTTGGCTTGTGCTTCTCTGACTTGCCCTCATTGCGGTTGTCGATACTTGGAGCTGGAGGAGGCAGAGGCCAGCAGACAAAATTGAAATTATTTTTAGCCACGCACATGCGAAATGCTCGTAATCCGAAAAAAAGATAAACATTTCAGGCTGTGGGCCAAGCCCAACAACCGGCAATGATTATCGGGCCAACAGAAGAGCCAAAGAAGGGAATGAGTTTGAGAAATAAAAATAAAGTTCATTGCGTTTGCCAATCCAGATGTATCTCAGAGATACATTATATGGGGTGGGGGGCACCATCTGAGGCTCGTTTTGTCGTTTGTTATTGAACTGAGAGAGAGCTGAGACAACGACTAATTGGAAAACCAATTTGATGAGGTGGAAAACTCAAGCCACAGCCTTACACATAAATAAATATTGAAAATTCACTTTGGCCATATTTTTCATTCGATTGAACAATCAATGGCTCCAATCGAATCGAATGGCCGCGACCTTGCATTGAAAACGCATTTATGGTCGGGGGCCAATTATAAATTATATACGAGTATGTATAAATATTTTATAATTATATTTATGCGCCAACAATGTGTGCAGCAATTATATTAATTCACTAAAGTATTTATTTTTTATAATAATATTTGAGGAGTGCATTTTGATCAGTTTTTTTATAGCTTATTTCCAATCAGTCAACAAAACATTTGCAATCTACCGATGATACATCTGCATAAATATTATTTAGGATGGCAAAAATGCAGAAAAACAGGTTCTATTAAATAAATATTTAACTTTTGCGTTGCTTTGTTACCATCTGTTGTTCAAAGGCGATTTCGCGCACTGAAAATGTTTACAAATTATTCTATCAATTGGCAGCTATTCCAAAATGGGGTATTTATTTATCGAACAATTCGGATACCCAGATATCATTTATCCCATTCGAGGGAGCACTAACCGATAAACAAAAATTTGTACTAATTTTTCGCCACTTTTGGGGGATTATTTGAATTACGTTCTAACTGGGAGCTCCATTTGCCTTTGTCTGAAAGTTTAAGTGCACTTATCGGGAGACATACATATAGTAATGCCATAATTGATATTGAAGTCTGAGGCGATGAGTAATTATCCCCCCAGGCCTGAGAACCGAACCGATCCGCTCCGTTTGGAGACCCAATTTAAATCACATTCGTGACAAATTGCATACAAAACTCTCTATATATCATACACGATGGGGATGTAGAGGGGTAGATAGGGGTGTATACATATATTCTCAGTTTGTTTTCGTATGCTAATTCCTTTGGTTAGCTGCTCTGTTGGTTAATTATGGCAAAAGGTAAAGTGAATTTGAATCTGAACAATGGGAGTTGGAAATTTACGATGCTTTGGCATTTTGACATGGGAAAACTTCCGACTTCCATGGGAATGAACATCATTCGCGACAACCAGGCAGAAAACGGCCAAAACCAGAAGAAGAAGAAGGCAACAAAAGTTTCACAACTAATTAGAAACTGTTGACTGTTTGACGGGAGGAGGGGGCGGGAGGGGGGTGTTCGACACTCCCGACGACACTGCCTTCGACGCTTCTGTGGGTTTGCTATCTATTCAATTACATCGAGAAGCTTCAACAGAGAGGAGAGGGAGGGGAGGGTTGGTGGGTAACCAATGGACAAGAGATGGCCGCGTGACAAGCGATTAAAAGTCGGACAATCAAAGAATAAAATAAAGTAAGACTGAGAACTCTGAGTGTGATAGAAATACGAGATAATAAAAGCGACTCACGAGCAAATCACGAACCCATCTCTGTCTCTCTTGCTCGACTGATTGAAGCTTTGACCCTATGGAAAAGCCCACACAGCAGAAATTACCATATTAATGTATTCAATTATTCGAATTCCATCTTCATTTGCCAACAGTACCAGGGGGATCGATGGGCTGTCAATTTTTAGGAGCACTAACACTTCGGAGTAATTCCCGTAAAAAACGTAAGACTTCTGCGAAACAATTGTTAACGGAAGTCAAGAGGAAGCGCGTGTTTAAATATTTAATTTCACTAGAACTCTGCTTAAGAGTATTTTATTTTTTTATCAATTTTTGCTTAAAATTCTCTTTAAATGTTGAATTTTTGTTTGTTTGTTGATTTATCAGTCACAGGAAACGCACGAAACATAGCCTAAAATGTACTCTAAAGATTAAAGTGTTTTGCAGATTTTGAAGGACTTTTTCGTATATTATATTCAGTGTACCACAATTTGTTGTACAATGCCAAAGAGCAAATCATATCAAAATAATTTGATAGATAGCGAAATCGGTTGGACCTCCAATAAAGTCAGCGATAACCCAAAGCCAATCAAAATGATAAAAAGAGAGTTCTTTATAGTAGGTACAATATTACCATCTACCGTAATATTGTGCTCATTTAACCATTGAACCCGGAGAACGCAATGTGGAACCAATTAAGTTAGGCCTTCCTGATGTGAAACCCTACATATCTGCGCTCTTTTCAGAGCCAGCGATTGAATGTTTGCGGAATGTCTGAGTGCTATAAAAGTACATACGTAGGTACCATATATATAGTACTATATGGTAACAGAACACAATGAACACCACAGACGATTGCGAGTAGTGCATATTCCAACAGCTGTCGTGTGATAAGAAACAACAGAGCCACGCGTGAGTACCGCGCCTGGCCACGTACGCCCAGATACAGATACAAATACGAAACAAAAAAAAAAACAGATACAGTTGGGCATTCCACACAGAATTTGCTTATCAAGTGACACGCTGGAAGAACAACCGCTAATGCAGGCACTTTCACATCTCTTACAAGCTGTGTGCGGCAGGAAGGGGGAAAGCCCTGATGGAGGATTTATTTATTTACTTTTTTGTGTGTTTGTTTTCCAGCCAAGAAGTTTATGGGGTTGCCCAGACCGGCGTTTGGGTGATAAGCCCGAGCGGGCGGTAGGTAAATTTCAGTCATAAAAATTAAACAAATTCAAAGCTGTATATTAGTGGCCGTTAAACTGTAAAAACCACAAAGCAGCAGCAGCTTCTGTTTTCATTGCATTGCGAATCGGAGAGTCAATTGTCTGAAAGCTCTGCCGTAACGGTACCTGGAGCAATGTTAGTGGGCATTAGAGAGAGCGAAAAGGAGAGAGAGGGATTGCACACAAAGTAACAGTTAAGAGTTTCTTGAGCAGCTGTCCATCTCCCTCTCACTCTGCAACTACAATTAGTAAAGCAACTAGCTTTGAACTCAATTGAGAAGAAACGAGAGAGAGACGAGACACTCGCACAGTGGTTGGCATGGCCATAAACACGCAGACTTTTGGAAAAAGGGTTCAAATGTTAGGGAACAATAAAATTCCGTCAGACGTATCCATCTGTATGCTAATTATGTCAAAGTTCTGGCTTTCTGCTCTAAAACACAACACAGGTAAGCAGATGTTCAACAGCTGACACGAAAAACTAATTTTTAATTACACCGCCTACTGTATCGAATGCAATACTATCAAATGCAATGCATCAGCGCAGAAGAGAGGATTTGCTTGTTTTAAATGCCGGTGCAAGTGATAGCGAGAGGCAAGGAGGAGCACGATCTACAGCCGCCATCGACAGTGGGAGAGGAGAGCGTTAGCGAGACGAAGGCAGGTAAAAAACCAGTCGTTAGGGGGTGGCAGGGGGGTCGGGGGACGGGACACTCTGGCCTGGTCTGCAACGCTCAACTGGTTCTTAGCAACTAACTTGTTTTTTCTGTAGATTGTTTGCCGTCTGGGGGTTTTTATTTGCTAATTTTATATGCTATTTTATAAGGTAACGGGCAAAAACTTACCTTAATCCAAACAAAAAGATTGACTTTTTTCTGCGATCAACTTGGGTACTTTTGTTGTATTTCCCAATCAAATAAAATCACTCTTGTTGCGCGCCTTTTTGTGGTATATTTATGTATTTATTCTGCTATTTTTGGAGAGAGAAAAAGAGAGGAACTGTGAGCGGATGCTGCGACCATAGCAACAGCAGCAGCATCACCATATGCTGCATCTCGCTCTTGGCCACTTATGATAACCGAGGTCAGGCAGGGAAAGGAGCAAGGGAGATGGAATATTGATGCAATTTCATAACTGGATTTGTACGATTCCTTGGAATTGGGAGACGCGTGGGGGTCGATTTGTTTTTAATGTACAAGCACACACTAACAGGCCACACACACGCTCACACACACGCACAGAATCATCAGCAAGGAAATCAAGAAACAAATCAAAAGAATAACCAAACGCAAGACCAAGACAGCAAGTACAATAACAAAAAAACCACACGCTAGACAGAAACAGCAACCACAATCAGCCGCTCACTTTTTTCGTCGTTCATTTCTTTGCGGGAAATCGAATTATTTTTGTTGTAAGTTTTGCCACGAATTTTGTGGCCAAGAATACAAATATTATGGCCTCAATAGCATTTTCACTTCTTCGCACAGACACTCACACACACGCACACAGCACAAAACAGTTGTTGTTAGGGGTAATCATAAATGAAAATATTCAAATATTACATTGCAGCGGGGGAATTTTTCCCTTATTATTGGATTGCAGATATTGCAGATGTTATGTTTTGACTTTCACGCGAAAATCCCGACGAAACAAAGAAACAACAACAAACGACGACGAAAAGCGAAACAACCAAAGGAATTTTTCAACATAAAACCGCGTCCGAATCGTATTCAAATATAAAGAAAAACTATTAAACTCAGGGATGTTTGTTGAATAAACGGAACTACTTTTCTGAATTGTTAAAAGCGCCAACCGCCAAGATTCATTTCCGTTGTTTTCGTTTGTCGCTGGCTGGCTAATATTTTTCCCTGGGAAATTGCTGAGGCTCTGCGGAAAAAATCGGGTATGGACAGCAGGCAAAACGGCCGAGAAAATGCAAGGCCTGCAAGGTAAAATCCACCCCAGCTGATTTATAGGGCCCTATTGGGGAAAAATTCGGGTAAGGTGAAAATCGTGCGATCCATGGAATTTCCCTTGGCTGAATTTACCCGTTATCCATACCTTTTTTTGGCTCAACCCAAGCTCGAACCAAAACGCGCTCTTTTACTCATTTTCGCGTGACACTGACGAGTTTCATCAATATTTCAATATATGGGCTCTCTCGCTACGGAATTTGCACCGCAAGGTATAAACTGGGAAAAACTCGGCGAGCGGGAAATAATTGCTTTGAGTGTGTGATTAGGTGCCTCGAAGAGCGGAATGGCCTTACCTAATATACTAATACCATGTGTGAACATTGTTTTGCTCGTTAGTTTTTTGAAAATTATACATTTTATTTTCTACATGGGATTGACTGCCTCCATTTGCCAGGGCACGGCTCCCGACGTGTTCAGATACATTGTGAATCCATCGCGGATGGAGCTGGCCACATTCTCGCTTCCATCGAACTGTATGGGGGATGGGGCCAGCTTCATGAAAAGTGTATTCGTGCGCCACTGGCCCGGTATCAGGGACACAAAGTCAGTGTCCTCCTTCTCCAGTCCCTTTAGATAGTCCGGCTCCTCGCGCACCAGGAAGTTGTGCAGAATACTCGTGGCAGTCACCAGTTTCTCCACCATGGACGCCTCCAGCTTGATTTCGGTTTGAAGGGCTCTGAAGCGACTCGACATGATGCCCAAGGCGTTGACGACCACGCGATGGGCACGGTTCAGGCGGTAGTTGAAGATCTTCTTTTCAATTGTCGAGGGCATCTCATGCTGCTTCATCAGCCACTGCTGCAGCTCGAAGCCCTTCTCGGCCAGCACCACGTGGGGCAGTTCCTCATCCATGCCTGGGAGTCGCTTCTCATGCGGTATGTTCAGCAGGTTGCTCTCCAAACCATTGTAAAGTGTGCTCTCAGTGAAGGCGTTCATCGCTCCGCCTGGACTGCTAGCATCGACGTACAGAAATCTGTGCTGGGCATCGACCAGAGCCAGCAAAATGATGCTTTGGAACTGCCTGTAATTGGTGTAACTGGCATCTTTGACAGCCTTCGAGCGGAAGGCAATGTGGTGGCCATCTGAAACAAGGGACAACCTGTTGAGCTGGAATCATCGTTGAAGGGGGAACTACTTTACCGAGGGATCCCAGGCAGTGGGGAAAGTGCCACAGCTCCTCGAATTTCTTGGCTATCTGCAGCCATTCCTCCTCCGTTTGAGGCGTCTGCAGGCAGGCTTCCTTTAGCTCCTTCACTATGGCCTTGATGACTTCTTCGACAATATATTTCATGGATGACTTGGGCACCCGATATATGCCGGCAAGGACGCTGAAAGAGTCGCCCGTTGTCAGGTATCTCAACGCCATTTGCAGGCGCGTCTCGGCAGGAAGGAGGGTGGGGTTTTTCCGATCCAGTCTGCCACGCAATTGCTTGAGCAATTTGCCAAATGCCGTCCAAGACATTCCATGGAAGGCCCGGAAAGATTTCTCATCGGTATACATACACGTCTTCGGTATGGTCCTTATGGGTGCCTGTCCCTTGCGGCGGGTATACTTCTTCCATTGCGGGTCTCCAGCTTGATATTGATCCTCCTCCAAATCGGCAGCTATTTGTCCAATTTTAAGGATGTCGTGAATTAATTTTATTTCCCACGCAGCCATCGAACATAAACAAACAATAAGTCCCTTTTGACATATACACTCTAACTACACATTTGCTACATATCAGCAACTTATTTACGGGGTATGGACATTCCTATACCCTATTTGAAGCCCAAGTAATAATGACTTTTTCTCGTACTGAAATATTTCATTAGATTCCCAAATAAACATCTCGATCAAGACTGTACGTAAGTTAAGATTGTTCGTTGAGCTCTAAAATTAGGAGATCATTTGTGAATACCTTGGAAATATATGAAAATGGCTATAAAATCGTTCTTTGGACAAACATTTCACCTGTTCGCTTATGCTCTTTTGTAGAGGGTAGTTTGTAAAATGCCCCATTGAGGAAAAAGAGGGTATGGACAACAGGCAAAACGGCCCAGAAAATTCTAAGCATGCAAGGTAAATTCCACCTCATTGCCTAACATACAATGAGGACAGGGCTGTCTATGAAATTAACCCACCCAACCCCCTATATTTAAACAAGTGAACCACTTGAGTTAAGTCGCGGAAAGCAATACAATACCATACAGTATATATTTAAAACTTGCTGCAGACAGAAAAATGTATGAACTGACGTATCTATATATATATATACTATATACCGCATTGGGAAGTGCCCATAAAAATTGAATTTTGCCGGTAAAAACGTTAAAAAGCGCAATAAGGTATACGGTTCGCCCCTTAGAAATATACCGAAATTTACCGTATAATTAAAAAAATATACCGATTTAAGAACGAACTTATTGAATCAGGTGAACAATATAATAAATGGCCATAAATGGTCACCCTGATTGCGAAGATTCAATTAAACACGCTATTAAATAATTATTAAGCTACAATTAAACTAATATAACTGAGATTTAAAACTCCCGCCAACGTATGCCGCCCTGGGAGAGAAATCAGCGAATAGCAGAACACGACAACGAGAGAACGAGGCCGAACGAGTAGAGAAAAATTATTGAACGCTAAAAACTCCAACGTCGCAGCAAGTGAAAAAACCCGTGAAAAGTCCATCTTCCCCATAGAATAAACGCAAATCAAAGCAAAAATGAATGAGGAATACGACGCCATCGTCCTGGGCACCGGCCTCAAGGAGTGCATTCTGAGCGGCATGCTGTCCGTGTCCGGCAAAAAGGTGCTGCATATTGATCGGAATAAGTACTACGGGGGGGAGTCGGCATCGATTACTCCGCTGGAGGAGCTTTTCCAGCGCTATGGCCTGGAGCCGCCGGGCGAAAGGTTCGGGCGTGGCCGCGACTGGAATGTGGATCTGATCCCCAAGTTTCTGATGGCCCACGGGCAGCTGGTGAAGCTGCTCATACACACGGGCGTCACCCGTTATCTCGAGTTCAAGTCGATTGAGGGCAGCTACGTCTATAAGGGTGGAAAAATTGCCAAAGTGCCGGTGGATCAGAAGGAGGCTTTGGCATCCGATCTCATGGGTAAGTGCTTTTCCCCCGTTTTGAAAAAATGTTTGTATGTATTGTGCAAAAAATTTACGTCTCCAGCTGTCTGTCTGTGTTAGTGTGTGTGTATGTACTCGACTCTTATCTGGGCTCCACTTTTGCCTAGTTCTTTGTCTCTCTCTCTCTCTGTCATTCTCTGGCTTTCACACTCACTCGCTGTAGCTGTCGTCGAATGTTGTTGGTGTTGCCGTTGCCCCCCTCTGGTATGACTGTGACACGTATTTGCTTGGCCCTGCTACCTGCTACCAGAAAAGGCCCTCTATCTACATACATATGTGTGCAAAGAACATACGTTTTGGTCTTTGTTTTAAAGAAAAATGTCTAACATATTCGCTAGCTTTGTTTATTTGCCTTTTATTTAGCTCGTTTTCTGATTAGACTCTTGTGTGGGGCCTTGCCAGCTGTGCGTATGTGTGCGTGTGTCTGGCAACCCTGGACGGCCCCACGAATTTGGCCAATTTAACCGCTATGCTGATTCACTTCTAATCGCGTCGCACTCTTTCTCTCCCTCCTCCCCTCCCTGGTCTCTTTCTGTTTTCCACATGAATTCGGCTTTAAATTAGTTTTTCCTAGTGGCAACAACCGAAATGCAATTAGTCGGCCTGCTCCACACGCTCTATTTATGATTTAGTTGTAATTTTTTGTGTATTTCTTTTTGCAACAACGTTTTTTTTATTTCGGCACATTGAACCCTTTCACTTTACAGTGGAAACTGCTTAAATGGTCGAAGCCCGAGAATGATCCAACTTTGGAGAAGAATATTGTAAGAAATTACAAGCTAAATACATATGTATTCCAAAAGAAAAGCGCAAATATCCTTTTAGCGTTGCTTTACTGTGCTAGCGTTACACATATGCGGGGTCTGACGTCATGGGGTGGCCCATGCGACTGCTGGATGTGGTTTCTTCTGCTGCGCTGTAGCTGCCGCCCCTAAATTAGAGGTTTCAAATTATGGACAGTGGCCTGAGTGTGCCTGCCTGCCTGTGTGTGTGTGTGTGTCTATGTGGCATGCAAATGGAATTGTAAATTGAAACCAGAAACCCCCCCAAGGCTTGTCCACGCCCTCCCCCGTGCATACTCGTAGATCCTGTTGCAAGTGCGCTGACTAATCAAAGAAATATATTTACACATTTATATATCGTAACGTTTGGTATCCTTTCGTTCTAGGTATGTTCGAGAAGCGTCGCTTCCGCAACTTCCTCATCTATGTGCAGGACTTCAGGGAGGAGGACCCAAAGACCTGGAAGGACTTTGACCCGACCAAGGCCAACATGCAGGGCCTGTACGACAAGTTCGGGCTGGACAAGAACACGCAGGACTTCACCGGCCATGCCCTGGCCCTGTTCCGCGACGACGAGTATCTGAACGAGCCGGCGGTGAACACCATCAGGCGGATCAAGCTGTACTCGGACTCGCTGGCGAGATACGGCAAATCCCCCTATCTGTATCCCATGTACGGTCTGGGAGAGCTGCCCCAGGGCTTTGCCCGCCTGTCGGCCATCTATGGTGGCACCTACATGCTGGACAAGCCCATCGATGAGATTGTCCTTGGCGAGGGTGGCAAGGTGGTGGGCGTGCGCTCCGGCGGGGAGGTGGCCAAGTGCAAGCAGGTCTACTGCGATCCCAGCTACGTGCCCGAGAAGGTGAGTACTCCTGCAGAAACTCCTGATCGATCGATGATTCTAATCCATACCATTTTCTTTGTGGCGGTGGCGGTGGCAGGTGCGTAAGCGTGGCAAGGTTATACGTTGCATTTGCATCCTGGACCATCCGGTGGCCAGCACCAAGGATGGCCTCTCTACTCAAATCATCATTCCACAGAAGCAGGTCGGTCGCAAATCCGACATCTACGTCTCGCTGGTCAGCTCCATCCATCAGGTGGCTGCCAAGGGGTGGTTCGTGGGCATGGTGTCGACCACCGTGGAGACCGAGAACCCCGAGGTGGAGATCAAGCCCGGCCTCGACTTGCTCGAGCCGATCGCACAAAAGTTTGTCACCATTTCGGACTACTTGGAGCCCATCGACGATGGGGCCCAGTCGCAGATCTTCATCTCGGAATCGTACGATGCCACCACGCACTTTGAGACCACTTGCCTGGATGTGTTGAACATATTCAAGCGCGGCACTGGCGAGACATTCGACTTTTCCAAGATCAAGCACGAGCTGGGCGACGAGGCGCAGTAAGTCATCGAGTAATCAAATCAGTCGGCAAAGGACACCAGGAGCAGAAGATCAGGAGCGAACAGGAGACGACGCCTTATCCCCATGGTTATGGTGCATTTGGACACAGCTCAACATCAGCCACAAACATTTGCTAGATACGCCAGCGCTTCGAACATCATCTGAGAGCGTAGTGGCCAAAAAAAAACCCTAAAGAAAATAATACCCAAGATAAAGAAAAAAAACCCCGAAAAATAAAACAAAAAAACAAAAAACCCAGAAACTGTATTACGAAAATGCTTTTTTCCATCGTGTGAAGAAAGTTTTAGATGTGAAGAAAAGAAATTGCTTGCTTGGCGCAATATTGGATATATGTATGCCTAGAAAATATATATATAAATGTATGTATGTATATGTACACCCCTATATAATTACAGCTCATACATACGAGTGTGGAAATCCACCCAGAATACAGGAGGTATAGTAAAACCCTCGCGTCAGTCACGCGGATTATGCTTGTCTATGTATATGGCCCTCAATAGTCTGCTTGGTTCTGTTCTTATTTTGTGATCGAAAAACCACATAAACACACACTCCCACACCCACACATGCATAATGCAGCATTATAATGATAATTGTAATCAAAAAAAACATAAAAAAGAAACGTAAAATTAAACTGAAAGTGAAAATTGTGAAACAGGCAAAGGAAAGTAAGGAAATGTTTAACCCAAAAATAGTATTTGCCAGCCAAACGAATGAACCCAAACATACATGACACACACACACACAGATGGTAAATGGTCTAGAGAACTATGGTATTCCGCATTTTCAGAATTTACATTTTTAATAAAAATAACAAAAAAAAAATAAAAACAAAAATTATACAGCGAGAATTGGGTTATCTTCGTGCTACAGCATCCGACAGTAGTGTATCTGATAGTTTGCAGCCAAGAAAGGAATCTTATCCAAGAATGGGGAGAGTACGACATGGCACATGGCAGAGTTAGGGTCTATAGGTATAGGTGTATAGATTAAATTCATTCCAATTTATTTCGGAAGTCATTTATAATCCATTATCCGCAACAGATTGCAATGTTGTTCAACTTGTGCTGGTCAATAATCGGATTCCGAAAAAATGCGAGCTTTTTTATTGCATTTTGCGATTCGATAAGATACCAATGTTTTCTGAAGGGTATAAAAGATTCAACATTAGAAAGGAATAGTATAGTCTTGTCAAAATGTTTATAAACAACACTGGAGTCTGCGCTTTCGCCTTCTTGGGTCTGCTTTCCCTGTCGATGGCATATGAAATAACACCGAATGTGGTAGATGGTGAGAACATTAGTAAGACCATTAGCCAGGACTTCGTCTAATTCTGTGGTATCTCCTTTAGGAATTCCTGAATCCCTTAACATTGACACAGCGCCATTTGTTAAGATCGGCAATGGCTACTATTACATTGAGAGCAACCGACACAAGAACTGGTTTGATGCCTATGAGTCGTGTAGACGAATAAATGGCGACCTGGTTGCATTCGAAACCATCGAAGAATGGATCTTGATCAATCAATATCTTATTCAAATGAATATCGATAATATATACTGGACCGGAGGCAATAACTTGGCCACTTATGATAACCATAATTGGTTCTCAACTGTAGAACCCGTGACACTAGACATCTGGTCTCCGGGAGAACCAAGCAATGGTGGAAGCGAGCACTGCGACGAGATGACACGCAGAAAGTCCAGCAACGATTACAATATATTGAATGATACCCGTTGCGAAAAAAAGAACTGTTATATTTGCGAGGCACCTCAGCCAAAGACAGCCTCGTTTATTGTCTGGTAAAATATCCTAATGTAGAAACTGATTAAAATAAATATATGTAAATGTATAGTTTCTAGTCTGGTGATTATAATTAACAAATTAATTAAATACGGGGAACGAAATTGCAATCGACAATTTCCTGGAAAGTTTGCTCAAGTGTTTGTCTGTAATGACTGTGTTACCAATTGAAAGTAAACATCTTGAACCCTTCTTGATAAGAGTGCTTGATAGGATCGATTGAGATTATTTTGGAGTATAAAAGAGTCAGTCTCCGAGATTTACGAGATTAGACATAAAGTAACACCAATTCTTGGAGATGGTAAGATACAGATATTTGCAAGTGACTCTCTGACTCCTTTAATATATTAGGCTTCGAACCGTTCGTAAAGATCGGCAATGGGTACTACTGCATTGAGAGTACTAGCAGATTGAACTGGTATCAGGCGTACTTGGCTTGTCGTGAAATAGGCGCCGAGCTGGTCAGTTTCGAGACGCGGGAGGAGCTGGAAGCAATTAAGCCGTATTTACCTACTGAGCCCAAGAATGCTCGATTCTGGACTTCTGGAACCGACTGGGCAGAGAAGGGCAAGCATGTCTGGTTCTCAAATGCTGAGCCCCTGTCCAAGGATATTTGGTATCCCGGAGAGCCCAATGATAACGGTGGTAACGAGCGATATGATATGTTTACATTTGATGGGTCAGCAGGCACTGCTAATGCGAATTGTGGGAGGATGCGAATTTGTGAAGTTCCAATGCCGAAGAAAGTGTCTTTTATATGGTAAAATATATTAATAAATCGGTATTCGTATCAATCAGAGGATCTTTTGGGGAAAACTAAACATGAATTAGAATTATAACTGATCTACAGTCAAGTCTCAACAGTATTTGCTAAATGTTTCCAAAGTTCACGTGCTCTGAATCCTGTTTTTTATTCTGAAATGAACTAGTTCCAAAAGTGTATCTTTTGTCGGAATAATCTCTGAGCGGAAAGCCATGGTTCCGTTCCGGTTCCGCAGAACCAATAAGTTTCGGTCCTCTCAGCTTCTGTCAGCCATCAAAAGGCGCACAATTTGAAAAGGAAACGGAAACAATTCACTGGTGGTTCGTACTTGGTACATTTTCAACTGTTTGATGGTCATTTGAGTTTGCCAAAGACCTTTTATATTCCTCTTATGCTGTGCAAAGGATATTCCTTTAAATTGCAATAATGAGGGGTGGACTGCCTTCAAGCGACAAATGGGTATTGAGGAATCGGGGAGTTTCCTAGCTTAGATCCTATCCCATTTCTGGTAGCATTTGAATCACGTAGCCATAAAGGTTATAGTTATGGCCAGGAGTCGCTCCACTCCACTCCACTCCACTCCTTCCCTCTGTGTGACACAATTACGAATTCCGCAGCAAGTGTTTGGCATGCATTTGAAATACTTTTGCCCAATGCCAGTGGCCCCCTTCCCCCACCCTTGGCAAGTGGGAAATTCTTATTGAATTGCATGTGGCATGCCACACGAGACTGTTGCTGGGGCTGGGACTCCTTGCGGGCGATGGGAATGTGCAGTATGCTGAGAATGCTGCTCCCGATTCCTGTTAGTTTTAATGCTGTCGCTGACAGTTTTTCCCTTTGCACGCCCCTCCATTACTTGACTTTACTGCTGTTTGCCCCACCTCCGCCCCCGACAACCTGTCCAGGAAAATGCCGCCAGCATTTTTCCAATTTCCGCATTCAAGGAAAGGCAAAAGCCCACAGACATTTTCACATTCTTTTGCCTTGCTCGGCAGCGGCCACAAGTGTTTCCAGATATTCAAAGGCTGTCCAGAAAGTCTTTGAGAAAAGTGGGGAGGGGGGGGGATATTAATAGGAATTTATGGGAAATTAGTTATACCGTTGGCAAGGCAGGGAAGGGAAGGGCCTCTTTGCTCTTTAAAATATCATAGATCCATCAAGAAATTAAGGGAAAACCTCGTAGGGGACCTCGTAGGGGAGTTGCTTTTATTTTGAACATCTTATTTATTATTTCAATCCGATATTCCTGGCACATTTACCATCCTGCAACTGTCTCATTGAGGTTGATTTTGCCATGCTCCATTGGCCCCTAAGGATGGGCTTTCTCTCTCTCCCTGTCGCTACTCCTATTTCTCTAGATGATGATGATGATGATGATGGCGATGATGTGGCCAAAACACGTCGCCCCAAAGCTGGTCAAGTCTTTCACCACATTTTTGCTGCTCTTGGTTTCGTCTTGGCTGGTTTTTAGCTTCTTTTTGCGGTTCAAAAAACAGAAAAACAAAAAAAAAACCAAAGCGAAGGGAGAGAGAAGACAAAATTTGTAACTGGGCAAATTGAAGTCAAAACTTTGGCGCTCAGCGCAGCATGCAAGTCACATACAGCAGCAGCAGCAGCAGCGTGGCAGCGTGGCAGCTCTAGGAGGCACAACGTACAGCTATAGCTAGTATGAGAGTCGGGTTTTTGGCGTAGATGGAGATGGAGCGATGATGTCGACGCAGCAGCCAGCCTCTGGCCGCCATGACTAAGCGGACTCTTCCTGTCTATCTGTTTGTCTGTCTGTCTCTCTGTCTGTTTATGTGGGTCTATGTGCCTGTGTCGGTGGTTCCGTCCTCGCCATTTTACTGGTTCTTGTTTTCGGGGCATGGTCAGGCTAACGAGGCAGCCTTCTCGGGCTCTGAGTGGGGGAATGGGGCATTGTAATAACAGCCAACCGCAGATACAGATACACACAAACAAAATGACGCCTTTGGGGTCGTTTTGACGGTGGCCATCTCCTCGGCCATCAGTTGGATGCGGTGGCTTATGGACAGTGTCCATGGACCAGGCTGCAGAATTGACGCAGTGGACAGGACAGCACACACAGACATACAGAATTGACAGGCTAACACATACAAACAAGCAGCTACGCTACAGAAGCGCATTAGGCCAAATTGAATCCTAGTCTTGGGCATTCCTTAAAGCGTAATGTAATTAATTATACAAGTTATATAATGCATGCGACACGTTGTCTCCTCCGCTATAATCATCCTCATCATAATCATCACAGATGACAGCAGCAACAACAAAGCGAAAATTACGTCAACACTGGGAGAAAGTTTGGCATAAGACAGAAAGGGAAGGGTAGGTGCAAGTGGAACTTCAATCGATTCCTTTTTCTTTTGGGATTAACATTTTTCCTTAAATTTTCTATCATAATCCTTCAGTTTTATTATTTCTCTCAGTGTGCGCTGCTTTCTTTGCTTGCACTTATTATGCTCTTTGTCGTTTTCATTCCCATTGCCATTGTTGTGCCTTCTTTTGGCCAAGAGAGCTTGTCAACAACTTCATTATCGCTTGCGACACTGTACAACAGCCATGCCCTTGCACTTCCTCCCTCTCTCTCTTATGCCCCTTCCCCTCTCTTTCTCTGTCTAGTAAGACAAGCAAATTTAAATCAATTAAGTAATCTTATTGCCACTGCCGCTGCTGCCGTTGATGCTCTGAAGATGCTCTCTCTGCCTTTTGCCATTGCCTGCTTTTAGGGGCACATTCACACCCACACACACACCACACACACATGCAGACACACACACAATCTACCACTCTTTTTGTACACTAGAAAAAAGGTTATGCTGACTTTCTTTAGATGTTTGGCATGCAGGAAAGGAACCTCTTAACTGCAAGATCTTTTGTTAACTTTAAAAATGAGGCTTTGACCAACAAAAGTAGCCGTTGGGACCATAGTGCAATGTTGCCTCCAAATGGAATTACTGTATCTACAAATATATATATTTGTCATAGGAATAATCCCTTAATTCTCTTGTGTAGGGTATGTAAATCATCGACTTTCAAATGCTAGGCATTTCCTTCTTTTTGTATGTCAAGCATTATAACTCTGGCAAATTCCTCTCATATATGTATGTATGTTCCTGTGTGCGCCTGTGTGTGTGTGTTCCCGTGTGTCTTTGCCTGTGTTTGTGTGTGAGTGTTTGTTGTTGGCCTGGTGAAACTTTTGCTGTGTTGCATATTTTGTGCAGATTAATTAAATTGCCGGCACGAAGTCGGTAACCAGAGGCGTGGCAAGGCGTCGGCGGGTTAAGTGGAAGTGGAAGTGGGTAGGGCGTTAAGGGGGTGCAAAGCCGTGTTGAGGCCTTCATGGTACTGTTAGTCAAAAGTGAAGTGCATTATTACATGTTTTTTCCAGAAAATGGGATGGGGAAAACAAACTAACCAAGAAATACTGAAATAAAACGAAAATAAAGTTAATTTCTTTCGGCAATTAGTTGAAGAGATGGAACAAAGGAAACGGAAACGGTAAAAGTGATGGTTGAACAGTTTCAAGGCAGCCAGCCTTAAGAGGATCATAGCAGACAGCTTTTATAGTTTTAGATCGATCAGCTTTGGGAGTGGCATACGCACCAGCCAGCTTTCAGAGTTCTATAGCAGCCTGCTTTGGGGTGACATATCATTCAGCTTTTACAGTTTCACTATCTGCAGCTTGGATATTTCATATCATACAGATTTGGGAGTTTTATAGCAATCAGCTTTGCATTTTTCATAGCAGCTATTTTTGATAGTTTAATAGCAGTCAGGTTTTTAAGTTTAACAACAGGAACGTTATGGGTGTCATAGCAGACAGTTATGTATGTAAGATTTAAGAAAAATGCGCAGAATGCTTTAAAAGAACGCCGCTACCTTATCGCTGATAATTATAATTTGATTATAATGATATTTTAAATATAATTTGAAAGCCTATAGCTTATCAATGTTATGTCCATAGAACGCAAGTAATCCACTAACAACGTTGATATGGGTGTGTGTCACCTTTGTCGATAGAGTGCAAGCAATCCTCTTGGTTCCCCAACCTGATTATAGTCGATACACTCGTTACGATTGGAAATTACTTGTCAGCGAAAGCTAACAGCGATAGATAATAGCGAAAGTTAACAGCAAGAGCTAACAGCAAGAATTAGCAGCAAGAACTAACAGCAAGAGCTAACAGTATAAAGGCTAACAGATATAACTAGCATAGACAGCTAAGCAAAGGTCTAACAGAGAAATTCAACAGAAAATGCTAGCAGAATGGACTCCTCCGCAGTTAGCTCGAACCCATGAGGAAATTCTCTTAAATGTTAAGCTCCATTGCAAGAGAGAGCCTCTGTTAGGCGGTAACATCTTTCAGTCAACAGCAGGAGTACCAGACAACAGCAGGACTAACAAACAACAGCAGGACTAACAGACAACAGCAGGACTAACAGTCAACAGCGAGGACGGAACCACAGACCAATTTGAAGTTGGCTAGAAATTTATTCCTTCCTTCCTGTCACCTTTTGTGGGGGATGGGTGGGGGGAAAGATAAAACTTTCACCATCGGAAAGAGCTCAAACAGATTTTTGCAAACATTTCATTTCCTAATTACAGTAGACAATTGATAACCGTATAATTATGAGCCCCCAAGGATACCCTGGACAAATTGCCATATCAAATGCATGGGGACACAGGACCCAAGCCAGTGGCGCCCTATGGCCTTTGGTCCTTTGGCATTTGTTAGCAATTAAATGCGTTCACTTGACGAAGCAATTTGCCATTCACAGCAGGAGCCAAAGGCCCCGCCGCTTGCCACCAAACAATGCTTCAAGTCCTGGCCAACTTTTCAGATGGCCAACAATGAGGAGGCCCCACAACTGAAGGTGCTGCAAATGAGAGAAAACCTTGAGATTTTCACTCTTAATTATATAATTATGATTCTTAAATAACTGAAACAAGAATCGCCTGGGCAAACCATATAGAAAACATCGATCTTCCAGATCTTCCAGATTCCTTGTTCCCAGCTTTTCTTTGCTCATCTATCTTCAAATCTCCCATCATCATCATCATCGTCATCATCCGACAGTCAGCATCGCTTTATGGTGGGTAATATTTATCTTACTTTACCCAATTCTCAATGTGTTTGTTCTCATTCGTGTTAGCCAGCTTGCTTACACTCGGCATCCACCCTACCACCCTTCTGTCTATCCTTACGTACCTTCTACATAGCACTGGCAGCTCCATTGCCTTACTTGGCATTTAAGTGCCATATAAATTCATTTCCACACACACACAAACACAGTGGAGGAGCAGGAGCAGTGGCAGGAAGTCGTCTGCCCTTCTCACCTAGTTTTTATGCAGTTTTCCCTGGCAGTTTTCCGCTGCGAATGCATTTCCCTGGCCAGCCCACATACTCCGCCTAACAGCTAAATATCCAATAATTTCCTTGGGCTTAGGCAGGGGCAATTGTTGCTTTCCTTGAGTTATGTCCCGGCGGCAGACGTACTCTGCGACACTCTGTAAATTATACAGTACAAAGGACGCTGCTACGCTTCTTAATTGCCAAAGCCCGACCGTTGCCGATGCCGCTGGTCCGATAAGGCCAAAACGAGAGAGAAATATGGCACCCCCCAACCACCCCAGATATTTTTCCAGGCTTAAGCCAGGGAATATCTTCAGCCTCGTTCTGTGGCCTCCTCCCTTAACAAAAACTGCAGCTGTGTTTACCTTGAAATTTTGGTTTTCAATAATATTTGGTTTGTGGCTCAGAGGGGGGAGGGGAGGGGCGTGTGTGTGTGTGCTTGTCTACATGTCTTTTGCAAAAATAGCAAATGCATAAATGTGGTTACGCAGCGGAAAAGAGATGGCAAACAGAACAGAGAACCACGAAGCAGTGCCACCAGGTAGGTGGTAGAAGGAGCGATGGGTGGGGTGGGGTGGAGGGGTTGAAAGTTCAGCGGTGTTAGCGCTATCTGTGCAGCGACAGCCATATTTACCTGCCAACTGAAAGAAAGAACATATATGCATATATATAGTACATATGTGCTTGTATGTATGTATATGGTATGATAGCTACTTGAGTTCAACGAGAAAATTTCATGCCATTTCCTTGAAGAGTGTGGAAGAGTTCCGTGGGTTTGGACCGGGGGTGGGGGGTACGTATGATTTATACAGAAATTCTCTTAAATATACTTTTTTATCGAAAGTTCAAGAGTTCTTCGTTTTTCTTATTCTTTACCCTATTCCTTTACAACTTGTTCTCTCTCTTCCTTCTCCCGCCCTCTACGACTAGTGTTGACCGAATGCCACACGCATCTCTGCTCTTGCCACAGACGCCCGCGGGTGGGCTCTGTGCAACCGACTCGATGGTCTTCCAATTAGCGGTTTTTGGTGAAGGCTTGCAGCTGTTTGCCCACACTCTCACCCCTCTAACGCCTCCTCGTCCTCGTTGCGCCTCGCTTATCGCACGGCCTTGTCCATTGGTTTGTGTAGCCTGTTGGCTGTTTGGCCAACATCCGTGCCACCTCCTGCCAAAATGCCACATTAGCTGTGTCCCATCCCAGACCCTATCCTATCCTATCGCCTGCCAGTACAATACTCTCTACGCTCTGCACTGCCGCAAGTCCTTCTAGTGTTCATGCCACACGCAGGCTGCCACCAGCCTCCTTCTGCTCCTGCTCCTGCTCCGAACAGCTTCTCACGTTTCTCCTACAGTATCTTGCCAGTCCCATCTCTTTCACCCCACCCCACCCTACCCCTCTCCTCACACTCTTCAGATGCATTTGGAGTTTTGAGCGTGTGTTTCAGCTATTTTTATACGATTTGCTATTTTTTCCGGATTTTTGTTTGCCATTGTTGCTGGCTCTCCATCCACCCCTCCCCCTGGCCCTTCCACTAGTTTCACCTTTTTTTTGCTCGCATAAAACTGACGCCAAATTTCTTTGGCGTCACACACACACACACAGATAGACATCACCCACACACACCCACACAGACACAGAGAATGGCAAGAGAGAAAAAATTGTTGGTTTAGTTGGTTTTCCTGACTTTTCGCTAACCCCCCGCCCCCCTTCGGTTCGATTTTCCCAGGTCTGTGTAAAAAAATATCAAAAAATAATAAATGCGTTGGGTGCCCCCCCGTCCCCCTGGCATACACCCCCCTGCCATGCATATGTAGAAATATATGTGTGTGCCAGTTTTGCTGGTAACTTCTTTAGCTGCCCCTCACCCCCACCCTATTCCACCTGCAGAGGCAACAAAAAGTTTTACGTTCATGCATATTGGTAATTTATTAGCATAAAATGCCAGCAACGCGTAAATAATGCACAAACATTTTGCTGTTGTTGTTGTTTTGCTGCTAACATTTTGCTAACCCTCCCCGGGGTATACTACAGCCACCACCCCCTGCCCCCTGCTGCCCATACAACTTTTGATTGCACCTATGAATGCACTGCAATTACAAATAAGGGATAGATATACATACAAACATCCTTCTCGATCCTTGATCCTTCTCGAATGGATTAAATCTTGAAATATAATCAAAGCTATGAAAATGGGTTGCCTTATAGATAGCTTAATCGGCTATAGCTACCTTTAAGATTCCTTAAGATAAACCACTAAAAATAAGCACTAAAATACCTCCCAAAACACTTGGGAATCAGTAGAAGATATATATTTCCAGTTAGAGAACTCTCTTTATCCATAGGTAGCCTCAATTTTTGTTAGTGTATGTCCATAACTACATATATATAGATTTTATTGGTTTTTCTGAGCGTAAAATTCATTTCCGCTACATTTCTACGTCGCTCACATGTCACCGGACAAGAAGTCGCAGCAGGAACAGCATCAAGGAGTAGAACCAGAAGCAGGAGCAGGAGCAGAAGCAGGACTAGAACTAGGAGAAGAAGAAGTACCACGAACAGGTTAAGGAAGTGGAACTCCTTCCGCCTTTCTTTTCAACCAGAACTTTCATTACAACCACAACACACACACACTCTCTCCCCTCGTCTCATTTCGGAGAGATGTTAAGTTCAATATATCCGTTAAAAGTGCGACACCAAGCGACTCCGTCCTCCCCCTATTGAGGGCTGGTCTTGGCGTTCAGGTCGAGTGATTTCCGTTCGCCATTGACACATCGGACAGATGACAAGTTTGTTTTTCTGCTGCAGCGACAATTCTTTTTGGCGTTAAAGTTGGGGTTCCGTTTGCAGTTCTTGTTTTGGCCATAACGCAAAAGGCATTACCGACTTTTGGTTATTTTCGAGTAAGATTTCAAGAAAACAACCAAACGAAACACTTCCCTCTAATGGATAACTATTGTCTAATGCACAGGGAAATCTTGACAAAATCGGGGTCACCACTCATTCATTAGACCTCGCCCAAAGATGGCTAAAACTTAGCCAAGTTTCGGGGCAAGACAATGGGCATGGCATGGCATGGCACGGCATGGCATGTATGTTGATGGCCAAAAGAAAACCAAAATTCCCCAGCGAATGCAGTGACCCGATTCCGTTGTTAATCAGACAAATGACTGAGGAACGGAACGAGACGACCTTAATTTGGTGGCTCTGGCTCGTACCTTTTGGCCATAAATAATTAGCCATTTTGGCTGTGGCACACTTAACATTAGGGGGCAACATTTGCATGCACCTAAGCAGGGGATAGTGTATGCCATCCGCGGGGGGCTGCCACATGTAGCATAGCCTACTTAATGGCGCCAAATGTTCGTTAAATGTTCGCCTGGTTTGTGTGTGTGTGCGGCACACAAATGCGAATTGTTTTAATTGAAATGGAAAACGCGTAAATTTAAGTGAAATGCCGTCGTTGTGTGCCGCATTTGTTTTTCTATTTGCATTCAATTTCACTTGGCAACAAACACAACACACACACACACACGCACATTGAGATACAAATTGCAATGGACACTAAAATGGACACAAAGGCACAGCAACGGGGGGGAGAGGGGTCTCTCTATCCCTCTCTCGCCCTCTCTCTCTCTCTCTATGAGCAAAGTGTTTATTAACTTTGGCTGTTTGATCCACTTTGCGAATGGCAGCAGCAGCAGCAGCAGCAGTGGGGGCAGCAGCAGTACCCCTCCTCCTTCTCCTGCTGCCTCCTGTTTCAAGGATATTTGCCATGTGGTGGCTGCCACACACACACACACACACACACACAAAAAGTGCTACCAACAGAGTAACGGAACCAAACCAAGAGAACGGAGCAAAAGAACGGGCACAAAACGAATGCATGAAACTGCAGACAGCAGGAGGGTGGCAGAGAAGAGGTAGGGCTAGGATTAGGGTAAGGGGCGGTAGTACAGTAACCCACAGCACACAGAGAGGGACAGAGAGAGAGAGAGAGAGGGAGAGGGAGAGAGCGGATAATTCAAATGTAATTTACAAAAGCACTCGTTTGATTTGTTACTTGTGCTGTGTGCAACACAAAGAGCCAGGGAAACCCATCTACAGATATATCCCCCCTAACCCCTGCCACCCACAACTCGAAGCTCCATCTGCATTCCGACTGGGGAGAGGTGGGGTGTAGGGTACAGTAAATTAGTTGGTCCTGGCTTTGGGTTAAGGGTGAGGGGTGGAAAGAGAATGCAGGAAGCACAAAAACCCAAAAACCAATAGAAAAAATACAGGAAAATGCTCATTCATTGGCAGATAAAACCTTGAATACCCTAAGGAAAGATTTTGATCATTTTAGGGTTACGAAAAGTGAAGCCTTTGCACCCCTAACTTCTTTCAAAAGCCAACGAATATTTATAGATACTCAAGGAATGAGAGGCCATTTCATAAGTTTCTTAACTATATTTCCATGGAGTTATGTTTGCTGTCTTGTTCGTGGTCATACATTTCCAGGACTTTCTCTCAGGGTATCAGAGTCCTTCATCAACATTCTATTTATTCAACCCCGCCATTGCGATTGCAATTGCACTGCAGAAACAAATACTTTGCCAGAGCAGAGAGTCGAGTCCATCTTTGGCCTTCTGCTATTATTTGAATTGAATTATCTAACTAATTGGATCGGGTCGGATCGGGTAAGGTTGGTGGAGGAGCACGAGGAGGAGGTGGAGGTGGAGTTGCCGTCTGGCTAACACCAAAAGTCAACTAATTAGGCGCACACAAATTATAACAACATTTATGCCCAGATATACGAGTATAAGGGGAGATTATGAATAGCTAAAGCCAGAGGCGGAGGCTAAGGCGGGGGCAGAAGCGGGGGCTGAGGCAGAGTCGGAGGCAGGGGCAGACCAGACACGCTCCCCTTTAATTGCCGTCAGATTAAATTAATGCAAAAGACAAATGTAGATAGTATATCAATCGAGGGTTTAACTAGTTTTAGTTTCGAGGCATTTGTATTCATGTTTTGGCACCACACTTGGCCAAGTCTTTCGGCCATGGCCATGCAACACGTACAACAAATTAACTTAATTCCTTAAACGGGGAATGCCCAAATGGGGGAAATGGAAGCAAAATGGAAAGTGAACCTAAACAGATAAGGCTCTTTAGTAGCTTAAAATACATCCAATTAGAGCCCCAAATAATCTAATAAAAACTGTTTTGCCTGGACAAACTTTTACCATCGACATGAGACTGAATAATTAATAAACAATTCTCTGCCGAGAGTCGCTATATTCCAGTCAAGATGGACTCCTTTATTGTGTGGTAAAGTTCACCTTGTAGACTGAGACTGAGATCAGTGGAAAAATCTATGTTTAATCTAATGTTTAATCGGTATGAAGAAGCTCGACTTGGGCGCTTAATAAGTGTGACCGCACATCACCAAATACGTAGTTTAGTAATAAATACCGACAGAAATACAATCGATAGTGCTGTATATCTGTCATCACTGTGTTAACAATCGAAACTGAACTGCTTTCCCTGTCGATGGCATATAAAATGACACCAAATGTGGTAAATGGTAAGCAGCAGTTTACTTTATTCTCTCAATTCTCCTTCAAGAATTGCAGAATCCCTGAGCAAAGACAGCGTCGTTTATTGTGTGAAAAAACTTTCTATTAGAAATTTATTGAAATAAAAATACATTTTTGCTTCCCACAGATTCTGCCAGTGCTCTTTGAGTTTCTCCACCGACTGGTTGTGGAGCTGACGATGGGCCAGCCGGAGCCCACCCACATGGATCGCATGTTCTATGCCCTGGACGTATTCTGCTAGAACCTCGAGGAAGAGATTGTGCCACATCTGCCCGTGTTGATGGATCGTCTGTTCGAGTGCATGGATCAACAGAACTCTATTCACAGTCGACAGCTGACCCTGTCGACCATCTCGTCGGTTGCCACCGCCTCGAAGACGAATTTGGTGCTGTACTTCAATCAGATTGTGGAAATACTGAAGAATTATCTGGTGACTGAGTGCGACGCGTCGCTCAATGAGCTGCACCTTCAGGCCATCGATACTCTGGCCCCGATTACCCGAACAGTCGGAAAGGAAAACTTCATTCATCTCGCCCAAGATACGATGAACTTTTGCTTGAGTATGCTGGAACAGGGTCCAGAGAATCGGGATCTGAGGCGTGCCATTTACGCCTTGAGAGGTGGCTTGTCGGTTGTTGTCACAAACGTCATGAACACGTTCTTTCCCAAAGTTATCGAACGCGTGATTCAGACGGTGGTATCGACGGAAGATGCATTGGTAAAGGTACGGGAGGACTCGGCAACAGGCGGTCTCTTAGCTGAAATCGATGATGAAGACGATATAGGAGTATTTCATGTGGATAATGACTACGTATATGAGAACGAGGAGGCCTACCTCACAATGGTGTTCGAAGAGGTGTACAAAACCGTAGATCATAACCAGGATGCCATCCGGAAGGCAGCCATCGAGGTCCTCTGCGCTTTCGTGATTTGCCTCCATAAGATGAGCGACGGAGAGGGAGTGAAGCGCGCATGCTCTATCCTCATTCCGAAGCTTATTAGTCTTGTTAAAAACGACGAGGAACAGGATGTCGTCTGTCAAATACTCGATGAGCTCGGTGAGCTCTTCAAGGCCCCAGATCTTGCTGAGGCGGTTGTTGCCTGCATCAAAGATGTGCTGCTCAATAATACGGCCTGTCAGTTCAATGAGCCTCGTGGAGGTGGCGACGAGGAGGATCCCGATGAAAGCGAGTACGATGAGGCGCTCATCGAAAGTGGTGGCAATCTGGTCGCACTGATTGGCCACGCCCTCGAACCGGAGGCATACTCGCTGTACTTTGGACGACAGTACAATTACTTCTTGACCAAACTGGCAAAGGCCAAGAAGCACGATGATCCAGAACAGCGTTCCTTTATCTATGGCGTCCTGGCCGAATGCTTCCAATCGTTGGGTCTCTGTGTGCTGCTGCTGGTGGGCACCACCGACTCGTACGGCAAGGTGCGCCAGAACAGCTACTCCGGCCTAGGCGAACTAGTCTATCACGCTGAAGAAAAGTCCTTTGACTCGTTTGGAGTGATTTTGCATGCTCCGTCCGATGCGATCGCCAAGGAGTGGAATGCCCCTGCCCTGGACAATATCTGTGGGGCTGTGTCACGCCTGATCATAACGAATCACAATTTGCTGCCTCTGGCTCATGTGTTGCCCGTATTCATATCCAGTCTGCCCCTCCGCAAGGACACTGAAGAGAATGACGTGGCACTCAAGGCCTTCCGCGTGCTCTACATGAATTCTCGTGCCAGCATTCTCCCCCACATCCGTGTTCTGTGTACTGCGTGTAAGACTTAAAATTTTGAATAATTTTGACTGAACATCAATTTGTTTTTACTGCGAAACTAAAGAAACTTGGGGAGTTGCATTTCAGCACTACTTTACAACACTACACTACTTGACTTGGGCGCTTTATAAGTGTGACCGCACATCACCAAATACGTAGCTTAGTAATAAATACCGACTGAAATACAATCGATAGTGCGGGCGTTGCGCTGCATTTAAATTCACGGATCACGCCGATCCGTTCCGCGAAAATTGAGCTTCACTGATAGATATGAAGTTTGAAGTTTTTATCACTTCCAGTCGATAGCAATATTTGTACTTCATTCCGCAATGCCTTATCGCTTATCTGTTGAAGTATATTAATCGCTTGAGTACGGAAAAAAACTGTGTCAATAATTGCCATTCGTTGGGGTTGCTCTCTCAAGTGTTTGATGCTTCAATTATTTATCTGTCATGACTGTGTTAACAATCGAAACTGAGTGATTGATAGGATCTTTTGAGATTATTTTGGGGTATAAAAGAGTCAATCTCTGAGACTTACCGCACAGTCAACGCAAAATGTATCGGAAATACAGTGGAGTATTGGCCTTTTTGGGCCTGCTTTCCCTATCGGTGGCATATAAAATAACACCGAATGTGGTAGATGGTGAGAACATGAGTAAGACTATTAGCCAGGGCTTCGTCTAATTCTGTGGTATCTCCTTTAGGAATTCCTGGATCCCTTAACATTGACACAAAGCCATTTGCTAAGATCGGCAATGGCTACTATTACATTGAGAGCAACCTAGAAAAGAACTGGTTTGACGCTTATGAGTCGTGTCGACGAATAAATGCCGACCTGGTTGCATTCGAAACCATCGAAGAATGGGACCTGGTCAATCGATATCTTTTTCAAATGAAAATCGATAATGTATACTGGACCGGAGGCAATGACTTGGCCACTCAGGGTAAACATAATTGGTTCTCAACTGCAAAACCCGTGACACTAGACATCTGGTATCCGGGAGAACCAAACAATAATAACGGAAACGAGCACTGCGACGTATTAGGAGATAGACGCACCAGCACAAATTACAATGTTTTGAATGATATGAGTTGCGATAGAAAGAACCGTTATATTTGCGAGGCACCGCAGCCAAAGACAGCCTCGTTTATTGTGTGGTAGTAATCCTTTTTGCACTAATTCTAAATAAATATTTTCTTTCTAATGCACATAATGAATAATGATCGAGAATAACCTCAATAAAAGCATTTTAAATTTTAATCAAAAAGCAAATATCCGCAACGGATTGCAATATTCATTAATTTATAGCTGTGTTTAGTCGCAATGTCCAAAATATGTCCGATAAGATACGATTTTAGCTTTAAAAAATCAACGGATTCCAAGAATGTTTTACTAGAAGTTAATTGCATTTTCCGATTTGATAACATGGTTCAGTTTGTTGGCCTATAAAAGATTTAACCTTTTCGAAGAATGGTATAGTCTTGTCAAAATGTTTCTAAAATACTCTGGAGTCTACGCCTTCGCCTTCTTGGGCCTTCTTTCCCTATCGGTGACATATAAGATAACAAAATGACGGTAGATGGTGAGATCATGAGGAGTCATCAGCCAGCAGTTTACTTTATTCTCTCAATTCTCCTTTAGGAATTCCTGAATCCCTGAACAAAGACAGCGTCGTTTATTGTGTGAAAAAACATCGTAAGATAGAAACTTTCTATTAGAAATTTATTGAAATAAAAATACAATTTTGCTCCCCACAGATTCTGCCAGTGCTCTTTGAGTTTCTCCACCGACTGGTTGTGGAGCTGACGATGGGCCAGCCGGAACCCACCCACATGGATAGCATGTTCTATGCCCTGGACGTATTCTGCTAGTACCTCGAGGAAGAGATTGTGCCACATCTGCCCGTGTTGATGGATCGTCTGTTCGAGTGCATGGATCAACAGAACTCTATTCACAGTCGACAGCTGACCCTGTCGACCATCTCGTCGGTTGCCACCGCCTCGAAGACGAATTTGGTGCTGTACTTCAATCAGATTGTGGAAATACTGAAGAATTATCTGGTGACTGAGTGCGACGCGTCGCTCAATGAGCTGCGCCTTCAGGCCATCGATACTCTGGCCGCGATTACCCGAACAGTCGGAAAGGAAAACTTCATTCATCTCGCCCAAGATACGATGAACTTTTGCTTGAGTATGCTGGAACAGGGTCCAGAGAATCGGGATCTGAGGCGTGCCATTTACGCCTTGAGAGGTGGCTTGTCGGTTGTTGTCACAAACGTCATGAACACGTTCTTTCCCAAAGTTATCGAACGCGTGATTCAGACGGTGGTATCGACGGAAGATGCATTGGTAAAGGTACGGGAGGACTCGGCAACAGGCGGTCTCTTAGCTGAAATCGATGATGAAGACGATATAGGAGTATTTCATGTGGATAATGACTACGTATATGAGAACGAGGAGGCCTACCTCACAATGGTGTTCGAAGAGGTGTACAAAACCGTAGATCATAACCAGGATGCCATCCGGAAGGCAGCCATCGAGGTCCTCTGCGCTTTCGTGATTTGCCTCCATAAGATGAGCGACGGAGAGGGAGTGAAGCGCGCATGCTCTATCCTCATTCCGAAGCTTATTAGTCTTGTTAAAAACGACGAGGAACAGGATGTCGTCTGTCAAATACTCGATGAGCTCGGTGAGCTCTTCAAGGCCCCAGATCTTGCTAAGGCGGTTGTTGCCTGCATCAAAGATGTGCTGCTCAATAATACGGCCTGTCAGTTCAATGAGCCTCGTGGAGGTGGCGACGAGGAGGATCCCGATGAAAGCGAGTACGATGAGGCGCTCATCGAAAGTGGTGGCAATCTGGTCGCACTGATTGGCCACGCCCTCGAACCGGAGGCATACTCGCTGTACTTTGGACGACAGTACAATTACTTCTTGACCAAACTGGCAAAGGCCAAGAAGCACGATGATCCAGAACAGCGTTCCTTTATCTATGGCGTCCTGGCCGAATGCTTCCAATCGTTGGGTCTCTGTGTGCTGCTGCTGGTGGGCACCACCGACTCGTACGCCAAGGTGCGCCAGAACAGCTACTCCGGCCTAGGCGAACTAGTCTATCACGCTGAAGAAAAGTCCTTTGACTCGTTTGGAGTGATTTTGCATGCTCTCTTCGATGCGATCGCCAAGGAGTGGAATGCCCCTGCCCTGGACAATATCTGTGGGGCTGTGTCACGCCTGATCATAACGAATCACAATTTGGTGCCTCTGGCTCATGTGTTGCCCGTATTCATATCCAGTCTGCCCCTCCGCAAGGACACTGAAGAGAATGACGTGGTACTCAAGGCCTTCCGCGTGCTCTACATGAATTCTCGTGCCAGCATTCTCCCCCACATCCGTGTTCTGTGTACTACGTGTAAGACTTAAAATTTTGAATAATTTTGACTGAACATGTTTTTACTGCGAAACTAAAGAAACTTGGGGAGTTGCATTTCAGCACTACTTTACTTTACAACACTACACTACTTGACTTGGGCGCTTTATAAGTGTGACCGCACATCACCAAATACGTAGCTTAGTAATAAATACCGAAGAAATAGATAGATAGGGCGGGCGTTGCGCTGCATTTAAATTCACGGACTATCGAGCCGATTCGTTCTGCGACAATTGTGTTTCTCTGATAGATATGATCATTTGAAGTTTTTATCACTTCCAGTCGATAGCAATATTTTGTACTTCAATCCGCAATGCCTTATCGCTTATCTGTTGAAGTATATTAATCGCTTGAGTACGGAAAAGAACTGTGTCAATAATTGTTGGGGTAGCTCTCTCAAGTGTTTGATTAAATTTTCATTGTATTGCTCTTGGGGAAATCAGATAAAGAAATTCAATGTCGAGGGCATGAACTTTTTGGCAAATTGCCATATTTGTAGTCCCAAAATTGGACTCGAACTGAGGAATGTGATTCATTTGGCATTTATTTAAATTTTGCCACAATTTGCAGGCTAATTTCATTGTCAAATACATATATGTACATATTTCGTTGCCATCGATTGTTATGTCTGACAGCGACAAATGTCAGAGTGTCAGAATGTCAAATCACAGAAAGGAAAGGAAAGAAAAACTCGGGGCAAATAATTTTCTTTATTTGCATTTCACATTCACACATTCGACAGCCCCGACGATTGCGGGGCCTAAAATATGCTATCAAAATGTTTGCCAATGTCTGCTGACGCCTTTTGGCCAAAAAGCAAAAGTGACACACACACACACACGTACACAGTTTCAGCCCCCCCTCACATATGGTTTCAAAAGGGCAATGGGGGTTGAAAAAGTTGAAAAATATCTATTTTTTGTTGAGCCATTTTAATCCACTTTTCAAAATTTATTATGCAGAAACGTTCAAAAATTTCCCGCCAAACTTTGCGACTGAAAAAAATATATGCAGGTCCTTTTTTTGTTGGTGGGTTTAGGCGGGGTAATCGAAGGGTTGTTTGAACTCACGAAGAGGTTGGTAACAGAAAGCAGAAGATATGTATCTTTTCGCCTATGGGAAACTTATACAAAGCAACAATGAATGGATTGTAACCCTAATGAAACAGGGTATCTTCTAGTCTAAGCTTTTCTGTCAATCTTCTAACTGTTGTCCCTTTTTTTTAAGGGTTTCTTTTGGCTGGAGACAGACTAGTGCTGTCCACATGTTTTGTGGGTCATAAATCTGCAATTACCAGTCATGCTGGCTGGGTTTTCGTCCTCGTCCTCGTCCACTAGTGTCCTTTTCTCCTGCATTGTGCGGCGCCGCCGATGCTGACAGAAATTCGTTGATGAATTGGGCTTTTTGCTGTCCGGAATGATTTTCGAATTAAATCGAAGCTGCAATTTAAAGTCAGAGGACAGCCAGGACACGGCCACGGCCCCAATGTGACATCTAAATTATGCTTAGACTCTGTTTGCTTGCAATTTGATTGGAGGCGCTCTATATCGCTCTCTCTCTCTGCCTCTCTCTGTCTCTCTGGGAAAGTTATCCAGTTAGTTTGCTGGCCCGAAAAAATAAATAAACAAAACAGTTGGAAAGAAAACTTCAAGCTGCACTCTCTCCCCCTCTCTCTCTCTCTCTCTCTCTGCCATTTGCTGGATTTTCCCCCTGTCAGTGTCTTTGCTGTGACTGGGTTTTCTTTTAGGTTTTCCCTGTTGTTACCCTGGACTTAGACAGCAGAAGGGTATATAGTATACAAGAGAATGCGGACAACTGTCTTTAGAGCAGTCTCAAGTCTCAAGTGCGCTGGTGTGTGTAGCAAAAACCCGAACATTACTGCGGGTGAAATCGGTTTATTGCTTTAGACTGGAAAAAGCGAGACAGCAAGAGCCGAAGTCACATTGCCGAAGTCACACGAAGGCCATACATAAAAGATAGTGCAGCAACAGCGCACTTTCCTATGCACATAAGATAGGGCCGTGCAGAGCACCGCTTTAGGGAAAAATTTAAGGCTTTTTTCTTCTACAGTATACTCTCCATATCCTCCAGGGTAACTCATTATCGAGGCTCTCGCCACCTATAGGATTTCGTGTCTCTTTGGTTTCATTCTTTCTTTTTCTATGAACTGGTAATTTTTGCCATTTCTTGGCCGAGAGTCCCGAGTCCTGGGATGCAATGCTCGACTAACTTGTATGCGTTCATGCTTGGCAGCCAATTCAAGTCGTGTCATTTTGTTGAGTTTGTGTTGAGAGTTTCACTACCCCTCTACACCCCCCTCCAACCCTCTCTATCCCTCTCTTTTCTTGTAATTCAAATGTCAGTCAGTCAGTCAGTTGGTTCAGTCGGCACGTCAATGTGAGGCAAAGTTCCTGCCAACCCAAAACCCCCAACCCAAGCCAAACCAAGCCAAGGCTCCATCTCTTCTCTTCCAACCACTTGAGCCTTGCCAACTCCTTCGTTCCGCTCCAGCTTCAGCTTCAGTTACAGTTCCTCTCTGTGTTCTGTGCTCCGGCTCTGTGGCCAGGTGTTGTCTCATTTGTATAGCCACTGTATAGATCCCAGCCATGTATGTATGTGTCTGGGTCTGTGCTCTTTCTGTCTATCTCTCTGCCCGTCCGTCTGTCTGTCTGTCTGTCTGTCCATCTCTGTGCGTGTGTGGCTTTCTGCACTAGTTTTTCCTTTAGTTTTCCTACTGTCTATCTATTTTTTTTGCGGTTAGCACTGCTGCCATGCCTTTGCGTGCCTGTGAAAGAAATAAATTATTTATCGAGCTCCGGTTCGTCGGGCACACAAAACACGAAACCGAAAGAGTAGTCCCATCCCAAACACAATAAAAATATATGCACATACATATATGCTACATTTAGATTAATTGATTTCTGTTCAGTTCTTGGGCAATCAACTGAAATCTTTGCCAATCATCGATCAAAAGGCAATGGAAAATAAATATGGCAATAGGAAAACTCAAATGTCCAGTGGGTTTTTCAGAACTTTAAGATCTGTACGATCGGTAGAGCAATTGTTCAAAACATGAATACATTATTCTGCTCAAAGAACAAAATTCACTGGGATAAGCACAGAATCAAACTATTCTAAGTAGAACCCTATTCTGCTAGGGTTAGAGCTGAGAAATCAGCTGTCAAAACACGTCATCCTAAAGTCAAGTGCAGTAAGCAATTAAAACCTAAAAGTAGTCAAAAAATACTTATCTTATGCTTGCATGGCCAATCAATTGGCCACTCGCAGTACCGATGCACCCGTTCGATGGGTCTAGCGAAGGCACAAAGTTTCTAAATAAAGATTAATATAAATTCAACCTCTGTTTACAAGTGTCTAGAGTTTTCTTTAAATGCTTTGAGTTTAATGCAGTTCTTCATTAAATTTTTAATCATCAATAAAGTCAGGTGTTCAAAATCTAATCACGAATACTTTAAACACTTGAAACAACTAACCTTTCAAGAGCTCTCACATTTTATAGGATTTTAATCTACAACAAGTGTCTCTTCCAGTAGCACTTCAATCATATTTAATTAGCAACTAGTGGACACTTAGTTTGGTCTAGTTACTATCTCTTTAAGTATGTTTAGAATGCGATTAGCACTAAACATCTTACGAGTAGTAGTAGCAGACTCTTCTCTCTCACATTCTCCTCCAAAAATGGAAGTCTATTTTCGGCTTTCAAGTCTGCTCTGCTGCTGCCGCTGCTGCTGCTGCTACTGTGAATTCATGGCGTATGTATGGGCATTGTGCTGCCATGTGCCATTGTTACCGACTCTCTCTCCTTGAGTCCTGGCTGCGTATTTGCCTGCCTGCGGCCTCAGGTTCACACTCCTGTGCGGGCCACAACTCAGAGCTTATGAATTTGTGGCCTTAGTCAAGTAGCTGAAGCATCAGAGGAGCATCAGAGCAGCATCAGAGGCAGAGGAGCATCAGCAGCTTGGCGCTTATAAATTTCATAAGCTTGCCACAGCAGCAGTAGAAGGAGCATCAGGGGGGCAGCATGAGCAGGGGTCATGGTCTCTCAGTGCCATAAAATGCTGGCTAAGAGAAGCTCAAAACGGGTTAAATTGCAATTACGTGCCGGCCACTTGCCCGAGAGCATTACTTGGTACTCGGCCCGGCCCGGCAACATGTTGATTGTCTGGACAAAAGGCAGAAGCAGAGGCAAGGACACGAGCACGAGTACGAGTACGAGCACGGGACAGGGCAAAGGTTGAATCGGGGTCGGTTGTAACTACGTGTGTTATATCGTACCTCTGGTCTCTGACTGGGCATAAATTTCCGCAGTAGCTGGACCACCTGGAGGGGATCTGGGAGGGGTTATCTATGACTCGGCTGCTGCTGCTGCTCCGTCTGCCTCTGCGGAGTTTTGTAAAAAAGTTTTTAATTAAAAAATGCAGTCAAGACTCTCTGTAGCTCTGACAAATGGCCGAAAGAAATAAATAAACGAATAAACATATCCCTTAAATTGATTCCGATTGCCAAATCAATCTGCATATTAAAAAATATTCCACAGAATCTAGATCTAGAGAGCCCCGAGAGCATCGATAAATATGTACATAACTTTTGGGGACCTGCCCTGCCCTACCGCCCTGCCGCCTGCCTCCTGTTTCTGTCGTTTCTGTCTCACTCTTTTGGGTGCAAACTTTTCGTTTTGGGTCCTTGCACTTTTCCTACTTGCCAAAGGAAAATTGAAAAACTAATTTTCAACAACAAAAAATCAAAGCACAACAAGAAGAAATCGAAGCAGCAGAAGAAAAATTTGGTTTGCAAGAAATTTCCATAATACAATTTCGATAATTTCCACAAACTATGTCGCTGACAGAGAGAGTAGAAGAGAAAGAGAGGGAGAGAGTAGTGTAGAACGTGCAGCATGTAGCAGCGTCTTCGGGGGCTGCAACTTGATTTGACAACTCCTGACATTCTACCCCTGAGCGGGCCATGGCTCCTGGGGTGGCCCCCGTAAGCAACAACGTGTTAACAAGTATTTGCCCCTGGCTTGACAATTTTTTTGCTGTTGTGTTGGCCCAAAGGCCCAGAGAGTGAGAGCGACAGCGACAAGGACAGCGTGTCATCAATCATCAGGGTTCTCCTGCTGCTCCAGCAGCTCTGACTCGTGACATGGAGGGTTAAAGGATTCTTGGCTGATGGCTAAGATGGAAGATGATGCCAAAAGATGGCTCAAGGTCATGCAGAGATTTATGGGGTAATACAGTATTTTTAAAATATCAAAGCTAAGGGCAGACTGTACTTCAATCAATGCCCTCAGGGTTCCATTTGTCTGCCAATCGTTCCCCTGCTTATCGATAATGCCCTATCGATAGCTGTAATATCAAAAGTTTCGCTCATTCATAACCATTCACCTCACTGGCCTGTCATACCATATCACATTATAGTCAATGCCATATCCCCAAGTGTTGATCCAAGATGCATGCCTGCCTCCTGAGGGAGGGAGCCTCCCCCAGCTAGGGGGGTGGGGGCTGGTGGATCGGGATCCCAACCACAGAGCTGACAAACTTTAGCTTATGCACAATTCAGATTGCATTGTCAGCAATTTTTCCATTTTTGACTTTTTCCACATGCCAACTTTTCCACGAGCTATTGTTTTTCCCCCCCATTTTCCTTTTTTCCTTTATTTTTCTTGTTGTTTTTGTTCCACCAGCGCCAGAGACCAAGCTCCGAGAAGACATGACAAATGATGTCACCGCTCGTGCATAGTTTCCGGTATGCTACTCGTAGACGCGGATGGCAGATGGCGAGGGAGCGAGGGGCGGATGCGATGCGATGCGAATGCGGATGCCCTGACAGTGTTGAAAAATGTGCGCAGCAAAATCAACACAAACATTCGCAGGAGCAGCGGCAGTGGCACTCGGGCATGACATGTCGCGTTAAAAGTTTTTCCAATGCAAAGAATCCGAAACCAAACGAAACGAAAGGCAAAAGTCCAACACTCTCGAGTGCAGTGCGGGAGAAAGTTGAGCTCTGAATCACAAGAGAGAAAGGGAGAGGGCGAGGGCGAGGGAAAGGGCGAGGGAGAGGGGCATTGATTATCATAATTGAAATAAGCTTGAAGCCTCAAAACGACTCAAAAGTCAAACAGCAAACGGATGATGGGGATCATTCCAGATTCGAAATGGGAATACAACTTTTTTTTGGTCATACATTACGTATACGACGCAGTGTACACAGATCGTACTAGCATGATGCAATTCTCTCTCTTACAGAGGGACATAAAGGTCCTCCAGCCCATAGAGACATCTCATCTCAGGTGCTGGCTGCTGGCTGCTCAAGCGAATCGTAGTTGCTCTTTGCTTTACGGCTGCGACGACGCATCTTAAATGTAATTTGCAATTGAGGCAAAATGAAGCAAAGCACAGGATTACAAACTCAATGTCGTCCAATGTCCCCCTCCCCCTCTCTGCCTTAACCAGTGGCTAATTATACCAGTCTGTCTGTCTGCCACTTTGTGTGTGTGTGTGAGTGCGTCTGTGTGTCCTGTGGTTTGTTGCGCTTAATTTGACTTGCCACAAAATGATTTTACAGGGCGCTCAAGACGTAATTAAATTTTGAGTGCATACTTGGCTGGCACTGGATTTCGATTAGCCTTCGTCGCAATTTAAATGCAAAAATCTTCAATCTTCAATCCTCAACTTTTGCTCTGCCATTTGTGCAACATTTTACGCTTCGAGGCAGATATGTGTCAATAATGCTGGCTCAAGCACTTTGCAACTGGCGTCTGGCAAGGCTCCCACAGCCCCTCTTCCCCCAGGTTCGAGTCATAAAGCTAAGTAACTTAAGGCACACAATGCCAGGCCGGTAGAGTGAAAGCGTTGGAAAGTTCTTCGGTTGGCGGAGAAGGAGGAGGATGGCGGAGAACGCGGCCAATTGGCCAAGTTATCATAGAAATGAGTTATTTGTTAGATCCATCATCATGAATGCATAAAGGAAAGGCACATAGAGAGAGAGAGAGAGAGGAGCAGAGCTTAAAACAGACGCTGGAGGAAGAAAAGAACCCTGTAAAGGCAACGACGACTGACCGCGTCCACATAATCAAAAAGCAAATTGCATGGCACGAACAAAAATAAACATAAATTTCAGCTGCAGACCGTAAAGCAGCGAAAAACGAAGCAGCGAAACAAATACGGATACCCATAGCCCCCCCCTCCACCCGCCCACAAAACACAGAGAGCGGAAAAGGAAAGGAGCGAAAGGCAAGGCAAGCGTTTGGCCGGAAACCAAAAACTTGTTAACAAAATTGCTCCGAGTTCATTGACAGTTGATTGCGCTGCTGCAGCATTGCAAGATGCAAGAGGGATGGGGTGGAGGAGGAGTGGGTGGGGTGTCTGAAACGGGTCTGAAATACGTACCCGATCATATGGCAGGAGACCCTGCCTCATGCCGCTCTATGGGAGAGACTATGAGAGACCACGGGATACTCGCTAATCCGATTTACTTTCCTTTATGGATTAAGTCCTGATTTATTCGTTAGAAATTCTGGCTGGAATCACATTTGGGATCCAAATGTAGTAAACTCTTTATTCCGTCCGGTTACTTGATGTTCACTCACACAGCATACCCTTGTCCATCGCACGACAACAGGATATAGAAACCGTAGTCTACTTAAAAGGGCACCGACAACGAAATTCATTATCAAAGATGCCCCACGGGAACGGATGGACGAGGCAGCGCAGCCTTGAAGTAAACTCTCCTTAAAGTTGGCAGCACCCCGCCTAATGAACGTCAGGCAGGCAGGGTGAAGGGCGAAGGATGAAGTGGCCACTGAAATGTCACCTGGCGCATGCCTCGTGGGCAAGTAATTATGTTTGATGGCTGGAAGTAGCTCTCTCTCCCTTACAGACAGTCTCGTCTCCCACGGAAACTGCGGGAACAGCAGCAGCAGCAGCCAGATTATAATGCAAATCCATTTTTTGCTGTCATCTATCAGTAGGGGTGGGGCTGGGGCTGTGAAGGGGGGAGTGGGCCGGGCACAATCATAGTTTTCACTTTGAATTACTTAATTTGTTTGTTGTTTTATCTGTTTCAATGACAACTTTCTTGTTTTCAATGGAATAAATGAAGGATAAAAAATAAAAGATAATGGTCCACAGTGTTGGTTACTTCCATGGAGGGGGAGGGGGCAGCTGCGAATGAAGGATAAAAAATAAAAGATAATGGTCCACAGTGTTGGTTACTTCCATGGAGGGGGAGGGGGGAGCTGCGACACTCATGCTCTTCCTTTTGAGAATTAATTGTGATCATGCTATGGCGCCAACTAGCACTCAATAGCACAACTACAGTAACCAAGGGCGTCACCTATGGGAGCAAAGCAGAAGTTCTGTGGATGCCATGTTCTGCATTTTGTCGATGTTTTAGCACAACTCTATGTTTTCTATGTTCTATGATAGAGAGATAAAATATTCAATTTTTTGCATAGTCTATGGTTCCATGTTTCGCATTCTCCAATATTAATGAGCATAAAAACATAGACTATGTAAAAATAAAAAATTAACATGAGAAGAATAACTCTTATATTTTATTTTACTTTTTACAAAGTCTACGTTTGTATGTTCCTATCTAAATTTACACTCCTTAGCCGACATTTAACCGTTTTGTTTTTCTTACTAAATTTGTATTTATAAATGTTGTTACCGGAAAAGTTTTATTTTAAGAACGGAATTTAACGGCACATTCCTGCATTATTAAAAATGTATAACGTATATAATAATGTATAAATATTGGCCCAAAAAGGCTATCAATTTGAATTTTAACTGTGGCGGGATACAGCAGGAGCCACCTAGCGGCACTTCGGCACCCTGTGCACTTACCTGAATTGTATCAGCATGTTGCTGTGCATCATTTCTAACTCGGCAACATCTTGCACATCTTTGCTGCAGCGTGGGTGGGGGGGCTGCTGTCGTTTTCACTGCATCATTTGACCGAAAAACCGTAATAAATCAATTGAACTAACTGCTTTCTAGTACATGGAATATTTAATACAAATTTTGCATTGTCATAGCACATATTTAATACACCGACTGCGATCTGTCTTTTTTCTGGCATCATTTTTTCGTATTTAATATTTCCGCCACTGCACCTCGCAACTGCGCGACAATATTTACCGACGGTTTTACACTTTTACACTTTTTCCGGATCAAAACGGCAAAAAACGCGGACCGGACCGGAGCGGAGCTGACTTGTTGATCCTTGGTGGCGGCGGGAGGTAAAATGAGAAAGCTGCGCCAGTCACGTAGCTACGCCTTCGCGACGCCAGCTTAAAGCTTCACTCATTCTCTCATCTGCTCTCTGCCGATGGAGAGTGGAGAGTCGGACATCGGGCACCTGATGGTACATGGCTGTGGGTGGTGTGATCTTAGTGCAATTGTGTGAACAGACAAGAGACACGAAGCAACACGATTCATTTTCTCTGCCGCGGCGCTGCCGAGCAGAATAATAAAGCCTTTTGAGAATAGGGCCTCTTTCTCTGCTGCTGAGACAGCACATACATACATACATATGTAAGCAAAACGAAGCCGACGCTACACGAAGTTTTTACACTATGTGTGTGCCGACTGCGCTGCTCTGTGGCCTGGTGGCCTGTGGCCGCTGCCGACCCTCTCTCACCACTCATGGAACAGGATCATGTAGAATGTAAATACAGTGGGGAGCAAAAGTGAGTGCATGTTCACAAAACTGACATTCATCGCTCATAAAAACATAACCATGCAAGATAATCAAACAAATCAAATTAGATTATCTTTATTATTTAATTCTTAATAAGTAGGATTAACAAAAAATAATATAAAAGATAAATTCAAAAAGTTTGAGAGGAAAAACAAAAATAACTTGCATAAACTCACTTTTGCACGTTTCAAGTCTTCCACCTATATTCGCTCTGGCACTTCTCTTATCAGCAGATTTAAGTTTATGTTTCTTCTTATGCTATTCTTACTGTTCTAAGTGCAATTTGAAATATGTCTCGTGGTAGTCAAAGCTACATTTTTAATTGCTATCAAATTAAAAAGAAATCGCTGAGTTTTTTAATAGAAATGAGAAAAATATCTACAGATATTGAAAATAGTGTTGTGTGCCTGACCGAAAAGGGCTGTTCTTCACGTTCTATTGCCGAGAGGCTTGGTATTAGCCAATCGGCGGTAATCGCAGCTCAGAAGAGACAAAATGTGAAACCGAAGCCGTTAGTCACAGGTCGCAAAAAATTATTAACGGACTCAGATGCTCGACTAATGATGTCCGAAATAAGAAAAAACAAGCTGCTAACACCGAAGGGAGCTTCCATGGCCATTAACAAAAATGTTAGCAAATGGACAGCTAGAAGAGCGCTGCAGAATATAGGATATGTGGCAACAGTTAAAAAAAGAAAGCCGGCATTGTCCGAGAAGAACATTAAAGCGCGTTTGAAATTTGCACGGGACCACAAAAATTGGACAGCTGATGATTGGAAACGCGTTATCTGGTCTGATGAATCTAAATTTAACCGATTCCAGTCAGATGGAAAACAATACTGCTGGCGCAAACCCGGGGAACGTCTTCAAAGGCACCATGTAAAGCAAACTGTTAAACATGGCGGAGGAAACATAATGGTTTGGGGATGCTTCACATGGTGGAATGTTGGCCCTTTACATTTAGTGGATGGTATCATGCGAAAAGAGGACTACCTGCAAATTTTGACCACCTATCTTCCCAATTTTTGGGAGAAATGTGTTTTTCAACAAGATGGTGATCCGAAGCACACTGCGAAAATTGTGAAAGCATGGATTGGAAAACAGTATTTTCAGCTGATGGAGTGGCCAGCACAAAGTCCCGACCTGAATCCTATTGAAAATCTATGGTCAATAGTGAAAAGACAGCTCGGACATTACGATTCAGCACCAACAAATATGGATAACCTTTGGGAACGCGTAAAAGCGGAGTGGAATAGAATCCCAAAAGCTACTATTGAACATTTGGTAGAGAGCATGCCAAACCGTGTAAATCAGGTTATAGCTAATAAGGGTCTGTGGACAAAATATTAAAATTGATTAAATTATTTAATTTTCTTAAAAAGTGCAAAAGTGAGTTTATGCGGGTTATTTTTGTTTTTCCTCTCAAACTTTTTGAATTTATCTTTTATATTATTTTTTGTTTATCCTACTTATTAAGAATTAAATAATAAAGATAATCTAATTTGATTTGTTTGATTATCTTGCATGGTTATGTTTTTATGGGCGATGAAAGTCAGTTTTGTGAACATGCACTCACTTTTGCTCCCCACTGTACATGTGGAATTTCTTCTCCACTGACTGATTTTAAGTGAGTGAAACTCAAACTGCACTTTACAAGCATTTCAAGCATTTCGCTTGAATTTTCCTGCCTTTCTACCAGTTTTCATCGCTTTTCACAAAATTTCATTTATTCCACTACACGAAAAATCATGCGTCTGCGCTGAAAGCCTAAATTTGATTTAGACTCTCTTCCCCTCTTTCCGCAGCTCTCGTTTTGCTTTTGCAATGTGTGTGTGTTTCTAATGTTTAAGCTTGGGCTTATGCTCTAGAATCTGGAATGATGGAGGTAGATGGCCACTGCATTGACGAGATCATCAGCTTAGAAAAATTCTACTAATTTGAAGATTTCTTATCTTCGACCCTTCCACCGAAGTGCAATCAACTGAATATGTATAAATGATTATAATCATCATACCATAAACAAGAAATTTATATTTATTTCAATCAATTTATATCTTGGGATATTTTACCAGACAATAAACGAGGCTGTCTTTGGCTGTGGAGCTTCACAAATATAACGGTTCTTTCTTTCGCAACTCATATCATTCAAAACATTGTAATTTGTGCTGGTCCGTCTATCTCCTAATACGTCGCAGTGCTCGTTTCCGTTATTATTGTTTGGTTCTCCCGGATACCAGATGTTTAGTGTCACGGGTTCTGCAGTTGAGAACCAATTATGTTTACCCTGAGTGGCCAAGTCATTGCCTCCGGTCCAGTATACATTATCGATTTTCATTTGAAAGAGATATCGATTGACCAAGTCCCATTCTTCGATGGTTTCGAATGCAACCAGGTCGGCATTTATTCGTCGACACGACTCATAAGCGTCAAACCAGTTCTTTTCTAGGTTGCTCTCAATGTAATAGTAGCCATTGCCGATCTTAAGAAATGGCGCTGTGGTGATATTGAGGGATCCAGGAATTCCTAAAGGAGACATCACAGAATTACTAAATGAAGTACTGGCTAATGATCTTACTCATATTCTCACCATCTACCACATTCGGTGTTATTTTATATGCCACCGACAGGGAAAGAAGACCCAAGAAGGCGGTGGCGTAGACTACAGTGTATCGCAGAAACATTTTAAAAGACTAACCCATTCTTCGCAAAGGTTGAGTCTTTTATAGGCTAACAGACAAAAGCATGTTATCAAATCAGAAATTGCGATACAAGTTCTTGCACAACATTCTTGGCATCCTGTTATTATACCCGGTACTCGAAGAGTATAGGGGTATATTAGATTTGTGGGGATAACGGATGTGTGTAACGCCTAGAAGGACGCGTTTCCGACCCCATAAAGTATATATATATTCTTGATCAGCATCAATAGCCGAGTCGATATAGCCATCCGTCCGTCTGTCCGTCCGTCCGTCTGTCCGTCCGTCCGTCCGTCCGTCTGTCCGTCTGTCCGTCTTCATTAGAGCCTATATCTCAGAGAATATTAAAGCTAGAGAAACCAAGTCTTGTATCCAGTCTCCTGTGTTATCACTACTCCAAGTGTATTTCGAAATTTCGCCCCGCCCACTTCCGCCCGCACAAAGGACGAAAATCTGTGGCATGCACAATTTTTAAGATACAAGAAAACTAAAAACGCAGAATCATAGAGAATGATCATATCTATCAGAGTGTTGAATCTGGATCAAATCTGATTATTAATATAGCCACTATGAAGATACAAGAAAACTAAAAACGCAGAATCATCAAAAATTACAGTATCTACCAGATTGCCAAGTCTGGATCAGGTCTGATCATTATTATAACAGATAACTTCTAAAATATAAAAATACAGCATAGGGTTCGACCTAATTTTTTGAAATTTTCCATTTTGGCCGAAATGTAATTCGTCCTTTTTGCGAACATTTAATAAATTACATAACCCGTAAGCTCATATGTATAAATACATATGTATATATGGATATACTGACTGAGTACCGGGTATAAAGTAGAGCCGCGGCCTTTGCCTCGGCTCATAACGTTCCCCCTCGTTTTTCAGCAGTGAAGTAAATCTCTATTATCATTGTTCATTGTTTGCACTGCCCACTGCCCAGCCGCTCTCTCGCGTCTTCTTTCCTTCTTTCGACTTCTTTCGTCTTCTAAATTGAATATTCAGATATTGAATGACCAGCTCCCATTCTTCGATGGTTTCGAATGCAACCAGGTCGGCATTTATTCGTCGACACGACTCATAGGCATCGACCCAGTTCTTTTCTAGTTCGCTTTCAAACCAGTTCTATGGCGCTGTGGTAATGTTGAGGAATTCCTAGAGGAGACATCACAGAATTAGATGAAGTGCTGGCTAATGATCTTACACATGTTCCCACCATCTATATGCCACCGATAGGGAAGTAGACCCAAGAAGGCCAAAACTCCACTGTATTCCCAATACAGAGACTGTCTCTTGTATACATATGTTCCTCAAAATAGTCGCAATCGATCGTTTCAAGCCATCTTATCAAGAAGGGCTTGTTGTTAATTTATTGGTGTCACAGTCATTACAGAGCCACAAGTGTTGCTTATTGACGCGACGTAAGAATACCCTACACTGTGGGGCAGGGCCTGCAGACAAGTGAAGTCAATTTATGACATTTGCGCGAGTGAAAAAAGAGAATTAAAATATACCGCTTTTCACTTTTCATGGACGAAGACTAAAAAACGCGTAGCTTCAAGCATTTAAAATCACTCAATGGAGAAGAAATTCTACTTGTATTCATTTACATTCTACATGATCCTGTTACATGAGAGGTGAGAGAGGGCCGGCAGGGGCCACAGGCCACCAGGCCACAGAGCAGCGCAGTCGGCACGCACATAGTGTAAAAACTTCGTGTAGCGTCGGCACATGCGGCTTCGTTTTGCTTACATATGTATGTATGTGCTGTCTCAGCAGCAGAGAAAGAGGCCCTATTCTCAAAAGGCTTTATTATTCTGCTCGGCAGCGCCGCGGCAGAGAAAATGAATCGTGTTGCTTCGTGTCTCTTGTCTGTTCACACAATTGCACTAAGATCACACCACCCACAGCCATGTACCATCAGGTGCCCGATGTCCGACTCTCCACTCTCCATCGGCAGAGAGCAGATGAGAGAATGAGTGAAGCTTTAAGCTGGCGTCGCGAAGGCGTAGCTACGTGACTGGCGCAGCTTTCTCATTTTACCTCCCGCCGCCACCAAGGATCAACAAGTCAGCTCCGATCCGGTCCGCTCCGCGTTTTTTGCCGTTTTGATCCGGAAAAAGTGTAAAACCGTCGGTAAATATTGTCGCGCAGTCGCGAGGTGCAGTGGCGGAAATATTAAATGCGAAAAAATGATGCCAGAAAAAAGACAGATCGCAGTCGGTGTATTAAATATGTGCTATGACAATGCAAAATGTGTATTAAATATTCCATGTACTAGAAAAAAGTTTACCCAATTGATTTATTACGGTTTTTCGGTCAATGATGCAGTGAAAACGACAGCAGCCCACCCACGCTGCAGCAAAGATGTCCAAGATGTTGCCGAGTTAGAAATGATACACAACAACATGTTGATACAATTCAGGTGAGTCCACAGGGTGTAAAAGTGCCGCTAGGTGGCGCCTGCTGTATCCTGCCACAGTTAAAATTCAAACTGAAAAGTCGTTAGACGTTATAAGTTTATGTACTTTAAAAGACTCTTTTGCTGGGGGGTTTTTCATTGTAAAATGTTCAATTTGTATTCCACTTCGGAGCATTATTGATTTTTACTTAATTTAAAGACAAAATGTCAGTTTTTAGATATATTTTCTTTCGATTAATGTCTTAGATGTGATGTGATGTCTGTGATGTGTCTGTCTGTGCCGAATGCTGAACTCCATTATAGTGTGGTAATTTTAATTAATAAAATAAATAAATTATTAACGGGGGAACGGAACCTCTACGGAATTTTAATCAGCATTTCTTGGAAGGTTTTCTCAAGTGGGGTATAAAAGAGTCAATCTCTGAGACTTACCGCACCGTCAACGCAAAATGTATCTGAAATACAGTGGAGTATTGGCCTTTTTGGGACTGCTTTCCCTGTCGGTGACATATAAAGTAACACCGAAAGTGGTAAATGGTGAGAACATGAGCAAGACTATTAGCCAGGGCTTCATCTAGTAATTCTGTGATGTCTCCCTTAGAAATTCCTGTATCCCTGAAGATTGACACAAAGCCATTTGTTAAAATAGGAAACGGTTACTATTACATTGAGAGCAACCTACAAAAGAACTGGTTTGAAGCCTATGAGACGTGTCGACAAATGAATGCCGACTTAGTTTCATTCGAAACCATCGAAGAATGGAACTTGATCAATCAATATCTCACTAAAAAGAACATTTATCAATTATATTGGACCTCAGGCAATGCCTTGGCCACTCTGGGTAAACATAATTGGTTCCCAACTGCAGAACCTGTGAAACTAAAAATTTGGGCTCCGGGGCAGCCAAATAATTATAACGACAACGAGCACTGCGACGTGTTGGGATTTCGAAAGGACAACACAACTTACAATTCATTTAATGATGACGTCTGCTATAGACGTAGGCACTATATTTGCGAGGCACCTCCGCCAAAAACAGCCTCGTTTATTATATGGTAAAATATGCCATGTAGCTACGGATTGAAATAAATATAAATTTATTATCTACAGTGAAGTGATTGCACTTAAGCAACTATGTAAATAAATCATTAATAATGCAGCATTTTGCCGTTGATTTCCGTTCTGAAATGCCATTTTTCCGTTAATAACTGTTACAAATACAAATTTTTCTAGTAAAATGTATATTAAATATTCCATGTACTAGAAAAAAGTTTACCCAATTGATTTATTACGGTTTTTCGGTCCAAAGATGCAGTGAAAACGCCCGCAGCACCCCACCCCCACCTACGCTGCAGCAAAAATGTGCAAGATGTTGCCGAGTTAGAAATGATACACAACAACATGTTGATACAATTCAGGTGAGTCCACAGGGTGTAAAAGTGCCGCTAGGTGGCGCCTGCTGTATCCTGCCACAGTTAAAATTCAAACTGAAAAGTCGTTAGACGTTATGAGTTTATGTACTTTAAAAGACTCTTTTGCTGGGGGGTTTTTCATTGTAAAATGTTCAATTTGTATTCCACTTCGGAGCATTATTGATTTTTACTTAATTTAATGACAAAATGTCAGTTTTTAGATATATTTTCTTTCGATTAATGTCTTAGATGTGATGTGATGTCTGTGATGTGCCCTTTAACAGTGTAAATACATGTGTAAAGAAAATATCTGTGCCGAATGCTGAACTCCATTATAGTGTGGTAATTTTAATTAATAAAATAAATAAATTATTAACGGGGGAACGGAACCTCTACGGAATTTTAATCAGCATTTCTTGGAAGGTTTTCTCAAGTGGGGTATAAAAGAGTCAATCTCTGAGACTTACCGCACCGTCAACGCAAAATGTATCTGAAATACAGTGGAGTATTGGCCTTTTTGGGACTGCTTTCCCTGTCGGTGGCATGTAAAGTAACACCGAAAGTGGTAGATGGTGAGAACATGAGTAAGACTATTAGCCAGGGCTTCATCTAGTAATTCTGTGATGTCTCCCTTAGGAATTCCTGAATCCCTGAAGATTGATAAAAAGCCATTTGTTAAAATAGGAACCGGTTACTATTACATTGAGAGCAAATTATACAAGAACTGGTTTGATGCCTATGAGACGTGTCGACAAATGAAAGCCGACTTAGTTTCATTCGAAACCATCGAGGAATGGAACTTGATCAATCAATATCTCACTAAAAACAACATTTATCAATTATACTGGACATCAGGCAATGACTTGGCTACTCCGGGTAAACATAAATGGTTCCCAACTGCAGAACCTGTGAAACTCAACATTTGGGCTCCGGGAGAACCAAATAATCAGGATGGAAACGAGCACTGCGACGAGATGGGATATCGATCGGACGAGACAACTTACAATTCATTAAATGATGACGTCTGCATATTAAGTAGGTACTATATTTGCGAGGCACCTCAGCCAAAGACAGCCTCGTTTTTTATATGGTAAAATATGCCACGTAGCTACGGATTAAAATAAATATAAATTAATTATCTACAGTGAAGTGATTGCACTTAAGCAACTAAATAAATCATTAATAACGCAGTTGTTTGCCGTTGATTTCCGTTCTGAAATGCCATTTTTCCGTTAATAACTGTTACAAATACAAATTTTTCTAGTAAAATGTATATTAAATATTCCATGTACTAGAAAAAAGTTTACCCAATTGATTTATTACGGTTTTTCGGTCCAAAGATGCAGTGAAAACGCCAGCAGCACCCCACCCCCACCTACGCTGCAGCAAAAATGTGCAAGATGTTGCCGAGTTAGAAATGATACACAGCAACATGTTGATACAATTCAGGTGAGTCCACAGGGTGTAAAAGTGCAGCTAGGTGGCGCGTACTGTATCCCGCAACAGTTAAAATTCAAATTGAAAAGTCGTTAGACGTTATGAGTTTATGTACTTTAAAAGACTCTTTTGCTGGGCGGTTTTTCATTGAAAATTGTTCAATTTGTATTCCACTTCGGAGCATTATTGATCTTTACTTAATTTAAAGACAAAATGTTGTCAGTTTTTAGATATATTTTCTTTCGATTAATGTCTTAGATGTGATGTGATGTCTGTGATGTGCTCTTTAACAGTGTAAAAATACATGTGTAAAGAAAATATCTGTGCCGAATGCTGAACTCCATTATAGTGTGGTAATTTTAATTAATAAAATAAATAAATTATTAACGGGGGAACGGAACCTCTACGGAATTTTAATCAGCATTTCTTGGAAGGTTTTCTCAAGTGGGGTATAAAAGAGTCAATCTCTGAGACTTACCGCACCGTCAACGCAAAATGTATCTGAAATACAGTGGAGTATTGGCCTTTTTGGGACTGCTTTCCCTGTCGGTGACATATAAAGTAACACCGAAAGTGGTAAATGGTGAGAACATGAGCAAGACTATTAGCCAGGGCTTCATCTAGTAATTCTGTGATGTCTCCCTTAGAAATTCCTGTATCCCTGAAGATTGACACAAAGCCATTTGTTAAAATAGGAAACGGTTACTATTACATTGAGAGCAACCTACAAAAGAACTGGTTTGATGCCTATGAGACGTGTCGACAAATGAATGCCGACTTAGTTTCATTCGAAACCATCGAAGAATGGAACTTGATCAATCAATATCTCACTAAAAAGAACATTTATCAATTATACTGGACCTCAGGCAATGCCTTGGCCACTCTGGGTAAACATAATTGGTTCCCAACTGCAGAACCTGTGAAACTAAAAATTTGGGCTCCGGGGCAGCCAAATAATTATAACGACAACGAGCACTGCGACGAGTTGGGATTTCGACAGGACAACACAACTTACAATTCATTTAATGATGACGTCTGCTATAGACGTAGGCACTATATTTGCGAGGCACCTCCGCCAAAAACAGCCTCGTTTATTATATGGTAAAATATGCCATGTAGCTACGGATTGAAATAAATATAAATTTATTATCTACAGTGAAGTGATTGCACTTAAGCAACTATGTAAATAAATCATTAATAATGCAGCATTTTGCCGTTGATTTCCGTTCTGAAATGCCATTTTTCCGTTAATAACTGTTACAAATACAAATTTTTCTAGTAAAATGTGTATTAAATATTCTATGTACTAGAAAAAAGTTTACCCAATTGATTTATTACGGTTTTTCGGTCCAAAGATGCAGTGAAAACGCCCGCAGCACCCCACCCCCACCTACGCTGCAGCAAAAATGTGCAAGATGTTGCCGAGTTAGAAATGATACACAACAACATGTTGATACAATTCAGGTGAGTCCACAGGGTGTAAAAGTGCCGCTAGGTGGCGCCTGCTGTATCCTGCCACAGTTAAAATTCAAACTGAAAAGTCGTTAGACGTTATAAGTTTATGTACTTTAAAAGACTCTTTTGCTGGGGGGTTTTTCATTGTAAAATGTTCAATTTGTATTCCACTTCGGAGCATTATTGATTTTTACTTAATTTAAAGACAAAATGTCAGTTTTTAGATATATTTTCTTTCGATTAATGTCTTAGATGTGATGTGATGTCTGTGATGTGTCTGTCTGTGCCGAATGCTGAACTCCATTATAGTGTGGTAATTTTAATTAATAAAATAAATAAATTATTAACGGGGGAACGGAACCTCTACGGAATTTTAATCAGCATTTCTTGGAAGGTTTTCTCAAGTGGGGTATAAAAGAGTCAATCTCTGAGACTTACCGCACCGTCAACGCAAAATGTATCTGAAATACAGTGGAGTATTGGCCTTTTTGGGACTGCTTTCCCTGTCGGTGACATATAAAGTAACACCGAAAGTGGTAAATGGTGAGAACATGAGCAAGACTATTAGCCAGGGCTTCATCTAGTAATTCTGTGATGTCTCCCTTAGAAATTCCTGTATCCCTGAAGATTGACACAAAGCCATTTGTTAAAATAGGAAACGGTTACTATTACATTGAGAGCAACCTACAAAAGAACTGGTTTGAAGCCTATGAGACGTGTCGACAAATGAATGCCGACTTAGTTTCATTCGAAACCATCGAAGAATGGAACTTGATCAATCAATATCTCACTAAAAAGAACATTTATCAATTATATTGGACCTCAGGCAATGCCTTGGCCACTCTGGGTAAACATAATTGGTTCCCAACTGCAGAACCTGTGAAACTAAAAATTTGGGCTCCGGGGCAGCCAAATAATTATAACGACAACGAGCACTGCGACGTGTTGGGATTTCGAAAGGACAACACAACTTACAATTCATTTAATGATGACGTCTGCTATAGACGTAGGCACTATATTTGCGAGGCACCTCCGCCAAAAACAGCCTCGTTTATTATATGGTAAAATATGCCATGTAGCTACGGATTGAAATAAATATAAATTTATTATCTACAGTGAAGTGATTGCACTTAAGCAACTATGTAAATAAATCATTAATAATGCAGCATTTTGCCGTTGATTTCCGTTCTGAAATGCCATTTTTCCGTTAATAACTGTTACAAATACAAATTTTTCTAGTAAAATGTATATTAAATATTCCATGTACTAGAAAAAAGTTTACCCAATTGATTTATTACGGTTTTTCGGTCCAAAGATGCAGTGAAAACGCCCGCAGCACCCCACCCCCACCTACGCTGCAGCAAAAATGTGCAAGATGTTGCCGAGTTAGAAATGATACACAACAACATGTTGATACAATTCAGGTGAGTCCACAGGGTGTAAAAGTGCCGCTAGGTGGCGCCTGCTGTATCCTGCCACAGTTAAAATTCAAACTGAAAAGTCGTTAGACGTTATGAGTTTATGTACTTTAAAAGACTCTTTTGCTGGGGGGTTTTTCATTGTAAAATGTTCAATTTGTATTCCACTTCGGAGCATTATTGATTTTTACTTAATTTAATGACAAAATGTCAGTTTTTAGATATATTTTCTTTCGATTAATGTCTTAGATGTGATGTGATGTCTGTGATGTGCCCTTTAACAGTGTAAATACATGTGTAAAGAAAATATCTGTGCCGAATGCTGAACTCCATTATAGTGTGGTAATTTTAATTAATAAAATAAATAAATTATTAACGGGGGAACGGAACCTCTACGGAATTTTAATCAGCATTTCTTGGAAGGTTTTCTCAAGTGGGGTATAAAAGAGTCAATCTCTGAGACTTACCGCACCGTCAACGCAAAATGTATCTGAAATACAGTGGAGTATTGGCCTTTTTGGGACTGCTTTCCCTGTCGGTGACATATAAAGTAACACCGAAAGTGGTAAATGGTGAGAACATGAGCAAGACTATTAGCCAGGGCTTCATCTAGTAATTCTGTGATGTCTCCCTTAGGAATTCCTGTATCCCTGAAGATTGACAAAAAGCCATTTGTTAAAATAGGAAACGGTTACTATTACATTGAGAGCAACCTACAAAAGAAATGGTTTGAAGCCTATGAGACGTGTCGACAAATGAAAGCCGACTTAGTTTCATTCGAAACCATCGAGGAATGGAACTTGATCAATCAATATCTCTCTAAAAAGAACATTTATTATTTATACTGGACCTCAGGCAATGACTGGGCCACTCAGGGTAAACATAAGTGGTTCTCAACTGCAGAACCCGTGACACTAGACATCTGGTATCCGGGAGAACCAAATAATCTGAGAGGAGTCGAGCACTGCGACGAGTTGGGATACAGACGGTCCGGCACTAAGTTCAATGTACTGAATGATAGAGATTGCGAAGCAAAGAACCGTTATATTTGCGAGGCACCTCAGCCAAAGACAGCCTCGTTTTTTATATGGTAAAATATGCCACGTAGCTACGGATTAAAATAAATATAAATTTATTATCTACAGTGAAGTGATTGCACTTAAGCAACTATGTAAATAAATCATTAATAATGCAGCATTTTGCCGTTGATTTCCGTTCTGAAATGCTATTTTTCCGTTAATAACTGTTACAAATACAAATTTTTCTAGTAAAATGTGTATTAAATATTCCATGTACTAGGCACAGGGTCAAAAATGCCGCTAGGTGGCGCCTGCTGTATCCCGCCACAGTAAAAATTCAAATTGAAAAGTCGTTAGACATTCAATTTTTAAATCGATTTTTGTATAATTTATTTAACGCTCAAATGAATGCCAAATACTGCACAATACTCGAATATGCAATAACGATTTTGTGTCCTGTATTTCAATACTCTCTTGCTCTCTTGTTCGATACAATTGTCGTACAAAACGGATAAACATAAACACAATATCTCAGATACTATGTGTCATTTGATAATAATTTATTTTTTTAGGTATTTTATGCGTACATATGTGTGCATTGTCAATTTTCACTAAACGTCAAACGAAACGATATGCATTTCCTATATACTCGTACTCGTATGAGATATATGTATGTATATATGTATGTGTTTATGTACTTTAATAGATTCTTTTTCTGGGGGGTTTTTCATTGTAAAATGTTCAATTTTTATTCCACTTTGGAGCCTTCTTGATTTTTGCTTAATTTAAAGACAAAATGTTGTCAGTTTTTAGATAGATTTTCTTTCGATTAAAGTCTTTGAAGAGTGCCTTTTAATAGTGTAAATACAGTATGTATATAGAAAATGTCTGTGCCGGAAACCAAATCCGAACGAAGCCGCGGTGACATTTTATTTTGCAAGGCAAATGCAAATGAAAATGTAAATAGTTGTTTCGATTCGAATCTTTGATTTTAGACTATATACAGATACAATAGATCTACATCTCCAGCTCCAGCTCCAACTTCACTGATTGATATATGTATATGTATGTATGCATGTATGTATATAGGAACGATGCACTCCAGGGATCTATTATGGATCGTTAATAATAATGGAATTGATGGATTCCCTTTAAATTTGTTGCATGGATGATGAGTCTATCTAAGGCTTGAACTAGTTTTTCGAGGATAGTTATATCCAACATTTAGTAACATTTTGGTGCATTTCATTCTACGATTTTAATGGAATTACTTTCTCATCTCATCTCAGCGTTATAAATAATACATGACAATCAAATTGAAACACAAAAATCACATTTAACATGAAGCACACACGCACACAAATCGAATGTATTTTATTCGCTTTGTCTTTTACATACATATGTACATATATGTATGTATATATCTTCTAGCATTATTTTATGTATATATTTTGTATATATGTTTGTATTTATGCATATTTATTTATTTATCATAGTATTTTCATTAGTAGAATTTTGTTTAGCTGCTTGATTTATTTTGTAGTTTTTATCCATTTAAATAACTTGAAGTTTTTCTCGTTTTGTTTGTTTTTTTGTTGTTTTGTTTACGTTTCTTGTTTAAATTATATTTATAATTTAAGTATAATACATTTTGTACAGATTTAAAAATTAGGCTAAATTATAAAAAAATGTAAAATTCCGCACACACGTGACAAATCAAATGAATTAAAATAATAATCATAATAATATTAAGACGAGTGTTTCCTATATAGCAGATATAGCAGTATGTACTTTATATATTATACTTAGAGTGGGATCGATTGGAAGGGATATTACCAAAGTATAATACAGATTTTGTAGGATAGTGTAAAAGGATTGAGTAAAGAGGGGTGGTGGTGGGGGTGGGTTGCTGCTTAGTGCTGGTCTTTATTCTTCTTTTGTGGGTAACTTGGTAGCTTGGTCAATTGTTGGTTGGATTCTCTGGCCTAAAGAATAAGACCTAAAGTTAGTGCTAAGAGTGTGTGGCTTATAGATAGATCAATAGATCTCTCTATCTATCTCTCTCTCTCTCTCTCTCTCTCTGTGTATCGTATCTTTTATAAGCAGTTTAAGTGGGGAATGGATTCTTGCGTATGCGTATCGTTTCTATATATTTCAACATTAGTTATGTCTGCGTTAAGTATCTGTGAGATATCTTCTGTGATAACTCTTATCATCCATCCATCCTTCATTCTTAATCCTTCATCCTCCATTCTGCTTCCTTTATCCCGTGTGCTTGGCCGTCTGCTCTACTGCTCCTCCCCTCTGTGATTTTTTTCAAGTGAACCACACTTTGACCCCCTCGTGATCCTGCGATCCTCTGTGCTCCCCCTCTACAGCTGCACCTGGAATGACTGCGCCGGCGCCTTGGGCGGTGAGATGAACGGATTGGTGCTGTGCCTGGCATGCATTGGCGAGCGTGCAGTGCCACCGGCCACTGGCATATCGGGCGATAGTTTCTTGGCTGCCGCCACATTGGCCGCCCACTCAGCATCGAAGGGATCCTCGGGTCCTCCTGCTCCTCCTCCACCGGCTGAGGCACCACCAGCGGCCAGTGTCTGAGCGCGTCCGACATTGGCCAGGTAGGTGGGTCTCTTGGGTGGTGCCGCTGCCCCTGCCGCTGGCGATGTACTCCGCACCACCTGTCCCAGCCATTGCTCCGCGTTGGGCAGCTCCGCGGCAACAGCGGTAGCGGGGCTACCGATCTGCTGCTGCTCCGATCGCGTGGGCGACTGCGAGGAGAGCGTCTGATAAGTGGGCGTGGTGCTGACCACACGCGGCGTCACCTGCGCCGTGGGAGCGGCGCTGTATGAGATTTCCCGGACCTGGTCGTGCTTCTCGGCCGCAATGATGTTCTGGTTGATGCTGCGGTTGTTGTTGAAGTTGAGGTCGTCCCCGGCGGCGGCGGCCAGCATGGCGTCCGTTTGGGTCAGCAGCGAGAGACCCTGGCTGAGCTCCTGGCACAGCTGACTCACGGAATCTGAGGCGGTCTTCGCCGGCGAGACCTCGGCAATGGGGGAGACACTGCGGAGGGGCGTGTGCAACGAGGGATTGCCGGCAGCGGCGGCCAGGAAGGCCTTCTGGCGATCGGCGTTGGACGGAAGATCGTTGACGCGCAGCGACATCTGGCGCTTGAACGGCGACTGGCTGCCGATGGTGCTCAAGCGGAAGGATCCCTGACGCTCCAGCATGTTGGGCGTGGCATGAGGTCGCTCGATGGCGAACGGATTGAACGGCTTGACGGTGGCTGCCGGCGGCCCCATCACCGGAGCGGACATCGGCCCGTCCACGCTCCGCTCGTTGATCCCCGCGGTGGCCATGGCCAGGCGCTCGGTCAGCGTCTGCTGCCGGAAGGAGCCCGTTCGCGTGAACGTCGAGTTCTTCGTGTCGAAGGTCATCGTCACGCCGCACTCCTTGTCCCTGCGCTGCTTGCGCTCCAGACAGACGGCAAAGGCGCAGCCCACCGCATGGGAGAGACGCTCCCCGGAGTCCTTGCACGCAAGGAACCCGTGACACATCCACCGTCGCGTGGTTCCATCGCGACAGATGTAGCTGAAGCCGCGTTCGTGATTGCGATCCGGGGCACAGAAGCTGACCTTCTCGATGGTCTGGTCCACAATCAGGCCCTTGGTCTCATCATCCACCACGCGCAGGCCATCGCCACTGACATGAAGGAGTCCACGGACAGGACGACGTCGAGATTGCTGAAGAAAACAGGACAATTAGTCGGGGGTTTCCAGGGGAAAAGAGAGGAGAGAGAGGAGTGATGTCTTACCCTCAACACCTTTAGGGCCTCCTCGCAGACCTGCATGCCGCGCGACTCAAAGACCTCCACACATCCGAGATACTTCACCGCGAAGGAGCAGGTGGCCGATCGCACGGCCTCCTCGTCGGCCTGCCACTGATGCGGCTTCGACGATTCGGGCACACGATCCTTGCGGCGACGGAACGAGTCGCGAAACGAGCGACGCAGACGATCCATTTTCTTTGGGGATTTTTTACTAAACCGGAAGGAAGCGGATTTCTATACAGAAGAACAGAGGGGAATGGGTGCATAAATGAATACAAAATGTACAAAAGAGAGCACAAAAGAGAGATCGAAACAAGTGCAACCCCGAGAGGAGTACAAGAACTCCAGAGGAGGACAGGAAGAGGAGAGACCTACCCCATTTTTAACATCACCGAATTTTCCGCGTGTGAAGCCGCGCTCCAGTGGTTCGTGCGTGTGTGACGATGAGTTTCCCATGGCTTTTGCTAGCTGTCTCTTTTGCTCTTTCCTTTATCCTTCACACACACAGCACACACACACCAAGCGATCGGGGCGTGAGTAAATTCTGTGGAATAACCGTTACAAGCTTCCGTTTGAGTGCCAAAAGCGTTGCCAGATGTCGAAGTGCTTTTCGTTTGTTCTTTTTTTTTCTGGTTTTTTGTTTTTATTGATTTATTTATTGGATCGTTTGAGTTTATTTATTTGTTCATTGAATTTGAGTTATGCTTTTTGATTAGTTCGATTATTGATTAAATTAAATTGATGAACGATCTGGAAATAAAGTGTGTAGAAGAGTGTGTGTGTTATAGAGCGTTGAATGACTGAATGGCTGGAATGACGGTGGAACTCTTTATCTGCCTTGACGTTTTCAATGATTCACATGACCCTCCCTCCAACTGGTACTCTAAGTATTCCCTCTCTCTCGCTCTCTATCGACAATTTAACACACGAAAGCACTTTGGGGCCTACAGCTTATCCTTATCGTAAATGTAAATGGAACATTGATTCGCATTCAACGCCCCCCATTAACCGATCATCAGCTGTGCTCCAACCAACCTTCACGCATTCACTGAAACTACAACTAAAAAATCCAAGAGAGAACGACCTCCATCTACGTCTCTCTGTCTCTCTGTCGGTGGGTGGTTGGGTGGTTGGTTGGGTGTCGTGTCTCACGTAATTGTTTGCCCAGAGATATATATTTTTAATATATAACATATTTCATTTTTATTTGCTTTTGTAAGGGGGGCTGGGGCTTTTGTTTGTCCCAGCGATGCGGCGACAGCGTTCTGACATTTTTGTGACTTTATCACATGCCTCATATTGCGGTAAACGCGCTCTGCCAGATAACTGTAGTATCAGCATTCAGTATACCATATCGTAGGCGTCGTCTCTTTCATTATCAAAACCAAAAAATCACAACACAATTGTCTGGCTTTTCAATGCGCTTTTTGACTTGACTTTTGAGTGATTTCTACTAAATGTTTTGGTTTATTTTTGGTAGCAAAAACAGAAATTGTCTTTCCTGTGTTCCCAGATAAAACTCTAAAAAGTTAAACAATGTTAGGCCAACAACATTGTTCGTATTATCTAATATTTAAATGAAATAAATAAGGTTTAATCTTTCCGTTTGTTTGTGCTTATGTCTACAGAGATCTTAAGACCTGAGAAGACCTAAACTTTTCCTTGAGTCTACCTCTACTGTTCCGCTGCATTTCCACTGGTTTTCCCATTAGCCAAGCCCTGCTAATTGGCCAGAAAACACAAACAGTGTTTCCTAATTGAGCTTATAGCTTACCCTTCAGTGTTTACCCCCCAACTTATCCAAGATTTTCGTGTTGTTCGTAAAGTTTCGAACGTTTTTCCGAATTCCATTGCAACTTTGAGGCGGCTTTCTTCTGGTAAAGCGGTAAACGTTCAAACCGAAAACCAGTTCTACCAACAATTTTATTTACTTTAAGATGGCCCAAAGTTTTGGTTTGGTTCTTGTCGGTTCTTTGGTGACCACAAAGGGCAATCCCACAATTTGTTGGCTTTGGCTCTGGCTCTGGTTTTTCTCTGTCCATTAGAAGGCGTTCGACAGAAGGGCGTTGACTCTTTCTCCGAGTGCAATGGGATGATGCTTGATGCTGTTTGACTGCATTTTTCCCCCACCCCCAACTTGGAGATGGCTAATCTCTCAAGAGAAGGCTATAAACAATTTTCAAAGTGGGTCAGAGATGCTTTGGAGGCGAAAGATTGGACAGCCAATGATTTAGACATGTTTTTTGGGTGGAAAATAAATTAAAATAAATTATGTGGGGGTTCGAGAACTTCAGATCCTTATTCTAAGAATTTTTTTGCAAAAAGTTCTAATGGCAAAACCAATAAAAAAAAGTTCTTTTAGAAAGCCATTTAAGAAAAGCTAATAAACCCCAGGAATTACTTCGTGTAAACATTCGAAAAAGACCATAAAAAAAGAAGCCACTTGAGTCGAAAGTTTCAGATACTTGGATGAATCATGGCCCAAAGAGCGTGAGAGAGAGAGAGAGATGAAAAGCGATACCAAAAACCTCAACTAAAAACCAAATCACGCACTAAAATGAGGCATGATTTCATAAATGACAACAAAAAACGATCGGAGAGGGTGGGGGGGGGGAATCTATAATATATCAGGGACAGGGGTGGGGAGTGTGTGGTTTTGGGGCAACACCAACAACCGGAAGGGTTCATTCAACCAATAAGCCAGACACCGACATCGAAACAGGTTCTCTCTCTTCTCTACAGCCATAAAAAATCTCAGTACGGTACGTGGTGTTTGCTTAAGAATATCAGAGACAGAACCGAACCCAACTGCAGTTTATATTGAGATAAAAAACGAACCAAAAGTATAATCATATCATAGTATATGAAATATGAAAGGAAAGATATCAGTGTTGTTTGTGGTTGGGGATTAATTTCCATGACTTAAGCAGGTTAAACAAATCAAATCGATTAGAGGATGTCCCATGTTTGAAGAGGGTTTTACTCGATTGGGTCTTTGAATAATGAATAATCCCCATCCCTCAGTCACAAATTAAACAAGTCTGTGCCCCTCATTGACCTTTAACTTTTAGACTTTAAATAAAAAAGAATGTCTGTCCCGCCCTCTAATTAATTCATTAACTCTTTGAGTTTTATGCTCAGTGGACACCACACCAAACCAATCATAAATCATCGTATCATAATGCCAGAGTCCCTCTATAGGGTGTTGTTCTCGCTATGAGAGAGAGAGAGCGGGAGAGAGACTGGTGGAAAATGTCGTGACATGTTTTTAATTTAGCATTAAACAATTAACCCTGGAAACAAGCGCAGTCAATGACACTTTTATACATCTGTAAACGATGAATACATATATCCAGCTATACTTCATATATACCATATACATATATCTATCTGTATATTCGAGTAATTTGTATTGCATAACCACAATCAAGCTACCAATCGTAGAGTGGGTGGCGTGGATCGCCCCCAAAGTAATTAATTTTTGTTTTTTGCCCTCAAAAGGCCAACGACACTTGTTGCACATTGCACACACACAGAGAGAGACAGAGAGAGATAGAGAGAGAGAGAGATAGAGAGAGAGTGTGTTGATTGCAGTGGGAGGAGGTTTTGGTTGGGTGTCACCCTAGGAAATCCCATTAGAGACAGCCACAACCCCACACCCCACTCATCCAGCCCTCTGTTTGTGCATCCTGGCATCCTCAATCCTCAATTCTCGTTTATTGTTCAATATTTCTATGGCTAAAATGTAGGCTATCCTGCAGTTCCGTTATAACCATGAGAGGTGCCACAGGGGCATACAGCGTGCAAGGGTGGATGGGGTTTATGGGTGGCAATTGTTGTAAATGGAAATCACGTACGAGAAGGCTGCAGCCAGGAATGGAATGAGATGAAGCCCTGCCTGGGATTGTAATGGGATTTTGCAAGAGCAAAAAACTGAGCTTTTCATGGGAAAGTATGGAATATTTTTCAAGCATGGAAATTGCAAATGTTGAAAGGAGGCACAGGATTTTCCCGGAGAACAATGGAGACTCAATTAATCTACGAATGGTATTGATATCTACGATCTTTATAGCCTTAAAGGTCTTCTTTGGGCATACACTACTTTAAAGATACTTGTAGTTCTTCCTTCACATCTAACTTCTCACCTTTAACCCTCCACACATACACATGAACATGGACATTGTTTCAGTGTCAAAACTTGCACTTGAAAATGCATTTTCACACGCTCTTCTTCTGAAACCGAAAGGATACACACATCCTATGGCTTCCTTTTCTCTCTCACTCTCACTCTCTCTCTCGGTTTGTTTTTTTGCCAGTACATGATATAAAATTATAATTATTCCCGCCAAAACGACGCTACTGTCTGGGGCAGACAGCAGGGACAAGGGTACAAGGGGGGGTGCAAGAAACCCACCACCAAACCGAAGCGTACCCAGAGCGGTTCCTCTTCCTTCTGCCAGTCGTCCTGTGAGGGTTTCCCTCTCGCTGCTCTCTGCGCTGCTATGGAATTTATAATTCTTTATGCTCTTCCAACTCCTGCCCGTCCCCCCTTCCCCCTGCCTAACCTTCTGTTGGCTGTGTCGGTGGTCGTGGGAATTTTTTTATATTTTTTTTTATTTCTGTTTCTGTTCTTGTAAAATATATGTAGTAAATTTTGGAATATTATAAGCCAACGTTTTGTGAAGCAATTAAAAGGCTCTCTGTCTCTTTCTCTCCCTCGCTCCTTCGCTTGTGTGCTGTGCATCCATTTTTTAGAGCTCTGCTCTCATGATAATGACTTCAATTAGGAGGGGACATAATTAAGGTGCAATGAGGCATGAGACCCAAAGGATTTTCTAAGGATTTAGGGTAGGGTATTAACTAGGGGCATTACTTGGGGAATTATGCATGGCAGCTTTCTCCAAATATTTCTCTTCATAATTTGTGTATTCTAATCCCCAAAATTAGATAACCTTTTCCGTTCAAACACTGAACTTTTTGGCCAAACAAACGAACAAAAATGTGACGCAAGAAATGCCATAAATTCCACAGCTTATTCGTAAATCCTTTTTCAAATAATTAATAATCCCCAAGGGGGGAGGAAAGGCTCAAGAGAGTGCGATGATGGGTGGTTCTTGAGGGGGCGAAGAGGGAGGCCAAACATCAGCACGAAAAAGTCGAAAGGAAAAGCCACGTTTTATCATAAATCAAACGTAAGAAACCGCAAAAGCGAGTCACTACCTCCCCCTATATCTACCCCTATCCCTACCTCTACCCCTACCCCTATCTCTCTTCTGTTTTTTGTCGTTTTCAATGGTTTCCTCTTCTTGTTTATTACCTCTCTTTTTCTATTTGTTGTTTTTTGCGCAAAGAAAACGCAGCAAAGAAGATTTCAAGTAAATAAAAGCCAGAACAAACAAAAGATCTTGCAGCATCGTCTCTCAAGATGCTAAAGAAGGGTGGAGGGTAACGGTAGAGGGGCCAGGGGTTGAGTGGTAATCCTAGACATGCGAATTTTTTTCTGGTGACGCATTTAAAACTGTTTATTCGTTGAAAAAAGGGTGGAAAATAGTTTGCCAAAAAGCAGAAGTTTCTTTCTTGGCATAAAAGGATGCGATCCTTTTTGATCTTGAGAGAATCCCAAGACGATCCTCTCCGCTTTATCGAGAGGTTACTCATGCATGGATATGGGATTGGGATTGCTATGGATGCTTAGATATTTCACACGCTGACCCAAAAATGCACCCTTAACTAACGAGGGGAATGCCAGGAGAATGGGTAGTGCGAGGAGGGAGGTAGGGAATTCCTATGCACCCATGTCCTCCTATGCAGGCGAGAGTCCTGTCCTAATTGCCAGCCAACAGAGAGAGTGAGAGATGGGCGTCTTTCACAGAGGGAGGGAATGCATTACGACTATTGTTGTTGTTGTTGGGAAAAAGTGTGCATAATTATTGGGCTGTCAATTTGGGCGGTGATCTGACCATTATATTCATACGCCATACCTGGTGCCATATGGGAATACGTCTACATGGGAGTCTACGCGTATAGCCAAAAGGTGCGAGAGAGCGGGGGGTTGGGCTGGGAATAAGTGTGAGAAAAAAAAAAAGGGAAGACCAAGGGTAGGAGATGCTCGGGAGATGCAACTGTCTGGCAAAGACGTTGTATTTTAAAATCAGTTAAGAAATGTCTGAAGGATCTCAAGATCGAACAAAGTAAAAGAAGAGATTTAATCGTCTATAGATGGGTCGCAGATTTACCTACTTTCATACCATGGGAAACTGCAGTTGGGAATGTTTAAAAGAGACCTTAAGATGGTTGACATTTTCCCACTATGATTATAGTAAAATATCTCTAAAAACTTCACAAGTACAGTTGCAACAAAACACAAACTTGTCAATCAGTTTGGTATCTTATTGAGAGCTAATAAACCAATAATACAGTTATAAACATTTCTCTAAACTCCCTCTTAACCACATCCCTTTCCTTGTTGACAAAAATCCCCCCAGAAAAACGAAAAAAAAACACAGAAAAACACTTGAAAGAAACCTCAAAAACGAACCGAACGGAAGTTGAAAAAGGAGTCACAAAACGCATGAAAACAAAGCAATAAACGAAAGACACACACACATGTATGCATGTGTAATGTCTGTATGTGTGTATTCTGGATTCTAGAGGTACTCTACACGTAGAACACCATCCTGTCGTCTGTGCCACATGCAAACGGGGCATGAAGGAAGGAAACTCAATTTTCAGCGGGTTTCGAAAATTGTTTGCATCTGTCGCTTGAATGGATGCCGGCTGCCAGCAGTTGTTGTTGTTGTTCTGCCAAAGGACATGTGTTCCACTACTGCACGTGGCTAAGAAGCAGAACAGGACTCTCTATACGAATCGGAGTCGGAGTTGGAGGCGGTTCCCCAAGCCTTGTTAAGTGTGGAACCGTCTGGCATTCCTTGTGGAACCCTCTGGCATCCAAAACAAAAAGTCACTTGGATTTGCCACGATTTTCAGGTAGAAAAAAAGCAGAAGGAACCTTTTTTTTTTTTTTGGTTCGTGTCCTGAGTCTGAGATCCTTTTGTTTGTTTTCGAAGCAGATGCAAACCAAATTAGGTATCGATCTGAGAGAGCAAGTCCCAGTCTCTCTCTCTCTCTCTCTTTGTATTTTTTTTGGTATTTTTTGCGAATTATGCAAATGTTTGTTATGACTCAGAGAGCGTCGCTCCATGGCTCCATGTGGCATGTGGCATACATAACGAATATTATCAAATATTTTTCACTGCCAGAAGATTGTGGGGGAAGGGGGAAACCGAACCTGTTTCTTCTTTTTCTTATAAAAAAACAAGTTCTTTCAAGTGTTAAAGCTTTTAATTTATGCAAAATTCAATTGAAAGCCAAACGAGAAGAAAATTGTAAAAGAAAAGCGAGAAAATCACATCATACATTATTCATAATGGGGATTTATGATAAGGCTACCGACATTCCTGGCCGTAGCCGGGCCATACATATTCTGGGAAATATATGTACGAGAAATATGAATACATATAAGATTACACCAAGAGATATGACGATTCTCGGACTGCCAAGAGTGGAGCCCACTTTTAGCCATGATTTTTCTTTGGATTTTCTTAGATATCTTTACAGAATCTTCATGTAACCAAAGTACACACAAACAAAAGTTGGACATGGATAAACATGGAACTAGTTGAAGGGTTCTTTGGGTATTTCCTAGTAGTTTTTTCTATAGTGTGATAAGAAATCAAAAGTCCAGAGAGCTACACACTTTGTTTGTCGACACAAAGTTGTCTGGAGAACTACGTGACATCCACAGCGAATGAAACTAAGTTTTTTTGAATGGATGTACAGGCTGAAGTACAGATACAGATAGTTATCTAACCGATTTATAGCTGTAAAGGTCATCATTCGGTGGGGTTCGAGAACGTGTGCGTCCAACGAAGCTTGACAAAAGGTCTCTCTCTCTCTCTAGCTCTCTCTCTCTGTCTCTAATCTCGCTGGGGCTTTGTCTCTGCTCTGATTGTCATAGTTAATCGCTGGTTTTTCGCTTGTAGCGAGGGTACTCGTATGAAGGGTACTCTCAAATCAATTTAATGGCCTACAAAAACCGTAACAAAGTTACGTTCATGACAGTTTTTCCGTTGTTCTGTTTATTTGACACAAATAAACACACACACACACACAAATTTAGCCATACATTCATTCGATGGAACAGCTGTGAATGTTGGCCAATTGCTGTGGCAATTTCCGGGGGTGCCAGCGCCCAAAAGTAGACTGCAAATACAGGTGTGTGTGGGGGCGGCAATAATCGATAGCCAGAACTAAATATACAAATTCAGGAAGCCCTTGCAGTGTATGTGCAGGTACAGGGGGGTTGTGGGGTATTCAAGTAACAAGCTACATGTGGCATAATGCCCCTAGTTTCAGGTAAACAGGTGTGGCCCGTGTGGCAAGTGTTTGCCCAGGAAGCGAACAGAAGTGGCTCTACTCTTCGCAGAGGAACCCCCCCAATCAGCTCTAATGATGATGATATCAGAGTTGAAACAGAAAAAGCTCCAACCATTAAGGGAGATCCCCTTATGGTATGCAGAAATGTTGATGGCATACAGACTCCGACATGGCATAAATCATCACTTGAAAGCGTCTTCTTGAGGAAAACCAATAAATAATCTTCTTGTTTTATGCCTAAAACCCACTGACAGAAACGGAAATTGAACTCCTTCTTGGTGGCAGGTAAAACCAGCTTTACTGCTCGTCTCGTACATGCCCTTTGACATTCAGTCTTCAAGTTGTTTCTCCTGTGCGGCTTTTATGGCTCCTGCACTCCACTCAAGGCCAAGTTATTACCATTTCGCCTACGTGTTGGTCATGCAAAACTTTTTGGCATTAAGTGGCAAAAGAGAGACCAGGCCAGGCCAGAGCCTGGCTAACTATTGACAGGCAGGCAGTAAAGGTGTCTGGAATGATGTGAAAAAGTTAATAGAACTTTGCCAAGTCCTTTACTCAACTTAATTGTTGTTTACAGCAGAGTTTCCACAAAGGGGAATTAGATAATGATAGAGAGAGAGAGAGAGAGAAATGCAATGCAGGATTTTCTATAGAGGGAAATCTGCTTACTAATCGCAGACTTAATGACAAAACGTTTATGTCGCATAATTATCCAATTTTTTATGCATTTTTAATTTCCTTTTTTGCTGCCTTCGAAGTGGAAGGAATAGATGCCTGGCCCCCCAACGGATGCAGAGACTCGTTGCCAAGTTAATGGCCAAGAGACGTTGCAACAATGGCTTGGACTTGGTCTTGGACTTGTTCCCGTGTTCTTGAGTTGAGTTGGGGCTCAGTGGCTGCCCCTGCCTCTGCCTCTTCTCTGGTTAATCATCTGCGTGGCTGCATAAAAATAGAAAGGAAATTCCATGAAATTAAAGTTTTATGCAGCAAAGTCTCTCTCTCTCCTTCTCTCTCTCTGCTGTTTGTTGAACTTGCAACTTGAGGATGGATGGGAGGATGAGATGGAGCTGGAGCTGGCTCTGGTGATCTTCTCCACCAGATCGGTCGGGTTTTAGCCAACAGTTTAGCGAAAGCCGCTTGCTGGAGTCCGAGACGGAGTCCGAGTCGCGACTCGAAGAATGCAGTCAGTCGCTCTTTGGCATAATCGAAAGGCATGTGAGAAAATGTTGGTAGAGTGTGTGGCAGCCACTGAAGAACCGGTTGTTGGCCCCAACCAACCAACCATCCATCCATCCTCCTCTCTGCTGCTGCTGCACTGCACCCCACCCATAAAGCATTATGTTCTTACTTTTTTGCCTCTTGTCTTGTTACCAGTTTTTATTCTCTCTCTCTCTCTGGTTTTTTCTCTCTTTTGTGGAATGTTTCTGAATGGCTTTTTTTTTGCTGCTGTTTTGTGTGAAGTTTTTTGAAGCCGAGATTTATTTCATGTATAATCAGGGAAAACCTTTGGATCTCTCTCTCTGGATCTGTCTGAAAGAACACTGGAGTGCATTACAAAGGAAAAACTCTCTCTTTGGGGCCAAAGTTTGCATTTAATTACAATGTAATTATAATTTATTTTCACCCACTCTCACTACGAGTCGACGAGGGCCTGGGTTTGGGTTTGGTTCTCACTCTTCTTGGCCAATTTAATGAATTCCCCATTTCAATGGGGAAATTGTTTCAACCCTGTTTTCCAGCCATTTGTTTTCCCGCGTAATTTATGCAGTTGACAGTCAAAACTGTTTTCCACAAAGTATACATTAAAATAAATTACTTTTGTTCTCTCCAATGAAAGTACATATTTTATAGGGTATTTTCGCTCGATTATTATATGAATTATCGGTTAAGGCATATTTGTTTATCCATTAATTTGTCAGCCTTGCGAGCTTCTCTATTGTTTATTGTATAAAAAAATCTGAGCTTTAGTCATGCAAAAATTAATGATTCATCATTGTCAGACGAGAGAGAGAGAGCAGTCAGTCAGTTGGAACTGTAGAGGGTTTGGATTCTCATTTGATGTAGAAACAACCTGCTAATTGCATCCCTCAAACCATTCCCCTCCCCCAACCCATTCCCATTCCCAAATTGTCAGTTTCAAGTGCAAATTGCCCAATATGCCTTTGGATATCATTGGTTGTCTAATTAATGGGTATTCTAATAATAATAATGTTATTCCCATTAAAATGTGGTTTCTATAAAGACAAAGACACATCTGTGATCACACAGCTGCACAAATACTATATAGCTTATACGTATCGTTCCATAGTAGTTCCATAGTTTCCTAAAAACTCTTTGAAAACGTCAAAAACAAAACAGAAAGTTCATACAAAAATTCCAAATATTTTTTTGCAAAATGTCAAAGCAATAACAACAACAAAATCTTTATGCAAATTTTTGATTTCACACAAAAACGGGTTTACAAGAGGTGGAAACACCTCAGTTTCTGTTTCTGTTGTTGTTTCTGCTTTGTGATTAAAAATTTACCATTTATAAATCGGTTGAGGTTGAGGTGGAGAGATTGGAGAGTAGGTGGGGGTTTTATATTGTTGTATATCCAAGAGTTCTGTTGTTCTGTGGTTCTATTGTTCAGTTTTTGTTTTGGTCACATATATAAATATACTCGTATACTCGTACCACACTCGGATTCGTATAATATATGCCACAGACAGTCGTATTGAATGATAAATCCGGTTTTCGGCCTTATATAACTCGTATTTTTTGTCGCTCTTTTGAGTGGATTTTTCTTATATTTTTTTTTTACTTTTTGCAAACGTTTCTTAAATAAATTTCTGTGCACTCCAAAGGCGTTGCTGGGATTCCAAGAAAACACTCCACAAATACACCAACAACAACGCGGTTCGGTACGGTACGGAATGTGTGGGGAAAATCGCGCAAAATAAACGATAAATACCGATTATAGAAGACTCCCCCTGGAAAACCCTGGCCTGAACTGACTAACCGAACTTGGATGGATGGACCGAACTTTGGCTGGTAGGATCTTGTGTCTAAGATCTCGGGCCAAGCACTTCGGAGACTAACTAGAAAATAACTGTGGTTCGCGGACACCCCCCCTTTCACGCGACGGACATCGAAAGACTTGGAGAGACTGCGGAACGGAACGACACGTTTATCCGGGGCAACGGTTTTTTTGTAACAGCGGCCAACGGCGGCGGCGGCTCAAATTGCTCTACTGTACAGGCGGCACGCCACGGTGTTGAACGGTAGAGAGAGGTTAAGAGAGCGAGAGCCACAGAAGAGAGAGAGCGAGAGCAGAGCCGCCATCGACAGCTGTTGCAGGGGTTGTGTATCTGTGTGTGAGTGCGTGCGTGTTTGTGCCTGTCTTATTTACTACCAACAACGGCAACCGTCCTCAGTCAGAGTTACGTTTACGGGTTTTTATTCTCTGCATCTGCTTCTCTCTCGCTCGCGCTGTTTCACCTCCGCTTTGCGCTTTTGTTGTTGTTGCTGCTGCTGCTTCTTCTGCTCGGTGACGGCAATGATAAAACTGCGACACGCAGGGGCGTAGATTCAGAGAGGGGCTGTCACGAATATGAATCTAAGAAGATCGTAAAGTTTACTTTTCCAAAAAATACTGATAAAAGTTGTAGCTACTTGCTATATACTATATATATGTAGCTACCCCTCTTTGTGTCGATCTCAGCTACGCCCATGACCCATGGCCGTGTGTGCAGCAGAGTTGGTTTTGTAGTCAGAACAAGGAAAAAAAGAGAGAAGCGAAACGAAACGAAGCGACCACTAATGAAGGCTTAGGTAGAATCACAGATGCGCTGCTGCTACCGAAGATCTTCAACTTGGATAAGCGATAATCAGTAGGTGGGATATGCGGTTAAGCAGTTTCTGGGAAAACATGGCATCAGGTCTGCAATTCCGCAGAAAAGGCCAGCGAAATATTTGCTACAACAATTAGTAAGCCAAGAGATCTAATATGAGCCCAGGATTATGGTGTAAACCATGTACCTCATGCAGACGATTGTAGAGCAACGGAAACCAGTTGTTGGTTCCTGAGTTCTGCAGCTGCCAGTTTTTGCCGTTGTTGTTGTTGTTGCTGTTTGTTCTTCCTCCCAAAGGGAGCGATCGCGTGCTCTTCCTATGGCTGTGGAAGTGATTGTGGACTCAAGAGAGTGAAGCGCCAAAGAGAGTTATTACGACTTTTAGAGTCGGATCGGATCGCAGAATGTCAAGAAAACAAAGAAAGAAATAAAAACGAAAAAAACTGATTAACTAAACAATAATCAATGTTCGGTTAATCATGGAATTGAACTTATCGATACGTTTAAGTGGCCCAACCTAAATTCCGTGACAACAATGCCAATGATCGATCGTATCGGGCCAAAGAGAGAGAGAGAGAGATAGAGAGCAGCGCGAGTGAAAGAGACAAGGTCGTTATTTGCTCAAAGAGCGCGGCTTAAGAGAGCAACAGATAAAAAAAGAGAGCCAAAGCAGAGTTTAGATAAATTTCAGTACGCTCGCGCGTGTGTGTGTGTGTGAGACAAGAGATTAAAGAGGGAGAAGAGAACAACATTGGAACGTGCGAAAAATTGCAATGCAACGAATCTGGTGAACCAGGTAGAACCCAAGAAAAGTCAGGTAAAAACACATATATAGGTAATGCTGCTACCAAGAATATTTAGAGCAGAGCAGAGGGGTATATAAAATAAGTATATAAGCATATATTTACTTGAAAAAAAGGCCCCACTTTAGGCCATGGATACCATATCCCAGACACAACCACTCCCACTGCAGGTGGGGGCTCCTTTACTCCCCCACAACAATGAGCAGACAAAAGATATAAAACCCAGACAAAGCCGCAAACTGAAAGTGGAGATTGCAGATTGAAGAATGGGCCAAAGCAAATGGGCGAGAGGGAGTGGATGTCTGAATGGGGCTGGGGGCTGGGGCACCACCGCAGTGTGCAACCTAATCAAAAATTCAATCAAAATGCGGCTAAAATGCAGCCATTGCTGAGGTTTACTACAGAACTCAGTCGTCACTCATAGGGAAACATGTGTTGGGTCGGTCGTCGCCCTGCCCTGCCCTGAGGTAAAGGAGTGAAAGGAGGCATGGGTAATCCTATATCCGAATCAATCCAAAAGGATTTACGAACTCAATCCCCGGACAGTAATTGTTATTAAGGAGGCAATGCAATTATTATTATCGTACAAATTGTTGAATTTCGGGAAGACAGGGAAATTACCAAATCAATTGTACTCAGGGTAATTGAAAAACCATTTAGTATACAAATTGATAGGAAGGGAATTATCTGTCATCAATGACGATGGTTTTGGAAGTATGAATATGGTTTTTGTGATATGATATAATCCTTTTGTCCTTGATTTCCGCGTAATGGTAATTATTCTCACTGATTGATGGTGGTTTAATTCCATTATTATTCTTTTATTACTGTGATCCTTTGGCATTTTAAAGGAAATTATATGGTTGTTCGTTTTGATTTGGTAGATTTATTGCTTGTAAATGTTTAAACGATTTGTTTAAGAACGATTTTCCACAGTTTTTTTTGTAGATTTATGACTGCTTTTTTTAGGGCTTTATTTTGTGTAGATTTATAATAGATTTTTCGCTATTTCTTTGGTTTGAATTTTAAAAAATAATTAATTGTTTTGTATAGATTTATAACAGAATTTTTCCTCATTTGGAAAATATTTTTGTAGATTTTTGGTCTATTTTTTTTTTTTAATTTAAGAAAATAATAAATTGTTTTGGATAGATTCATAATAGATTTTTGGTAATTTTTTTATAGGTATTGGTATTATTTTGTATAGATTTATAACAGATTTTCCCTTTTTTGGGGAATATTTTTGTAGATTTTTGGTTCATTTATTTTTTTTTAATTTAAGAAAATAATAAATTGTTTTAAATAGATTTATAATAGATTTTTGGTAATTTTTTTTATGGGTTACAATGTAAATTAATAAATTCCTGTAATTTTTGCACTGGTTTCGCTCTCTTTAAAATATTTATATTTTATTTAAATATTCTAACTTACCTTAAAATTTTTTTAATTTGCTTAGGCCCTCAAATGCTGGAATAAATAATAGAAATATCAAAAATTAGTTAAAGATTCGAAAAAGCCATTTCAAATGTCGGTTAAAAATTCAAACAATTGTTTTCCTTAAAGCTGGCAATGCCCCTCGGCACAAGATGCTCTTAAAAAGAACTTAAGAGCTTGCTCTCTTGTTCTCACACACAGACACACGCACACATGAAGAGGGAAGGGGGCAATGTCAGTGACGGCGGTTACAAAAAAGTTCCCACAGTCATTAGGGTCATGATATGTCTTGTCTCCTCGCGCGGATATTTTGTCTCGTGTTCACAATTTGTTTTTTATATTTTTATGTACAGATGTGCATGTGTATGTGAGATTTACGAGCTGCAAAAAAAAACAACATATGCTCGTCGTAGGCCTCTGAGGCACATGGCTTGAGTGGGTTCTTGAGACGAGACGGACGACGGAGCTTGAGTGGTTTTTTTTTTTGTTGAGAGCTTTGCCAAGCAGGTGGCAGCGAGAGCTTTATCCTAAGCCAAGCCAAGCCAAGCTTAAGCTGTGCTTACGGTTGAATGAACTTTGTCTTTTGGGCGAAAAATGTATGAACATGAAAACAGTGAGAGAAATGAGGGGTTAAAAGAAAAACTTTATTCCCAGCTTTAATTGATGTTTATTTTTCTTCTTAATTATTTATTTTTCTTCACAAGATTTATGTTTATCTAATCTGCCAACAAAAAATTAGTGGTTGCCTCTTTCATTCTTTATCAATTTTGTCTCCCACAGGAGGTCCCGGTTTTTTTTTTCTATTATTTTTTTATAGGGGTTGCACGTCCTTCGACGACACATTTCACACCCAAGCAATTAGCCAAGGGTTGCACACGCCCTTGGCCCTTGCCACCCCGTTGCACGCCTCCTTCTGCTGCCGCCTCTCATGAGGCATGAACAAATTTTCAAGTGTCCCTGGGATAAGGTTGCAAATGCAATTAAAAAGCATTTATCGGATTAGAGGCAATAAAAAAAAGAAGGAGATTGCTCTAAAAAAAAATAAATACCAGCATTATCTCTGATATGGAATCCAGAGGGGGAGGGCGGTAGGGGGACAGAGGCTACGTGGCATGAGGCGTGTGAACCGACACACAATTTTATTGGAATTTAATTTGATTGCGCTCCTGAAACTAGGACAAAACTGAATTACGGCGGAATGTGCGCCCCGGGGAAAATGGGAATATTTCAAGGAAAAAACTTGAACGTTATTGGAAATTTCCTGGGCCAACAAGTTTTCAATTAGTTAAGGCCCTTGGGCTCTACGCTGTTAATTAATAAATTTGCAACGATTTTTGTTTAAGCCCCAACTACGAAAACTTTCGCCAATTATAGTTAAAAAAAAAGGGAACATTTACGAGTAGCTTATGGGTCCATCAATCCATATTGGCCATAACCATAAATAACTCAATGATGGCTTACTCTCTCTCCCCCTCTCTTTTGCCTAACCATTTGGCATCCAATTTGTTTGCGCATCATCAGCTTGGTGGCTGCCACACTTTGCTCACTCCGCTCTCCCCTCCTGCGCTGGTCTGTCTGTGTATCCCCCTTGGACACAAATGGCACCTAAAATGTGTAATGCAATTCCATTTTACAACATTTCTTCATCAGCAGCGGCAGCCACTACTCCTCCCACTAGTAGGAGTACGAGTACGCCCCCGTCCTTTTTCATTTAGTTGAATTGTGCTTCTGTTGCAGCTGCAGCACACAGCACCAGAGTCATTGCCGTAGTGGAGTCATGTGCCGGCAATTGGGAACGGCCACGATGCCAGAGGATGGCCCAGACCCCCAGATACACAGATCCACAGATACACAGATACAGATACAGAGGCGGAACGTGCCCGCTGAAGTTCTCTTTCTCCTCTCCAAGGCTCTCCTCTCCGAGATGCTAAAATTGCATTAATGCAATCATTTTTTTTCTCTTTTTCTTTTCACTCACTTTTTTCACTACATTTCCCTGGATAGCGAAAAAAAGTGCCAAGCAAATGTCAAACGGTGTGTATTTTAAGACTGGAGAACAGCAGAAGAAAGAGAACTTTAAGGAACAAGACTTTAAGTGCTGTGAAAGTACTTTCCAATGAAAGAAATCCGATATAGAAACGATTTTTAATGAATTGGGAAGATATCTTCAAGGGTTTTCGAGTTTTTGCTACAAGTTTTCATTGAAACTTGTGTGGGAGGATAAGTTTCTTCAGAAATGATAACCGATTTGATTGGTTCTATATGTATATATTTCTATATATTTCTTTCTTTCTATATATATTCGTTTTTTTTTCTTTTAATGATGATTGTTTCCTAAATATCTGAATTTTTGAACCACTAGAAACGATTTTTAAGGAATTGGTAAGATACTTTCAAGAGTTTTCGAGATTTTGCTATACATTTTCATTCAAACTTGTTTTGAAGGATAAGATTCTTCAGAAATGATACCCGATTTGATTGGTTCTATATATATTCCTAATATAATTCGTATTGGTTTGCTTTTAATGATGATTTATTCCTAAATATCTCAATTATTGAACCATCTACAAGTTTTCATTGAAACTCGTTTTGGAGGATAAGTTTCTTCAGAAATTATATCCGATTTGATATGTTCTACGTATATTCCTAATATAATTCCTATTTCTTTGCTTTTAATGAAGATTTCCCCCTAAACATCTCAATTATTGAGCCTCGATTAATGTCTCTTCCTTCATTAATTATCTTTTCCTGTCATTTCCTGGAGATTCATTTAATTGGTAATAAAATTAATTAGCTTATCCTTTGTTTCTGTTTACATACGCGATAAATTTACACTCTGTCATGGATAGGCTATTGTCTATTGTGGTTTGGGGGTCTCGAGTGTTATAAATAGAAGGTGGGGCTAAAGGCATTTGCCCCACAAGTGAATCAATAAAGAAAATAGTAACCGACTTAAGGCGCGGCATAGTGTTGATTGGTCTTCTTTTTGTTCTGTTCTGTGCTGCTCTGTCGTAGGCGCATGCCACAAGATTAATGATGGCCATAAAGGCGCCCAAAAACCACAGACAACCACCAACCCACCCACACACACACACAGCAGGCAGCAATCGAGTCAGCAATTGTTAATCTTCCTGCCAGTTAAAGCCATAAACCAAAAACGCGTCAGACACTCAATAAGAGGCTGCTGCCTGCTGCTGCTGCTGCCACGAGAGTCAAGAGTCGAGTTTTCCTACACTTCTAACTGTTGTTGTGTGCCTGCCCCAAGCTGTGGCATGGCTGTGGCATGTCTCTGTTGCTGTGGCTGCGACTTGCACTCTCTTCTCTTCGACCACGCCAAAAGTCATTTCCTTTGCCAACGCAAAATGCTCGTATCATCATCATCCGCATCCGCATCTACAGCCCCCCCAAGCCCCCCAGCCATAGCCAACCACGAGTACTTTTGATTGTACTTGTAATTGTAGTTGTAGCTATGTGTGTGTGTGTGAGTTCTGTTTCATTGTGGTTGCACTTGAGGTGCTTCTAGTGCCTCTGCTGCCACACCTTGCCTTCTTCAAGGTGGAATAAGAATGATAATAATAAAAGTACGAATAATAAAAGCCGGATGTCCATTAAAGTTCTCTCTCTCTCTCTCTCTCTCTTTTTGTTTCTTGTAGGTTGATTGCTTTGCAATCGGATATGTAGATACATGTGGGTGTTGCACACTCTTGATTGGTTTAGAAGTTGTTTGCCTCAAGGATACACAGGATAAGACACATCAATTGGAAATTGATTGCACAGCCAAAAAGTTGATGAAACTTGGAATTAACTTGGGTTTTCAATGGGGGAAATCTTTTCTGGGGGAAGTCGATGAAAATTATTTAAGTAAATTTGAATTTAAGAGAGATTTCCCCCACGGAGAAGGATAGAAGTTTCCCCTGGTGAGACTTTGAAATCCTGTAAGCAAAACCCGAACTTTTTCCATCACAAAATATCTGTCATTACTGCTAATCCTGCTGTTCCTTTGCTAAAGACCGCACAACCCTATTAAATAGAGTTGCCAACAAGCACCGCAACCCTATTAAACAGAGTTGCCAACAAGCACCGCAACCCCATCAAACAGAGTTGCCAACAGCACACACCCACAAAGAGAGAGAGAGAGAAGGAGAACTCCCCAAACCACAGACCAAGAGAACGACGACGTACACAAATTATTTCGCACGCCCACGATACGGATACGCGGATACGGAGATTCTTGGAAATTCCCACGGGAACTGCGGACAGAGCACGCGGCGCCACGTTCCATGTCTCCTTCCGTTTTCGCTGGCGCTCTCTTTCTCAGAAGTGGGTGGGGGCGGGTGGGTGAAGAGAAAGCTGTTCTCAGCATTTTACACTTGTAGCTCCTTTCGGACATAAAGAGCGAAGCGCCTGCCGCAGCGACGCTTAAGGATAATGTGCCGCACGCTCGAGGGCAGCAACGACGGCCTACAAATGCCAGGGAGTGTCCTTGTTCTCGTTAATCCCCCTGCCACCGCCGCCACCGATGCCTGCGATTGGGGGTGCGGCAGCGGCAGCGGCAGGAAATCATGCAAAAACGTGCCGCACACGAGCCCCGTTGCAGCGTTCCAAGAAAATGAAGGAAAACTTTCGTGCGCGTTCGTGCCTGATGTTGACAGTTCTCGTTCTAATTGGTTCTTGGTTGGTTGTTGGGATTTTGGTCATGAGGCAACAACCCCATCAATCTGTCCGCCGCCGACCACCGACTGACACATTAATTGCTTCATAAAGCATAAACACCAGTTAGCCCTGGCAGTCAGCACCATCCCTGATGCAAATTTCCCTGGGAAATCCTCTGGGCAGCAAACCGCTTGACCTAAGCCTCTGCCGCAGCGACTCAAGTGTCTGCATGGCATTATCCTTTCTCATCCTTTACGCTTCGTTGGCTCTCAGTTGGCTCTCCTTTGGGTTGTTCTCTGCTGCTAAATCGTTCATTATCTGGCTCACGTAGTAGGGGTGGGGAACGGGTGGGGGTGCTGCTTCCTTGAATGCAGAACGTGAGAAAAACAGAAACTGTTTTGACTTTCAAGCAGAAGTTTTGACATAGGTCAGGTTTCCCAAGGGGTTAAAAGTAAAGAAAACTGAGGTGTTCTAAGGGTAGGGAATCCTTAGAACAAAAAACGCACCCTTCAATCAATAAAAGTTCTCTCAAGTTTTTGACACTTGACGTAGGTCGGGGAATGCAAACCAATATTGCACTTAAGCAGATGGAAAACCCTTCAATAAACTTCAGTTCTTAAGTTCTTGATGCCCATCATCATTAGGCCTTAATTGGTAAATTGTTCAGCTGTTATCACAATTCAATTATCACACTTTAATTGCATCGAATGATGGAACTGCAGCATTCACTTCTGCCTCTTCTTCCATCTCTGGGAACAGACGAGCCTTCAATCAAATTAAAGTTAATTTTTTATGCTCTACTAAAAGTTATGCACACTTTACGTTTGTCACACACACACACGCAGAGTGGGGGGTGGGAGTGTCTATATATATTGTGGAAACGATTACCCTTCTCCATCTCTCCAGAACGAGAGCCCAGAGGCAGCCCCAGCCCCAGTTACAGTTCCAGTTGCAGAGCTGCTGTCGTGCTGCTTGGCTGCTCATTTATGACCATAGAGCACAAGAGTAGAATGTACGAGTACGTGTAAGCACATACGTATCTCGTGGATACCCCAAGCACTACACGCACGCACTCACGGAATGCAATTGCTGGAGGAGACGTCGACAGACCAGCCCCCAACAGACCCAAGAGCGTTGTCGTAGTCGTATTCGGATGTTGTTCATTCAAGGCTCTCCTCTCCTTCTCCGTGTGGTGTGGCTGCAACTTCAAGTCACCTTCGTTGTCGTTCCGTTGTCGTCGTCGTCGTTTGATGCTTCAGTGAGCTGCAACAGCCATCGCTTCCCATTTCTTTCATTCACGTACTCGTAGATTGCAGTTCGTTGTGCTGTATGCAACGGCTACCTTTCGCTCACTGGACAGGGGCACTGATTTCTGATACTGTTCTGATGATGCTTAAGGCATGGCGGGGGGCTGCCCCCCCTAGAGGGTCAGCGCACGGTCATGCTTGGCAAGAAGCTAATTAAAGTTAAGGCAGAGACAGAGGTAAACGGAAATATACAGTTCCGCTAAAAAGTTTCGGCAGAGGTAGGTTTTTGTGGGAGCGACACGATTTGTGGAAGATTTCTCATTCTTAAAAAGCGTACTGTATACATTTTGTGTATTTTCCAACACTATACCTAATTATAGATTTTTTTAATGGTATTTTCCAACTTTTTCTACTTTTCAGTTTCCAATTGCTGATATTTTAATAATGGCTGGCAAAAAATAACCAATAAGTGAGTTTACCAACACTTTTTATTGCATGTTTATAACATTAACATTTTTTAAATGTTTATTTCTTATGTAATTGCCTAAAATCACATATAAGAAAGTTTACCAACACTGGCCATATTAATTTTTCAACACGAACATTTTTCAAAATCTTATTTAATGTGATTTTTCGTTGCCAAACACAATTTAGTAGTGTTACATTACTAATAGGAATGTTTTTAAAGGCTACCCTAAATGATATGTTTCAAAATCGTTCCCTTTAATGGATTAAATCACCTTTAAGCACTACCAGAAATGGAATTCGCCAATACTCCACCACCCGCTTTTAAGAGACAACCCAACACTGGTGAAACCCCAAGGGCAACAGATGAAATTACATTATCCTTTCCTTTTCTGACATTTCCCATTGTGCCTTCGGGCCTTCGCGCCTCTGCATTTCTCCAGTGACGCTCTTTGACATTTGCCATTCGGATGGGAGTTATGTCATGGATGGAGAAGCATCTGTAATATGCAAACAATGCGCACGCATCGAATGTATCTCGGTATCTGGCAGATGCCATTAGATTTATGAGCATGCCTCATGACAATGAAGCGTCGGAACTGTCGTCGAAATCTTGATAAATTCACAGAAAAACAGTCCCACGCACCCACCCACCCATGTACTCGCATATGATTTCTGTTTTTGGTTGATAATAAATCAAAGGGCCAAATCAAACCAGACCAAAAACTGCTGTTCCGGAATTCTCTTGAGTGTTTTTCACTCAGCTTTCACAGAGTTTGCCTCTGCTTTCACATCTGTATAGAGTTTCCCCCTGTTTCCCGTGTTTTTTCTCCTGCTTTCAGGTTTATTGTTATCAAAAACATTTGATATGTTCCATTTGGTGAGTGGGTTGTGACTTGTGCGATGATAAGAAAGCTTTTAGAGTGTGGTTTCAATATTTGAAAGCTGTTTCCGGTGGGATATGTGGGTTTTCTATGGTACTGCCTTTTCTAAACTTCCTATGCCCAAGATATCGCCAAAGAGAGGTGCCCCAATGCTCTGCCCAAAGTCTCAATGGCAAAGATTATGCAAATTGTAGACCCACTCCATACCATACCCTACCCTACCCTACCCCAATCTTCTTTCAGTTTCCCCCATGGAGAATAATTCATTGGGCGGGCAGACGCCCTCGACAATTTGCCATCCTCTAAATTATATTTGACATTTAATAATAAATGTTGATTGTGCACACTCCTCTCCCCCCTCTCACCCTCTCTCTTCCTCCACCCACATAGTTTTCATGTGCTTCATTTTTATGGGGATTCTTTTTGCTTTTTTTTGGCTGCCATTTGTCATTCATTATTTATTATATTGCGAAGAAATTCCAGTTTTTAGCGCCTTAATTAGCAGATTTCTTTTCTTGTCTTGTTTTTGCTTTTGTTTTTATTGTGCGTGTGGCAGGCAGAAGTTCTAATTTATATGCTCTTTCATGGTTCAATTAACATTTTCGAGTGCAAGTCATTGGCCACACCATATGGTAATATTCATACACAATGTACGAGGGGAGGGGAGGGAGGGGGAAGGTCATTGTATCGTGTCCATTGAAATGCTTTGCTTTGCCTTGCCTTTCGAAAATAAGCTGTATTAAACGCACATAAACCAGGTTATTGAATGACTAAGAAGCCGCTTTTCGCTTTTCGGCTGTCGGTTGTCGGTTTTCTTGTTACCAACCACCACATTGCCGACAGCAGGTACTAACGGGGGCTTAATATGTATTATTATGATTAATCATCATCGTTGGGGCCGCCAGAAATACTTACAGCAACGCCAAATAGATTCGCTTTGGTTTCCACGCCCTCGGGTCAAAGTCAAAGCAAAAGAAACAACAAAAGAATATGGAAAAAAGTTAATATTTCCAGGCGCTTTTTGCTTTGCTTCAGGGCAATTAATGATTTTATTTCTTTATGTTACTCATATTCCAAGTGTGGGCATTGCCAAATTAGGAAAAATTAAACTCGAAAATATTCTATTTATTGGGTATTGATATCCAAAACGTGTGTACGAAGATTGAAGCTAAAGCTGGGGTCGGCACACATATTTGCACATGTTGTTAGTGTATGAGCAGCAGTGCACTATGCACTATAAGATAGGGGGCTGGTTTAAAGAATCCAATAAAGCAAAGATTAAACCAAAACGCGTGCCATTTAGCAGCCACAAACAAAGTCAACAAATATGCAGTAGAATATCCAAGAGGAGATCCCAAATGATGCAAGAGTCGCCTCGCAGATCCAATGTACATAAACAGCAGGCGAAAAAAGGGAACCAACAGAAAACGAAAAACAAAGCTAGGTTCGGGTAAACCGACCCCTGAATGCCCTACGTTGAAAAGAAAATGGATCGAAAGACCACAAAAACTAGAATGAAGAGAGAGGGAGAGTCCTTCCCTTAGAGGAACACCCCCACATCAAACCACTATGCATATCCAAACCTCATCTAAAACGAAATATACCCTAGAAGTAAGTAAGTAGGGCATCAGATCACGACCATATGGCGCTGGGTCGTCGTCGCCTTGGCAATGTGACAAAATGCAAATGCGTTGTGTCGTCGTCACCGTCGTCGCTTTGGATTTGGCTCGACTCTCAGCACCAGACCACCAGCTCTCCTCCCTCCCCTCCCGCTCATCCTTCCTTCCTGCCTACCCAGCGGCGACGACGAGGGCTAACGGTAAGCTGACAGAGAGCTGCATAAAAACTGTTTTTCTGCTCTTGATTAAATACACACATGCACGTGCACACCACAAGCACGCAAGCAAATAATATACACTGGGCAGGCAGGACAGGAGGAAAATCGCAGAAAAAAAAGAGCGCGCCAGAAGAAGAAAATCAATAATTTCGTGTGTTTTGTTTTGTGCCACCAAAAATTATGTACCGTGCCCCACAAAGGGGAGTGAAATTGGAGCACTACTGCGATGGCATGGCATGGCCTAGCCTGGTGTTTGTGAATTTGAATGATGTATTTCCAGCGGGACTCACCTGTGATTGAATCTCGCCTCCCGAGTCGGGGAATAACTCTTTTCTGAACTGAAGTTTTAAAGTTGAAGTGAAGTTTTGAGGCCACCGCACACACACACGGACACACACACACGCCGCAGCACAAGCCTTAAAAGCAATTTAAAAATATTTTTGTTGGCTGCCCGAAACGAAATGCGAAAAAAACTACAAGTACAAAAGGCAAATAAATGAAACTCCAAACTTCAGGTCGACTCTCGGGTAGAGTGATTACACAACGCCAACAAAATACAAAAACTTTACGAGTCGAAGTTTTTTGTATTTTTTTTCTCTTTTTTGGAGGGGCAACGTAGTGGAGTAGGCTTTAACTTGGATTTTTTTTGGCTGCTGCTGCTCTCCAGGCCTGAGGCAGGGCTCACATGGTTTATTTTAGTATTAATTAGAATATTTGTTGGTGTTTGTTAGAACTGCCAACCGGAGTTTTGCCAGAGATTTACAGCAAAAACACACAAATGGCCAACACGCACACACACACACACACACAACCGCGGCCGTCAATAGAGAGAGAGAGAGATTGAAAGCGAAGCGACGTGGAGCACGGCGCACCAGCAACTGGAGCTGCGACTAGACCGCCAGCCGAGACCGAATATTGGGGAACCGAACCGAGGAAACGCAGTCGACCTCGACGCCTGGCGTTCGTTTGGAGCCCGCAACAGAGCGGGAAAGAGAGAGAATCGAAAAGAGTAAGAGAGAGAGAGAGAGAAACCGCTTGGGGGGGTTGGTGCTTTTGAAATTGTAAACCTTTTTTGCCCTGAAGCTTCTGCCACCACAAAACGGTACATTGAAAGCGTAAAAGCGAATGACAAACGCACAGCTGTTCCGTGAAAAGCTGCAGGGCTGCCAATCTGCTGTATAAGGCGCCAAATTTGAATTCAAGAACTTTCGCAATATTATTTGCTTTCTTTTATTATTTCTATTACTATTTTATTGCGAAATGTTTTGCCAAAAGTTGTAACAAAGTTTTAAGTAATTTTAAGTAATTTCCATTGAACCTTGTGGTGCTCTCTGCTGGCAAACGCCAATATCTAATGTTTATAAAGACAATATTATACCTCTTCTTGGCCAAAAATGTGTAGTCGAAGGGACTGTAAATTTATGACTGCCATGGGTTATGCCCCAGCTTGTTATCCTCCACATTAACGATATCCCCCAGACGAACAGGACCCTTAACCTTTTGCAGGAATTGAATGCGTGGATAAGAGAGCAGCTCCACGCGGACTTCAGTTAGTAAACCACGCGCACCAATGCGTCCCAAGATCTTGACAACGCGGCCCTTAGTTGGAATCGACTCCATGACAGGATTGTAATAGATACTCAACAGATAGAGACGAATCGAGAGGAGTAACAATGATATTTTGAGCATGGATTTCTAGATTTAGTTTTGAACAGTTTCAAACTTTCCCCTGAGGAGGACATCCCTCATTATGGTCGCAAGTTCTTCGTTCTTCTGGGCACGCATCTCATCGATGAGGGACTCCTTGAAGCCGGGATCCTTTGCCGGATCCTGTTGCAGCTGCTTCTCCAGCGGCAGTTGGGGGACTGCAACCCCGAAGGTGGCTCCTATCCTCTCCACACTCTGCACTCCCGTGTCGCCGATTCTCGACCAACTGTCGGTGCCAAACCAGATGGACAGCGGCTCGTTGTGGTCCGTCACGTGAGACCGAAAGGGATGACTGGGCGAGCCAAAGCCCATGTGACTGATGGTGTCCCGCAGGACCTTCGAGAGCTTGGGCACCTTCTGCGAGTAGAAGAGCAACGCCCCACCTATGTGATGAGCCATGGAGCGCAGGCAGCGGCAGATGGCCTTCTTTAAAGACGGATCAAGAGTCACGAACATATCGTACTTTCCACCTACAATCACCACGGGAAAGGGCAGAGGCTCTAGGGTTCCCAGATCCTCCTTGTTCTGCTGCCCCACTCGCTCGATGGTCCGCTGTTCCAGGGTTTCTCTCAGCTCTGGTGTCATTCGGGCCAACAGCTCTTGAGATGTGTCCCTCAGGCACTTGTAGGCGCACTCCAGATCTGTCCAGAATCGCTGCGGCTGCGACAGATCCACCATAATGAAGACCGCCAGCTGTTGGAGACCGTGTGTCCGCATGGGCACTTCCAGCAGCTGATCGGCATTGTCCAGCGAGCCCAGCTCCCACACGTTCATGACCTGAGGCGTCCTTCCGCTGCCGATACGGCGACCAAAGCTGTACTCCAGCGCCAAGGTAGGACGCGTTGTGTGCTCTTCCCGATCGAAGAACTTGTTGATGGCCGTAGACTTTCCCTATTAAAACGAGAAGGTGTATAGATTTTCCATTTCCCAAGAGGCATGCCCCCATCTCCCTTTCCCTTACCACACACTTGCTGCCCAGCACCAGTAGTGTCCTCTCCTTGGGCATGGAGGTGGCCTCCAGTTGCCGCAGTCGCTGCTGTTCTTCTGCCAAACGGCCGGCAATGTCCTGGATGCTGGGCGTGGCATTATCGCCGCCTTCAGTGTTCTTTTCAAACATTCGCAGGATACGTTTGTGCCAACTGTGAAAGATTTGCGGCAAGCGCATTGCATGGAAAAAATAAGACTAAAAGCAATGCGCTTTGTTTTGGCATTTTGTTTTTTAAATTTTGTTGTCCTGGCAACAAATGCACTGATCTGGCAACGCCCAAAGGAGCCCCTTGTGAATGGCAGAAAGTAACCGTTAGCCGGCAATATTTAAAGTTGAAATGTGCGCCCGTTCAGAGCGAATTATTAACATTCCCCTACTATTTATTTGATTACTAACTATAGTATGTGTTTAATCATAATCATTCCATTCTTCAACTTTAATCTTAATTATTACAAAAAGTGCAAAATCCTTTCTGCGTTTTCGGGCGGAACATAAAATTAGGACTCAATATACAATTGCAAAACAAAATATAGTACATACGTGGATTAAGGATTAGAGAACACGATAAAACAAGGATAACGTAGAAAAGGTATCCAATCCATGGGCATAACAAACAATGAAGCTGATGCTTTGTGGTGTGGGAATACTTCAGTAGATCCAGATCTCCTCGAGGATCCCGTTGTCCAGCTGTGCCGCTGGCAGGGCCTTCAGCGTGCGCAACGTCTCCATGTAGAACGTGAGCTCTGAGGTGACTACGCCGTGCTGCGGCCCCCCGTTGTTGTTGATGTTTAGCTTGAGCAGCTGCTCTCTCAGGCGATCCTTGAAGTTGCGATGCATCACGCCGTAGATCTCGTGGATCTGCGCCTCGGGCAGGACCCCGGCAATGGCCTCGTGCAGCTTCACCAGATGCCGCGAGATGTGTCGGAAGGTCTGCGAGGGAATGGGCGGACGGGCCTCCCAGGCCTCCAGCTGCGCGGCCACGCGCTCTGAGACGATGCCGTGGATCTTGCTTTCGATCTCCTTGATGTGGCCCTGATAGTCGCGTTCAATGGCCTCGTAGCCGCTCATCGAATGGAAGTGCTCCTTGAGGCGCGGCAGCAGCCACAGGACCAGCTGCAGGGCCCGCGATACCAACGCCAGATTGGTGCTAGTGATCGTCTTTAGTCCGGCCACACGCATGGCTCCCGCTCCGATGATTAGCTGACAGCTGCGGGAGTTGAAGCAGCGCAAGAGATCCACCACGTTCCTCGAATGATAGCTGGCGAGGAGTGGCAGACGATGGGCACTGGCCCCGTATTCGTACAGCATTTGGATAAGCATCAGGGAGGCACTGACCAAGGCATACGGCTGCTTGCCCTCCAGCAGCAGCACGGGATTACCTACTCCGTTGCTGATGAGCGAACCCTCGGGTTTGGCATAGTCCCCCGAGGACATGCGCTCGATGATGCGCTGGAATTCGTGGGGGATGTCCACCTGGCGCCATCTCTCTTGGTCGAGGAGCAGCGAGAGTTTATGCTTGTGCTCGGAATGGAAACGCTGGGCGTAGCGTGAGGCCTGCACCTTGAGCGCCAGCTGCAGGGGAACGCTGGTCACGCCACAAATGCTCTTCGTGGTCTCGCTGAACTGCTCGACGATGTCCGACAGCTGGGCGAGCTCCTGCTCGCTGGCCGAACTCCGTTCGAGGCTCTGCGGCGATACGATGTTGGCACAGCGCTCGTGGCAGTAGTGACAGACGGCCTGCAGGAGCAGCTGAAGCTGGGACCGCAGCTGCTCGTGATGACTGGCGCTCAGGAAGGCCTCCGAATCGATCAGATTGACGGTGTCCTGGGCCCCGACGGCAGCATCGGCTGTCTGCTGCATTATCCCTACCACAGCCTTGATCCGCTCCAGAATGGAGCTCAAAGCCTGACTGGAACGCTGCAGCAGGGCGATCCATTCGGGAAGGGTCAGTTCCAGGGCCTGTTCTCCCGCGCCCGTGAGACTGATCTCCTGGTCGCTGTCGCTGCGCGAAAGGACCTCGATGAGCAGCTGCTTGATGATGGCCCGAATGGTGGCGATGGCCTCCTGCTGGTACGACTGGACAAAGGAGAAATTCTGCTTTCGCAGCAGCCCCATCACAATGGCCACCAGCTTATCTTCCTCCGCGCACACGCTGTCCGTCTCCAGCAGGCCCTCGGGGGTGAGGGGTCTGTTGAGGTCGGAGGCGGCATACCGCTCGAATTCCGTGGTCAGCATCTTGTCGATCAGCTTCTCCATCTCGCTGAGCTGCATGGGCAGATGCTTGAAGCAATGCACGCCCAGCAGTTCCGCGGACAGTATCTCCTGCGTCGTGCCAATGAGGTCCAGTGCGGCCACATAGTCCTGTGTCCCGAGAAGCAGCTGGAGCATCGGCTGCGTCTTGTGCACCGTGGCCATCAATCGGAGCTTGTCGAGGGTTAAATTGTAGTGCTGCCGCCGCTTCGCATAGCGCAGGACCTTAAAGCTATCAACCACGGAGCTGTTGTGCAGCTGTGCGAGGGCCGAACGAAGCTGTCGCACCTGCTCGGCCGCCTGCTCCATCTCCGCCAGGATGGCGTGCTGCGTGGTCATGGCATGGAAGAAGGCCGCGGACTTTTGGGACACCTGCTGTGCTATCTTCACCTCAACGACGTCCAGATACTGACTCAGCTGCTCCTGCAGCTGCCTTCCCGTTTGTTGGTGCGTCGCAGGACTCGACTCCGAGGATTGCATGAGGTCCGGAAACACCTGCTTGAAGGTGGGGGCATGATGGAGCTGCAGCTGCGACTTGAGGAATATATCCGGCACAGAGCTCAAATGCGTGGGACTGCCGATGGATCCTGCTGCTCCTCCCGTTCCATTCTCCTGCGGTAAGTCTCGCTCCAGCTGCTGCTGGCGTCGCTCGTGCCAGCGATAGCGCTTCCCAATGCTACCCAAGTACACCGCAAAGTCTGCATGGGTGATGTCCGGCAGCCTGGAGGATGCTGGTACTTGCGTGCGCTCCACAAACTGCTCGCCCCACTTTTTGGTAAACAGATTGCTCTGCTTGCCACGCGAGGGATCGTTGAGGACGGCCGGCAGGTTCTGGGCCGCCGAATAGACGCCCCACTCGGGCGGTATCTCGCGGGTGAGCTGATTCACGTGATACTTGGCCACATGGGCGTCGTAGTCCCGATCCGAGACGCCGTCCAGCGGCAATGAGGCACACACTCCGTTGAAGCCATAGCGGCAGACGAAAGAACCGCCTTCCCTCGTGCAGTGACGATTCCGCAGGTGACTAAAATGAATACATTACTCATTCAATCGATTGATTGTACACTTATCTGATCGATACGCACCTGACAAACTCTTGTATACTCTTGAAATGCTCTCTTGTGCAGTAGTAGCAGCTCTGCCAGCTGGCTGCAGTTGCTCCGATTCCTGTGCCGCTGGCTGTGGAGAGCTTCCTACTGACCTGCTGCCCTGGCAACGTCCCTGTTCCTGGCTCAGCATCTCCCTGGGTTCTCGTTGTGGCCATAACACATGCTTTGTGCCCAAATCTCCCGCCGTATGGTCTGTTGCCTCTGCCTGCTGTGGCTTCCTCCGCCACTCAATCGTTGACGTGTTATGTCAATATTTGCTTTCTGCCTGTTTCGTGTCGTCCATTAAAGCCAAATGTTGCATTTTGGGCCCTGTCCCTTGGCTCCACTCTCATTGGCTATAAACGAGGGATGGCTCTGGCATATTTATCCTTGATTTTAAGTGGTTTTATTGTGGCTGCAGTTCTCTTAATTGAGCAATTTGTAAATGGAACAATATTTTGATGACGTACTGCAGTGTTGGAAAGCGCAGCGAGTGGCAATGACATACGTTCAGGCGTACACGTTCAAGCGTGCATGATGGAGTATGATTAATGATGGGGATAATATATTTTGGTGATTTGCGGTATTTCAACACTTTTTATTGATTATATATTCAAAATATTAGATATCTTCAGCAATTATTTTGACACTTCATGATTTTATATTAAATTTTATGATTTTTACTCTAAATTAAAAAAAACAATTTCCGTCATTAATAACTTAAATTTCCATATAAAGTATTTGACTGATACGAAAAATTGTAACTAATGGTTTATGGTAATTTGCAATTACCCCGCAATCAGAGGTTAAACAATTAAATATTGTTAACATACGAATAAGTATCAAATAGTTATAAAAAAAGAAAGTGAGGCATTTTTAAAAATTTGTGCTCATCATCCAACCGTCACGCAAGGCACAACAAATTCCGTGCGTGATTAACGTGTGTAGTACGCCACATTCCAGCTAACAAACGTTGTACAGCACTATCAGCTGTATAACTGAAATCCACAAAAGAAAAAAACAGCCGCAACCCGGCAGTTCGCCGGTTTTTTAAATCGTAGATCAAGAAAATAATATAAATTCGAGAAAATATATTTGCCGAATCCTGGCCATGCGGTTGGCACGCCGTTATATCATTTGCACCACGTGCCTGATACTCGTGTGGTTGCTGGTGCATTTCGTCTTTTGGGACTTACTGGAGCAAATTGATATTCAAAGATCGAAATCCTCGGCGCCCATTGAACTGCTGTGGTGGTCGCATAACATGGACTGGGTGTACGACGAGGTGCGACATTGCGGCGTCTTCGAGTGCCGCGTAACAAACAAACGACAGCGATTGCGCTCTGCGCGGGTTAGTCCAACAATTATCGCCCATCCGGTGGCTGGGCTGCTGTGATAAGCAGGCAGAGAGAGATTCATTATTACTAATTTTTCAGGCTGTTCTCTTCTATGGATCGGCTCTAAAGACGGGAGACTTTCCCCTGCCACGCAGCTCCCGCCACTCGTGGGCTCTGCTGCACGAGGAGTCGCCCAAAAATGTGGCCTACGCTCCCTTTGATGACTTCCTGCAGCATTTCAACTTCACCTCCACCTTTAGCCGCTACAGTGATCTCCCGCTCACGACCCACTGGCTGCCCAGTGCCCACGACCTCACCTCGATGGACTACACAATGTCGTTCGATTGGAAGTCCTCGAATCTGAACAGGCCCTCGCCATCGGTGGTGTTCTTGAGCAGCGACTGCAACACCATGTCCGGCCGCGAGGACTATGTGAAGGAGCTGATGCAACACATCAATGTGGATTCGTTTGGGAGTTGCCTACGCAACAAAGATCTTCCTGCGAGGCAAGTACATTTGAAAACAAAGCTGGCCTGTTTCTGGGCGATTCATAAACATTTCAGACCATACGCCACAATCGTCTCAGTCTGTCAATCATATCGTCTGTCTATTTCAAGAATAATTTGTCTGAAAAAATATGGCATGGAGGAAGCGCTATAAAGATATGCCTTTTGCTGCTGCAAAAAAGAGGAAGGTGGATGCAGCTGGAGTTTCATCTTGGCGCGATACTAGTAGCACACGGGAGCAGGTGGGGCAGAGTAGCCAAATTGTAACCATTGCCCAAGTGCAGTCTGCACCTATAACCCAGGAACCGATCACAGCTGTTGAGAGCAAGTCCTTGGTAGCCAACATCGCGCTTGATTCTTCGCCTGTTTCGAGTGAAGATGAAGTTTCGAATGAGGATGAACAGAGTACACAAAATGTAACTCTTGCCCAAGTGCACTCTGAACCGATCGAAGCTCTTGAAAACGAGTCCATGGAAGCCAACATCGCGCTTGAATCTTGGTCTTTTTCAAGTGATGAGCATGAACAGAGTACACAAATTGTAACCATTGCCCAAGTGCACTCTGAACCGATCTTTGATCTTGAGAGCGAGTCCATAGAATCCAACATAGCGCTTGAATCTTGGTCTTTTTCAAGTGATGAGGATGAACAGAGTACACAAATTGTAACTATTGCCCAAGTGCACTCTGTACCGATCGAAGCTCTTGAGAGCGAGTCCTTGGAAGCCAACATCGCGCTTGAATCTTCGCCTGTTTTGAGTGATGAGGATGGGCAGTCCATGGAATCCAACATCGCGCCATATCCTTCGCCTGTTTCGACTGATGAGAATGGGCAGAGTACACAAATTGTAACCATTGCCCAAGTGCACTCTGAACCGATCTTTGATCTTGAGAGCGAGTCCATAGAATCCAACATAGCGCTTGAATCTTCGTCTTTTTCGAGTGATGAGTATGGGCAGAGTACACAAATTGTAACCATTGCCCAAGTGCACTCTGAACCGATCTTAGCTCTTGAGAGCGAGTCCTTGGAAGCCAACATCGCGCTTAATTCTTCGCCTGTTTTGACTGATAAGGATGGGCAGCGTCCGTTAAAACGTCGTCGTCTTGAGCCTATACACAAGTGCAATTGTAAGAAGTGCATAAAATGCCTGGAAATTATAATCCAGAACAAGCTTTTAAAGGATTGCCTTGCCCACTTTGAGGGGCCCACAAGATAGCGATGATGAATCAGTTTAAAATTCATTTTCATTCATTCACAAAACACCAAACACAAACCATTAAGACATATTCTTCAAAATTTAATCGCTTCGTTATCGTTTGCAGCCTGCAAAAGGATTTTCTGAACAATCTGTATTCGCCGGAACTGCTGCGCTTTCTCTCAGGATACAAATTCATGATTGCCATCGAGAATGCTGTCTGCGAAGACTACATCACCGAAAAGTTCTGGCGTCCCTTGGTTATGGGCGTGATTCCCATATACTTTGGTTCTCCAAGCATTAAAGTGAGTACAAGGAGTCCGTTCGTAAAGATCCTATACTACATATATATCCTCTGTGAAAATCTCTTCAGGACTGGCTGCCGCAAAACAAATCTGCAATATTTGTCAACGACTTTCCCAATGCCGCAGCCTTGGGGAGCTATCTGATGGAGTTGGCCGATAACAAAACCGAATATGACTCGTTTCGCGGTCACAAACTGAATCGCAAACGCCCGATACAAAACGAAATGCTACTCCACAATTTGATCACCTATCCGTATCACTCGGGCGGCGATGATGACATCTTCAAGACCTTCGAATGTGCAGTCTGCAAGTACGCGACGTATCGTAGGCCCATGAGGCGTGCAAATGCGCGTCACTACAACTGCCCTTTGGTGCCGATCTATGCGCCGCTGGCGAGCAAGAAGGAGCCGGAGAGTGCGGTCGACTGGCGTTCGTCGATGGTGGTGGGACAGTGCCAGGCCCACATACTGGACAGTTTCTTCCGGTCGAATAAACCCTACAGCGAGGCGGACTTTGAGGCAGAACTCGATCGCAGGATGAACGACGATCGCTTTAAGACTGCGCTTATTTTGGCTCACAAAATGACAACAAACACGAGTGAAACATTTGTTTGAAAATGGCTGTTACATATAGATTGAATTACCATCGCTACGTAGCTTTAAGATTACCGAATATGTGATAAACCAAACAATAAATGAAGCATCCAAGATGCTGAAGTATCTCTTAATCTGTAACAAAACACAAGCCATTAAGACATTCATCAAAATCAATTCAAGTTCATTCAAGTTATCGCTTCGTTATTGTTTGCAGCCTGCAAGAGGATTTTCTGAACAATCTGTATTCGCTTTCTCTTCTAATGTATCTGTTAAGTATATTTTGATTGAATCGTTATAGAAATGCGCAATGTATGTGATATATATAACATTAAATGAAGCATCCAAGATGCTGTATTAATCTGTATAACTGCTCTGATATAAATGATGATGATTGTATTGTCAAGATCTTAAAATGTGATGTATTAATTCCTTAGTTTCTTAAAATACCAAAATAATTTGCTTTGCTCTGCGGAAGGCGTAGCAAAGACATTTGGCTCTCCTTCCGGTAGTAGGACATCCTCGGTTCGCTGGCAATCCTTTGTGGCATCTTCTTCCTCGACCTGCTGTTCTGGTTTCTTCTCTGTAGCGGCTTCTTCATCCTTCTGCTGCTGCTGAAGAGCTGCCTTTTCCTTCTCCTTCTTCTGAAGAGCTGCCTGCTCCTGCTGCTGAAGAGCTGCCTCCTCCTGCTGCTCCTGCTGCTGAAGAGCTGCCTCCTCTTGCTGCCTCTGCTGCTGAAGAGCTGCCTCCTCCTGCTGCTCCTGCTGCTGAAGAGCTGCCTCCTCCTGGTGCTGCAGAGCCTCTTCAGCAGGCTGTTCGGCCTCCTGATTCGACAAAAGGCGACCGCACATCAAACAATAGCCGGTGTACTGGGGATCGTGTGTCCGGCCCAGACGTTGCAGCTCTCTGATGATCACCGTCGTGTGCAAGGGCGGAACGGGGCAAGAGATCACCAGTTCGGAGTCGGAGAGCGGACCATGCAATTCGCACGTGTGCGGTTCGTAGGGAGCCTTTGCGATGTCCTTGCGCGTCTTTCGGGCCACGGGCTGACGCTTGCATGCGGGGCGTGGACGCTTGCGACGATTACCAACCGCTTGCGACTTGGCTGCGGGGCGGGGAAGTTTCCTAATCCTCTTGCGGGAAGCCAGAGATTTGGGTTTGCATTTTGGCTTACGGATTGGCCGTCGCGCTGCAGCGAGGTTGAGTGTGGAAAACGGCCACGTCGAATGCGGAACTAGGCGTCCCCCGAGATCCTTGCATCTGACTTCCATTTCAACGCCATCAACCTGCCAAAAATGCTCAAATCCAGCGCTTGGAGAGCTCCCCGAAGTGAGATCTCTGCTGTTCCCAGAGGAATCGCACTGCTGGCTCTCAGATGCCATCGTCAAATTTTGTAAAAATATTTATTTTTGTAAAATTTAAAAACTTGCTTAAAAGTTTTGTAAAACTTGGATAAATTTTAAAAAGTTTCGTAAAATTTGGGAAACTTAACTGTGTGCTTATGTCGGCGTACGATAGAATAATGAGGAACACATCCTTTTGCTTTGATATTATTTGAAATGGCCTGCTTTGTCCTGGAAAAGTATGAGTAAGTGTTCAAGTATAGCTGAAATCAGGTGTTTCTTCCTTCAAAGTTCTCGAATATCAATAGAAAATGCTTTATTTTTGCGCTCTCAAACACAGCAAAGAGTATCTGGTATTGTGCTCTACATCTGCCAGTGTGTCGGGGGCATCACCTCCTTGAGTTGTCCCATATTGACGATCCACATGCTGCCGTTCTTCATCATCTCCATGGCCTTGATCATCTGCATGGCCGCCTCCTCTGGCATTTGGTGCTTGGCGCTCTCGATGGCCTCCACCATCGATTCGGAGTGGTGCCAGGTGACGTTCTCGCGCAGATTGGCCATCATCTCGGTGTTGGTGAGACCCGGACACATGGCCATGAACATGACACCGGTCTTCTGGTAGATGACCTTGTCGCCCATCGAGCGTGTGAACCCAAGGACGCCATGCTTGGCAGCCGCATACACGGCAAAGGTGGGGGCAGGCTCCAGTCCGTAGACCGAGGACAGATTGATCACCATGCCGCCCATGCCCATCTGGGTCTTGTCCATGTAGGGCATGGCCATCATAGTCATCATTATCATGCCAGTCTGTAGAAAAGAACCGAGATTAGAGGGGGGAGGCATTCGATTGCGCGTCCATTTGTTACCAGATTCATGCCCATTGTCGTCTCCACATCCTTGTCCAGAAGCACATCCTCGCCATTGATCAGGACATCGATGTGTCCCATCATCTGTCCCATTTTGAGCATCGCCTGCTCAATGGACACCTTGTCCATGAGATTCATCTGCATGAAGACCACCTTCACGGCGGGATTCTCGGCCTGCAGCTTCTTTATCATCTCCACATTCTCCATGCGGTGCATGATGCCGATCGTCTTGATCTTCTTCTGCATCAGCTGCCACATCATCTGCCACCCAATGCCAGTGAAGCTGCCAGCATAGACCACATTCTTGCCCGTCCAGTCGAACATTTTTGCAATTGGATTTTTGGGTTTTCGAGTATTACGGAGTAGTGGAAATGGGAGGACTCAAACCGAGTGTTCTGTCTGACTGGCAGGCAGAGCTGGAGGCACGTCTTATATACACATAATGGGTCATCCAGATCGCCTCCAGATGTCCAGAGCGCATCTCTCTGCAGCGAGATTACTTTGTTTGTTTTTCGAAATGCAATCTGTATACCGATGGCCGATGGCCGATCGGGGGGGTCAGCGGTGTTAAAGATCCCTGCATTTGTTGATACCCCAATTCGGGGTGACGTCTCGTCTGCAGCTCGAAGGTCCAGCTGTTGCCAGTGGCCGCCGCCAGATAAGATCGCTATCAGCCTTGAGGTCGTTGCCGTTGGGTTACCACCTGACAGACAATGTATGCCCCATATGGTGATATATTTCTTATTATAAATCCAAAGAAATATTTGGCAATATTTGGGGAAAGTTTCGTCAGACTTGCGGGTATATTTTTGGGTTGTATTCTACTCTAATGATACTCTAACTGAGGCACAACGAATGGGTTTCACTTTTTCTTTAAAAACTTGAGGAAATATAAGAGATGATCTGAGAGATGATCTCTAAACGATCCTTGAAAACATATTCAACTAAACCATAGAGAAAGGGAAGATCTACATCTACGCCCCTACATCTACAGATCTACATCTACATATCTACATTTAGACATCTACATTTCTTAAAGAAATCTTAGAGACAATGATTGTAAACGCTCCTGGAAAGCATATATCTTTAAAAGTAGAGAAAATACCTTTAAATGAAAAACTTGTATCTTTCTTATATAATTGTTATAGTTTATAATAAGTATAAGTATTTTCTTAGACAATCACAGATGCTTAGATGCTACGATGAGGCTACGATATGACTATGGAAAATATTTACAAATGATCTCAAATAAGAATCAAAGTAGTTCTTGTCCTCCCAATAAATAATCTCTGAATTTCGCTTGGCAAGTACGGATTGTCCTTCTCGGTACTTCTCAGTGTCCGAATCTCAGGAGAAGTAAACTAAAGATCAAAGCCATTATCGTAGAATTGGCTGGCAATCCGCTTGCTCCTCCATCGGAGTCCTGAGCAGCTGTTGTTGTGGGTCTGCTGGTGCCCTCAGTGGTTTCGTCCTCATCGGCTCGCAAGTCCGGATTGTAGTCGCCGCAGGTGGGAAAGTGCTTGGGCACGGGCACCATTTGGTCATCGTCTCCCACCTTGAAGACCAGCGCCATGCCGATCTCCGCGTGGAACTCGATGTGACAGTGGAAGAGCCAGTAGCCAGGATTGTAGGCCTCAAAGCGGATGATGGTATAGCCTCCGTCCGGAATGGTCACAGTATCCTTGACGGGAGGATTCACAAAGTTCCGTTTGAGCAAATTGAAACGATCAAGGGATTTGACCTAAGGAAAACGAAAGAGAAGTTAGGGATTTTCCCAGGGGAATTCTTGGGGGAAATTCTCACCATTTCAATGGTGACATTCTCGCCCAATCTCTCCAGAGCCAGGACCCGGAAGGCATTGCCATGCAGGTGGAACGGGTGATTCGCATAGTACTGGAAGCCCTCATCCACAATGATCAGCTCCACGACGGCATTCAGGGGCACTTGCAGCACGTGGTGGCACTTGCAGAACTCTGTCCGGCAGTCGATGCCCTGCTCCTCGAGACTCGTCTCGTTGCAGAAGTCCGAGTCGCTCAGCTGCTTGCGAGATGGCAGCAGCGCCAGCGATGGGAACTTCAGCGTGATGTGATTCAGTTGCGGCGTGTACAGGCGATTCGATTGGGTCATGTTCATGTCCATGGCATAGAGATCCTTGTCGTGGAATTCCGGATTGTTCTTGGCATAGAAGTCGTAGTACACAAAGAACTTGAAGTCTGCCTCCGGTTCGAGGGTATCGTGATCGATGCCCGGCACTTGATCGTAGATGGGTAGAGCCCTCATCTCTGCCACTGTCTTGGTGTCGGGGTAGCCCGGACCACGGTTCATCACATTCAGCTCGATGCCCTCCGCCTTGTGGGCGTAGCTGAGCTCCGCGCTGGGCTCCTCATCGGGGGCGCCCTCGTACCGCAGGATGGCCACCTGGAAGGCGGAGGTAAAGACTTCGCTGCAGTCCATCAGTCCCTTGAGGCGCACCCAGTAGTTGCCCACCTCCTGGTCGGCATGCAGCACGAAGTCGAAGCGTTCTCCGGCATAGGTCACAATGGAACCCACTTCCATGGCCTCGATGTCGAAGCCATCCGAATTGATGGCCGTGAGATTGTGTTTATCCACAGACACGACAATCGGACAATTGAGATACTCGGCATTGATGATCCTGAAGCGATAGCGAAAGCCCCGCTGCACATTGTACACCTGATGGGGCACCAGTTCCAGGGGGATCTCGTTGAGGTTGCCGCGCTTCTTCCGCGATAGTTTCTCTGCAACGGGCACCGGAAAGAGTCGCGTGGTGTTGGTCTTTGCCAGACGAGCCGACCGTGGCAGGGTCTGGACCACATCCACCTCTGACTTGGGCAGCGGGTCCAGGGGTTTCGTGCTCGTCGTCTTTCCTCTGGCCAACTGATGATTCTGCTTGGCCTCCGCCCAGATGCGATTGTAGTAGCGTCCCCTGCCATTTATCAGCAGATTGTGGGGCTTGTTGTCCCCTCGCGAGTGATGATGACTCGCGAAGATGCTGGCCCCCGGCTCGTGGATCCAGTCCTGGACAATCATCACATGCTCGCTGAGGTCCAGGTCGTACAGTCGGCCATGGGGCTCTGCACTCTTGGGCTTTCGGATGATCAGAGCTCCAAAGACCCCATCGCCCCGTTGCATTCCCGTGTGCGAGTGCCAAAAGTGAGTGCCCGATAGATCCGCAGGGAAACTGTAACGAAATGTAGCATGTGGCGTGATGGGGCACTGGGTGATGTGCGGCACGCCGTCCATGTACGGCGTGTCCTTCTGGTGCAGGCCGTGCCAGTGGATGGAGGTGCTCTCGCCGAGCATACTGTTCTTCACATCCACCACGATCTGATCGCCCTCGCAGACCTCTATCGCGGGTCCGGGCATCATGCGATTCACGACGGTAATGCCTCGCTCCAGGCCATCCCCCATGATGCAGTGGGGCCGCGAGCAATCCGTCAGATTGCGGGGACAATCGTAGCAGGCCTTCGCAAAGGTCTGATACCATTCCACCACAAAGGTGTAGCGACAGGTCATGGGTTCGGCCCCCGCCTGACAGTCGCGGCGACAGGGATGCTTGCGGTACCATTCCTCTGTCCAAATGTCATCCGTCTGATCCCCTTCGTCCAGCTCCTCGACTCGAGCGGATTTCAGGGGTCGACAGAAGGGACAGCAGTTCCTGAGCTCCACCCTGGAGGCGGGACATTCCTCCTCGAGGGGCGGACAGTTGCGCTGGTAGGTGTTGACTATGATCTGGCCACTGTCCAGGCGACCGCACTCGAGGAGCGTGCAATCGGCATCGTTGTGCCAGGACTCGCCCACCGCATACAGGGTGTTATTGTGCTGGCAATGGGTGCGCACACACTCGCCACAACAGCTGCCATGGGTTTTGCGTAGCTCCGAGCCCTAAGGATACATCAGATATAGATATATAGTATGCTATATACCATAAGTACCTACCACTTCGCAGTAGAACTCATTGCAATCAACTTGGGTGACCACAATATGGGCCTGCGGATCCTTGGCCACTCCGGCGGCACAGGAGTACACCAGACAGGGATCCTGGGAGGCAAACCACACGGCGCCCAGCTCTCTGCGGTATGTGACGTTGTGCTCTTGGTACAAACAGAAAGTTTCACCTGAAATTTAGAGAAATTTCGCATTAAATCATAACGAAATTGAAGTGTTTTCCTCTCTCTCTCTCTCTCTCTCTCTCTCTCTGTCAAGGAAAAGAGAGGTATATGATATTGTTTGGCTCTGACAAACAATTGTTAAACACTCTAGCAAATATAATTCCATAAACCATGCGGCTATAAACAATGGCGAAAAGAACAATTAAAGACAAATGCAAACAATTTGAGAGCCGAGTCCCAAAAAAAAAAAACAGCACTCTTTTGTTGTCATATCACGCGCCAGAGATTCGTAATTTATGGTCTCATTTAATTGAATGCAGGATATATAATATACACACAAGTACAAGTACATACAAATCTCTGGATTTGTGCTTATTTATACTTATTATTTAGTGGCTAAATTCTCATTACACGTGCTTAATGCCTCAGGCTTCAGGGTTCTTTGAACTGCAGCGATTTTTGTGTATACAAAAGCGGGTTTAAAGACGCGTTTAAAGTGGTAACAAGCGGGGCTACAGTCCGAATATTGAGGCAGACTTTAGTTCCCACGAAAACTGGATTAAAATCATTAATGATTTATTGAAATAATGATATATTTGTGTGGTAATTAAGTTGATATCTCTTAAAGATATACATTCATTTATGCAAACATACTTTTGGGGTAATTATAGCCATAATTCTGAACCAATTTGGCCAAGAAATATTTAAGAATTTAAATTTGAAAGCAGTCGAAGCACATTTGGGCCGTTACTCTTATCCATGATACCCAGGGAATGTCTGTTACCGATGACAGATGCAACTTCCCAATAGACTATATAGATATATCGAGCCCTTCTATGTCGTCCGCCATTATTTATCGACCTGCAAGTCCCCAAGTGTCGCTGTCTTCTTGTTAAGATGACAGATGGAACTTCCCAATAGACTACTTATATAGATCTGCCTTTTTCCCAGCAATCTGTGATGATGCATCATCAACACCTGTCACTGGCTGAACAGCTGGTCCGGTTACCTGTTCCGACATTCGCATGTAGATTAAAGCACAGAACAGAACTCTAGACAGCTAAGAGGCGGCTCTGGAATGCTAATCGAAATGACATCAAGACCCGGATTGCGGATTGCGGGTCAGCTATACATAGGTATGGGTATGCCACCTGATCCGGTTACTGTCTATTGCAATTGGCAGGCCTTAACCGATCATTAAAGTACACTTTTCCCATGCCCTCCTCTACACTCTACCCTTTGCCGCACTTTGTGGAATGCGTAAGCATGAGCAAACCCCTATTTGTCGGTCGATATATGGACATATATAGTATTCCCGTAAGCATGACTATACACCCGTATTGTCGGTCGATATATGGACATATATGGTATTCCCATTCAAGTGCTTAGATAATCTACACAGACCCCGCCATAGACCTTAATCAATATGGGCCATAAAAACGGTTTAACTGTAAGCCAAAACAATGGGAAAACATGACCATAATCACGTTCTGATGGAAATTTAATCGTCCGATAAGTGTCGATAGGGAAATCTCAGTTAAAAAATACTCCCACATTAAAAACAAATTAAGTTTACGACAACATTTGACTGGAGATTACGAGGGAGGGAAAAGATAAGCCTCTGTCGATAGGGTTTCTAAGAATTAAGTAGTTTATGGGGTGTTAGAGTTTAGATTGCAATCAGAGATGGAATATTTTGCAATCTATGGGAATAAATAATACACATAAAAGGTTTATATTTCAACATTTAATGAAGCATTTCCCAGTAGGTACACCTGTCCAGTGGACTTGTTCTATTGAGTTTTCCGGTACCGGAACTCCTAGCAGGAAAACTGAGAATCTTAACACAAGAAGTAGGCTAGAAAATTTGCCCAACCTTTAGAGGCTTTCCCATAGGGTTTTCCAGACTTTCAAAAACTTTACTTTACTTCAAAGACCGGGGATTATTTATGAGAAAATCAACAGTTTTTGTCTTGGCATAAAATATGATTCCCTGTTTTCTGCTCTGCCACCCCACACATCCCCACATGAGCTGAGCCTCCCTACCATCCTGGTTGGGTTTTTCTTTTTATTTTATACATGTATGTTTTATTTTTTTTGTTTATTTAAAAGTGGAAAAGAAGAGCGTGCGCTGTCAGCAGCTGTTTGGCATATAAATTATTTTTGCGAGTGCTGCACGTAGCAGGCGGCTCCGCTCCGCTCTGCTCTGCTCCTCCGTTAGGCGCTGGCCTGGCCTGGCCTGGCTGTCTGTCAGTTAACCATTAAGGCCGCATTTATTGACTGCTTTTGTTGGGCTGTGTGAAGCTCTGGGCTCTTGGCTATGGGCTGCATCGTTTATTGGCTCGTTATGGCCATTATTATGATTGCCTGACTGTTTGCAGCCGCCGCATTTGTTTAAACCATCAACCATTTGGTTGATTATTTGCTGGACTTGCGCAAATTCACATGGCTCACAGGTCGTCGGGGGTAGGCGCTGAGTATTTTTAGCATGTGAGTGGCAATCATTATTTATCGCCGCACATTGTCTAAGGAAAATACTCTCGCACTTCCCCACAATCTCGTACATAGGCACGAGGCATACAATTTATTTAATGCTAATGCCCGCCATAATGTTGGCCAAGGTCGAAAACCAACCTGTTAATTGCCAACGCCGAAGCTTCTTACAGGTTTATACATACATTTCTTTTTACCCATTAGGCGCCGAGGGGGCAGGGTATGTTGTCTTAATGGAGATTGTAAGGGAAGGTAGTAATTACTACCCCATAAACTAGGCTTTCTGCTTTGATTGGATGTCTGTTGTCTACAAATCTACGTAAATAAAACTCCTTGTAGAGGTGTTTCTTTCAAAGTATATGACTTTTCTTTGGAGAACTATTCTCAAATAATTTTCTACTATTTTTCCAACCATAAAAACCATCCCAAAGGGTATCCTCTGGTCGTTATACGTCATCTTCCACTCACCTGCTGAAGCATTTACAGTTTGCAAGCCTGCTGTAACATTAACAGTTTGCAAGCCTCCTCTAACATTAACAGTTTGCAGGCCTGCTGTAACATTAACAGTTTGCGAGCCCGCTGTAACATTCACTGCTTGCACACCACTGGCCTGACTCACAAACTGTAGCATCACTGTTAGGGCATATGCCAGCAGCACTGTTAAGCCTCTGTTAGTCGCCCGCATGCTGTAGCATCTGCTGGTTGTTGTTTTTCTTGTTGCTGCTGCTGCTGCTGTGGCTGCTTCTGTTGCTGCTGCTGTCGGCAAACTCATTTTGTCATAATTATGGTTTACGTTTATTTAATTTGCGGTTATTGTTTTTCTTTCTATTGTGGCCGTCTTTTTTCCCTCCTATTTTTGTGGTAATTGTCTTTTATTGAACTTTTTTTCCCCTCTTTTGGGGGTAGGAATTATTGGAAACGTTTTGCGGAAGTTTTTGTTGATTTTGGCCAGCAATTTTTGCCTTGATTGCCTGAAAATGTGACAGAAAATAAATAATTAATACTTATAGATAAAGATTCAAGCTGAAATTATATACGATATGTTTATTATATATGTTTTTATATTTATTCAGTTGTTAGATTTTTTGGGCATTTAATAGGCATATAATATAACGAGTATCTGTTTTATTTTGCAGATGTTCTTTGTTGACAACCCGAAAACGAGTTGCTCTCACATTAAAGTTGTTTACTGAAATTTCTGAAGAGCCATTTCGGATGTTTATAGCGTCTATGGAGAAAAGAAATGTGTGTGAATGTGTGGGTTCAAGGTCAGACTTGAAAAGTGAGAGCTATGACTGCCACAGTGCCTGTGGAAAGTAAGCCACACTTGAATATTATGTGAAAAAGCAAAAAAAAACAAATAAAGGTAAGCAAATGATAGATAATTATTTGTAAACATTTTTAAATTAATTAATTTACTCCAATATTTATTATAAATTTATTCATTTATTTATTGATATATAATTTATATATAATATTTTATTATATTTATATTATTTATATTTATTTATGATTTATATTCGTTTATTGGAATTCCTCCGAATTCCTCCTCCTGGATAACCTTTCTTCTTTATCGTCTCCATTTCCCATCGCAATCTTTTCTATCTAATTAACAATAACAATTACCCCTTAATGGGGGTGCCACACCCATTCCTGCCATGCAGAACCCCCCTGCCCAACAATCAATCGAAATCCTAACCTAACCCTCAGCATCCTTTATTGACCCACACGCGCCCATCAGACGAGCGAAGCAAGGACACGCACATGGCCGAAAGCATGCCGAAAGGGGCCAACATCTGAGCGAATATATTGTATATTGTATATTAACTTAAGTATGATTTACGGCCTGACTGTAAATATCACTCATACGCTCTGTGGTGCTCTGCCTATTGGAAGGGAGAGTGAGAGCGAGAGCGAGAGAGGAGAGTGTGTGCATTTCAGTCCTATCAGCACATGGCCAGAAGTTGATTCGCTCAAGACACACACACCCACACACAGACACACACATACAGCACGTACAAATTTAATTAATTAGCACGCTGTTCCTTAAACACACACACACACAGATACGGATCCTTGCAGACACACACAGATACGGATACGGATACACCCTGTTGGACAGGCAAGCCTCACGTCTGTAAGCCCAAAAGTCCAGCCAGAGTCCAGGGACACAAGCAGGACGAACAGAGAGCGGAACAGAGGAGGACATGGGGGGGAAAGAAAACGGCGCATAAATTATGAAAAGCAAAAACACAAAAATATACGTAGCAAAAATTGCGTGAGGCATTTTTCATACATAAAGTTGCTTTCCTTACGCTGTAATTTTCTTGGGGATGCTGATGTCCAGGGGATGCTCTTTCAAGGACATAAATAGGGGTTTATTTAAGGTATAAGAATAGTTACAGATAACGTTACATTTCGCTCTTTATTTCTTGGCAGATATCATGCCTTAACCTAATATATTCCTTTAGAATATTTTCCACAAATCTTTAGGGTATTCAATCGTCTTTATATCACACAGCACTTTCCTTAAGAGACTTTCCCATAACCTTCACTTTTATTTGGCAAACACTTAAAGCATCTTAAAGATTTATGTACTACCTGGAGGCTACCTGGGGGCTGCCTGGGGGGCTGCTGCTGTTCTGTTGTGTGTGGACCCCCAAAACGCACTTCCGTTAATTAGGAATTAAGTGTCCGTCCGTCCGTCTACGTGGCACTTCATAAAAGTCGTCACAAGGAAAAAAAAATAAAAAAAAAAGACCCTGAAAACCCCTGCAAAACCCCGACAGCCCCCGAAATTCAATGTAAATCTATTAAAAAGATATGAGCGGATATTTAGTGGATAATTTAATTTTCAAACGCGAGACGGAACTGAAGTGTACGCTTCGCTTGTTAATTAATGCTTTGTGGAGGGGGGAATCTCGGGGAATAATCAATCAAAAGAGCAAATATTTGATGGCTAGATAGAAAAGTGAATGGCGCTTCGTAATTAGGGATTCGTTCCCCCTTAAATCACACTCAGATACAATTGTATCTACCGATCGTCTTGCAAGTACAATGTATCTCAAGAGGGGTTTTTTTGTTGTATTTGCGGACATGACTAAACGATTTGATTACGCGTTTTGACAATCACTTTAATTAACATGCATCTTTGGAATGTCACGTGGACTTGTCGCTCGACGGTGTCGACGGATTACTCATTGTCTATTTGTTCTGAACGCTTGATTTGATCTATAATTAAAATCATTGCCCGCACCACAAGGGGCAATCCCTGAAAATTAACACCTAACACCTTGAGGGGATGCCTCACGCAGGTTGTAATATCTCTTTGCGGTCTTGGATTTTTATTTGACTAAAGTCTGGCTTGGGGTTTTGGTTCTGCTTCAGTGGTCTTTGAAAGTTCCCCTCCCCAACCACCAATAGAATTTGCATAATTTAATCTTGAGAAATTGGAACAATGAATATAGCAGATGATTGAAAATAATAAACTAATAAGGGAATTCCAATCAATGGGGCTTCTAGGGAATTTTTATGGATTAAAGTATTGGGGTTTAGGGAGTTTTTATAGTTTCAAGTTTAAGGTTTAGGGAATTTGTAATTTATGTAAATTTAGGGAATCTTTTTTGGGGGATCTTTGAGGGAACCATTACCATTAGAAACCTTACACATAGGTCATACGATTGCCAGTGAACCATTCAGAATTTATTCTTGAGAAATTGGAACAATGAAATTATTAGATGATTGGCACGAATAAGGGAATTCTTATCGATGGGGCTTCTAGGAAATTTTTCTAGATTAAAGTTTGGGGTTTAGGGAGTTTTTATAGTTTCAAGTTTAAGGTTTAGGAAATTTTATATTTATGGAAATTTTATGGAAATTCTTGGAAATTTTTCTAGATTAATGTTGAAGGTTTAGGGAATTTTTATAGATTAAAGTTTGAGTTTTAGTGCATTTTTTAATTCATGTAAATTTTAGATAATCTTTTTTGGGAGATATTATATTATAGAAAGCTATAGAAACCTTAAGCATAAGTCGCACTATTGTCAGTAAACCACTCAAAAATAAACAAAAATAAACGTAAATGATCCTCCATTATCAATCGTTTTTGGGGGAATGTAGAAGCTGTAGAAAACCCTCTAAAAAAAGATCATACTATTGCCAGTATTTCTGTGTAAAAACTATTTAAAAATAAACAAATGAATGCCCCTTAAAAGACGTAAAATAAATTAAAAATTAAATGCCATGACTGCTACTATAGCTGTATAACTCTCAGGAATTCCCTATTGCTATACAAAATAATATTACCTAATCGGAATTCCTCTTTCGTATTCCATTCTGAAGAGAGACTCCAATCAGATTACAAGTTTTATGTTTTATGTTGCCTCTGCCCCTGCCTCAACCCTGCCTCTGCCCTGCCTTTGCCCTGCCTCTGCCCTGCCCTGCTTTACCCCTTTTTTATGGCCAATTTCTTTTGATGGACAACTAAAATTTCTCCGTCAATTAATCAGGCAATTGTTGTTATGCAAAGTTTGTTATTATTTATTTGGATTTTTTTACGGACGAATCACACGTCCGTTAAATGATTGCATAATACATGGGGCATGCGGCATGGCGTTGTGCTTGTGCTTTCCGTTTCACGTTTTTACATATAATTATCGCAAGAGGGCTTAAGTATTGTAATTCGCTTTATTTTGACAACAATTAGCTGACCGCATTTTGATCTCTTTGTTGGCTTTTGGCTGCCAACAATTTGTTGAGGTAGGCAAACAGATGAACAGTTGAAAGACTTGGCCAAGAAAGAAAGGGAAGACGGGTGAATGGGAGATTCATAAGCCGCTTATCATACGGAACCTCCAAAAGGGGATTCCTGGTTTCTCTCTCTCTCTCCCTCACTCGGGAAATCCCTGACTTGTCATGCAATACAGCTCGTGGTAAGCCTGGTTCTGGCCATCAGGTGGTAGGCCTGATGGCCAAGCCGGTTTGGCGGAACCAGTCTTTAAGTATTTCTCATTACAAGCCACATAAGAAACCAAAACAAACTCGGGTCTGGCCACAATCCACACACAAATATTTAACCAATTTGTTTATGCTTATTCACATTGTTAACCATATATTTTTCAGTCATGATTGATGAAGATTGAGGGGTTTTTCTTGCAGATAGAATCTCGGTGGGAAACAATTATTTATGGCCGCTGCTTGTGGGATTTATTTATGAGATTTTTTTCAATGTCAAGGCCGTTTGTAAGTGGGTTTCAGAGGCGGGGGAAGCAGTGGGAATCGTCATTGAGGTTTTCTATGGTTTGTTTTTTCTTGGAGCATTGTATAAGATGGAAGTTTCTTTGTTGAAGATATTTTGTTTATGCTTTTTGAAAACTTTCAATTGGGTTATGAGTTTCAGGTTTATATTGTTCAATGATGTCACATCCAAGCCTTTGAAGTGTCTTAAAAAATAGTTGAAAATATTTGAGGAGCAACAAATTATCGTTTTTTTTTTATGATGAAAACACTAGCCAATATCTTTGTCATCTTTATGGTCATAAATCTCTTGTCAGATATCGTTTTTTATCAGATATATACACCAATCCTTTGTGATATTCTCAATTATTTCACTTTTCTTCAAGGTACAATTTCACAATCAAAGTTTTTGTTTATAAAACCATCTTTATGGAACACAATTAGAGCATTTATGGGTGACATATAGCCACCCAAGTTCACGACTGTTCTCATGGCTTATGGCTGTGGCTGTGGCTCTGGCTCTTGGCCTTATCCCCAGCGCTGGCTGACTTATCACACTGGCTGGCTGGCTGGGCCTTATGATATCACTGAATACACAACGTGACCAAAAATTTTATAGCACTCAGATTAGGGTTTTGGAGAAGCAATGCAAAAATTGTTACAGGGCAAAGTCCTTACAGGGTTTTACAGGTGATCGTACCGCTCGATAGATCCGTGCCGTTCGCCGCTGAAACCGCAACTAACTCGCGTCCGGTGGAGCTGAGGCGCTTTTGAAGCGGCCAAAAACGCGCTAAAACTAAAGGCCCAGTTTATGGCCAAGTCTCTCGACGCTCGACCCTTTCTGCTGCTGCTCTTGCTTCTCTCGGCTGATAACAACTACAGTTCGTGGCTGAGCATGATCGTTCGTGTTCACAAACAGAGAGAGAGAGAGAGAGAGAGAGAGAGGGAGAGGATGGTAGTGAGAGCCAACGCTTGAGAGAGGGCTTTGGTTTTTGCCGACTTAATTAGCCCGCACTTGTCGCTAACCAACCGCCTGACTGCTGTTTCTGTTGCTGTTGCTGCTGCAGCTGCTGTTGACATTGTTAACAGTGTAGACACGTTAACAGAGATTTCTTCTGCTTATCTCTGCTGATTGCTTGAATGTTAACAGAACAGCCGACTGTTGCTTCCGTGTGTTGTCTCTCCCTCTTACTCTTTACCCTCCCCGGAGTATAGATCATTTTTCCAGTTTCTTTTGCGATTTCTTGCATTTATTAAAACTTGTAGTTTTCGGTCGTTGTTCTGGCAGAGTCTGTGCTGTCTGTGGGAGTATTTGCATTGATATTCTAATTTAAAACAAATGTTGGGGAGTCAGCGAGAATTGTGTTCGATTTTGATTGGTTTTTTTTTGCACTTGGTGTTGATTTTTTATGGAAATATTGTTGCCAAGGGGATGATGACAGAAACTAGGTGTTTTCTTGGGTATTTGTGAGCTTTTGGAGGAAGGAACCTTCTGAAATTCCTTTTTACAATTTGTAGCCTTTGATATTTGCTGTATTTTCTATGGCAAGACTTTCATCCCCCATATGAAGCATTCTTCCTGCATAATTTTTAGGTATTTAAATTTAGAATATTATTATGATAAATATCACAAAATTCCAGCTATAAAAGTCGCAATTTTCAAAGCAAAAACCCAGCCGATCAACTGTTTCCTTGAATTTCCAACACCTTAAATATTTCCAGTGCATGTCAAACCCTTATTCACCACACAAGCGGACACATACACTCTCACACACAGAGTCCTCAGAGAGAGAGAGAGCTGAGAGCTTTACTCTCTCTTGCTCTCTGGAGAACTTCATCCGGCAGAAGCAGCAGCAGCATCCATCCATCGAGCCTTCCTCCCATAACCTCCCAGCCGAAGCGATGGCTCCACGAGGACCAACCCGATGGCCGAGTAGCCCGGACAGCGTGTGTGTGTTCCCCGAGGCTGGCTCCTGTATCGGCATGTGGCATGTCCTTTTGGCAGGCTGCGCGATGCGTTCAGCTTTCAGTTCGTTTGTAGACGTGCGTGCGGCAAGAACCTGCCACAACATCGGACCTCTGTGTAGGGAACGGAACCATCGGACGAATCTGAATGATGGACTGGCGTCTGGGAATCTGTTGAGAATGTGCTAATGCGAGTGTAGGCCGCTCCTGGTCCGAGTACGTGTCCGTGCCGTGGCCGTGTCTGTGTGCGTGCGGTGTGTAAAAGTGCGAGACAGTGTCCTGCGGCAGACTAGCAGGTCCTAGTTGCTACTCCTCCCACTCCTGCCAAGTGTTTAAGTGTTCCCCCATCCTTTCACACACAAAAAATACGATAAAGAAAGTTACAAATCTGCTGCTGCCGCCGCTTCTGTTTTGGCCGAAAGTTTACCGAAAGGATTAAAGCCCCGACACACTATAGGACTTCAGGACTCCAGGACTCCAGCATCTCCTTGTTCGGAGGTAACTTGTCTAGTTTTATTTGCTGCTGTTCCTTCTGTTGCTGTTTTTACGGTCGCTCCGTTCCGTGCCTTTGTTTTCCAACTTTAATGCGGCCCAAAACTCGTGTTGGCCTTTTCGGTTTCGGTTTCGGGTCCTCAGGGAGCCATAAAATAAATCAGCCAAAATATAGGTACCCCTTTGTGCTGTCCCCAGGTCTCCATAGAAAAGATAACATATGCACAGAGGGCAGATTGGCAGAGGTTTAGGGTTTACAGGAAATTAGCTGCATTTGACAGAAAAATTTCGATCTAAAGTAGGCCTAAAATATGACTATAACCAGGAGGAATATGAATGGAAAATTCTGCCATGACTCACATATAGAAAATGCATTTAAATATAGATTTTTGTTTCACCAAATCTCCTCTCTCTCTTCCTCTCTTGCGTGTCTCTTGTTACTCTTTTTTTAGGGGAAAAGGTTTAATTTATGGTCCTTTTAGATTGGCCCTATGCCCACGGATACATTTGGCCGAAACTTTTTTGTTTCACTGTCCAGATCTGGTGGCATTTTACGAGTATATACACACAATAAACATCAACAAAAAGAGCTGTAAAAGAGAAATGCCAGTTAACTTTCTCCACATTTATCAAAGTTTTTTTTCGTCTCGCGAGAGGCGAGAAATCTTTTTGCGTAATTGAGTTATGAGGCAGGACTATAACCAGGACTACGACTACTTAAACAGAAGGTTGGTTTGGGTTGCATTTATAGAGCCAGACAGACACTTAAAAGAGGTGGAAAAGCAAAGGGGGGGACAGCACAAGAAATGTAATTAAGGCGCCATCAAATAAGAGACAGAGACGCAGACAGTGAGTGCCATAAAACATGTACGCAACAAGAAATTAAGGCATAAACTACAATTGTTCAGATTATTGCACGTCGTCGTCATGCCAGCGAGGGTTGGGGGTGTTCCTTTTGGGGGGTGGAAGGTACTTTAGGGGTAGGGGTATGTCGTTTTAATGGCTCTTTGCTTGCTTTATAATTTTGCAATTGTCATTGTCGTCACTGGGGCCTGGCACTGTAATTTTCCTTTATCGAACTGCTATTTTTCCATGGCCTACCCCATCCCCATCACAGTCCCCTCCCCTCTTTGTCTTTGTTTCTATCCCTTTCTGCCCCAAGTGTTGCTCAAAGGCAAATGGGGCGTATACGCAATATAAATAATTGATGCTCAAATTGGAAAATGACCTGCAACAAAATAAAATTCTATTGTTATATGCAAAAAGGCTTTGGGGGAAACGGGAAACGGGGTCATTGGCAGGAGGAATATTGCAAACATTTGAGTGAATAGAGAAATTTTCCAGCTAATCCCTCGATTTCTCCGAACTTCCTTTATAGCCCACAATTTCCGTAGGTTTCCATACCATTTTTTGTGGAAAATCGCATACGAAATTACTGAAAGTTTGCCATCTGCCATTTGACATTTGGCTTTAATGATTATTGACAAATTCCATTAAGACAGCTCTCTCTCTCTCTTGCACTCTCTCTCGCTCTGAATGTCACTTAATTTGTCCATTAACATTCTGAATACCCATAACAGTTATTACATAATTTTTTTAATGAAAAAATTAACCAAAAAGCAATTGGAAAGGGGCGAAAAACCCCCTTGGAAAATGCTCGAATATGAATAGTTTTCTATCGCAATTCTTGAACTTTTTTCCCAGCTTTGATTGAAGTTTTTCGAGTGCTAAAAGTTTCTTTTAAACTTTCTAATAATTATTTTCAAATTAGTTGCTCCCAAAAGGAAAATCTCTTTCATCGGGGGCCTCAAGGCTCAAGCCTATAAGCCTTGCTTTCTCTCATTAATTTTCCGCTTGTCGCCGCCAACGAAAGTCGCTGGAAAGTTTCAAGCTCTTTCTTATTGATAAAAATGGGCTACAGCAGAAAGTTGCAACCACCCAGGGGGTGGTAAGGATGACAGGTAGGTGCCCTCCTGGTGCCCTGCGGGTCCTCATCTGCCATCTGCCAACAGGTTATGGGAAAATGCCTGGGAAATGAGCCCAAAAGCATTCGCATTCGCAATGAAATTCCAAGAAAAAATGCCAGAGACTAGAAAAATGTTTCGTTTGGCTGCCTTAAGGGGGCGGAGAGGCGTACGGGGGGGGCTGTGACGACAGCTGCTTTCATGTCCTGTGACCTACTGACTCGCTTAGCCTACTTTCCGAGGATAGGAGTACGGATACGGCACTCCTCCAGTACTCAGTACTCCTGGCGGAAGCTGCACTTAATGGCAGCAATGTCCTTGCTGGCTGCTGACACAATTAAGTGCATGAAAAATACTTTGGAAATTTAATTAAGGAGGTGGCGGGGGGGTCTTCAACCCCCTCCTCATTGACGTCACCGCATAATCAAGTGAATTTTCTAAAAAGGAGTGCACATTCCCAGCTATAAGTAGTTCGTCTTGGTCTTTGTCTGCGTCTTGCGGGTCTTATGATCTCATCGATGTCTTTGTCTCTTGATTGTCATTCCCCCACATGAGCTACGGGGCCTTGATAAGAATTTATGTTGTAGGGAAACTGCAGAGATGTTCCCATATAATAGGAATTGTGATATGAATAGATAGCACAAGACAAGACAAGCGGCAATCAAGGCAGAGATAGTTTTCGCTGAGGAATGTGTGCAATATGGGGGTTCTGTTGGCTCTAAAAATTGCTTTATAGAGTGCATATTCTCTACGTAAAGTTTTCTTTTATTAATTAGAAATTATTCAGCAATAAAATGATAAAAATTGCAACAAATTTGCATTCAGTTATAGTTAGTTATAGGCTTTATAATTTTATTTGCATTTCATTGCACTTTTACAGTTACTTAAAAAATTAAATGCAAAGCAAAAACTCCACTGCTTAAACATTGCTGCTGGCCACATACTTCCTTGGGGCACTGTGTTTTATACAAGTTTTGTTTGGTTAACCCATAAAATGAGTTTTGCATAAAGATTACAAATTAAAACCAAAACGAAAGGCTGGCCATACACTGGGAAAGCAATGGGAATTTAGGGAAATTCCTAATCCTTTTTTGTTGATTTTCCAAATCAAATTCTTCTTGGTTTTCGCTCAGTGTAGGCAAACAGTTTAACATAATCAAATACGAGAGATTCGACAGAAAAACAATCTGATTTTACCACCAAAAATCCTACCAGCTAAAGCAAACACACGTGGATCGGAATCAGGACAGGTTTTTGAGGGGGGTTTTTTGGGGGGTTTTGAGGGGGGTTTTTGGAGGGTTTGTAGGGGGTTTTTGAGGGAGTTTTTGGCTGTTTTTTCAGGGTTTAGATTCTGCCCCCAAAAATGTAATTTAAGTTTGTAAAACATTTACTTTATGGCAAATAAAATGTCAGTGGGAATGGTAAGGGGAGTCCTGCTACTGCTACTGGTACGAGCATGTGTTTGCCTTAACTTTTGGGGCCAAACATGTTTGCTTTTAATTAAAGCCCCGAAGGAACAGAGGGACGGACAGACAGGTGGACTTCCAACGGATGGAGTAACGGACCTAAGCAAGCTTTTTGACTGCCAAAAACCGAAATTGCGTTCCGATTTCCAATGCGGTGCGGAATTTGCAATGAAATGAAACAAAATGAAATGAATGGAAATATTTGTGCAATATTTTTGTAATATTTTTGCCATATTTCTGTGTAAAACAACAGAAACAAACAGAACGACTTTTGCATATTGAAATCTCGTGATATTTATGTGTAATGCCATTTATGCCATTATATATTGAAAAAATGAAAAGAAAATAGTTTTCCAGGCAGAGCCTGCCAATGCCAAAAGAGCTGCCCCCCACACCCCCTACTGCCATTCTTTAGTTCTGCAATTTTCCGGCATAGTTCAAATATTTTTACATGTCAAATATGAAACATGAAAGGAAAATGGTCTGCGAGTCGAAGTCAAGGATACCCTGGGCCAAATATCTATACAATTTAACATATATATACAGATTGCTATATGTTTATGATGCTATGATGCTGTTAAGGAATATCTATGTATACTTTATGGGGTTCCGAGTCATAAAACCTTTGGAAAGGGCATTCAAAAACTGCGAAGAGCTTTTGCTCCTCCAAAAGTAAGCACTAAAATATGTTATAAATACACACTCAAACATTTAAACATTCATAAAAGATATAGTATACACGGAATAGTATATATATGTACTATATAGGGACTGCAGTTGTCTGCTGCTGATTTCAGGGCCATCCTGTTGAAGTACTCTTTCCTTTCCTTCAGCCAAAAAAAGTTACATGAAAACACATCTCGGATAAAAAAAAAAGGAACATCCGAATTCCGTATGAAAGTTGAGTGATGCGATGATGAGAATATATATAAGAAAAAGCAAAGAACGAGTAGGGGTAGGAGTACAAGGAGGAGTAGGAGTAGGGGTAGAAGTACGTGGAGGAGAACGAGTAGGAGAACGAGTACAGCTACAAGTACGGGTAGGAGTACGGAGAGGAGTACGGATGGGAGTAAGGGTAGGAATACGAGTACAGCTACGACTACAGATGGGAGTATGGGTAAGAGTACGAGGGATAAGAGTACGTGTGGTAGTCCGGGGGTAGGACTACCCTTCAGAGTGAGAAATCAAAAGGGAAATATAAATTCCATTCCATTCCGTGCCGTGCTGACAGCTGCTGGCGGATATTGATAATAAATCTTATGTCAGAAATTTCACTTTTCCTTCACTTTTAGTGGTTGTTCTCTCGTTCTGTAAAGTGTTTATTGATGAGCGGTTCCAGAGAAAAAACATGACTCTCTCTCTCTTCCTCTCTCTCTGTGCAATTGAAATATTTCGGGGAAATGGATTTTTGATTTATGTTTAAAGAGGGTTTTTTTATGATTTTTAAGGGCTTTTTAAGCTATGGCCAGGATATGTTTTGTAAGGATATGTTTCTCCAGAACACTTTCTCTCTTTTCCTTGAATATTCATTTGCATAATTGACTTTTTCTGCAGAGATTCTCCTCCTCCTCTCTCCCTTGCGTTGCCTAATTATTTATGCATCTCTCGAACATATTTCATTGTGGGCGAAATAATAAATGGCATAAATTACAATTCAATTTCTTATGGTCTATTATTTAATGCCCCAGATATGGCAGGGAGGTACAGCCACGCCCAGTCACACACACACACACACACACACATAGACAGTGGAAGCCATAAAGCTGAAGCTGCTGCCAAATAGTAATCATATTTTTTGTGGGAGACGCTCTCTGGATAATCCCATTCGGTACAGGCCAATGATTTCTTATAGCGAGAGAGGACCCTCCTTTGCTGTGTCCTTGTCTTGGCGTATTCATAATTCGATTTCTCATGCTTTTCCCTGGCTTTTCTCTGGCATTTTCCCCCGCTACTTTGAGTCGCCCCATTTGCTGAGTCTCGCCTTTTGCCTTGGCCAATGTTTTTGCGATTATTCTCTGTGTGTGTGTGTCAGTGTGTGTTTGTTTGTGTGGGTGTGCCCCAAAGGATACAGTTGGAGTTGGTCAGACAAACGAATTATGGATTTCTTGCTATTATCATGGCCCAATGCTCTCCTCCACCTCCACACCACGCCTCATCCTGGATTATTGAGGCTTTATTTTATTGCCCTGGACAGGACTGAGAAAAGGGACCTGTGCTGGTCCTGTTGGGTCCTGTGTTTGGTTGCTTTTTTGTGATGCATTCGACGTGTTCTGGTTAACAGATTCACTGGGATTTTCCTTTTTGTATGCCTGGTATTTATGGTTCCCATTGGGGATGCTCTGGCATGAAGATCCTTTAAGGAATGGCGGTACTTCATAGGCATATTTTTATACTCCTTTATCAGGGATATCATGGATATACTTTGGCAGTTTATTTATTGAAAAGTTTGTCTGTTGGAAAACTTTTGGTAGAACGAACTTCTCTGCTCACTGATAAATAATGTATTTTCAGAGGAAAACAAGAGGCAGTGCCATAGAGAGGGTATCTCTCTCTCTCTCTCGCTGTGTGTGGCATGCAACATTGTTTGTCATTTGGCCTTTCTGCCTGCATTTTGCCTGCAAGCAAACAAAAGTCAGAAATAGTTGCCTGGCTCATTTACAACATCAGCCATCAGCCTTGCGTTGCTTTTCCCTGCTTTTCCTTGCCTTGCAATCAGTTTTGATATTTTTTACTGTAGTTTTTCCTGTCTTTGTGCTGTGTCTGTTTCCGCTTTGGACACAGGACACTGGACAATGGACTGAGGCCTGACCTTGTCTCTAGAGAACACTACTCTTTCTCTCTCTGTCTCCCTCTTGGGAGGTGGAGTCCACTGCTCACTTCCTGACCATTGATTTTTGTGTACCCCTTTTGCATCCTCTAACTCGACTCGATTTATGGCTAAATGGAAACCCCTTTCTGGTTTGACCCCAAAACTTTTCTCCTATTTAGTTTTTTCATAGTTTTGTTTTGCTGCTGGAAAAGTTTTCACTTGCCAGCATTCCGATTCAGATCCAGTTGGGGAATCAGCATTATCTTTTGTGTTTGCGTTTGTGTTTGTGTGGGTTTTATCAGTGGATTTAATGTGGCATACGAGTGACGGACGTGACGCTATGTTATTGCAATTAAAATGTCGAAAAAATGTCTGTGCCTGAAACAGACAGATAACATTTCAAAAGGGAAAACTTTGTCCCCGTCTTCTTATTCTGTGCATTTTCCTGCAGGCAAACAACTTATTATTATTCAGTTTTGCACAAATTTGCACATGGGACTGACTCTGACTGGCAGCAGCATCCTTGTTGTACAACTGATTGATTTGAGGGGAGTCATCGAGTCGATTTGGCTCCTTCAGGCCATGAGGCAGGAGGCCAGAAGTGCCACTAACAGGCAGTGAGGCAATCAGAAGTGGAGGTGAAGTGGAGGCCAACAAAGCCCCAAAGACAAAGCGCGAACCGAAAGCACTCAACGATGAGGGGGAGGAGGAGGAGAAGGAGGAGCAGAAGCTACCCCCAAACTCGGCTTGTGTCAATCCCCCGAATGGTGGGGCGGCGGCAGCCACTTAATGAATGGGAAACGAAAGTCTTTCTAAACGCCGCAGAGATTGATGACGCACTTGATGCTGCCTCAGCTGCTGCGTTGACTCCTGCCACAGTGCCACAGTGCCACACTGTGGCACTTCCCACTGACTCTGATGCTCACTCCGGAGCCGCCGTTTTGCGCTGTCCTCGCTTCCGTGTCGAGTGTCCTTTTTATATAGTCAGTCACTTGGTTGATCAGTGGAGTGGTCTTGTCGCTGTCTCTCTGGTTCTCTGCCTCTCTCTCTCTCTCTGGTTCTCTCAGACTTTTCTGCACTTAACCAACATTTTGTCATTTTGACAGGGAACACATGGCCCTGCCCCGTCCTCGTCCTCGTGGACTTGTGCCTCCTGCCACCTTCGCTAAAGTGCGGCCAAGTAAAAAATTTGCATACCCAGCAGAACGGCAGCAAAACTGAGAAAAAATAACCAGAGAGCAAGAGAGAACGAGGTCTCGCATTGCAAGTATCTTTTGGCCCAAAAATTGTTACCATAAAACTGCCGCAATGATGAGACACCAAAATTTTCTTTCTTGGTTTTTCTTAGGGGCTTAACTTTTACTTTTCACTTTTCTCTGTCGCTCTGTCTCTTTTTCTTTTCTTCTTTTTGGCATTTTCCGTTTCCCTTTCCCGTTCGCGTTCGCTCTTTTTGTATTGTATTTGTGTATTTTCTCGAAATTCATTGCCTGCTGCAGGGGCTGGGCTTATGTGGCGTATGCGTAATTTCTGTCAGGATTTCACTCAGGATTCAGGCTACACACTCTGCTGCGGCCCCCATTCTGATTTGTGACAAAGTGAAACAATGAGTCGCGCTTTCCATCAGAGGGCTTTTCCTTTGGGGGTTTTTGTCATCAAATTTAAGGATCCAAAAGGCTCCTTAAACATGATAAATTTAGCTAATAAATGGCGTCGCAATGGGAGATGCAAGAGAGATACATTTAATAGGCAGTTGGAAGCATTCAAGATGCGATTTTACTGAGAAGAAACCTCTGCATCTTTGCCACATTTCTGCTTAAATTTCCTCCAATTAAATTCCTTAAATTTCGACTTTCACTTGGGTCAATGACAGCTGTCAATCGTAGCGGCATTCGGGGACACAATTTGGCTACAAACCACCCTCGATGGCAGCGTACAGGTGTAAGGTCCTGCAGGGGACGGAAGGGTGTGCACCATTTGATTGAATTTGATTGTTGGAGGCCTCAAACTGTTGCTGACAGCTAAATAGAGGTGGGAAATTGTGTGACAGATGAGAGCCATGAGGGCCTTTAAAGTGATGCCAGTTTATGCTTTGGAATTCCTACAAATTCCACACTTTTCCGTCTGTCTCTTCAGGCATACCTTTCTCCATATACTCACAAAAAAATATCTAATTAAATTTCACGTTTGTCAAAGGGAAATAGTTTTCCATTAGTGTACGAGCTAGCGACCGAGCAAGTCCTGTGTGCACTTTGGGGCCATCCTGGGGATTATGGCTCCCTCCTTCGGGTGTTTGCATGAATAATGTGTATCTCTCTGGGAGGATATTCTTGGATATTAACCGAATTTTGTGCCTGATGCTAAAGTCCTTGGAAACCATTTCTGTTCCCTTTCTATTTGCAGCACAGTCAAAGGCCAAAGGTGGCGCTCAGGGCCATACGAGGAAGAAGGACTATGCAAAGCTAAAACCGAAACCCGAAAGCCAAAAGCCGCCAAATTGCAACCGAAGAAGCAGCTTGCCACAGACTGAACGGAACGCATAGCAACGAGGCAGCAGCCAAGGAAGGGGAAGTGGCAGTGCTGCAACCTGTTCTCGAAGTCTAATTAAAAAGCACTGCACGGGAGGCTGCCTGCCGCAGATTGCTCATACGCCCCGTGGAACGCGAGTGCTTCTTACTGTCTCTCTCTCTCTCTCTCTGTGTGTGGGTGTATGTGTGTGTGTTTTGTGTCTGTGAGAGTGCATATAAATTGTGTTGGTAAAAATTAAAGCAAGGCCTCAAAGAATTACTTTGGGCATGCGGCTGCTGCAGCCACAACTGTTGCATGCAACATGGATGGCGAAAATCGGATTATACTCAATGTGGGCGGCATAAGGTAAGTGTTTCCCATTACAATATTTAGAGATAATGTGGCAAATGGCCACAAATTGTGGCAGATTAACTGAAAGCTAGAAAAACTCCCCTTTAATTGGCAATTTATGTTATCTTTTCCATAGATCTTTTTCCATAGAAAAAGTGGAAAATTTAATTTAAAATGCAATTTATTTAACAAACGGAAGCCAAACAAATATTCAATTACTAAATTGGCCAAAGAAATGTTGTTCTAAATTCACAAAAAGAATTTTTTAGAAGCCAAAAATGGAAAAATGAAAAATATTCTCCTAATAAATGGGCAAAAAAGTTGTTCAATTTGGAAAATGGCAGAGAAAATTGATTAAAATTGCAACCAAATTTCATTAAAAAAGGAGAACAAATTTATTTGAAATATTTATAAAGGAAAATATGCTTAATTTTCGATGCCAAAGGCTGATTAGTTTATACTAAACAAAGGCAGAGAAATGGGGTGAAAACAATTCTAAAATCTCAGAAAAGAAAGCCGTTGCTAATCCCATAAAATCCACAGAAGGCCTTGTACATTTGTCCTTGAGATTGTTAAACCCAAAACTTTTCCTTTTGCCACTGAAACTACCAGGATATTTAAAGCATTTTGTCCCACTGGGGAAAAGGAAGAAAGGAAAACTATTTTCCTTGTTTCTATTTACACACCGGACGTGGCCAAATCACGTCGCACATTTTGTTGATTTAATATATTCACAATAACAATATTTGCCTGGCCATGGACACGCCTCCTGCCCACACACATGGCTTCCCATGTGGGCCATGCCATGGATAGTGTTTTCCTTGCTGGACAGGATATTGGCTGTCCCAAGGATAGTTCGAATGTTCGAATGTGTTTCCGTCATTATTTGGGCAGAAACAATGGCCACAGAGAGGGGGAGAGAGGGGGAGGGGGAGGCTGTTATCTTTGTGCCTGACAAAAACAGAAGAAGAAAAAAATAGCAACAGGAAATGTGTAGACTGGAATTTCAGTATGTAATTTCATGTAAATAACTTTTTCTTCTTCTGGCTTTCATCGTCATCGTTATCATTATCATCATCATCATCATCATCGTAATCATCATGTGGAGTCCTTGGAGTCCTTGTCTGCTGCTTGAACGCACTTTTCTGCCTGAGAGCATTTATCCAGCTGCAGGTTTTTTTCCCTGTGTTTTCCCGTGTCTAGTTAATAATTTATGATTCGCTTAAGAGGAGACAGAGGCGGGGCACGATTAAAAATAAATCCTCTACGGATTTAATGTTGAAATTTCCACGAAATAAATCCCTGTTTTTCGAATTTACATTTTCAATTACGCAAAACATAAATTTCAAGGGTTTTTCTTGCCGTTATTCTCTCCGTAGAACCACTCTGACCAACACAAAGCGGGTTAATTTTATTGCTGCCAACATATTTTGGGCTCTCGGTTAACCGCACTTTTTGAAAATTAACAATGCAATTGCTGCACTCACTCACACACACACAGAAGTAGAAAAAAATAGATGCATCTCTCAAACGGAACCGCAACACTGACCACAAAAACAGAACAACAAAAAACCAAACAAAAAACGAGTTGGAAAATCTATAAAAATGTGTAGGAAAATGCATTTGTGCGCCTTCTCCCACCCGTAAAACGCAAGGCCATTAAATTGACACATTTCTGTGGGGAAAAATAAAATATTATACCATACAAAGGATCACTTGAAAGCGAAGGGTTCGACGCGAGGATGCATATATGTATTAGAGGGAGTTTTGGGAGAGTAGAGACTAGAAGAATACCCTTTACTTGGGGTTTGTTTTGGGTAGAAAGGAGAGGGAGGAAAGTGATTAGCAATACATGGAAATCAGGTTAAGGATTTCCTTCATTCTTTCGTTCGATTGGTAGGAATTTCTACGGAGTGGTAGATTATATATATAGGTTAGATTAGGTTACCCCGGACGGCCCTCAACGGGGCCTCTCATAGGCCAGAATCGCCCTTAGTTATCCGGATTTCGTATGGTCCTTTAGTCCCCTACAATTGAGGTGTTTTTGGCAAGGGTAAGCAGTTTCCCTGGGGACCTCTTGGAGATGTATATAGATGTCAATATTTCTACTAAAGTAGAGCTCTATATCTTACAAATTGGGGATGCCTCAGCCTCTCCCAGATCCCAAAAGGGCATAAGAATATATTGAGCAATGTAGATGAGGGATTGAGCGTGGGAATCAGGGGTTTCCTTGGAATCTCTTGCTTGTGGCATACCTATACACCCTCCATGACTGCTACCGTGTTAGAGGGGTATCAAAAATGCCTTTAGTTTAGTACATTCTCATACATTTAGTATAAAGCCGACATTTGCCATCTAAATGGATGAAAGCTTCGCTTCGGTTTCAGTTTCGTTTACAGTTTTGTGGACTGCAATGGGAGGTAGAGGGGAAGGAGAGGGGTTAGTGGGGAGCGCTGTAGAACGTCTGTGGAAGTGAGTGTTGTAATATGTCACACTACTCGAATGCTTGTTTAAGCCCTCTGCAATGGCAATGCCGTCTGTGTGTGTGTGTGTGGGTGTGTTTGCGTCTCCTTCCAGGACGGACTCTCATACACTTTTCCATAGCATACTTATGCGGGCTTCTCCTCCTTCTGCTGCTGCTGCTGCTGTCTTGACTGGCAGCCTGCTGTCAGCTTGCCGACGTTTTTAGCACACAGATACTAACGCACACAAACCTGCATTGTTTGCCAGAGAAATGCGTGTGTTTGTGTGTGTGTAAATAGAATACATTCTCATTCTATTGTAAGTATATTCTGCTGTAAGTTGTTTGCTATTTTCCTCCTTAAAAAACCTCGTGTCGCCTTTAACAGGAGAGAACACTGTGGCAGAGCTGTGTTTAAAATACAGAGCGGGGGTTGGTGGAGGGGGGAGGATGTTTTCCTGGAATCAGACTCTTAAGGAAAACAATTGAAATGCGAATCTGTTGGAACTTGACTTGAGTTGAGTTTTCCACATACCTTTGATGTTTTCGTGTGGTTTAAACAAATCTTCGGTTTCCGTTTTGGGGTTAAATGAGGAATTAACTGAAAGTTTTGCAGGATACTCAAGGCTAAACTTGCTCCTGCTCCTGCTTTTGCTGTGCTGAGAGCCTGCTTGTTGGCAATTCCCTGGCTAATTGGTTTCCATTTGTGCCTTGTCTTGATTACCAATTTGGTTGCCTCATTAGCATTAGAGAAGGATAATTGTACATAGATGAATTACGGACTGACAATAGGCATATATTTGCAGGATATAATGAGGTTTCCTTGAGGTCCAATTGAAGCCTGGTTTATATCAATCGATTGAGCAGAATCAGAAGGGAGTTTAACCAGGGAATAGGTTAGGGTTTGTACTTTAGAAGCCTCTGAAAGACCTCCTTCAAGGCTGCCTAAAAGCTTGCCCTTTGCGCTTAGTCATGAGTCCTGAAATTTAGTAAAAAATTACCAATCATCAGCTGCCTCTTCATTTTGCTTCAATCATAATGGAAATAATAAATATATATTTCTCTCTCCCTCTCCCTCTTTCGATGCGATGCTTATCATTTCTGATTACGCGGCATTTTTTGTCATAAAAGATCTCTGGTTTCTTTTCAGAAATGATTTTTGGGTGGGTTGGTTCTCTGTTCCAGCAGCAGCAGCTCATCAACCCAGACAATTGCGCACTGATTGTATCTTTGAGATACACACACGCACACACACGCACACTGAAAGCATTGGCAATAAAGTTTCCACTGTGGCACACACAGATACATTATCCTTAGCGCCTGCCGTTGGCTGTTTTGCTTGTGTTTGTGTTTGTTTGTTGCGTATTTCCGCTCTTTTGTTGCAGGCACGGGCACAGCCACCCTTCAATCTTTGTGTGGCTGAGAATTAAACGAAATGGCTAATGAAAAGTTTAACAGTCAATAAATAAAACCAGCATCAGCCATTACAGAGAGGGAAAGGCATGCCAAGATGGCTGCTGCGGCCTTCCGCTCAATTTCATCTTCGAGGGGAAGACACTAAGCAAATGTTTGTGCAACCTTTTGTTCAGTTATAATCCTTGTTTGCTGTCTAATATGTAGTACAATTAAATGTAGTTTTATTACCAATTGAAAGTCCTCTCAACTGCCAGGCCTTTCCCCGCCAAAAGGGACCTCCTAGAAGGACATTCTGTGGCATTTCCTGCTGGTGAAAGTAAAAGTGAAACCACATGCAACTATGCAAATGTACGTGCCAGTTGCAGGGTCTCAAGCGGGCCGCTTAGAAGCAAGTGCCCAAAGACAATGCCTCAAAGGAGGCACCACACAAAAACACAAAGCAGGAGGAGAGGGGGACAGAGGGTGCTGACAAAACCACAGCCAACAAGAAGTACAAGCTACAAACAATTTAAAATCAACAGCTGTGCGCGTGTCCTGGCATCCTGGCGTTGAAAACTTCAAGTAGCAACTCGAAATTTTCCTTTTTTCTTTCTGTGGTTAAAAAGAAAAACAATGAGGGAGAGAGGGAGAGGGGGGGCGGGAGGAGAGGAAGATGGCCGGTCGGAAATAGCAAAGTAATAAATAAATTTCCTGCTCTTTTGCTGTTTTATGTTTATTGTGGCTTCTGTGCCACATGCCCCTGCCCCTGCCCCCCGCCCCCCTCTCTGGCCTAACGCTTCATTAACTTTTTGGCTTTTAATATACTGGGAGTCTGGACCCGAAATTTCCCACAGCCTATTTCCCCCCTCCCCGCGCGCGCATTTCCGTCCAATCATCTGTGGCCCCGCAGCAGCCAACGTGCCCCATCCGTTGTTGTCACTCAGTCAGGCGTTCATCCTGCAAAGGGGGTGGGGCTGGGATGCGTTTGTGGTCTGTGCCCCGAAATTGGAAAACATTTTCTGTTTCTTCTTCTCTCTTTTTTTTTAGCCAACTTCAGCAGAAAAAAGGGCCATCAAATAAATAAACAGTGAAAATGAAACGAGATCTGGGAACCAACAAAAAATTGGCCCATTTTTAACCCTTTTGGGGTGTTGAGGTGTAAGATTTTTTGGTGACACCACGCGACAAAAAAGGTTACGAAAGATCTTAAGTTTTGATACGAAGAGAGAGAGATAAAGATGATGATGGTGGTGGCAAGAGATGATGGCAAGAGATGATCAAACATTTGGCACTTTTTGTGGGACATTTTTTCATTTAATTTATGTAAATAGACAATTAACAACTTTTGATGGGGATACTTTGAGGGTTTTTTGAAAGATAAAAGAGATGCTTAAAGATGCTTAGACATTCAATGAAGGAAATGGAATCCCCTTTCCCTTGGCTATTCCAGAAACTAATAGTCCCCGCTTTGCTCTTTTAATGAACAGCAGATTTCATGGATAATTGTCTAAAGTAATAAAAAACAAGAAGATATAATACAAATGTAACAAATATTCTTAAGGAAACCAAAGCTTACATTCCAGGCTTACTAAAAAAAGTTTCGTTTGCTCATTTTGGAGGACTAGAAATATCTCTTAGACGGGTTTGAGGAAGCTCAAGTGCAGGACTGCTATTGCATTGAACACAGCTGTACATTGCTTCTCCCTTTTAATAAACCCAAATAATAAACCCACAAATACTTGATTCAATTACAAAAATTCTCTTTATTTTTTTGCTCTGAGTAAACACAAAGTTTAGCTCTTAATTGAAATACAAATATACATAGATGGGTACTTTGAACTTTTAACTATCCGAAAAAGTTCTGCACAAGCAGTGTATAAATTTCTGTTAAGTAAACTCTTCAAACTGCCAGCCAAACAGCACCTAAACTTCACAGCAAGAGAGAGGGAGGGATAGCTCTTGTGGCAAGTCTGCCCTTGCCATGCCCCTTCTAGGGTTAAATTAACCTTCTCTACGCAGGCACAGGTCCTGTACGTTATGTTGAATGTTGTGTTTATCTGCGTGGAGGAAATTTTTTAGCTTGCAACACAACAAGCTGTGGCACACACACAAAAAAAATGAACAGAGCCACAAAATCATATTGCAAAGCCATGTCAGGCTGCCGCACAAACATACACTGAGCAAAAACAGTGCTTAAGAAATGTACTCTACCTCCCCTGGTATTTTTTTTTCAGTATTTTTATACCGCCTTTCTATGCGCTTCTCATGAGTAGCAGCTAAGCAGGCGTGGTATTTTTCTGGAATATTTAATGTTCACTTTATCTGTTTTCCTCTTTACTTTTCCCAGTGTTGATGTTGTATGAACATATCTCTAGCTATTTCTATGCGTCCTTGTGCAAGGGTTTCCCTTTCACTTACCATCACACTCCACTGCCTCCACCCCCACTGCCTTCCCCCCCTCCTTTCGTTGAACATTCGTTGCGTGTGTTATTTTAACAGCAATTTTAATGAAGCGCGAAACCGTGGAAATACAATTTGTTAAGCTGAAGGGGAACAAAAAACGAACTCATGGTTGGTCTGCCAGCCAGCCAGAACAAATGTATAACGGGGTAGACAGGATATCTGGAGAGGAAAGGGCCGGGCTTTTCTTTTGCCTGGGCTGCTTTGGCTTTGGCCCCTTCAAAACCCAAAATAAAAATGGCTTACAAACGGGCTTTGGGCCGCCTGTTTTCTGTTGTTACTTTGTGACTCGCGAACGCGTTTTGTTCGCGCGTTTGTGCGAGTTAATTAAAAAGGGTTCTGGCATCTTGCCCCACAAAGGACACCCAGAGGGAAGGACCTGCACACGAAAGTCCTCAGATATATATTTCCATGTTGTTTCATATCCTAGGCCCGGGCTTTTTTCCGCGAATCAGGAGCTATGGCTCAATTTGTTCCGGCTGAAAAATACGGCTTTGAAGGTGGCTTTTAAGGGATCTCCTTTGAGTTTTTGGGGAGAGAAAAGTGCTTGGGGGTGCTAGGGTTTTGGGAGTAAGAGATTTAAGGTTCAAGTATGATCTATTTCTGGTTCTATACTCGATTTAAAGATGCAAATCTTTATCAAGGAACAACCGCTTATCAAACCATTGAAAAGCATCTGCAGAGAAAACCTTCTAATGTCAAATACTAGTAAATCCCTGGGCTCTAAATGATTGCATGATTTTGGCTTTAATGTTTCACTCAAAACCAGGCCCAAGCCTTTTTAGCCATTCGCTTTTTATGGGCTGCAACGACAAGGACTGCCGCTGCTGCTGCTGTTGCTTTTAAGCAGCTACACTTGTACATGTTTCTAGCATCCTGCCTGCCTGCCAAAGGACGACATCTTTCGACGCTCTATGCTCCATGCTATCGCTCATTTTGGCCTCTTTTTTCGTGTTCTGACTGTTTGCTTTGTGTTGGCTTTGTTTGCTGTTTTTAGCGTCTAGTGCAACGGCAGCAGCGACAGCAACAGCAGCAGCAGCAGCAGCAGCGCGGCTGCCTAAGCAAATATTTGAGCAAGTTAATAGCCAAGAGCCACGGCGCTATGGCGATGTTGATGGGCGATGATGCAGTGCCTGCTTGTAGTCTGCGTCTGGCTTTTGTGGCGCCTCCGGCATAGCCCAACAGCAGCAGCAACAGCAGCAGCAAAGAATAAGAGGGGTTTGGGCACCCATCAATGGCTTTTCTCACGCCAATGCGCAATACACTTCCACTTTATGCACATTTCCGGACTCTCGCGCGGCACACAAAAACGCGGGGGAACAACACACTGGGAGGCTGACTGCCTTCCTGCCTGCCGCCTGCCTGCCGCCTGCCTCTTGCATTTTGCGACATGTGTAACCGGAGGCAGAGCCCAGGGGTTGCCGGGTTGCAGGGGGCAGGGCAGGGCAAAACTAGAATGCAACAAAAGGCAGACGACGACGACTGAAACTGAAACTGAATCTGAGCCGCCGCCTGAGGATGATGCCTGCTCGCAACGTTTCCATTTGAAGTGGCATCAAAAGCCGTCATCGTTATCCCTGTTGCTGCTGTTGCACCATTGACGCTGCTATTGTTGTTGCATGTCGCTGCATGCTTCTGCGGCAATGCCACATTTTTCTACCTTATTGACTGCAACGGCAGTTTGGCGCATTTTCATGCGATTAGCGTGGATGTGGCGGGAAAATCGATAGCATCTGCTGCGGTTGAGGAAATTCTCAGGATATTTGTGCTTCAAAATTGAAGAAATTCCGAGGCGGTTCCGCAGGAGAAGATAGCTAACATTTTGCTCCGATATTAAGAGCCTTATGTATCGATAACTATCAAAGGAACTATAGAGCTGTTCCATCTACTTTGAGTAGAGCTGCTTTCCACTTTTTCTTCATACATTTTCATCCCAGCTTTGCAGTTTTGCAGCTCTTCCATTCCACTGTGCCTAAATCGCATTACAGCCATAAAATGGCAATGTGTCTGTAAAAGCATTTAGCCTGCTTAACTTAGGTAATAGGGAAAGCGGAAAAGCGAAAGACGAGAGGGAGAGCCCTAGCTCTGGCAGTCGGTGGAATGAAAGGAGTGGCCAGGGCGGGGCGGCTGTAGGTGGTGGGGGATTCCCGGGCTTAGTGCTGACACATCCAGCCGCCTTTTATAGGCAGTTTATTGGGTTAAGTGCGCTGCAATTGTGTGCATCTCTGTATATGTGTATGTGTGTGGGGTGTGTGAATTCGATTTTTCACTTTAGGCTGCTTAGCGGTTTCGGTGTGTGTTTTTCATGCGATTCGTGCGCGTTTTTAAACGCGTGAACTTTAAATGTTGAAATTTTGCGTTGCCTACTTTTGGGGAGCGTGTTTTTTTGGGGGTGGGATTTAAGCTGCTTTTGCTTTTCCTAGGAAATGGAAAATGTCTTGATCTGCCTTTACACTGCTAATCCCTGACAGGCCCGTCCCCTTATCCGTAATTTTCCTTTACCCTCTTCTCTCTGTCCCCTAAGCCTTTTGTTTACACTCCTCCCACTCCCTCCTTTGGCCTTTTCTGCCTTGCGTTTTATCTTTTTAGATTTTTAGTGATTTCTCTTTTTCTGTTTTTCTGATATTTTTTTGCGTTCTTGTTGCTTTTTTTCCAGGTTTTTTTTTAATATTTTCTCTGGTCTTTTTTCTTTATTTGTCCCTTTGGCTTATCTGCTCCGTGTTCATGGCCATTTTCCGGCTAATGATCAAAGTGTTGGCATGGGACTCCCGCCGTTCCTGCTGATGGGCTTGGTCCTTGTCCGTGTCCCAATGGGTTTCGTTTCGTTACTTTTCTAGCCATTTGGCGCTGCCTCCTCAGGCCTCCATCCCAAATCCATGCCATTCCATTCAGCCTCTCATAACAATGTAATCGAGTGTGCACACTGCGATAAAGTCGAATTGCCGGGCACTTGGTCTCCCGTGCCCGTGTCCGTGTCCGTGCAACGTTCAGTGGGGCAAGGAGAATGTTGCGGCAAATTGGGACTGACGCCTTTTGGCTGCTGCCTCTTCGAATGAAGTGCAAATTCTGAATTATAGTTTTTTTTTTTGCGGTTGTCGGTGGCAGGATAATTAAAGCAAAGGATGGCTGAGTCTCTTTCGCTCTCTCTCTCTCTGTCTCTTTCTATGTCGCTGTGGGAAATGATTTTCAATTATGGCCCGCACTCGAGCCTGAACTAAAAACTACAACGCTCGAGCGCACCTGTGCACGCGCTTCAATGCGCACGGCTGCGCTTTTTGGCAATCATCATTCCCACTCGCTTATCCACTCCTCTACTCCTTTGCTCCTGTCCTGTTACTGTTCATCCCTTAACCCACTTCCACACACACTTACACACTCACACACACACACACACACACACACACTTCTTGGCCACCTGCCATTTTTCGGGGGTATTAAAATTGCCCCATGGATCATTTGCAATTTTAACAGTTTTTCTCTTCGTTTCACTCTCTGGCATTTTCCCCAGTTCCTTTTTTTTGCGCCGTTTTTCTTTGCTAGTTTTTCCATATTTGAATATGTATGAAATGCTGGCTGGATACCAAGCGAAAATCAATTTAAAATAACTTTATACCATCTCCCAAAAAAAAGAAAACAGAACAAAAAACGAGAGAGAATACAATAATTGCGTATACGCCGTGTAGGGCTTATGGAATATTTTCCACTTCAATTCACTGGGGGAAACGGTAGCAAAAATCGAATTAAGTGTGAAATATATTCAAATGGCATAAAAAATGAGTCTGTCCGTGGAAACCATTTAAAAAGAGTTACCAAGAATTTTGGATAGAATTTTTTCATGAATATATTCATAAATCATACACAATTAATTAAGAGCACGTGTGTGGTTGTGTGTGTGTGTGTGCGGTAGTGTGTCCTCTGTTTTATGGAGAGAGCCATACACCGGTTGTCACTTAAATATGCGAAACTTTTGCAGGACATCTCCTCTAACCCATAAATCTCTCTGCACTCTCTGGCCTCTGCGTTTCGTAATGCATTTCCAGATGGCCCGAGGGGGTTGGGTATGTGTGGGGGTGGGAGTGGGGGGTTGTAAAAGCAATTTGCTGGCATTGTAAAAATTGAAATACAAATTTTAAATAAATTGCAGACAAATGCGCTTATTCAATTTCGGAAAACAAAGTGGAAAATAAGAGGAAAACTTTTACCCAGCAGCCAAAAGCAAAGCAGAAGCAACCGCAAAGCACTTGACACGCTCAGCTGCTGTCCAATCTAATGGACACAACCGTCCCTCTTACTCTCTCTCTCTATCTATCTCTGTGGGCTGAGACCCAGGATGTCCCTGCTGCTGCTGAGTCCTAGAAAATCCCCCAAACACCCCTACACATACACACACACACACACACACGTATGGCCAAAACAAAACGGAGGAAAATGCCAATAAATGCAAATAAATTTAAGCTTATTTCTCTGCTAGTTTTCCTCTGCTGTTCCATCCCTCTCGTTCTCCTTCCCCTGTCTGTTGCTCACTTGCATGTACGAGTTTCTCTATATGCAAAAACAATCAATATTTCTCTCAGTGTGGCTTGTGTTTGCATTTCCTGGCTGCTTGGTTGTTTGGTGGATAAGCAAAATAATGACATTCGGTTCAAAGTGTGCCATAAACCATGCCAAGAAGCTATCCGAATACATCCTCGTACAAGGGATCACACACATAAAAAGCCACTAGATTACAGAGCATGTGTACATGAGACTTATTGTGTAAGAAAATGGTTGGATAACGAAGGATAGTTGGATGGACTTAAATATCTGATGTGCTCTCTACAATAAAAAGCAGTTTTCTTACAGAATCTTTAAGATTTCCTTCAAAAATATTGTATTTCAAAAGAGTTTTACACTTAAACAGAAATTAACCGAATGGAAAAAACACAGAGACTGGCCAAAGATAATGAATCAATCTACATAGAATCATATTGTGCGTCTATATAGAAATGTAAATAGAGTAAATGTGAGCTTAAGGCTAACCAAGGAGATTGACATCGACATTTAGAGCACCTAAACGGAATGAACCCCTGTGCAGGACACTCCCTTCTTAGGAGTTCTTCTGTGGCACCTTCACAATGACGCTCTTGACCTCCGTGTAGTTGGAGAGCGCATACTCCCCGTTCTCACGGCCATGGCCGGACATCTTGTATCCTCCGAACGGAGCCTGGGCGGCCAGGGCATTGTACGTGTTCACCCAGACGGTGCCGGCACGCAGACCACCGACAATGTAGTTGGCCTTGTCCAGATCCTTAGTAAAGACAGCGGCGGCCAAGCCGTACTCCGAGTTGTTGGCACGCTCGATGACCTCGTCGAGCTTCTTGAAGCGAATCAGCTGCTGGACGGGGCCGAAGATTTCCTCGCGGGCAATGGTCATGTTATCCTGGACATCGGCAAACACCGTGGGCTGGACAAAGTAGCCGGGAAGGCCTTCGGGACGGCTACCGCCGGCCACCAGCTTGGCGCCCTGCTGCTTTCCCTGCTTGATCATGCCAAGGATCTTGTCCATCTGCTCCTGGTTGACCTGGGGACCCTGCTCGGTGTTCAGATCGAAGGGATTGCCTATGGTCCTCTTCTTGGCGCGCTCTGCGCTGCGTTCCACGAACTCGTCGTAGATCTTATCCTCCACAAAGGTGCGAGAGCCGGCACAGCAGCACTGGCCCATGTTGAAGAAGAGACCGAAGTGGGCCGTCTCCACGGCGTAGTCCAAGTCTGAATCGGAGAGGATAATGTTGGGAGACTTGCCTCCCAACTCTAGGGTCACGCGCTTCAGGTTGGTGTTTCCGGATGCCAGTTGGATGAGCTTTCCCACTTCCGTGGAGCCGGTGAAGGCTACTTTGTCGACATCAGCATGATTGGCCAGGGCAGCGCCAGCTCCACCGAAACCAGGCACCACATTAACCACACCCTCCGGGAAGCCAGCCTCCTTCACCAGCTGAGCAATGTACAAGGCCGTCAGGCTAGTCTGCTCGGCGGGCTTTAGGACGATGGTGTTGCCGGTGGCCAGTGCGGGTCCCAGCTTCCAGGCCATCATCAGAATGGGGAAGTTCCAGGGAATGATCTGGCCGCAAACGCCCACGGGCTCGTGGCGGGTGTACGTGAAGAAATCACCGTCCATGGGGATGGTTTTGCCGTGGTTCTTGTCGGCCCAGCCGGCAAAGTACCGCAGATTCTTGATGGCCGTTGGGAGATCCACATTGTAGGACATGCTATAGGGTTTGCCATTGTCCAGGGTCTCCAAGCTCTACAAAACGAGAAGAGTCGATTACTATCATGGAATTCTGATTGCAGTAATCTAAGAACTTACAGCCAAGTAGACCTGATCCCTCTCCATAAGATCTGCCAAACGGTAGAGCAGACGACCGCGATCCGAAGCATCCATACGGCGCCATGGGGAACCCAGCCTGGAATGCATCAGAAATAGTTAATAAATCACAATCTATTCATTCGATATACCATCCCCATCCAATACTCACTTGAATGCCGATCGAGCAGCCTTTACGGCAATTTCGATATCCTCCTTATCGCCACCCTGGACTTCAGCGATGACCTGCTCTGTGGTGGGATTAATGGTTTCAAATGTTTTGCCCGATTTGCTCTTGTGCCACTCATTGTTGATGAACAGCTGTAAAGGAGATAGTGTGGTTAGAATACAGAGCTACTCGTACATTTATTTATGGCCATATCATTTCCATAATCTGGCATATTGCATTTCGGTACATATTACAAAGTTTCAATGAATGCCGCACCTCAATTTGATAAGCCCCCGCACTGTTTTTGCCCCCCTCTTGAATAATCATCTGATCGTTCAGTTAGCAAGTGGTCTACCTACCGAGATAATGCCCCTCATTCCCCTATTTTTGTAATCAGAAACGTTTACCGGTTAACTGATTAGAATTGAAATGAAATGAGGCTCCACAACGCACGCCATCTCCCCAAGATGTAGTACCTTTTATTATTATTTTTTATTTTTACAATCGAAGCTATCTGTACCCTCTCACGCGTGTGAGTATATAAAACTTTCCGTCAAAACATACACGTGTATGTCTGCGACTAGGCTAGACGTTCGAACTGGTTTAGTGGGTAGACGCCCTTGTTTTTTTTTGTTTAAATTTAAAATCATGCCATCTGCAAAGCATAGCGAGCTGGGGGCAGACTTAAGATAGGTTTTTGGTGATAAGGCATGGAATCTACCCATAAACAAAGTGTGAGTCAACCGATAAGAGTATCGGGTTGATTGTTGATATGTTCTGATATTTTAGAGGTTTGTTCAATGATATACGGGAGATCGGTCCGATATTTACATTCAAAAGCGAAACTTCTACGAAATGTTTACTTTCCATATTCCTAATAATCTATTAATAATTGGCGGAAATATCGTATCAATGCAAATAAAAGTTCCTCTTTCTATAGCTAATAATCTGCGAATGCCAATTCCATTTCAATACAGAATAGGAAAAGCTAAATTCTCTCTTTCAAATGTCTTCTTAATGTTCGATGAAAGTAATCATTTCCCCCAATCAATATTCTGGCAGAGTCCTCACTTCCTCTCTTCTTATGGCGCTTGCACTCCCATATGTTGGCATTAGTGCAAATCTCCAGCCATATCTGAGTGGGAATACTCATTGGTTTGGTTCAGAACGAACCCACAAACCACACCACTTTCCCCCTCCTCCCCGATTCCAATTAAATCTAACGAACGCTGGGCTCTAATTGTCGCGCCAGGCACAAAAAAACACGAACAAACTTGTAAAATCGTACAATTTATGCAAATTTCCCCCGCGGCATAAGCATACAAACAGCAAACGCGGAAAGAAACCGCAAAACATGGAGCGCCACAGACAGAAGGAGTAGGGGAAGAGAGAGCGATATTGAGAGAACATTTGGCAAGAATTTAGCGACGCTGTGACATAACTAAGAAATGGAAAATAACGCAGCAGCAAGAATCACATATGAACGGGAGAGGGAGAGAGCGAAAACACCAGCAGCGAAGCGACAAGAGTCGCTGAGTTGATACCCTAGCAAATCAATCGCAGTTATATGATGAGGTCATCGGAGTCCGATTAAGTTTAGGAAAACTTTTGAGAAATACCGAAAATCAGTTTGTTTGACTATCCACAGCAAGAAAATACATTAAACTCCCAAGGGATTAATTGTTCTGCTTACTTGTGTTTCAAGTAGATTAGATATAAATATCCCCTGAATACCCTAGCAATCGCGGCGAGCGAGCACAGCGAGAACAAAAGCAACAGCAAAGGCAGCAGCTGTAGTTCGTTCCAACAACAACAACTACAGCCGGCGACTGTTTTTGCTTTTGCGTTCTCTTTTGTCTATTTTTTGCTGGGCTCGCTTCGCTGTCATAATCCCCTACAGCAGCTGGGACTTTCAACCAGATTTTACCCCACCGATATGCATTATGCATGGTGTGTACGTGATCGGAATATTGTGCGGGTCGAAACCAGTCTGTGTTTATTTGCTAATTTTTTTTTGGCAGCCCAAAAAGGGAACAAAAACCAACACTTTAAAACTTAAGAACCTGATTTGGCGTTTATAGGGCATTAGAAGTGAGACAACACCGAACCCAGAGCGTAAGAGAGGAGAGCGAGATGCAGAGCGAACATCAGCTTCAGCTGCAGCTGCAGTCTCTTGTTGAAGGTCAAGTCAAAAACATGTTGGCACACGCTCTTTGCGGTCGTTATCTGCTCTTATTTGTGATAAGCGCGTTTTCACTTTTCGTATTATTATTCATTTGCGCACTTACTCCGGTATAGAGCACCTCCGGGGTGGTCTGCGGCTGAGGCAGGGCGGAGTAGTGGGCCACAGCTGCGGCAATGTTCTTGTTCTGCGAACGCAACAGGGCGCTGCCGGTCTTCAAAACGCGCTGCATGTTGTTGTTTTTTATTTCTTTTCACGGGAATCGAGAATCGGGAATAGAAGCGGAGCCAAGAGCGAAACTATTGTTGAAGGCACGGCCGTCCACGGGCAACTGTAAAGCCGCCTCAGCGCTGCCTCTCGCGAAAGCTATGTGAAAATAATTCAAGAGTCTCAGTAGAGATGAGTGCGTGACACGCAGGTACGAGAGTTCTTCAGCAAACTACCACAGGTGCTAAGGAAAATATGCCGCGGCAGTCGGTAAGTTCTCACGAGATTCATTTCGTGTCTTAAAAACCCCCATCTCTGGTCCCAACTGATAATGACGAATGCTGGTGAGAGTAAAATGGCTATATACAGCAAGATAGTGGGTTAGAAGAGAGCAGTGGCTGTCAGTATTTCTTGAGTGGAAGAGAATAAAAAGCATTCTCAAGTGCAGACTCTAGAATGGGAATACAATAACAATACTTAAAAATAAAAGTATGAACAAAAATACATTAAATAAATTGCATTTGCATGTGGGGACCAAAATTTGTATGCAAAAGAGGGAATACAGTGAAACAACTCTCAGTGGGCAGCAATCACAAAACAAGTGGGTGTACACTGTACAGAGTATTCCCTGTAGTTGTTATAATATTGTTTACTAAAATGGTAGAGTGATAGATTATCCCTGCCAAGCCAAAAAGGAATAAATTATTATATGATTTATGAAAAAGAAAACTGGCGGAAAATATTTATACACATTCCAAGATGATTTGTGAGTTTTTTCAGATAAGAGAGGAAATCTAAAGAATTTCGTGAAATCAGGAAATTAAATTCTAACTTTGGAAAATAAAATATAGTCTAAGTAACCTTATCAGCATTTATTTGTGTCAATCAATCAATATTCTGGGCAATCTTTAAAAGGTTCTCAACGTAAATTTGTCTCACTAAATAAATATTCCACTCAATATATTTTTCACTCCAAATATCAATTAGCCTTTGCCTACTTTTCGGCTATACGTTTTTCATTTATTTTGTTCATAATTCATTAAAAAGTTAGGTGGTACTTATTCGTAAACCCTACCAACATGTAAACGAAAATAAGGGATAGATTCATTTACTTGAATATTTATTTTAAGATTTCACTTTAAATTTGGGTAACCCCTGTCCAGGACACTCCCATCTTAGGAGTTTTTCTGCAACACCTTCATAATGACACTCTTGACCTCCGTGTAGTTGGAAAGCGCATACTCCCCGTTCTCACGGCCCAGACCGGACATCTTGTAACCTCCGAAGGGTGCCTGGCAGGGCAGGACATTGTACGTATTCACCCAGACGGTGCCGGCACGCAGGCCATTGACAATGTAGTTGGCCTTGTCCAGATCCTTGGTGAAGACAGCGGCGGCCAGGCCGTATTTCGAGTTGTTGGCACGCTCGATGACCTCGTCGAGCTTCTTGAAGCGAATAATCTGCTGGACGGGGCCGAAGATCTCCTCGCGGGCAATTATCATATCGTCCTTGACATCGGCAAACACCGTGGGCTGGATAAAGTATCCCTCACCCTCGGCACGCGCACCGCCGGCCACCAGCTTGGCGCCCTGCTTCTTGCCCTGCTCGATCATGCCAAGGATCTTCTCCATCTGCTCCTCGTTGACCTGGGGACCCTGCTCGGTTTTCACATCGAAGGGATTGCCCACGGTCCTCTTCTTGGCGCGCTCTGCGCTGCGTTCCACAAACTCGTCGTAGATCTTATCCTCCACAAAGGTGCGAGAGCCAGCACAACAGCACTGGCCCATGTTGAAGAAGAGAGCGAAATGGGCCGTCTCCACTGCGTATTCTAGGTCCGAGTCCGCGAGGATGATGTTGGGGGACTTGCCTCCCAACTCAAGGGTCACGCGCTTCAGGTTCGTGCAGCCGGATTGCTGTTGGATGAGCTTTCCCACTTCCGTGGAGCCGGTGAAGGCCACTTTGTCGACACCTTTGTGATTGGCCAGGGCAGCGCCGGCATTTCCGTAACCAGGCACCACATTGACCACACCTGGCGGGAAGCCCGCCTCCTTCGCCAGCTGAGCAATGTACAGGGCTGTCAGAGGCGTCTGCTCGGCCGGCTTCAGGATAATTGTGTTGCCGGTGGCCAGTGCGGGTCCCAGCTTCCAGGCCATCATCAGAATGGGGAAGTTCCAGGGAATGATCTGGCCGCAAACACCCACGGGTTCGTGGCGAGTGTATGTGAAGAAATCCCCGTCTATGGGGATGGTTTTGCCGTGGTTCTTGTCGGCCCAGCCAGCAAAGTAGCGCAGACACTTGATGGACATCGGGAGATCCACATTGTAGGACATGAAGTAGGGTTTGCCATTGTCTAGGGTCTCCAAACTCTGCAAAAGAAGATTGTTGATTACTACCATCATTGAATCTATCATTGAATCCAAAAACGTACAGCCAAGTAGACGATATCCTGTTCTATTAGATCCGCCAATCGGTACATCAGACGACCGCGATCGGAAGCATCCATACGACGCCATGGGGAACCCAGTCTGGCAAGCACCAGAGATAGTCATAATATAGTCAATATATTCTATTCCCCTCAAGTACTCACTTGAATGCCGCGCGGGCAGCCTTCACGGCCATATCGATGTCCTCGTTGCCCCCAGCCTGGACCTCAGCGATGGTCTCCTCTGTGGTGGGGTTAATGGTTCCAAATGCTTTGCCCGATTTGCTCTTGTGCCACTCATTGCTGATGAAAATCTGTAAAGGTTAGAGTCCATTTAATAATTACCTGATCGTTCAGTTCGCTTGTGGACTACCACAGGGATAATGCCTCCCCCCTCCTCTTATTTATTTGCACACTTACATCAGTGAAGCACACCTTCGGCTCGGTGTCGGGCTTGGGCATGGCTGCATAGTGGGCCACAGCTGGGGCAATTTTCTTGTTCTGCGCACGGAACAGAGCGTGGGCCAATTTCGAAACGCGCTGCATTATTTTTTTGTTTTGTTTTTTACCGAAAAAAGGACGGTTAAAGGGGAATAAATGTAGAACTAAAAATTTATGTCGAAAATTTGTCCCGAAAAGAAGAATTTGATTTAAGGAATAGATCTAATGATGTATTTTCAAATGCTGCATTGACCTGTCTAAAATTGGGGAAAATATTGTAACAAATGGGCGTATCCAGTAGGCTGACCTTTAATGTCATGTCAGATTATAGAAACTATAGTTGGTCTTGGTTCAGAGTCTCGTAAAGTAAAGATTTCCTTCCTATATAGTGGAAAATACTCTCTGATTTTATGTTCTTTATATTTCCAAGATTATTTGCGAGTTTTGTAAGATTAGAGAGGCAATCTGAAGAATTGCGTATTATAAGAAAGTTTAAAAATTCACAAATATTTTAATAAACATTTGTGCCATTTATCTGTGACTTTAGAATGTATCTCAATGTAAATTTCTCTTACTAAATAAATATTCCACTCCAATATTCAGTTATTTTTCCACTCAAAATATCAATTGGCCTTTGCCTACTTTTGGGCTGTCAGCGAAAATGCATGCAAGCCGCGAAATTGATGGCCCCCAAATGGATATTGTTTGTGCATAATTCATTGAAAGCGATTTAGGACAATTTGTCAAATGCTTGGTGGTTTGCTCCACTCGCAAATGTATGCCACTCGTAAATTGAAAGCTCAGCGCAGCTGTCAAGTGAATCACGCATACGCAACGTTGCGCTGGCCGGCATCAAAATCAGAAGCAGAACAAAACACACAGAGAATCCAATCACTGACGACGGGGGCGAAAAAAAACTAATTCGATGCACGAAAATACTATGCAATTCAGAGTCCGAGGAGAGTAAACATTGCGTATGCGTGTGCGTGTGTGTCTGTGCGTTCGATTCTGGGCCAATTACCATCGTCAAACAGCCGAAATAAACTTTAATGGCTATTGTTATGCGTCGGACCCTGTTATTGATGATTCTCTGTTGTGGTTGTACAGGGGGAAGGGGGAGGGGGAAGGGGTGGTGATGTTGTGAGTGCTGCTGTCCTCTGCGGAATGAAATATTTAATAACCGACGAGAGAGAACAAACAGTTTGGGCATAAAAATCACATTTCATGTGGACTCTCGGCCCTGCTCTGGTCTCTGCAGGACACGCACTTAAATGTCAGTGATTGCAGGACAGGACCCTCTACCCATCGCCGAATGTGTGCGGGGGTGGGAGGCTGTGGGTTATAAATGTGCAGAATGAAATTTACAACAAATTGTTGGAAATGACTTTCAATTGAATTTAATTACGCCTGGTGGGAGTCGTTGCCGTCGTCGGTTTCGGTGTCCTTGTTGTCCTTTCTTCCACATGCGACGACGAGTGCGAGTACTCGTATAATTTTATGGATGATTACGTAAATTAAGTTTGGCTTTCATGTGGCTACGATGATATGTCTGTGTGTGTATTCCTGGCAGGTGTGTAATCAAGTTGGAAATATGATTAACACGAATACGGATTCTTCTTCTCCGGTTTTATGCTGTTCCATGGATGCTCTCTCTCAAGGCGCCAGAATAATTTACAAATAATTCACAAATATTATTTCCATTGGACTGGAATGTGCTCGCTGGCCTCAAAAGGAATGTTAATTATGTTGGAACTTTTGCTGGAAAATTAATACGAAATATTTGGAATGCATTTCCCACCAAACATTCCTTTGATTTCTGTCTTTTGATTTTAATTGAAATATTTCACAAATATTTATTTGTTTTCCGACTTTCACTTTAATTGCCATCGCCAAATGAGGGGAGGGGTTTCTGCCCTGTATTCTGGCCAGCCACATGTTCGTTCTCACACGAAATTATTACCATATTTCAGGCCATTAACAAGCACAAACCCTGTTCCTGTCCTTGGCAGGAGCAGAGGTTTTAGATTGACTTTCGTTTGCTTAGGCAAAAGATCAACAAATGCCAGAAAGGATAAATAGAAAATCCATCAATTTTGTGCGGTAATCATCTCTGCCTGTCAAAGGTTACATCAAACAAAGGAAACTCTAGCCGCCCACTTTGGGGCAAAACAAAACGAAAACGAAAAAAAATGAAAGAAAAACCAGAGGAAATTCCAGGAAGGGAAAAAAGGACCATCCAGGCGGATGGGGCAAAAACTGAAGTGAAATGTATGCAAATGGCTTATGGCTCGGGGTTTTTGCTTACACTTGCTTGACCCTTGCGCAGGGCCACCTTTCCCCTTTTTTATGGCTCACTCTTTAAGTGTGAGAGCCAAACAGAATCGTGTTACCCCTGCAGGAAGGAGTGCGGGTCAGGAGTTATGGCTTAAGTAATTTGTTAAGTTATTAGGTGGCCCACATGGCGTATGCGCATTGCGTATTAGTAATTCCCATGCAAATGCCCTGCCATGCCAGCACAATTTATGTCCTTTTTCTTGTTTATCCCTTTCTGCAGATATGAAACCTACAAGGCAACGCTCAAGAAAATCCCCGCAACACGCCTCTCCCGACTGACCGAAGCGCTGGCCAACTACGATCCGGTACTCAATGAATACTTCTTCGATCGCCATCCCGGTGTGTTCACCCAAATCCTCAACTATTACAGGTGAGTCCTTGGTGGTCTTTACGGGTGGGGAGGGGAGACTGTGAATCCTAATTAAGTTGCTGCTGCTGGCGAAAGGTGCTTTTGGACGTGCAACGACTCTGAAAATGGGGGGAATGGACTCCGTCCTCTGAATGGTAATTACAGCATTTAACCGAAGGATGTTTTGGCATTTCAATTCCTGTTACCTTTGCCAGCGCAATGATTATCCTGCTGATTAATGGCACTCAACAAACATATCATTGCGAGGGGGGGCAACCGCCTTGCTTTGATGAATAAACAAACTAATATTTTAATTGCTGCAAAAACAAGCCCCGTCTTCTAGCGAAAGACGAGAAACATTAATCTCAACTTTTGGTAGCTGCACAAACTTTGATACAACACTTTTCCCGGGCGGTCATTAGCGGACTCATTTATCTTCGGGCGCTGGCGCCGCTTCGCTTCGCGCGATGACTTAAGTTGTTTAAAATTAATGAAACTTTGTTTTGGCCATCTCCACCTGCTGGCTGGCTGACTGTCTCGGTGCAGCTGCAAATGAAGATACAACGCTGTCAGCAGCATCGCAGCATCCCATGGCTACGTCTTCATTGATTGGACAGCAGCCTTAATACCCAGTCCCCATTGCCCATCGCCCATCGTTCCCATCCATAGCTCACGGGGCCTTTGGCCAAACAGTTTTCCAACTCAATTAACCAGGCACTCACCCCCCCACAAACCCCTCGATATCCTCTCGCAGACCCCTCGGAAAATGGTGTCAAAAGAGGGCAAGCAGGAGAGCAAAAAAAAATGGTGCAACATCCAGGGTTGATTGGATATGAAACTGAGTCCTCGGGGGGCAAAGATTCCCCTCCATTATACAGTATCCTGAGAGGGGTGGGGCGGGGGGGAGTTGTGTAATCAAATTATGCACGCACCAAAAGCTACAGACAATTTCTGGGTGTGTGTGTGTGTGAGAGGATTTCACATTCATATTGATAAGAGCTGAGTGGAATTGACGGTGCAGCACAAATTAGATGGAAAAAACGTGCGATAAGATATGTTTCTTTATCGATTACTTATCGGTTGTGTGATGAAAGTCAAGGGGGAAACGGAAAATCCAAACAATTTTAAGTAAAGTATATATTTGGCAGACGATTTAAAGGCGGTATTGATTGAAGGTTGGGTTAAGATGTGTTTAGACCTCCAAAGGAAAACATAGACACTTGCGACACACTAATCTTTATTCAGGAAATCTCTGGGCCTTATATGTAATTCTACAATGAGGGATGTAGACAATTTTGTGTTCTATTCTTATGGCTAGACCCACAGAACGGGTGCATCGGTACTGCGAGTGGGATTCTTTGAGAAAGAGATACAAAATTCAAGTAAAAAGTGTATTTTTCTTAGAGCTTACGCTTAAAGTCCATTAACAGTAACTCCTTCTTATATGTAAACCCCATAATCAGCACATTTTACATTACAAATAATGGTTTCGCCCAGCACAGACCGCCTGCAGTTCTCTTGGCAACTGCCTTGTCCATTGTTTTCCCACTTTTCTTGCACGAAATTAAAGCAAAAGTCGTGCCGGACCCAATCGATGGGTCATTATATATGCACAGTTAAGCGCAGAGCCTCCTTATATGCGGCCGATCGGTGGCTGGTGGTGCATGCGGCTGGGGCATGTGGTGCAACCGAAAGGTCAGCTATAAATATTGATTGTATTGGTTGCATCGCTGGTGGCAGCCGTTGCGTATGCGTTATATTTTGTATGGACACTTGATGAGAGGACGACAAAAGGCGGCAGGCGAATGACCAAAAAGTGTAGTTTTTGGGACAGGGTAAATATGGTAAAGGTGTGCGGGAGGCGGGCTTTTGGGGGGCGGTCATTTTTGAGTGGTTTTTATGGTGGAAACCAATTACCGATTCGCGGCTAAAGAATTATGGCGAAAAGCCCTGAAAATGACTGCAGCGCACTTCGAAGGATTAAAAAGGTACAGGATGATGGCCAATAAAGGTATTGTTAAAAGGTGCAACTAAGGGATACCCTGTACGGAATGGGGCTATGATCGATACATGCAAAGATCTTTGATAGGTTTAATGAAAACTAAAAGTAAACCTCTTACAAAGGCATTCTCATTCCTTGCTCTCCTACTCAACCCTCCCCACCTTTTTACAGGGTATTTTGGGTCACAAAAACCGTACGTATTGCATCCATTAAAATGAGCGTGGAAAATTGTCGGGCGGTCATGTCAGAATGTCAAAGCCGTGGCGGACAATTGCAGAGGCAGAACCTCGAAACGGAGGAGGATCAGGTTCTGGTTCCCATCATGAAATCCGCAATTTGCAAGTCCGCAGGCAGTCACCAGGAGTGGAGAACAGTGCGGGGGCTCCTCCCGCTCCTTCGCTTTTTTACAATATTTTTTCCAAGGCATTTCGTGTAACGAAATGATTTTTAACAAGCGCACAAAAGCGCTGCCAACCAACACGAAAGCGAAAAAGTTGCACAGAACCGAAAAAAAAAGGGACATTCAGGATATGCACACGTGCTGCACACACATGGTGTGTGGGTGTGTGTGTGGGTGGTGGGTGGGGGGTAAAGATATCATCCGAAAATAAAACCAGTCAAGGACCTGGCCATGCGCTCCCCTTACCACTCTTCTGGTCCAGCAGCTGATATGGCATTACAAGTTGGCCAACAACTGCAGACAAGGACACGGGGACAGGGTCCATCCGCCCTGCCACTCTCGCACTCTCTCTCTGTCCCCTTGCAGCCATTTACTGTAATTTCCACACACAGAAACCAGAAGAATGTAAGGGTTACCGAAGCGGTAGATGCCCTTTGTTTGACTGAAAGCTATGTGATGTAGTGGAAGGGATGGCACCCGTTTTGAAAGGGTACACAAATTGTTACACACATGTAGGGATGGGGGAGGGCCATGAGCTGTGCCACATGAATGGAACAATGGAACAGCAGCAGGAGGAGCAGCAGGAGGAGCAGGGGGGGAGCAGCTGGAGCATTATGAATATGCCACTGGCTGCTGAGAGGAGAGGTGATGTCCGTGTGTGTCCTCACACATTTACCTGCCATGCATATGCAATGGATACGAATGCAGCTACACTTCTCCAGGAGTCTCCGCAATTTGTAGCCACACTGTCAGGACGTGCCATTTTGGCCATAATAATACGAGAGTATTCTAAGGACTGATGTGGCTTAAACGGAATGCCAGGGGCAAAGTCCATGAATTTGTTTAGAGACAGGACCCTGAAAGGAGGGAGTAGGATATGCTTTAATTGCTTTGACCTAATGAGATACTCGTACAAACAGGATACCACAATTTGGCTCCAAAGATTGGCCTTCAAATTGGCCAAGAAATGGTAGAAGATTTCATCAGAGCTTAATACGAAAATAGAGACAAAATCTATAGTTAATTAGTGTTTAATTAGTGTTTAATTATCTCCTATTCTCTCTCTCTGAACAGAACTGGAAAACTGCACTATCCGACCGATGTGTGTGGCCCTTTGTTCGAGGAGGAGCTGGAGTTCTGGGGCCTCGACTCGAATCAGGTAGAGCCCTGCTGTTGGTCAACCTATAGCATACATCGCGATACGCAAGTGAGTACACAAAAACAAACCTCAAATGCTGAAGTATAGCCTATCCTTAATGGTTTTATCATCCCTTAGAACACCTTAGCCATATTAGATAAGCTAGATATTGAAAATGAGAAGCCCACGGAGGAGCAGATAGCCCGACTATTTGGCTTTGAGGAGGCATTGAGCAACGGCGAGCTTAACTGCTGGCAGCGTCTGAAACCCAAGATCTGGGCCATGTTCGATGAGCCCTCAAGTTCCACAGGGGCAAAGGTAGGACATAGGACACATCCTTTAGGCAAATACTAATCCTTGCGCTTCTTTAGATCGTTGCTGGCATGTCGGTTTTCTTTATATTTGTTTCTGTGATATCATTCTGCCTGAAGACCCATCCCGGCTTCCGTGTGGATCTACCCGTCACCCACAATGGACACGGAGGCTATAGCTCCCATCCGCACGGACATGACCCCCTGGGGGAACCACAGACGACGACGCATCAGTATCATCAGCACAGCATTACGCCGCCCAGCGGCAGCATCGGGCCCACCTTTCGTGTCACGAACTACACGAGCTACAGCAGCGGCAACCTGACAGCCGCCCAGGCCACGCCCATAGCCAGCATCAAGGGCAACCAGCGGCAGCGGCTGAAACGAGACATAAACGGGAGTGCCATAAATGAATTTATCGAGGATCAGTTGATGGGAAACAATGGACGACGGCAGCATGGATGGATCGAGACGTACGGGCAGCCCCACGAGGCGTTCTTCTATGTGGAACTGGTGTGCAATGTGTGGTTCTTCATTGAAGTTATCATTCGATTGATTGTGAGTTGTGAGCTGGCGGACAAAACCACTCCGGGATTCACAATCACAATCTACATCTTCTTCTCTCTTTAGGTGTCTCCCAATCTGTGGCAGTTCATCAAATCCCCAGTGAACATCATTGACTTTACGGCCACATTGAGCTTCTACACCGATGTGATGCAGCGGATGGGCGAGTACACGGGTCTCCTGGAGGCCTTCTCCATCGTGCGGATAATGCGATTGTTCAAGCTGACACGCCATTCGCCCGGACTGCGCATTCTCATCCACACGTTCAAGGCCTCGGCCAAGGAGCTCACGCTGCTCGTCTTCTTCCTCGTCCTGGGCATCGTGTTCTTTGCGAGTCTCGCTTACTATGCCGAGAAGTTGCAGGTGAGTGGAGGCGACAGGCTTCCTTTGAGAGCAGTCGTATCTGATGATGGTCCTTCTTCCACTCGACAGGACAACCCGGACAACCAGTTCAAGAGCATCCCATTGGGCCTGTGGTGGGCGATTGTGACCATGACCACGGTGGGCTATGGCGATGTGGCGCCCAAAACCTATCCGGGAATGTTCGTGGGTGCCCTGTGCGCCCTCGCCGGTGTCCTGACCATCGCCCTACCCGTACCTGTTATCGTTAGCAACTTCTCCATGTTCTATTCCCACACCCAGGTGAGTGCACACAGACACAGGATCTCACTTTAAACTCCTGTTTACTCTCCCCCCCCCTCTGCTCTGCTCTGCTCTTCTCTGTGTTTGTCCACAGGCCCGCTCCAAGCTGCCCAAAAAGCGGCGTCGCGTCCTGCCCGTGGAGCAGCCGCGTCGCAAACGGGAACCAACCGCCCCGCACCGCGGACGGACGAACGCCATTAAACAAACGCCGCCCACAGTGCCGGGAATGGTGGGTGGTGGCGGAGGTCCAGCTGGCGGGGGTGGCGGGGGCCATGCTGCGGGCCATCCGGCGGCAGCAGCGCCCATGTTCAAGGATGCATTTGGTGGTGCTAAAATTGGTGAGTACCCAAGGAATGATACCCCTTTAATGGAGAATATTATGTCCATCCGATAGAACTAATTTTATACCAGGTTAAAACTTCTATGGCATCCATAATACTAGAGTTATAATGCTGTAATTTGACACAATGATGTAACTGGATTTTATCTAACTCAATTCTAAAAGTAATGGGTACCACATAGTCGATAAAAACACGACTATATTCCTTCCTCTCGCTCCCTTTGGTAGTTTTATAATTTGTTGTCCTGTGTTTTTGCTTTGCTTTTTGGCAGCCTCACAGACAACGCACACAGACACACACGCAGTCACTGCAAACATTTAACACACACACACAAACACACACAGATACATACATATGCTCTGCTGTACTGCAATGCCCCTGCCCAACCACTACTCCCCCTCTTGCTCCTGGGGGCCAAACTAATTTCATTCAATTTCTTGTTTAATTATTTTATTATTTATGCACCCTTCAGTGGGCGAGGAGTCAGCTGTTATTTAGCATTTACTACCGCCGCCGCCTAACCTCCGGAGAGACCCTGCCCTGTCCCCCTGCCTCCTGCCCTGCCCCCTGGGGTCCTGCCATGTGCTAAATTTCCATTTTACTGATTATTCAAAAGCATTTCGGTCCAGGCAGAACCAGGTCCAAGTTCAGAGTGAGGGCCAGGATCAGAGGACAGAGGCAGTCAGGCACTCAGGCAGGCAGCACATGTGATGTGGTGGCGCCTCCGGGCAGCAGTACTTTAGTTGATATATCATACTCCCAGCCAAGACACACAGCCCTCCTGCAGCCTGCATCCTGCAGTTGCACTGCAAATTTTGTGCTCAAGAAATTGAGAAATTTAGTGAAAGGTTATAAATCTGATGTCCAGCTAGGATTTATAATCCCTCTTTGCGTTTATTTAAGGCTCTCATGTTGGCAGAGAGCTCTCCTCTCTGCTCTCCTCTCTGCTCTTCTCTCAAGTGGAGTCCATTAATGATGGGATTTGTGACACAAGATCCAGTGTTGGTTATTTATGGTGTTTATTTAAGAGACGAAATGTTTATTAATGCTTGCAGAGCAGGGTTTATGCTTTAGAAATCAAATAAGATTTATGATGAGCAAAATACTCCTCAGGGTAGTGATGGAAAGAGATGAGATTGATGGGGAATCGATGAGATTGAAATGAGAATTAAGTGTAAGTCAGTGAAGCAGCTACAAAAGTAAAGAATAGATTGAGAAAGCTAGGGATTCCATCAATAGGAGACCAAAGTAACAGATTGTGCCTTCAATATATCAGTCTATAGGTCCCAGAAATCCTCTAGAAAGAAAAGTGAAGATTATCTTGAGAAATCTAGTAAAATATCGGAGTGTGCCTTCAGCATATCTTCTTATAGGTCCAAGAAATCCTCTAGAAACTAGTCACGCACTAAGTAATATTTGTATTTTTTATTTGCAACATTTATAACCACTTTTAGTTAAGAAACTCTTTTAATTTTACAAATATTATTACCCGGAACATAAGAGATTTCTTTTTTCTTCAGTTTTAATCACTTTTGATTCCCTCTTTCCTCATTAACATTTGGAAAACAATTTAATTTCCCTTAAAAATAATCCTTTCTTTGTGTTCTTTGATCCTTTTTGTATTGTTGGTATCTTTGGGTCATTAACTAATTTGAAAAATTAAAACCTCATCCCCTTTTTTCGATAAGTATTCGATTAAATTTTGATGTGGCTGCCATTTTGCTGTTTTAATTCCTTGATTTGTTCTTTGATGTTGGATTATAATTCCAGTAATATCGTATTATACTAATTGTGTGTGTTTGTGTGTTCGTATCCGTATATGTATATGTCTATGTCTATGTATATGTATAACTATGCGTCCTTTGTGCGTGCTGACCCACCCACCAACCACCACCACCACCTCAACCGACACCGCCGCCTGGCAGGCACTGTGAATGTGAATGGCGTCAATGTCATTGGCCTGCAACATCCGCATACGCATCCACATTCGCATCCACATCCGCATAAGCAAGCGTTGCCGCCACCGATGATGACGACGATGACGACGACGACGACGACGACGACACCGACGACACCGACGACGACAGCGATGACAACGACCTATCAAGTGCCTCTGCCACACCAGCAGCCCATCCACAACGCCCACAGCCATGCCCATGCCCATGGCCATGCCTATGCCCCGGGCTGTGGCTCGGGCTATGCATCGACGATGACGTCAACTACCGCCGCCTCGGCAGCAGCTGTGGCCACAGTTGCCGCCGCTGCCGCTGCTGCAGCAGCCTCTGCGGGTCCCTCGTTCATCAGTTGTAAGTGTAGTCCTGTCTCTCTTGCTCCCCTCAGTATCTCCCACTCTCCCACTCTCTCTCTCTATGTCTCTTCCTCTGTTTTTGTCTCTGTCTCTCTGTTGCATGCCGCACGTGTAGAATTGTAGGCGAGAAATAAGAAAATATCCTTTTAATGCCTGCATAAGAACTTTTTATGGGCTTGCTACAATTAGTCAGTGCGAAGGCGGCGAAGCCATGCCCCCTTTTCTGGCTTGTTAAAATTTATCGCATGCTATAAATTGTGTGCCCGAGTGGCATAACTTTGTCACTCGACGCCGACTCCGACTCCGACTTTCAGTCAATAAAAACAGGAAAAAATGAGGGGAAAACTTTTTACGTTTATTTGCATATTAAAAGCTTTTCGGGGGTAAAAACCCGACACTCCTTTTTATTTTCGGGCATTTAACTTTAATTGCAATTTTATTATGCTCTCCCGAAAATCCTTTTTATGTCATATTTCAAAATGGACACACGGCACAGTCACACCCGAAAGTATTCACTCACACACACCCACACACACATGGAAATAAAGTTCCATTTATCGTCAAAACAAATTGAAAAAGTTTTTCCATTTGCTGGACCTGGAACCCCACGTAACCGTCCACTGGAAAAGCACTGGAAAACCATCTCTAACCCCCAGTGAGGGGAAAAACCTGTCGAAAAAAAATTACTACAAGTACGCATACAAATATACATATATATGTGTGTATGTATGTGTACTTGTATAATGTGAAAACCTGTGGGGGGCTGTGTGAAAATTTTTTATGCAGCCTGAAGTGCATTTTAATTAAAGAGCCACAAAAGGCTCAAGGGTGCAAGTCCATGCCTCGCCTCGCCTCGCCTCGACTCATATCTTTCAGGAAAACTTCAGCAGAGCAGAGGCAAGGGACCGGGGGGGAAAAGGCCAAAGCGGAAGGCAGCGATTAATTTCTTGAGCCACTTTTTCCAGCTTATGAAAAGTGCAGGGAAAAAATTACGAAAATCCTGTCGAAAAGTTGAAAGTTCTTCCTAAGCTGAAAATTGTTTAAATGTTTGACATGGCCAAGGATCGAGGAGGAAATGTAATGAGGGACTTATCGGAAAAGCCATAGAGCCATATCCATAGGGAGCTACCATCCAGTCTCTCTCTCTCTCTCTCTTATAATTAACACTCTCCCAAAACTGACTTTTATTCACAGTTTCTTGCCACTTTTAAGCATAGTTTTGTGCCATTTCAAGGTTTTTTCTTTGCTCTATTTTAGCTCTAAAAAATTCCAAAAGACAAATTCCTAACAATTTTCCCGAAAAATGTAATTATAAAGTGTTTTCTTTGTTCTCCCGGCTTTCCGTTCCGCCACTGCTGGTGCGTGAAAAATGCAGAGTGGAGAGGAAACTTTTATAAGCCGCTTAAAAGACACAACTTGCCCCATTTCCGGTGTGCACTTTGGCACGTCTTGTGGCGCCAAAGCTGTCAGAGGAGGTGGGCGAAATGACGTTTCGCTGTTAGCCGGAAGTGCAGGTGCCGCTGACATTTGGCAGGGGCTTCTGCACTTCCCGTCACTTCTTTCAGCCAAAGTCTGAGCTGCTTTGCATTATGTGAAGGTGTTTCCTCCCCCTCCCCCCACTCATGCATGCAAATGACGGCGGAGGGGCACAAAAATAGCAACTAAATCATTAGCAGGCAGCCGACACAGCAGCCCTGCCCTGACTGCTATAGTGTTACTTTCAGGGGCTTCTAGTGGTCATTACACACACACACACAATCAGCAAGGAACAAGGAAAGAGGCATGGGCCATGAGGCGTGAGGCATAAAGGCCAAGGAGGCGTGAACACAAATTTATGGCCACACAGTGGGGCAAAAGTGCATACACCCGTGCCGGAGGCAGGCAACAGTCAGGAATTTCAATTAAAGCTGGCAGTGGGTGGTGCAAAAGGCTGTTAAGAATCCGCAAACCCCAAACCCCAACCCTCTTTGCCTCCCTTGAGCTTTACTTTCCGCCATTACTATTTATTTTTTGCACCACCCAACCACCCGCCATATCTCTCTCGCAGGAATACTCTTGGTAGGGCAGGCCCTGCCTGCTTCCCTGCAGGAGTTCGCGTAGATTAATTTTAATATTTAAAATTATTGCACTCGCTCAAACATCAACTGCAAAAGTAAATCATTTCCCAGCCATCCCCATCGTTGGCTCGGAGATGGAGATGGAAAACCACTTCAAAGACTGACAAATGTCAAGCAAACTATGGGTATATGTAGCTAGAAATACCTCCCTCTACAGCCCTCCCTCTGAAAAGTTGATGATGGATTGTTGCTTGAAGAAAAGTTTAAGGAATTTCTTGTTATTTTAGGGGAAATAAAGTAAGGGAAAGTTGCAGGGGGGAAAATAATATGTAAGCTAAGCTCTAAAATAAATTAAATACTAAATTCTACAGAGCAGAAATCTCATAACTTAAAGACAACCTTGAATTATAGATACTTAAACTTTGCTAGTAAATATTTTTTATTCAAATTAAGGTTTGTAGTTTCTTTACTGCTTAAACTCTCATTGTAACATAATTTTGGGAATTTTTAAAGAATATTTTCCAATTGTTTATCATGTATATACCCGTAGCTATCATATGCCTTTATATCTATAGATGTCCAACTTAAGATACTTTTTTTAAGCATGTTCTACACATTCGTTGTTTAAACCTCTTCTACTTTCCTTTACATTTCTTTAATTTCTTTTTTAAACACTTTTTTGTATAATTTTCTTACAACATTTTCTTCCTTGATATTTTTGAAGATCTATTCTTCTGCCTTGCCTCCTCCTCCCCTACAATTATCTCAAGTTGAAACTTTTCTCCTGGACTTTTGATGGAAATGATAAAATATATGTATATTTATAAATCTAAAAATATTAAAAATGATTTCGCAACTTTTCACTTCTTCACATTTACTGTTTGTGTTTTTTTTTTCTGTTCTTTTTTGTGTCCTGCCACCAACTTTTTATAAAAAAAATAAAACCAGAGGAAGAAGAAAATCTTAGCTGCGTGCCTTTTTAAAGTTTTTTAGACTCCGCATTTCCCTCACTTGGGGTTTTCCTCTTTCCCGCCCTGAACTACACTTTTTTTTTCTCCTTGGCGTCTTTTCTTTACGCTGTTTGGGGCGAAAAGTTTCGCCTTGACTTCAGACTGGGGCTACATTGTTTTCACCGGCACTAACGCATTTCCTTGGTCGCACTTTTCCCTCTTCCCCTCTTGCAGCGGACTATCTGAGCGTTCCGGCGGTGCAGAGCCTCCAGCCCAGGGCGGCGACGACTGGCCACGACTTTATGCTGCCGCTCCAGCCGAAACTTCTGGGACCCCTCGGTGAGTTGTTGTTGTTGATGCTGATGATGATGGTGCAGACGGCCACACCCCCCGTTGCCTCCCGTTTTGGTTGAAAGTTTTGTGGACAGATAGGGCCAGGGGCTACGACAAGTGGCCGTGTGGCAAGTGTAAAAGGTGAAGCCCACGCAGTTGAACTCACTTCAAACCGCACACATAGTTTGAGAGCCATTGTGTAAGGAGGCAGACACAATGGGGCAGGTCGAGTGTGGTAGTGGTGCAGATTGCTGGGAAAGTTTCCCAGATAAGAGGATGTTATAGGCTTTAGGAATCGAAGAGGGGAATACCTTACACAATTATACATCTTTTCATTGTCCGAAAGCTTCTAGGAAGCAAAACTCCTGCTTAAACCTATCATCCCTCTGCCAGGGTATCCCTGAATGTAGCCCATTTCCAACATTAGCCCCTTGGGGCCAGCAGGAAGCAGGAGAATGAAAGTGCAACCACTTGAGGCCTTACAGATGCCTGCACATTCAGAGCGCGATAAACCAATCGCTGACATGTCCTCGAATGCACTTCCGTTTCCGTGTCCTTATCCGCGTCGGTCCGTGCATCCTTCAGCTGTTCTTTATTGTAAGCAACTGACACAGAAATTTCTCTTTTCCCCACCCCAACAGAGCGCAAGGATCAGCATCCTCTACAGCTCACTGCCCACAATCTGGTCTCGGACACCCACCAGCTGATGTACACCGGCCACGCCCATCAGCACGCCCAGAAGACGGGCGCCACCGTGCTGAGTGTCCCACCCACGCTGAGCATGACCCACAGCCAGATGCCGCCCGGAATGGCCAGCATGGGCCAGCGCACACCGAACCTCAGCTATCGGGCCTCCCATGCGCCGCCAGGAGTGCCCCAGTCGACGACGATCCAACAGCCGATTCCACATCCCCACCAGCCGCTGCCGATGTCCGCCTGCCACGCCTCGACCAACTGTAACATTAAGATCTCCGTGGCCACGGAGCCCGGAGGTTGTCTGGAGGATCTGCGCGCGCCCAAGGTCACGCTGCTGGACGACCTCAGCGATGACGTGAACTCCTCCACCGACGACTGCGGCGACTGTTGTCTGGTGGAAGACAGCGACACGTACGAGGCGGCGGCCAACAATGGACTGTGCGGCAAGCGGAACGGCGATTCGGTGGAGATCGATGGCCTGGAGGATGATGGGGAGGGCAGCGGCGTGGGTGGTGACAGCGGCGACAGCATGGGAGGGATCTACATGGGTCCCACGCATTGATGGCCAGCGATTCGATGGGATTTTCCCCATTAAAACTATGCTCAAAGCTGCTCAATCTATGCTCAAAAAGCTGCTGAAAAGAAATAGTGAGTGTTGTAAAATGTAAGAACATAAGTATAGTATTTGTAATTTGGCCAGTGTGGCTAACGATGGCTCAGTGAGGTCTCAAAGTGTTCTGTAACTGAATTTTGTGGAACATATGTGGCTTTTCAGTGCTCCTTCAACTGTAAAAAGTCTGGTTAGTGACTCACAAAATGCTGCTCAAACTATGAAGTTTCACAATTGCAATTCCACTCAGAACTGACAGTTTTCAGTGGAACAGTGCTGTAAAACGTTAACAGATTTTAGCTGAATGAAGGCTCAACTGTACCAGAACAGAAGTAAGAGCTGTTAGATATTCCTTAAGCTGAAGAAGTTGTTTACTTTTAATTCCAAGAAAACACTGCCTCCCCCTCCAACCCCAGCCAACTTCCATCTTTCAAAACATTTCAAAATGTCATCTTAGGAGAACTGCTCTACGATAGTTCACCCGTCTCATTTATCAAGAATTTTAATCAATCTTTGCTTTTACAACTCCGGGGATCCCTAGTCTTCGTCCAAGACAAACATCCGTTACAGTTGTATCAGTGTCCTTATAACTGTCATGTTGACAACTGTCATTGACAGGGATAAACATGCATGTTCAGACCTACACCTACATATAGATAGATAGATGTGTGTGTGCGCTGTCCTGTGCTGTGCTGCAGCAGAGCACGTCCGAACTGGGTCCTAGTCTGTGTCCGTGTCCGTGGTCCGGGTCCGGGCATTTTGCGATGCCAAGGCAAACAGACGAGCAAAGCGACGATGGGCATCATCATTCCGCATACAAAGCAAACATATCGTCCACATATAAATGTGACCACTTGTGTGCAGCCAACCAGGAATAGTGTTACCATTCTCCCACCCATCCACACACACACTGCAAACTACACACCGAGAAGGAGTATTCATCTTTCCATCTGTGGCTGACACATCAAGGTGTTTATTGGGTAAATCTTTTGGACGAAACTATAAATTCCCACACTTGACTCTCACGCTCCATTTCTTGGATGCCTTCTCCTGCTATCACAGAGTACAGAGAGCACAGAGAACAGAGACACAGCACAAAAGTGTCTCTGGGAATGTTTATCTGACACATTGACTGCCATCGTTTCAATGAACCAACCGCCCCCGAACCCGCCCCCGCCCCACTCCGCTTCGCTGCACAAAGCACGGCACACACACACGTACAAGTTAAGTAAAAACTATGTCGACAGACACACAAAAGGCCACGACAGCCCAAAAACTAAAATGGCGACGACATGAATGTCCTTGCCCCACCGCACCGCACCGCACCGCCCACATCTCAGCAGCACACACACCGCACCCCCTTTGAAACGACTTGGTGGATTGTGTGGTTGACCTTGTAAATAGTATTTTGGGGTCGCTGATATCCCAGCGCATAGTATGCTAAGTTTTCCTTCTTCGACCCATAAATGTTAATTGATTTATTCATGGAAGCTCCAACAGAGAGAGAAGAACAGGGCGAACACCCTACTGTAAATATTTGACAGCTAAGGACTAACAATCGAAGGATAAGCGACAGTAGCGGATGTAGAACACATATTTGACTTTAAATAAGGTTCAATGGTAATTTTTGGTCCAATATTTATAGTTTTTTTCATGTGCTTCTAGAAGAAAAAAAACCAATGAAGAAACACAAAAACTTTGATCCGAATTCTGATGTAAATGAAAGTTGAATAAGTTGCCAGACAAAAAAATAAAAGAAATAAAAGTATTGAATATAAGTGAATGTGAAATTAAACTATCTAAGAATTTAGTTTAAAAATAGATATCATAATCTAACAAAGAAGAAGCTAAAGAAAGAGATTCCATTAAGTCCATTGTCCGTTTCTGAAATCCCAATAGATTTTCATTGGATTTTTATGAGTTTTTGCCATAGTTATACCTAGATATCATATCTCCTTAGTTCTTGTCTCAATTTGGGTACTAAAATGTTGGTTAAATATGCTTTAGGTATGCAAAAAGATTTTACTGTTCAAGTTTCAAAGAATCTCTAATGATTTCCTTAAAGAATGAAAACCAAAAACTAGCAAGTATCTAAAACAAAAAACAACATAAAGAAATTATAGTTAAAAAGAAATTTAAATCTAAAAAAATATTGAACAAAACAATGATTTATAAACTTAAATGAAAAATATAAGAAAACGGAACTGCAGTAGAAAAGAAACTGCTCATAAAATAAATATTGTTTCAATAGATATAATGTTAGTTTAAACAACACCAGTGTGACACTAAACTAATTGTATTGAAATTTAATTTGCTTAGCAAATAACTAAGTTTAGTTCAGGAAATGATCCATCAAAAACAGATACGCGAAAAGCAAACAAAGAAATACAGAAAAACCTTTGAGAGAAATCACCCACCACAGGCAGGCAACAGGAACCCCCAAAAGAATACAAAAAAAAAAACAAAATCATATGAAAAAAACATAAAACTATTTCAAAACTAAACAAATAAAAAAGAGAAAACTGTGTGTACATAGATAAAAATTTAATTAAACTCAAACACAATTTAATTAACTAAAAAATGTTGAGTGCAGTGGCAACACCGAACATTTCTAGGACATTTATATAAGTAATCTCTGTGTGGAGGAAAACCGGGGAGGAAAACCAAAAATTGTTTACAAACCAAGCGAATTTTTAAATGTTGAAAATACGGAACCAAATTGAGATTCCCCCAAACACAAAAGTAAACGAAAAACCAAAAAACTAATGAACAATGTGGTGTGTGAAAAAATTTCCAATTTTAATGAAAATAAAAATATAAATTCTTTGAAAAAGCACTCAATGCCCTCTCGAGATTATTACAGGGAGGAGGCCACGCCTCATCATTATCATCATCATCACCTACATACAATACATTCACCTCTTGTATCTGAGGGGATTTTCCATTCAAACCACAACACGTATCACATTTTATGCTAATCAAGTCGGAACAAGAAGGAAATTCAATTTCAGGCCCACACACACAGACACACACTCTCCCGGAAGCATGGACAGGATTTTAATTTTAAAAGCAAACACGGGCCACGCCCACTTACCACACACACACACATTTCATTTGGCCAACTCATAAACAGAGGATCATCTCGAAGGCCGTCGCCACTGACGCCCTCATAAGGCCATTTAGAGGAGAATTTATGGTCGCCACCTTTGCAGGAAAATGGGCTCCGAAAAAGAGAGAAAAAACATGGAGAAATGGAGGAAATGGGAAACTGCAAGTGATGGCCTCTAATATAGACACTTAACCACTTACAACCAGGCTAACACACACCCATATACCGCACCCGTATGGAGATGTGCTACTATTGGGATTGCGATACACGTATTCACAGTTGGCACATCAAAGCGCAAATCCATTAGGCATTAAGATACGGGGGGGGAATCAGGTGCGGAACTACTATGCGGGGAACGGTGAGGGCAAGGGATGCTCTCTCTGCTTAGGCGGCAAGTGGATACTCTCTCAGGAAAGGAGAGCATATGTAGGTACTCTGGGGATACTCAATCATGATTTGATTTATTTGTTATTTATGCTAATTTATTATTATTTTCATTTATTTTTATAATTATTTATAATATTTATTTATATTTAATATTTATTTAATTTATTTATTTTTAATATTTAGTTTATTCATTTATTTTATTTATTTATTTTTAATATTTATTTTATTTATTTGTTTTTACTATTAATTTTATTTATTTGTTTTTAATATTTATTTTATTAATTTATTTTTAGTATTAATTTTATTTATTTATTTTTAATATTTATTTAATTTATTTATTTTTAATATTTATTTTATTTATTCACTTATGATTTTGATTTAGCTGTTATCTAATTTTGATTTTATTTTGTTTTTTTTTTACAGATTTATTTACCATTTTAAAATAATTTCATCAACAAAAGCAAGAAACAAGGAATTGTCATCAGGAATATTTTCTTATCAGGTAAGTACACCAATAAATTTATAATATTCTCGAGAAAAACGAGCTATCATTACCAAAAATTAGTACCATGCTACATATAATACCATTTTACCTATGAGGCACTGTCAAATACTGGCGTAATACTCGCATTTCCTATAGTTTGTATTATCTTATATTGCAAATCGAAAGAGTGTATTCACAGAAAATGCCATCACGAGGTGTAACACACTCATGCGAGAGTGGCCTTACCTTAGCTAGATATACCTTAAAGTACAGCTTAAGTCTCTCTCTTGCTCTCTCTGCAAAATCAAATCAAACGAGCTAGCAGATAACGTAAAACAGAGATCTTGTGACCTACCCATGAATTCGTTTCCATGAATTGGCAAGGCGACTTTAATATCCTTGATTCTTCTTTTTTTTCTATACTCTACTCCAGACATCTTCGACATAATTACAAAAGTATTTCTATAAATCTATTTTAAAATTGGTCCCTCTGCATTCAGTACCTTAAAAAGTATATTTAATTATCTTAAGAACAATGAATATCCATTTTTAAGTAGACCTTTGGGATTGAAGCCAAATTGTAGTTTATTTCTGCTTTGCATGCCTTGTAAAACAATTTCTTGCAACTGACAAACACTACTAAGTGGTTATCCTTAAAAAATTACTTTAAAAATGTAACCAAACCCCAAAAGATGTGAGTGCAACGCGTCTTTAGTTAGGGTATCCGTGTAAAAACCTTCGTGCGCCATTGAAACGAAAAGCAAATCCGAAAACGCGCCACTACGTGAGGCAGCGGGAAAAGCTTATATCTGCAGTACACAAAACCCCATGGGGGTGCTAAAGGGAAATCCAAAGAATAAGAAGAAGCAGCAGCAAAAAGCTATAGAGGGCACAGAGAGAGAAAGAGAGAGCGAGAGAGAGAAAGCAACGCTCATAAGCGGGCGAAAGATTAATGAGCCACACCTGCCTCCAGACAAATTAGATGGCATAATTCAGTGTGACCCGCACATCCGTCCGCCAAGCTTCCGCACCACAACACACACGAAACATATTTCTTCCAGGGGATTCAGCTAGATTCTGTGTGGCAGGGGCAGGGGCAGGTATAGCATTGGCTATGGCCAGGGCCAGGGCTATATCATAGATCTTACATGTTAAGTGCTGGCAAATTTATGCAAAATAAATTATTGCAAATTTCAAAGCAACGCGAAAAAGTGAAGCACACACAAAATGGAGAGCTGCCAACTCGAGTTAAAGTAAGGCAAGTGAGACAGACACTCACTGTCTATGTGCTGTCTCACTCTCTTCCTTTATTTCGCTCTGCTCTGCCACTCCCCTCGAATATCCCCCGTATAAGCTGTTGATTTATGCCCGACTTGATAAAATGTCGCATATCCGGTTCCGTCGTTCTTCTTCATTCTCATCCCCCCAACAAAAATACAGGCCCAAGCAAATGAAATACAATTTTTTGTGTTCCTTTTCTTAGGCCCTTCCAGAGGGTATATAAGTTTTAAGGAGGTAAATGTAACGCATAGAAGAACGTAGATGTTTGCCACTTTATTATCTTTATATTCCATTTTAAAAGTTTTCGGAATAAACCTTTATTTATTATTTATTTTGAACCCTCTTTAAGAGTATACAATCTCCATCATCCCAGAACTTAGTTTTCCTTCCATTTGGTTGTCTGCCTTTTCCTGGTACGGCCTCCACCCCCCACTGACAACAGAGGATTGTGTGGAGGACGAAATATGGTGAATGGGAGCATGGAATGTGAGGATGGGGGGGGAGCGGCGATAAAAGCCAGAAGAAGTAATCAAAGTTAGCATATGGCGGCGATTGCTCCCTAGAAATGCATGGCAATCTCCGAATGTGCTCCCTGATTGTCTGCAACTCGTCTGACACGCCCATTTTTATTCATTTTCCCCCAGTTTTCCATCTGTGTGAAAGTGTTTGTTATGGCAGTGAGGGGGTGTTGTACTGCCTTAAATTTCGGGGGAAAAGGAGAGGCGTATGAGAAATGATTCCTTCGCTGAATAATCGGGAGATAACGCTGTTCACTTTTTTACTCTTTTTTTTCTGGGAGTACCCCTATTTGTTATGTCGCATTCGTATCTGCCAGCCAATGGCCGGGGATGTTATGGCATCCAAGAAGGAAATCATCATGGAGATGTCTAGTTTAAAGAATCTCCTCTGTAAGGATCTAGAACACGTCTACCCAGCCTGGAGAGGAGCTTGGAGTGGGGCAATCTGAAAAAGAGCGTTGGACTGTCGACGAGAACCTAATTCCAAAAGGTAGCAAGGCACCAATCAGTTTGTTGTCTATATAATTCTTTGATAAATCCTTTGTAACTAATATACAGAAATTTGAATAGTAGTTCGAAATATGTTTGGGTTTGGTTTTGGTTTTAAATGCTAGAAGCGCTGCTTGTGGTAGATAAACCAGATGGCACTGGTGACGTCACAGAGCTGTCCGAGGTGGCTTGGTAGCCAAGGCGCTCCAGGAGGGCATCTACTTCTCGTTCGCTATCAGCCTCCGATTCGGGCTTTGTCATCGGCTCAGCTGCTATCTCAGTCATTGGTCCAGTTGCAGATTGAGATTCAGATTGAGATAACGGTTCTGAGCTGTCCGAGGTGGCTTGGTAGCCAAGGCGCTCCAGGAGGGCATCTACTTCTCGTTCGCTATCAGCCTCCGATTCGGGCTTTGTCATCGGCTCAGCTGCTAGCTCAGTCTTTGGTCCAGTTGCAGCATTCGATTCAGATTGAGATAACGGTTCTGAGCTGTCCGAGGTGGCTTGGTAGCCAAGGCGCTCCAGGAGGGCATCTACTTCTTGTTCGCTATCACCCTCCGATTCGGGCTTTGTCATCGGCTCAGCTTCTATCTCAGTCTTTGGTCCAGTTTCAGATTGAGATTCAGATTGAGACAAGGGTTCTGAGCTGCCAGAGTTGACTGTGCAGCCAAGACGCTCCAGGAGGGCATCTATTTTAAGTTCAGTGTCGGTTTCCGATTCAGACTGTGGCATCTCAGTCATTGGTTCAGCTTCAGCTTTGAATACCAGTGCAGTCTTGGTCCCAGTCCCAGTTGCAGTCTGCGATTCAGTTGCAGAGTCTGGTGCAATTGCAGGGTTCGATCCCGTTGCAGAATTCGATTCAGCGTCTCCCAGCTGCTGGGTGAGGGTGCCATTCAGGAGCTCGTGTACGATGATCTCCATTTGGATGCCCTGCTTCTTGTCGCCCTGCTCTTGGGGCATATCCAACAGCAGCTGGACATCCGAGTCGCGCAGGATCACGTAGTCGGTGCTGTTGCAAAGGAATTTGCTGGGTATCTGGCTATCCACGAAGTTGCGCGATTTGCGTATCACGCTAATCGAATGATTGTACGAGCAATTGAACAGGGTCATGGTGTAGTAGAACGGCTTGACTGTGGCCGGCGACGACAGCCAGATGACATAGATCCCGAAGGCGTCGTCCCAGCTTCCTTCAGTCGCGTGCCTGCAGCGCCCGCTGGCGGCAGGCGACATGGCGTGCCACGAGCTCTTGCTCACCATCATCGCCATGGGCAAGTAGTTCTCGTACCTCAGATCGTCCTGCCTCAAATCGGTGTTGGGCACGCACAGGTAGCGATTCCCTGGAGCGCTCTGCGGTTTGTTGTACTCGCCCCCGAACTGCAGCACGCCGATGCAGTGCGGCACATCGCACTCATTGAAGACCCGTAGATCGGGCAGCTCCATCCGCAGCGGCCTGCTCTCGTACACATTATGGAAGACCACCTTCGGGTTTTTGGTGTGGGCGTGGCAGCTGAGCAGGTGCGACATCAGGCCCGAGGGGAAGACGCATTCAGGGCAATTGGCAATGGGGCACACACCCGGGGCGCGCGACAATTGAACCAAACGTTTGATGGCCCTCATCTGCAGCTCCTGTGCTGTCTGGCTCGGTTTTTGTTTGGCTAACATCTTGTTTCGGAAAGTAAAGTAATTTTTACGAATATTACTAAATATTTATTTGATATTTTCGAAGTGTTTCCCTTGGGGTTCCTTTTTTGTAATGGCAGTACTTTTACATGGTTTAACGTTTGACATTTCCTTTGGGAACTATTCCACCGCCTCCCTTTCAGCAGATTCCTCTGGAATGTACTCTCTCTTCGATTGAGTAACTCTCTCCCCATTCCCCACTGAGTACCCCACGTAATCCCTTGCATGGCACCCCCTTGTAGGCCCGCCTCTTTTGGGATATCGACCCCTTGTGACACACTTTTGGCAAACGAAGAATAGGAGGCGGAAATGCATCTTCTCAGTTCAAATTTATTGTCAGCGTAGTGTAAAAGAGATAGAGTAACATGTGTATGTGTGAGATGGGGAATGCTAGTCCATAAAAAACCCAGTCACGACTGGCCAAACGGAAGCGTAAATTCCAAACGAAACTCAGTTACGTCGATAGTTGTCCTCCATGCAGTTCTCCGCGCAGCAATCGAAATTGTCTTCGTCCTTGCGGGGGTTTCTGGTACACCGTTTCCGAGTGGCCAATTGAGAGGTTTGGGTCGCCTTGCTGAAGCCGAGGTAGCATTTCATCATCCCCCAGCCCTGGCGCAGGTTTCTCCTCAACTGGCGGGTATACATCTCCAGGTAGTACATGCCATCGGTGGCCTCCAGCATGAACCAGAGAAGCGCTCCACTCACCGCCGTGGTGTTGAGGCCCAGCAGGCAGTACTGTAGCCGCGAGGGCTGGCACCCCTTGACACCCACAATGTTGAGCAACTCCTTGCTGATGGTGTATATGGCGCGTTCCACTGCACACCAGACGATGATGGCTCCCAGTTCGGCGAGGAAAATGGCCATCACAGTCTCGATCAGCAGCTGCCAGTAGCTGGACATGTGCATGTAGCGCACCGGATAGAGGTCAATGTCCCAGAGAAAGAGCAGAATGGCCAGCAGGAAGAGCCAACTGCCCAGGGTGGGGGCCGGCGAGCACTGATCCTCGGGCGGGGTGAAGAAAAAGCAGGCGCCCAGCAGTTGGAGGAGTCCAGCGATCGTCACCGCAATCGTCTCCATTGAATTTTTGTGTAATTTAGTCTTTTCCCTGTAGAAAATTTGACAACAAATGGAAGGGTAGCTTGAGATACCTTTGAAATTTATTGAATTTTCCAATCAACTTTCAAGTATTGAACTCTGGCACATGCTTGAACATGATTGACAGACCCCGAAGTAGTAATTAGCCTGCCTCAATCAACCTCATCGGAGCTCTTCTCGTTCTGCTCTGCTCTGCTCTGCTCTCATTATGCATGGATTGCAATTAATTAGTGTTTGTCAAGCCATGCAGACGCACACTCGAACACAATGTGTGTGTGTGTGTGACGGGGTGTGTTTACCGAACCGCCCACTAATAGTCGCACATTACAGGCTTATCCAAAATCAGTAGATAGACAGCCAGACAGCCAGAGGGGCAGACAGACGGGGAGGAGGGCAAGCAGCCACCAGAGTCAGTCATCCAAAAAAGTGCCAACAAATTAGCATAACATTTGCCGCAATTAATCAAAATTAAATCTGCTACACTCTAACCTTCCCTTGGCCTTATCCCCGCCCACTGATGGTGGCCATGTCAATGAACCGCATGAACAGGCCATCGCAAAAGAGATGCTAACAACCTACCCTCGTGTTAGGGGTGGTGGGGGCATGGAGTGACGGCCAGACGGATGGTTTACCTGGCGTCCGACTGTGAACTTGAATCTATCAAAGCCATCGGCATTGGCATTGGCAGCAGCAGCGGCATCTCGGCTAAGTGAAAGTGCCTGCCACTGCCACTGACAGAGACAAAGACCCTTTTTATCCACAGGCCCAAGCACAGTGGTTGCAAGCTACAGGAAAATGTAATGAATATGGTAAAGGGAAGAGGTAATGATGGAAAGTTTTGGCATACTTTAGAATTGGATTAATTGTTCCTCAAAGAGCGGGAACATCTTTATAGATGAGTAGAACTAGAAAAAGGAATAGCAATACTTATTCTATGAATATTTTCTATAAGGGTTGGCCATTTGTACCTGGTACAGTTGCACCACTGTACACAGACAGCAAAACATCCCACATCCCACATTAGTGAAGAGGGTTCATTGTTGTCAGGCGTAGGACGAGAGCCAGGACCGAGCAGAACCCGGATCCATGCTGTGCCTACGTTCGGGTTTCATTTTGTCTATTTAAAAATTGATTTGTTGTTATTTACATGCGACATTATTTATCTGGGATCTTCGTTTAAGCGATTTTGTATGCCATCCACCGATAATTGGGTGTCCTTCAGCTCCTGTCCTGTTGCCAAATCCAATTTGTAAGTGTCAGCGACAGAGAGGGCAAAAGAGAGAGATCTTCCTTGCCATTTTTATTGGCGTTTTCTCCACTGAAGCGGGAATCACAGTTGATTTTCGTTTTTTGGGTGCCTCGATGCAACAGGTTGATGAGGGATGAGGAAGGTCTGGGGCATGGTCCTGGGGGGGTGTTGAGGTGGAGAGGTGTCACAGCATGACTTTTGTTATTGTACATTTGGAGGCTATGGTTGGGCAATAGAGATACGAGTTCCCTGTGTAATTGAAACCATTCGTGTAGAAAAATCAATCAAAATTGTGCGCTTGACATCTGAATGGGTTGCAGGACCCTCGCCCTGAATGAGGTGTGAATTCCAGTTAAATACTTTTGCCTTAGATGGAAATCGTTGAGTTGGAAAACCATTTGAATAAATAAATATTTATGTGACACTTGAAACAGGCTGCGGGTTCTCCCGTTGGGGCTAATTCCTTCCTCTATTCTCCCCAGTTCTCTAAAAGGAAGCACTTACTTTTCAATTATATGTATAAATAATAAATCATTTGGGGGGGAGGGGGTAGAGAAAATAATGATTGCAACGGCGACTGCAATTAAGCGGAAAACAACGGCGCGCAAAATGTCTGGGGAAAATAATTTGCACTTCCGCATCCTGTCGCTCCTGTGGCCCCTGCAGCAGGAAGCTAGGGCTATGCTCCTGACACGCGGCCAACAGTCAAGCACTTAAAATTTCATATAATTTCGCACGTGCAACTTTAATGAACTTTTCACACTCATTAAACACACACACACACACAGTCATACACATCGTATGTGGGGGTAGTTCTCGTGCATCAAGTAGGGGCAAGTGGGAAACACAAATATAGGGGCGGAGCTGAAAGAAATAAGTGCTAGAAGGGGTTGACATAGTGATAGATCTACGGGGGTTATATGGGGGTTGAGTAATGCCTTGTATCTCCCGATTACTCCCTTAGTTCCTTTAGTTCTTCTCCCTTAAAAGTTCTCTTAACATGTCCTCCCCATCTTCTATTGAGCTACGCCTCTGTCCATGTCCTGGCATGGCACAAGCAGTGCACTAGAGAGAGAGAACAAGAGAGAGGGGTAGAGCGAGAGTTCGGAAGAGTTCTCCTACTATTTTGAAGGGGGTGGTCTTTGGGGTGTCCTTCTGTAACCACAGTGCAATGTGCGGCAAGAGTTGCCAGGGTAAACTGGAAAGTGGGTGCCGTAATAAGGGGCATGCAGCAGCAACAACCCAACTTTGGAAGACACCAGCAGCAGGAGCAGCAGCAGAGGAGGACGACAACAATCTTGACTTGTCAAATCGGGCGCATAAAAGTTGTAGCCATGAAAAGTTTGGCTGCCACTGCCACCTGAAAAGAGGAGGAGTCTTCTTTTTTATCAGTTTATATTCTTTTGGTCCGCTGTAAGCGACACTGGCAGGTGCGGGAAAGGTTAGACATAGAAGATACCCCTTAAAGTGGAAGATCAACAGAGATGTTCCTCTCCCCAAGATACCCTCTCTCTACCCTGCCACACATATGCCCATATTCTGGCTGTCCGTCCCTCCAATGCTGCTGCTGCATGTTGCACACGTGTCAGGCCAAGACAATGGAAACTGGCGCGTTCGGGGGACCTTTTCACGTGCCACAGCCCCAGCGACTTGTCAAAGGCAGTTCCTGGTTTCCCTTCCATCAGTTCTGCTTCCGCCTGCCCCAAAAACTGATCCCCATTCCGTGCCCCTTGTTGTCTCTTCCTGATTCCTACTGCCCTCTTCCTTGCTGCACCCTGGAGACAAATTGAATTCGAAGGAATTGTTGCTGTTGCTTCTCGCTCTTGTTGCAACTGGAATACAAAATGCGGACAGGCAGCAGCAGCGGTGGCAGCGAAGGCAGCGACGGCGGCAGTTGGCGATTTGTTTTTGTGTCGTTTGCTGTGCGGCATTTCTGCTTGATTTGCATTTCCCTGCAGCACGATTTTCTCTCTCATGCAGCACGACTTGCTCTCCCCGTTCTCCTCTCCTCTCACTGCAGCACGAATGGGAGATCTCCGCTCCGCTCCCCAAAGTTCTATCAACCGTTGAAAATCACGCTAATTGTCACAGCCATTGCATACATTTGGGCGCATTGCAGCTGCCGCCTGACGATGCGATGGTGCAGACTCCTGCTCAGACGATGCCTTTGGACATTAGCATTAATTGAAATGCAGAAAGTCAATGGGGCAGAAGGAGCGGCCGCCGCATATGAGATGACTAAATTTACATTATATATTTAAAGATGTAATAAATAGGGATTTTCCTTTCTTCAGAGACCTGAATGATTCCTTTAAAAGGTTTTCTTTAGATTTAAGACAAAAACCACTAAATATGCAACGCCTTTGGGGTCGCAGGATCCTCCTGCTGTTTGTCATGCAAATCTCTGGACAACTCTTCTCGTAGTATTGTCGGTGTTTTTGGGTGACAAGCCACAAACACAAACAAAAGTCAATGCTGGGAGCTATTAAGGAGAACAACAGCTCAACGACGAGTAGTAGAATCAACAAAGAGAGAGAGAGAGAGAGAGAGAGAGAGAGAGAGAGCTCTCTCCCGCCCCCTGCAGGCCCCAAATGAGGGATGAGCGGGTTGACAGTGGCCACACAGTGCAACCCACAAAAAAGAACACCTTGCATAATTTATAAGCATTTCCATTTGCAGCCAGGCTAAAAAGGCGTGGAAGGACTCGGGTTTCCTCTTGCCAGGAGCCAGGCACTGCTTGGTCCGCGACATTTGCATTTGAACGCAATTTTAACACGCTCATGAGAGCAGCAAATGACAAGGAGGCGAGGGCGAGGGTGACGTCCGTGGCAAAGTACAGTGAATGACCCCAAGAGTGCACTTCAAAGAGTGAAAAAATGAGGGAAATATTCAAAGTGTGTCCTGTAATCGATATGGCAAGGATTGCCTCTTGAATACTCAACCATTTCTTCAGTTGGTTGACTCTATCGCGTACTCACTGTAGCATTCAAAGACAAAGAGGAAATGACTGCCATCTGGCCATGCGGTCGTGCGTCTCCTAATGAGTGCAACGAAAGAGCACTAGTTGGGGTCCGGGTCCGGGGTGGGGGGTCTTTGGGGGTCCTGGCGCTGGTTAATCTAGCGCATAAGTGGTGAAAATTAATTTAACAGATGACAGCTAAATGTTCCAAGGAGGAATGTGGCATGCCCCATTCGAAATTGAAGAAATTTAAGAACCTCTTAACCTTTTCGTATTCCGTATTTACCTTCTGCAAAGGCCATCCGTTAAGGACACTCGTCTCGACACACACTCTCTCGTATGTCCTATAGGTTTGACCTAGCCAAACATTTCAATTAGTTTCTCGGGCTCTTGGCAAAACAATTTTAAATTGTTTTGTCAGCCTTCTCAGCAGTCGCTTGATAAATGCCAAAGTGTCGAAAAGTGTTTTCCACCAGAGAAAAGCCAAACAGAAAGGGACAGAGACAGTAGGAGAGACAGTGTAAGAGAGAGAGAGAGAGCCAGTTTGAGAACCAGTTTGACGTTGAAGGCATTTAAAACACGATTTTCACATTTACTTTTCAATTTTGCATTGTTAACGTTTTTATACCCCCCTGGTAGTCCTGGTAGTCGTAGTCCCACAGTTGAAGGGTATATTTAAGAGGCAAGTATTGATATTTGATGGAATATTCAACTATCTTTCAATATTCATTAGGATTACATATTTATGTCCTTTAAAAATGTACCCAGAAGTGGACAGAAGAGTCTCTCTAGAGGTATTTCCATTTATCATCAGAAGACCTTTTCTTTATAGATTCTTCGAGGTATCCTTTAGTCGACATATAGCCTATACCACAGCTCTACACAATTGCCCTTTCGTTCTCCTATTCCCCATCTCTCCCTGCCCCCCTCTTTCTCTCTCTCTCTTGCTGGTTGGAACGACCTACTTGTCTGGCTACAATGGCGACATATTGGGTAAAAGTGTGTCTATCAGGGCTCTAGAAATTGAATCACACTCTGTGGGGCCTCAGATTCGATTAAGTTAAATCGAATTTTTTGGTTTTGGTTTCGGTTTTGCCGATAAAAACATCAGCCAGGCCAGCAAAAGAGAGAGAGAGAGAGAACAGAGAGAGAGTTGGCTATAAGTTGGTTTCGTTTCGGTTTGTACTTTTTTGCTCAAACATAAACAAGATTTATATCGGCAATAAAATATTTCACGCTCCACTGGAACTCAACTAAAAGCGAGAGAACACCTTCCCCTAAATCACCTGAGTGGAGTCTGTGGCAATGGATTGAATGTGGTCGCGGTAGGAGGTAGGAGGGGGGAGAGATGGCTTTTAAGGAATGTTTTCTCTCTGTCTCTCTCTCTTCTGCCGCCAGAGATGTGGCTTCATCAAAGGAGTGGCGATAATTTGTCATGCCAATACAATGATGCCATTCCTGTGGCAGACAGGACTCAAGTCGAGTGGTGGCTAAGCCAAAATCCTTGACTAATTGGCGGCTTTTCCCGGAAGTGGAAGTGGCAGTGTTTCTAATTGAACAAGTTTTCTGTTTGGCTTTTAAGCTTAACAAATTAATGATTAAACGGGAGACGAGAGATATAAATAATATTTTACACCATAAACGGAGCAAACATGGAAGTATTTATTTAGCCATAAGCAGTGGATGATGACTTCCTTAAACCTCTATAAAAATCAGCTTTAAAGTTGGTGCCATTCCTCAAAGGTCCTTTATCTACTGCTAGACTTACGGGGAAAGTCACCCATATCCTGCTTGCTCCTTGCTGCAGAAGCATTTGCTTTTGTTATCCAGCAAATAGGCTGACTTACAGCCCCATCCCCTACTGCTTCGGCACTCCTGTGCTCCTGAGCTTCTTTGTTCCTGTGTGTTTCTGTTGTCTGTTGCATGTACAAACAATTTAATGCCCAGGATAACAAGGAGACACACGACACAAACACGACACACACACACACACACATAGAGAGAGAGAGAGAGGGAGTGAGGCACGCAGCCAGTGTTACATGCCTGAGAGCACCTTAAGGCAGGACCAGAACCAGACACCAGTTCCAGGAACAGGACACGACAGGAAGGACAGATGCCAATAGGGATAGTGGGGAGGGCATAACCTGCACGTGCACTTTCCCCCTCCCTCTCTCTCCCACCCTCTCTCTTTCCCTGTGTAAATCTGCTTTTCTATCCGTAAAAATGCCACCACAAATGCAATTTCTGTCATTTTTAATGGTTTTATAAGTTGCACACAAGTCATGTCTGGCTATATATACTGGCTATATCAGACACATCTATACGTATAGGATATATGGCCAGTCCTGGCCCACTCATGGCCACTCCATTGCCATCATTATGGCGCCGCTTTGTTGGTTATTTGCACGACTTTGCGAATGTTGCCAGCTTCCTGGGGATTCCTTCCACCCTGGCATTAGTCGGGTATTAACTTTGTTTGCTCTTTTAATTACTGGAACGCTGGACAGAGACTGCTCCTGTTGGTAGTCCTTTCTTCTCTCTCTCGGGTGGATGCCAGGTAATGGCAATTAGTGCATCATTTGTGTCCCCCACACACAGGTAACAGGTAACAGGTAAATGTGCCTCTGGTTTTGTCTCTGATTAGTCTCTCTCTGTTAATTGCTTACATCACAACGTGTTTCCAGAGTGCATCTGTGGATGATTCTGCCCCTTGGACGAGCATTTAATGTGCCGGAATTGCCATTGAATTGATTATCCAGTCTTGCGGCGGCTTTTACTCTAAGATTTCCTCCCCTGTTAAAGCCATTGAGTGGAATAAGAGTGTTAGTTAGGGGTATTGTGGGGTGGCAAGAACAATAGGGGATTTAAAAGGGATTAGTGATGGCTAGTTGGAGTTTCAATTGTTGCAATTGAATTTTGACTTAAATTTAAGAGGGATTTTCATTTATGGTTTCAGTATACAGTCTTAGGGAGAAATTAAAGAGTGAAATGTGCATTTAAAGCTAGAAATATTCAGCAATTGATTTGAAGAAATCTTTAGTTAGAGAACCTTCCATGGATAGTATCATATCAAACCCTAATATTATCTTAAAGCCAGCAATGCTTAGGTTTATTTTAAATTCAAACCAATTGCAATAATCCCAACAGATTACAACCTCAAACAACCACTTTCTGAGACAACTTTTTGTCGAGTGTACTCCAAAAAAAAACAACACACAAACTAAAGCCGGTCCAACTCCCTAGCATCGCTCTCTACTCTCGCTCTCTCTGCAGGACCATCAAGGCGCATGCTCACCATGGAGATTCCTCTATGAATTTCGTGATGCTGCATTAAGCCGAAAGCTTCCGCACTCCTGTCAGACACAAAAGGACTGGGGCAAGGCAAACAAGTGGATGCAAGGAAGAAAGGATAGGAAGGACCTACATCAACAGCAAAACGGTTGGAAATGGCAAAATGGCAGAATGGCAGAATGGAAATTACATTTTGAGGCAGCTTTAAAACTATTTGTGGAGTTATTAAATGCAATGCGAAAAGTTTAATTGGAAAATGCTCGAGGGAAATAGGGCCATGGGAGAGGCCATTTTTCGAGCGAAATTGGCGGCTGTCGTCGTTAAATGAAGGCAATTGAGCGACTGCTGGGACTGCTCTTCTCTCTCTCTTAAGATTTGCATAAATTTATTTAATATTTAAATTAGTTTCATGGCCAAAACCCACTCATGCATTGGTGTCCATTTCTTGATTTCTTTGGCGCTTTCCTTCCTTCCCAAGAAATGTCTTCCTTCCTATTGATAATTTCTCCAAATTGGATTGCTGTCCATCGCTTAAGAGCTTCTCTCTCTCTCTCTCTCGCTCGATGGGAGAACTCTTTCCATTTGTATGCAAATTGAGTGACTGTCAGCCCAAGGTGCACTTTGGCCCTCATGTAATATCAGAGGGCATTAACAGTGACAGGCCGCAGATAATACGTATACGCACCGACAGACAAGATGTTAATGCCGCGGACAGACAGAGACGGAGACAGACAGAGACGGAGACAGTGGGAAATGTATGCACGTTTTACTTATACCTGTATCTGCCCCATTCCGTGTCCCGTGTCCCGTGTCCCAGTGGCTGTTGCAGACACTCTCAATCCAATCTTCCTGCTGCTGGCGCTGCTGCTGCTGCTGTTGACAACTTTGGTGACAGTTTGCCGAGTCGTTTGCCGAGTCGTCCTCTAGGTCCTTGTTCCTGTTTCTTATTCAGGTTTCTCTGCTTTTTGCTTTCTACTGCTTTCTGCGACTTTTGCCGTGTATTATTCTCTTTCTGGCACTCGAATGCCCCCGCGGCATTGCGCATATTTCCATCTTAAGTATTTTTATAGCTAATGGCCCTTTTAGCTTAATATCAACACACAAGTGACGCCATCCGCCCCCGGGCATCCACCAGCATCCTCCAGCATCTGCATGTGCTCTGCTCTGCTCTGCAGAATATACAAATATACAATACAATACGATATGGCTGGGCCTCGAGAATTTTTAAATTTTTATGTGTTTTCATAACGATTTTTATGCGTCGCTCGCAGGGAGGCGGCTCAGGCGCAGGCCGTTGACTCGCTCCTGTACAGTACAGTGAAGCGAAGTGGAGGTGGATGGGGGCACAGGTCGTTTCCTGTGCCAACGCCACCTGTTATCAATTGATTTTTGTGTGCCTGCCAATTGCCAGGGGATGCGTGACACACGAAACAACCAAGCAATCCAACCAACGAATCCTTAGATACTCTCAAAGATCCAGGCATTGCAAACACCTGCCCGCAATCCAAGTATCCTCTGGATGTAATCATCAATTGAACCACGCTTTAAAGGTCGCACACTCAAAGCATCCCATCCCCAAAACACTCCAGCTCCACGTGGAGCGCTTATTCATTCCGTTTCCCTGGGCTACAAACACAATTTCCTCGTTTCCTCAAAGTTCAGGTTCAGGCATTTGGGGCAGGCAACAACAGACTGCTGGAACCTCGATTGATGCTCTGGCCAGTGGTTGCACACAGTTGTTGATTGACATAGCTATGGATGGAGATGACGATGACTGCTGCTGCTGTTGCTATTCCTGCTCCTCCTCCTGCTCTTGTTGTTATATCGAAGTACCTCTACTGCGTACTCCGTACCACGTTGCGTATACATTATCTATGCGTTGGCATGGAGCACAAGAGAGAGCTCTGTCTCTGCGTGTGTGTGTGCGTGTGCCCGAAATGGTTATTGTTATGTTGAAACCCACACACAAAGGGGATGTTAGTGCAGCTGCCCCAGAGCTGCCCCTTTGACAAAAAGAAGTGTGTTCCAGGCAGCTGAGGCCCTCGTTAGGGGTTCGATTTTCTTCTTACAGCTTGACCTTTTAAGCAGGCAAATTAGTTGGACCAAAAACGATCAATTAAAGTTCAGGATATGGTAATATTTGCCACACATTAATCATACGCCAAAGGGGAGTCAAGGGTACTTCCTGCCACAGCATTTCTCGGGTACTTGGATATGTAATGCACAACAAATTGCCATGAAAGTTAGGGCTTTTCTGCTTCTAGTTACGCTACTCTTTCACTCCTCCCTTTCATCCCTTACTCCTGCCTCTTGCTCTCCCCAAAGTATGCTGCAGTTTTTTCGACACCCACCACTCTGCTTCGACTATTTTGCATATTTTTACAATTTTCATGCTGATAAAAGTGCTGCTCTGGCACTAGTTGTTCTCTCCCCTTTTCCGCTTTTCCCCCTTGTGTTACAGGGAATTGATTTAATGACTTAAACGGTTTTAGTTTAAATTATTTAATTGTTTAAATTGAGCTCTATGGCTGCCGCTGTTAATTGAATTAAATTATTTAGCGGTGGCGTGGGTTTATCTTTTTTTTCTTGTTTTTTTTTGGTGGGCAAAGAGCTTAACTAGTGGATGGTTTTCAAAGTGCTACTGTGTGGATTATTTCAAGGGGCAAAGCGGAAACTATTCAGATAAAGCTGATGAAGGGTTTTGCTGGCAGGAAAGAAAAACTTTCAATACTGAATGTGTTTCCAAAAACCTTTCTGGTCAATAAACTTTAATAAATATTGAATTTAAATATGGTTATATACCCACAACAAATTGTAAATAAATCACTTGTTTAATCATTTAATTAATCCACCCAAACAGCAGGCAAGAAAATGTAGAAAAAATTAGTAAAAAAAATCCAAACAATTAAGCATTTTTCCAACAACTGTCAAAGTTCAAATGAGGCATAAAAAGGCGTGTTCAGGATGTCAGACACACACACATACATAAACCCATTATTGGGGGAGGGGATGACGGGTAGCAGCTGCATTAAAGCTGCTTAGCACGGGCCGTGACCATACATCCCCAAATACGCTTTAAATTTCATTTATATTATCATAAAATGTTTATACTCTGTCAAGGAGTTAGATGACTATGATTAAAGGTTGGGAGCAAAAGCAAACAATAGAGGATATATATAGGTTAGGTTAACCCGGACGACCCTCCTGGGGTCTCCCATAGGCCAGTATGGCCCTTAGATATTCGGATGGGAGGATATCTATAGGTTCTACTGAAACTAGTCCCTCTTTTTGGAAGTCTTTTCATTATAAACTTTAAGCAGATGAAACATGGCAACTCCTGCAAAATGTATTCCCTAAATATATCATATCATAAGGAAATCATTCTCCTGCAACCCCTGGCAACCCCTGCAGCATTTACTCCCCAAATATATCATCTCATAACGCTCATTCTCCCAGAAGAGTATCTTAAACTTCCACTCGAAAAATAGTCTTTTTTTCGTGCTGTTTTTTTTTGGGTTGCGGATTTTGGTTGGGGTTGAAGTTATCACAGATGCGCAGCCATTTGCTAAAAGCGACAAACTTTCACACACGCACACTCATAAAGATGTCACACACACACACACACACACACACACACACGTATGAGTACAGTGCGAGTCCTGCGTATGGGTTTTGGGTTTTTATGGCCTTTTGCTGTTAGCGATGGCATTTTACTGCTGCTTTCTGCTGCTGCTGCTGGGTGCCGCCTGCCGCCTGGTTGTCTGTTTGTTGTCTCTTGTTGGTTAATTTACATTTTCTTGGTAATTAAAATGTGTCTTTACAGCCACTCTCCTCCGCTGCTCTCATCGTCAAGCCCATTTCAGTGCTGGGGAAAACTCATTTACATAATTATGTGTGGCAATTTCCAAGATTTTTCTGCCACAAACCACAATTATTCGTCTCGCTGTTGTAGCTGTATCTGGAGTATCTGGAGTATCTGTGGGGCATAAATAAATTTATTAGAATGGCTCTTTATTCGCACATTGTAAATGATTTTGTCGCTGTTTTTGTTTGCCATTTGACAGCAATAATTGTTAGGGAATCATCTGCATAATGTTTAGGGAATTTATTAAAGAAAGAATGGTTATTTGATGGGGATAGTTATAAGTGGGATTGAATCTTCGAGTACAGCTTTGTTTGTCTATCATTAAGGAATTTCTTATAGTTAGCGTCCTAGCGTCCTAGCGTCCACACATGAATCGCTTGAACGTTGCATGCAACTAATTGCAATCGATGATAATGAGTAATTTCCCCCCCATCTTCTGGTGGGAAAAGCGCTGCGGGGTGGCTAGCATTTTCCAGGACCATGTAAATCATGTAAATTCGCTTTCGTTTCACAATTTCTCGCGGCTGTCAATTGTTTTGCTTTAATTTATGTCCGAGGAGAGGGAGGAGTGGGAAGGATGTCCTTGTCAATGAATTATACATTATGGGAAATTAATATTTATGACTGATGAAAATGCAATTAATATGATAATAGATTGTGGAGCGAAGTAATTAAAAAGAATATTCAGTTTTTAGTTTTTCCAGCTGCCATTCAGGCCAATGAAAACTGATTTCAAATGGATTTTTGTCTAATTAAATTGATGGCTCAGGTTCAGGAAATGCCATAAGCAGAGCAGTGGAATATTAGGGAAAAATATAAAACAATAGAGCAAATCCAGGCTCCTCTAGGTAGGGAGGGGGAGTGTACGCGTGTACAAAGTCAATAAGCAGCAACATAAGTCAACACTAATGCCAACAAATAATGAGAAGAAATGGTCACTGGCAACTGCTAACGGGTCTCAGACTGGGGCCTGGGCCTAGACAAAAGACCAGCCACCCGGAAGTGAGCATCCGCTACTGCCTCTTGCCTCCTCGTGCCACACTGTGGAGTGGCATTAGAGGCGCTTAGCAGCCACGTTCCCAAGTAATCCGCGTGCCGCCTGCCCAGAGATCCGCATCTACTGCCCTGGGAAACGCAGGAAATTCCCAGCTCTAATTATTGACAGCAACAGGAGGCGCCACTTGAGAGATGGGCGTAGCAGGCAGGAGGCATGACAGCTCTGAGGAACAATTAAGGCAAGTCCTAGGCTGTTCCTTCCCAGGGCCAAAGATTGTAAAGTTTTGCCGCGTACAGTGGAAACAAATTGAAGTGGAACCGAAAGTGTTTTGTTTGCCTTTTCCCTCCCTGTGACTAATTATACGTTACGAGATTTTCCGACTGGTTTTTCCGACTGTCACAACAATCGACGAATCGACGGCTCGCACTTGAGCAATTTTTAATTTGTTGGAAATCATTTTTTATTCAGATTCGCAGATTCCCTTTGGGAGGGGACCAGTGGGGCTACTGGGGATGGACTGGACTCCTTGGAGGGCAATTAGAAAATGTTTGGCGGTCTTTTCTTGTTTCGGTCTTTGCCTCTTCCTTCTTTGAGGGGGTGGCAAAAGTTTTTTCGGGGCAACAGGCAGTCCCTAGAATAAAATTAATCTTGGGCATTAATTTGAAAGTTGAGACCGTCTCATGAATTTCATTTTCTTTTAATGATCGCATTAATACTAGGGATTTTGGCAACAGCAAAGAAAAGCAACGAAATAGCAAAATGCAGAGACAAGAATTTATCCCTTTAAGATGTGCAATAGAGAGAGAGAGAGTTTTCCTTTCTCCGTAAAAGCCAAAAGTCTTGTTTATTGTATTTGCCTTGCGGGCGCATTTAAATTTGAAATAAATTATGACCAGAAATTCCTTTCGGGCAAAACTTTTGTGCAACAAATAAAAGACAGCCAATTAAATTGGAAAAGCCGCAAGGCAATAGCAGAGAGAGAGAGGGGGAGGGAGAGGGTGAGAGAAGCGGAAATCTAATTATGAACAAAAGAGCATCAAATGGACAGCCAGCCAATCTATGGGTTCAACCTGAAAAGCGCCCGAGTCGGAGTCCAGGCTTCGGCTTCGATTTTGCTGCCTCTTTTGTTTTTCCCTTTTCAAAATAAAATATTTTTTCTTATTGAAAGCCGAAAACCTTCTCAGCAGAGAAAGCTGTGAAAGGCAAGCCGTACGTTTTCCCGATAAGGTTGGCAAACTAATTTCAAATTCAGCACACAGGACCCGGGGAAAGCTGTCGCTTTCGCTGTTGCTGTCAGCTTGTTGCTCTCTCTTGGCCAAGAAGTGCGTGTCTTTAAAGCCCAGTTGTAGGAACTTTGGCAAGGATTCTGGCTAACCGTTGAGCTATGAAATATGCACAGACCACCAACACGAGTGCACCGCCAAGAGGAAGTTTATTGGCCAAGTTTCGGGTCCAGGACTCGCACTAGGCTGCTTATTAAATGTCCCACGTGGGGTGGGATCACAGGTAAAACCACGCCCCGTTTTACTGCCTGTACGTGTGCCCGAGGAGGCCTTGAGGAGGCTCTTATCAACCATTTACCCACAGCCTCAGGTAGAGAGGGAGAGAGAGAGAATGCGGCACAGGAGAAAGGATTCCCTCAAACGAAAGGACGAAAGGAGCTTTATAAGAAGTTGATTTTTGTCTGCTGGAATTTCTATTTGTTTCATAGCCCCAAATTGAAAAAGGGAGAACAGATGGAGAAACGGAGAATAAGAATGAGAGAAAAGAGTGTGCGTCACAGAGGCAGAGAGCGGAGAGCGGAGAGAGGGGGCGGTGGGGAGGGAGCGGGTTAGGGCAAACAGAAAAGGAAATAAAACCAATTGAAAAATTTATTTGCTTTCATAAATGAAATTGAAAATGATTTTTTGTGAGGTTCCCACTGTGAGGGGGGTGGGGCGGGGATAGGGACTGGGCTTTCATTTTCCATTTTTACTTACGCTCCACTTGGCCCAATATTTTCTGTGGGGCAATCTAATTGGTGGCAACAGCAACAGAAACGGAAACAGAAACGATATGTGAAATATTTATGGTTTTCCCTTCCGTTGGGAAATATACGAGAGCTAATGGAAAACCAGGTGGAAAAGCGCACATGGCAGGTGTTTTTTTTTGTGTTGTTGTGTGGCTTCTGATTACTAATGAGATGATGATGATGGCCTTTGTTTTGTGGAATCATGGGTAATAATACGTTTTGAGCTTTGGATAGCAGTGTTAATTGGAGCTTAACAGTGTTGGTTAGTGCACAACAGTGTTGGCTAGGCTCTTTTTATACCCATTATCAAGGAATTAGTATTCATTCCAAAGAAAGGTAACCAAAGCTGTTAAATCATGGGTAATAATAGTAGTAACCTGCGAATAACAGTGTTGGTTAGTGCACAACAGTGATGGAAAGTGCAGAACAATGTTGTTTAGTCTCTTTATATACTCATTATCAAGGAATTACTATTCATTCCAAAGAAAGGAAACCAAAGCCCTTTGTTTTGTGAAAACATGGGTAATATTATTAGTAAACTTTAGATAACAGTGTTGGTTAGTGCACAACAGTGTTGGCTATTGCAAAACAGTGATGGCTAAGAAGTATATTTGCTCATTATCAAGGAGTTACTATTCATTCCAAAAGAAGGAAACCACAGCCCTTTGTTTTGTGGAATCAAGCATAATAATATAAGTAACCTTTGGATAGCAGTGTTGGTCAGTGCTCAGCAGTGTTGGTCAGTGCAAAACAGTGCTTGTTAAGCTCTTTAGTTACCGATTTTCAAGGAATTACTGTTCATTCCAAAAGAAGGCAAGCAAATGAAAGCCTTCATAACACTAAGAAAATTATTGAAAAATATTAAGACATTTTTTTTTTCCACATATCTTTTCAACATGGATTCAATGGCTTTTGCTTTGGTTTTTGGCCACATAATCTGATTAATCTCTGTATACCGTACCTATAAATAACACCAACAATTTCCGAGTGAGTTTATTTGAAACCCTTATAAGTTTTCCTGCTAAGAGATTGCCCTTCTAATATGATAAATTGAATATTTCATTCGTTTTCCATTTCCTCTTTGAGAGAGCGAGAGATACTCGGGGCTTTGCCCGAGCCAAGCCGCTTTTCCTTTTGCAAATAATTTCCAAGAAACGGTAATGATATTACATCACAATGGAACACACCTGCGAAACCCACTTACCGGGCTGCCCCCCTGCTCTTCCCCTGCCTTTCCGTATCCCATTTCCATTGTGATAACTTGAAGGGAATTTTCTCTCTGGCTGAGCTTTGACTTTAAAAACCGCAGTCACTGGGAGTCGGCAGGAGGGAGCCGCTTCGACATCAATTCTCCAAGCGAAACATAAAACTTTTTCCTATGAATGGAGATGAAGAGATGCTGGAAGGTCGAACAGAAGCCTCTTAACCAACAACCGATATCAGTATAATATAACAACATAACTTTCTCAACTTTATGAGCGCCGATTGCTGTTGTCATTTCACTTGGTTTCCGTCGTTAATGTGGCTCCTGCTTCTGTTTTTCCTCCTGCTGCTGCTCCTGCTGCTCCTGCTGCTTCTGTTGCTTCTGTGGGTGGAAAAGTTGAACAAGTTTTGGAGCGCGGTTTTTCGAAAAAAAGAAGAAAACTTTTGTCTTTTTGATTTCGTTGGCAAAACACACAGAAGTTTGAGTTTTCTTTTGACTGAAAAGTTGATGTCGATTTGTTGTGGTTTGGGTCTCTGTTGTGGTTGGGTCTTTAAACTAAACTAAAGCCCTGACTATGGCATCGATTTGCAGTCCATTTAGATGATTCCTGCTCAGGTTTCTGGGTCATCCCGGGTTATAATTAATTATATTTGCATTCTCATTAGCCAGGGACAATTGTCCCTGTCAACACTTGGCACTGAAATAATAAACGATGATTTTTCATGCGGATTTCCCGCTGGTGACAGTTTTTGCTGAAATCCAATACACAGCACAGATGTGGATGTGCCATTGTGTGCTCCATATGGCTCATTGCCTGATTTGATTGATCCAACTGGTGACACCTCCCCTGGGCTGCAGAGGGGTGCAGGTGGAGGTGGAGCTGACGCCCAGCTGTGTCGCGCATTTGTCTAAAATGTCAAATATAAATATTTGCTTTGTTCTTGTTTGAATTTGGTTTTCGGGTTTCCAATAAACACCGAGTAGAGGAGAATCGAAAGGCGTAGAGGAGCGTACAACGGATGCGGTTGTGTCACGTTTGCCTATTTGCATAGACTGGCACACACACACACACACGCACTGGCATACAGAGACAATTGCCAGGCAGAGGCAGAGGCACAGGCACAGTCACTGTGTTTGCACTATTGGGCCACCCAAAAACGTTTGGGGTTTCCATTAATTACATTGTCAATAGATGGCAGTGGGAATGGAAGTCCTGTTTGTGCTCCTAATGAAGCGGAGGCGTAGGGGTAGGCTTTGGGCGTGTGTGGGTTATCGTGATATTGATAGGGGTCTTAAAATGTACTGAAGTTTGCTCGAGCAAACAATAACTTCTAATCACAGAAAGAGAGCGGGAGAGAGGAAGAGCTTTAAGGGTCCGTTAAGGGAGATTAAGTGTTATGTTCCAGTCGTTGTCGCTGTCGTTTCGAAATAAATATATTATGGCCCCTCAAAAAAGGGTAGCGTAACCCTTCAGCTAATTGGTAAAACATTGATTTACCCAAACAAAATGAATAAATAATATTTTTTGCCACAGTGCCACTCGTGCGTATACGTAATGCTGTCATAAATGCATTCCCCCAAGTCCCCATGAAACCCATGGCAAAGGCACTTGCTCCAATCGTTACAAATCCTTCAAAAAGCCAACTTAAGCGCAGCACAAACAATACAATATACGAGTCTCCCTGTAAAGAGGATGCGGTGTTGTACCGTGCCAGGACATACATACATACATTAACGTATCAATGGCTTAGGGAAAGTACAGTCGTACACTCGTGTAAATAACTCTCTCTGCTCTGCTCTCCCACTCTGCCTCTTCTGTCTCCCTCTCTGCCTCTTCTGTCTCCCTCTCTGCCTCTTCTGTCTCCGTTCTTTTAGTCTTTTTTTGGGAACGTGTTTGAATGCCAGTCCATTGCCAGGCTTAACCATATCTCTGGCAGTGCCAGTTACAGTGGCTCTCAAACTGTACTTTGATGAATAATAGCTTTTGTGGGAAATAAACTGCAGCCTCGAAAGCTCCCCAATATAAGGGCAGATAACATTCGCTATAAGCTGAGGCTTCCCCCTGCAATCTGTACCCCCAAATATCCTGTTCAACCACTTGCCATTCAGCGAAAAGCGATTCTAAAGTGATTTCAATTGCCAGAACAGCCAACAGCGAAATGTTCCTACAAATTGAGTGCAAATTTCAGCGTTAAAATAGTGAGCAATCCAAGGGAGGAGCAGGGCGCTAGACCCTGGTTGCTGGATGCCTGTTTAATCTGTGGTGCAATTTGCAAAAACATATTTGCAGCAGCAGCAGCGGCAGGCTAGCAGGCGAGTGCTGTGAATAAATCCACATCGTGACCAAAATGTTGTGCAGCTCATGAACTCCAAATGCCCTCCAACACCCCCCATCCCACCCCTCAAACCGTTGCCTAATCTACTACCACTGCCCTGCGTCGACCCTGACCCCCAACCGAACGGCACAAAACAGAACAGAAAAGTGCAAATGGAGTCGCGCCGCGGCGCCCAGTGGCGAATGGGACACACGAATTGCGTATACGCAACGCTGGCTCTGGGGCCGGGCCACCACAATGAATTTCTGGGGGCATTAAAAATCAGTTTCGGATGCCAAAATGTGGAAAACATAATGGCGAATCAATATAGCTCTAGCCAGAGTGGGTGGCATGGGTGGCTGGCTCTCTGTGGGGCCTCTCTGTGGCCAGCGCTCAATGAGGGCGACGAGAGTGGATGTGGCATGACCAGACCAAAGCAGACACTCTCCTACACTCGTATGCGGTTGTACGCCGAGTGTTTGTGGTTAAATGCCTGTGGATTTGCCGCTGTCGCAATGACCAATCCACTCTGTCTCACTCTACCCACCTCACACCTCCCCTAATTGATGGCCTTTTGAATGGCAATTGAAGAGCAAAACTAGTGCAAAGATTAAACCCATCGATAGAACCCAGCCATAAAAAAGCACCACAAAATCACAGAATGAACCATTAATGATCCCATACTGTGGCATATAGAAGTGTGTGTTCGCCTGAAGGTTCTTTCAGTGTAATTGAAGTTTCGTTACCTCGGTTTCTGCCACATTTTGCCGCACAGGTAAGGTCGGGTGGCCTGACCTGCAGCTGAGTTATGGTTTTAATTGGTTTGATTAGCCCCGCAGCTGCTGTTGCAGCTTCACGAGAGCCTCTGTTTATGCATGTTCACCACAGATTCAACGTGGGGCAAGTGGGGCACAGTTTACAGTTCAAGAGAGCGGGCTCTGCTTTCTGATTAGCCGGTAAATTGTGTATTAGTGAGGTTTCGTTATGGTCTCTAGTAGCTGTTCGAAAGTTAGAAATGAGGGTCGATAGTTTGAGGATTTTCCTGGCCATAGTATGGAAATATATACTTTGTCGTCCAGGTAGTTCCTTTGGTTTAATATTTACACAATAGTTTTATGTTTATGTTCAGTGATTGCTTTTATATTAAGCGATTATTTTATCACTTGCAAACGAGATCAAGAGAGGAAGATCTAGAACAGTGTGCCCGTACATTAGGGATTTCTGTAATGTTAACATAACATAACTGCTGTAAACATAACATTCTAGTGATGAGCAATGTTATGTCTAACATATGGCAATGGGATCTGCTGTTAGCAGTAGCTGACGGGACCGAGTGGAACACACAGATTTCCGCATCTACAGGGATGATTAATTCAACTCTGAAGAGGAAAGCGAATCCTTATTCCTGGCCTTGGTTATTTACATATATAGTGTGACGGTAGACATAGGCTTAGAGTTTACTTTCGGCTTTGCTTAATCGATCACAAAAAACAATCATGAAATCAACCAGTTGCCTGTCTCTTTTTCTGGTGCTCTTTATTCTGGCTGGGACCTGGGCCTACAATGCAAGTGAGTGGACCAATTTTGATGAAGTACTGAAGCTATTGCCATACAAAACCAACCTTCTGCTACCATAGAGAAGTGCGACGACACACCCACCGAGACTGGGCCGTGCAAGGGGTTGTTCGAGATGTGGCGCTTCGACAAGATCAACCAGCAGTGCGAGTCCTTCATCTTCGGCGGCTGTGGGGCCACCAATAACTTTTTCGAGTCCGGAATGCACTGTGCTGTCAGCTGCCTGAAAAATCACCATTTCAAAATTTAAATCCAAATATTTATGGCCCGTTGATGTCCGATGTCTGTAATCCCGCCCAAACATTCCAACAGCTCTGCAAAAAGAAAAGTTTCCATCTGCGATTTGCAATTTAACAACAAAGTTGAGAAATAGGAGTTGCGGCGGGGAGGAAAACTTTGACCATGGAAAATATGATTTGTCTGGAAAGTTGAAATAGATTTTTGCCGCGAAGGCAATTTATGTGAATTTTTCTCTTCTTCTGCGGCTGTCATGCAAATGAACTGCAGTCGCCTCGCTTTGATTTATGCTGATGAAAATTGAGTTGTTCGGAAAACTAAATTATAAATAGTCTACGATACCAAAATACAGAATTTCCTAGAATTCAGTCCTCGATGCGTGCAGGAGGTGCGATAGTATCGATTGGAATCTCTGTCACCTGCACTAATTTCCATTTTATGCCCACACACACGAACACACGGCGTATACTTAATCAGGGGGCACCTCTCATTGGAGCAGTGGCAATTGCTGGTACTCATGTGTGACCATATCGATGCGGATCGAATGGCATGAGGCCCCGCCCCCTCAATTCAATCAGAAAAAGGAGGAACAGAACATGAACAGGAGCAGAGGCAAGGAGCAATGGCGTTAGCGATGCTTCTGTGGCTGACTGGCAGGCTGACTGTCTGCTTACTTAGTATGCAGGTCCCAACACAAATTAAAACTCTGCTATACACAACACTGTGCTGTGTGTTGCATCGAAATCAACACGAAAAAAACGACAAGCAGAGGCTGTAGATACCCTTAAAGGAGATACACTATATCCAGGGTAGCAATAGCTGTGGTTCTTCTCTATAAGAGTCTCTCTTTGCGGTACTACTCTCCTGTGGGGGTAACAAACCCCTCATGAGTGTCGTTATACCCTCTCTGGGTGAAAGAGTACGCGAATAACAAGCTGTTATTGTTATTGTGTGCTCTGCTCTGCTCTGTGTACATTGTCCGTTATTAGATTTCCCGGCAAGAGACAAAGTTCACTTGTCGCCTACATCAGATGCGCTGGCAGCACTGTCACCGTTTCGGCCACATTTTCCCCCATCCCCCTCTCTTTCCCTGCGTGTGTGTGTGTCGTGTGCATCTGTGTCGTGCGGGGAATTAAATTCATTAGCAATTTGCCCGCCGACAAGCGGGTGAAGAGAGCACCTCCACACCTCCCCGCAAACTGATGGGGAAAACAACGAGAGACAGCCACAGAGAGAGGGACAGAGACAAACAGTAGCGATTTTTGAATGCGAATCTTTTACTAAACAGCTGCCGGATGGGGAATATCTATAGGAATAGATCACAAGCCCTGCCCATCCCCCTTAAGACACCGAAAACCCTGAAGTTACGACTATAATTTTTTATTTATTTCTTCCCAAATGTTTATCAATTCCATTGTCCAATATCGTAGTCCACAAGTAGTATTCATATTCCTTCGATTGTCTAACGCTTTCCGAACGTGTCGTTGGCGCGACTATGGGTGCCCCTCAGCAGTGTCCTGTAGCTCTTGTCCATGTCCATTTCCTTGCCAAACTCTATGGGATACAGAATGGGCTGGCGCTCCACATGCCACATCGGGGGCGTCCTCAAGTCTATGCAAGTTTTGTCCAGCTTGATGCCGCACTTGCCCTGATAGCGACGGAACCTCGCCGGCCTCTGCATCTTGTCATACGAGTCGCGCGAGTAATCCCGATAGTCCTGGCAATCCAAATAGAATCGATCGACTAGGCCCAGTTCTCCATAGTTCAACAAAGTGAGGCCCGGCATGACGAAGCGAGCTATCGCGCCACGCTCAGCGCGACTGCTCTTCGATACCTCCAACATATCAGTTTGAGGAATGTTCATGGTGTGGTGTAGATGTAGATGTATATGTAGATGTTTATTTAAGAATTTTTATTTTACTTTTACTTTTGTTGGTTTTATTTTGCGGATCAGAAATTTTAAATGATGAAAACGATGTGTGCCCTAGAGGCTTGTGTGTTTGAATGAGATTTGAGGGGGGACTGGACTGTATGAAGGGTAAACTGAAGGCCTACTTTGAGACAGAAACCTACCCTTGCTGAACCTATGATAAAAATTACTATACAAGCTGAGATCTAGAATTTTAAAAAGGGTCTTAGTTGGCTTTCCTTTTCTGCTATATCAATCATTCGTGTTCGTCTCAGCAAGAGCTCCGAAACTCCCCTGAAGCTCTCCACCTATCGCTCTATCTGTTCTAAGCTTTACTGATCCCTGGTAACTATCGGAATAATCTTTAAACTTCGTAGCTTAAAGTAAATGAATAAAACTCTGTGTAAATAATTTTGGATTATTTATTATTTATCATTTTGTATTTTTTTTTCATCTAATTCTTTTTGTAAATAATCCAACATCGTAAAACCGTTAATAGTAATACGTAGTCCGTGCCGTTGTGGTCCGCAGTGCGTAGTCCCAGCCATCTATCGCTTGAACGCCGTGTGTGTGATGGGATCGTAGGTGCCCTTCATCAAGGTCTTGTAGCTCTTGAACGCGTCCAATGGATGGCCATAGTTGGCAGGGAAGACAATGGGCTTGATGTCGATGGGCCAGGTCGGAGGCAGCAACAGCTCCGCCAGGGAATCATCCAGCTTTAAAGTACACTTGCCCTGGTACTGACGGAATCTCTCCGGCTTGTGAACCTTGCCGTACGGATCCCGATAGTAGTCGCGATAGTTCTGGCAGTCCAGGTAGAACATATCGGTTTCGCTGACATCGGCGTAGTCCACGATGTTGAGACCGGGAATCACGAAACCCAGAATCAGGTTACGTTGAACGCGACTGTTCTTGGCAACCGCCCACATGTCAACTTGGGGGACATCCATGTTTGCTTGAAAGCAAGTTGGTTGGATGGAAAATAAAATATATGTTTTTGTATGAACGAATATAAATGAAATGCTCGCTCTTTGAGATTCGGAGGTAGAATGAAATTCTGTTGTATTCTATGCTATAAGGAAAGCAGCCTACTAGGGATGCCCAGAAATAAGGGAAATATGTAAAATCGAGCTACCTTTGATATATATGTCAATTTTCCTTGCCATTAAATTCCATTCTCTAATTAAAAGACAAGAATCGAAGGAGGCCTGGGGGGGGGAAGGTACACGAAGTGTACACGAGCATGACGTGGACAAACTAAACAAAAAGCCATTGATCCATTAACTGTATGGAATGCTTTCTTGTTGCCTTCTCCCTGCTGCTGCTGCTCCTGCTGCTGCTGTTGTAACACAAACCCAATCAATCAGTCTCTTGTGTTGTGTTGTCCTCTGGCTTTTGTTTGCTTTCGCAGAAGGAAAAACAAGGGAAAATCAGGATGGAAATAAGTTCACTGGGGGTCAAAGAAATGTGTCGCCTCGCCTCGCCTGGCTTCAATTAGCTTTGGCTTTTGTTCATTCGATTGTCAGCCATAAATTGCAGAGGCCGAGACTCCTTAGCCATAGCCTTAGCCTCAGACAGAACCAATTAAGTGAGCGCATACGAGAGTGTGGCACATGGGGCAACATCTGGGGAATAATTATGCACCATCTATTGCAAACGTCCTTGCCTCACCACTCGGGAACCGATTCGATTGACAGAAACGGAGTCAAGTGACTTTTCCTTTGCCTTGACAGTCCCCAATCGACTGGCAATCGTTCAACTGTTAATAATCAAATATCTATCTATCTATCGCTGTAATTGCTTCGGTCCCGACCTTCCCCAAGGACTCGAAAGGACTCGAACTCTGCCTCTGACTGTCGGTTAATCAGTTGTCAATTTACTTTATTGACATCGCAGGCATTCGCCTGGAAAGCACAACACCAACTAAGTGAAAAAAGATCCCCCCCATCTCCATTCGCCCGCTTGCATTTGCCTGCTGCTTCTGCCGTTGCAGCTGCAATCTGGAAAATGGCAAATGGCAAACATTTAATTCTCTGGCAAATGCTGGCCAATTAGCCGGGTCAAAAGCGGACGCCACGGATGCGGGGATAAAACTTGAAACGAGCAAAGTAAAAGTAATGGGTTGTCATCATCAGCGGGGGTGTTTATGAGGAGCTTTAATGAGGGAATGCAGCAGGAGACTAGAGAAGACTCTGCCCCCTTTAAGCCTCAAACCCACACAGCATTCGTATAGCTGGAATTTGGCTCTCTGTTGAGCAACATATTAATCTAATTATCGCCCAGACTGGCATTTGATTGATCGGCGGCTGCGGGACAAGTTCAATGGCAATGTGAGAATACATTTATATTCACAATAAGCCATTAAGTCGGTGATTGATTCCAGCAGTGGCGTCCCCTAGGTTCAATCAAATCCGATGTCCAATGGGGCAGGGCAACTTTATGATATGTCCAGACATAAATCATGCATGAATGTGGCAGCAAAACGATGCCAGATTCGAGGAGAAACTCCTCGAACACGAGGCAGCAAATTGCCCAACAAATCAATCAAACACATCTGACAGAAGCGGGAAGCGAGAAGCGAGAAAGTTTCTGTATCCACCGGAAGGACATGCAAATGAAAGGGAAATCTCTGGCTCCTGGCTCCTGGCTTTGGGCCTCCTGCTGTTGAAATGGCCCAGACAACACCGGACATGATGGTTGCCATGATGGGGCGTCTTTATTATTTAGGCTCAAGTGCCCAGCCACTTGATCAAATTTTAAAGAAAAACCCGGCAACCCGGTAAGACCCCAAAATGAAATATTCATTGTTTCAGCTTTGTTTTGAAAGTGTTTTTTGGGAACCAAAATGTGAATAGGCAACAGTCTGAAGAGCTGAATAATTAACCAACTCAACTACTCGAGGGGGAATGGCGGGGAGGGGGTAAAGAAAAACACTCCATTTGCTGGCAAATAAAATATCAAGTATACGCCCACACGTTTGAATGATAATTGAATTTTATATTCACATTTGTTAATTTCCTAAAAGCACCCTCCCCTCCCTTCCCCTCCCTTCCTCCTGCCTTCCCCCAGGAAACTTAAACATAAACTCAAATTATTCCAACTTCCAATCGACTTCATTATGGGCACCGCATGAATGTTGCCTGCCACCTGCTGTATGCCACATCTCTCATCTTCTGCTGCCTCTCCGAATTTCCACTTTAATTGCCCGAGCACCTCAGCTCTTGTTGCCTTTAGCTGCTGCTGTGGCACGATGGGAACCTGCGCTAGAGGAGGGAAAAGTATCAACGGTGGAACGCCCATCGTGCCACCTTTTCCGCCCACTTTCGTGAGCCTGCCTCACGTTTATTTGCACTGCGAGAACGACTGCGCATATTTTTGCCTGCAAATTAATTGTTGACATTTGCAGCAACACAAAAAAACAAGAAGAGCAGAAAAGAAAAAGGAAAACGAAAAGAAAAAGAAAAAGTGTATTAAACAAATAAGAAAAGAAAAACATTTGTTGAGTAGACGGGTTGAAACCCTGCCCCTGCCCCTGCCCCTGCCCCTACCTAGCGCTTCCTTCTTGCCTTTCCCTTCGTTACGTTTCGTCTTTTTTTTCTTCTTATTAATTAGGAAAACTCTGGGAGAAATGTTATTTGTTTTGTTTGAGTTCAAGTTGGTTAAGTGAGCATTTGTTCAACTGAATCGGTGGGCGGGTGCGGGAGGTAGAGGCATTAATTGTAAGCAGATTGAGCAAGTAATTTGGCTCACTTGATGATTGGACTTTGGGCCAACTTTTGCTGTTGATTAAATGCACTTTGTATTTGGAGATTATCCAACTTTCAAAACTTTGCCAAAAAGCAAAACATTTAAAGCGAAAAATGCCCCAAAAATGATGCTTGATGGAATGTTTCATCCATTAGAAATATTAAAATTGAATAACCAACCCTCAAACCACATTCTTTGTGTGTAAAATTCCATCTGCTGTGCTCTGTTCTGTTCTGCTCTGCTATGTTTGTATTTATTCACATGAAAATGAATGTGAATATGAATATTCTGTAATCCCTGTAATGATATTTCTTGTAAAATGCCATTGCAAACTGGCAAAAGCTGAAATCAAAGCCACAAAATTGTGCATGGCCAAGGTAAATGGCCAAAATACAGTAAGTTTTGAAAGTATAAGGCAGTAAAATGCAGAAAAAAGTATGATAAGGGTTGGGTTTTTGGTTAATCGATAAAGTTTCGACACTATTTTTTATCATAATCTAATCAATAATCCATTCCGATCACAAAAATAACTCCCTAAAGCGAATCCTACTCAATATCTGCTTCTATTCCTCACATTTTCAACATATTGAAGCTTAAACATACCATACATCTATGAAACGCACTGCACAGTGCATGCTAGCAGTGCTCTAACAGGCAAATGTCGATATGTAAACATTTTATGTGCAAACTTTTCCCATTCCATACCAAAAAAAAGAAAAAATCCGGGGGGTAGCATACAAAAAATGGCAACTGCATATATCTGAACGACTTCCTTCCCGGACGTGGACCCCCATAACGCTGTTGCCTCTGGTTTCACAGTTCTCTCTGGGGGGGGACCCTACCCCCTACCCGGTAAGCTGCCAAAATGCATTACACAAATTGTCCGTTTATGGCAGGGCAAAGGTAAAAATTCAAGCGAAAACCGCACATAAAAACTATTAGGTACTCGGTTAAGGCAAACAGTTTGTCTACCTTCATCACACGGAGGGGCACAGCGGACACCCGGCCACTCCTTCACGATTCACGTATACCCCCCCACGTCCAGCCGTCCCTCCAAAGGTGGAAGGAACATCTGTCAGCGGCATTCGGGCGCGACAGTCAGCTCAGACATGCGGGCGACACTCGTGCGACATTTTGGCAACATTCTGTGGCACAAACTGCAGCAAAGGCTAAAAGAAAGAAGAGCGAGGGCTTTGGACTTGAAGATACCCTGGGGATTGTATGTGATTCTGGAGCATATAATATCTAAACTAAGGGTGCCCCCAAATCTTCTATAACCATCACAAAAAACCATTTGCGAAAGCTTAAAAATGTATTATTTAGTAGACGAAGAATCAATCAATCATTCAATCAATTAAGTTGATTTGTGCCACAGCGAAACATGAAAGCAAAAGCAAACTTTAAGGGAACTTTCAGCCATTTTCTGCCTGTTATATGCATCTTAAAGGACACCATACTACCCCATCTACCCCATGCAATTCCCAAGCAACGGGTATAAAAAATCGTATCGAAAACTAGCTGACAAACATGTTCCATTCATGCACATAGACAGGGAGCAGAGCAGGAGCATTCTAGGGACATGGACACGACTACAGTCTGGCCCCCCGCACCCCCGCACCCCAAGCAGTCCGTCCGCTCGTAGCTCGTAAATGGGTTGACATTTCAATCTCTGTCTGAATTTCTGGGAATCTGGGGGACTCTGCGAGTCTGAGATGCGATGAGTACAGTGAAGCACAGTGGAGTACTAGGGAATTGGGTTGGATGATGACGATGATGATTCGGCAGATCGAGGTGGGGGTGGGGGTGTGACTCATGAATTCCCCAGCGTCGCTAGCATCGCTAGCATCTCCCGTACGATTTCGTACATATTTCAGAAAATTGCATCCGTTTGTGGCAGCATTTTGGCAGCCCCACCGCATATTCCAGAGCTCTAAACAACTTCCGCACGACCGAATGTGAGTCAATTACAAAATTGCATTTTCCTTCAACCCCAACCCCTAAACGAAAAAGGGTTAAGTCAACTGTCTCCGTCTCTGTCCCACTCGCTCTTTGTCAGCCATCTCTTTTGCTTTTCTTTTTGTTGTTTTGGCCTTCATTAGGCCAAAGATGTGTTGGTAAAACTTTTTATTTTTGGCTAAATTGCCCTCAAACAATTCTCGCAGAAAAATGTTTGGAGAATGGGCAGCAGCTTGTTTCGTTCAGAGTGGGAAAAGTTTGTTGTTCGAAAACTCCAACTATGTTTAGAAAGCATAAAAACAGTACAAGAAATTCCTTAGAGAAGGCTTTGAATCCAAATTTGGACCCAAATACAGCCACATAGACAATTATAGCTGTTGAAATATATACTTAGTCGTCTAGTTAGTTCCTTTGTTTTAATGAATCCACAATAGTTTAATTATAAAATTCAGTGATTGCTTTTATATTTTAAGATTTTATATTCTTCACTCTACACACAGCCAGCCACAAGAAGAGAAGGAAGTAGTAAGAAAGTGTGCCCAGGCACTAGAAGAGGACAGTGTGCCCATGCATTAGGGATTTCTGTAATGTTATTTCTGCTGTAAACATAACATTGATAGTGAGGAGTGATGTTATGTCCAACAATAGCTGTAATTAGGCACTGTAGGCTCTCCATGGGGGTAGAATCCTTTACGTTCAGAGAAGTCAATGAAGCACTTGATCCCATCTTCATAGTGCGGCATTTGAGATGGCATTGCAGCAGCCCATGGGGGATCCTTGCGACATCCCACCACTGTTAATGCACACTACTGGTAATGCACACCACTGTTAATGCACACCACTGTTATAGCACACCACTGTTAATGCACACCACTGTTAATTCACACCACTGTTAATGGATGCAGCACGACTACGAAAGTACGAGGTCAAAATATTGACTACGATCTCGTTAAGTGCCCGTAGGTGTAGTTTTGAAGCCCATAGTGACGTCACAACAGTGGTAACGGCCTTGACAAGTTCATAAATTCTCTAAAACTGCCCTCAAAGTCTACTTAACTATCCTATATACTAACTATAACTGCTAAAGGAATAACTGCTTTTGTTTACCATCATTTTTTTAACCAAAAATCTGCTCTCACAGCAGAAATCGATCCTAAGAGTGTGGTGTGTTCGCTCCCCCTGTAAAACCTTGCCCAACGAACCATGAGTTGGCCCTTAGTTTCTGCTGGAAAGCCCATTAGCAGCATCAGCATGAGGAGGGTCCCTAACTAGCAGATCTATCCAGCAGGAACAGCATGAACTGGAGCGGGGTCAGGGAGGGAGGACGGGAAACAGAACTGTTTGGACCTCTGGACTAAGCGAAGATTTGCGGCTAAGTCACGTAAGGCGAATAAATTTTGTATGACATTGCCGGGCGGGCAGTCGGGAGCCAGGAGCCAGGAGTAGTGGCTGGAGACCATCAAAGTAGCGCAAATTTGTAACGGTAATTTAGCCTGGGCGTCCACCGGATTTCAGTGCCGTAGAAGAAGGCAGAAAATTGGTAGGATGGGAGATGCCGCTGGAGGAGATGGAGGGCACTAAGTAGCCAGGACCATATTTCACGCAATGACTACCAAACAGACAGGCACCGACCACGTCCACGTTGGTAACTGGACTTCCGAAGAACCCCACGAAGTGCCAACCCTCCAAAAGTTTCACCCCCTCCCTGGCACCCTCCTGCTCCGCCTTCCATTAGATGCCAAATTGAATTAAATGTAAAAATCTTTTGCACGCAATTGAGAAATGGAGAAAAGTGCAAAATAAATTTATAGACATAAATATGAAAAGAGAGACAGAGAGGGAAAGTTAGCGGGGATAAGAATGGGGGTGGAAGGAGGTTGAGGGAGGCTTCAGGACTTTTTACGACTTCCATAGAAATTAAAATGCCATTTAATGTTGGGAGAATATAAATTAAATGGTTTCTTTTTTATGTTTATTTCGACTGCTGTCCTTGGCATTGCTAGCAGGGGGTTACAGGGGGTTGCAGGAGGGGCGGAGGGTCCTTCTTGGGCTTCTGGTTCTGCCTCTGATTACGGGACAGTTGCTGCTGCATCGAGGACGTTTTGCTGGTAAATTGAAATGGCATAAAGTACTGAACTGAAAGTTTTTGTGGCCACCCACCGATGTCGATGTCTCAATTGTCGATACCTAATCGACTTTTAGATGTTCCATTTTATGGTTGCAGATTTTCTACATGTTTATTGTCGGCCAGAGTCAAAAACCGTGCGATTTTGTAGTTGAAAGAGACCAAGAAGACGAGCAAGGAGCGTAGGGCGGGGAGTTTACTTTTGTTGCCAATTGTTTATGCCATTTAAATTTGTTATGCGGCTTTTATGTCTTCTTCTGTCTCGCTCTGTGCGGTTTTATGGCCAAAGTTTTATTTATTTCTCTGCTCGCTGTCGACACGCCAATTGCATTTGATTAGATTTTGTTTGCCTTGCCTTGTTGTTGGTCTGGGGGGTTGGGGGTTCTCTGAAAATATGCTGGAATTTATGAGAAATTGCCCCTTAACAAAGGCTTTCCCTTGATCAATGCTTGAGCCTCAATCCCCAATTAATTTGGCAGTTCTTTGCGACTGAATAATGTATAAATTGATGGAGAATCAATTACCAGCAGAAGCTTTGCTTAAATCCCGCTGAAAGGACATTTCGCTAAGTGCACCTTTCGGCTTAGCCTCGTCACGTGCCCGGAAGGAGCTGCCCTCGCTGCTCTTAGCTGTGTAAATTAGTTATAGCAGTGGAGATCGGGCCAGATACAAGTGGCCTCCTGCTGTGTTGATTCTACGACATTTAAGAAGATTTATGGCTACACCTTGACGGCAAGTGGGCGCCCGAATCCGAGCCGGAGCCGGAGCCGTAGCCGGAGTCCGAGCCAGGTCCAAGAGCCAAGCGGAAGCTGCAGCGAGTCGAGTGCATGGGGCAGGCAGGTCCTGCTACGAGCTGCGAGCTGGGCAAATTGCCGAAAGTCATTAAGTTTGCGCATCAGTGCAACAGCAATGAGATTTCCCCCACCTCGAGGACCCACAGCCACACAGCGGAAAGTCAACGAAAACGAGGTCTTTAAGGGCTCATTTTTATTCAATCCCATTTGGAATGCCACGAAGGCACTCGAGACTGAAGATTGAGGCTCTGTCAGGTTCTGGCAGGCTCTGGCAGGCTCTGGCTGAAATATAATTATAGTTTCATTTCCGTTCCGACTCGAAAAGGCAAATTTGGCTGGCAGACGACGTCGACACGTGGCGTATGAGTAATGCATGGCCTTGGACCTCAATCTGCTTATAAAATAAAGTCAGATGCAGATATGCAGATGCCTTTATTAAGTAGTTTAATTGAGTGACTGATGGAAGAGGAAAGAAAGATACCACGAATGATGCATTCCGGAATCAGTTTTAATATCGTCTAGCCATTTAATTTCTCACGAATCCATAGTCTAATGGAATAGTATAAAAAGAGCGTCGCGCCACAGCAGAAGATGCTGCGACGGATCTTCAGGCTGTCCACACAGCCCAGTTGATCGCAGAACAGCAGCTCGTAGGTCCAACGGAAGAAGCCGGGTGGGAGTGGGGCACAACTGGTGATGGCGCCGATGGAGTCGGCAGAGACCATAGAGGATGACTCATCGCTGCTGTGCTGCAGCTCGTGGTGACTCATCAGATCCAGCAGGGATGGCTCCTGTTCCTGTTCCTGTTCCTGCTCCGAATCGATCACGCTCAGATAGTCGATGGTGGCGAGCTCGCGCTCGTTTTCCAGGGTATGCTCCCGCGTCTGATCCCGCTTGGGGATGCGCTCGTTCTGGCCCCTGGCCCGCCGTGCCATGGCCATTCGTAGCCAACCCAGCCAATCGAAGCGCTTCTTCATGGGCTGGGCTGGGAGTATGCCCACCGGCTGTTCGATGGCATCGTGGAAAAAGGACGTCGAGCTTCGGCAGGAGAGATAGTCGAGCACATCGTTTACGCTCTCGGCATCGGGTTGTCCATTTTCCAGGTTATCGATGCGATCCATGAGATTGAGTTCAGCCAGCTCTTGAAAATCGTAGGGAAGTGGAGAGTTGAACGACGCCTGGGGCCGGTCCTCGCCGTAGGTGGAATGCACCTGATATTCGAGCTGTCGCTGGCCCTCCGACTGCTCGTCCGAGGAAACTGTTTCGTGACTCTCGCGCCTGTAATAGGGGGCGTCTCCGTAATTCGATGACTCCCCATGGTACGGAATATCATCACCGTCTTCATTCTCATTCCCATATTGCTGTTCGTTCTGCTGATCCTCGTCTCTCTCATTCCCATACTCTTGATATTGCTCTTCGTTTTGCTGATCTTGAGACTGCATTTGATCCTCACCCTCATATCGTTCTTCATACTGGTTCTGATTGTGTGCTTGATATTGATCCTCCTCTAATTGATATCGATTCTGCTCCTCCTCCTCTCCCTGGCCACCACGAAAGCGTACGGCGCGCAGAGGACTGTATCCGAGTCCCCTTCTGGCGTACTGCCACACCGTAGACGTTACTTCGTAGCCGAAGAAGTTTCCCCTTTGAAAGGAGGACAAAGCTCTCTGAAAAATTGAGGGTTCTTGCTGCCGCGGAAATCTCCGACGCCATAGAGGCTGGGCTCGAGGCGAACGTCTGGTGACGGGCAGAGGGCTCCTGGCAGAGGGCTCGTTGGAGCGGTTGTTGCTGCCCAGAAAACGAACCGAGGGATTCGTCATGGTGGAGTCGGTCAACCTACGCCAAGGAGTCGGACGCCGCGCCTGCACGTCCCTGAATCCCAGGGAGCGTGCATAGGGATTCTGCGAGTACTGCTCGGCGCGTTCCCTGGCCATCCGGCTGTGTACCCGGGCCCTGGCCCGATCCCCGATTATCGCCACCGTCAGCCGACGCTCCACGTGTCGCCGATTGTATTCCGTGACGAAGAGCACCATCAACCCGTACTCCTGACACAACAGGAAGAGCTCGTCATCGTTCAGCTGCTGCAGCTCCTGCAGGACGGTCGTCCTGCCCGTGGTCATGGTTATCTGCTGTACTTCTTCGGAAAAAAAGACAATATACTGACAATTTGGAACGTTACTTAAGATTTTTTAAGTGACTGAATAAAATATAATACTAAAAAATAAGCAGAAATATTTCTGATTTTGTAAAATCGATGAACTGTCGGACACTGTCTGAATGAATGACTGAATGAACGAATGAAGTTAAATTCCATCAGCTTTTGTTTTCCGTGTTTTTCTCAGAGGCTTAGACAAGTGCAAACAAAATCCGTTTTGCCTGAAGGCGTTTTCCGGGAAACTTTCGATGGCCTTCGGAGGCGATTTCGATTCTCCCTTCCCCCTGAGGCCCCGCCCCGAAATCAGACAATAAATTTAAACTTTGTTCCGTATGCAAACCGGAGGAAAACAAGCTGCGAAAACTGACAAATGGAAAAGTTGAAAAGTCATCGAGTTGTGTTGTTATTTTATTTTGATGACCTGACTGCACTTCCCTGGCCAACCGTAAAGTTGTAACCCTTCTGTGGGTCCTGTGTCCCCTTTTCGATGGCACCCCATGTTACATGTAGTCGTTTTTTCGTTTTTCGTCCGTTTTTTGTTTTGTTTTTATGGAGAAATATGTCCTGCGGAGCGTAGGTAGACACAGCTGTGACCATGGGATAGATCAAAGGGAATGTCAGCTTTAAAGGGGGGTTGAACCAACCACCAACAACAATAGAAACAACAGCTGCTTGAAAACTTTAGTGAATTGTTTGGTTTTTTCGACTCTGATTTTGACTCAATTTATTCGATTTATTTTCATGTATTTTTTGAAGCACTTTTTTCAATGCTCAATACAAGAGTGGAAAGTATCGAATAACTGCGTTTATTTGAATGCTTTTTTTGGGTATTTTCAAGGTTAATTTTTGAACAATTTTTAAGCTTTCTCAGCATTCATTTACATATTTTTTTTACATAAAAATTTAAGAAGACGAATGGGACATTAAAGTCATTTTTTGTAGGCCATCTATTAGGGCAGTTTGACAGCTTAACAAGCGCCATCTATGCGGTAAAAGAGGGAACTTGAAAACTTCAATGAACGCTTTTCAGAGCTTTACAGCTTAAGCTTCAACCAATTGCCTCTAAGTCGAAACTCTCAAACTGTATTCTGCTTGATTGTTTTTTAATAAATAATTAAACAATAAATAAATAAATAATAATAATAAATAAATATTCATATATGAATACGAATGTGAAGATTGAGAGGGATTGATTATCTGTGCATAACACGATAAACATGAAAGAAAAATAGATCCCATTTGAAAGGACATGGTTCAGCCTTTACTATCTGATATCTGCGAACTTTCTAACTGCAAAATTTCTTTAAAAATAGCCAAAAATGCTTATTTCTTGGTTTATAAACCCTCTGGAAATACTATCTTCCATTTTATTCCCAAAATCCATGCAGGGCAGTGTTATTATTTTGATATTTTGGTCTGCATTTTCCCTGAAAATCAAAGTCCTAAAAACACGACTGTGTTCGTTTAATATTCATAAAGTTTTATTAGTAAACATATATTTAGACTACACAGAACTACAAACATTTTTGATGAATTTTGGGTTTTGTTTTTGTTTTGTTTCTATTTGTTTTATATATTTGTTTTTTGTTTTTGTTTTGCAATGGTGTGACCTAATTTAGATGTAGTTTAATAATATTGTAATAAATAATTCGTTAGGCGTATAAATTGACTGTACTGTACTGTCGTCCTGTCTGATTGCAGTACTCTATTATTGTCATTGAAGAATTGATTGGATTTGATTTGTTTTTGTTTTCGCACTTTTCGCTTTAAATATTATGCATATATTAAATATGTATCTTCCGTTTTATGTGTATGTATGTACCTCGTATGTATGTATACTTAATCTATTAAGTATTTACAAAGCTCAAACTATGAACACGAACTTGTAACGGCATTTGAAATTCTGATTATCTGATTTATCGATTTTTCGATTTTCCGATTCGATTTTACTTGTATTTTAAATTATTATTTGGTGGTTATCTTCTAGATTTCTTTTGTTGTTTTGTTGTCTTTTTTACGTTTGTTTGCTATGGCAGAAAAGATTATAGAATATTATTTAACAAATACTAGAATACGAATCTCATTTGATCAACAACAGCTTTTTGCGACCTAAACAAAATGCATTTGCTTGGAGTTTTGAATTGGAGATTGGAGATTTGGAGATTGGAATTTGAATAGAACTAATTGGGGTTTCTCCTTTCGTTTAGTTTCGGTTTGGTTTACTGTTGTTTTAATACTAATCATATGTGTTTATGGGATTTAAATTTGAACTCAATTTAATATAGTTATACATAAGTATTTAAAAATTATTTACACCTTGAATTATACTGCTAATTTAGACGATAAATGTATCTTCTTTATGCTTAGTTCTTTAGTTCTTAATTCTGTTCTGCTTCTTTTTCGGGGGAAAAAAACAAACTAATTAACGAATTAGTGTCTGGCTTAAATTCGTTGCTGTGTTTTTAGTACTTGTACTCTGGCAGACCTCTGTTCTTTGGGAGATTCTGCTGCTGCAAATTGATCAATCTGGAAATTAGATGCGTCTTGGTCGCCCATAATTATCCGCAAACAAATGTGATGGAGTCCGAGTCCCCCCACCCACAGATAGCCAGCCAGCGATCGACTTTAAAACTCCTCATCGTCGTAGTCATCGCTGGAGCTATCCTGGCGGGGAAGGATGTGGAGCCAGGCCCACAACCGGGACATGTCCACTCATCGTTTGCGATTATAGGCGCCAAGCGAAGACTGCCTTCATTCCTTCATCTCGTGTCCATTGGCCCCCAGCTCGAGGAGCTCATGGGGCTCGGCATTCAGCTTGGGATGGAACATGGGATTAATAAGAAATGACCTGTAATACCTGTGGGCACTAATCTTACCCTATCCACGCTGGCCAGATCGTTCTTCGACAGATGATTAACCAAAATAGTGCCCAGGGCATCGCACATCACATTGATGGTAGTGCGGAAGCGATCCCTGCAATCAAATCAAAGATGAGAAAACATATCCACAGCAGGGACATGGATCTGTGACTTACAGTAACCAATCGACAGCTATGATGAGGGACACATCCTTTGGCTCCAGGCCCACGGTGTCCAGCACCATGACCATGGTGACGAGGCCCGCCTGGGGAATGCCAGCGGCTCCGATCGAGGCAGCCGTTGCCGTTATGCTCACGGCCACAATGGTGCCAAAGGAGTAGCTCATCTCACGGTACTGGGCGATGAAGAGAGCGGCCACAGCCTCATAGAGAGCAGTGCCATCCATGTTGATGGTGGCCCCCACGGGGATGACGAATCGGGTGACGCGCGGATCGATGCCCATGTTGTCCAGACATTTGATGGTCAACGGCATGGTGGCCGAACTGGAACCAGTGCCGAAGGCAGTGGCCAGCACCTGGCTGAGCTTGGCAATATACCGATACGGAAGGGTTCGTGTGCCCAAGAAGAAGATCACAGCAATGGTACCTGAAGGAGCGCAGGGAAATGTTATTCGATGATAGTTTCGATGAGGGTTGGCAGACTCACCGAATCCGTGCAGGAAGAGACCAATCATAACGGTTATGAAATACCAGCCTAACGATTGTATAGTCGCCGCAATGGACTCCATCTCAATGATCTTGGCGGCTATCAGGAAGGCCACACCCAAGGGGGAAATCCTACAAAAGATTACATTAGCTACAACCAAGAATAACGGCCATCTTCCACTCACCAGATCACCCATGAGGTGATTGTCATCATTGCCTCACTCAATGTGGTAAAGAAATCCTGCAGCAGTTGGCCCTTCTCGCGCATCCGGCCGATGGTGGTGCCCAAGATCACACTGAACATGACCAGACCCAAGACATTCGAGCCCTCGCGTTGGGAGGACTTGAATTGCCAGTCTTCCATGGGTTCTAAAGAGTGGAAAGCAGGGATTAGTGGATGAGTATTCGATGAAAGAAAACCACTTACGTGCTGGGCTAATGCTGGTGTTCTCAAAGATCTCAGTGCGATACTGAAACGGGAATAGATGGAAAGGATTAGCGAGAGTTCATACATGGCCAAGGAGGAAATCTGTAGGGGAAAGTGATCTCTCACTTTTTCCATGGAAACTTTTGCTTCAATTTCCCACTTTTGTGGCTCTGAAAGGTTGAGCCATGCAGTGGCGAAAGTGCTGTTGATTATCCCCCTTCATTGACTCCGGCAATAATCTAATTGTGCGCATGAATATTCATTTGCTTGCCTACAGATACAGATACAATGACAGATACACCATTCCGTATTATCATATACACTTTTGTGGAGGTACAATGTCCATATATATCAGCCACATCAGGCTGTCCCGTCCCGTGGCAAGTACTTTGATTCAATTTGTGTCTGGGGGGCTCGAAAACCCTGCTCTCTCTCTCTCTCTCTCTGTCTCTATCTCCGTCTGGGTCTCTGTCTCTTTTTGTGTTTATGCGATAATTGAAATTTAAGCACTACCAGAGAGAGAGATAGAGAGAGAAAGTCCCCCTTAGTTTGGGGATGGATTGTAATTGAAATTGTGGTATCCCTAGCCCTATCATGTCGCTTTTGATTATGTGTCGCGCGGTTTGTTTCAATCAAACTCGGTAAACCGCAAAGAATTGAATAATTGCGGCGGTTTCTAGTTCGGATTTCTGTTGTTTACGGATTCTGTGCAACACTGCTCAACAGTGCGTATGCTCGATCTCTCTCTGTCTCTATCGACGACTTACCTGGAACATGGTGGACTGGATGATGTTGTCCGTAAACATGTTTCTATGGAGGAATAGAATGAATCAGAATTTGGCACGATTATCGTTCAATCACGCTGACATACCGCACCAGATCCATTAGCGTGTCTGGGGTCAGCACCTTGGATGCCTTATCGACGCTCTCCGTATGGGTTTCCACAATCTTGGCTCCCTGGCCGGGACGCAGTGTGGTCACCAGACAAATGCCCAATACCACAGCCGATATGGTGGTCACAAAGTAGTATGTGATGGCTCTAAAAAAGGGGATACAAGAAAGGATTAGAGAGGGTCTATGGCAGGGAGCATTCTTGGTCACTCACCGGGTGGCTATCTTGCTGGACATGCTCAAATCCAGTCCGCCAATGGCACTAGTTATCGACGACACCAACAGCGGCACAATCAAACACTTCAGCATGCTGCAAAAGAGTTGCAAAGTTGCAGTTAAGAGATTCTTTAATTCTGTGATTTCGTCGCACTTACCGCAAAAAGATCTCTCCCGGAAATGATATGTACATAATCTCACGCTTGGTCCATTCGCCGGTGCTGTTCTTGATGATGAACCCCACCAGGCCGCCCGCAAAGACACCGATCACGGTGGCCATGGTGAGGACATTCTCCCGCATGAACGCCTTGAAGGCGCTCTCATTTTGCTTGGGTCGCGTCATGGTCGCTGTCTGGGGTTGGGTTTCAGGGCTTAAAGCACCCCCTTTGAGTATGATTGGTGGAACTTGGCCGTTGCTAAGCCCAGTTGAAGGGAGTTTACAGAACTCCGATTAGTTTTTAAGGAGATTGCTGCAAAGAAAGATCAGTTAGGAAGATCAGTTAATCCAAAGGTTATTCTCATAAGAACTTAAACTAAAAACTACCACGACTCTCTATAGTTTCTCATTTGAGATTCCAACCGAAACACGTTCGGTGACAGATGCTACGTGTTCCTCCTCACGGGTCAAACAGCGATCCACGACTGAGAGCTTTTGCACGACGCAAAATCACAGGCAACCCACCCCCAGAGAGAGCGTGGCTTTGGGCAGCTGGGCTTTTGTGAGGCCAGCAACCCCTACCCCTAATCTCCACCCTACTAATGGTGTTACTTTTGACACGAAACCGGACGGATGTTGTTCAGCATTCAAATAGTTTTTTGGAGAACATTTTTCGAGAGAGCAGAGCGGAAGGAAGCCGTTCGTTCCCTGGAAGGGCTGTGCTCAAGCCAACCCTAACAGCTATTAGCAATTTCTCACTTGCTTTTTAGCATTCATTTGGCTCCGACACCTTTTTCCTATTATCAACAAATGTGCGAAAAGTAACAGAAAAACAATAAATAAATAACATGTATGAGAAAATGTGCAAAAATTGCTTGAAAATGCAGCTCAATTAATCGAGGCGCTGGAGGGAGGTTCATCGGAAAACGTGGCAAACAAATAAATTTACATAAACGATCAGCTAATGAAAACTAATTCCCGCTCGGCCCCTCCCCAGTGGGTGCAAGGGCACAGACACAGACACACTGCAGGCGGTGATGGCGGTGATCAATGCGAACTGATAGCGAATCCAGTCTGCTCTGGAATCCCTCGATCATGTGTCTTTGAAAACTGACCCAAATTGAAGGCACCATCATCATCATCATCATCACCAGCTGTAGTAGTGGCAGTCCCATTGAGATCCTCTCAATTGGGCAGTGAGACTTGACTCGGACTTTCAGATTAATCAAGAAATTCAGAAATTGTTCACACTTTGGGATTGTTTAGCCAATTGCATTACAATTGTGGGGGAGACTGAGATCACATCGGATCTCTGAAAACACTTTGCTGCATGTATGAACGTGAAATTGAATAGCTTCACGCTTGGCTGATTGAATGAGTGGGGCAAAAGCATAGATTTTGAACGATCCTATGCCTATTTGAGGGAAGAATGACATGATCTAACGTTTTAAAAGTAAACTTAAGCAGTAAGCAGTCAGGGTATCGAAGAGGATGATCATTACTAAAGGGTAATGGTGTGATCACTCCTTTTGGAGGTGACAATGAGATATACATCGATTCCTTCAAGTTCTAATAGAATATCTATAGTTATATCCTCTCTATTTTTCTTAAGTGTTTCTTTTCTTCCTTGCATTGATCTCTGATCAATCCTTTGGCACGCTTATCAGCACCTAATCAGCGATCAGTGAAGTATCGCAATGATCATGTTTTGAGTGCTGGTGAAGGTGCTTATCATATGAGACGTGCTATAACATGATAAATTAAGTTCTTCCAAAATTGTATCATAAAGATCGCAGATCAAGTTGTGCTGCTTCCTCGCTTCTTTTTGTGTGATAAGAGTATCTGCCAGATCGACTACAGTTTAACCTTTTCAACAATCACAGTTCTCTGGCTGCTCCCCACCCTTTTTCGTGGCACACACGATGATAATGCCATTATAGTATGTCTCTCGCTCTGGGGCACTGGTAGCTGCGGTTCACCTAATTGATGTAACTACAGAACAGAACAGAATAGAACAGATCGGATAGGAACACAACAGAACAACAGCCACCGACTGCGTCAGAATTGAGAGTGGCTGATTGGCATGTGCCCAAGTCGAGGTACAGGTCCCCAAGTTCCATTGATATGGATATATTTTGGGCAGATAGTATTACATTCAGACTCTGTAGACTGTGTAGAGTGTAGAGAGTGGGGTGTCTGCTGTGTGGAGGGCAGTGAGGCATGTCTGAGCAAACGAAACTAAAGAGCTTTTATCTCTCGTGAGTTTAATTAACTAACCGTTTAAGTTTGACACTCGAGGGCGATTCATGGGCCAAGTTTAATGAGAGATAAGAACTGAATTTGATTAATATTCAGAGAGAGGGAGAGCGGGAGAGAGGGGATCTGGTCTGGTCTGCCTGGGGAATGCAGTTCCTCGTTGCACAACGAAGTTCATTTATTTACTGAGTTCGCCTTTGACCAAGTGACTGACTGACCGACAGACTCGCTGTCGCTGTCGTTGCCGTTCCGTTTACATTTTTTTCATATTTATTCATAATTTTTTTCTATTTCGAACTTGACCGTGAGTCAGGCAAATGAATTCCTATACAGACTATACTACATTCGTAGACAGAATTTGCATTGAACATTAGTATATGTATATGGTGGTGTCTGTGTAATTGCCTAGAATGTGTCGCAGTTGTATTTGACATTAAAAATTCATTTACAGCGGAAATTATGAGTGCTAAATGCTGCAATGAGTGTTGCAAGTGGATATCATTGAAGTTCATTGACGAAAAGGATGGTTTACACTCAGCGGAAGTTGGTCAATTAATGGGGAAATGTAACACCCATTGACACTCTCACCCAACGTGATCGACTGATCGATATCAACTTGAACTTGTTGTCTTCATTAGCATGGCCCTAAAACCTCATAAAACCCACTAATTGAATGAAGCTGCTATGACCTATACCCATGCCCAAAAACCACACATACAGAATCAATCATCTAGATTTCCATTTGAAAAACATTTCCTATGTGTGACGGGGGCGTTGATGGGAATATCATTCCTTGGCGCATTTCTGATTGGCAGACTGTCGGGCAGAGTTTACACGAACAAGTTTATTATTGTTGTCGATAGTTAAACACAAATAAAATATCCAGAGATGAATACTAATTAATCCCGGTCTTATATAACATACTCTTACAGCCCACAACTAATTAATGCAATGCAAACTCTGGGCTAACCATGTTCGAGTCGCGTATAATATGTGTTTATTCATTGTCAATGCAAATTCAGTTGCACTTCCAAGGGGATGTGGGAAGGCTCTGACCCACCCATTTGTCTTTGAGAGAGAATACATTATAAAGAACCAGTTTAGACTGCACTAAACGGCTAACTGAAACACATAGTTGTGGTGAGTTCTGGTGGGAGGGAGTCGCGATTCGAGTGCATAGATTTTTCCAGAAATATCTGGTTTTAACGAAATTTTGTTAACTGAATAATAAGATCTTTACAATCTGTTCTTCTTTCAGTAAACAGATTTCCATTGAATCACTTATCTATCAGCAAAGCTTTCCTTGGGACTTCACCACTTTTCGATTCATTTAATTAGCAACAAAATACTAAAAAGATTCCCAGAAAATAACCTTAAAAGTACATACTTCTTAATTATAATTAATTAGGCGAAAAAAAATCAATAGAAAAGTGTGGAAGCGCAAAAAACTGATGCACAAATCAATTTCAATGAGGTTTCAGTTCGTATGTTTCAGACGATTAGGAAGCACATAGGCATACAATATACTACTATATATAGTATATTATATATGACGCTATAATCTCGACTGGTCCGACGGCCTTTGTCACCGCAATCTATAGACGGTGTGTCTGTCTGACTACGATTATCGCTGGACAGACAGCCGACCGGCTAAACCTAAACCTAATCAAGATCTTCCGAGTTCCGCAAAAATCGAAAAGAATTAAAAACGCGACAAGCACGCGGCTTAAATTTGCGAAAGATAATCTTAACTATGAGTTGTGATCGAAGCTAAAGCGTTCTGCATCTGAGCCCGACTTTGATAAATTATTCTGGCCTAATTGAAGGTTCACGCACTTGTCATATAATTTCATTTTATTTGGATGAGAAAATGTTTGAAATGCGCGAGGGACGTTCCGAAATATTGCCGCGAAAATTACAAATTGACTTGCTAGACGCACATGTATCTTTATTTGAATAGATGCATATATATTTTATGCTACTCTCAGATAATGAGTAAATCTTGGAGGAGAGAGAAAGCGAAACTATTTTTATGCACTAAACACCAAACAGAAAACAGAAAACTGCATTGTGTGCTAAAAATAATGGTAATAAAATAAGAAAACTAAACATTTTATGTATATATAGACTGTAGTGGTTGCCACGCCCCCAACTATGATGAGATGGTGGGTGGTCGTGGTCGTGGTCCTACCAAGGTTAGTCGGCCGCTCGACGCGTTATCAGCGGCAGTAATCGGGGAATTATTCACGCTTCTTGCTGTGCTCTCTGTCTCTCTCGGTCTCTTGTGGCTCAAGAGGAGTGTTATGGGGGTTGGGGGTGAACTAGAGCATACCCAGCAGTTGGCAAACTTTTAATGGCAAGCATCAAAAGTTATCCATAAACAGAAGAGTTTACTTGGAACTTCTCTCATAGTTTAGACTCTATAAAGAACCCAATACATCTGCTATTGTTTTGTGTACAGGGTAGCAAAACAGCTGTGACATTGGGCCGGCAAATGAGGGGAAAAAAACTTACCCACTTGCCATGAAACACTCACTTGGTAACAAATGGAACTAAAGCGAATTATTATAGAAATTGAAGTCCTGTAAAGGATCAAACACAAATGAACTATAAATGAAATGTCTTATAGGGACACAGGCCATAGGCACAGCACCATAAGTCGATTCGAGTCTAAGGATAACATTTTTCCATTGACATTTGATTTGTTGATTGCTTCTTGTCTCAGTTTTGAATAGTTTTCATTTGCTTTTTAGGCATTCCGCCGAGGAGCACTTACAATCAAAAGCATACACTGCGATAGTTTTGTAAACCCTTTTTGCGTGTGGGGCAGGGGCAGGTTGGACACGAGACCACACAGCGATGGTGGTGGTGGTGGTGGCGGCGGCTCTCTAGAGGACGCGCTATCGAGCACGCGGCGATTTAGCGACTGATCGGATCATGCAACGATCCCACACACAGGTCTCGCGATCTGCTCTGCTCTGGCTCTGGCTGGCGGACACGTAGCGGCAGAGAGCGTGTAGAGAGGCAGCACGACTTGACTCGTCAGATTATAAAACAGTACTAAAAACTAAATCGAAATCAAATTCGAAATATAGCCAACGACCGCGCAAATTGTGCTGCAGCAGCGCCGCCAGCGTCGCGACTCTCATCAGCAATATATACATATGTATATATAAATCTGTAGAGTATATGTATGTTTAGATGTGTGTGAGAGATTGTCGAGGGGGTTGACTTTCATTCATCAAAAGCTGAGGCGGAGGCAGCGCTGTGCTGCGCTGTGCTGTGCTGCTCTCGCCGCATCCCATCCCATCCCATAGCATCGCATCTCACGTAACGCATACGCAGCGTTGTCTCGCGTAATTTGTCGCGCCTTGTTCTCAGTATCCGAATCCTGGGTTTCGCTTTCCTTTGCCGCATGCCAGGGCAATCAAAGGAATTCATTATCAGCGCCCTCCTTCGAATGTAGTTCAGTGTCTTGTCCTCCTCGTCCTGCTCCTGTGCCTCATTAGGGGCTGCTTTGTCTGGGATTGCATTGATCATCGTCGCATTGTTGCTAATTCCAAATAGGGGGGGTTGGGTTGCACTGGAGAAGTTCTGAAATGAATGCAAGTTGCTTTCAAGATCTGGTTTACATAAAAGCAGTCCAACTATAGTAGAACTCACCCAATAAGTAGGTCAAGTTTGTCCATTACTCAATACCCCAGTGGAATGATGATGATTACCAAATTGCGATGTCAAAGATCACCGGAGTGAGGCAGCAACCACCCCGAAAAGCCACCGAACAATGGCCATTACCACGGACTACTTGAACTTGATTGAGACTCTGCTGCGCTATAGAAAACACAAAAGAATCCAAAACGAACGGAACGAAGAACGCAACAAGAAAGTGGGCTTGGGCATGGGCATGGGGCACGGCAGCAAAGAATGTTAGTTGGGCATTTCCGGTTTCATATTCGTACTCGCTGTACAGCCACAATGATAATGGTTATAATAATAATCCAAATCAGCATCAGCATAAGCACAAGCCCAAGCCCAAGCAGAAGCAAAAGCACAGCTGCAGCTGCTGCCTTTGATCTGCTTCAATTCGATTTGCCTTGGGGGCCAGTTCTGGTCGTAGTTCCATGCTGCTGGGAAATGCTGCTGCCTGCTACATATAATGCGGTGTATGGTGTACGGTGTGTGGCTGGGTGTCGATGCCAGAGGATGAGGATGGGCCCAACTAAGCGGGTAAGTGGCTCGAAAGCGATACAAACGTAACCATTAGTCGCTGATCCCTCCACTCCACTCCACCCTTGCCGTGCCGCTCACACACCACGACCCATTTCGGATGGGTGTCTGATCTTTCTCATGTGGTGAGGTGGGATGGGATGTGGCACAACACACATTGGGACCGGAACTGTCGATCTTCATTTTTGACACTGGAAAACAATGCACGATCATCACTGTGTGTGTGTGTTTGTGTCTGTGTGCGTGTGTTGAGGTTGGAAATTGCACATGTTTGTACATAAATATATCTCTATATACTCGCACAGTTATGTTGTGGTATATAAATAACCATATAATTATGTGCTCGACTGTATTAGTGGACAAAGTTAATTCAGCAAATGCTTCGCCATAATGAGGATGGGGCTGTGGAGGGGGCTTAAGAATAGTTTAAGAATGCTGGCATTTGATAGATGAAGAGCAATGATTTTGGAGTAGTGGCTTAGACTACAGATAACTTGGAAACTTAAGAGACATTATAAGCATGTGCTCAAATGGTTTAAGGTTGGACAATTTGTATGTTACTTTCTTTTAGTATCAGATTGCTTGACTTCCTTATTGTCTACGAGTATCTTAAATCTATAATATGACATGATTATTGGTTTCATTACCTAATTCTTGTGATGAACTCTGCAGAATGTCGTTTACAATAGAAGTGTTTGAAGCACCAATACATTTCGGATTAACTTTAGATAGAAAACTTCTCATCCACTCTGAAAATAATAAAAAATATTTAGTTACATTTGATCAATTGGAAAACGGCTTTAAGTTCTTACAAAATCCATCACTCTGGGCATCTTAACTGCAAATAAAATATGAGTTAATGTTTTACATTCACAAACGAATCAAAGACAAGGAAATACTTACCCTGTGCTCAAAGGATAGTAGAACGTCTTCCGTTTCCAAGTCTCTAAGAGTTCCTTGTTAGTATTCCCCACACACTTTGAAGGATAACATTCAGATTTGATCGATTTCGAAAAACTTTAAGCAATCAACGCCTCAAGTTTTCCATATATTAAACATATTTATTACAAGTATATAAGTAGTATGTGTAAACATATATATGTATTATTGATAAAAAAATTTCAAGATCACAAATCAGATTTTCTTTTAAGATTACATGTGAGCAAAGTGGTTTTTCGTATCCGACGTACTGCAAAATGGCAACAAAGTAATGGCAAAATGCATTTAAATGTTCAGAGAGGAATGTGGGAACCTATATCCAGTGTTTCACTATCCCTCTCTCCTTTATAAAGTGTTTTTAAATTGAAGGCAACTGAAAAGTTGATGCACACATCATTATGGGGTATGGTAGGGTAGTATTGAACTTTCTAAAGTAGCTAAAAACAGACTACAGAACGCAGTAAACAAAGAGTACAAATAGTAGTGTAGTGTTCCACTATGTTCCACTATATGCGTATAAAGGTGATGAAAATATAGCTTACTTATCTATGGGGTAGGAGTACGTGCAGGGGTTACAGAGGATTATAAATATTTGTTAAAAGAAGTATTCGGAAGAGTGTAGGGTAGTGCTGTGGCGCTGGCAGGGCAGAGGACGATCGCAACAGTTGGTTCAACATCCACCACCACCACCAATACACGGACAAAAGCAGCAGCTGCCGGACGTCGTATAAGAGTGTGTGTGTGTGTTTGTGTTTGCGAGCTCCTTCCCCTGTCAAGACGCGGCCGACTATATGTGTGTGTGTGTGGTATGTGTGTTTTCTGCGTTTAATCCTCCATTTTGGGCCGTCGAAAGAGCAGGATATGTGGCTCTGGCTTGTGGATCATATAGTGGATCCATCCGCGCGACTGCTGCACACCAATCGATCGCCATTCGGTCTCCGTCATCAGATGGGTCTTGGGCACCAGCTTCACCAGCTCCTTGGGCAAGACCACATGTCTACACCCACAAATACAAGAACACACACATATGGATATTAGTATATGTATACATTTACAGTTGCATTCGGGATTCGCACGCACTCACCTATACTCGAACTTCTCATCGTAATATTTATCCGAATAATAAATGTCTTTGCTCATTTTATTGCTGTGGAAAAACCGTGCCGTGTATTCCTTCAGAGACGCGCACTTGACCTTGATTTGGTAGAGTGCTGGAATGCGGGAATGCTGATGTCGCGATATGCGAATTTTTCAGCCCTTCTGCAAGTCGGCGTCTTCTTCGATCCCGGGTGAAAGCGACACTCGATCGTTGCTCCTTTGCTCTGAAGTTGCAATATCTTTGTATGTTTTCTGGGTTTTCCGCTTATTCGGAATGTATTTCAATCGTTTTATCACAATTCTGTTTAGCTTACAAAACGAAATTTACGTTTTTAAATTTTGACGCGATTTTTTTTCAATTTAAGAGACGCGCTCGTAGTGTGACCGTAGATTTATCAATAAAATATACCGTCTGACCGTCAGAAATATACCGAAATATGCAGCCCTATTTTTGAAATATACCAATGAAAAAACTTAACCTACGTAAACCCCCCAATTTAAACAGGAGAACAACTTGTGTTAAACCGCGGAAAATAATATTTATAATAATAATAATTCTTCTCGTAAAGCCGTAAAGTCTCAGGTCCGCAAAAAAATGCTAGTAAACAGAATCAGGGTAAATATTCGTATGAAAATGATAATATTGGGAATGAATTCAAAAAGTCCCAATAAAATATACGCAAAATATACTGCAAATATAACATATTCTTTGATTTTGTGATGTAGCGCAACACTTTCCCTCAACATTTACATTTTACGGTATTTACATATTCTACGCTGCTACGTTTTTGTGCCAGATGTCGCCTCTGCAAATCAGTACTTCCTTTGATTTTCAACAGATGGCGCGTAGAGGCGCGCTATTTGAATTTATTTACTTACAAGCTAGATGAAACAATTTTTCCACAGTTTAACACTAAAAAAGAATTAAGATACTACTCAAAGATTCCCTGCAACCTTCTCTCACTCATACTCCTTCAGCAACCATCGTAGAGACTTCTCAAGAGCCAAAAATAAAACAAATTAAAATAAAATTCGACCAATCCGTGTGAATCCCACAAGCGGCTCACATAAACACATAAATACTCTAGTCCGAATGTCTGACCATCCCCCGCCACGCCCCGTCTGCATGGAGGAGTCTTAAAAGCCTGCCTCCACCGCCCGGCAGACACATAAATTCCCCCAGACAGTGGGGGGACGACCACAAGAACTCGAGCTCTGCGAGCGCGTGCGAAATCTTACATAAATTTCGTGGTGTGGACAAGCGAAATGGTTGGAACGCCCGCCAGAGTGCAAACAGGGAGTGGAAATGCTTATGCAATGCATTTATAGAACAAATGAAAACACTTAAAGATTGCGCTCGTAGTACTGCGCGGGAATGAACATCCAGTTCCTGGCCAAATCATTGATGGATTCCTGCATAAGCTTCGACAGAATCTCCATGATGGAGCTGCAAGACAATAGAGAGAAGGATTACCCATAATTGGCTAAGAGATCCCTGCCAGGAGAAGGGTATGCCTACTTGCGATCAACCTCGACGCTCTGCTCTGGCAGCGAATCATTTTTGATGGACACCACCTCCTCGTAGGTCTTGGTGTGCTTGTGGCGTTTGCGGTCGGGGAGGATGCGCATGAAGTTCGACTTGCAGAGGTACTTCCAAAAGAGCTTCTCGAAGATGGTGCTGCGGTGGTCGATGGCCATCGTTAGCTCGATGACCTCGTTGGAGGTGAGCCTCTGCTTGGCGGACAACCGCTTGACCAGCTCCCGGCGCTCCGTCTCCTTGCGTTGCTCCTCAGTTACAGGGCCGTCACCACCTGCCTCTGCGGTGTCCTCAATTGTCGCATCGCGGCAGGGCGGGCGTTCGGCGCAAGTGTCTGCCGCCTCGTCAGGATCGATCTCCTCTTCCTCCTCCTGAATAGTCTTGACTTTCGAGCGGATGTTGAGATGGAGATAGACATGCATTATGTAGCTTTCCTCCTTCCACTTGGGATCATCTATGGACTCGATCTCCTCCAGCTCCCGCTTGGCTATCAGCGTTGCCTGATCGAGGATGCGGTGCACCTCCAAGACGATGGGAATGCGGCGAAAGTTCACCAGGCGATCGTGGACCGTGACCTTCACCTCCACCAGCATCGAGTGGTGGCCCTTGAGGCGGAACATGGGCGGAGTGAAGGCCACAGAAAAGAACTCACTGATGAGGTAGCTACGGAAGGGGATTGGGCCCTTGATTAGATGATTTTTTAGCTAGGATGGCTTTACGCTTACTTCTGCCATCGGAACTCGACGCATTTTTGTCCAAAATTATGGACATTCACCAGCTGCGTGCGGTCCTCCTTTAGGCAGACCTCAAAGGCCATTCGGTTGGGATATATAACGTAGAGGAAGTCGGCGCATTCGTGATCCTTTAGCGGCATGTCCGTCTCCTCCGCCTCATCTACCAGGACACCGCGGCCCGTGATCTTGTACGAGGCCTTGGCACTGTCATATCCGAGCACCACTTCCACCTCATTCTCATAGTCCATGGGACGAAAGTCCACTAGAAGGGGCCACACGCTCTGGCGGGGCACCGTGAGGTTCGTGTTGAGCAGCTTCAGGCCACGGTTTTGCGAGTTGAACGAGAAGTTGAGGTGCGCATTGGTGAAGTTCTGCACCCAAATGGGTTGTGTGACGTGGTAATAATTCTTGATATTCACAGGCAGCAGTTCTTTGGATAGCAAGCACTTTCCCGGATCCAATTGCGAGATTTGCAGCTGAAAGTGCCACATGAATTTGCGATTGTCATTCGTGCTAGAGGATGGCAATGGTTACACATTAGAGGGAGTCGCTTTCCCCTTTCAATTCCAGTACTCACTGTACTTCGTAGGTGAGCAAGTGCTCGCCGTATATCTGAAAATACGCGGTGACTGAGAGGGCCACCACCTCGTCGGGTTGGATGGTCAGCACTTCCTGGTGGAGGTGCAATAATTTGCGGTGTTTACAGTGGAAGAGCTGTCGGAACTGGTTGAACCCTACGCGCGTCTCCACGGGTTGGCAGCAGCAGTTCTGTATGCGCTTAAGCGTCAGGGTCAGGGGCTGCGAGGAGAGATTGCGCAGCCAGAAGAGGACCTTCTGGGGCAGGCTCTTGATGAGTCGTAAGGGAAACACAATCGTGTGCTCATGCTCCTGGCGATTCGACTTCAGTTTCTTGTTCCATCTGGTGGGAAAACATAGAATGATTTCCGTTCTAGACAGGAGTTCATCTTACCCCCAAATGTCGAAGCTTTCCCAGTAGTAGATCTTTAGGATGGGGGGACGAGCGATGGTCACGTTTTCGACCATAAGTTTCTGGTAGATGGGCGCGGGATTAAGGACGCCCGTGCATGGCAGCTTCGACATTTTCCGGCTGTTGTTTCACTATAAAATAAACACTCTTATTTCTAATATTAATGTATATTCAATTTATCTAATTAAATTGTTATTTATGTATATTTATTCAAACAAATATACTAACTCCTACATTTGCCTCCTGGCAGCATTGACCTTGTCACGAAATTCCATTTGGGGCCAGTGAAAACCATTTATCCGAATGCGTGGCCAGTGCGTGCAACATTAATATTCATGAATGACGGTTGTTGGCCTTATCCGGGTGTCCTTTAGTTCCACAAATTAAGATTCTCGTGAAGTAAGCAACTTTTCCTGGAAGCACTGTCGTAACTATCGCATACATCGATTGCATATACCGATAACGCTAACGGACACGATCACTGACAGGGAGTAACCCGTTTTCGCCCATATTATATTCAAATACACGCCACGAAAATCATAAAACTTGAAGAATTTAAGCTGAGTTGAGCTGAAAGATAAAGCGGTAATTTTCCAAGTAAATAGAAAGGATGGATTTACAACAAGAATTTACATACAGCATTATTTTCTGTGGCGTAAATCAAGTTGTTAACCTGTTTAAATAGAGGGGGATTAAGTGGGTTTAGTTTCGATCTTACTTCCTACAAGGATGCTGATTGAGTTTCGTTAAAAACTGCAGGTAGCTCAACTTCGACTTGATTTTGGAATATTCCTCGGAGGAATACCCCTTGCTGCGTAGAAACAACATAGCTGGCGCCAATACTCGATGTAGTTGGTGGGGGACAGACACCTGAAAGCGAGGACGAGTACGAGTGCGTGTGCGTGGGCGCGTGTGTGAGGAGACAATCCAATGTGCAATTCGTTTTGTTTGTCAATTGACAAAGTGCCAAAGGGCAAGTGAACTGTGTCAGGGAGTGTGTGGGTGAGTGGGGAAGTGGGAGGTGCAACAAATAAAGCAAGAAAAAGACATTAAGGCCAGAGAGTGGCATGGGATTGTCAGAAGCTAAACCTACAGCAGGCGCCGCCATCTTAGTGTGTGAGTGTGAGGGAGTGCGAGTATGTGGCTGCATTCATTGAGGGAACATCATTTACAGTTAGTTCGCTGACAATCGTAGAGGATAGGGATAGACAGAGAGACACAGCAAAGGTGAGCAGCATGAACAATTAGAATGAACAGTTACGTACAGTGGGAGGCGTGAAGAGAAATAGAGGTTTTAAGTGAAAAAGAGTGAATGAAAGCGGAAAATGTATTTAAAAGGTTATTCAAATAGTTTTAAGAAGAATTTGGCAACGTTTTATTAATAAATTTATTATTTGCAGATAGTGCATTGAGGAATTGGAAGTGTATAGAGTGCCATAGGAAAGCTCAAGGAGAATTCGTGTAAATCTATCGACAGATCATCGAATATGGAATTAAAAGAAGAATATAAATAATTATTTGCTGGTAAGTGACCTCAATTTTGTATCCATTATTATCAAAATCATCCCATGGTACTGATAAGCTACAACCTGTGTGCATCAATCACAACCTTTGACAGCGTCGCTGCTGCCTCTCTCTCTGACAATCTGGCATAACAATGGTGGAAAATGGTCTATGACCAGAATACAAAGCATCTGCAATTGTCGGTGACGCTGCGATGCTGCCACTCTGCTCCAACCCATCCTTAAAACGCAGCCAGGACGGTCTGCTTGGGGCTTTGAGTGTGTTCCACGTGTTTCTCACTGTTCCATTTCACTCAAATCGTGTTGCACTGCCACGCGTTCCGTCTGCACTTCAACATTTCCGTGGAAGGCAAATATTTTCGTATATTCTTCCCCTTTTTCCCCTATTTTCATGTTCATGTTGCAAGAGTCGGTTGTTGTTTTTGTTGTTGTTGCTGGCCAGCGACAACTTGTTGGCCAATTGTTGTGGTTAGACTTTGAGATGGTTGTGGCCCCCAGGGGGGGTGCGGAAGTAGGGCCACTTGATGGCTCAGTCAACCATTTAGTTGGTATTTTTTCCTTTTCTTTTTCGGGGGGACCAACTCTTGGTAGTCCCCAGGACCCCGTCCCGGTCCCGGTCGGGAGAGTTCTTCAGAGTGTCGCTCGCTGTACATAATTATGGCTTAATTTGCAGCCTGAAGTATGCCCAACTAATTACAACAGTCTCCACCTCTGCTCCTGCTCGTACTTTTCGGCTAAGAGCATATGGCAATTAAAAACTTTTTATTCAAGACATTTTTTACACTCACCCGAGATTTTCCCAAGGTGAACGGCATTGAAAAGCGTGGCCCCAGGCGAAGGAGGAAGAGCAGCTTCCCTCCTCGTTCTTCCTCCTCAGCTGTCGCGCTTTATAATTGAAAATCACTTAGAGCGTGAAGTGAGGAAAACTGTTTTCCCAGCCGAGGTGTAGAAAAAAAGTGCGAAACAGGGAAGAAAACTTTGAATAAACTATTTAGAAGTGATTATCAGGCGGGGAAAACTGCTCAACAAAAGGAGTCGCCCCGGAAGATATTTATTTCGAAATTACATAAATAAACAGGAAATATTTTCAGTATTATTTTGGGAGTTTAAAGGCAAATTTAATTGCATTGAAGGACCTAGGAAATCGATGCTAGAAGCTAAATATTATTTCTGTTTAATTGCTTATAAACATTGATGTTTGGCCAAGTGTTTGCCACCCCCCCACATTCACAAGAGGTTAGATAGTTTTCCCTGGGGGCAAAAGGGGGTGTGTGTGGCAGTCACTGACACCCAACATCCGCTTTTCCCATTTCCCCCGAAGCAGACAGAGGCAGAGAGAAAGTCAGTTGAGAGGAAGAGAAAAGCCAGAAGAGCAAGAATTGCCATGCCACACAAAACAAAAGTAAAAGCAGCAACAACACAGGAGGGAAGGGTAAGCTGTGGCAGTGGCTGCTGCAAACAATTATTGTTATTTCAATTGAAATGCAACGTTCAACAAACCATCGCTGTCTGGCCCCCTGCCCCATTTGTAGGGGGGTGGCACACACACCCTCTTTACAGTTCCTTTGGCCTTTGTGGAACTGCTATCAAAATTATACACCTTGCAGCAGCGGCAGCCAACAGCAGCCATCAGCAGCAATGAATGGGTGGAATGGGGGGGATGAGGGCGGGTGGCTGAAACCTGGCTGCAGCAGTCAGAGTTCATTGTAATGCAAATTACGTATACGCCATGGTGCAGATGCAAAACTGGACTCAGATCCGGGGCCCACAAATCCTCATACCAGACCCGAACAACAGCTCCTGGGTGCAGGCTGCTGGCTGCTGGATTTCTTGTTTATGGCCATGTGTGTGTGTGGGGCGCATATTTTGACCCTTTTTCATTGTCAGTGCTCGGGGGAAAATGTAATAATAACGAAAATATGAGCAGGAGAAGGCTTTCCTCCCTGCCACATTCAAGAGGATTGTTAGGAAAATGCAATTAAAGCTTTAAGCAGCGTGGAAAATAATTGCATTTGCATGTGTGCTTCCGTTCAAGAGTCCTCACCCAACACTTCCACACCCCTCCTACGCCCAGACAACGTTGCCCTTTCTGCTTATTGGCTTTTTGGCCATCTCTCCATCAAAGCTCCACACAAATTGGAGCCACTTAATCGCCCAAAATAAGTTTATCCCCATCCGAAAACTTTGCTCTGTGCTCGTGTCCATGTTCAGAGGACGAAGCGATGTCCTTTTGGCCAGTAAAAGAAAGGAAATGCAACATTTTGCAGCAGGAAATGCACTCGAGTAACTTTTCCTTCCCCGCTCTCCTTCTCTGATTCTCTGGCTTAACCCTGATCTCACTCTCTACGCTCTGTGCTCTCTCTGCTTTCTATGTGTTTGTGTCTGTATCTCAGTGTCAATTCAAGGCAGCGGAAGTTGTCGCATTTAAATGGGAAAACTTTAACATAGAAAATGGGATACACAATCCGTTTGGAAATTGCAACACGGAATGGTATGTGTTAACAGCTGATAAGAGCATCAGTAGCAGCAGCAGCAGCAGAAAATGGTGCCAGCAGAGCTTAGCAGTGCAGAGGGAGAGAGGTGGAAGGGATGGGGCTATAAGGAGTAGTCAATGACCAGTCCTTGGACCGCAGACGGGAAACGGAAACCGCATCCACAACGCCATCGTTGTCATTGCCATCATCATCATCATCATATTGCCATCGGAATCATCGACATTTGAGAGGCTTTTCCCTCTCACAACAGACCCCGGGAGGTAAGCCCCACGTCCCCTCACCCCTGCACACTGCACACAGTCACACAGGCACACAGAGACATATGGAAATACCTATGGGGGAAACAGTTGAGACCGCTGACAGCCGTTAGCTATGCCTCATGCGCTTTTCCGCTTTTCCAACTCTTTTCACATTCACCGCAAGCCCGAGCCACCCAAGCCACCCAAACCGCCACGAACGGCGCCTTTGAGCCGCCGCCATCCTCGCCGAATGGTCGCAAAGAGAGAGTATTTTCAGTTTATTTCAATGTTTGACGGGTACCTGAGGATATCCTGACGAAAACAGTGGGAAGAGTAGCATTTATTAAAGACAATTTGTGGATGGTAATCCTCGCAATTGTCGGTAGATCTCCTTATCTTTATCTACATCTACATATATTTAAAATTATTTCTCTTATTTACGAATTCATTCGGTGGATCTCCAACGGGAAACGTGGTAAACTTTTCTGAAAGCCTTATCCACGAATGCATATTTTTCCGACCATGTCCGACTGTTTGTTATCTCAATAAAATGAGTTTGCAACTGCAACTCCAACTACAGCTACAACTCCATCTCCTGTTGGAGAATATCTCTCCCCACTCCCCTCTCCTGTTTGGGGTACGTGTTTAACCAACATTTTCCCCGAATGAAACTTTTTACTTTGGTATTTTACATTTCAGCAGTTTTTCCTTTTTGGTTCGTTGCTTTTTCGCTGGTACTCAACGGCAATGGCTCGGTTTGCGTCGGTGTGGCAAGAGCAACAGCAATGGCAAACGGCTGTGCGGCAGTGTGGCAGCATCAACAGCAAACCCAAAAATAAAAAAAAAATATTCGCTCTGAATATTTAATTGTGCGCGTTCCGTGCATTTATCTCGTGTGTGCCATTGCCACTGCCACTGCCACTGCGTGCCCTGTGCAACATAGATACACACACACACACACCCACACACAGTTACATATACTATATGTGTGTGTGTGTGTGTGTGGAATAGGGGGCGTGGCTTTTCAGTTTTGGGTTTGTGTTGCGGTTGCATATTTTGCGGCTCTTTTGGGTCTTTTCGATTTTCGGAATGCGCTTTTAGTTTTGTTTGTTGTTTGCATTTCTTTGGCATCATCCTCGTCCTTGCTGGCTTGCTTGCTTGCTTTCAGCCCTTGTACTAGATACAGATATACCCTATTTGAGGGTATTTCCCTTGCGATTAGAAAAGTGTAACTAAGAAAAGGAAGAGTCTTGAGATTGTACAAAGAGTTCTACAAAGAGCTAGTCACTGCGATTGCTGCAGGCGGTAGAGGACTCCTATTGGGATTGGGATCTCCAATCTGTACTTCTCTTCCACGAACGGCATGTATTTTGTTTTTGCAATCTCGGAACTCGTTGCCATAAGAGAAGAGAGGTTGAAAGCAGACTGCATGCCTTGCTCTAACCTATAATTTTTGATCCTTTGGGATCTCCCTTTACCCTGTCATTGAACCGATTAGGGTATCCTCTAGTTTGGCTCTCTCCTGACTTTCCTTCTGGCTTTCCCTGCTGTTTTCTTCTCTGTTGTTTGCTCTTTTTACACCCAAAAACCTGGCAACTGTATAAATAAAATTTCTTAGTTATTTTCCATTATTTTTTTTCTGTTGGTTTTTGGCCAGAAATGTCTGGCTGGTTATTGTCTCTGTCTCTCTCTCTCGCTCTCGCTGTGTGTGTGTTTCTGTCTGGTGTATGTGTGCTGATGCTTGTTAGTTGCATACTTTTTGGCGCTGTTGGCTTATCTTGTTTTCGTGTAGATACGCTGGATAGATTGTGGAGGAGTAAGGTGTGGGGTGTGGGTTGTGGGTTGTGGGTGGTTGGTCCTACCATATTGATATGTAAATGCTGTGGGTTCAAATGTTGTCATTCGGTGGTCGGTAGGGGGGGTGGCGCCGAAATGATATAACAACATTTCTTTGATGGAATATTTCCGAAGATATTCTGCGGCAAATTGATTTGGAATTTCTGATGATGTGGCAACAATTTGTCGAGGGAAATATGAGCGGAAATAAGGCAAGGATGGAATGCCACAAATTCAATTAAAATGGGACTTATTTCGAGGCAATATTTACAGTAATACCGTAATCCACCTTTTCCCCAATGTTTTGACTTGTGTATCCCATAAGCCTCCCTGTAATCCCCTCCCATCAAAATCAATTTAATCCTACTTACTCATCCGGTATTGTTGGCATCTCTCTTTCGCTCTCTCTCTGTCTCTCTTTGTCTCTCTTTCTCTCCTGTGATCAAAATGCTAATGAGGTAAAGCGAAAACATAATCATGACATTGCATTTGATTTTCGCCAGGATTTTCCCCCCTGCCACCCCATTGGGAAAATGTATGAACTACTCTCTCGGAGAATGGCAAACTAATCAACATAATTTTCCGCTGGTTTTTAGTTGGTTTTTCCCCTGGTCGGTGGCTAATTTGTTGCGTCGTGGTTTTTGGTGGGCGAAGGGGTGGCAAATATTAATTAAAATGCAATGTAATGCAATTTTCCAGTGGAAAATTGTTTGTGCTTTTCATAAGGTGCGAATTGTGTCCCTTGGGCAATCATTTTGATATTAATTACGCTCAATTAATGCACACACACACACAGAGAGAGAGAACGTGACTAAGCTTGCCACATGCCACACGACGGCCGTGTGGCACCTTCATCCTGTTTACAGCTTCATTAAAACGCATATAAATCAATTAAATGGCTTATAAACGTTAACTTTCATGTGCAACAGAGCCCCATTTTGACTTAACTTGGCTTATGATTTTTATGGCCAGCAGGCTGAACACCTTTCAAGGGAGGGACAAGAGAGGGGGTATGTCCAAGGGAGGACATTGCCTCCCCCCCAAGCTGCTAAGCTCTGCACCTAAAGTGATTAATTACCACAATTTTTGGCCTTTTGCTTTAACCTCCTAAAGCACCGAAAAGCTTTCTAGAAAATGCAATTTTCTTCATCCCCCCTCACATCATGCGCATCCCCTGGCTGCCCTCTGGCTTTTCATCTGCATGACATGCAATTTTCGATAGCTAAAACTTACATTGAATATTTCTCTGTGCTGTGTGCACAAAATGCAAATTGAGTTTGCCTCACACAAGATGCATCTTGTGGCAGCTCTGATTGGGGTTGGGGTTGGGGTTCGGCTTGGGGTTGGGGTTTATTTTGTACCGAAATAAAATATGAAATTGGCAGATTATCGACTGATGAAAGGTGGGAAAATGTGATAGGAAATTGTGTCTGATTTGATTGGCTTTTTGTGGGTTCAATTTAAAATGGTTTCTCCTTTGTTATCATCAATGTTTGAACTCATAGAATGGAAGAGCCAAAAGCGGGAGCGAGAGAGAGCGGGAGCGAGAGATCTGCCTTTAAGGAAACCTCAAAGGAACCACAAATCTTTAGCCACCTTTGAGTGATTCATTAGCTTCAAGAACTGTGTTTGCTTATCGGCCTCTCACTCTTCCTGTCTCTCTCTTTCTCTCAAACAAATCTTTTGCCAGGTTTTTCCCTCGCTAATTGGTCTTGTCAAACATTTTGTCATTTCTTTGGCCTACAAATCTCTCTCTCTCTCTCTCTCTCTGTTTCTCTCTGTTCCTCTGTGTCCAGGAAGCTCTCCTAATGAGAGACTGCCGCCTCCTCTCTCTCTCTCTCTCTTGTGTGGAGCAACTCAATTTACAGTCGGTCGTCATGCATACGAAAAACATCATCAAGAGAGCGGGGGTTGGGGGAGGCAGCCACTCAACCACAAGTGTCCCTTCAGCTAGTCATGAATTCTGGTTTCTGAGGTGGGGTCCCCGCCCCACCCAACCAAACAATTTATCTCCAAGTAAATTTGGCGCAGCAACTGCCTGAAAGTTGCGTAATTTGGCAAGAAGGAAACCTGAAGGAGGAGCAGCAGCAGCAGGAGCATCAGCAGCAGCAGCAGGACATTGTTGTCGGTAAAGGCAAGCAGCCATAAAAGCGTGTAACCAAATGTCAACAGGCATTAAATTAAAATACCGTAAAAATATAAACCACAAGATGGCAACGCATCCCACGGATGACTCCCCAGATTTCGAACAGCAGAGTAGAGCAACAGCTGGCTGATGATGGGTTGAACCCTTAACCCCCCACCCCACCCAGCACACACACGCATTAGCCATTTTTCTTGGCCTTGTCTGCGTGAGCTGGTGGCTCGTTTATGCTCGTTAGACATGCAAGATGAGTGGATAACTTTTCCCCAAAGAGTAGGAGCCACCAGCCACCAGACCAGACCAACCCACAAGGCAAAAGGAGGCGTTGAGAAATTGGAATAATATTTATAATTATTATGTAGAAGGAAATTACATTTTTTGGTGCTGACTTTTTGGAATATTTTGCAACTCCTCCTCCCCTGCCCAACCCCCCAGCCCCCTATTCGCTACGACTGTATATACCACCCCCACCCGAATGTGTGATGGCTGCTCAAATTGTTGCCTGCTTTAGTCATGTGGAAAATGAGGTTACACTCTGATGAGGGTCCCCCCATCACCTCACCTCCCCTCCAGCCATGACCATGACGGGGTTGGTTTCTGTGCAACTGTGCGGCATTTGACCTGAAGTCTAAGGAGGCTATTTATGACCAGATGAATTCATAGGGGAGTTTTCCCTTAAAGGAAAGAGAATTTTAGGTTTTAGGCAGGTTTAATATTGAAATAATCATATATTAATGGAAAGTGTGCTTAAGACATGGAATTTTTGAAGATTTTTATAATTTATTTGGGCCTATTCTCGGTCTTTTCTGTTAACATTAACCCAAAGAACATCTCCCATGCGATTTCTGCTGTCCCCTTGGGGTTCGTGTCTTCGCTAACTTTACTGTTAGCTAACAGCAGACTTGTAAATGTTAAGCATAAAATACTGTTAAATTCAATTGCATTTTCTAGCAAAGAGAGAGCGCGCCCCAAATGGCGGAGGTTTTGAACTCTCTGAAGGTTCGATATCTGTCAAATGCTGCACCTGTCTGAAAGCCGCTAAGAGGCGCGCCAGGTGGAGTAGTCGACCTGGTTTCCCCATGAAATGATAAACAGAACAGAGGCGATGATGCCACCCAGAGGTGGCTGCAGCAAAATTACCGGGTAACAGAGCCACACAGACAGAGAGAGAGAGAGAGAGAGTAAAGGAACAGTGAAAGAGCGACAACTGTACTCTCTGCTATAAAAAATGTTGTGTACCGTCGAGCACGTTTTTTCCTTCCCTCCTTCTGCCCCGCCACGAAGGGTTCTTCTCCTACAGAATGAGTTTCCCTTAATATTTTGCTGGCCGCCTTTGTGGCGACTTTAAATGCTACCAGCTCTTGCCCCATCAGCATCGCCAGCTTCTTTGTCTTCCTGGGTACTGTGTCCTTTGGCTGCTTAGAAGCTACTTAAAGTAATAAGCGGGTTCGTCCCCTCCTTTTTTTTTAGAGTCAGTCGTAAAGTGTGCAATGCCAAATGAGGAGCAGCATCAGGAGAGATGCGAAATGTGAAATGATAGACATAAAAAGTCAGATCTAGAATGATATGGAACCCCCCTTCGGTGGGGGAGGGGCAGCTCAGTTCTGTCAAATCTGCTTAGGAAGCAAGCTCCTTGGACGGACTCTCCGTCTCGGTCTTCCGGTCTCTGCTCCTTTCTATCCCAATCAAAATGAAAACTGCCTGAAGAGAGTAGGTGTTATACGCTTCGTAACGTCCAATGATTGTCAGTCAATTTGCGAATTACGTCTTTACCTGGACGCCCCGTCCGCCCGAAGGGCAGGCAGCTGTTTCCCCCCCCCTAGAATTAAATGGGAGAGAGCTCTCGCTATCTTTTTCTGGCTACTATGTACCAGGGAAAAGGTCAATGTGCCATCATGGGTGGGCGCTGTACACAAAAATCAATGGAGGCTGGACCCTTAGGGCAGGCTTAAGAAAGTCTAAAAATAAATAGAAATTGTCGAAGGAAGGGTACAGCAGCGGCAACACCCAACAGCCCAAAAAGGAAGGCTAAAATTGCAAAAATGGCCAGAAAGGAAAGGCTTTCTTTTGGCTTTAATCTGCATTTACTCTGGGGAGTTTCCTAGTCGCTTATTTTCATTAGAATTATGGATATAATTGAGGAAATCCCACAAGGGAATTGTTTCACACTGGTTTCTGTGAGAGTTCTACTGCTTTAGAGGGGAGTGTTGGTTAACGTGTTGGTGTGTTGGTAAAGTGTGCCCCCAAACCGCTCCTGCAGCTGCTGCTACTGCGGGTTTTATTAGCCTACATTAAGCGCTGAACATTTTTCATTGCATTGCGAGTACTTTGGTGCGGCTGTCGTTGTGTGGCTGCTGCGTGGCTTCATTGCATATGCGCATGGCTAACGAGGCAACTTTTTTACTTTGTGGGGGGCCAGTCAGTATATTTCGGGTCTGGCTGTACGAGTATTTCCCTTCCATTTGCTAATTACATTTGCGTTTTTTCCTCTACACAGAAAGAGAGCGAGAGAGAGAGCTAGCGAGGGGTAGAGTGTGCAACAGTTATGTTTCTGCTGCTGCTGCTGCTGTGGCTGTGTGGCACGCCTTCCATGCCCGAAACCGAGTAAACATTTGAGGCGCCGAAAAGTATGCAACACTAGACAACATGAGCCTGATGTTGACTGTCGGTTGACACACTTGTTTCGCACAGCTCTCTCCACCCTTCAGCGCCCTGCCACCACTCTCAGTTCTCTCGGTGCCCCTGTTTGCCCCTGTACAGCCCTACCGATGGATGGTCCTCCTTATGACTGGGGGCCTCGTGAAGTACTTGAAAGAGTGGCTGGCTGGCTGGCTGGCTGGCTGGCTGGCTGGCTGGCTGACTGGATGGCTCCTTGGGGCAAGCATTTTGCGCTAGACAGTGCGACCAGGGGATACATGTGTGAGTGTGTGGCAGAGTCGATCTGAAAGGGATGGTGTTCCGGAAAGGAATATCAGTAAAGAAATTATAGAATTTCGAGGGAATCATTAGATCTTCTCCAATAAAGAAAGACTAGGGAAAGATTCTCTTAAATTCGGTTTCCTTCTCTCTTTCGTTCCACTTTCGCATTAATTTTCAGTTCAAATGCAATCAAATTCATTTGGAATGAAGTCTCCCCAGAGAGATTCGGGGCCTTGGAATGGTCTCCCTTTTAATCTGTGTAACTTGTATTCCCTTAACGGCCACTTGGAAGCCGCCTCCCGGCCCAAACACAGACGCAGATACATTCTCGGTACAGTAGCCACTGGAAACGGATGGCTGGAGGGTGGAGGAGGAAGGGACACTGGTGTTTGAGACAATCGGGGGAAGAAGCAGCAGCAAACTGGCAGAGGCAGAGGCAACGGCAGTGCTTGAGCTCGTTTTTTATGGGCACTTAATTGGCGCCAACGAGACCACGCCACGCCCCCCCTCCCGCCTACTGTTGCGAATCAATGGGTATTGATTGATACCCTAACCAGTGCCTCGCACCCTAGGGCCAGTGGGCCAGAGGCACTGCCACCGCCCACTTGATTGAAGTGAGATTTGTCAGCAAGGTCGAGTTCCTTGCGAGTTGTCCACACAGCTGCTCCAGTGCCGGCTCCACATGGCTAGAGAGCTGCCTAAAAGCGCTGCAGGTCAGGGACTTAATAAATATGAATGTTTCCTGCCCAGCCCTGTCTCAGCACTCTCTCTCTCTCTCCCCCTCTCTTTGTATGGGGAGGGGGAGGACAGTGCATCACTGTCACTAGCAGAAAGCCAGGAAGAGCAGAGCCTGACACTGCGGCCAAAACAGCATCAGAATTGCGGGAGGTCCTGCAGTGTGCGAGACAGAGTGCTGCGGTGTGTGCGAGTCTGTGTCTGTGTGTGTGTGTTGATTGGCGAACAAATTGCTCTCGATTCTGTTCTGATTAATGAGAGAATGAGAAATGAGAATCGAAAAACGCCGATTGCCTGCATGCCACAAAATGCATTTCAATCTGCAGCATAGATCTGCGACCCATAGAGCGTTTTATGTGCAACACAATGTCAATGTTGCGGCTTCCATTTGCACCCATGGCTTTGTTCTTTACTGCGATGTGTGTGCGTGTGGGTGGGCCATTTTATTGCTTGTATGTCTAACTGGTGGTTTAGTGGCGGCCATAAACTGGCCAAGAGCCTTTAAGTGCTCGTCAAACTGCGTGTTGAAGGAATTAACTGAGAGATAACACTAGATAGGTGCCCCATTTTGGGGAAGAGGGAGGGGGGAGGTAAAGTTGCTGACTGGCCAAAAGTTGAGATTGTAGAGAACGCAAGAGAGAAAGACAGAGAGAGAGAGCAAGAGAGAGCGGGAGAGAGATGTTATGGCATTGCACAAGCATTTTGCTGACAAAAAAAAGTAGGCCACGCAATTGGGTACACAAGCCACCCCCTACCCTCTACCCACAGCCCACCCCTCCCTGGTTGCGCCGTCCAGTACTGCTGCATCCGCTCCAGTAATCAGGAGAAATCTCAGCTCGTTTGCATATTAAATTCGCATTCGCCTGGCCCCAAAAATTATAATCCCCGCCACCCCCTTCCAAGAGCAGCACTTGCCTGCCATTAGGAGACGTCCCAGTGCCAGTGCCAGTGCCAGCGCCAAAAACTATGCAACACTCGGGAGTGGAGAAAATTAAATTGTTACCCCAGGAAAGAGAGGGAGAGAGATAGAGTTAAAGAGAGATAGAGAGATGGCGGCATTTTAGAATTTCGCCGCTGACTTTTCGCATTGCAAAGCCAAAGCCATCAACGGAGGAGAATAGAAGAAACAGAATAGAAAACGGAAGCGGAAACGAAGGGAAAGGCAAAGCGAGGGGCTCTCTCTCTCTATCGCTCTCTCTCTCTCTCCCTTTTCCCAGTTTAAGGCGCCAAAGCAAGATAAATGGCGCAGAAGTAAACACATTTGGTGTGAAGAGTTGAGGGAAAGCAGCAGCGAAGGAAAGCGCCAAAGGAAAGCCCAAGGAAAATCACGAACAGTCTCGAAACAAGGGAAACAATAGTCGCATTGACACTGAAGCAAAAACCTCCGAAAAGAAACGGAGGGTAATGCCATAACCAGAGACAAACCGACCATAAAGATACCCTCTAATAAGGGAAAACGAAAGGAACATAACTCATTTATATTTGTGTTTCATTTTGCTAGTTGGAAAAGTTATACGATTATTTATTGAAAGTTTGTATAGTTAGGGCGATTATATGTCTATGGATAAACCTAAAATCCATGATTATACAGCTGTTACATACAGCAAAGAGTGCCTGATATACCCTTATTCTTCACGAGGGTCCCTGCTATGAGCCCAAGGAGAAGAATCGCAGCAGAAAGGAACAGCAGCAGCAGCAGCAAACTGAACAAAAGACGAAGGAAGGAAGGATGGAAGGCGGGGTGTAGGGGGGCCAGGGGGCAACGACAATGCCCTGCCAGATGCTCCTGATGATGATGCCGCTGATGATGACTGGAGGCTGCTTCTGCTCCTGCTGCTGCTGTAGGGGACAGCAGGGGCTGAGCCACGCCCATTTGACAAGTGTTGTGTGGCAGATTAATTTATTTTATAGCAAGTTTGTGCCATTTTTTTGCTCTCGTTTTCTCGTTTTCGTTGCCATCATAAATAACGCACATTGAGCGCATAAATTGTTAGTTCCACGTTTTCGTTTTCGATGGCAGCCGCTTTTTGGCCCAAAAGGCCCGAAGGTCCGTCCGTTCTATGCCACATTTGAATGGCGTGTGCCAGGCATTAAATATGTGGAATGTGGAATGCTCTTTGAATTTCAATTTCTATTTTTGGTCTCTCTCTTGTCTCTCTCTCTCTCTTCTTTCTGTGTCTCTTCTCTCTTTGATTTTCGGAGACCCAAAGACCTACAGAGAGAAATGTTCGTTCAATGTTCGTTTCAATGATTTATGTCTGACATTTCTACGGAAGCTCAGCGTTGCTCTAGATTAGCACACACACACAAACACACACACACACACAACAGTCTGTCCTGTCCGCTGGTTGTCCGCTCCTCTGTTCTACTTGTGGACAATGCAGGTCCTTCCTCCTACCTCCCCTCTGCTCTGCCTTGCACTGCACTGCTCCTCCTTCTGCTCTTCCTGTCATTTGGTTAAGTGAAAGCGTTGATGAGAGGGGGAGGGGCGAAGAACGTGGCGACTTTTCTCTGTCAAGGATTTTCGTGGCAAGGCAGGCAATCATGAATTTTGATTTGAGAACCTCGGGGGTTTTGGCATTTCCTTAAAGTTTAGTTACTCTCTCTCTCCCTCTCTCTCTCTCTCTGTCTGCGTTCCTTCATTCATTAGTGGAGTGTTGTTTCTGCATGTTTCTGGCTTTTATTTTCCTCTTTCTAAAGCCCCTTCAACTCCTTCATCTCTGGAAGTCCTTTTTTTTGGGGCAGAAAAACTTTCTAAGAAGAGTAGCTCTCGGGCCGAAGTCTGTTGCTGCCACTTTATTACTGCGGCAAGCATCCAAAGCAGATCCCTGCGAAGGCAGACATGCCACACACACACACACACACACACACACATAAGATGCTTATCCCTAGCCTTGCCCCACACACCCACCCACACAGACACACACCGAGACGACCTCCGACACAGTATTTGCTCTTGCATCGTTGTGGCTCGTGCCACGTCTCGTGGCAATCAGCTTTTAACCCTTCCGAGAATGAACGAACGAAGAAAATCCAAACTGAAATCCCGCTTTTAATTATATTTATACCCCAAGTGGCCAATACACACACACAAACACATACATACATGCACACAATCAGATTGAGACCCACAGACGCACACAGATATCCAGACACATCCTCGACTACGCCGCAGGGATTCTCAGATTCGGATTTGGATTCTCTCGGCTGCTTCCAAAAGAAAGACAAACACAAAAACAAATACAAACAGAAACACAAGAAACAATAACAAAAATTGCAAATTTTTACAAGCAACAAAAAGTTTTTCCCATGTGCCAAGGGTGGAATAAGCCACCTATGGGGTACCCTATAATAAGGGTAGTTCTGTCTTTGTTTGCATTAAGAAACCTTTTCGTAGAGGATCAAGATACTGCAAGAATATTGGATCAAATACGAGAGTTCTTTTAAGACTAAGATGTACCACTGAAAGTAGTCCTCTATAAAGGCTTACGTCAATAGGAACTCCTAAAGGATCGCAGTTTTCCAAAGACATCTCAAAAAATGCAAAACAAATATCTAGATAAACCGCATAAAAGATCAACCTTTAGTACATCCCCAAAAACCTTTTCAAAATGAATCTGCAAAAACCTTCTTACAGATTGAAAATTTATCCATCCATCGATAACTGGCTGTAATACCCATAAATCTCTCGTTCTATCGCCAGCAGAGTCCTCGTGAATGTCGTCTTAACCCATTATCCATCACATGAATGTTTGATCTTAGACTGAAAACCATTTTTGGTTAGCAAACAGACACTCCCCTCGTCCTGGTCCTCTCGCCCTTGCTGGGATCTGGGCCCATTGTCAAAAGTTAATCAAATCAATGTTTGCTGCTCTGTCAGCCACCCCCCAGACCCCACCCCATAGACCCCACCCCATAGACCCCCCAAGACTAGTCCTAAAACGCAGCCCCAGCCAAGGCTTAGCTTAGTTACGTGTCTATTTGTTATTTGTCAATCACTAAGCTACTTTATGTGTGTCAATATACTGGTAGTACGGGAATGGATGGCCCAAAACTCAGAGACCCAAGAGCCCGCCCCACCCCCAGCCCCAGCCAGAGCTGGCGCCCAGGTGCCAGAATCATTTTGGCCCACTTTGAAGCCCGGCCTGGGCATTATGCCCTCGAGTACTTTGTTCTTACACTTGACTGACTGCCGCTCTGTCCTTCAGCCATGGGTGGTGTCCCCATCTCTCTTACTCTCTCTTTATCTCTATATCTATCTCTATCTGTGGGAGTATCTGTGTGTGCTTAGGTGTGTGCCCAAGGCGGCTTTCTGTCTCACTTGGCCATGTGTTTGGATTCTACTGTCTCTCTGCCTACCCCTGCTCCTAATCTCTCTCTCTCTCCTACTCTATCCAGTTTATGCTTCATCTGGCTCACATAACACCGTTTCCAATTTGAGCATCAAATCGAAACTGAGGACAATCAGAAATTGAAATCAAAAGGAAGACCAGGAGCAGGAGCAAGCGCATCCCAGGGACAGACAGAAGCAGCAGCAACAACATTGTGAAGGTTTTGTTTCAAATATAGCCAGTCCATTGAAATATAGAAATTATACTCATCCCAGTAGTGGGAGATGTGAAAGGGGTTAGAGTTGGAGGCGGTACACGTGTACAATCAGAAGCTGCGAAGGACTTCTTCAAGTGGAAGATATCCAGAAGAAGACAGAGCTCCTTCTCTCTAATTGGTGTTGGGCCAACAACGAGGACTCTTGAACGGCATTAAAAAGTTGCATCAGAAATGAAAATGCCACTAATCCGCTTATGAATATTTTCAGCTGGCAATTCATAGATTTTCAATGGGTTTTGGAGATGTTTTTCCTAAGCAATTAGAAGAAATATGGGAACACAAATATTAACCTAAGCTAAAAAGAGATTATAGAACAAAAAATAAGTTGATTTAGATCAAAATTTGAGTTGGGAATGGAAGGTAAGCCTGAAAAGGTGTTAAAAATGTATTTAAATATAAATTTACTCCACTGTTTCGTGCCCCATTTCATGCTGCAACAAACTCCCGTTGGTTTTCAATTTTTACCCCAAAGAAGACCCCAGACTCCAAGCTCCCCATTCTTGTGTCCAAAATGTTCGTTTGAGAGCAATTTAATTGGATTTGCCCAAGGGTGGTACACCACTTCGTATCGTTTCGTATCTCGTATCTCCCTCGCTCTCACATGGCAAAAAAACACCTGTCCTGCAGGGCATCCTACCTCATCCTCATCCTCGTCCTTGTTCCTGCCTTGTCCACGCTCTCCCCGGCTAGATGCTGATGCACTTTGTTTGCCGTTTCCAAATCGCACATGGCTTACAATAAATTTTCAGTTACGATTCCTTGTTTTTCTTCCATTCAGTGTTTTTTTCCATGGGTGGGTGGGGTTTTTCTTTCATCAGGGAAAACTGTGCCCTGGCAGAAGCTACAGAGATGGGTGTCCTGGAAGGAGAGACTACAGAGCTGAGCGTCCTGGTAGCAGAGACTACAGCGTTGGGTGTCGCACAGCAGGTGGGTGGGAGTTGGGCGTGGTTGGTGCTACCAAATTGGCTGCTGGGGTAAGCAGTAAAACATTTTGCGATGACAAATGCAAAAACAACACTCACACGCAGACACAGAGAAAGTATGTGTGCGCACACAGACAGACAGAAAAAAAGAGAGAGTGCGACAGACAGAGACAACAGATTTCACGGGGAAATTCTTGGAATTCTCGAAAGCAGGAGGGCACAACAGGAGGTAGGAGGCAGGAGGCAGGAGGCAGGGACCAGGAGGCAGTCCCATATGCACTTGCCTCAAAGCTGGCGAAATCTGCTCTCTGGCTGGAGGTTAAAGATGGCACAAAAATTTCGCTGATTTTTTGGTTTTCCCTCTTGTGTGTGTCGCTCTTTGCGGTTGTCCCGTTATCCCGTTACGTCCCCCCAGCTGGGAGATGGGGTAAAACTTTTGGCTTAGTTGGTTGATTCCCCAAATTGCAGAGACAATATTGAAATATTTGCAGAACAACGAAACGAGGAGTTACATTTATGATTTGAAAATGTTTGGAATATTCCAAGAACGTGACGATTGTAAAGGGTTTGAGGGCTTTCATTGGGTGAAAGTGAAATCTGTGTAATTCCTGTGGTGTACTTTGGGAACCCTTCAAAAACTATAAGGAAATATCTTTCGTAATATATTAACAATCATATTCATAGAAACCTTTAATAACCATCCAGCAGCTGCTACTCTCTCGAAAACTTCCTGATTTGGCAAAAAAATAGAGGAGGAAAAGAAAAGGGAAAATCCTCTCCAGCGTCAGTGGAAAACTTATGAAACAGCACGCACACACAATTTGGGGCATTTTATTAGCCACTCCAGGCCCAGGCACCACATTGTCGAGCAATGCCAAAGCCACGAGCAGCTTCCTCCTCTTCTCCCTCAGCTGTTGCCTGCTGCATGCCGCATGCAGTCATGACAAAAGCGCAGTCAAAAAAAAAAACCAAGAGAAGAAATTGTGGAAAAACTTTGGGACGCAGCAACAGCCTGCCCACAGGCGGCCCACTAAAACACACATGGAGGCAGCAGCAGAAGCAGCAGCAGCAGTCGTTGCTGTGCAACTGGCAATGAAGCTAATTTTTCACGCAGTTTTGAGTACACATGCCACAAAAGATGCCTCCAAGCGGCCTCCTCAGAGCTGGCCTGCCTGCCCCCGAAATGGGACTTAACCCAGAGACCCGACAGAGGCGGCTCTAGAGGCGGCTTTTCTGCTGCACCCACAACATCCAACATCTAGAGTCGCGACGAGGTCAAGCGCATGCAATTTGCCAGCACTTCAACCCCAAAAACCTCGACTTTTCGTTATTCTTCTACGCAGCTTTGTGTTTTTGCAGGGACTGTACTTTTTTCCATCATTGTTTACTGCCCCAAAGAAGGGGTATACACCAATTGGTGAGGGTTCTATGACTAAATTTTCGTAGGCTTTTAGTGTGACTGTACCTTCCGCCATATAGTTAACCGATATCCAGTAATACCTACACCATTATCCACAAATTCATGCCTAACTCTTACTTTAAAAACGTAGTCCAGTCCAGAGTATCCCTAAAAGCTTTCCATGCGTTTTGGCGTGACTGTACGCCGTTCACAGTTGGCTGGTTGTGGCTACAACTCGTTTACTCGTTCCATTCGCTGCCCTGGCACTCAAAGCCTTTAGTTTTTAGCATAGCTCTTTGGCCTATGCCATGGCCCAAAGCGAAATTGAATTGCCGCCACGCCCCCTACAACGGGAATAAATGCCACACGACACCTAGCCAAAGCCGGAGCAGGAGCTGGAGCCAGAGCCAGAGCTAGGAGCCTAATTAAGTGAGGTGTGACGCCAGCGAGTGGCAACGACGATGGCGACGGTGTCGATGGCTAGTTCATTGGTCTGGGGCTCTGAGTTGGCTAATTAAAAGGCGGTCGCGTCTACGTGTATGCAATGCCAAAAACTGTAACCAGAAACAGAAATTAGAAGCTTCGTCCCACACAGAATCTCTTTGGTATGCAAAACATGTGCGCCCTGCAAAACAATTAAATGGAACGCCGATGCCGATGCCTCCCCCACGAGATCCGGTACTCTGTTGTCGACCTCCTCTGTTGTTGCTGTTTCTGCTGCTGTTGTTGTTGTTCTGGTCAAGCTTCAATGTCGTCGTCAATTGGCAGGTTCCCAGGTTGCAAAGCATAGCCTTGATTGCCGAAGGGATGGGGTTTGGCGCTGGGTAGAGCGGGGCAATTAATGGCTTCACTTTCAACGAACAAATTGACGGGCGTTTGGTGTCCGTTAAATGTGCCTGCCTGCCGGGCTGCCTGCCCGCCTGGCTGGTCCCACGGCGAGCTCAACTCAACAACCTGCCCGCCGCAAAGTATGCTATGGAAATGTAAGCTTGAACTCAACAATCTTTCGCGTTGGTGAGACGTTGGAATTGAAAACTGAGGCAAGGGATTAAGGGAACTGATTTTTATTGCTTTTACTTTGTCTAGGGAAAGACATTCCGCTGATTCCTGCGCCTATACTTATTTTCAATCACAAAACATCCACAATGTAGAACTGTAAATCAATTTAAATGTTTCGCTGATGGGATTAATTTGTTTAATGAAAATTTATTTCCATTATTTTCTAATTGAATCATTTGTCTAGTAAGTATCGCTCTTTCCCATTAATTAACCACTAAACTTTCTGCAACTTTTCCGCCACTCAAGCGCAACAAATATGTGGCACAAAAACCGCGATGCTTCCACGATACTGGGGCTGTGGCATTAAACTCTAATGATGCCATCGAATGGTTTGCGTCATTCATCTGCGAAATGAGTTGGCATGCTCAGCAGATCCGACGAGGGGTCTCTGTGTGTCTGCATTCGATGTCTGCCAATAAAGTGTCAGAGTCAGCGTAGGACCCATTCCCCATACCCATTCCCGTTCCCATTCCATTCCCCAGGGCATTATTAGATATCCAGCAGCTGTGCTGCTTTATCGTTTTGCTCATCTCTTGCTGCTTCTCCCAGGCTCCACACCACTTTCATAGCTTTCCATTTCACTTAACATAACACAGAGTGGCAGAGAGGTGTCCCATGCATCGTCAAATGCAGTGCACCTGCGATATGGATAGGTTTCCTTCGCTTCGGCTGCTCTACAGAGCTTTGTCATCATCCACCAGCATGAGAAATGCATTTCTGTAGAGGGTGTAGTAGGGATATTCCAAGCAGGGATTGCCAGCTAAAGAATGTCTACGTTTGCCCTAATCTGGAGGTTCTATTGGAATCCCAACCGATGGGCGCTGCTGTATGACACGTACAAAAGACAGAGATTCTGCGAAAGGGTACTGCCATCTTCGATCCGCCAGTGTCCTTAAGTCCAGTCCATTATTCTACATTTTTGGTGTCACCTTCTTGCACCTGTGGCCCTTTCACTCTCGCTCTCCCTCTCTCTCTCTGATGGAGAGAGCCCGCTGTAAGGTATGCAATGCTTTTTTATGTCCCTCCGACGACACATTTGAATATGCCAAAAGCAGCTGCAGGGCTTACAGGGAAGGATGAATGAGAGCGTGGGCGGAATAGGGGGTCGGTCTCTAGTACATGGGCGTGTCTCTCATTGTGCGGTTGGAATTTGAAATCTCTCAGGGCAGGGAGAGAGAGAGACTGAGGAAGGTAGAAAATACTTGGAATCGTTTTGCGTTCGACGCTCCCGTCGCCTGCCGCATGCTGCTGCTGCTGCTGACACAGATTTCAGGGCGATTTAAGTTCCGTTTTGGTTCTTTTCCTCTCTTTATCTTATATCCTGAATTTGGCATATGCGTTGGCTGCCTCCCCTTTGCGTCCCCATGGATGTGGATGTGGATTGTATCCATCGATAGGGCATCGGCAGGTGGTTGATGGGCAGCGCTTTAAATTAAATGCCAAGGTGAGAGACTCTGGGCTCTGAATGAAAGGAGTATCAACAGAGATTACCTGCGTGTTGTGGGGTTAAGGGATGGCTTGATTGGAGGTTCAAGCAGTGATTGATTGAAAGATTGTATTCGAGATATAAGTTAAAGCTTAAATCGATTCAATCGAAGCTTTGGGCAGTCCCTGTTCTCTCCCTCTCCTCTTTCGCTGCCGTAATCCCCTCTTTATCGGTGCCTTTAAGCTTATTTGCATTTCTTGTAATATCCTCTTGTAATATGCACTTTGTTTAACAACACCAAAGTCAGTTCCGATTACAGGAGAAACGAGAGATAGAGAGAGATAAAGAGAGAGCATAAATTGCTTATAATCTCACCTTTCTTTCACTCCCGCATCGCCCTCTTTGTGGCAACATTTGTTTACAGCAAAAAACTCTACGTCTTAATGCGATTTTGCCCATGAAAAACCGAGACGAAACACATTTTTGATAGAAAATATGCAGGCGGAAAAGTTTGGGAAAATCTTTGGCCAACTATTGCTCGAAGCGGAGCTGCCGCAAATAAATATTTAAGGCGTACACGTGTCGGCAGTCCCTGCCCCTCGACAGCCAGACAGACAGACAGGACCCATGCGTTGCGTGCCACACAAATAAACTTGTCGTCAGGCGGGGGTGTGGAGGAGGAAGTGGATGGAGTGTTGTAGGAGCAGAATAATTTTATTTCCACTCACACATCATTCCGTATTCTCTTCTTTCTCCAGCGTTTAGCTTAGTCTCTGTTCTGTTCTGTTCTGTCCTGCCCTTCTGTGTGTGTCCTTCGTTAGAAGCCAGGACCAAATGTCCGGCGACAGCATCACACGCGGCGTATACGTAATCGCATTGGTGGCACAGTGCTGCCAACTTGTTACAGACACCACAGCAGGGGGAGGGGCAAGAGGAGCTTGCGGCTGTCGCCCCTTATTTGGCCATTGCCGTTGACTTTTACATGACCATAACAAAAATGTGTCGAGAATTGGGTGGGACACAGCTCGCAGTTCGTAGTTCGTGGGAGCTCAAGGAGAAATCAACTAAAGTAGCTTGTGGGCCGTGCTCCTCCGTCGTGGCTGGCATTATAAATAAATGTTCAAAGGGCAAGTGTCTGCCACAAAAAACTGAATCCCACTGGAGTTCTGCAATGACTGATACAGCGGGAATGAAATCACACGTTCCTTTAAAGCAATTCCATAATTTCCCCTCCGCAACAATCTCTGTGGTAACTTTGTTGCAGCTGAAATGAAATTCCATTTTCGATCGATGGAAAAGTCAAACAATGGAAATCAATTGACCAAATCTGGAACCTCGAACCATGTGAATGGACGCCTAGTTAGCGCCTGCCACTGCCACAGCCTGCAGATCGGACTCTGGGTTCAAAGTTTGCCGCATAATTGTCCCCCTGAACGGGGAGGGGTGGAGAAAGGTGGAGTGGAGGCTACTTAGGGGACAATGGGAACGGAACGATGCCAGATGGAAACTTTCAAGAGCTGAAAATTGAACTTTGGCTCCGCTTCCGCCACTGCCACTGCCACCGCCATTGGCCTCTCCAGGGAATGGCCAACTCAGCCAAAAAGCATGCAAACAATGCAGTTGTTGTCCTCTGCCGCTGGCCCCCTTGTATCCTTGCACGTTCGTTCCATTCTGTTGTGTGTGTGGCAGAAGGATTTCGGGGCTGGGCTGGGCTTTGCAGCCATTTTGGAAAATCCTTTTCCAAGGCGCGGCACGCACACGAAACTCAGAGAGAACGCCAAACGCATTTGCAGCGGGACAATGGCCGAACTGGGATTGCCATTGTCACATTCTTAGAAAGGGACAGGACAGCAGACAGACGGACGGATGGACAGGCAGCTTTTATACGTGACGGAGTCGGTTCCAGGAAGCAGATAGCAAATTTCGGAGAAAGGCAGGCCATCAGCCATCAAGGGAAAGGCAGGCCACCAGGACATCAAGGGAAAGGCAGCCATCAAAGTGCATTGGGAGTGAAATTTGCATTTGGTTTATAATTAAATCAAGGAAATATTCACCTGAAAATTCGATTATGGCTAAAGTTGATTAAAGTTAATGTTAAGAGAGTTAAGGGCCAAGAAAATGAAGCCCAAAACGATAGACGATGTGAGATGAATATCTTTAGGACTGACTGCACCATCAAGTGGCCCAAGCGACACCAGCAGAAGGTTGTTATGCGCGGATACCACCCATGCATTCTGAATCCATCCCTCAGCAGATGTTTCCTCTCTCTGCATATATTTATTATTCGCATATCCATCAGAGTCCCACATCCCCCGTTCCGTGTTCAGCGTTCAGTTCATGTGTCAATAACTTTAAAGCTGTCTGCTTGTTGACATCCGCTTTGACATTCCCATTCATTCCGCAGTTCATCATTCGATCGTATGATAGTAATCCGTAATCAGCAGAAATGCTGCGACTGCGACTACGACTACGCACTGGCTCAATGTCAATCCTCCATTCATTCAGGTACACCCATCGCCCACCCCCACCCCCAACCTGCTACTGCCATTGCAACTGCATTATGTGCAACATATGCAATCACAATTGTCAATTGTACAAATGACAGCGAGAATAAAGTGGGATGGGAGGAGGCATCATGGCAGAGAAAGAGAGACATTGCAGAGACATAGTCAACAATTACGGTTAGTGCCACAGTTTGACTGCGGTGGATCCTGCCACACAGCCAGCGACACAGTCAGAGACATAGCCAGAGTCGTTGCAATCATTGTTAGTTGAGTCCTCCACCATGTCCATGTCCTGCCTCTCTATCGCACACACAGTACACGGCTGCCTGTGTCTGTGTGAATCTTAATGTGATTGTCAAGCGTAGAGTGAATGGTTGAAGGAATAGAAAGAAAAGTGCAAAAGGGAGAACTACTGACAGGCTACAGGACTGTACACCTCTCCCATGTACACCATTCCCCCATCCCCCCCGAGAATGTGTGTATAATGGGCCTGAATGAGTCGAGTCGAAGGCCCAGCAGTTGAAGCTTCCCGTCGAGACATGTGGCAGGTGGAAAATAAAAGGAAAGCGCCCAGCGCCATGGCATGCCGACAGGCATTTGACAGCGTAACATTTGCCAGAAGAGAGAGCCAGAGCCAGCGCCAGAGCAGGAGCAGGAGCGAACGGCCTCTAATTGTCATTGCAATTGAATGAGTCACTGAATGACTGACTGAATGCACGAATGAATGCATGAATGACTGAGTGAATGAATGAATGAATGGGCGAATGAATGCTAAGCTCCGTCGTGGCTCGTCCATATGCAAATGGGAAAATCCTCTGGACAGGACGAAGGAAAGCTTTTAGAATAATGCGCCAGCCCGAAAAGAAATGAAAATGGAAAATGGAAAATCGAGTAAGGCTTATGGCCCGGCGCGTCCCCCAGAGGCATACCGGAAAAACATTTAACGAAATTGCAAAAAATCAACCGAGCACAACCGAGAGGAGAAAGCAGGCGAAAGCAAAAGGAAAGGACTCTCGGTTACGCTCAATATGTTTTGTGCCTTGGGGCGGGGATTGTCGAACAAACAGCCTTTGCCTTTGCCTTTGCTCCGGAATTTGCCAAAGTATTGCAAATTTAATTTCAAGTGGATTGCTGGTCGCCCGAAAGTATGCCACAATAAATTATAATTAAAAGCAAGTGCCATCAATCCCCATCAATCGCCCCTTCCTTCCCAGGCGGCTGCGGCATTTGTCGCTTCAATTAATCAGAAGCCCCCCCACACGCTGCTAATGACGATGACGATGCCAATGATGATGTCTCCCCCCTTCTCGAGAATGGAGCATGTCAAAAGCTTAGACTACTTTTAGGCGCTTTTTATCGCATTACGCATCTATCAACAATGATATCAGAAGAGTGTGGGGAGAAAGAGTGCCTCAAGAGAGTGTGTGTGTCATAAAAAAAAAAGACAAAGTCTTGCCCCGACATAATTATATGGGCGTAACCCCCCAGACCCATTCTCTCCTCTCCTCTGAGTGAAATAAAAGACGGCTAGTGACCCACAAGTTAAGCTCTGGCCAAGCGCAAAAGCAGCCAGAAGCCAGCAGCCAAGCAGCCAAGCAGCCAAGAGACAAAAAACTGGCAGCAAGGCAAAAATGCAACGCAAAGTGAAATGCAAGTAGACTTGAGACTTAAAGCGATGAGACTTATGCACATAGAATGGTGGCAGAAAGCAGGAGGAGAAAGCGGAACAGGAGGAGGAGGCAGCTCTGCCAAGAGAGGAAGAATGGAATCTGCCAGGACCTCTTTTGTGTGCTATGCTAATGAACTGCTGCTGGGTTTCGTTGTAGAGCCTACAGTTTGGACAGCAGCCTACACAACCAGAGGAGCAGGCAGGGCAGGACAGGCCAGGAGAGTCTTTCGATCCACCAGGAAGACAGTGAGAAGAGGCCTACGGCTTAAGAGAGATTTCGTATGTCAAAAGGTGAAAGATTCTTTTCGGGGAAGCACTTTAGAAAGAGCGAGAGGCGTAAGAGGATCTTGAGCTGGCAGAATAATGAATCTGATGATTTAGAGCAATAATTCAGCAAGGTATTACGTTAGTCATCGAATATTATAAGATCTGCCATGGCTTAAATGGAAGCCAATGTCAAATGGCATTAGTTAACTCCCAAAACTGTAGCACCATCGACCGGGAGACCGCACACACAAATTGACTTTGCCTTTCTCTCTGTCCAAGCCAATTGCTAATCCGCACAGACGACACATCAAAAACACTGACGTCGAACGACATTTATCCCAGCTTTAAAGCCATTTATCCATTTATCCAGCGTGTTCATCTCTCGCGTCCGACGCCGAACTTTCAATGAAATCCCCCCCCCTCTAGGAATCCCCCACCAAACGGCAGCAGTGGCACCAGGCAGGACCCAGCAATGCCAAAATGAAATAGTCGTAGTCCCAGAGTCCAAAGCTTTTCATTACACGCCAAACTTTTTCACAAAATATATTAAAAAACACAAAATACGCCAACAGTTAAAACTATCCGCAGGAAAAACACAGAAAAAACTAAGAAAAAAAAAACGGAAAAACGTACAAAAAAACTACAGGAAAAAAAAGAGAAAATCCTCCCGAATGCACACAAAATGGACGCCATTTGGTGCAGCGAGAAAAATATAGAGAAAAGTTTTTGGGACTCTCTGTCGAAAAAAGTGTAATAAGTGAGCGTAAAAAAAAGAAAACTCCCTCTGCTCTCTGCTCCACCCTCTCCTGCTCTCTCTTCACCCTCTCCTGCTCTCTCTCTCTCTCTTTCTGTTGTTCTTCCCCAAGTTTCATACGTCATTTCAGCAAATTAACGCAGGAAAAGCGAGGAAAATATATTAAGAAGCCTACATTAAGGCGCATAAATCAAATGAAAGCGAGAGGCAATGGAAATGGAGGGAGTGGAGAGTTGAGGGGAGGGAAGGGAGCCGCCAACCAAGGCGACTTATTTAAATATTTCATGGAAAAGAAAGTGACACAAGAGAGAGCGAGAGAGAGCTTTAGCTACAAGGACGAGAATGTAGAATGGAGAAAGATCGCTGGAAGAGATCTACAGGGGAGCTCTCTTCCTTTACCATTGAGACCTGTGTGTTCCTATCTAGGACATTTATTTCCGTAGTTGTATTTTGTGGCCTTTTTATACTGCGCCTAAATTTCCTACAATTAATTGTGCGGGCCATAAATTATTGTAATGGCCAAAAGGGACATTTCCTAATTGGAATAAAGTCCTGCTAAATAGCCTGACATTACAGTTCTACCACAGAATAAAGTCTGCCTAAAGTTCTGTACTTTAATGAACCATTCCCAAACATTGACCCACTTCTTCGGGGACTCCTTAAAGAAGAGAGAATTTAACTTTGTTGTTCTTAGGGTATCAATAATTCGCTTTCCATTTCATTTTTCTTTATATATACATTATGTTTTTTTGTTTTTTATTTTTTTATGAACTGCCACTCCCCCGAAACCCCCGTAACCATCCCTAAACATTTGATTGCAATTATTTTTAAACGCAGCGCCTCTGGCCATGTACGTTGGCCATTAATTTTTATTTTTATTTTAAGTTTTTTCTCTTCTTTTGCGGTCGCTGCTGTTGCTGCTGTTTGCTGCTGTTGTTGTTGCCTTTTCTGTTGGCGTCGACATAAAAGAATTTTCCATTATTTATGCGGCTTTTTGTGGGTTTTAGCTTCAGATGATGCTGGGCGTGGCGTGGCGAGGCGAGGCGAGGCGGATCGGATGATGATTGTAACGATGATTGTGATGAAAGTCGATTATGTTGACGATGCGCTTAATGCGAGATAATAAATTAATGCATTTAACTAAAGTCGAACAAGTTTTCTGGCAGGAGTCCAGGCAGCAGTCCAGGAGCAGGGACAAGGGACAATTCAATTAGCCAGGGAACTCGCATGGAAGTGACCGAGTTTCATTGGCATTGCCGCCTAATTGTGGATGGAAACAGAAATCATTTTGATTATCCCCAACAAATTGGACCAATTAGGAAATCAATTTCAATAAAACAATCACCAAACGAATCAAAGGAAGGAAGAAAGGACGGCATGAGGGGGATTTCCATTGTCAGGACAACTGTGACACACACAAATCACAGAGAGAAAGATGAAAAGAAAGTGAATTCAATGTCTGACCAATTCTTAAATAAGAGAGAGAATAACGGCCACCCACACGACAAAGGCAAACAATCAATGTGTGTGAGTGTGTGTGTAGGCGATTGGTGTTCCATTGTGCTAAACGACACGTGGAGGACGTCCACTGAGAAGATTGATTGCTGAGGGAGTTGTGTCCCTTTTCCTAACTAACTTGTAAGGATTCGTCATGGCATTTAGATCGGGAAACATTCCTTTGCCATCTCTGGGCCATCTCTAGGCCATCTGGGCTTCGTGTCACTCTGCCATCTCGAATTTTGTAGTCGCATTGTATTTTATTTTATTTATTTTTCCAGCTCTCTCAGAGTCACACAAATAAGCGAGCAAAATGTTTATCAATTGTGCCCGCGACACAAGGCAAATACAATATAATATTGAAGGGAGGAAAATGGAACCACCCCCCCCCCCCCCACCCACCCACACCTACCCTCTATCAAGTGGGGGCCAAGCTGTTGAAGCGGCGACTTGTTTTGTATTGTATTGTTGTCGCATTGTTTGTTTGGGGCCTTGCCGCTGACTCTCGAGAGTCTCTTTGGCCAGAGCCTTCGATTCCAATTTAAATATTTAGAGAGCATCAGCATTTGGCACCTCTTTGAACTCTGCCTGAACGGCAGGAAGGATGCTGTGGCTGTCGCTGCGGTTGCCACGCCTCAAAGTATGCGGCATGAAATTTTTAATTGAAATTAGCATTCGAACATTTCACCAGTCGCCGCAGCTAAATTGCTGTGGCTCCAGGCTCTGCTCTGCCCCACCCTGTGGCTTCCTTCCTTCCCCCCTTTTTCTTTACTGGCAATTTCCGTGGGGCTGTGTGGCACTCATAATTACAATTGAATGGGGCGTGCCCCAAAAGCAGAGCATGGCATAGCAGGCCTGGACGAGTGCCAATGCGGGGAGCAGGCCTAATCAGAGGGCGGGTCTGGGGGTCTGGGGGGTGGCAATTTGTAGACCATTTTTCCTGGGAAACTATTTCCCTTGACTGCTGTTGAAATTTCTTTTCCTGTGAATTACCATGAGGCTCGTTCGTTCTGTCCTTCAATGTCCTGTGATGTCCTTTGCCGTCTAATCAAATCAGCTTTAACTGAAACGAAGCGCGAAGCATTCAATGGAAATTTTTGGCTATTTATAAACAAATAGGCAAAAAGAAAAGAGAGAAAAGAAAGAAATCTATTTGTCTAATATCCATTACGAGTGCGAGAACTGAGATCTATTTCTGATCCCCTGAGGGTCATTGCCCCCCACTCTCCCTCTCCTTGTCTTGTCTCTTGTTTCCCTGATTCACGCATCATTTGGTCGTCACTTGGCATTGGCAGTCGCCTTCTCTTCTTTCTTTCGCGCTAATAACAAATTTATTATGGCTGCTTATCAATCAAAAGCTGTTGTTATTCAAGTGGAATGCGCGTCACTGACAGAGGACTCAGGCCCCAGGACTCGGAAGGACATCCAGCAGACAGCAGAGACTATTCAGGGAGTGCCAGTAAGAGGTCGTTAAAAGCCAAAAGACAGAAGGGAGATTAGTACACAAAGAAGTGTTGCCCACTGCCTGCCACTCCCTCTCTCTCTCTCTCTCTCTCTCTCTCTGTCGCTGCTCGATGGACTGTGAATGGACACAGAGCACTATACTACAGAGGTGGGAAGAGCTTAGGGATGAAAGAGTGGAAAAAAAGAGCTGGAGAGTGGAGATTATCCACCTATGAAGTGGTAAAAGGTAAAGTGAGGTACTAGAGCTTGATGGGAGACGAGAAAGAAAGTAGCTGGAGGTCAGCAAGAGAAAAACCCCCTTGTCCTGTAAGTCAATCCTTTCTTAGTGCACAAACGAGGCTGTTGTTATGCATGACAGAAGTCAGACGGAACCCTGCAGCATAGTGCCTGCCTCTGCCATCTACTTACCAGTATCTCGTATCTCATTAGCAAATCGTAACCATGGTGACTTAACTAACGCACTTTAGGCCCCATAACTAGCATGGCCTTGGGGGAAAGTCCCTCTCTCTCTCTCTCTGACAACAGATGACAGGAAAAAGCAAACCCCGGCCCCAAAAACAAGCCACATCCAAGGGTGGAATACTCCTACTAGTCCATGATGATGTCCGGTTAGTGTAACCTTTTGGAACAGGCAAACAAAGACAGATGGACACGATGTATCCAGCAGTGGGACAGCGGGACAGTGGAGAGGATCGCATTAATTCCGGGCCAACACTTGAGCCGCTTATTAGGCCAGCAGGCAAATGATGGTCATGTCTGGCCCACACACACACACTCCACACACCGCTCTTGCCCCTTCTTCTGCTTCTATGAGGCGTGGCTAAAGCTGATGGCGAACAATAACTTTTGGGCTTTTCCATGTCAACAAACATAAACACAGAACAACAGAAAACACCAGCAAATATGTGCAGGAGAGAGGGGAACACTAACGAAGTGGCAGATACCCTGGAAGATGCAGAAGGAAGAGGGTCTTAGCGGTTCTATCTGATCCTAATACCCTTCTGCAGTAAGGGGTAAGGGATAAGGAGGCCAAGGCCAAACAATGAGCAAATATAATGGGCATAGCGTGGGGTGGGGGAAGGCAGCTTCCTTCGAGAGCAGGTCCACCCCCATTATTTGTTGTGCACTTTTGTTGCCCTTTTGTGGGCGTATTAACATATTCCCATTTTGGTCATTTGGTCAATCCGGGTAGGGATCCAAGGGGGCAGGAAGCAGGACACCTTGTGCGCAATGATGTATGCAAAATTTGGATGTTGATAAAGTTATCAGCCCCCAAACAGGCAGGCGGGCAGGCAGTCAGTCCTTGCTTCCTTCCTGCCTGCCTTTAGAGCAAATCCTGACTGCCTGCCTAAACCACTATTCTGGCTCTTGAATGAAAGTTTCTACCCGAAATTTAAGTGCTGCACAAATACTGCTGGAATTGCTGGAAAGTTCTACCTTTTTAAGCTCTGGCTTTGGCTATAAGCCGAGCAAATAAATACACAAATTATGTTCACTATTTTCGCTTGGGGAGGCGCCTGAGAGTAGGCAACGGATAAAGTGCTGGGCAAATAAGTCGAAAAGGACTTTCGATGGCCTCAAGGCTGAACCGAAACTGGAAATATAATATTAAATTATTTCTCTCTCTCTTCGACTGACTCTGACTCTGACTGATATGCATATGGAAAGTGCAAATTAACGAGGCGTGTCGGGGGCGCAGCATCCTGATGTGTAGTCCTTCCGTGCAACAACCAACAACCAGTCCATGCCACGCGCATCGCAGGCGGAGGACAAGTGAAAACTGTTTGGTTTTATTAATTAAAGGACGGCGACTGAAACGACTGCCTGGCATTTTATGCCGCCTCTGGGGATGTATTAACTTCAACACACTTTTATATTGGATGGATATGCATGGATGGATGGATGGATGGCTGGCTGGCTGGATGGCGGGATATCCTATCCGATCCGCGGGTTATCACACTTTGAGATGCAAAACGATTCAGAGCTTTTCAGATAATGCCTCTGGCATGGAGGACTTTCGCTTTCGCAATCTGATTAAAAGTTTTTCCTGTAAAAATCTTTACAGATTACATCGCCGGCCGTGTCCTTAATCCCTCTCTCTTTCTCACTGTCTCTCGGAGAGTATTTCTCACTTCGCCATAATCCCAGTGACTTTTACCGCCTGCTGCTGCCGGTTCTGCTGCCTCATTGCATATTTTCCTCTGCTCTGCAAAATATTTTAATAAATATGTGTACATCCATACGCAGCAGGCAGAACGAACGCCCCACAAAAGTTGCTCGTAAAAGAAAAACATATTTTTATAGGCCTTCTTTTGGTCCTGCTCTGTCTGGCACTGCAAACATGGCCAAAAGGGGTTGTGGTTTAAGACAGATAGCAGGGGGGTTGCGTCTGATTATTCTCGATATTCTTCGGGCACTTTACCGAAATTGGAGCAGCTTCTGTAAACTTCTGGGGCTTTAATTAAGGCGAAGAGAAAAAAAAAATGTGAAAAACGCTTGCGTGTCGGGCAAATATTTCCATTTAACTTTGGTTTTGCCTCACACTCGCACTCACAGGGGGACCATCCTCCTCTGTGCCTCTCCTCATTATGCTTTCGAGCGTTCTTTGACTTACTTACTTTTACTACTACTACTGCTGCTGCTACCTCCCCCCCTTGCGCAGACACTCCCCTTTTTCACACATTTCCTGCTCCTCTTGCTTCTGGCAGTTGCATTTAGCAGACAAAAATTTCATTTAAATGCCCAACAACCCGCAAAGTATGCAACGATTTTTGTTCTCGCACTTGGCACTACACATGTAGCTGTGTGTATGCATGTGTTGTAGTGTGTGTGCCTCCATTTGTGTGTGCTAAATGCACTTGTTCTAGATAATTAAAAATGTCATGTAGTTTGTTGCTTCCACAACTTTTTGTACCCTCAATGGAAGGGTATTACGAACTTTGACTGAAAGAGAAAGCCGGTAGGGTAGAGCCTTCGATTCTATATAATATTCTGAAGCTGTATCTGTATCTTTATCTGACTGTATCTTCAAGTGTATCTCAATCTTCGGTTGGTTTTATTTCATTTTTCGCAGTTTCATTTAAATTTCGTTCGCATTTCGCACTGCATACTTTCTGGCGCTCTCTCTCGTTACGTATTCATCGCCTGTGCTCTTGCGTGTGTGCCCTCACTCTCCTCTCCTTTTGATTTCCTGCCTGATTTCTGCGGCCCCGCCCTCCGCTCGCCCTCGTCTCTTTGTTTATTGTGGAAAATTTCTGTGTTTTATGCGTGAATAGTTTTTGCTTACACGTCAATTTGGATTTATTCCAGTGTATTTTTTGAGCGTGAAAATCAGATTTTGCATTGGAGGAGGGAGATCTTTGCACTTGAATGGTTTTTTCTGATTGGGTATGGTTTTTTATTATTTATATATTGTTTTAGGCCTTGAAAAGGGACGAAAAGAGGATTTAAAAGTGTTGTAATCCATTTATTAGATGGGGTTTACGGAATTGACATACCGGAACTTTGTATAAAGTCTTTTGGAGTCACGTTCTTTGACATTAGAAAGTTTCATTGTAATCCCTCGAGTTGCGAATGAGTTATACGGGTATTAAACCTACACAATCCCTAGAAACCCACTCATTTACTTAATTATTCCCAGCCACAGCCACAGCATATCCTGGAGAGAGGGCAGGGTAGGGGGCTGCAGGAAAACTGTTGGCAAAACACTCACCCAAATTGCAGTGAAAGCGGAACCGCAGAAAGCAAATAGTACTCGTTGAAGCCCTGCCACATATTAAAGTTGTTCCTTCAACTATTCGAGTGCTGTTTTCCTCCCTCTCTACTATATCTATATGTATGCACTCTCCTATCTCCTCTTCAGTATTCAGGGAGGAGACTCCCTCTATATCTCCCCTGGCAGCTGGCAAATTAATTGAGATGACGATGGGTGTGGGTTGGGTGTGGTTGTCGAGGAGGAAGGAGAAAGTAGGAGCACCACTTGGCACTCGAAATTAATTTGACTCACGCCAATGGAAACCGTTTGAAAATGTTGCTAAACAAATTTTCTTTATTCCCTCTCGTCGGTGGGGGTGATGGGGGGGTCTCGGGGTCTCGCTCTTGTTCTCCGTATCGGTGAATGGCAGTGGGATTGGCAGTTTAGTTTAGTTTCTGCTTCTCGCTGCCGGCGTGGAAAACTTTTTGGCGGCGCTTTTCCCCGACAATCCACCAACAATTGAGTGCTAAGTGTTTCAGCTTTCATTGTGGATCTGCTGCCGAGAAGAAGGACGAGCCGGAGACGCCGAAACCCTGTTCTGATTCCGCTTTTTTGGGTAGCAGGTGATAATACTTTTTGGCCCGCTTTTGCCACCGCCGTAATTGAGTGCAGAACCTTTCAACGCCTCGCCACACAAAAGGGTTAATCGGTTCCGTTCTCGCGAATGCGGGACAGCCCCAAAAGTCATTTGCATAATTGTGCCACGAACATGGGAGAGCCAACAGGTCACAAGACACACATATACAGCTATAGCTATAGTATATATGGGGATATGACTGGCACCTGGCCGCAACCCAAGTCGGTTGCAATTAAATTTAATGAGAATTAATGCTTATAAGATTTGACTTGGGGCCACATAACTTTACACCTGGTCGAGCATCAACAAGGGGACGATAGCAGGAGGAGGGCCCACCAGGACCCTCGGGTGATTCCTGCAAAAATTATGAAAAATATTAAGAGGCAGGCCAGAGCGAAATGGGATGGAAAACATGAAAGGAAAGGAGAGAATAAAGGAGAAGTAACGTGATTGAACCGCTGCCATGACTTGAGGCATATTTTTGGTAGTGAAAGGAAAACAGAACCCAAAAACCCTTTAAAGATGATAAACTACTCTCCATTCTCCGCCACTTTGTGCCAATCAGGAAGTGCCTAGTGTTTCCATTAATAACTAAAAGGACATACATATTTCACTTGGAAGTTCTTGCATGTCCTGTAACCATTTAAATTAACTAGAAACAAACAGGACGAAAACTTTTGCAACAAAACTTTCCGCAAAAAGTCCGTACCGACTTTACATTCTTGATTAATTCTATGACCTTTGCACTATTTCGGGCGCTCTTTCGTATGCCATTCCCCCTTTCATTATTCATGTTTAAAGTTCACTTAAACTGGCTTCTTTTTCTGTTACCTCCTTCTGGTAGTGGCTTTTCTTTTTAGCCGTTTTTATCACCAGGCCGCGGCCTCAAAGAAACTTTTGCCGGCCATGCAAAAAGCGTAAAGCGACGACCGCAAGATAAACGTTAAACAAAGTTTATGCAAAAAACCAAAAAAGGAAAGTCAAAACCCCAAAAACCACCACAAAAAAAAAAAAAGAGAATGAGAAACCAACAGTAAAACCTGATAATTTCCTTTTTACTTTTTTAAATAAAATATAAATCAAGCCACGTGTTGGGGTCTGGGAATTGCAGGATGCAGGAGCAGGCAGGAGGGAGGGACATCTGGTTCTGGTTACAGCTTGTCAAGCAGCCTGTCCGTCAGTCAGATGGTAACTAAGGCAGACTGTCAAACAGTTGGCTTTCCCTCTTCTTTTTTTTCCTTTTTTTTGGTGGATAAATCCCTGTGCTGACAGTTCGTTGACTGCTGCTCCACCTGAGAGGAGGAGGAGGAGATCCCCTAGGAGAATTAGAGAAAGTTTGAAGCCAGGAGGCTATGGCTATGGCCAACGCTGCGTATGCTCGATAAGGCATCCCCCAGGTGGATATGACATGTTAATTAGTGATGAGACGGGGGAGGGAGGATATCTGTCTCTCTGGCGTATATTCTGTGTGGCGACGACTCATTAAAAATCAGCCAACACCCAAAGTAATTTTCATAATCAAACAGAAGAGCGAAGAGAGAGCGAGCGCGAACTGAACTGCAGAAATCACAAAAACACCAAGGCCGAAGGACTCTAAAGGCAGCAGCAAGATGCAGAGGAGGAGGACAAGAGAGAGGACGAGCCATGTCAATTGCATTAGAGATTGCATTTAATGAGAGCCACGGGAGATAGAGACTGAATGCCAGAATGCCAGAATGCCAGAATGGTGGCATGGTTGCATGGTGGCAAGGAGAAAGAAAGAGGAAGGAAGGAAATGCGGACAGACAGGCAAATGGCGTAGAAAATGTCGACACTGAGGCGCCAAAATGGCAAACAGAGCAAAACAAATTGCAAGTGAATGAATGAATGAATGAATAGCTAGATGGATGGATAAGTTAGTGAGTGAGTGAGTGGGTGGGTGAATAAAAGGGTCGCCCGAACACTTGTCAACTGTAATTACCAGCTGTTTTGTGTGCTGCCTGCCATTCAGTCATTCACTCGATTATTAATCACATTTAACTCTTGAATGGAAAGTACAGTTGTGTCTGTCATTGATTTGCATATTCTGGGTACTCGTCCAATCAGCAGTGTGCAGGGAATCCCATTTGCAATTCATTCGCATACGAATAGTGTGGTCTTTGACTGTTTTCACTGCACTTTTGTCAATCGATATGCAAATTGTGATTGTGCGGCTAACTAGAAAACTCTTTTGGCTTAAAGTACAAAGCCAACGGGAGTACGATTTCCTCTCCCATCACTCAACCTTCAAACAGAATCATTCCCATATCATATCCCGCTGATTCCTGTTTTTGAAGCACTGATTGGAAGAGAAGACCACATGCCGGGAGACCTTTTTGTCAGTGAGTGGGGAATGAATACTTGATGTTGGGACAACGGTGGGTCATAAATACCAACAGAGGAGACCGACCCCACCTTGAGGCTGTCTCCTCTCGTTTTTTTTATAGCTTCATGGTAATTTAAACACTTCCGGACTGCTTGTTGTGTGTTTTTTTCTCGTTTGCCCGTCGGATCCCGGGGATCGTCCACCAGGGCCGCATTAATTTCACACTTTCGCAATTGGCATATAAATTCGGAAAGGCTGCCATTCCGGAGCCCCAATTTGCATATGAAATGTGTCTAAATATGTAGATTTTTTGTTACCAGAGCCACTTGAGCGCGAGATACGAGCATACGAGCCACTTACCACGAATTTTAAATGGAGAGAAAAGACAGAGAAAAGCAGTTTCCTGAAAAGCAATATATGAACTTCCCCCTCTTGAAATAAAATACACAAAAACAGCTCTGTGATTCATTGAAAATCTTTATTTATTCCACAAACATCTATGATTCAAGGCAATTAAAAGAGTTTCTCTCAAATGATTCATTGTTCTGTCGAGACAAAAGGCGGACAGCAATTTCCAAACCATTTTCTAATCGAATCCAAGCGAGTGCCAGTCATTGGCACAGTTCACCGACTGCCAATTGATTTGTTAAGCTCGAATTGTATTCAAACGAGAACTGTTTCTATTCCGCACCATACACCCACCCACCCATCTGCATATAATATACGGGTGACACTGTGAGTGTACGAGTGTATTTGCAATATTTAAACATCATTGCATTTCAATTGCCATGCAAACGAGAAGAGGAGTCCAAGTCCTAGTCATAGTCTGGTATTTAATTGAATTGCCGCTGGACAAAGGAAGAGACAGAAAGAGATACGTACTCTCTCTCGTTCTCTCTCTCTTTGACTGTCGTTTGCTCTTGCAATTGTTGGAAAACCGTTTTTGCTGTTAGTGGCATAATGCACTTACTTGAAGCGTAATGTCATTACGCATACGCACCGTTTGCTAATTATACGAAACATGTTCCACTCCGGAGGCGAAACTTATCCGACAACTTGCTGAAAATTCTAAAGGAAAACTTGCCATGCAAAAAAAGTTTCCTTATCGCCTGCCAAGAAAAGATAAAAGTTGCCTGCGAACAGCAGATGCCAGACCCTAACTTTAACTCTGAGGAGCTGTCACAGTTCTCAGCCCTTTGTTCTCAGACTTTTTTTTTCCATATATACTTACGTCGATCCCAGAGCTGAATGCTGAAAGAAGCACACACCTTAGACTCAGAAGTCAGGGGCTACCGAAGATACTAAGAGGGTCGGGGTCACCAAAGTGTGCAAATCGTTGTAATGTGGAGAAAGACATTTAGATTTTGCTCAAAAACGAAGCTCAAGCGCAGGCACAGGAACAGGCACAATTAATTATATGTACAGCCCAAAGCAAAGCAAATATACCGCAAACATATCAAAATAATACCAAATAAATACTAAATAAATACCAATAACTCAAGCAAAAGCAAAGCAAAGGAAAAGGCAAAGGCGGGTTTGGGGGGAAAGCACACAAGGCAAGGCATCATCATCAACATCGATATTTCTCGGGGGGGATTTTCTGGTGGGGAAAAGCTTTCTTTCGGTCGTCGAAGGTCTTTTTGGGGGGAGAGGGGGAAATAAAACACAATCGACAGTATTTTTGTTGGTTTTTCGTTTTTTGTTTTTTTTTTTTTATAGAGAGAGGGTAGTTTTTCTCCGCTAAGGATTTTCAAAGTTTACTTTTTATTTAGAGAAGTTCCTTTAATGATAATCATACTTATGCTTTGGTTTTTCTTTTGTTTTCGGTTTTCTGTTTTCGGTATTTGGTTTTCCATTTGTTTAGTAGTTTTTGTTTTTGTTTTAACAGCTAAATACATGTTCGTTTATATCATACTATTTTGAGTTTTCGTGTTTTTTTTTCTGCTTTCATTCTGGTGAATTCTTCTACTTTTCCTTTCCTTCCTCCTATGACTTTCCATCTTTTTTTTCGTGTAGTTTTGTCTTTTGTTTCTTGTTGTTGTGTTGTTTTTGTTGTTGTTGTTTGCTTTGCTGCGTTAAAATTCACTTACTAGCTAGATTTTCTTTAGATTTTCATTTGACTAAATTATAATTGTTTTGTTGGGTTGTTTTTTGGTTTCTTTGGTTTCTGGTTTAGCCTGTGGATGTTGTGCGGCACCGTGCTTGTTGTTGTTGTTTGTCTGAGTTCGCAATTCGACAAGTTTAAGAATCAATCATTTTATCGTTTATATATCGTAAGAATCGTAACCTATATGTCCAAATATCTTATCTGTTACATGACTTACACCTAAAATTGTAACAATAAAAGTTTCTTTTATGTTTTTCCAATGAATATTTGAATATTTGCAATATATTGTTATCATATCGATATCATATCATATATTTGTATATATATGTATATATTTATATATAGTTAATGCTGGTTTAATCCATAATATTCTGGTATGCCATATAATATTTAAACGCTTTTCAATGAACTGTAACATCAACTTACGGCCTAGAGAATCGTGTGTTCTTCTTTATATTTAATTAGTTTTTTTTTTGTATAATTTTTTCCCGGCATTCGCCCCTAAGGTCTGCTCGTGGCAGGACCTTCTGTCCATCGAACCGTTTGGCACCTGTTTGCGCGTCTCACCCATCGACCTATCGAGATTTTAATTGAATTCTCGGGTCGACAAGTGATCTATCGATCAATTACGAATTGTCTTTCTGATTATTTACTTTAACATTTATATATATAGTTTATAATTTTCTGGAAAAATGACTAAAATGTACCATTTCTCTTTCCTTTCACTTCACTTCGTTTCACTTCACTTTGCTCCTCAAATGACTTTCCCATATTTAATTGTATTTATTTGGAATGTTAATTAACGATTTGTTCGATTAAATACTGACGAAAGTGCGAGTACATTTAAGCGAGTGACTACTGTTCGAGCGGTGTTCGTGGCACAGACTCAGTCCAGGCCTCGGGGAAATCGTATGACATGGACATCATCGAAGGAGACTTCTCTTCTCAAAAAAGATCAATCCTTTGGCCGCGACTGTTGCATCGTTCAATTTTGGTGGCACCCTCACACCCGTTTCCCCGGGACTCCGTGCCCGGGTACTCGGCGTGCTTAGTGCTCTCTTGAGCGCGGCGTGTACAGTCGGACCCCGGAAAACTACTATCTGGAACTCTTTGAAAACGCTTCTCAGCCTTCGGCCCTGAGCCTGTGGCACGACACTCGATGGCACTCTTGATTACAACACTATACACACATTTATATATATTTTCGTATATTCATATAATTTGATTTGATTTCAACTTCCAATAAACAGACGTAAACCCGTCTGGATAGATACGGAACATGTAGCACTGATGCCAGACATGTTCCCTATGCCACAACGGTCTCCTGTCTCCTGTCTGTGAGGTCTGGCAATGCCGCTGGATTGCAGCATGTCATTGCCAGCCCTCGGGCCTTTTTTGATTATATCGTTATTTGATAGTCGTCTTGTCCCAATATCAATTAGTTATACATATATAATATTTTTGTAACCACCAATACCTTAATTTAGTTTTTGTGTGTCTGTTTGTTGTTTTTGCTTCTGCTTCGTAATGGAAACACTTTTGTTGGGTTGTTGCATCGTTCTTCCTGGTAGCAGGATGCTACTTTGTGCTTCCACCAAAGGTGTGTGTTTCGATGTAGCGTCGCTTCGCCTTGCTTCGGTTTCCCTAGAGCTCTCTCTCGTATGATTGCAGAGTGTTTTCCTTCTTAAAATTTACCACTAAATATGTGTGTGTTTCTATTGTGTGTGTTGTTATTTCTGTAACTCCGCTCCACTCGTTAGGAGCACTCGCTAGGAGCACTCGCTCCAATCCATCCTCGTCATCGTTCATCTGCTTCTCGCTTCTCGGTGAAGTGTTTCCTTAATTATTTGGTGATTCTGCTTCCCTTCTGCATTGCATCTTCGTTTCGTTTGCTGCTTATTTTGTAGGTTGTTTACCTTTCGGTTTCTCTGTTTTCTGGTGTCTTTTTTGGGGTCTTTTGCGCGACTTACTTACTCGTATAATTAATTTAACCTCTCTGCTGAATTTTCGCTACTTTGGTTTGTTCCTCAACTTAAGATTAACATTAAGTGTGCTATATATTTTGGATTATTTCATAGGTTTTTCTCTCTCCGGGGGTGGTTGTGCCCCCGTCGAATGTTTCCTTAACTATATTTCACTTTGCAGTATATTCATCATGGGGCAACCTCAGTGGTAGCCTCGTAATGTGGGAATGTGTGTGTGTTTATGTGTGTGTTTATGTGTGTGTTTGTGGAATGTCTGTGTTTTCTGGTGTGTTCTGATTGTTGTCTTTTCTAATGCTCAAATCATAGTATATCATCCCTAAGACGTAAATGGAAATCATATTCGCGTAGCGATAAGCAGAACTTAGTATTTTATTAAACGTAAACGATTTTCACTATATATTTTCTCGATTAGCTGAACAGCGCCTTATTTTGTTTCTTGTTTGTCGGTCGGCCCCTGGGGCACGCCCTCTCAATATCGTATATACTCGTAATAATAGTTAATAATATAATATAATATAGTTGTTTTTTTCCTCTGGTTTGCTCTTTCTTCAAGTCCATTTTGCAGTTTCGCATTTAAACATATAAAGTTTCAGCTGACTTTTTGGAAATTTCACTAAAATATTTCTTGCTAATTGTTTTTAGTTTTTCTTCATTTTTCAACTATGATCCATATACTCGTATAAATATCATGGGTTCTTCTACTACGTCGATTAGTTTTTTTAGTTGTTCTTTGTATCTTTCGTGTGTAATTGTTGTTGTGTGTTGTTTGTTTGTTTGTTGTCTGTTGCGTATATAATAATTGTCGCTAGGTAATCATAAGTAACATATCTGTTAGAACTAAAGCTTAATCGTCGATCGAGTAATCATCTACAGCGTCTGCCTTTAAATTTATAACTCTATAGTATGTATGTTGTATATAAAATTATATTATCCATAGTTTATATTTTATACTTTATGTTTTATGTTGAAAAACACAATTGAAATTGCCGTTTCGTTAGCGTTTCGGTTAGCGTTTGCCTGGCTACCAAATAAATCAAAAAGCGCTACTCAAAATACGATTCTACTTCTCTTCTTTTTCGGTTTTCTTACTTTTCATTTTCGTTTCTTTCGCTTCTGCTTTTGCTTTTGCTGTTGGGATAGTTTTGCTTTTGCTTTTTCTTTTTAGTTTAGTTTCAGTTTGGTTCTTAGGCAAGCTTAGGGCGGGGAAACCTTTGGATTAAAGTTCATAGTAGATCTTCTTTTTCGGTTATTCGGTTTCGCTGGTTAACATAAAATGGGATTACTTTTTGGAGGCGGGCGGGGGGTGAGGCGCTTCTAAGGCTTCTCTTCTACAGAATGATGTGGGTGGGTTACATTTATCGAGGCTTTGACATCATTAACTTTTTTTTTGTTGTCTCATGATTGATATGATTGAGTTAGCGTTTGTTGTCGACTAGTGTGTGGATTATTTTTGGTTTTTGGTTTTTGGGTGGGTTGGAGGGATGATGATTGATGTGACGATTGATGATGTGGTTTGCATTGGTGAGGAGAAGGTGTGGAAGAACAGAGGAAAATATATAGCGATATCAAAGGAAACTTCTAAGAATGTATATGGCATGCATTTGGAACTGAAATAGCAATAACGGTAGTACTAGGGAACGATAGCTAGAAAAATAGATGAACGATTGAGAGCGAGCGAGAGAGAGAGAGAGAGGAAAAAAGAGAAAAGACGAGCATAAGACGACGAGAGACAGAAACGAGTCGAGACGACAGAGCGATCACAATGTGACGAGAGCGATCACGATACGATGATGAAACGAGTAGTGCGTGAGCAAAATGTAACGAGCAGCGAGAGCTCTCGCTATCATTCTGTTATTGTTGTTGTTGTAGTTGTTGTAGGTTGTTGTTGGTTGTTGTTCTTAGAGTTTCTGCTCTCTCGTGATGGGGTGTTCTCTGTGTTACATTTTGTAGATGATGTTTGTTTTTTTTTGCTTTGACTATATTTTGCAGCCTAAGTTTTGATTAATTTTATTGAGATGAGATTTGAAAGAGAGTTTGGGCATAATTTTTGATTCAACTTAAGCTTAGATCGATCTCATACCAAGCAACACCATTATCAGCACCCTTTTGCATGGCATCCTGCGTCTCCTCCTCCTGTTCTGTTCTGTTCTGCTCCTTCGATCTCTCTCTGCCACCCGAAACTAATGCCATCGTCGCCTCCGGTACGTCACCTGCTCGTCGACGATCCGCCAGAAGCGGGCGTTCAGCCAGAGGACCAGCAGCAGCAGCTGCATGAGCATCGGCCACTGCTGCAGCTCGTACTGCGTGCGACGCTTCAGCTGTTGGAGGCGACTCGGGCGCCGGCTGCCCCCTGGGGCACAGTCCTCGGGGACATAGCTCAGATTGTAGTTGTAGTAGTAGTAATAGTTGTTGTTGTAATGCTGCTGCTGCTGCAGCTCTACGGGGATTAGATCTACTGAATCATCATCATGACGGAGCGGGGAATCGTCTCTAAGGCTGCTACATCGATTGCTCTCTATGGTAGGGTTTAAATATTGATATTGTTGATCTGCTGTTGCAGTTGCAGTTGCATTTGCAGTTGTTGCTCTTGAATGGGCTGTAGTTGTGGTTGTTGTTGTTGCATTATTATTATTACTGATGTTATTTGGCTGATTATCATAGGTATTACGGTATTTCTGTGGTTTACGATAATATTACATGATAACGCATTTGCCTTTTTCAGCCCACGGATTGTTCTTCTTATCCGGAGCATTGATCAACGGATCGTTCTTCTCATTCTCCTCGATGAACGATCGCATTCTGTTTTAAAGAGAGAGAAGGTAAGTTGAAGATTATATATTAGTTTAAGGTATTATAGGGATGGTTAAAATTAGTAATATATATGGGGAAGAGTTGTTAAAGTGCCCGAAATCGATATGTTAATCAAAGAAATAGACTTCAAAGACTATAATTCAAAAGGGTCTCTGATTTCCCAAGCATTTCTCTGCTTCCCCTACTGTAGGCTTATAAATTTTATCGCTTTCCCTTCAACTTATCCCATTTGAATGCCTGGACATTTTCATTTGGTAATCTCATACTTTAAAGCCCATAAAATGTGTAAGCTTTGCAGAGAAATCAAGACATTCGAAAGGTACTATAAATATACAGAAGGGTATCCCAACCATCCATCCAGCCCGACCCGCACTTAAAGCTAAGCGGACATAAAGTTATACCTCACGTCTCTGCAGAGCGGGGGAGGGAGAGGTTTCGAGGGGGTCAGGGTCGGGCTAAGGACAGCGGATTTCATGCTAATCCTCACGCAGATGGACATTAAAAATGTTTGAACGCTTTACACGCGCCACGAGCCAAAAAAAAAAAAAAAAAACTAACGTTCTGGCCAGGGTCAGGCCCCACCCCTCCGCTCGGATAACCCCAATCTGGACGCCACGCCCTGTTCTTTCGTTTGCATATACATTTTCCCAGCAAAGCTGTTGTTGTTGGTGTTTTTGTTGGTGTTGTTGTTGTAATACACTTATCCTTTGGGGCCATAAAAATGGTTGTCCTGTCGTTTGCATTTGTCTTTCGCTTTATTCCTTGCCCTCCTCCGACTGTCTGTCTGTCTGTCTGTCGTTCTGTATCTTTTCTACGAGTATCTCTCTGGTTCCCTTCCGCTTTTCGTTACTTTTCCTCAAGACAAAACATTCTGTACTTTTCCTCTTTCATTTTTTATTTTTGTGCAAATTTTGCAAGAATTTATTTATTTATTTTGAGGGGAGTTTCGGGTGGGGGAAGGACTGGGACTGGGTCTGCGATAGACAGACGAAAGGACAGTCAGACAGTCGGTGCACGAGTTTTGCATTTCAATTTCCTCGTTGGAGATTACTTTTTTTTTGGGGAAGTTCTTCTTTGCAGAGTCTTTCCTTTCTCTCACTTTATCGTTAATATAAATCCTGGCAAGTTGCTAAATGAAAAGCGAACAAATTATATGAACTACTCTTTAGGGGGTGTGGGGATGGGGGGGTAAAAACTTTTGAAGTAAACAGATGTCTGGGAAATGAATCAAAGCCGAAACTGGAACTGAAATCGTGATCAATCTTTTATTTATCTATGGATTCAATAAGCGAACAAGTTGCCCCATTCCATGGCATTGCTTGTGGCAATTGAGCCAACAATTTCCATAACGATTGAGAATGTTAAGTGCAGCAAGGGAAACCCCTACCCTTCCCTTCCTGCTTTTCATGCGAGCATTTCCCTCCTGTCCTGTCCTGTAAATACTTTCATGCTTCATTTTGCTCGATTTGTGCACTTTCGATATTCTTCCAGCTGAGGCCACATTCTGTGGCTTTGCTTATTATTTATTGGCCAAATATTGGCTCTCTCTCGTTGGCCAAATGTTGCAGCCCCCTCTGAAAGCTTTTCTTGGCTGAAATATTATTTTATTTGGGCCATTCTGTGGGGGCTTTTATTTGACCGCAACAATTGCTAAACAAATTTGTGTTGTGCGGTGTCTTTGATGTTAGCCAAGAGTGTGTGGTGTTTAAGCATTCAAATGATGGCAGAAGGGAGTCCTTAGAGTCCTCCAACCTCCCTTATGCGGGGTATCTTCTAGTCGAAACATCCCCACTATGTACGAGTATATCCTTCCTGTTTGTTTTGAATTACTGTAGGCACAGCCCTTGTCTTTGGGGGCGGGATGATTGTTGCTGCCTGATTCTGATTCTAGTTTCTGGTCTGCTGTTCCCCCCCCCTGCTGTCTCTCAATTATCAAATGCCAAGGTGTATGCACATGTCTGTAATGGGGGGGAGGTGGGCGTGGCATCTATGCATAATTTAACCTAACAAGACCTTGTCGTCGTCTCCTGCGCCGACGTCCTTGTGGTTTCGGTGTCGTTATCCCCCGTCCTCCCTGTCTCTCTGTCTCTACCGCTCTCTGTGTGTGTGTGTGTGTGTGGTGGATTTTCTCTATTTCCTTGCTCATTTTCCGCATCAACAGAGCAAGAGGCAATGGAGAACCATAGACAGGGACAAGGACTGCCTAAAACAATGCCTCAGCCGGGGGGCCATCCGCCATCCGCCTATGGGCCTATCCCTTCCCATGGGCTAATGGGCTTATGACTTTGCGGTTTCTGTGCCACACACACACACAGACATAAAAATGAAAATCCACAAAGCCTAGGAACACTCGTAGTCTCTCTGCCTTTTCCTTCTCTATTTTTTGCGGGGGGCAAACAAAAGGCCAAGGGTTTCCTTTTGCGAGGGTTCGAGAGTTCGCCGTTCGGTGTTCGGTTTTCGGTTCGGCAGTCAAGGCCAAGTCGAGGCGTCGTAAACAAAGTTGTTATGATGACGTTGGATCTTTGGCAACCCTAAAGTATATTTAGCCAGAGTTTCCCCGCCCCACCCCCTCTCCATCTTTGACCCTCTAAGGTGAGCAAGCGTCCAGCTCCTCCTAACCCTCTGGGAAAGCGTTGCTTCACATGTATTTTTAATGAGAGCATTAGACGAAAGTTTATCCAAAAATAGATAGAGAAAGAACAAAAGTGCATGACCCAAAGAGTATTAAATATCGAAAAGAGAAGGGGATGATGAGAGGGGGGACCAAGAAGAGACTAAGAGGATTTCAATTTATATACTTGTAAGATAAAATATAAAGTGGATAATGAAAGTTCTTTAAAATTCGATACCACAATCCTACCATCCATAAACTGTATCTGTGGTAGACCTTAACCTAGAGATAACTTCAAAGTAGTGCTCTCAGTTCTGGTCCACTAAATTCTGCATCACAGATGTCGACTCCTCCTCCACAGTCGACTCTCATACATCTCTCATTCTTCGTATGATATCATTAGCATCTGTGGAAGAGTTTTCCTCATTTTCTACAACTTTTCTCATAACTGAAGTGGGTAAAGTGGGTAATGGCAATGGATAAAGGAGAATATAAGTATGTAGAATGCCAGTGGGACATGGGAAAACTTTTATTCGACATCTGCATTTAATTTGAGCACTCAAATCCGACATCAAGGCAAAACGTGAGACCCTGAAAGTCAAAGAGTAAAGGTAAGAGTGCACTCCAACTGCCATTCAGCGGCGAACACATTGAAAACTAATTCAGAAATCGTTAATTTCATATGTGTAGAGAGAGACAGCAAAAGAGCGAGAGAGAGGGAGAGCGAGACGAGCCAGAGACTGACTTCCGTTCCAACCGCAGTGCCGCATGGCCATGTGGCCACCGCTGTGCTTTTATGGGCTAATTGAATAGGTTTCCTCCAGTCAGAGGCAGAGCCAGAAGTTTGAGGCAGTGCCAGAGACAGAGCTAGGAGTCTGAGGCAGAGCCAGGAGTCAGAGTCAGGGCCAGATGTCAGGGGCGTAGACAAGACCCCCAGGGGGTGGCTCCTAAACAGGGTTCACATTCCCATTAACTCCGCCTCTGCACTCCATAATTGTTGAAGCTTGCCTCAGATGAAATGAAAAGTCATTTGAAAGCATTTCCTTAGAACAGAACAACATCATCATCAAATCTGACAACGTTTTGCTTTTAGGTTTAGCTGAATTAATGTTTTGTGGGATGTTTCAGGGTTGGAACAGGATGATAAATACGTACGTATGTTTATGTGGTATATTAAAGCAAAGCATGAGCTATAGCTATCGTTTTTGTTGTGTCTTTCATTATTGTTAATCAAATCCCCATTCGATTCACGCAAATTTCCCATCGTTTCCTTTAATGAAGTAATTTTTTTCTGTTTGTATCTACGGGAATATTTATTTCTATTTCTATTCAAAGGTTTGCCATCAATCAAGGGGCAAACGAATGGAGGGAGGGGGTGACGCACGCACGCAATCTATAATTAAATGCCAAACCAACATTTTCCCCCTGCCCCTGCAAAACTCTAAGCAATCATTCCACCTTTCGAAGTCTGTTACCTTTTCCGGTCTGTCGGGCATACATAAACATAAACACGATGTAAATGTTGATTTATGACAAGCACACACACACACACATATGTACCTATGTATGCGCTCTGCTACTGCTACAATCACACGCACTCTTAAGCGCCTGAAAGTATGCCATACACACACACACATTATTTATCGATAGCTGTCAGAGCAGCACCAAGCCCAAGCGGGACGGGAATTTTAAAGTCTGCTTATAGATGGGAGAGCGAGCAGATCCTGGGAGCTGCTGCAAAATTAGAATTCTCTCTGCTCTGCCAAAAGCCGAGAGCTTAACAGAAACACTCCAACAAACCGCCCGCCTCCCAGCCACCCCACACCCATTTCATATTCAGCTTGGGTAAACAAAATGCCTCAGCCACATGTCAGGGTTTTCTTTTTGTCTGTGTGTTGTGTGTGTTTGTGGTGGTACCCTTGGGAGCGGGGGTATTACGATTTTGAGCAGATGCAATGGCTTAGCTACCCCAAATACTATTCATAACTCCTCTAAAGTGTATAGAAATCGAATGATTATAACTCATAACAATGATTCTTTAAGGGTATCCCAAGCCTCGACTTTCTACCTAACATTTTCCCCCAACAACACCGAACTGTGTTGTTTATCTTTGTCGCGCATGTGACAGAAATGAAGAGCTTAAAATTTCATTTCAAGCCTATTAGAATTGTTTGCATATACAACCTCCGACAGCTCCCCAAGCCCCGAAAAACTGTTTGTTATCTGCTCTGTTTCGGCCTACTTTTGTGCAGAATGGAGAACACACTGGTCTTCTGTGGACCGACCGACCTTCGTCATAAACTAATTTCTAGCTCATTACACAGCTCGCTCGCTGTCTCTCTCCCACTCTCTAGCATCGCCGAAGGTAGGTAGGTGCATGTGAGTGTTGGTGTGGGGCGCGGCCTTCTGCTAAATTTAGCACACACTTTTAAGCGCCACACAGAACCCAAGCAGAAGCAGAAACAGAACAAAACCCCAAATGGCACTTGAAGCACTGCTGAAGCCACCAGCAGACAGGGACACAGACACGCACAGAGAACATTGAGGGTCTTCCTACTCAGCCTCAGCTTCAGCCATTTGCATATGTGTTTCGTTGTTGCGTTGTTGAATGAAGCTGTTGGTGTAGTTTTGTTGGTGTGCTGTGCCTGAAAGTATGCAATTTTGTGTTGCTGTGCGCTCTCTTCCAGCTAATTGCATTTTAATGCGCATTATTTAGCCGTCCATTGCATACTTTCAGGTGCTTGCTGGCAAAAATATGCATAAAATTCCTTTGTCCGTTGCTTGTTTTTCTATTTAGCATAAATAAATTGCATGTGGGATATGCAAATGTCCCCTATTTGTCCTGCCCCTCTCTGTGTTCTGTTGTGTTCTGTGGTGCTACATTAAATATGTGGATGCATTTCATTAGGTTAAGCGGAGAGAGAGTGAGAGCGAGAGAGATTTGCATACTAATGGATGCGGAAACACCGCAATCCACAATCCACAATCCCTAAAACGGTACTCCACCACTGGGGAAATCTGTGCTCAACTATCAGGAGAAACCTCTATAAATATTTGCAACTATTTAACTTTCACTCGAATCCAATTCAATCTGCCAAACGAGAGCTCACGTTGGGATGGCTTGGGACGCAGATTGCAGCTGAAATCAGAGAATACCCGAATCACCGAACATCGAACACCGAGAATTGTGCATTGAATCGCTAAAAGCCAAGTCAAGAGAGGGACAGAGAGGGAGATAGCTGCAGTGTTTGCAGATGTCTGATGCCTCCGCACACTGAACAATTGTTGAGTGGCATAGAAAACAGTATTGTGTGGAAAGTCTTTCACTGCCACAGCCACTATCTAAATCGAGTGATTCATTCGCTCCCAATGACCCCAAAAATGCAGAAGACGCTAATCGTTGCTACAGAAATGGCCCAAAAGAATGGCCTCCCAACCTGTTCGCCCCACTCTTGCTATGCAAAAGTTTCTCTCGCTCTCCAACCAAACATCTTTATTATGCACTATCCTTAACCCTCTTTCTCTCACCGCAGAAGTGCGCTCGGCATTTTCTTAACCATTTCCTTGGCTCCATTCGCATTCTTTTGGGCCCCAACAACCGACACCCTCCCTACTGCCTGCCTGCCAGCCTGCCTTTCCTCTCCCACTCTTCTCCTTCAGCCTTTTCATGAATAACAAATCAGGCTAAAAGACAAAATCTTTGCCACACCCCAGACCCCATCCCCCACCCATGCCCCCGCACAACCCACTCATTCTGTAGGAATGATTCTCTAGGATTCTAGGAGGTCGACGGGGGTCTATGGACGGCCAAAAGCCGCAAGTTCTATGCATACAAAACTACATGGAACCCCTTTGCAGCCTCAGGACGACGAGGATGACGAGGATGGAACGATGGAGAACCTTAAAAACAAAAAAGCAACTCAAAAACGAGAGGGAACGTTGTGAGCCGCGGCGATGGCCGCGGCTCTACTTTATACCCGGTACTCAGTCAGTATATACGTATTTATGTATACATATGAGCTTACGATTTATTTAATTAATTATATGTTTACAAAAGAGACGAATTAAATTTTGGCCAAAATGGAAAATTTCAAAAAATTAAGTCGAACCGTATGCTGTATTTTTATATTTTAGAAGTTATTAGTTTTCATTTTTATTTACATATGATTTTTACGTCGTCTGCTACATTTTTACATACACGTGTAAAACTACATACAAGAGACATGGAAGTGTGTGCGAGAGAGAGAGGGAATTGCTTGGCTGCCGTTTGGTAGCCACTGAAATTTAATTTGTTCCTTCTGGCTATAATAATGATCCGACATGATCCAGATTCGGCAATCTGATAGATACGGATATTTTCCATAATTTTGCGTTTTTTGTTTTCTCTTATCTTAAAAATTATGGATTCCACAGATTTTCGTCCTTTGTGGGGGCGGAAGGGGGCGTGTCAAAATTTTGAAACAAACTCGTGCTGGTTCGATATCACAGGAACTTGGATAGAAAGTTTGGTTGCTCTAGCTCTTATAGTCTCTGAGAACTAGGCGTCAAAAAATACGAATGGGCAAAGCAGATAGGGTCGCGTGTGAGAGAGAGCGAGAGGGAACGATAAATTTCGAAATGGTTTTCTTTATAGTGGCTATATTAATAATCCGATCTAATCCAGATTCAACACTCTGATAGATATGATCATTCTCTATGATTCTGCGTTTTTAGTTTTCTCGTATCTTTAAAATTGTGCATGCCACAGATTTTCGTCCTTTGTGTGGGCGGAAGTGGGCGGGGCGAAATTTTGAAATACATCCGGAGTAGTGTGATAACACAGGAGACTGGATACAAAATTTGGTTGCTCTAGCTTTTATAGTCTCTGAGATATAGGCACAAATGAAGACGGACAGACGGACAGACGGACGGACAGACAGACATGGCTAGATCGACTCGGCTATTGATGCTGATCAAGAATATATATACTTTATGGGGTCGGAAACGCTTCCTTCTGTGCGTTACACACAACCGTTATCCGCACAAATCTAATATACCCCTATACTCTTCGAGTACCGGGTATAAAAAGAACTGTTTAGCATGGCAAAGAGAGGGTTGGGTTGGGTTGGGTTGGGTTGGGGGATAGGGAAAGGGAAGGAAAGGCCTCCTCTCTGGTCGTCGGTCCACTTTTGTTGAATTGAAAAGAAATTGTGCAAAAAACACTTGAGCCGAGCCTGAGACTGAGCCTGAGAACCGACAACCGAGAACCGAGCTCTTCTCAGTAGTTCCTCTCGATTCAGAGTTCTCGACGTCGTCGTCGGCGTTGGCGTCGTCAAGTGTTTGTCAAAGTTTTGCCTCAGGTTTGCTGGGACTACTGGGGGTGGGGTGGATGGGGTTGGGTGGCTGTTGCTGTTTTGTTCATTTGAAAAAGTAGCAAATCAAATGACGTGTGACAAGTGCGGTCTGGTCTGCTCTCCTCATGGTCTGCAAGGATATTTATGCAAAAAAAAGGCAGCTCTGAAAACTAGAAACTCAAAAGAAAAACCTGACATATAGCAAGAACTGTGGGGGACTAGGGGAACTGTGGGGGCTGTGGGAACTCTGGGGGCTTGTGGTGGGGACTGGGCGCAAGGCCAGCGTACATATATATAAATAAAACGATAATAAGTCAACAGCAGCAACAGAAAGAGCAAAAGTTGAAGACTCTTTTTACCTTTTTGCATTTTCCTTTCTCTTTTTGTTGAGGTGAGACATGGAAATTCATGTGAAGGAGGTCAGCCAATGGGGTTTTCAAGAGAAAGAGTTTTCAAGGCTGACGAGGACGACTGCCCCCGGGGGGCAACCAGGGGAGAATATATAGCAGTGCTAGATGATGATAGAGTCAGTATTTTAATGGCAGAAATAACCATATCCAATTTCTAAAGACCTCGCATCTAATATTTATCTATTATATTTTCCCCTTTTGAGAATGATATCCTTTAAGCACATCGTCAGGTGAAATTCAATTCCAAATCAAAATCAAAATCCAACAAAATTGTTATTAGAAAATCAATGTTTGCAGAAGAGGAGGCATCCTGCCGCCTACTGCCTGCCGCCTGCCACACGTGTGGCAGATAGAATGAAAATGCCAATGCCTCACGCACCATAATCGAACTGAAGGCGAAATGCCAAAGTTCTCATAGGCAGGGGGGGTGGGAGATGGGGGGAAAAAGTAATATTTTCGCTTAAGTCATTTGAGCTAGGAAAACCCCCTTAAAGTCAGCCTCCAGCCCCAGCTTTCACCTTTCTTCTGCCTCATTTAAATGTTGCCTCTCTGGCAGGGAAAAATAAAATACATAAACAGAAAGCTTAGCAGACATTTGAGAGCAGTTTTCCGATTTCCAATTCCTTGTGCATGCGAGGCACGCACGACGCCACCGACCACGCCCCTTGAAGGAGGCGGAAAAAGGTGAGGAAAGCAATGGCGCTGGGTCCTTCGACTTTGAGAACTTAATACTCTGAAGCGCACTTCGATAATTACAGACACACGTATGCTGGCTGGCTGCCTGCCCGACTATGGGAAACAGGATAATGCAAATGCATAATGCCTACAGTCCTTAGAGTCCTTCTGCCCCCCTCCTGTTGCTCCTGCTGCTGCTGCTTGCTGTTGCTGCTATTGGTGATGATGAAATGAATGTCGAGGCGGAAATTTAATGCCAGAAATTGCAAATTTCCTGCTATCAAAAACTTGTCGAGCTGTGGGTTGGTTGCATGCCACCACCACCTTCCACGTGCCCCGTGCACACGTTGTAAATGCCGCTCCCCGCCCGCATTTGCATATTTGATTCGCAGGATGGGCTGGAGTTATGCTGTTGCTACAGGATTGTCTCTCTCTCCCTCTGTCTGTCTCTCTGTCGTTGGATTGTCTGACTTTCTGGCTTGCCGCATGCACACGTGACTGTAACTGTAACTGTGACTGCACCCAAGTACAGTTGGGGCTTGTGCTCATTAAAGGACCTCAGCTTGCAATTGAAAATGGGAAAAGTAAGCGTGTAAGCATGTGGATCTGTGTGGAATGCATCTGCCACTGGAAATCGATACAGAAATGGTTGTTTTCCCTAATTGGATCTCAGATTCCAATGCATATTTAATGCTCATTATCGGCCATCGGAAGTTGCCTTAATTAACGAAACAGAAGGCACAGACGGAAGGGGTGGGGGTGCGGCTTTGCCTAAAATATGAAATGCCTGGGGGTACACACACCACACACGTGTGTGCTAGTATGTGCTTAAAGTAGATTAAGGTTTAATTAGTGCATGGGAAAACAGTTAGCCAAGGATTGACTAAGATTAAGGGCAGAGACTGTACTTTGGCGGCCATCTTCTGGCTTCTTCCTGCTGGTACAGCCTGTCGCTGACTGATTAATTGAGGCGGAAAAGAAATATGTCAAACGTTGGCCAAACAGCCCGATGATTGATAGTTTAAGTTGTGCTTAATGAGCTCTGAACAGAGCAGCAGAGACCAGAGAGCAGACTGTTCTTCTCGTGAGTCACGCTCTCGCACTATCCCTCTCTGTCTCTCTCTCTCTCTTTTTGGGTTATTAATATTTACATATTTAATCAGGCCACAAAACTTAATTAAACTTTTGCCACCAAAAAACATGCTCAATCAGTAGAAGGCGAGAGGAGAGGCGTAGACGGAGGCGGAGGCGTGTCGTTTGTTGCATGATTCCGCTGACAAATTGCCACGGCGTGTGGATGGAATGGCTTGGGTTTTTGGCTGGGAATTGCGTGGATTGTCCAGCCCCGAAAAAGCAATTTGCAAGCTAAATGATGGCTCTGGCTCTCGCTAGTGTATGCTCAACACTTTGTTATGCAATTTTTAGCAGCAAAGAGCGACTCACTCTCACTGGCTCTCCCTCTCCCTCTCTCTGTCTCTCTGATGGTTGTTTGCAATGCAAATTCACCCCAGCGACAATTAATTCTTTCTGTCTGTCTGAGGACGCGTGTGTGTGTGTTTGTGTGTGTGTGTGTGGTGTAGCAACCGCTATCCATCCAAAAGTAGGCTACAATTTGTTTGGCCAAAGCCGAAAGTTGTTACAATTTGATGGGACATCATCAATTAACTGCGTACACAACTGTACTTGAAGCACAAGGATGGACGTGAGAGTAACGGCTGCTAGAAAGGGGTCTGGATCTGGTTCTGGTTCTAGGTTCAGGAAGAACACTTCATCTCATTGTGGGTGGGGGGAGGCGGCATCCTGCGGTTTGCGTTGGCGGAAAGTAACGGCGGGGGGCGGGAGGCGGGACGAGAAAGTTGTTGCTTTTGCACGCTTGAAAAGTTTTGCGTATCCTTTTAGCGTTAACTGTACTTTTTTGTTAGTTAGTTGTCGCTGCTCTCAATGCTCTCCCTCTCTCTCTCCCTCTCTTTCAATTCTTTTCTTCTCTCTCTCACTCCTCTGTCCTCTGCAGTTGTTGTTACTGTTGTTGCGCTCTAATTCGCCGTTAAGTGGCTTTTGGACATTTGTTGCAAAAGTTTTTCCTACATTTTTCCCCTGCTTTTCCTCTGCCGCCACTATTTTCTATTGCTCCCTCTGTTGTATTGCTGTTGTCGATACTTTTTAGAGGGGGGAAAGACGAGGGAGGGACTTGCTTGTCGTCTCCTCTCTTTTCTGCGGTTGAGTGTTGGTAAATGCCGGGAATGTTGCGGTAAATTAATGAATGCCGGGGGCCAAAACTGTCGTCTGTCGTCGGAAGGGAAGGACCAAAGGAAGAGTTCAGCAACCGTAGGCCAGAGAAGAAGAAGGAAATGCAGAAGGAGAAGGAGAATGAGAGAATTCCTCCCCCAAATTGCTTTTTCAATTGTCAAAATGAACTTAAGAAAAGGGAATTACTCTTTTGGTTAGAAAATGGGTGGAAAATGCAAAAGGAAAGCTTAGTTTTGAGTGAAAAATGCAATGGAAACTCCCACCCTCAAGGAACAGCAAACTGCAGCGCTTTAAAGGGCAGGTTTTCCCGCTTTCCCGAACCGTTATTCGACCCAAAGCTGCCCTCATTTTGGGTCTGGGGGTCATACTCGTATCTCAGCAGTTTTATGCCTCCTGCCAATCGCTTTATAGCCATGGCCAGCATATCCTGTTTGGTCGTGGCACGTTATCTGCAATCACAATCTCAATTTGATGACCATTTCGTTTCATAAATAAACCAATAATTTAATTTTAAGCCCACGTAGTGGCGGCACCACCTGCGAGCGTTGCAAACAAAGCGATTCCACCCCCAACCATCCCTTAACCCCCAACCCATCCCATCTCATTCGTGGGGCTATGAATGGGAGAAATGGCAACATGGAGACCACAGACAGACACATGGGAGAGTATCTGTGAGTGTGTGTGTGTGTGTGGTTTTGGCCTGGTCGTAAAGCTTTATGAGCCAGCGTGTCGTCGACAGTGCCTCATTGTTATGGACAATGATGGAGGAAGACAGCCAGCCAGCCAGCAGCAGCAGCAGCCAGGGATTTTATGGCGAGCATTTTGATGAGCAAAAAGGAAGAGCAAGACGATGCCACAGACAGAGAGACAGAGACAGAGGCAGATACAGAGAAAAGTTGTTTTAATTACAGGCACATGCCACTCAGAAGAGCAGAACTCGGAGCGAAACAGGACGGACAGACGAGCGTCTTGCCATTTCAGCTCCTAATAACTGCCTGACTGACACTCACATATGCATGACGACGCCACCAGAATGCATGATGGCATGCTGGCATGATGGGGTACAGTTGCCGACAAAAGGCCTCGCCACGGCCGACGACCGTCGTCGACCATTACGTATGCAAAATTTAATTTCACAAATGAAAACGAAAAATGGGAGAAAACGGGCAACGGAAAGGCGCTGCCAAACGGCGGCGGAGGAGGCATGTGGAGGAGGAGGAGGCTGCATCGCATCGGACACAGTGACTGGCAAAAGTCATGGCACTTGCACTTAAAATTAAAATCACCCATTCGGCCCCACAGAGCTACAGTGCCACAGTGCCCCATCTCATCCCTTTCTGCACTCATGTGCCACTTTGTTGCCGCTGGCATTGTCTCTCTCTCTGGCTGCAACTTTGGTCCACTTTTCCTTCCTTTCGTTGCTTCCTCTTCTCCTTGTTTTTTTTCGTTTTGCCACCAGACACAATTTAACAAATTAAAAAACGAAAAACTGAAAAACCGAAAGGATTGAAGGCTTGAAAAAAGAGGAGGGCAGCCAGGCTGGCAGGAAGGAAGGGAAACTGCGAGCGAACCGGAAGGGACAAAGACCATGAGATCTGCCAGTCGAGGCGAGAAATATGCAAATGGTTTTAGGGAATATTCCTCCATGCAGCTATCAAAGGATAGGGAATGCCCCTCAATGGGATTAAACAGAATGAATTGTCAAAGCTGGGGAGGATTTGCCATCCTTTGCTTTAAAATTTGTCCTATATTTGAATAATCTGTCTATAACTTACTCAATAGTTAAGGAATGAAGTTCGATCTTTAGGGTAAACAAATACTCACCTGAAAGAGAAGAAAACATTCATTAGAATACTTGAATATATAAGAAAAACTAGCTAAAAGTGATAAGTGTTGGTAAAAGCACGTGTATACTATATGTTTGCTGTTCAACACTGAAAAACGCCTACACTACCCCTAGTGTATTCATCCATTAACTCCACCAACTGGACCCACCGACCGCTCATCATTTATTCGAACTTCCCGTCGGAAGCAACCCATAGATATTCCCTTGGTTATTCCAGCAAAGCAAAAAGGTTTTTCGACCTTTTCCGCCATAACCGTGTCCTACTGTATGTACATTCTAGAGTTGGGGGGCGCGCATAGATGCCAAGGGATTTGTGCATGATTCAGCCGATCGGGGACACGGCGCCTGATGCTTTAATACGGTATTAAGTCATTTCATTTATTATTTAAGCCACGAAATGTGTGGGCTGTCAAAAATGCAATCGTCGAGAGACGAAAGACGAGAGTCGAGAGTCGAGGGCAAAAAATGGGAGCGTTGCATGCAACGAAATTCAATTACGGCTCGACTGGCAGCAGCCCAGCACCCAGCAGCCAACATTCATTGGATGTGAGAGGGACAGGATGTGGGGGCACGGAAGGGGGGGCAACGTCAGTAGTCAGTAGAGTTCTGGGGGTAACGAGACGTAACGTAACCGTTGTTTGCCCATAAATTGTTTGTAGTTATGTCAATAATGTGTGTCCCAGCCGATGCTACTGCCACTCCTGTACCCCGTCCCGTTTCTGTTGCTGCCATTCCTCTTTATACCGATGCTGCCACTCCTGTCCCATCGAATGCGGCTCCCCACTTGCCACCGATGCTGCCTGCCACTGTTGGAACACACGGCAGTCAGGCAGCCGTCGACATTTTTCTCTCCTCGTGCCATGTGTCAGTGAGCACAAAAAATACGCGCAATGGAAAAAAAATCGAATACAGCATTGAAACGCCAAAGCATCGCAATTTTCCAGGGCAATTCATGTGCACCCCAACCCCAATCCCACCCCCTGCCCCGTTTCCCCTCTACATGTGTTCATAATTTCTGTTTTTATTAACAGAAAGGAAAGGTACGAGCAAGAGGAAAAGGTACCACTGACAGAAGAGCAAAGAGCAGCAGAAACAGGAGAATAAAACAGAGCGGAAGAGAAGGCAATAATAATGTACAAATAATGCCATAAATATTTGAAATATCGTCGATGCAGGATGTCGAAGTTCGTTCTTCTCGGAGAAATGTGTCCCTATAGACGCTCATAATCCCGGTAATCCCTGTCCCCACTCTCGCCTACTCTCAACTTTAACTACTTGGGGGGGACGGGGGTTATCCATTAACTAATTAACTGTCATTTTCACTGGACATTTGCTTTTAAGCACTCTTCAATTGCCCCGCTAATTGGATCATTATTTCCATTTTCATGTGGTTTTTTGCTGCCAAACATAAAGAGATTTAATTAGCCGAACGAGCATTATTATTTATGCAAAGTGGAGAGTGTAAATACGAGTGTAATAGCATAGTAATGCAGCGTTTTTTTCTCCAAGTTCTTGGCCATCATCATCATCGCTCGGCTTATTGCCATCTTGGCGTTTAACGTCATCCCTGGAGCCTCGAACCAATTGTTCAATCAACGGTGGGAATGGTGGCTAACGACAAGGCGTCTGGTAATTGCAGCTAGAGAGTTTGAGGGCGTGGCCAGGCATTTGGAGGGTTTTCTTCCTAATAGACAACTGCTTAATTGGGTTTCCATTGCCCACTGGCAAATGCGTCTGCGAATGCAGTCAGAGGGTGAGTCAGGGGGGTGGCAAGAACAAGTTGTAGCCATAGCTTTGGGGGCTAATTGAATGTTTCTGGCTGATCATTTTGTGTGGGTGGATTGTTGTAGGTTGGTTGCGGTTTTTGCTGGCTGTTGGCATTCGATTGGAAATTGGCTTTTTGTGGCATGGCATTCCATGTTGGCCACACAGCAAATGCCACTGCATTTGGCAGCCCAAAAGTATGCTAGGATTTCCAACACAACAAATATGAGTGTGAAGTTGATTTTTGGACAGGATTTTCCAACAAGAGAGAATGAATATAATATATATAAAATAATAGAGAGTGCCCTGTGTTGTAGTATGTTGTGTGTACATATGTCAGAGGCCTCTAATCATACATTTAGGCCCCCAATCATCATATTTCATGGGCAGCAGATTAATGTGTCTGTCCACTACACTCGTGGCACTCGTGGACGTACACTCGTATGTATATGCTTACATTTATGTTTCTTTTGTGAATGCCTCTCGTCTGCCACATTACAATTCATTTATATGTGGCATGCTTTATGGCACAGCCATTAATCAGCATTAAATGTGTCAACAGCCACAACAACAACAACACAACAAGGAGCCACGCAGGAAACTCCTTTGCTGTATGCAAAATAAAAAGCGTAAAGCTCTTATAAATGGCTGCCAAGACGCTGAATAGGAGAACGAGAGAGAGAAGAGAGAGGAGGGGCTGAAGGAAGGTCGACCGTTTGGGTTCCAGGGGAAGTACTGTAGTCATAAAGCAATCAGCAGGTGTTTGTCATATTCCACAACAGAGAGAAAGCCCTCAGAGGAGAACGGCAAGGAGGAGGAGCAGGAGGAACACGTAATTTATTTTCCATGCTAAGACTTTCCCCTCCTCCAGTTCCACGTGTCTGTTTAGGTTGTTGTGGGGTCTCCGAATGGAAAGGGGAATTGTTTTTCGGGCTGGGACTATGCCATGGGGAATACTTTGCCTTCAATTTATCAGAACTTTATGAAAATCAATCAAAGTTCGTCCCTACTATAAAGTCCCAAAGTTTTTTAAAGGCAGGACCTTCCCTTCCATCGCTGGCATCTCATTCATTCAAATTTATTCCATTTTTTTCCCTTCTTTCTTTTGGGTGAACCTCTTCCCCCTGCTGACCTCTGGGCTGTTGGTGGGGGGCTTTTGTTTCGAATGTTTTTTGCATTTAAATGAAATTGAATAAACCGCTAATCCACTTCTGTGTCGCGACGGGTGTCCTGTGTCCTGCTGCTTGCCAGCAGTCGGAGTCTGTGGCATGTCCTGGCAATTAATTTGCATGCGTAGTAATTTCACAATTTACACTGAACCAAAGCAGATTCCTGGACTCCCAGAAGGACCTTCGACCTACGAGAGTTTCGCGTGTGCGTGTGTGTTTAATGGGGCGCAACAACGACAGATGCCAGGCAGGATTTTCTGCTCTCTCTCCCGCTCTCTCTCTCTCTCTGTCGCTTTCGCTGGATTTCCGTTTCTGGTAAGTTAATCAAAGTTGCTGTTGTCGAGCACTTGGCACTTGAACTGCGTTCCCCTTCCTGTTCCCCTTCCTGTTGCCGGGCAACTGGCCAAAAAGCTGAAAAGCCAGAATGAAAACTGGAATAAAAGAGATCACTCTGGGGCTTCTGCTGCTCGTCCTTCTGCTGCTCCTTCTGCTTTTCGTCCAGCCAGTGACTTGGCAAACTTTTCGCCATTGAACTGCAGGAGAGCCAGGGAATGAGCCAGCTATATCCTGAATGGGGGGAACTTAAAGAGATGCTTTTCCAAGGCGAAACCATTCTTAAGCCATTGAAATGAGCAGCGGCAGACCATCATTTCTTATCGAGAGGAATATCAGAGAGAAATGTATGGCAGCCATAAAAAAAAGAGCAATCGAAAGAACAAAAGAGAGAAAAGGCGCTCTAAAAAGCGCAGGAATATTGTTGCAGTTGATTTATGTTCAATCCGAAAATTGATTGGCCATAGATACCGAATAACCGAATAAATATCGTATATGGCGATAAATCTGTTGATTTAATTGGGAATAAACCCAGCGAGTGGATGTTTGATCGATGTACCCCGAATAAATACGACCCTGAAACCCAAAACCAAATGCAACAAAGAGACGGAGGGAAAAAGCGAGAGAGAGTAACGTCCCGGGGATGCTGTTACCCTTTCCGCAGGATGCAGGGCATCATAAACCGCAGGCAGAGGCGCCTGAGAGAGTGAGGGAGGGGGAGTGAGGGAGGTAGAGGCAGTAAAATATGAAATGCCATAAAGAAAATACTATACGAAACAAGAATGGAGCCCCAGACCGCGCCGCAGCAGCAGCAGCCACAAAAGTAACATAATTTTCTGCTTGAAATGCCAAAGCGATTCCCATATTTCCCACACACACACACACACACACACACAAAGAGAGAGAGAGAGAGAGAGCCAGCTAAGAAATGGGCAACAAAATAAATTAAAAGGCAAGAGGTAGGGCGAGATTTATATGCAGCCGCCACAAAGTATGCAACGAAAGGAGTTTCGTCGAGTGGAGAGAAATTCATTCCGTACAACGAGGAGAAAAGTTTGCTGCACCTGAGGCTGAAGCGTGCCCGGAGTTGTATGGAAAGTTTTAAGCCCCTTGCCACAACATTAAGGTGAGATGTATGCTTCCCGAGGAGGCATGCAGCATTTTGTATACGACACCCCGATTGGCTAGCCAGGACGTGAACATGAACGTGGACGAAACAGAACGGAACGGAGACCAGACCAAACCAGACCGAAAGGGCGAGCTTGTCACGCACGACGGTTTCTGTGGTCTCCCACACACACACAGATAGGATACACACACCCACACACACAGGCAGAGTCGTGAAGGACATGGAAGGGACGTCAATCAATCATGGGGTTGGTGGAAGCGAGACAGGAAGAGGTTGAAGCGGTCGGTATCTTTGTGTTGGTTTTGGGCTCCATTTCGTCGTTACGTCGCCTGCAACAAATCGCCGTAATGTGCGGTGTTTGCTGCACTTAACGAGTACATTCTGCATTCCCCCTGTCCCTCTCCCTCTCTCTCTCTGTTCGTGTCCTTTGGGTCCGTTTTGGAGCCCCACTTTGCGGTCGGACGGGTGCAATTGGGGCCCATCAATCATGGATCGCTCTCCGATATGCCTCTCAAAATTTAATTGACTTTGATTTTTCGAAAGTTTCAACGAATGTCCAAGGCAGCCACAGCCAAGGCTGTCCACAGCTGGTTGGTTATCTATTTCTGAATCGCACTCTATCGTATGTCGTGTGTCCTTGATTGATTCCTGTCTAATTTGCCTCGTTTTGTGCCCTGATTAAGTGGCGACTGTTTGATGTTTCGTGAAATTGAGTGGATATCGCTCGGTGCCACAGACTAAAGCCCATGGCACACATGACACCAAAATTGGTTCAATTTAGCTTTCGGATTTGGTATTTCATTATTTGCGCGTTCATCCCCCCCCCCCCCAGAGCCTCGTTTATGCCACACGCGCCACACATATTTCTGATGCAAATTTAACGCGACTTTTTTTCTCTCAAAAGTTTAATTTATTGCAGCCAGCTGGTGGAGGGGCGGAGCGGAGAGCAGATTTCTAATTGGATTTTCCAACGGATTTTGAGGTTTTCAGCTTCATAATTGGAAATATTATTTGATTTGGGTTTTGCCACGCCCCCTATGCGCCCCCGATGCGCCTGAGTATCGAATCCTGTTTCTGGCAAACGAGATGATTATTTAATTGAAATTCGCATTGGAAAAATGTGCAACTAATTTGGAGATTTTTGAATGATTTTATTATAAACCAAATTCGGGATTAATAGCGTCGGTTTCCCCCCACGGGAAGAGGCTTCAGAGCTGTTGTTCCTCTTGGTATTTGTGGCATATGTGTCCTACTTTTAGTTTATGAAACTTTGGGATACTTTAATCTACATCTTAGACGACTTTCGTATGCCGCACAGAGTGCTCCATCCCTGGCTGTTGCTGCAGCATCTCTACTATTTTCCCAGCACTTTTGTAATTAACACCTTCAAAAAAGATGCAAAGTTGACGTGACTCATTAGCGCTGGAGACCCGCTGAGACTTTGATGGGTAGAGAGAGAGAGAGGAGACCTATAGCAGTAGTAGCAAGAGAAATATGTTCAAAGAGATTCCCCAAGAGAGGGAGGAAGAGAAGCCAAGCCAAGCCAAGACTCATTTCAACGTGTTGCAAATTGATAAACGTGTAGTGTCGACTCAAAATCAGGCAAATCATTGGCTTAGAGAGAGGCGGGGCAGGCAGGATGGGGAGGGAAAATGGGTGTGAATTGTGGAGTGGGGGGGAGGCGATGCCCTGGAGGTTAAAGGGGCGGCGGTAACCGACTCTAAAGTCTGGTGTTAAATTATTTATGAATGCCGTTGCCGGCGGCTTCGTCGGCGGCCAGCAACGCACACAATTTGGAGCCCATTTCGAGGCACATTAAGTCACAGATGAGAGGCCAACACCAGCGAGGGAAAGGAAGGGACAGAGAGAGAGAGAGACACAGAGTGAGAGCAGCTACAGCAGAGAGTGCCAGGCCAATTAATTATTCATAGTTAGCTGCTGACTAAATGTTTAACTAAATCAGAGGATGTCTCTGCGATGGTCTCGCCTTCATCTTCATTTCTCTCCCACTCTCTCTCTCTCTCTCTCTCTCGCTTGCTCAGTGTCTCTCGCTTGCTCAGAGTCTCTTGCTCGCTCAGTGTCTCTTGCTCTTGGCTCTGGTGACTCTTTCTCCTCTTTCCCTCTCGTCTGTGAAGTATTTATTTAAAAAATGACATTAGAAACAGCATCCGAGGGAGAGGGAAAGGGAGAGTGAGAATGAGCGACGGATAAATGTTTGCCTTTGGGTCGAAAGCTAAATTAAAAGTTGGCCATTAAAGAGGGAGCCAGAGGCAGGGGCAGGGCAGGAGGCAGGGCAAGGAGCCAAAGGCAGGAGGCAATGGACGGAGGCACAGCATTAATTGTGATTTATGTGAAAGGTTTTATGCTCTCATTCTGAATAAAACATTGCACTAGGACTGCAGGCAGGACTCCACCTGGATGATAGATGTGTGGAGTGAAACCATCCTTACATCCACCCGTAAAGTGGGTTGTAATAGTGGAAGCTAAAGGAACTTAATGGTAAGCATTTACCCAGATGATAGACGTAGAAGTTTATGCGGAAACTTTACTGGAAGTTGCTTTTAAGGAAAGATAATATTAAGAGCATTTTTAAATGCATTTTCTAAGAATTTTCAAAAGTTTCACAAAGAGACTAAATGAGGGGATACCTGGGGAACGAAGTGGATTTATTATTTACTCAGTGAATGAAATATAAATCCAAGACCCAAAAAGCTGCAATTATTTTCAACTAAAAGTTTTGTTGATTACGAAAAGTTCTTGAGATTAATCTATGTTTCATAAAGGAACCCCCCAACTTTAGAGTACATTTTAGAGTATCTACGGAAATGAATATTGAAAGTTTTAACAGGAAATTGAAACTGCAAAGGCTTCTACTTCCACCCCCATTTCTGCCACCCCTTTTAAGCTGGAGAAAAGTTGCCAAAACAATTGCTAATGAAAGTGGAGTTTTCCTCCTGAATGGAGGAACCTTCAGAACCTTCAGAACTAATTGCCAGGACAGGAATTTTCTCATTCGACAAAACCAATTTACCGACGGCTCTTACTCTGCCTCTCTGCTGTTGCTCTCTCTTCTCTTCTCTGCTCTCTGCTGCTGGATGCTGGGATTCACACTTTGCTTCCTGAGTAATTTCTTGTAGCCAGATGAGAATTTCACTTGGCGCTTTTCCTCTTTTCCTGGCGAAGCAGCAGCACAGAGAATGATGGGGAAAACGGAACGAACGGAGCCGCATGTCTAGCCGCTGTCTACACACACACAGACACAGACAGCCAGGAAGCAGGCACACACACACAGATACTGCTGGGCTTAGGTGTGTGTGTGTGTGTGTGACTCCTGGAGTCACTCTTTTGCGAAGAAGGAAAACAAAGGAACAACCACCGTGTCGTGCAGCAAAACAACCGAAAACAACTTCATATTTATGTAAATATTTAGCAAACAAGCAAAATGTTGATGAAGAGAGAGACAACCAAAAGGCAGGGAAAGGACTTTCCTTGCACCTGAGGTTGGAACTGTGTGGATACTTATGCCACTCACTGTGCCCCCAAAACAGTCCAGAAATTAAGAGGAATTTGTCAATCACATCACAAGGCACACAAAACACTGTAGGAATATTTCTTAGATTTTCTTTCTTTACTTAAGTTTTCTTTTCACTTTTTATTTTTTAAATATATTTTGTAGTAGTTAGTAATTATTATTTTACTCACTCTGCAATGGATTTAGACAACGGCCAGCGCTCCATGGAGGCCTGATATTTCATATTCTCGATTTGCTTCTTTAATGCGTCCCGATCCATGTTTTGTAGAGCACTGGGATCCATGGCGGCTGAAATTTATCCACATGCCACCCCTGCAAAGAAACAAAGCGGCTGTGAGAGAGCGCCAGAGAGCGGTGCACACGTGCGTGTGATTTCGGGAGAGTAAAGTTGCGTCTGTATTGGGGCAAAGCCACTCGCCCTGCCACCCACTCGCTCTCCCGCTCTCCGTTTGTTGTGTGCTAATTTGTTGAGTTGGGCAGCAGACTGCCGCACAGGGTGCCTGCAACTCGAGGATACAACACCCTGTACGGCCCGGTCCATGCTTTTCCGCACTTTGCAGACTGCGGAGAGAGCGAGGCGACTGCGCAGAGCATGCATAACAAATCAATACAGAGACAGAGAGAGCGAGAGAGCGAAAGAGAGTTAACAGTGCCGCCTAAACGGCTGCCATAAACTCTGTTGCCCCACCACCCACCACCCATCGAAGGGAGGAAAAACCATTTGTTTACAACGGTGTCTGGCTCTGGCTCCCCAAAAAAAAAAAGCGAAACGAAAAAAATACAAGGCTTAAAAAGGGCGCGTCCACAAAAAGGGCCAAAAAATACGTAGATGCCGAAACCGAATCCGCCGGAAAAACTAAAACAGCTGATAAATGTAACTCTCTCTGTCTCTTTGTCTCTTCCTCTATTTGTGCCCCTCATCTCTGTTTCTCTTTCCATTGCTATCCATCTTTTTCCATCCCCGTTTCAACCGGCTTATGTGCTGTAATTTATTAAATTTCCTTCATTTTCCTCTGCTCTTTCCCGGTTAAAGTTGTTTCCTTTTTGCCTCCTTCCCATATATATCCCCAAAAAATAAAGGAGCGTCGGGAGGTGGCGGACAAAGGAGCATTTTGCGTGTCCTCCGACAATTAGTTTTTTGCTGTTTACACTTTGGTCCAACATTAAGGCACCTTTTCGGGGGTTAACTTTAATGGAAAGATGCAGATAAAAGCGAACATTCGGCAGACTATGAGATGATAAATTCATACAAGGGAGAGGTGGCAAATATTTACAATAAAACCACAGTTATGGGGTGGCTTTTGTTGTTGTTTTAATAAAGGTTATACTGAAAACAGAGACTGAAAGAGCCGCCGTACAGCCCAGCGTCTTTGGCGACATGGTAGACCCTGTTGTCCTGGTTGGTAAAGGAGTTCCCATTGAAATTGTCGAAAAGTTTAAAGAAAATGGTGCATTGGTTCTCCCAACTCTTTGATTTCCCTTGGGAACTGAAATAATCTTCGTATTCATTCCACTGTTAACATTTAACATTACTCTGTTAATATACCAGCTCTGTAAATTAAATAACAGCCATTTAGCCAGGACACCAACCAGTCCTAACATAATGTTAACTCTCTTCAAAGTACAAACTAATCGCATGCTATAAAATAACAGCCCAAGCGACAAGTTAACATTCTGTTAAGCAGACAATGACTCGAATTTCATACTTTTGGCCCGTTCTTTGTGGTCCGCTAAATACAATAGGACATCCTCTCTTTGCGGTTCCCTAAATACGTTGGGACATTCTCATAAAAAGCAATACGAGCCCCGAAACTCATCGGGAGACAATCAAAAACTAATACAGAACTCAAATAAAAAGCCGCAAAAAGAAACAAAGTGGCTTACAGCAAAGGAAAACATTAGCAGTGGCAGCAGCAGCAGCAGCAGCAGGCTAAGGGGAGGAGGACCCTCAAAGGAGGGTCTTGACATGGGGCATCCGCAAATGGGCGGATTGGAAGACTGAAACCCAGCGAAGCGACTCAGGACGAAACACGACACGCCACAGATGGGAAGAGGAGAGGCCTGGGGGGCGGAGAACTGGAAGCTGGACACTGATGCACAGCTGACGCTGTTGTAGGTGTAACTTTAAATACGAAAAAAGGACCCCAAACCACTCCCCAGCCAGCCCCTAAGGCCCCTCTCTCCCCCCACACAGAGCACAGAACAGAGAGAGAGTCCTGTCCAGTTTGATACATCATTTTTTGTCGCTTCGCTGGATAACTTTGACACAGGTCCTGTGTCCTATGTCCCGTGTCCTGTGTCCATTGTTTGCATCTCTGTCTCCGTCTGCCCTGTCCCTACCGATCTGCCCCCCCCCTTTTTTCACAGCTGTCAGGATGCTAAAGGATTTTAGGCTTTAACCCAATCTGCTGCCTCAACGAAAAGTTGCTCCTCCTGCGGCCTGCGGGCAGGGCTCTCTCTCTCTCTCTGTGTTTGTGTGTGTTTTTAGAGAAGCTTAAAGCTCAGGAGCAGCCACTCGAGCCTGCCTCGATGGGGGGACACTTTTGGCCAAATGTGTTAATGGCAAAAATTGTTGTAAAACAGCTCAGATTTAATACGAGAAAGGAAGAGGCGAAAGAGCACAGTTTGTGTCTGTGTGTGTGTGTGTGTGTGGGGGGCATATGTGTCCTCGTGTTATCCTGGCCGGCATGTCCCTGCATGTGTTGACAGCGCTGACCAGCAGCAGTAAAAGCTTTGCCGTTTACAGTTGGTTTAATTAAAACTTTTAGAAGTTGTCGTGGCTGAAAAAAAGCGAATTCCACGGCAAAGCAGGAGCCGGAATGCGGTGCAAAGATGAGAGGAAGCGACTCTCCAGGCACGGCTCTCTGAATGGATATTAGTTTCAATATCCAGTTTTGAGGTGGGAGCATCGCATCCTTTAACCACAGAGTGTGGAGGAGTGGCAGAGATATTGATAGATAGAACACAGCAGCAGCAGCAGCAGTGGCAACGGCGACGGTGGCAGCGGCATTCCCCTTTCATCATTAGTTCCAATATCCACTTAACGTGGCTTGGAGTCCTCTCAACAAATGCCAAAGGATGCCCCCATCCCATCCCAACCCGTCTGCTTCAACCTCAGGCCACTTGGAGCAGCATCTACTAATCCCCGACATCATCGTTTCCACTTAGACTGCATCGCCAGTGAGCAGGGAACAGGCGGAAAGCGGAAAGGATGGCAGCCCCCGTTTAACCTCGATGGCAAATCTTCAACGTAAAACTAAACTAATTGCTTGGAGCTATTGCCACAGAGTGCCATCGACTGGCTCTGGCTACGGCTCCGGCTCTGCTGCTTCTCCGGGTGCCTGCTGCGGCTGCTACTGCTGCTGTCCTGAAACCCAATATGATGGTGGCATGATGGCACTGCGCCATTAAGCACACGATGCAGCAGAAACAGAAGCGCCCCCGAGACACAGTTCGACTGAAAAAGTAGCAGAAATTTATCTGGCAGGACATGGAGGACACGGACACGGAGACAGGGACGGGGACGGGTACGGGGAGCCAGCATGCAACGGACATAAATCGTTAGCAAAATGTTTTTGGCGGTTACAAGCGGCAGCCACAAACCAAAGAATCTGCTCCTTGTCCTCCGCCCCTGCCCTGCCCTGCCCTTCGCTCAAGTGTTTCGCGTGTGTGTCAACAGGCGTTCAAGTTTTTTGACACCAGAGACAAACCCCAGCGCCACCCACTCAGCCAGCCACCCAACTGGCAGCCAGGATAAGGCCCCATAAAGCACTGGCACCGGCCCTTCCCTGTGCTCTCCTTGTGGCAACGACAAGGACAGCTACACCATGAAGAAAAACTAATGCTTAGATGATTATTCAGTTTGGAATCCACTTTACTGCCTTACAATATATATTTTAAATGCCATAAGTTGTACGTTTATTTCTCCAAGTGTACGACAAACCCAAAAGTGAGTTCCTTTTTGTCCTGCCACTGCCACTGCCCCTGATTGTTGTCGAAAAAGGGAAAACAAATTGTGGAGCTGCCTGCCAAGGCAGTTACTCAATCTGGGATCTAGCCAGGACATCCCATAAGTATATATAGTTATCCTGGCAGCCATTTATGTACTCGTTAATAGATATCCGCAGCAGCAGCAGCAGCAAATTGTTGCTCGCCATTTTTACAGCAATTTGGACATTTCCTCTGTCCCCAGTCCCCACTTTGAGGTGCTGCTTCCCCCCGTCCCTGTCCTTGATATTGTTACAATAATTGGCATTAGCCGGAATGTCCTGCGGAGGAATGTCCTCGTCCTCTCAGGCCATGGGGGGGGGTGGGTTCCAGCTTGTAAGCTTAATTTTAAATGCGGAAACTTTGCGCCCAACACGAAAGGGAATACTTTGGGGCATATTTTCATTGTTGGCCCAAAGAAAGAAAAAGTCGAGCAAGGTGAGGAAAATTCTCAAGAATTTCACGGAAAAATTCACAAAATTCGCTAAGTAAAATGTGTAACAAGAAATTAGCATATGAAAAGAGAGAGAACCGAGGGGAGAGGCGAGGAACTAGAGGACTCTCCTCTAATTGGACGACAGAAAGGCATTTGCGTGGCCAGGCCAAGGGTCACTATTTGCAGAGGTCAACCCAGTGGGGATTCGGGTGATGTCTGGCCCCAAGGGAGTGACCAAAAGAAAGTAGAATCCTTAATTAAAGAAGGGCCAGTAGACGGCAAATTAATCAAAATTCCAGTTAAATTCATGAAGATTCTCACTTGCTAATCACTTTAGCCCTCTCTCCTGCCAGCGATAAGTTCTCCAAGTGGCTCTCCCTGCTCTTCCCATGGAGTAATCAAATCACAATCATCTGCAAACCATTCACATTTAATTATAAACCAAAAGTTGTCCTTCCAAACTTTCCGAAATGCCGCTTGTCACGTTCTACAGCAGAGAGAGCAGAGTACTTTCGTCCTGTTGCTGGTACCAAACATCGGGGCAGCAGGACAAATATTTATCCAGTCATTAGCGACGTTTCATTCGGTTACCTTTCTGACTGGCAGACACTTAGGCGGGAAAACTAAAACTAAAACTAAAATGGAAACCACAACAAGATATGGGGGAAAGAACTTTCCGCTGGAGGGGGTGCAGGGGGGATTCAAACTTTTGCCGCGGACTAGAAACAAGAACCGCAAACGAACTGCCAGTCGGAGCCATTCCGCGGATTCTCTAAATCAATTTGCAAAGTTAAATAATTAAAACACAGTATGACGATGGGGTTTTAGGGGTTTTCCCCACCCCCCGTGTGGATGGACCAAGGACCCACCATTTTGGCTTATTAGCAAGGCTTAGAATGCGTTAAATGATGGCCAACAAATTCCAAATTTACATATGCCACACGCAGACAGCCTTGCCACAGAATTACGAGTGGAACGAACCGCAGTTTTTGCGTCACGCACAACGCGGCGTATGCGTGATTTATGCCTGGTCCTCGTACGCTGCCGCTCACCCCCCAAAGGCCATGTGTGTGTGTGTGTGTGTGTGCGGCCTAATGACAATTTTATAGCGCCAGGTACGCAAAGGAGGGGCTGGAGCAGCTGGTGGGAGCTGAAGAACTTTTCGGAACTTGTTTGAATCTTTAAAATGAAGAAAACTTTCGGGCCAGGCCAAAAACATTTCTTTGTGAAATCCCATAAATCAAACGAACCGAAAGTCCAACCGAGAGCCAGAGAGAGCCACAGGCTATTAAATTTACGACCCAAACCCAGGGAAAACATCGGAAAAACCAAGAGAGGGGAGGGGGCGGGAGAGGGCAGTGATTTTTAGCCGTATCATTGGTCCTTCTGTTTGTACATCTCTCTCGCTCTCGCCCTCTCTCTGTCTGTCTCTCTATCTTTGTCGTTTGTCCTGGCTATTTGTTTGCTTTTGATGCCAAGTGCAGGACTGGCAGTTGGGGGAGGGGAAGAGGGAAGGGCGGGGGTTGACAAACAAAACAAGGCTACAAAAATGCAATTAAAATCGTTTCATGTGACAATTCAGTTCCAGTTACTATATCTATCTAGAGATACTGCTATACCTCTCCCTCTCTCGCTCTCTCCCTCTGTATATCTGTCTCTCTCTCTCCCTCTTCTGCTCTTCCGCACTGTGAAACAGTGTTTGTTTGGCTTTGGCCTATGGTTGTCTATGCTTCTAAATGGCCTGGTAATGGCAGAGGATGGCCCTGCAACTTGCAGGTGAATCCTGTCCCTGGTACTAGTATATCCCCAAGCATCGTATCGCATCGACAGAGCACAGAGAGAGACAATGATGAATAGCTGGATGGAAGATGGAAAAGCGATAGCTGTTAACTGCTTCACTCAGTGCAAAGAAAAACAAACAAACTGGAAGACAGAAGAGAGGAATTGGCACGATTCTAGGACTAATGAGACTCTCAGTGGCCCAGAGTCCCCTCCCTGCCTGAATGAGCGATGGTCAGTGGCAGTAACGACACTTAATCTCACCTTTTAACTGGTTTATAGAGTGGAAGTGATAAAGGTAACCAGACATGTTGCTGTCTCTGCTCCAAACAATAAAAGTTCTCAAATTAAGTTACCTTTAATAACAGATGAGTGCCAGAGAATTCCCAGAATAAACATCAACATTTTCTAGTTGCACAGCTTGTCCCCGCTGTGCCTCCAAGTATGCAACAAACTATCCCCCGAGAGGGTCCTGGAGCCAGAAAGAGCCACAGGAGAGCCATCACACGGCATCAGCGTACGAGTAAATGCATGCAACATCAGAGGAACAGAGAACTTGAGACAAAATTAAATGGGATGTGGACTAAGGCACCGCACCTAGCCATACACCATGCCCCAAGCCCCCTGCCACGTGTCGACATGAAGAGCAGCAGAGAGCGGGAGAGAGAGGGGGGAGACAGAGAGAAAGTAGAGAACAAAAACCTCCATTAAATTTGCATTAAAATATTCAATTTAGAGCCAAGAACAAGAACAGGGCCAGAACGAGCAGGAGCAGGGACCAAAACCAGGACGAGAGCTCATTTGCACATTCAACAAGGAGTTGCTTCTGTGGCTGTGGCTGCCGCACTCCCACTACACCCCCGCTGCCCCCTTCTGCTCCTTGAGAGAGCATCAAAGGGAACACAGAACAGAACACAAGGCGCACAAGGAATGACACGGCAGAAGGCAGCTTTTATGAGATGACACATGCTGTTCGGATGCTCCGATGCTGCTCCAATGCTCGGCTGTTCGTCTGCTGCTCAGCTAGCTGCTGGTGGACCAGGAGAACATTCCTGCCCCCCTCTCACTCTCACTCTCCTGCCTGCCTCTCAATGGCGCCTTCTTTTATGCTTTAATTATTTGCTGCATGCAAAGTTAAGCCCTCACCCACACAGACACAGAGACGCACAGCCACACAGGCCCATCCACACTCGGGCAAACATTGGGCAAGGTATTAAGTTGTAGCAAGAAAGAAGGCTGTAAACGATGCAACGACCAGGGGCATACCCATTACTTGAAGGGTAGCAGAGGAACTTCTCTTGAAACAGAAAGAAAATAGATGGGCTTCCCATCCTTCACACTTCCTCCTTCTGCCATGGCTGCGATGCCTTTTCCACGACTACAGTATACCCTCTGTGCCCCTTACTTTTGCAGGGTATTTAAATATGTAAAAGTGTTCACAGCTGCCGCCGAGAGTTCCTCATTCTTTGCTCTGCTTCCGCCTGCTGCACGGTGCATGGTGCATGCCGCCTGGCCCCTGCCTATGTCAAAAATGAATTACATTGCAGTCTGCCGCTTGCTTTCTGCAGCAGTATGTATGCGTGCGAGTGTGTGATGCGTGTGTGTATCAGTGTGTGTGGGTGCATAGTTAAGTGCGCCGCAAAGTATGCAGCAAAGTACAACAAACAGCTGCGTGGCGGCTTCTGTTGCTGCTTCTGTTGCTGCTGCTTCTGGTTACTTTTCGGATTTGGATGTGTTTTTCCAACCAACACGTACACGACTACACATCCACAAACGAACCAGAAAGAGAGAAGAGAATACCTCTGTGCACCACATGCACCACATGCACCACACACGCAGCAGCAGCAGCCGGAGAACCATTTAGTTAGTGGTCTTGTTGTTGGCTGCTACTGCTCTCAGAGATCTCAGAAGTGCTTAAGTCTTAAATCCGATACAATTTAGTTAAAGCTGCAGCCATAAATCCACCAGATACCAACACAACCAACCAAACACCCACCCCCACAGGGAGGGAAAACTGTTTTCTGATTGTCAAACACACAGCCGCACCTGCGGGGGTGGGGGTGGGGGATACAGGATAAAAGGACACTTGCCAAACATTTTTGTGGACTTTTAATTGAGTGCAGGCAAGTTTTATCGGTGTGTGGCACTGGTGTGTGTGTGTGTGTGTGTGTGTCTGCACATGGAAATGCTGCCAAATATATTTATAATTAATTTACAAATGTTTTGCTCAAAGAAAACTAACAAAAAAAAGGTGCCACAGAATGTGGCAAGAGGATTTTTAGAGTACCAAAAAGTTGCAAACAACATTCCAGAATTTTTGCACTTCATTTTGAGAGCCTTTTGTGTTTGAGGAGTTCTAATTGTCACAACTATTTTGCTTATTGTTTATGTGCATTTCTGTAGAATTTTTCGAGTGTGTTGTGGCCTCTCAAGAGCAAGAATGAATCCTTAATATGCAACCACAATATATACATTGTTAAATCTTCTTATTTCCATTTGATTCTAACTCTTTTGGAGTCTCTTTTTCAATCCTAAGACAACTCTACAGCCGCAACTGTTTCTGGCAACTCTACAGCTGTAACTTGTTCTGGCAACTCTATAGCTGTAACTGCCTCTGGCAACTCTACATTTGTATCTGCCTCTGGCAACTCTACAGCTGAAACTGTCTCTGGCAACTCTATCCTGCTCTTGTACACAACTGTACAAGGGTTTTTCTTTGATTTCCCATCGATTGACACTCGAAGCTATTCACAATTTCTGTGGAAATCCTTGACCGTCGCTACCACTGGCACCGCCACTCCCACTCCAGGCTTTGCCCCTTCAGGCAACACAGTTATTCAGTCACGCACAATGCAATGGAAACGATTGCATAAGCATCCATCCGGGGGGCATGCCCCCAATCATTCGGTACTCAGAACCAGCAGCATATTCAGATTCATTTCAATGGACAGGAGCAGGCCAGGGGCATGGGGCAGGGACAGGGACAGGCAGTGTCCACTTGTTGCCCTCGTGCAACATTTAATCAAATCAATTTTCCGTTTTACACATGTTGGAAATGTTGTCGGAAAAATTCACCCAAAAATTTCCAAGCGAACATTTTGCTATGCAAATCCATTGTGACAGAAGCCAAAGGATAGAAAGAGAGGGTGGAGGAAAAGAGAGACAGATATAGGGCGAGCGAGCGAGAGAGAGAAAGAGGAAAAAAGAAATCTAATTGAATTTAGTTTACGGCAGTTTTTCGGCCCTTGGCCAAGCATCCACTTTCATTCCGTACGTCTCCACGTCCGGCTCCTCCTCCTGCCCTGCTAAATGCTGGGGAAAAAGCTGAAAATTGGAACAACCCAAAAGCGCAACGCACTGGCCAAGGGCGGGGTGCCAATGGGGGTGGTGTACGTTTGATATAGTGCCAAGCAATGCCACGGAAACGATGTCGAGGCATCCATAGAAATGCCGACTTGCATTATCCAGATGGTAGATGGTAGGTTCGCGAGGGGGTGCACTTGGGGGGCTGGCGCCTTTGTCTGGCATTTTCGTTAACACAAGGGCCTAAGCACCCACCCCCGCCTACCACTAGGGTCTGCCTGCGAACCCACCCCGAACTACGGATGAATGACGACGCAAATAATTGAATAAGCGATCAATAGGTGAACAAGTCCATCCATCCGTTCGGGGAGTGGGGAGTGGCGAGACAGCCACCAAAAACGCGACTATAAAAAACAAGCGGCAGGACCATCCGCACCCGCACCCGCAGTTTAATTGAATTAAGGGAACTCCTGTTTCGAGTCGAGGAAAAAGTGCATTTCCCACTTGGCTTTTACAATTTCATTCCCATTCCTGCAGTGATTCGCTAATGAATGGAGTTTGGAGTTAACTTTTGTGTTGTTCGTTTACAAGGTGCCTCTTAGGGGTTGGCAGAGAGAGAGGGAGAGTATTACGCGGTTTATTGCGGAGTGGGAAGGGAGAACTTTGAGAGAACTTCAATTAAAGCCTCAGCGATGCAAAAGCACTCTTAATCGAATGCATGACTGTCAGTGGCAGTGTCAGTGCCCCTTCAACACATATTTCATGCTGTGTCATGCAGCGGACACCTTGTCGCAAAGTGTTCTCTTCGACAGGCACATCATCCATCAATAGTCCCATCGAAAGGTGTGATATTTGCATGCACCACTTGCACCTCTTATGGGGTGAAACAACAGTCCTGCATCCCCTTAATAAACACCCAACTTTGAAGCCGCCTTGAGAAGGGTTCAAAAAGAAGATTAATTACCTGGCATAACATCCTAAGGGGGGGCGGAAAAGCTCAAGAAGTTGAATTGCTTCAAGAGCAATTACCTAAACAGCCAAGAAAATCAGAGCAGTTTCAATGTCAGCAACCCCAGGCGATGCACCACCCCTTGGCGCCATGCACCACCCCCTCGCCGCCATGCACCACCCCCTGCCGCCATGCAACACTCCCCCAAAGGTAGGGAACGGCAGAGGGGAAGCGTCAAGCAATTCAATATACTTCGATAGCATTTGAAATCCAATCAAATCGAAACCGGCATCAATTTTTCATGGCCAACGATGGGAATGGAGAGAGGGAGAGCCATCCAGCAGCAGCAAAAGCAACAGCAACAGCAGCAACTCTGATAGCAATGAAAAATTATGAGGCATGTGGCAGTAACCGTAACTGGGGAAAATAAGCAACAGAAACGGCAACAGCATCAGTAATGGCAGCAGACCGACCCCTTTTGGTTTTTCCAATCGAAATGAACAAAAGCAGGGAGCCAAAGGATCCGACAGGAGTCGGTGCAGGAGCAGAAGGCAGAAGGGGGGGGAGCAGGAGCTGAAGCTGAAGCCAAACCGAAGCCAAGTGGCATCCATTGATGCGTTAAATAAAAAGTTCAACTAAATATTTTCAAAAGCAAAAACAAAGCAGTTACGTGCCACAGATGGGGGGGGGGGGGGGGGGAACACAGGGTTACACGGATTGAGGGAGGGGTAGGGGGATGGTGTGTGCAAAAGTGTGGCAGAGCAAAAGTAATGCAAAGTTTGCACACGAACCAGAGGGGATCAGAAAGGCTGGGGGGGTGAGGGGATCAGAAGTTGAGCAAATAAGCAATAAGACAACAACTAACAAGTGAAATCTGTCTGTGTGTGTGTGGGTGTTATGTTATGGTGTGTGTATGGGTTTTAGGAGTAGTCTACAGAAGGGATATACTTCCATCTATGTTTCGATGATATTTTAAAGATATTTATGTCAAAGGTTTACTGGATATTCTTCTTTCTATCTTCTTGCAATGATATATCGTCTTTACTATCGATGGAACTTATTTATAACAGAGATTTCTTTATATTTCAGTTGATTGCAGTTTTCGGTTTCGATTCAGGTAAGTAATATACCTATAAATATGTTACAGCTGAAGACTCCTATATCTTGTTTGGGCCTATGGTCTTCCCTCCGAGTCATAGACACTATACAGGGTATAGACAAGTCGAGACGACTCCGTTTACGAGGCATATCGTTGCCCTGCCTCCCCAGACAGTAGGCGTCCTCCCTTCTGACTTCCGCCCTGGTAGGTAGGTGTTCCATGGCAGCAGCTTCCATATCCCTTTCCTCCCATACCCCCCCTAGTTGTCAGGTTTTCTATCCCTGGGCCCGGGACACGTACACAAACATTTCATGGTTCAATAAATTTGCTGCCGAGCGTACCGGAAACTTTGCGAAAAATACATTGGGAAAAATGTTCGTTGCAATGTGGGAAAAGGCAAAGAAATTATCTGTAGACCAGAAAATGCCATGCCCCCCAGTCCCAGGCCCCTGCCCATCCCACCATGACACCTGCCCACACACACAGCCACACAAACACACTCATAGATGCATCGAATATGGCTCGAATGTGTGTGTCTGTGTGTGTTTGTGTGTGTGGGAGAGCATCGCCTTCGTATAATTTTGCAAGCGAATTTTCTTTTTCTGCTCTTTTTTCTAGTTTTTTTCGACAATCATTTCTGCTTCGTCCTTTTTTTACTGCAATTTTTTATTCGTTGCAATTTTCTGGGTTTTTCCGCCTGCCATGTTCGGCCACGCCCCCTGATTATATGTTTTGGCCTACTTCGAAAGGCGTTGATGCTAAATTATGGCGTTATTTTTTACCATTTTGCACCTTCGGTGGGCTTCGCTTCGCTTCGGTTGGGCAATCATTTTGTTGTTGTTGTTGAATGTTGTTGGTGTACTTTGTTGTTGGAGTTGTTGGTGTAGACTTTTAATATGTTCCGCAAATAGCAATTAAAAATGCAGTTAAGAGAAAAGCCGAGCAAATGGAAACGGACTTACAGCCAGACGTTATTTATGGTTTTAATTAGAGCCAAACTACAAAAAAAAACACAAAAGCGAATCCTTTTATTTACTTGTGGATCTGCGAAGGGAAGGATACAAAGGATACCCTTAAATAGATAAAACGTTTTTGGGGTTTTGTATGAAAGTAAGGCCTGTGGGGTTTGAATAGTTAGGGGTATCACATATAGAAACAGAAGCTATTGCTATCATTGTCACACTTGTCATAAAGATTCAAATACCCACCCCATCCCCAAGGGTGTATAAACTGAAAAAGACAAATATTTTCCCTGCTAACAAGACCCGAGGCCAGAGTTTTCATACCAAATAAAAACTGGTCGAAAGAGTCGCAAAATTATTTCACCTTCAAGAGAAATTCTCGGATAACTAAATGCCCCCGCCTCCGCCCCCTCCCCCAAAGCGAAAGAGAAATAAAACCCTTCTCTGTTCATTCAACATTTATTGAGAGAATCCAACGACAGACAGATAGGCAGACAGCCAGACGGGCAGACAGAGAGACAGACCTACAGACAGATACTTCTGTTTGCTTTTGGGGCACGGCTGCCCTGCTCCCTGCTCCTGGTTGCTCCTGGGCAAAGAGGTGGCCATTAAATATTTTATTATTACATTTTCTAATAGTTGGTAAAAGGAGAAATACATAGAAAAGAAAGTAAACCATAAAATGTCGCAATACGAGTTTGGGGGTTGTACAATTTAATTTATCAAACTTCTGCTACGATGCACATGGAAGCAGACACTGAGAGAGACAGGAGACAGGGACGGAGAGGGAGGGACATAGGGACAAAGGACGAAGGACGGTACAGATGGCGAGAAAGAGACCACCACACCGACACTGCACGGAAACCGGAAGGAGGGAGCAAATTTTGTGCCTGCACTTCCGCTTAGAGTCGCATTTGTGGATCGTGATGGGGCACCATACCATCCTCCCTGACAGTGGGGGTGGCAGGAGGTTTCAATGGGAAAGTGGTTGCTCCGCGGGTGGCGGGTGTTGTGTCTGTGTGTGTGTGTTATTTATAATGCAACAGACCAACCAGACAAACTATTATACGAGTACTCTCATGTACAAGTTTATTAGCCCGCCGTAATTTATGGCCTGCGCATCACGGATACTTGTCCTCCTACCCGTACCCGTAGCCGTACCCGTAATCGTACTCGTCCTCGTATGTATTACAGCATTAGTCGTACAATTTTAGACTTTTTACGAGGATTCACATCACACGCTTAGGCTCCGCCGGCTGCGACTCTGTTGTGAGTGGAGTTTTATGGTTGAAAAAGTCATACAATGTGCGGATTTGGCCAGATGGAAGAGAGCGCTAGTGGGATACGGCAAGCCACCTATTCAATCTGTGAAAATGACAGATTTCCAGAGGAGATTTCAAAGGATTCAATGAGGGAATTCTCTCTTTAGTCTCTGCCTTAAAATCCCTCTTAGATTGATTAAATCTCTCATGGCACATCTTGCCTAGAGAAACCTTAAAGAGATCCATCCCATGGCTGCCTATTTCTTTTATATCTTCTCCCTATTCTCTCATTTGGCCAACCGATTCCAAAGGAAACCTTTAAGATCCCATTGCTTTTCCTCCTCCGACAGCAGAGCCATTCGAGCATTAAGCCACTGCTGCCATTGCCACTAATTAAAGCCAGGCCAAAAGGTATAAAAAAAACACCCACACACACACACACACACAAAGTCGCAACAGCCGCACGCTCTGCTCTTCATCATCGAACCTTACTGCTGCTCCTCTGCTGATTCCTCCCCCCCTCTCCCCTCTGGGCCAGCTCTGTGGAAAGTCTGAAACTAATGCACGCCAATTTTCAATACAGAAAATCGAACTTTGAAGTGGACGCCGCCTCGTCTCACACTGGTTGATGGGGCAGGGGATCTGGTGGGGAGGGGGGATATGCAGCCGGCACATGCCGTGCATTTCTGCCAGTATTTTGCTTGGCCGAAAACTCTTGAAACTATTAGCGTAGAGCCAAGGGGAGGGAGGTTGCTCTGAGAGGTTATTCCAAAGTGGACGAGGGCGTCACTGACACCGTCGACATCGTGAACAGAGCCGCCAGAGGAGGGGGGATGGGTAGAGGTGGAAGTGGCAGTGGAGGCGGGTGAAAGCCCATTGAGCTCTCTCCTAGGATGGCAACGAACGCGTTTTGTGCGTGTTGAAGCACGCAAGAAATACAAAAATATGAAGAAAAAATGAAAATATCGTTGCATACTTAACGGCGCCGTGGCTGGGCTGCGCAGGAGGCGGAGGGGTAGCCTGTGCCTGTCCAGCACTTTACCACTTTTTATGCTCGCCGATAAATTAAAATTTTTATTAACATACTTTCTCTTTAGCGAAAGAGGGAGAAGGAGCAAGAGCAGGAGGAGGGGAGTGGGAGCCAGGAACCAGGTCCTGAAAATGTCAACTTGTCCACCACTCGACTCGACGATGAATGGGATTGGGAGTGTGAGTGCTGGGATTGGGGTCTTTCTAGGGGGTCCAGCTGCAAGTGGTGCGCTCTCTTTTATGACTTTCGCCAACGCACGCTAAAAATGAGCCACCCCACCCCACCCACTGGCCTCCACGTTGGAGCCACCACTACAATTATAATTTGTTGATGCAGGAACCCAAGGAAATTCCTTTTTTTACATCTCTTCAGAGGTACGGGTGGAAAAGCGCCAGAAGGCGGGGAAAATGTTGGAGCTGCATTATCTATGCATTATTGTTGCCTGCCCAGCCATTGGCCACTGGCTACTGGCCATCGGCCATCTGCCGACTGGCGACTGCCGTCGCAGCAGAAAATAATATTCTATTAAATTATATATACGTTTTTGTTAAACTTCTTTCGGAGGAGATTCTCCTCTAAAGCCAGAGATAGATGCAAATTGCCAGAAGATGGAGATGAAGATGGGTGGGGTACTGGGTGCTGGGTGCTCGTGCAATATTCAAATGGGGATGAGATGGGATTACTTTTCTATGGGAATTGTGTGTGTGGCAAGAGCTTTAAGGCTTAAGCGCATAATATACATAATTATGTGTAGCCAAAGTAGAATGAACATATGATATCCCAGCAATGAGAATTCTCTATGGTCCCTTGCGATAGCACATCTAAAATCCCATCAATTATTGTTTGTTTTACAACAAAAAAGGTAACACAAACACAGAAAGAATAACGCTGCACATTTAATTAAATATTAAATGAAACATTTATAATTCCGTAGCCGTGCTTACGCGTGGATGTGGACAATGGACGCCCGCCAGTGCGGAATGCATTATTGTTAAGCCCCGTGTTGGGCCCCGTACCTGAAGGAATATCCTTCGAACGGCACGTAGGCAAACAGCCCCAGTCCACAGTTCAGCCCCCAGCCCCAACCCTTCTCCTGCCCGAATCCTCAGTGCGTTTGAATGCAAATATTTTCCACTATAATTGAAGCGCGACAAATGCGAATTGTGAGCGATGTGAATGTGATTGTGATTTCGATTTCGATTGGGATTGAGGGTCGGATTGGGGGAGGGAGGGATGCAAATGTGGAATGCAAATAGCGCAAATACCACGCACTCGTATTTAATGCACACGCTTCCGCTCAGTTCAGTCCAATCATTCAATTTCCAAGACAAACAAAAAAAGGATTTGTTAAATTCAAGCGAATAATTACAGAGCAAGGGAAATGGAAACACATTTCACAAAATGGTTTTTTAAATGGATACAAAAAGCAGGAAACGCAAGCTATCGTTGGGGTCCAGTGGTTTTGATGCCCTATTAGACTTAAAGACTTAAAGCTATATGATATCTGATGCATCTGATGGCACATCTCTGATGACAGCCAGAGATAGCATCGCTGATGCTCCTTTCTTTTCGAACAATTGCTGGAAATCATCATACCCTGTGGCAGGGTGCAATTAATGTAAAACGAAATGGATGGCGTGATCATAATTGCCGCTGGACGTGAGTAAAAAAAAAAGGAATAAAAAAGAATATAGGATAATAATTATAGCAGTAAATTGCAGTGGCAGACAGAGGCGAGGCAGCGGAATCGAACAATTGTCGCACATTAACCGCAGATGCGTTCATTCTGGAACGGGATTGAGATGGGTTTGGGGATGAGCACGAGGATGTGGATGAGGATGTGGATGGGCAGGGATAATGGGCTGACGTTTGGGGTCGTGTCTGGGACTGGGATGATTATTGTGTATGGGTTCATCGATCCCCTCCTCTCCATGCTGTATGACAGTTTCAGTTCACTTGCACCGAACATTGAACATTGAACATGGGACAAGACAAAGGCAGCCGCAGGGATATTAATGCCTTCTGTAGTCCCGAAGTCCTGTCCGCCCCCACAACGTTATCGTTTTCAATTTGTGAAATTTATAGCCAACAAAGGCAGGAAATGAAAATGAAAATTGAAAATGGCATTAAATGCGGTTTTACATACCCAACGGAGGAGTTATTGTTAAACAGAATTATGCTATAAGAATGCGGATGCGGATGCTGATGATGGTGGACATTCGCCACAGCAATAAATGTTATGGCAGCAGAGAATTAAGTTTCGAACACCGAAAACCACTCAAACAGCAAAAGGAGCAGCAAAAGGCCCCGAAAATTGTCATTTTATAGTGGAAATTGAAATGTTTATGAGGTAGTTTTGATGGGAAATACTCAGAAGGCGATGGGAAACTAGATTTAAGTGGGAGAACATGAAAAGCATTCACACCTCTTCAGAGACCTCGCCTCTTCAAACACATGTACGGTCCCCTCTTTCTCTCAAGAAAGCTACCTGTATCTTATCGTATTCTCCAAACCAACAGCAGAAGAAGCAACAGAAGTGTTCTTCTGCTCGTAGCTGTGGCTATCTTATCTCTGGGGGAAACCAATTTATATACGAATCCAGATATTCAAACAGAGATACGTATGCCTGTCTTCGTCGGTCTGTTTGTTTTTAGCCAGTTGGGGGGTCTGGGTCTGGGCACTGACTATTCATTCTCCTATTTCCATGAAACGGAATCATTGTATTTTGTAGAAATTTCATTGACTAATATTGCACTTGTCTGCCTTGTGGTTTCTTCATTAAGTTTGTTAACACAGTGGGCTGCCCTTTGGCATTTCCACACCGTACCATAGCTCCGTAGCTCCCCCACAGCTCCACCACTTGTGTTCACTTCTTTTGTGTTTTGTGTTTTGTCTTTGATATCCACTATTCCACTCACCAGACACAAAAGTTGATTAATTCTGTCGCTTCGCTGGGCGCAAAAAAATGGACGAAGACTTCCGAAAATGCCAACCGACGATGACGACGACAACGACGACCGCACACTCACCAACGGATGTGTGTGGTGTATTGGTGACTTTTCCAATTTGAATTGGTGAGCGCGCCAAAAAGTATGCAATGCACAAACTGGGAACTCGGATGTCTTGTAGGTCTGCGATTCGACGCTCGACTGCGGCGGCCCTCCAGTGACGGCGCCTGCTGACGACGGTGGCTGATGGCTGGTAATGTGATTAGTTGGCTCGTCTATCGATGGTTCTCGGAAGGTTCTGTGTATGAGGGCGAGTGTGTGTGGGTAAATTTTAATTTAATTATGTCGCCGCTGCTTGTCGGCGTTCGCGTTTCAATTACGAAAAGCGGCTCCGCACTACTAAACAAAGAAAGCAACTAACCGACGGATGACGGTGCCCCAAGCGATGGCTAGGAACACGGACCACCCTCACAATGCGTCGAATGAATGCGAATGCGATTGTGGAATGCGTACGATGTGCCTGTCCCTCGTCCTGGCTCCAAGTATCCGGCTTCACTCTGGTCCTGCTCGTTGGCTGGCCGGCTGAAAAATGCAACTGCTGCCGCTGCCTGCCACAAGCGACTGCCTGGTGTTGCACACTCCAGGGCCCACAGCGGAACGAAACGGAATGGCACGGAGTGACTGCCTTGTATTGCATACGCCAAGGCGCACGAACGAAACGGAATGGAACCCCGCTCGGAGTGACTTTCCGAGCGAAGCACAGCACGAATGAGTGCAGCCTGCAGTTTGAGTGTCTCCGATCGGAGTGGAATCCGGCGACACGTACTCCCTGCAACACCTGTGGGAAAGGCGAGAGTGTGGTGTGGCAGCGGCGGCAGTTCCTTCTCTCCTTCCTTATCGGCATCGAAGAGGGCCAGCCGAAATTTTAATTGGGTTTACCCCACTGGCGGCACACAATTCAATCGCTTCGCCCAATGAGGCTCATTAAATTGGAGGGTAGTAGTGTAGTTCCCTCCACCCAGGCAGGTGATGGTGCTGGAGGGGGATGGGAATTATATTAAAAAGCCATAAAGTTCTAATGATTGCTGCAGGCACTCCCCCGCCCCCCACTTGTCCAACTTTCGGGGTAGTTCCAATGGGTTAATAGCACCCATATATGAGAAATGTGAAACATTTTCACTAGCTGGTTGCGTGTCCTGTCCCTGTGCCCCCGTGTCCTTTTAAGAGCCGCAAGCTGTCCCAACTCCCGGCCACACTTGTGGTTACCCATGTGGCAGAACGGCCACTGTGGCCTCTACCTGTTACCTTTTGCCTAGTGGTGGGGTATACGAGTATAAATACATTTTACGAACATGGGAGAGGTGTTTTAGAAAAGTGCCGTTTCTATGGCAGGAATTCTTGTTCAGTTTAGCGTTCTGCTGGATGTACAGGGCATCTGGAGTGCATGTATTCCTTAAAAGCCGATCTCCTTGACTTTCTGCACTTTGTACAATGATAACGCTTCGCAAAGATGTCGCTGTCTACTCCACCTGACGGGCGACACAGTGACACCGCTTAAGGGGGGACTAAGTACACGTTAGCGTTTGAAACCCACCTCCTCTCTACCCACCATTCAGCATTCTCCATCCGAGCCGGAATCCCCTGACATTGTCTGGCACGGGCTCTGCTCCGCTCCGCTTCCATATGTAGGTTGGATCCATTTACATTCAGCATAAACAGCAGCCGGGACAATAAAGGCTTCGCACGCACTGCAATATGCAACAGTTGCAGACACGCAGGCTGCGATGGGACGCACATTTGTAAGTAGTGCTGTAATCTATCCGTAAAAGTCGCTTCCGTTTTGCATTTTATATGCTTAACGCATCGTTTGGTCCGCGCACAAATTGAGTTTCAGTGTTGTTGCAGGTCCTGCAGTCTGCTGCCGCTGCTGCTGGCTGAATGGGTGAAATATTAAACTTTCAGCATTGATTGAGAATGCCGTTTGACATCATCCTTTATCACTCATCCGATTTCATCCGACGCTGCCTGTCGCTTCCATCCATTTTGGTGGCTTTAAGCAAACCAGAGAAAAGAGCCAATTAAAACTTCTACCCGGGAAACTTAATTAGGAAAACTCTCGAAATTATGCAATTGTGTCATAAGTACTCGGGGGCAACCAGAAATAGGGTGGGGATGCAGAACTGGAAAGAGAAAGAATGGAAAACTATCAACTGCAGAGCCTGCGGTGCGTATTATTTTCACATGCCTCGCACAGGATGTGCTGCTGTCCACGTTCCGTGCAGAAGCCGAGGCCCGAAGCCCCCCAAATGCTAGACAAGCATGACAAAAATGCTTTTGATTTGTGTCCCATTCACACAGACGCACATGGGTGGGACTGGGGCTCCCCCACACGGCTCCGAGGCTTATTAGAATTGTGTGTGCAATTGTGTGCGAGTGGGGACAAAGTGCAAGTGGCAAGATAGATAGGCAAACGAACTGTCACAGAATGCAATTTATGCGTGTGCTGAGGTGGCGCCGGGGAGAGCGGGAGGCAGCAGCCTAATAGGATTGTGGCTGTAATTTTTGGAGCCCGCTCTTCAATCTTGAAATATGAACCACATTGGGCTTCAGATGGTAATATTTCAGTCTAAAAGTGAGAAGTGTGAATACATTGATACGATAATAGATGCAATACATACTTCTGAGAATATGGACAGTTTTAATATACCTAGTATTTGGTAATTTACCAACATAATTGTTTAAAACTATAAAAACAATCTAAAATTTCAAAGATTTGCTTTGTTTTGTTGCGATCGCTGCGTGGAGTAGCCAGACCGTTGAAAAATGGTCTGCCAAAAATATCGTACGCCCAATATCGATATGTACAATTTAATTGATATACTCTGGATTTATATCTTTTCAGTTTGCGGTCACACTGCCGCACTACGATGCTAAAATAGGCGGAAAAACTCGAAAAATCAGAAAGTGCGCTTTCTTACACAAAAAAGTGAAGATAAACATCGCCATATGTAAGTATAAAGGCAAGATGAACAAAAAGGAGATGTCCGTGCTGTCATTTTGAGGAATTACATTGTTTTTTCTTGCGATCGCTGCTGTAGAGTAGCCATACCGTTGCAAAATGGTCTGCCAGTTCTGCAAATTGCCAAAAATATCGCACGCCTGCAATTTATTTGTAAAATTTCATCGATATTCCCCTTTATTTTTCTCTGTACAGTTTACGGCCACACTACCACATGACGCTAAAATAGGCGGAAAAACTCGAAAAACAAAGACGTTTGCTTCCACGGAAAAGTGAATAATATTAGAAAAAACTGACAGATTCTTTAAAATTGTTAATATAATATAAAAAGCAACAAAGATGCCACGTACTAAGATACCAAAGAACGCAAAACGCAACCGCGAGGTGGCCAATCGCGAGGAAAAAGTCCGCTTGTACGAATTAAAGATGGACTCCCGCCTGATGAGCATCGACAATTTGGAAAGCAAGTTATTAAGCGAGGTGGACACCAAACTGAAGTCTGTGTTGTCGGTGATTCAGACGGAACTGCGCGACATGAAAATGTCGGAGCTCCTGCCCTTGTTCGAAGAGCTGAGCCGCTTTGGCGACTTCAAGGCCAGCGATCAGACGCAGATGAAAGCGTCCATGTCGGCAAGCACTAACACCACGGGCGGGCATGGAATGGCGGCCAGCGGCAGCAGCCGTAACGACGAAGGTCAGTTCCCAAAGATAATAATTACCACTTTCTTATGCATTTTATCATAACTGGTGCGCGGCTCTCTAACTTTAATTTGCTTTCTAACCTTGCATCACACATTCCATTGCACATATAATGCACCACCACACATCATGTGCCGGTCACTGTATCTAGGCTACCTTACAGAGGACAGCAGCCTGGGAGGCAGCGGCAGCATTCTAGCAGCCTCCACAGCTTCCATGCTCCGATCCGCTAGGGCCATGCGGACGCCCGGCCCCCTACACTCGGCCAGGGCCCGTCGTGCCCGCCGAAGTCGCTCGGCCTGCGGTGAGTTGAGTGTCATCCACTCGGCCAAGGCGTCCAATGCCACTAGCAGCAGCTCAAATGCGAACCGAGTTTCTCGCAGCAAGATGCGCACTCCGATGGCCTCGCGGCCAAAGGCCTTCAGTGCCGATCGCACTCCTCTTAAGCTGCACAACGCTCGCACCTCGTCGCCCTCGACACCGCCAATGGCCTTCCTGCGCTACCCCAAGCCGGGCGAGGTGGCGCTCTCCAAATTTGGTAGTCCCATGGTGGCCCAAGCGTGAGTATTGACTAGATAAACGTTCGAAACAGAATCGCAATACATTGTACATTTTTCAATACCATAGAATGCCGGAAAAGTTTGCCAATGTAAACATACCTATTAAGAATGGCGTCCTAAGCTTGCGGCCCAAGAAAATACAAAACGGCCAGCTCGAAGCGAATCTGCTGGAGAATCTAGATGAGGCCACCCTCAATCAGATTAAAACGCTTCACGCCAACTTGGAGATAATTGTGAACCAGGCCAGCCAGGCGGGCTTAAAATAGTGGCCCATTCTAAACCGTATCTAGATGTAATCCAATATCATTTATTTTAGTGTGTTTCGTTTAAGTTCATTTCGCAAATTATGCAGTAGCTAATGCTTATTTTAACCCGTTTTCTATCCATCAATTCCTGTATCTAATATTAAAGTCAATACAAGTTCAAATTTATGTTCATCCAAATGTTCCGTAATTGAAATTATTGTAACAAATATCGTAGTTCATAAGTCAATCAGAAGCAGAGAGAAATATGCCTCGCACTCGAGTTGTGGCACGTCGTGAGGTGCAGCGCCAGATAGATAACCTGACCAAGAGGAGAAGGCCGAAGCCTCCTGAGACGAATTGGTCAGAGTTTTTGGATCTGAAGCTGAAATATTCCACCGACAACAAAAGCAAGGGTAAGTGAACCAAAAAACTTGATAATATTAACGTCTTACACTTATGTAATTCCTTTCCGTACCCGAACCACCAGGCAGCCGTGCACGCAGCAGAGGAAGTATAGGAGTTGGTGCCCTCCAGCGGCGACAGACACCCACCATATGCACCAAAAAGGTCTTATGGCCAACAAAATGGGCAAGATGTAGAATGTATGGAGATCGAATTAACAATGACAGGTAGCTACATTTTACGCTTATTTCGTTAATATTTTATTTAGTCTTTTTCATTTTCTCATTTTCAATGGTTTTGTTCAGTTGTTAAACATTAAGTGAACGTGTGTCTGTTGTTCTTGTTGCCGTTTGTTTGTTTTTTTTCTGTTCGCTTGCGTTGGTTGTATAATTAATTAATAAATTTAATTATCTTTTTATATGTATATATATATATATATATAGATGTATATATATCGATTTTTAAAGTACAAACATAGCGTACAGAAGTTCCATTTCGTCTCCACTAATTTTTAAATTGTTTAAACATTTTGCTATTGTGTTGCATGTGTGTATTCTGTGTGTCCGTGAGTGTGAATATTCCCTCGTAATTCTGTATGTATTTTTTTGAATTAAATTAATTTATTTGTATTCTTTTAAATGTAAGTTCAATTGAAACTTCCCTTGGGTTTCCTTTTCTCTTCCTTTTCCATGAATTGTTTGGATTCAAAAGATGTCTGTTCTTATACGAAAATTACATTTACACATATACAATGTTTAATTTAAAATTATCATTAATTATTTAATTAGTGTGTGTTTAGTGTGGAATTTAGCATTTACTCGGTGTCCATTCCCTTTGGTTCCTACTCGTACATAAGGTGAAAATTCATATCATATCCAAGTGTTAGTGAGTGAAGGGCGTCTCATATACATACATACATACTTAGTCATAAGTTACATAAAAATACAATACATAGCAAAAAGGTACATATATAGAGACTTAAAATATGCATCTTTTTTGGTTACTTTACTGAATTATTCCATACAATTTGTAGAGACAAAGACAAACATATAAACAGTGACAGTGAACGAACAGTGACAGGTGACAACAACATAACACTTAGTTTTTCTCATTTTGTAACATTCATTATGGTTTCTCGTATGCGGGGTTAATATTCTGTATGGATGGGCTTTCATTTGGTAAAAAGGTTTTAAGAATATACATAAATTATTCAAGGTAGGGCGCCGCGATCCACAGTCAAGCCAATCTTTTAATCGCTTAGAACTTAATATACAAATTTTTCCAAATAATCTATTTTCAATTATTTTTGCAGTGATATCGGGCACCCCTTTAACCAAAAAACAATACCCAACAGAGATGTATGTAAAGAATGAGTGGACAGTACATATTCCTAAGTATTAAATAATCTAGTATAATCAATAGGTAAAGAATAGAGAATTCATATGTGACAATTTGAACTTAAGTTTGCTTGCTCCACGCGACTTTGATCTTCCCACGAACTACGCGTAATCCATCCCTTAACCGGCTTCTAACCTAATCAATAATCAGTTTCGATCCTAAGCGCGTTCCCTGAACGCATCTAACTACGGCAGATACGGCAGCCTCCACCACTAAACTCGACCGCAACTTGCAAAATTGTTTTCTCACTTTTTAACTTTCTAGTTCTCGGGTTCATCGTATGCCTATTTCGTCGTACGTTTATCGGTCTTTCAACTCTTGTTTCCTTTTTTGTTTTAACACAGCCAATCAACAATGCCTTCTGCTCCTACTTTTCAACTCACGTTTTTCGTTCCATTTTTTCCATTCCTACAGAATGTTGAATGTTAAATTATATAAAAACCAATGGATTTCTGTAATCTTACGTATGAGATTCTGTATTTGTTTGTTTGTTTTGTTTTCTATGTTGTATTGCTCTCTGATCTGTTATGGTTCATGTTGCGTTCGTAGAAATTCCTAACCTTTTTATACAAAATTGTGCTATTTTTGCTATTTCGTTTACAACTATTTTTGTAGGCTGTTGCTTTAGAATTCGTTATAACTTGTTAAATGCTAGTTAATATATTTGTTTTGTATTTCGTTATCCTTACGTTTGGGCACTACTCATTGCGGTTCAGGGCATCTTTTGTATTTTGTATTTCGTAAATAGTATTTTATTTTTTATATTAAGTTTTTAACAAATCTTTGTAGGCATTATGCACGGGTACAGGGCGTTGCATTATTTCTTTTGTATCTCTTCTTTCGGTTATAATCCTCATTCATCAGTGTGTGATTTTGGTACAAATTTTATGGTACTAGGTTGCATAAAAGGAAATTAATTCATAGGTATGACTGTACAATAAAAAGGAATAAGTACATATGTGTGCTACAGTCTCGATTTTTAGATACCCGCTACGCAGATTCAAAACAGTTGTAGAAAAACTACACGTGCGAACTGAAATCCTTGCTCAGGACATGAAGGGATCGCAAACGATCAGGGCAACCCAGAAATGTCCAAATCATGCAAGAAATAGCTAAGATATAATGTTAAGCCAAACTATTGCAACCAATCGGGGATATTCTCGCGATTACGAGAAGGCGTGGCACGGCCAGATCGGACAAGAAATAGCGGCGAAAAGTAAGTATATTTTACTGGGAAAATATCCTAGATCCTTAATAAGGACTCTATCAAATCAAGGATGTTCCCCCGATCAGAAAAAGGCGTGGAACGTCCAGATCGGACAATAACTGGGGGTTTGAAAGACAATATAGAAAGAATCAGTATCTTAGTTAAATTTATCTCGTCCCAGCAGGTCCAGATCGGCGAAGGCCCTACTTTTCCAGAATCGGAGGAATCCAAACTGTCGATCGGCATCAAAATATGTGTAAAATCTATGATTAAGCATAAAATAAACGATTTTACAATTTTCGACATAAACTGTGTTCTTATTCATTATAAAATCCTTTATCCTTCATAAGGACCTTAAGGCTATTTTTTCCGCTCCCAGATGGGCACTCAATTAGCGGAGAAAATAAAATATTTTTCACAGAGGAAGGATATTGGTCCTTGGCAAGGACTCTATCAAATCAAGGATCACATGAAGCCGCTGCACGCCCATATCGGCACACAAATAACTGAGAAAACAAGCCTGGAAGGAATATCCTTGATCCTTCGTCCTTGATAAGGACTCCATCGGGTCAAGGATCGTCTTCCGATGACAGGAAGCCATCGAACGCCCAGATCGGTTCACAAATAACGGAGAAAACAAGATAAATGATCTGGAGGTCATATCCTTGAGCCTTCGTCCTTGTTAAGGACTTCATCAGATCAAGGATGTTTTTCCGATCACAGGAAGCCATCGAACGCCCAGATCGGTTCACAAATAACGGAGAAAACAAGATAAATGATCTGGAGGTCATATCCTTGAGCCTTCGTCCTTGTTAAGGACTTCGTCAGATCAAGGATGTTTTTCGGATCACATGAAGCCGTCGAGCGCCCAGATCGGTTCACAAATAACGGAGAAAACAAGATAAATGATCTGGAGGTCATATCCTTGAACCTTCGTCCTTGTTAAGGACTTCATCAAATCAAGGATGTTTTTCCGATCACAGGAAGCCATCGAACGCCCAGATCGGTTCACAAATAACGGAGAAAACAAGATAAATGATCTGGAGGTCATATCCTTGAGCCTTCGTCCTTGTTAAGGACTTCATCAGATCAAGGATGTTTTTCCGATCACAGGAAGCCGCCGCACGCCCAGATCGGCCCACAAATAACGGAGAAAACTACAAAACAAAATATGTATTGTTGTTGTTGTCAATTTGTTGTACAACAAATGGTTGTTGTTGTACAACAACAACTTTCAATTTGCGGCCGCTCAAATGGCCAAAAACGAGAAATTCAGATCTGGGATACCAGGCGAACAGAAATCAGCAGCAAGCAACTAAAAAAATGAAAAATTTGAAAAAGTGGTGCATACTTTTGGGGGCAAAAAACCAGCGACCTTCTGCGATTTCTGTTCGCCTGGTGCAAAATGGAAATTTCTTGGTTTGCGCCGGTTGACAAAAAATTTCATGTGCATTTTTCATTGCACTATATCTCGTCTATTTATGGGCCGATCTGGACGTGCCATACCTTTTTGTGATCGGGAGAGTCCTGCCAACCAATTGACTTCAGAAAAAAAGGACATCCATTACGTCAGAATTAGTTGCATACTTTTTGGGGATCATTACAGGAGTCGTAGTCGATCTTTTGATGCCAATCGATAGTCTGGATCCTAGCGATCCTGGGAAAGTATGTCCTTCGCCGATCCGACGCTGTTTGGCCGAGATATAACGTAAACAAAAATACTGGGTTTTTTTCATTGCACTATATCTCGGCTATTTATGGGCCGATCGGGGCGTGGCATACCTTTTTGTAATCGGGAGAGTCCTGCCAACCGATTGGCATCAGAAAAAAGGACATCCCTTCCATCACGATTTTCCCGAAAAATCATGATGGTTACATCATTGAAATTGCCAAAAATCGGCCTCATTTTCGAAGTCGATTTTTTGATGCCAATCGATAGTCTGGATTCTTACGATACTGGGAAAGCAGGTCCTTCGCCGATCTGATCCTGTTTGGCCGAGATATAGCGTAAACAAAAATACTGGTTTTTTTTCTTTGCGCTATATCTCAGCTATACAGCGTCCGATCTAGGCGTGCCATACCTTTTCGTAATCGGAAAAGTCCTGCCAACCGATTGGCATCAGAAAAAAGGACATCCCAGGACAAATACCAAAGAAAAAAAGTTTGGAAAAAATATCCTTGATCCTTCGTCCTTAATAAGGACTCCATCGGGTCAAGGATTGTCTTCCGATCACAGGAAGCCATTGCACGCCCAGATCGGTCCATAAATAACGGAGAAAACAAGCCTGGAAGGAATATCCTTGATCCTTCGTCCTGGATAAGGACTCCATCGGGTCAAGGATCGTCTTCCGATGACAGAAAGCCATCGAACGCCCAGATCGGTTCACAAATAACGGAGAAAACAAGATAAATGATCTGGAGGTCATATCCTTGAGCCTTCGTCCTGGATAAGGACTCCATCGGGTCAAGGATCGTCTTCCGATGACAGGAAGCCATCGAACGCCCAGATCGGTTCACAAATAACGGAGAAAACAAGATAAATGATCTGGAGGTCATATCCTTGAGCCTTCGTCCTTGTTAAGGACTTCATCAGATCAAGGATGTTTTTCCGATCACAGGAAGCCATCGAACGCCCAGATCGGTTCACAAATAACGGAGAAAACAAGATAAATGATCTGGAGGTCATATCCTTGAGCCTTCGTCCTTGTTAAGGACTTCATCAGATCAAGGATGTTTTTCCGATCACATGAAGCCGTCGAGCGCCCAGATCTGCCCACAATTAACGGAGAAAACAAGATAAATGATCTGGAGGTCATATCCTTGAGCCTTCGTCCTTGTTAAGGACTTCATCAGATCAAGGATGCTTTTCCGATCACAGGAAGCCGCCGCACGCCCAGATCGGCCCACAAATAACGGAGAAAACTACAAAACAAAATATGTATTGTTGTTGTTGTCAATTTGTTGTACAACTTTCAATTTGCGGCCACTCAAATGGCCAAAAACGAGAAATTCAGATCTGGGATACCAGGCGAACAGAAATCAGCAGAAAGTAGCCGACTTTTTGTCGAGTGTTGTACATTTGGACTTCTGTCTACAAGCACTTGCACTAGTACATCTGAACTTCTGTCTACAAGCACTTGCAGTGACAGAAGCTAAAATGTACAACAATCACCAAAAAAGCAGCTACTTTCTGCTGATTTCTGTTCGCCTGGTATCCCAGATCTGAATTTCTCGTTTTTGGCCAGTTAAGTGGCCGCAAATTGAAAGTTGTACAACAAATTGACAACAACAAACACTTGTTGTACAACAAATTGACAACAACAAACACTTGTTGTACAACAAATTGACAACAACAATACATATTTTGTTTTGTTGTTTTCTCCGTTATTTGTGGGCCGATCTGGGCGTGCGGCGGCTTCCTGTGATCGGAAGACAATCCTTGATCCGATGGAGCCATTTTCAAGGACCAAGGATTTTTTATCTGCCCTTCGCCTTAAAGTAAATTTTTAAGAAATCAAAGCCTATTTTTATCCGATCTGCCTGAAAGTATGATGTGTATCGTATATAGATTAAACTCCTGCTTTGCAATATAATATCCTCGTCCTTTTGGAATTAGGGGAAAATACACAGTCAAATTGAAAAAGTTTAACAATTCAGAGGCTGCAAATAACGGGTACGAATTCGAGACTGTGAACAAATAATCTATGAACTATTCGATTGAATGTTGGTTATGTACAATTAATTAGGGGTAACTTATTCGCTCAGAAGTGCTTTGTAACTTAATGAATTTTATAGAACTTGACATGCACTTAAGGTAGGTAGAATACGTATCTTTAAAAAAATGAATTTCGCTTTTCATTTACGTAAATATTTCTTGTCATAGAGTTAGATAGCGTTTAGAGTTTTAAGAGTTATTTCTGTTTTTCTCCATGACGTTTATACTGTTTGTAAATATTCTGTATTTGTTGTATTTAAATATATACGAATTATTTCAATATATTTTGTTAGGCTTATAAATTAATTAATTTCATTAAATGCTTAAATTCATTAATGCACTTTATATGTACTTTTCGTGTTGCTGTGTGAAATTTGCTATACTCTTATCCCATATAAATATATATTTATGTATATGTATATGCTGGTATATGTGAATAACTTGCATTAAAACTATATATATTTAGGTGTATATATATATAATATATAATGCTAAATGCAGTATACTTGTGTATATTTTGTTATTTTTACTTTTTTCTGTTTTTCTTTCCTGGTTTGAGGTTTTGTCAGTATCAAAAACTAAGGGAGAGCTGAAGGGAAGGCCAAAAATTGGCCCTAAATTGATTACCATTTCTGCATTTCTGCATTACCATTTCGATTTTTAATTTAATTTCATTAAATGTAGCCTCTTAAAGAATAACTCAAACCTATGTTAAGTCATCTATTTACGCGTGACAATTGAAATTTAGCTAGCAGCGTCTAAAAAACTAACCTCTTAATTAGTGAATACTTGAATCTGAACCTGTTGCAATCTATTTACAATTTATGTTAGTTATGTAATTCGCGAATTTATTCGGGTATGCTCAATACTCTTATACATATCTAATTATTATACGTTTTTTGAACTTAACGAGAGGTATTTCTATTTTCCCAAGTGTTAATATCGCCTTTTGTCCATATACATACATATATCGTATCGTATCGTGTCGTATGTGTATTATTCGTGTTGTTTGTCGTTGTTTTGGTGCACTTCTTTTCAGTATTATAATTTGTCAAAATAAACAATACTAGAAACAGAGGAGAAGAAATTAACGTAAACGGAGGAGGCAATTACATACCTGCTTTGAAATATATGTTTACATATGTGAATTTTTATTTCGGGCTTTGCAGTTTAAACAGTAATTTAATAAAAATATAAACTAAATTTATATCAATAATATTTGTATAGCATTTGTTTCGTTTTTTATCTTTTAAATAATATTTATAACGATTGAACCCAACTTAATAGACTTAATAGATTTAAACAAAATCAAAATCAATAAAAAATTACAATTAGAAAACGTGAAGCTTTTGCCTTTGAATCGCCTTCGCGCACAAAAGTGTTTCTTAAAATTGTGTCTCATATCCATACGCAGGCATACATACATACGATATAGTTGTATTACATATTACATATATGTATAAATATTGTATATAGTATATAGGGTATGCATAGGCGTACAAGCTAATATAAAAATGGTTAAAATTACAAATTAGTTTAAACAAAACCTGTAAAATAGCCTTCACATGAAATTGCAACGCCAACTTGCTTTGCGCGCTTTGCTTTCTCGCTTTGATATAAAAGTATTTAAGAATAATTACAATTACAATTTTAGACGAGCATTAACTAAACTACGAATTAAAATTTAAGACGGCGCAACTTAGCAAACTGATACAAATATAGTGAAATATATACAGATACAGGGATTTTTGTTGTTTTCCTAGTTGCAGAGAAATCGATTAACGAGAGTAAATCAAAAGGAGTTCTGTTTTGAAGATGTATACAAAAGTTAAACATAAAGCAAAGCATTGGTATGCAACAAATTAGCAACATTTAGTACATAAAATTTAACAAATTATCACACTGAAAAAAATTCAACACTAATTTTAAATATACAAATTCCATACGCACGTATACGAATGCGTATGCGCGTGTGTGTTTGTGTGCTATATGTATGTGGTATGTGGTATATGGTATATGGTTCTCCAATCAAATTGTATACATTCTGTTATCGCTTGCTTTGTTAGAGTCTAGAGCCTAGCCAACGCCTCTCCATACATGTTACACCATATAATATATTTTTTAAATATACATATATCAATTTAACAACATCTCGGAACGCTCCCTCCTCCCATTCGTTCATTATTTATGCTTCTGCCTTGGTATTCTTTTTCGTTTTCTCTCTTTTGTATATATAATAGCTTTAGCTTAGACCTAAGCTTTATCTTTAAACGTAATAAATATGCATTTCTTGTATCATCTTTTTTGTGTGTTCCTTTTGCAGCTTATTCCATTTCCGATTCCGTTTTGAAAATATTTAACTATAGCGTGTCTGGTATTAATGGTTTTGCAATTTCTTTTAGACGAGGTTCCCATTTTGCATTTTGCTTTACAATTAATATTTGCTAGTATTATAAAATAAATATATTTATGTATATATTTTTTAAATAGTGCTGCTAATAATTTTAAATTAGATTTACATGCGGCGCCTTTTTCTTCTCCTATTCTTTTGTTTTTCGCTAACTTGTCGTTTATTAAGAGCCATAAATGCGTGCGCCAGAGAAGTATTTATTTCTGATCCTTGGGTCGTGCCTTGGGCACTTTAGGGTCACCTCGTGGCACTGCTGGTAAAGAAGTCCGCTGCGATGGAATTCACATATTAAATAACATCCCTTCCACGATTACGTACATATGTATATAATGGTGATTCACTTACGCGTCTCGAAGCTGAATCCCAGCGTTTGATCTGGCGGCGTATTGAGCATAGGGTTGCCGACATTACTGCCCGTGGGCGTGACATTGCCCATGGCATTTGTACTATTGGGGCCACCGACAATGCCGCCTCCGCCGCCGATCCCTGGTCCCTGCTGCAGCGGACTCTGCGGCGTCTGGCCGCGCTGGACTGCGACTCCAGGCCCGCCGGCGCGTCCAGTAGCCGCCGCAGCCGCCTGCTGCCTCTCACTGACCACCGCCCGAAGCTCCTGCTTGACATAATCGGAATTGGCATTGCCTCCAGTGCCTGCGCCACCGCCTCCTACGTTTCCAGCTGAAAGAATCAAAGGGGAAGCGATGAGTCATGGATCGATGGGTTTTCCCACAACATACTAATAAAACTAAGTTTAGTCACACTTTTTTTCTGTATCATTTCTAGACATAAAACATAAATTAAACATAAATAAATACACAAACAGACAACAGAATACAACATGGAACATAAAAGTGGGAGGGCACACATAAGACTGGAGAGGGGTAGGGTAGGGGATACAAGGCGGTTGGGAAGGGTATACATACATAAGTTCCTAAAGCATCAACCAATGGAAATTCTTCTTGGATATTCAATTTACAGCAGGGAATCCTCTTATATTACTCTCTTTCGTTTTGCTAATATAGTTTTACGGGGTTAATAGTACACCAAATGCATTTTGTTGGGAGGGAGGGAGCATCGCCTAAGACTATTCTCTAGTTATTATATACAGATATAGATCAACCGACTTGGCTTGCGGAGGGGAGAGTTTGGGTTGGTTATATACAATGATGGATCATACAGTAGTTATATACGATAGATACATATGTAGGTAGATAGTATACGCAAATGTCTGGGTTAAAGGTGGATTCGATTTGATTGGATTGGATTATAGATGTGTTTCATTTTGGTTTCCTTTTTGTATGTACAAGAATGTGTCGAACGGTTTGGCTGATGTTCATGTTCCCAAATTTTCATTTGCTTTACGATGCGTGGCAATGGATCATACAGCTAGCTATACGATATATACTCTGATATATACACACATTTACATATAGGCATGGTGATTGTACAGCGAAATGGAGATTCGTTTGAGTGTGAGAGATTGAGAGATTGAGAGAGAGAGAGAGAGAGAGAGAGAGCACACGGGCTTACCGGTCTGCGCCCGACCATAGAAATCATTCGCCTGCTGCGGCTGCTGGGCCTGCCCATAGCCGGCCATTGCGGCGGCATAGTTGACATTGCCGCCACCTCCGCCAAGGCCAATGATGCCATTGCCTCCGCCACTGCCCATTCCGCCCACGCCCATCATGGCCGGATGCGGATGTGGATGCGGCGACATGCTCAGGCCGTTCATGAGCTGCTGCTGCTGTTGTTGCTGCTGCTGCTGCTGGTGTTGCTGCTGCTGCTGGGAAGGATTGCCGGCAGCCGCATTATCTGTGTGGTGGCTGTGACTGTGGCTGCTGTTGTTTGCGGCCGTGCCCGGGGAGGAGCCGAAGCGTGGCGAGCCTGTTTTGGTTAAGCGGTGGTTTGTTTTGGCTTTGATTAAAACTAATCGAGATTAAAGTGTGTATGTGTGTGTATATGTTTGTGTTTGTGTGTTTTTGTGTGTGAAGCTGTCTAAGTATATGTGGATGTTTAGTATATGGATTAAGGGGCGCCTAACTGAACGATAAACGGAGAACTCCCGAGCTAGTCTACAAAGAGTTCTTTGCTTCTACATTTCATTGAGAATTGAAAGTGGAATTGGAAATACTCGTGGTTTTCCAACTAGTTTTCTTTTAAATTTCTAATATTCTATTCTCTAATCTCTGGTTTTCTTCTGATCTGATCTGTTCTGATCTTCTGATCATCTGCTACCTCAGGTGGGGCTCCTTTTTCATCTAAAGATCTCTTACCTGGCAGATGCTGCGTGGCTTGCGGGACGCTTCCCTGGCGCTGGAGACGCTGCAGCTGCTGCTGCTGGAACACATTCACATTGCCGCCGTACGGCGACTGGGGGCCACCGAATCCGACGACACCAGGTCCGCCGCTACCATCGGGCGTCGTCGCACCGCCGCCGCCCTGCCCCTGGAACGAGTTCTGGCGCTGCAGGGCCACCGCCGCCGCATTGCTTCCTGGACCGACCTGCGCGCCGGGAGAGTTGAGACCTCGTCTCTGGTTCTGTTGGTATTGACGCGCATTATATGGACTGACGCCCTGCATCAGCGTCATGAAAGGCATTAGTTGTTGACTTTGGCAGTGGCAATGGCATCTCAGGACTTACCTGCAACTGCGCTATGAGCATGGGATTGTGCTGCTGGAGAGTTCGACCCGCATTGCCTGAGGGCAAAGGACCTCCCGGTCCGCCTCCTCCTCCACCAGTTGGCCACTGCTGCGGACTGTTCTGCATTCCCGGCGACTGCAGTCCCGAATTTGAGCCAAACGGCGTGGTGGAGCGTCCCCCATCGCCCACCTGTTGCTGCTGCTGTTGTTGTTGCTGTTGTTGCTGCTGGTAGGCCAATTGTTGCACCTGGGCGTTGTTCTGTTGCTGCTGCTGCTGCTGTTGATTGAGCTGTTGCTGCTGTTGCGGCGACAAACGCTGCCCCGGCTGTGGGAACTGTGGAGCATAGCCTGCACGGAGAGGAAACACACAGTTGAGTAACCATTTCAGAGAATAGCTAGCCATCCCTTTACCTTGATTCGGCTGCGGACTGTAGGGTGTACTCCGTCCGGGACTCAATTGCTGCTGCATTAGTGCCTGGGCAAAGCCCGGGCTGAGCTGAGCGTCCGCCGGCAGATTGGTGCGCGAGAGGGAGACATTGGGTGCCACCGTGGTGTTGAGCAGTGAGCCAATGTTGTTGAGGCCCGCATTGATGCCAGCTGGAAGAAAAGCAAGAAAGGATCAGTTATACGATAGTAGAATACTTTAAAAGCAGGGACCGTAAAATAATGATATTTCGTAGTACTCACTGGCATTCTCTGGGACCAGAAGCTGCTGCTTTTGCTGCTGTTGCAGGAGACGCTCCTTCTGCTGGGCCGCCGCCAACTGTTGCTGCTGTCGTATGTTGCGCAACTGCTGCTGAGCAGGCAGCACAGCACCGCCGGGCTGGGCCACAGCATTCATGGGGCCGCGGCCACGGGCAGGATACATGGGTGGCGGTCGCTGAAAGCCCTGGTTGCGCATGTCCAGTCGCTGCATGATGTGCTGCTGCTGTTGCTGGTTCTGCTGTTGCTGCTGGAGGCTGAGCATGCCCGGATAGGCGGGCGGCTGCTGGAGATGCTGCTGCCGGTGCTGCTGGGCCGCCACTTGGAGGGCCAAGATCTGCTGCTGCTGTTGCACCGCCTGCTGCTGTTGCGTCGCCATCTGCTGTTGCTGCTGATGGTGATGCAGACTGGGATCTCTGCAGGAAAAACCAGAATTAATTACACTTCCACAATGCAAACAAGCCACAATGTCATCCACCTATCTAAAAAAGTAATAGTAATAGTAAACATACCCCACGTTTGTTTCCTGTTGCTGGCTCATGAGGATGTGCTGGCTCAATTCGTTGCCGAAGGGGCCGGACTCCACGTCGAGCATCAGCGACTTTTGGATATCGCTGATGGCGGAGGCCGCCGAGGGGGCGTTGGTCACAATGGGGGTGTCGTCCGGGTAGTATTCCATCACGCTGTCCAGCAGCTTGGACAACTCCGTGTCGCCGTCGCCCAGAATGGCCGCCGCTGCAACCGCCGCAGCCGCCGATGTCGAGGCCGCTGTGGTAATTGAGGTAGATGCTGAGGTCGCCAGTTGTTGCAGCTGTTGCTGCTGCTGCTGGAAGGCTAGCTGCGGGGGCTGATGCGGCTGCTGGTGCGGCTGCTGGCTGAGGTAGACATCGTTTGGCTGCTGGGAAGGATTGCTGGCTGCCTGCTGTTGTTGTTGTTGCTGTTGTTGCTGCTGCTGCTGCTGCTGTTGTTGTTGCTTGCGGTTTCGATTGGCTGCCGCCTTGGGTCCTGCACTGCCGGCGCTAATGAGGTTGCCGGGGGCGGAGAGGGAGCTGCCCGAGGACATCGAGGAGCTGGTGATGTCGGGCAGCGTCTTCACCTGCAACGGCTGCTCGGGATTGGGGGCTTTGGGTATCTTTGGCGGATTCTGCAGCAGCTTTGCGAGCATCTTATTCTGGGTGCAGAGCTTGCTGGGCTTGTCCTCGGATCGCTTCGCGGAGGACAGGTCGTCGTCGGGCTCATTGAGCGAGCGCTTTCGGCTCTGCGAGGGATCGCTCTGGATCTTGAGCATGGCCTTAAGATCCTCGTTGCTCATGTTCCCGCCGGCACCCACTCGGTGCATAGATCCATGGCCGGACCCATGGCTTCCGTCGTTGTTCTTGAGCTGCCGCATCAGTTCGCTCTGGCGGGCATTGTTCATGGCTCCCGGCACGCCACCCGATCCGCTGCCATCATCATCCTCTGTCTTCTCGTTGAGAAGCTGTCAACGAAAGGTAATAATCAGAAGACGAATCTGACACTCTTGGAGAGCACTTTACTCACCTTGAGCAGCATGGGGTTCTGTGAGTTGCCGGCCTTGTGCAGCAGTGTGGCCGTGGCGGTTGCACTGCGTCCCATCGGCCCCATGGACCCAAACATTCCCAGGCCTCCTCCTGGCTGGCCGCCCATCTTGAAGCTGCCCGCTGGTCCCCCACTGAGCTTTTCATCTTCGCTGTTCTCCTGCTTAAAGTACTGTAAAGAGGATCGAGGATTAATATAGGATTCATCGGCAAATGGCAGCTGCTGAAATTGTCCCTTCTGCTTACCTTCTCCTCATCGCCCAGTCCCAGACCGCTGGCCATTGACTTTGTCAGCAGTTGTCGCAATCGCTCCGATTGCGAATCCTGTTGCTGCTGCTGTGGCGCTGTTTGCTGCTGTTGTTGTTGCTGCTGCTGTTGCTGGGAGAGGAGTAATCCGCCCACACCGTTCGGAAGGCCTGCCAGCATCGCGTTGCTGTTGCTGGTGGGTCCGCCGCTACTGCTGTTGTTGCCCTGCTGCTGCTGCTGCTGCTGCTGGGGATCCTTCTCCGGTTTGGTGTCGCCCGGCTCGAAGGAGTGGAAGTTGAAACCATAGTTGCCTCCGCCGGCACTGGCATTCGACTGCGGCGATGGAAGGCTGGCGGCAGAGTGCGAGGACAGCTGGTAGGGCGTGGCCGGAGAGGCGCATACGGCCGGACTGAAGCCGTGACCAGAGGGCGGGCGCGGCGTACTCACGGGCGTGGCGACGGAGGCCCGCGAATTGGGACGCGAGTCCGTCCAGCCGCCGACGCCGCCGCTGGGATCGATATCGAAGGAGGAATGTGCAATGTCGAATTCGAAGGTGTCGCTGCCGTAGAAGCTATGCTCTCCGGGGGCCGGCGAGGCGGTGAACGCGTTCACCAGGTTCGCCGCCGAGGAGCTGGCCGCGGAGGAGGATCTCTGCTGCTGCTGTTGATGCTGCATCCCGGTGCCGTTGATGATGGCACTACTCATAAGCGGCCCGCCCACATTGGTCGTCTGCGTGCTGTTACTGTTCCCGTTGTTGTGCTGTCCGCCGCCCACCAGGCCGCCCAGGAGGTGCGTGGGCAGCATGGCGGAGGCCGCCGACGAGGAAGTGGAGTTGCTGTGCAGCCCGTCCATCGAGAGGTTGTTGAGCAGGGAGTTGGCCAGCGAGGGGCCCGGCGACATGGCGCACAGTTGGCTCATTCCGCTCATTCCGCCGCCACCGCCGCCACTCGCTCCAGGTCCCGTTCCAGTGCTCGTCCCGGAAACCGATCCCGATCCAGATCCCGTTCCCGTGTTGTTGCTGTTCATGTCGTTTTCCGAGTTGAGGAGCGTCTGCACCGACATGATAAAGTCGCCCTCGCCGGGCGTCTGGTTGAGGAACAGTCTCGAGTTGGCCTTCACATGCACGTAGACGTCGGGGGCACCCAGGCGAAGGCGGAACGGACGCGACACCACATTGGATATATGCACGGAGCCGGAGCCAGGACCACCGCTGGCAGGCGAGTGGGGGCTGGCCGAGTCCTGGATGTCGCGCAGGTGCGACTTCAGCATGGAGAGGTCGTGCGGGTGGCATAGGTCCTGCCACAGACGACCCACCCAGGTCTGCATGTGCTGCTTGAAGGGCTCCCGCAGGGCAGTGGGATCGAGGCTGAGTATTTTGCCGTGGATGTCCAGCTTGAAGGTCATCTGCTCGATGGGCTGCTGCTGCACGTGCTGCTGCATATTGATCTCCAGCGGCGACTCGTCCTCCGGCCGCGTGATCAAGCACAGGACCGAGCTGCTGGCATCCGCATCATCTGTTGGAATAAAGATTGATTAGAATTACATATAGAACTTATGAACTTGAAATTGTTTCCACTTACCCTTCACAGGGGCCGCTATCAGGACCACCTCCTCGTACTTGTCCTGCTGCCCGGACTGCCTCAGTGACTTCTGATCCATGCCCGCCTCGCAGTTGGACGACGTCTGGGTGGCCGTTCGCGTGTCCTTGACTAGCATGCGCACCTTGGTGGATATACTCCGCTTGGACTTGCCCGCTTGGGCGTTCCCCGAGCTGGAGTTGGACCCAGCCGACTGCTGCGATGCGTTGCCGTTGTTCAGCTCATCCAGATCGCCCCAGCCTCCACCCCCACCAGCCGATCCACTGCCTCCGGCTCCTCCGACTCCTCCTCCTCCACTACTGTACATGTTGCTGATGATCGGCTCTAGCTTGGCGTGATCCCCCGCGTAGAGGTACATGTAGAGGGGCTGGTGGTAGAGCTCCTGCTTCTCATAGCCGATCAGCTCGCGGATGTTCTGCGTGCAGGACTCAATGATGCCGTTGGAGTTCACCTGCAGCAGGACCCAGCCCACGCCGCTGATGTAGTGCTCGATGGCCTCGAAGTAGGCGGAGATCTCCGGCACCTGGCCAAGCAGCAGCGATGGCTCCGGCAGTGGCAGCGGCAGTGGTGGCTCTGTCGAGGAGACCTCTCCCTGTTGCACCGGATGGATCGAGCAGTTGTCCGTTGCACAGCGACTGCAGCGGGGGGTTGAGGTTGTTTGTGGTTTGCTATTGTTGTTGTTGTTGCTATTGTTGTTATTATTGTTTGTGTTGTTGTTGGTTGTCGCCGTAGAGTTGTTGTTGTTTGTTGAAGTTGAGGATATATCACGATTTTGGCCTTTGTCACAAATTTGACGATACTGCAAAAGTATAGAAACCGAAAAGCTTTAAGTTAATAAAAGGATCGGAAGGATCGTCGAAAGTACAGTACTATGGGTATAATGGGCTAACACTCCCCATATCGTTTTTGAATTCCACATTCAATTTAAATTACTTTATGATTTTTATACGTATTCAACACAAATTCCGCAACATTGTAGCGACGAGTCTTATAGACAGAGCCATTATCAACATCATCTTTGCGGCAATAAAAACTTCATTCATATCAGATCAGATCCCGAGACGAGACCCACTTTATCATCAGAGACACTAAAACTGCAGTATTTTTTCAATGCGGAAGCCATTCCATTCCATTCCCTTCTCTTCGCGAATATTATGGCACACTTTGTCGCACAGCCACACACCACCACCATCATCATAATTCTGGCTGTTCTGATCTGATCTGCTCCATTGTATTATTGACACAATGGAAGTGCAATAAACCTCACACACACACACAGTCCCTGCCATTTGTATGCGTTTTCTATGCGTATTTGTGTTATTTTTATTCGGACACGCAAAAATTTTCGCGCGCGCCTTTCAGAGTCCATTGACTTTTCCATAGAAAATACCGAAAACCGAAACCAAAACACATTTAACACTCGCCAACGCATTATTCAAATATTATTGTATTTATTGGGCTTTCCTTTTCGGCGACTTTGATGGATTTCCAAAGCACACACCTTTCCACGGCACAACACCACCCACCACCCACCGCCCACCGTCAGTGGGCAACAGTGGAGCAGAATGCGAAATTCCCTGGCACATTATTCAAGGTCAATCAACTTGCACTTTACGTCGCGTGTGTGTGTGGTGTTCTGGGACAAATGTCAATGGCATTTCACATTGTTTTGGTTTTGTCGTTGTTGTTGCAGGGGACGAACTGGGGGGCTGCTTATCAGTCAGCCAGAGCCAGGTCTGAAGGCGGTCTATGACTCAATTTGGGCCAAAAATTACTCACTTTTTAGAGTGCCACAAATGAAATCACAGAACAGAACAGAACTCAAAACACACAGAACCCAGAACTGAGAACAGAGAAACAGCGTGGAACGTTCGTTCAGTCACAAAGTTGCCGAAATAATAAAGCGCACATTTTTTGATGCAATTGTATTAAAAAAATACACAACAACTGGCTCTCACCTCCCTCTCTGGGAGCAAGCAATAAAGCTTCTTGACCAAGCTATATCAGACAAAAGGTAGGGCAGAGCGGCTAACAATACATACATATACATATGTACAAATAAATCAACCTTTTTTCTTTCTTCCTATTTTTACTCTTGATTATTTTGTCGGAAATGTTATTGAAAACATGTCTGTACAATCGTAGGTTATGAGACTGCCTCACCTTCTACTTAATATGCCTTGCATAATGCGACTCTCTCACTCTCTCTTCTCCAGCTTTTGTTTACCGGCTTCTTTGTACCGTACGAGAAGGTGTATGTGTGTGTGTTATCACATTGCCTTTGCAGTTTGCACCTTGTGCAGCGTGTGTGTTTGTGTGGGGGGGGAGGGAGGTGGGTGCCCACAACGGGACAGGAGAAGAGTGCGCGGTAGGAGAAGGAGTAGAAAGAGCAAGAACAGTGGAACGACCAAGAATCACAACTATGTGAAATTGCCTTCGAGGTGCGACGTCATCGTCGTCCAAAAAGCATTTCAAAAGCAGTTCGTTGATCTTTCAGCTGAGTGGAAGAGGGACAGCAACAATGGCAGTAAGTACGAGAGCGAGTCAGCTGAGAGAGCGCGAGCTTTTAATTTCTTCGGAAGGAAGCTTCTCTGTTCTGTGCAACAATTGTGTGTGGTGTGCGTTGTGTGTGTCCGTGTGACCAGGAAAAGTTGCTCCCGAGCACAAATTTCGTGTCGTGTCGGGGTGAAGGCACTCCGAAAAAATATCAGTCAAATGATAAAGTAAACAAGAAAAGGAACAACACCGAAAGAGAGTACACGGCGCGTGCAATGGCGTGCAAATGTCTGAAACGTGTCTGGATTTTGCCTCTCTCCACCGCTATATCTCTGTCTGTTTTTTTTTTGGCGGGCTTTGGCCCATAGATTCTTCCAAAATTGATCGCATCAGGTAAAAGGTGAGATAAAGAGAAGCAGCAGCTGTGGAATTTGGGCAGAAAACGAGGAGCAGACCCAGAAAAGGGGGTTTGTCAACGGGTGTACGTTAAAAAGGGAACAAAAAGTTCGAAATTAATCACGACAGAACGTAGAGTAAAGGAATATCTTGTTTGCGATGGTCATTTAGGAGAATTGATATTCGTATTGTAGAGATTGAGATGTAAATAAAATATATAGGGATTAAATGGATCGACAGAGAGAGAGAGAATCTTAATGATAGTCCTTGACCCTTTAGATTCTTTCCCACCACTCCTACCCTTTTTGTCTACCTCATGCCTTCAATATTTCTTCTGATATTCATACATCCGTCTCTTTCTCCCACTATCTACACAATTGCCAAAAATAGATCTCACTCACACGACACCCATTCTCACACCTCACCTCACCACACGAAGAACGAGAAATCATTCGCAGCAGATGGTGCGGTTACCCTAGAAGTAAGCGACCCGTCGCGCTACTGACACCGGGCGCCGTGGCTTAGTTGGTTAAAGCGCCTGTCTAGTAAACAGGAGATCATGAGTTCGAATCTCGTCGGGGCCTATGAAATGTGTTCATAAAACGGTAATTTTTTTTCTTTTTCTCATTTTAGTTCACTCTGTAATCATTTTTTGTTTAATGCTTGCAACAATTTGATTAGCGTCCCGGATGATGGGACATTATTAGCGACAAAACCCCTGTGCAATGCCGCACGAAACCCGTTTAATTCAATTTATATATTACTTATGGAACTCATGTGCCCACGGACCTCATGTGCTCATGTGCGATGTGGTGGGGGGTGTGTGGTATGATGGTGTGTGCTTTAATTGCATTTTATGGTCCCTATACGAGTGGTGGCACGACTCTTGTTTAGTTTTCGCCCGTATGGATTACAAAATAAAATTATGTATATTTTATATTTGGCATTTCGCCGCCGCCGCCGCGTTTCATTTAAAAACCCATTTGTTGGCATTGGCTTTGGCTTTTTGTTGGTCGGTTGGTTGGTTGGTTGGTTGGTTGATGTTGGCTGTGCGGCAAAGCGTGGCGCTTGGCTCACAAATAATTTACATAATAAAGTGCTTAGGCTACCTGAAACCAATAAAAGAAATACACCAACAATAACTTTGCCTAAAACAACACACAAAGCCCGGTACGGGTACGGGTACGGTTAGGGGTACGGTTAGGGGTCGGGTATACCACCGGGCTTTCAAACATAAATAAATTTATGTAAATTAAATAAAAATATTAATTAAATTGTGCTGTGGCGGGTTAAATTACGTCAGTCGTCAGTTCAGTCTAGGGTCCCGGACTCTTCCAATCTCTCTCTCAGTAGTGGCGACCGGCAGTGGCCAGTGAGAGGAGAGGCCCTGCTCCTCTCCTATACATTTCGCGAATTCTTTTAAGCTCTTTTCGGGCTGAGCTTTTAATTGCTTTTTAATTGGAACGCGTTTTCGGCTTTGCCCAAACGAAAAGCAGTGAAAGACGGAGGCGACTACGTAGAAGACCGAATGGAAATTACATTGGGGAATTCGAACGCGGAGACGGAGACGTCGACATCAACGTAGACCCCTATGTGGCCCTCTGTTTGTGTTGTAATGGATCATTTGGTATTCCGCACAGGCCGGCACAGCACGGCGGACTGTCCACAGTCGGTGCCTGGTCCCCAGTTGCAGGGTGTTATAACAACTTGTATTGCTTTCTGTGTGTAGTTCAGCGATTTTGGCCTTATTAGTTTCGTTTGATGAGGTCTCTCGTCTGTAATTGAGTTTCCTCCCCTCTCCTCCTCCTCCTCTTTTGACAGGGGATTGATTGTGGGGTAATTGGGTGGTTGGGGGTGGTTTGTCGACTTACCGTTCGAACCACTTGATTCAGTATAGCCGCCTTGTCCGGTTTCGTTGAGGTCATATCCCCACGCTTATTCAGCGTTAGTATCTCCGACAACTGCTCGATGTAACCATTTTCCGCCTCGCGACGCCGCTTCTCATTGTTGCATTTGTTGATTTGTGATTGCGGCTGCAAGGAGACATTAGGATATAGATTAATTACTAAGAATATTTACATTGGTTTAAAGAGTATTTTATTGCAAGTTTCCATCTGTTTTGCTGTTCAAAATGTCTTCAATCTCTCTAATGGCACAACTTTGTTAATCTAATTGTAATCCTATTCCTAAATCTTATCGTATAGCTGCACGATTATCTCTCTCTATAGTTATCAAGCTATATATTCAATATTAATTTTGATAATCACACTGACTGGTTGATTCGTTGATTATAATTTTAAAAGCTTGCGAAATTACTATAATAATAAATGAATAATTACTATAATAATAGTGGGTACCGTGATTGCTATATCTTCTATGATATGATAATTTATATGATCGTACTTGTGGCTAATCGAAGTTCTGCTATTTCTAGAGAGGATCGTCGAAGACTTACCAAATTAACCTTCGAATCCGGCTTGCGGCGTATCTTCCGGCCTGACGTCGCGGCGTTGGCTGCGCTGCTGGCTGAGATCGGCGACGCCACCGCATTCATTATGGCAGCCGAGCGTTGGAGCGCAGCTGCGATGTTGGCCGTGGCTGCGGCGGCGGCTGCCGCTGCCTTGTTGTGGAGAGAATGATGAGAGTTGAGGTGCTGCTGCTGCTGCTGTTGTTGCTGGTGCTGCTGCTGGTAGAGCAGCGCCTGCTGCTGCTGTTGCTGGTGCAGCTGCTGCTGATGCTGCTGCTGCTGTTGGAGCGAGAGCGAGGCCGCTGTGGAGGCGCCTGCAACGCCCCCGGCACCAGCGCCGCCGCCTCCGCTCGCCGCCGTTGCGCGCTGCAGTGGGTGGGTGCCGGGCGCCAGGCCGTGGTGCAGGCCGCTCAGCAGGCTGCTGCCGCCCGCGGCCGCAGAGAGGGTGACGGCTGCTGTGGCGGCGGCCGGCGAGGAGCGTGGCAGGTTGCACACGGAGATGTTGCTGCTGTTGTATTTGCCGCTGTTGCCTCCGCTGTGGTGGAGGCTACTGCTGCTGCTGCTACTGCTGCTTGAGGTTGATGTCGTGGGGTTCGCTGTACCTGAGGCCCAATGATCTGGTAAGTCACTTGGGCTAAGCCTGAAAAAAAGCGCAAATCGAATTTCAAATTAGTGGAAAGTTCTCCAGAATTCGCTGATAGAACGGAAAGAGCTGTAAAGGTTGTTGAATGGCCGGACGGACGGACGATGGATGGCCTTGGCTTTGGGGCTTTGCGGCTTTTGTGCCTTTTGCGGCTTGGCCTCGTTGGCTTATCAAAATGCAAAATTCCCATGCCTCTCGCCTTCTTTCCTCTCTCTCTTTTATTCTCTGGCTTTTCGGCTAATGTGCTGCCTCAATTACAGTTTATTGCCTAATTAATTTGCATTTGAGGAGCGTGAGAGACAGAGACAGCAATAGAGAGTCAGCGCGGCAGCAATCAGCTGTTTTTGGGGGTCTCCGCCTTTTGTGGTTTGTGTCTTGGGGTGGAGCGATAGAGACGGGGGGCTTTGGGTGGCTTAATTGCGCATTAGGAAATCGTTCGAGTGTGATAGTAAGCCGATTAGTGCTACCGTATATCACATGGCATTATTATGTGGTATTTATGTGGTATTTTATAAGTTTTCTTAGTATTTTTGCAGTAAGTTTTTAATTGCAACAAAAGCCATGAAAATTAAATTATATAGGTTGTAGTATTTTCGGTAGAATTTTTTGAGTATTAAGTGACTTTTCTGGTATATTCTTTTGGTATAATTATAGAAACATTCCGTAGATTCCCAACCGGTATTTGGTTCTTTCTCCAAGCTAACTATCTCCCAGCCAATCACAGTCTTGTTCACTGCTGTGGTTTCCGTTGCCAATCTCAACTATTTCCCCGAAGGAATGCTGCTCCTATCTCTGTTCGGAGAGCTTTCGCTCTTTGGAATGTGACATCTTCATTTTCTGGCAGCCACTTCAAAGGACGCTTCAGCTTGTGCCTGGAATACGCATACGCATGTGTCCTTCTTCTTTCCTGCGTTTCCCACTCAACCTTAAGCATTTGTTAGCTGGGATTTGGACAAACACGCTTTGGGGGGTTTGGTAGGTTTGCTAGGTGGTGACCCCGACCCAGAGTCATGCCAGAGGGGCTGCTGCCACCGCAACGTTAGTCAAATTAATGTTGTCAGTTTTTGGGACGAACACACAGCCTCGTCGCATAGACCGGAACAGGTCCAGAGAGCAGCACTTCAAGTGGCTATCATGGTCATTACTCTTGCATGCTTTCTCTCTCTCTCTCTCTCGACCTGTCAGTTTTCGGGGTCTCCTTTCATGTCACATTTTATTTGGTTGCTTGATTAATTGCTTGCTTTATTTGCTTAAAGTGTGGAATAAATTGTGGGTTTAGGTTTTTCGAGCGCCACTTGAAAAACTTTGAGGTAAATTCAAATTTGTTGAGAGCAACATTTGGCTGAATATTGTACGAATGAATGAGCAAGAGAGAGAGAGAGAGATAGCTAGCGCGAGAGCGACTCACTCAACCAGTTGAGCGTGAAACAGAGTCCCAGTCCCAGAGTTCTGTTTTCGAGTCCCAGAGTTCTTTGGAGTTCTGTTGGAGTTCTGCGGAGGAGAGACCACCCGGTATTACAACTTCTGCTTATTCCTCTTCTTTTTTAATTACATTATATGCATAGCATAATGAAGACCCCTCCTTTACCCCTTAACCCTCTTCCCTCCCTCTGGGGCTCTGAGAATTGCAAAAAAAGAGAAATAGTAATTACAGACAAAACTCTGGACATGGTCAGGAGATGTAATCAGCGACCGACGCTAGGGAGGAGGAGGTGGAGGGATAGATGACGGGCAGTTGGCCAAAATGTGAATGCAATGGGCGCCAAAATGAGTGACGTACAAGCCGCCCGCCGCCCCCCTCTTGGCGCCTTGCCCTCCCCTGACAAGCGCTATAATTGCGGGAATTCTCTTGCTTCTGTTGTTCTGAGGGTTGTACCCTCTACAGAAGGGTATAATGTTTTTGGGGAGCTGTTGGCAGGGCATGGAAGGGGTACTCTATATAGTGTATATACAGAATTGAGGTATAGATATAGCCATGTCCGTCTGTCAGGGCATCTTTATATTCGGTTCTTTGCCTTTCCCCTTCTAGTTGTTTCTTATTTTGACAGGGCGACACTTAAATGTGGCAACCTGCTCTAGTGATGATGATGATGATCATCATCCTCCTTCAGACTTAAACTGGAATTTTCTTTTGGGTTTTTCTTTTGGCTTGTGCCACACAGGGCGTATGATTGACGCGCTTAATTAAGGCACCAGCAGCACAGCAGCAGAGGAAAAGGAGAGCGTAAATTAATTAAATTACAATTAATGCAGCAAGTCAGTTGACTTTTTGTTGATACTGTTGTTTAGTATTTTTTTACTATGTTTTTTTGCTGCTTTTTCGCTGCTGTTTTCTGTGGGGCTTATCAATTTGCACTTTGCCGCTTGGGGCCTTTCAATCTCCGTCTCGTTCTGTTTCGCTATTTTCGCAATTTATCGTCATAAGGCAAACAGACCGAGAGAGAGTGAGAGAGAGAGGGACGCACAGTGTATTTATAGACAAACAGTGAAATATATTCAAAAAGAGAGGGAGCCCCAAATAGAGAGAGAGAGAGATTCCACTTTCGCCCTGCCTCTTGTTTTGTGGCAGCAAAACAAACATTTCGTCTCTCAAATGGACAATGGAACGCATTTGTTTGATCATCACAGAGAGGGAGAGAGAGAAGCAAGGGGGAAAAGCGTGGAGGAGGGGCAAAGAGGTGTCCCCCATTGATCTTAATGGGGCATAAAACTGAATCAACGCCAACTTTGCCTTCGGTGCCAAATAATTCATTTCACTTTCTTCTCTCTCCGTCTCTTTTTCGCTCAGGCATTTCCCTCTCTCTCTCTGTCTCTCGGACCTGAGATTTTTCAATGTCGTGGTTTTTGTTTGAGAGAATTTTTCTGAGTATTTTCCTGATAATATACTAGATACATGTGTATGGTATTTCTATAGAAAGAGCAAGGAAGAGTCTCTTCCATTATCAAGTGCTTTTCTTGATCATAGATAATATCTTTTGCCATTCAAGTACTTAAAATACTTTCCCTACACCATCATCAATCTCAACAGATCCTCCAACCCTCTAGATCTCGAAATTCCTACTCCCTAACCAAAATCAAACCTCTAACCTGATGAAATAACCAAAACCAAGAGAAGAGAAGGTCATGCCATGAATCACATCTCTTGCGGGCAGCAGCAGAGAGCGGGGAGAAGCGGAGAGAATCCAAGTGTGGAGAAAATACTCGTAAATTACTCATTATATTTAATGTTGATTATACGAGTAATGTCATGCAGAGTTTTGGAATTTGCTTTTTCGTTTGTTTTCGCTTATTTTCGTTTATTTTTTGCGGCATTTTGAGCTTTGACTTCCATATACGAGAATGTACGAGAACGTACGCGACCATAAGTAAGGCCAGAGAGACAGAGAGACACATGGCTGGGGGAGGGGGGGTGCCCCCTTAGACAAATTGAGTCACGAGTCTCATGATGAAGGCGATTATTATGGTGCTGGATGCTGTGATGCTAGAGATGAGGTGACTGCAATGGAAGCCGCCAGCATTAAATTACTCATACGCACTGTATGCCAGAAGGAAGAGGAAAGCAGAAGCAACGCTTGAGGGCAAAGTTTACCCAAATTTAGCCGCTGTTTTGTGGGTCTACGTGATGTTTGCCCCGACACCTCACTTCGAATGAACTTTGATTACCTTAAATACATTCAAGTCTATTGACAATGTAAGTGTAATCAGTATACAGAATCTATAAGCCGAAAAGACTGACTTCATTCGAAACGAAATCTCTGAAAGAATATCTAAACGTGTACTCGGTACAGCATTTCCCACTTTAACAGCAACAACAACAACAAGAACAACAACAGTATCGGGTATCCAGCATCCAGGCTCTTTGCCTGAGAACTGCATCCTCCTCTGCTTGGGGGATTGGAACTGCCTGTTGGCCAAAATAAACATGTTGCCAATACGCCAGTCTCAATTAATAGCCAACAACATCGACAATGACAGCGACAACAGGCAACATTTTACCAACCGCCAGTCGAGAGAGGCAAAAAAAAACCCAGCAGACAAATGTGCAATGAAAATGTCAGGGAAAATGTCTGAAAGACAAGCAGAAAACTGCACGGAAAATGGGATAGAAAATGGATGGAGTGGAGGGAGAGCTTGGAGGATGTGGCAGAGTGGAAATTGAGTATGTTCAAACAGATATTGAGAAGGAAATGAGAGCAACAGAGGAGTCCCCTCCCCCCATCAATGTCAGTGGCAGAGAGAGATACTTTAAGAAGCAATTTCAAAACAATTTGTATCTATTGCCGCTGCTACTGCTGCTGCTGTCAAGGTACGGTACATATTCTTCTAGCAATTAAAAAGATATATTGTACAGCCTCAAAGGAACATGTTTAGATCATCATCGTTATTGTTTTCTATTAAATAATCCTTTGCCATTTCATAATCGTTATATCCTACTATTATCATAGATTATACAATACCAAGACACATACCAATACCATAACACCTAATAGACCGAGGCGCATGCGAGATTTCGGTTTTCTTTTAGAGGCGAAGGATAGTCTATGAGAGAATTGTAGTACCAGTACCTCAGTAATCAGTACCGAATAGAATATGAAATTGAATTAGTTACAGATGCAATCAGTCAAGCTTCGGTTTAGATAACACATAAATTGGTGCTCCCGTTTTCACAAAACGTACGATTTTTTTCGTTATTTTCCTGGTATCGTATAATCTTTTCTACTATTTATTTTCATCGGTGTGAACAATCCCCTGGGGTTTCTAGGAGATCTTCAAGGAATCAGCTTCCTTCCTTCTCTGTTTAGAGAACTTCCCTCAGACCTACCCCAACTGAATTTGACTTGAACCTCTCTTTACAGTTCTGTTACTGCTACTACTAGAAATTCACTGTTGTTGGGTTCACTTCCGCTTCTGTCAGCACTACGTATCCTTGACATCAATTTCCGATTGGGCTCTCCCCAAACTCAACACACATATTCGTACTTTTATTTTGATGGCATTTCCATTGGAATTTGAATGACAAATGATACCGAAATGCTGAATCATGGTGACTAAATATCAACCAACAAAAAACAACAACAAAAATATGCGGGTTTTATGTAAGGTTGCGTTTATTTGTGGGGGGATTCCCAGCGGTTGTTAGTAGGTTGTTAAAACGAGAGAGGAATGGAATTTGAGCCAATATGAGACTTTGAATTATTGATTTTGAAAGGTTCTAACACGGTTTACTATTTCTTAAATGCATCCCTGCCTAAGCCTTGTTTCATTCTGCTTCTACACTAGTTTTAAATGTTATTTTATTGTAGTTTTTTTGGCGTGTCTTGTCTGAGTAGTCGCCTTAGGCTGACAACTCGCCACAAGTCTCGCCTTATGTGCGGTGCAGCTGTTTAATCAGTGTCTAAAACTAGTCGCAAGTCTAGTCTTCATCTCAGACACAACCCCATTTACTCAGCTGTGAATGTGAATGCCAGTATGAGTATACGTATGAGTACTCGTATATGTATGTCTGTGGGGGTAAGCTTGCAGTTTTAGCAAACTAATTGTGTGAATAAAACATATGTTCGGGGGTTTCTCTCTCTCTCTCTGTTTCTCTCATTCTCTCTCTCTGTCTCTGTGTGTGCTGTTGGAGAGTGGGTCGGGTCTCTCTCTCTCTCGCGACGGCAGTCATTGCTGCTACAAATAATAAAGTGGGTCATGGATGAAAGAAAAAGCGTTTTATAAAGTGGGTCATGAATTTTGTTTCACTCACGTTCAAGTGTATTTCGATTGCCGTTCGTCTGACGTTCGTTGTTGTTGTTTGCTGATACTTATTTTTATTTATTTTTATATTCCTATATATATATAAGTATATATTTTTGTTGTCTGTCTTTCTGCCAATTGGATATTTGATAAAATTCAATGAATGTTTGCTATGATTCAGGTTTTATTTCGCTGTCTATTTCGGGGAAGTGGAAATCGTATAGGTGTTTCTCTCTCTGTCTCCCTCTATCTCTTGGGATGTTTCGTCAAAGATCATAAATATGTTTTATCCAATTAAGATGTTAAAATGTTTTTGGAAGTACTTATTTATTTTTAGTGATTTTTTCTTTAGTTATAGTTTAATTTGATAATAATTTTTCGCACTTTATAAATCAGTTGTTCAATCACTTAATTGACATTGATTTATGTGCGGACACATAGTTAATTTATTTTTTATTATGCCGCAAAGAAAGAGCCACCAAAAGCAGCCTCAGAAAGAGACAGAGCGAGACAGCGAGACAGACTCGTGCCATCTGCTACACTTTCACTGACTAATTGCCAACTCAGGAGGCAACACGACGACAGTTTTCACTTTCCATTCAACGCCCCACCAACAAAAACCAACACCAACAACTAAAGAGTACGAAACGAAAGGCAAACTAATTTGTGGCAATTAAAATGCGCCAGTAATTAACAAATTAAGCATGATTTTTGGACAGGGTAGGAGGAGAGATCTTTCCAGTAATATTCATATTTTTCTAGATGAATGATTTGCCAGTACAAAAAGGGAAACATTTTGCATTTCCCTTTATAATAATTATAGTTTTTCTTTCTCTAGAATTCCCGCTACTTGAAGAATCCAACCATCCAATCATAAATTTAATCTAATATTCACTTTGGAGCTATGGAAAATTGCAACTATTTGAAAGCCATTTAACGATATCTATAATCATGATTTGATTGGATTCTCAGCCGCACTGCACAATTCCCATAGCAATTTGCACAAGACCACAACGGAGACGACCAACCCGCAAGCCCCCAACCCCCAATCCGCAACCGCAGCCCCCCCTATGATTACGGCTAGTAGTACTATGCCTCTGCCTCTGCTGCTGCTGCCTCTGCTGCTACTGGGGGTCTACTATTATATCAGAACTGTAACTAAATGATTCAATAGACAGTAACTGCAGCAATCTATGGAATGATAACATCTAATGAGAGGCCAGAAGTCTCCCTCTCTCGCTTTCCGGCACATATCGCTCTCTCTATTTGTCTGTCTGACTGTTACACCTGCTGAATGACTGAATGACTGAATGCCGGAATGCCGGAATGACTGAATGAATGAATGCACTTTGCACAGTTGTTGTGTTTGTTTCTGTTTTTCAGTTTTTCTGTGTCTAAGTTGTTGGCGCTTTCCGATGTGCCCGATGGGAAATAATGTCAGTGGGTCAGAGTCGATTTAGCATTTTGTTGTTGCTGTTTCTCTCTCTATGTGTGTGTGTGTATGTCTGATATATAGCTTAAGGTTAGCTCATATTCTCGCTGGCAGTCAAAACAGCTGTTCCACACAGAACTGATGCTCACCCTCTTACCCCACACACAAAGCTGGCCTGCACAATAACTGGGCTAAGGCTAACACTAATGCCAGACCAGAGACCAGACACAAGACTCTAAGAATTCTAATTGTGTGGTTTTTTTCGGCTTGCATTGCTGCACGTGTTGCATGACTCGCACTTGCGGCATATAGATGGGGTGCCATTTGGGATAATCCATGCATTTGTATGCACAACTCTGCATCATAAAATATTCATTTTTGTGTGTGTGCTTCGGATGGGATGGATTGCTGTATGGCTGGAATGTCCCCAAGATTTATAACACTGAAAATTCAGTGGAGAGACGACAAACGGGAACTGTCTTGAGAGTGGGGTTTATGTGCACTTATTTTTGGGAATTTTTATAAGAAAGATGTGGCCAAAAAGCAGCTGTAAGTGGCTGCAGTTACAGGAGTGCAAAGAGTTACGATTTGACTGTCAAATCGCAAAAGTGCGTGCTCCTGATTTCGAAATTCATAATTTTCGTGTTTTTCTTTAGGTTTAACATCTGAAGGCGGCAGAAGAGTTCTGCTCTATAGAAGAACTTTTTTCCTTTAGAGTTTTGAAAGATGTTTCATGTTTCATGATCATCTCTTTTAGAAAACCTAAGAGAACACACCTTATAGCAGATCATAGATAGAAATACAATCTTCTTTCCGTAGAACTACAAATCCTGATAGATTTAGTTCTCAGAGTACCCTTGTAGGAACTTTCCTACATTTAGGAATGATATTAAACCCCAAAAAACACTCTCCACTCCCCTTAGAGTAGACAGCCTCAACCAATCTAAACTTGACTTAGGGATACGCGTATGGCGTACGCGTATCTGTCAAATGTATCTACGAGTGTACAATATTTCAGGGGAAACCTTCGGCTGTCTTCCAGCTGTGAAGCGCACACGCACTCGAAGTCGAGGAGATCTATATACTATATAGGAGCTGCTTTATAGTACGATATGTGTGTGTGCAAACGAGTATGTTTTTAATCTTTGATAAGTCTCACGCGTTGATTTCCTCTACCTTGTTCGGATATACGACGCGAGGCTTGTCCGTCTTCTTGGCTGCGTTTCAATGCAAAAATTTAATTTATGAGTAAATAAAATTTATATAAAAGCTAACCTTCAAAATGTGGCTGTAGCTGTGGCTGTAGCTGTAGCTCTGGCTGTAGCTGTCGCTGTTGCTGTTTTTGTTTCTGTCGCTGTTGTGGGGTTTGCGCACTTTGCATTTTGTTTACATGTCGCTGACTGGGCGGCAAAGGTGAGCCATGAAGTTCTCTTGATACTCCACACTACATATATACACACATGATATAGTATGTATACATAATATCATATATAGTATATAGTATTTCCCTTATTGCGTGCTCTTTTAAATCTCACGGAAAATTGTGGCATTACTCACCTGTAATCAGAGAGAGAAAGAAATACGATTAGTGTTATTTGAGTTTCAAGATAGGGCTAGAGGGATTTAGGGCTATAAATGATTAATATTTCATAAGGTTTATACAACTAAAGAGGATTAAGCCAAGCAAATACCAGAGAAACCAGAAATGGTATAAGGCTTTGGGGTTCCTTTTCTAAAGTTCTAAAATTAAAGAATTCCCAAAGAGTTTTCAATGGAATTCTTGGGTATATTCTCTGGAAATATTTACGTTCCTTGACAACATCAGATGCATTTAAATAGATTCCTTCAATCTGGTTTTCTCGTTAATTTGATAATAGACCCTTTGTTCTCTCTCTTTCGCTACAGTCAGCACCCCTCCCCTCCCCCCCTGCCTTTTTCCCCCTCTTGTCTCCTTCGAAAAGGACACATTTTATATTTCAATTACGTGTCCAATATTGTATTTCACTCGATTCTTGGATACGTACCCTCCACCCCCATCCCCTAGCCTCTTGTACAGCCCACACCCATATCCTGCCCCTGCCCCATCCCCTTCCTACACTCTTCACTCCTCTCCCTTCGCCTTCGCTTGAGCTACTTTGGTTCTCCAGTTCTCTCTGTGATTCCGTTCTGGTCGTAGGCCTAGTCCTGCTGTAGGCCGTGGGTCTCCTGTATGTTTTTGTCCTTTGCCTTTGGCTTTGGGGCCTGGGGCTGCAGCCGGTGGGGTCGGTGGGGCCGGGAGGGGTGCTTGTGATTTTTCTACCGGATTACAATTGTTTACACACACGACTGAACATTGTCACAGTTTCCACGATGGCAACCATTCTCTCTCCCTCTCTCTCTCTTTCTCTGTCTCTCGCGCTGGCTGCAATTGTTCGTAGTCCTCGTCGTAGTAGTCCCCATACCAATCCATGGTTATCCTGTAACCATGGCATATCCTTTTAAGCCCCACACACACACATACACTCGTGTAATTGTGCGTCTTCATGTGACAGGAGCTCAGGCAACGGGGGAAGGGCGGGATTGGGGGTAGGGGCGACATGGCTCTGCCTCCATTTGTTGTTTGCGCAAAGTATAAGTTTACAACGGCACAAAAACCGCTTTGCATATGCACACTCGTGTGTGTGTGTCTGTGTGTGTGTGTATCTGTGTATCTATGTGTGCTGCCACTTTGTCTAACATTTCACTTTATATGCCACCCATCCACAGCCCCTCCAGCCCCCTCCAGCTACCGCAATTGCCCAGCATTTTGTATGCTTTTCACTTTACAGTCAGAGCTAGCATTTTATTCTATTTTCCCCCCCAGTTCCCCACTCCCCCTCCCCATCAAACAGAACAGAGAACAGAGCGTACGAGTACGAGTATTTTTCCAGAGTTTTTCCAATTTTCCGCTCATGCGGCTTCCTGCTGTGTCTGTTTGTCTTGTTGACCGATAATGGTTGGGGCATGAGACACGGTGGCACGAGGCAGCCAGTCGGTAGCAGGCAGGAGGAGCCTTTCCTTCCTGCCCTACCTCCAACTCCGCTCTGCTCCCTCCCCATTATCAGAGGGGGCTTCCGATCCATGGATATAGTATGCACATATAGATTTTCGTATTGGTTTCACAGTTTCGTTTCTGACATTTGTTTGACTTGATTGCAGTGCTGTGGCAAGTGGCATGTGGCAGGTGCAATAAGTCCAGTTATTGAAGAGCCCTCTCCGCACATTGTGGCAGGTTCTTTTCGGCTTTAGGGGCAAGAAGAACTTTAACAGAGAGAAGGACATGGAGAAGGCTATGCAAATGGATATGTGAAACGAATGGAGTTCGTTCCAAGGTAGATACAAATATTGAAATATTTCTAGATTTATTTGATTTAATTTATCCTAAAATCCCTTTTGTTTTTACTGTACTACAGTGCGTTCTCCATTCATTCATTAGGGCATTTCCTTTCCCATTTCGACTACAGCCACTAGAATGTACGTTCCCTCTCCTTTGCACTGCCCTCCCGTCCCCCCTACTCTTCTCATCTCCACTCTCCTCCTCTCCAAGCCTTCAAAAACTTCCATCTCCGCTTCGCCTGTCACAGTTTGACAGGAACTGGCATTGACGCTGTCGCTCAGATTGCAGTCCACTGCGGCTGGCCTCTCCTCTCCTCCCTCTCTCTCTCACTCTTCATCTGCTGCTACTTCTGTAGTTGTTGTTGTTTTTGTTGCTGTCTTCATGCAAATTTAATTAAATGGGTTTTTTTTCTCTCACCCGCCTTCACTCTCTTGCCCCTTTGGCTCTCTCTCTTTACTTCTCTTTAATTCATTCCATTTCTGTTTTTGTTTGTAAGCTGAGCTAAAGATGAGAATCAAAGGGAATGCGGGGGAGGTAGGTAGGTGTATATGTAGGTTGCAACATGATGCAGAGAGGAGAGAGCAAAGGGCGAGGGGGGGGGGGAGGTAGAACCATGGTGAGTAATTAAGTTGAACAGAGAAGGCGGCAAAATGCAAAACTTTCAGTCGCAAGACTTCCATTTTTACCATCTCAGGAACTTAAGCCTTTAGTCTTACTCTCAATTTTCAGATCTATTTGAAAACTTCTTTAAAACACTCTCTATAGTATGCCTAATTCCCATCTCTAGGCATCTTCTTTATCGACCTTCTATTCCTCCATCAATCTGCTGAAGTTTTCAATGACTTCGAAAGTCTCTTAGCTTTCAACCCATATTTACTTCCTTATATCAATCCTCCCCTGAAGATACTAGCTCTTACACTCCTTACTTACTTATTACTTCCGCTCTCAATCCTCCGCTTCAAACTCTTCTCAATCATTCCCTCAATATTCTCAATACCCCTCTTTATATTCTTCTTCAAATCTCATTTAAACGGAACTTTTTTTCAATAATTTCAAAAGTTTTTATTTAATTTTTTATGATCTGTTTACCAGTCCGTTTTTTACGGACTTACGACAGCAGCAGTTGTATCCGCCCACGCTCCCTCCCTCCCACAGCTGCTCCTCGCCAGAGGCACTGCCCACCTTTCGTGATAGACAGAGAGACAGATGGACGGACAGACACCCTGTATATAATGTGCCTGGGTTGGCTAGGTCCGTTCGTTCGGTCCGTCCGTCCGTCAATGGTAATTCGATATTGCGCCAGGTTTAAAATATTCTCTTTCTTTCTGTCTCTATGGGTGTGTTTAAGTGTGGAAGAGTGCGAGTGTGTGAGTGTGTGTGTGTGTGTGTGTGTGTAGCTGCCAAATTAATTACAGAGCGCTGCACCAACGCACTGAGCAAAGAGAGCGAGAGAAAGAGACAGGAGGGGATACACGGAAAACCTCGCCATACAAACAACAAACAGCGCGCCAACAGAGATTCTTCTTTAATTTTAATACCCTCGGAAACAGGGTATCACTGATTTAATGAGATGTTTACAAAGTAGAAAGGCAGGGTTAAAGGATCCTGTAAATACAGTAGGAATTCCTGATCTGCATCAACAATTGTCGGTATTTTTGTTTCTAAGGAAATTAATTCCTAAGTTTGGAAAATTCTCTTCCACATAGAACCTTCCTTCCCCTGCCCCTTCCAGGGTATCTTAAGCCTCGACTCCCGCGTAATGGCCTTTCCTTTCTGGTTTTCATCAGTTTTTTGCTTTTGTTTTTGTTGTTTGCTGAGAGCACCGCGCGTCTGAGCAACCAACCAACGCCCCTCCTTTCGAGTACCTTCCCCCTCCGCTCCGCTCCCCAATACCAAAAAAGGGCTGCTTAAAACTGGCTCTGGGCTCCGACTCCGTCTCCAGCTCCCGCTCCCGCTTTCGACTCTGCGGATCTCTCGAACTTTTGTTTCGAAACTGGATTTACCTGGGCGGATGGATGAATGTTGGATGGATGGTAGGTTGGTTGGTTGGTTGGATGGATAAGTTGTCTGTGTGCTTGGGTTTGCCCTGCTCTTTAGCTGTAGGTTTGTAGGTCTATTACGGTGCTCCCCCTCCCGCTCCCTTCGCTGTCGCCGCCGCTTAGTTGTTGTTTTAGTTGTTGCTTGGAGCGGAGCTACCTCCGCTTTTTCCTTCTTTTTTTTTTGGCTCGACGTCCTTTGTTCCCACTGAGAGAGACCTTTTGTCTACCGGTTCTAAAGGCCATCGTCGTCGATCGGAGGCTGAACAGCTTACAATGCCCCAGAGAGTGAGAGAGAGAGAGGAAGGGTAGTAAAGGGAGAGGAAAGACTTCAAAGGAGCGGGGGCAAATAGTGCCTGATGGAAGCAGCTTTCAGTAAGTGTGTCATCGTGGGTTTCAGATAGATTAAATGATAATTCACAGAAGTATTTACTAGATTTAATAGTACTGCCATCTATTTTTTAAAAGTTTATCGATAGGCATTCAACTATTTATCGTATAGACAACAATCGTCAATCATTGTTCTTCTAGCCCATCTCTAGAAATAAGCTCAATTTTCTGTAATTCTTTTGGCAGCGACGTCGCAGCACCCACGCTCTCTGTCGCAAGGGCACTCTGGAGCTCTCCCCCTATCATCACCATCATCTACATCTATATCATCATCATCGTAATTTCCAATTACAAATGTCTGACGACGGTACACGACGCCATCATAATTTTTGCTCAAGCTTTAACCGTATCGAAAGCTTAGCTTCAGCTTCAGCTGCGACCATTTTTACCTCTGTTTTTGTTTCTGTTTCGTTTCGTTTCTCTTTGATTCTCTGTACCGCTCTGTTCTCGATTCTTTTTCGTATCGTTTCATTCTTTTGCAGAGCGCAACACGAAATTAAATGCGCAGTAAATTACGCAATTTTATGCTTCGTTAAGTTCTCAGTGCCGCTATGGCTCTGTCGCAAACGAAACGCTGGCTTTCAGATTCGCCATGGCAAAGAGAGAAGAAGAGAGAGAGAGAAGAGTGGGGTAACGAATGTAGAAGAAAGTAGCAGAGAAATTTGAGAATGAGGAGGCAAAAGACAGCAACAAGTTTTGACAGATTCTGTGAGTCGTGAGCCGTGTGTCGTGTTTCCTTATATCCCTCATATGCATATTTATGTGCATATTTCTTTAGGGGTAGCTCTGGAACTTGAAAGTTCTGCTGCTGCTGCTGCTGCAGTCCTACCCCAATGCAATGCAGCATAATGCACTCCACAGAAGGAGGAGGAGAGGGAGCAGTAACAGGAGGAGGTGGAGTACCGACGATGAGGCAGCTGCAAAGACTTGCATAACAAATTCTCAATTGTGCAACAGACTCTCTCTATCTCCCCTCTCCCTCTCTCTGCCTCTCGCTCTTTCTTTTACTCCCTTTTTCATTCGTTATTCCTTTAATGAAAAGTTGTCCGTTTGCTGCTTTGTGCTTTGGCCTGCAGCAATATTGCGGAAATATGTCACCGCTACGATGATGCCGCTGCTGTGGTAGTGGGAATACCCTGTACGAGTGCAGTGCAAGGGTATATAGGATAAGATAGGGTAGATGGCAGAGGCAACGATTTCGGGATCTACTGGAGCTTGCAGACCTTAGAAACTCTATGATTCACAGCAGTGGTATCCAAACTTGACTTTTATCCACCCATTCCAATCCAAATTCTCTGTAGAAGCCTTCCCTACTCTTTATGCCCATTCTGAATCCTTTCGTATCGACCTTTTGGGTATCCCTTAGTCGTCTATATTCTTCGTTTCTAGTTCTGAGGGGAGTTTTGGGGTAGCTGCTGTTTTGAAGTTGAAGTTTGCATCTTCGTACTGCCTTTAGGTTAGCCGAGGTTATGTTCACACACACACATACACTCTCTACAACACTCACTCACACTCTCCTACAACACACATAAAAGCCTGTCACGCATAGTGTAATTTCATGTGACGTAAATGCAAAAATATGTTAAAACTTTGCCAAGATGAAAATGCGGTCGGAAATGGTAAGGGAGGGAGTGCGCAGGGTGGGGGTAGGTGATTGTGCGAATGTGTGCATTGGAATGACATCCTGGACAGATTGATGGACAGTACGTGTACGTGTGTGTGTGTGTGTGTGTGTTGTGTGAGGACGGACCCTTGATGCGGTATCGAGAGAGCCTGAAGAGCCCGACACCAAGCCCGAGCTCGAACCCGAACCGAAGGGGTTGGCACACAGGCAAAAACTTCATCATGAAAATGTCAAGGAACTGTCAAGCTCCGTTGCAGCTTCATGGAAATCGAATTTGTTTGGTTTCGGATTTGACAGCATTTTGCGGGGGCAAAATGCGTTCGAAATGTGTTAAATGCTTAATAAATAGGTTTGAATAAATCTCCTAAACAAGATAAACAGATTCAAAGTCGTTAAATTAAGTGGAAAAGCCATTTAAGCGTTAAGTCTCAACTTGACGAAAGATAATAAATCATTGAAATAGATTTTCTTTGTCATTTTAGTAGCAATAACTATTATTACACTATTATTTTGATGAAATTATTGACTTAGGTACAATGACAGAACTTAACGTAGCTTAACGAAGAACACTGAAGACCCATTCTACGTGATATAACCCATAAATCAGCTTTAACTGATTTTTCTTCAGAAAAAACTTAACGAAACTTAACGAATCTTAACGAAACAGTCAAATGTATCTGCAAAGATATAAAGTTGGGCTATAACTTTCTCCGAGACTTTTATTGCACTGAAATCCACTTAACGAAACTGTTAGAAGCCAAATTAAATTGTTAAAACTCAACGAAAGCCATCAAAATATTTAATGCCACCACAGATCCATAACGGAGTATAAACAAAAGAGACTAATCTCAGCCAGGCCATAAATCAAAACACCTAACGAAGCTTAACGAAGACTCTAATAAAATCCATTAGACGCGCACGCAAAGAGTCGTCGTCGTCGACGTCCAACAAACCAGATAATAATCGTAAATTTCCAGCTTCTGAATGCTCGCCACCGAAAGACCGCAAGACCACAAAAAAAATAGCAGAGAAGAGAAGTAGAGAGAAGATTACTTCCCATCAAAGTAAAAAAAAGATGAATCCATCCACAGAAATCCATGCCATGTGATTCTACAACGACCCATAGAAACGGTTGCTGCCTCCAAGCGTCCTCCCTCCCAACCCGCAACCATTATGCAAATTGGCCACGAAACGACGTAAACTACATGTTAAAACTTATCATCGCTGACATCGGGCCACACAGCATTTAGCCAAATAATAAACTGGAGTGCCCTTAGGGGCAACCCACCAGAGAGAGGGAGAGAGAGAGGAGAGGATTAGGGGGCAACATGAAGCGTGGGAAGCGCATTAACAGAGGTGGGAATCCTCAAACAATACTCTTAATACTCGTGCTCATGCAGCAGCAGTGGCAGGCTCTCCAATGAACAACAACAAACAATGTGAAATCGCACACACACACACACACACACACACACACACACACACACACCACAAGTTGCATGTTTCAAATTTGTCAACCGCCCCGCCCTGCCTGCCCCTCTGACTGCCTGCCTGCCTGCCCCACTGCCACTTACAATTACTCGCGTACAGTTATCATAATGATGGAGGGAAAATACTATAAAATATACATCTACATGCACACATCTACATGTACATCTCATAGATGTATAGTATATATATGCGTAAAATGAAAGATGAAAATTTAACGGCAGTGAACGGTGAATTATACTGGAAATTGTATGGACTGGCGCAGCAGTAAAACCAAGTGGAAAATTAAGCATCAAATAAAAAGCTGATTGCCATGGCAATTGTTGTGAAAAGCCAAAGAGAGAAACGACAACGCGAATTGCAGGTGGGAAAACATGAATAAACAGGGGGAAAACTCATTGAAGTTGGCAAGTAATTCATACGATACGATACTAAGGGAAACAGGAGATATAAAATATGGTTGGTATACCAGATTGCAATTCCTTATAGACACCACACTCTCCCTCCCCTTGCACAAACATTTCACTAATTGCAAACACGCTTCTGAAATTATTTTCCTTTTGCTTTCTCCCCACAAAACAAACATTCTCGATTGTACTATATATATATACGAAATCGGCTCGCTCTGGCTATATAGTACAGGAACTGTTGAGCACAGAACTGAGAGGAGGCTACAGTACAGTCGGGGGGAGGGCTTATCGCACAGGCCAACCACAAAAGTCGAAGTCAGGCAAAGGTCTCTGCTATTTATAAACGTTTCTCTCTCCCTCTCTCTCTCGCTCTCTCTTGTTAAAAAGCGCATGAAAAACAAGAACAAATACGCGAGAAAAAAAATGCCATTTCGAGTGGTGGTGGGCCATTTATTGGATGTGTGGAGCAAAAACAAATATTTCACTAACGGACTTTACAACTTTTAAATGTCATATGAAAACATTATAAATACATACATATATGCTTTCCTCTATCTCTGTGCAGTGTGTGTGTGTGAGTGTGTGTGTGGTGTGCGTGAGGGGCAATGAACCTTCGTTGGGCCGGTGGGTTCTATGACTAAGACTCTCGATTGTGCCGCATTGGCAAATATTTGCATTGGAGTCGCACGCCTCCTACACAAAACATAATATATATGAAGCATAAAGAAAGAGTAGAGTCAAAGGCCGAAGATCGAGATACACTTTGAGGCTTTTTATAGCAGCAGGCCAACCTAGGAGCTCTAATGCATGACGCGTGTTAGGAAATAGATAGATATAAGGGGCTTATGATATAGTGGACTGTTGCAGAGTAGTTGAAACCCTCTTCTATCTGCCATTGTACCCTGCCTTCTGTTTAGGGTATCATGAAACCGAAACAAACTGAAATATCTTTCAACAAATATGCAATAAGGAAATACTTCATGGTTTTTTTGGGGCTAACCCCATTACCATTCCCTGGCCAAGTCACGCACCGAAAACAAGCGAACAAAACGACCGAATCTTGGCCAAATGTTTATGTGGTTCCTCCTGCTCCTCCTCCTGGCCTTATAACTTTGTGCCAAATAACAGAAACCACATACACATATACAGATATCCGTATATACATTTGTATGTGCCCTTCCCTTTGCATATTGCAACCGATTTAACCAATTTCTGTATCAAATACAGAATATTCCTTTCCTGGTCAAGTCGTTGGGATAATTAAATGGCTCGTAAAATGGATATCTGTTGTGCGGTTTTCCAGGAAAACGAGTATACGATGGTTATATCTTATTTTTCTCTTTTAGCTAGAAACCGAAATGCATTGCAGGGAAATTGCCCATAAAAAAAGGGAGGAGAACGCAAGGGAAAGCGAGCGAAAGAGTGAGGTTAGGTGTGTGAGAATATAGCCCAATAAAAGTGGATGAAAATAAAAGCAAGGAGGCAGCCAGCCAGTCAGCGAAAGTGGTTTTAGAATGAGAAAATTTTACCAATAAAAAGTGGCCACAAATTGCATTACAAATAGGGTTTACGATGCCAGAGAAATATTGAAAGATTTTTAGGGTCTGTAAAGGTCTATAAATAAAAGGAAATATGTACTCGTGAATGCTGAAACCCAGCTGATTAATATCCTCCACCCACTTACAGAAAATCATCATCCACACACAGACACAGCCACAGACACAGACAAACCATCGATCTCTCAACCATTTTTGCTGTCGCCCACTCGCCTACAATATAATCAAGAGAACAACATTTACATCGTCCATTACGGCAGAAATAAAAGCAAAAGAATTAATCTGTTGTGTAAATATGCTGCACGTACTTCGCCCACACACTCACAAGAGAAGGGGGCAAGTGGCAGTAGAGGGGGAACCCACAGGCCACACAGTCCAAACATTACTTTGGGGACAAACAATTTTCTTAATGCCCAGAAAAACACAACAAAATCAAAATCAAACCCAAAGACGCACAGACCAAGAGACCCAAGACGGAGAAGGGGGAAAGAGAGGGGGGGAAAATGTCTTCTATGACCGCAATTAATTTTCATTACAAGGCAATAAGCAAAATTAAACACGAATCAAGCAGACAATCGACCAGAAAGTAGGGACTTACACGTAGAGCCTTCTCCAGAGAGGGTTCTCCTCTTTGGGGTTTCTTTTTTGGGGGGTGTCAGAGGTCAGACAACGTGTTGACATCCACAATTTATGAGAAATTTGTGATTTATTTTGGGGACTGCATTTCAGAATTTCAGAGATAAAGGAGTTATGGGTAAATCCTTTAATAAATCTTTAAAATTCTCATAAATTTCCCCAAGATATTTATGTTTTACTGGAGAGTTTTAGAGAGGATTACCAAGACGATTTGCAGGTTAAGCAGGTCCTGGCTTGATTATTTCTTAAAGTATTAATTGTGGACTTATCATCATTGTTCTATGGGTTGCCATGGCTACTCTTCGGTAGTTCCCCTTCCTTTAGATCTTTCATTAAATTTGCTTACCTGCAAAGAGAAAAAGGCAATAAATTGCATTAGTTCAAAGTTTAAACATTAAGAAACTCTCATAAATCCCTAGCTAATCACCAGCATACTATAATTAACTAATTTGACAACAGATGACTCAGAGGCCACTTGACTCAAGGGAGAGTCTGTCTGTCTCTAAGACTGTCTGTCTCTCTGTCTGTCGTGGGCTGTGAAGTGCGTGGCAGTGGCAAATGATTTATCTTTTAGCCATCAGCGTATGTGCCGCTGCTGGCTGATGTTTTTATTGCCTTTTTTCTCTCAGTTGTTGGAACAAACATTCAGCCATCCCATTCGATGGCCAACACACATGATGATGAAAAAGAAATACCCAACTTTCAAGCCGAAAAATAAATAAAAAATAAATACTCGCACTTCTCTCTATCTCTCTCAGTGTCGTGACGAATCCCTCCTCTCTTGCTGGTCTTTTTCAGTTTTTTGCGTGTGATGAAAATAGATTTAATCGTGAGAACGTCTCTCTACCCCTCTCTCTCTCTGTCTCTGAGATATTTCAAGGTTTAAATGTGTTTGACAAACTTTCGATTAGTAATTCTCTTGCTGGAATTTCCCCAAATTACACTATTGCAGAGATTGCTTTAGGCTACTCCTAAGATGTGAGACTTTCCTTATGGGCTGTGATCTCTGAGTTCCCTGCCATATATGTAAGATCAGTCACTTCCAATTGCAGAAATATGCACAGTGTACATGGTATAGCCATAGAGATTCGTGATGTGATGGCACAGATGTTTACTTGTCGATAGCCAATTTCCACAAATTAATCCCCCAATAAATTGGCCAGCCAATGGAACGACGTTCTTTAACGGGAGACAGACAGACAGACAACTGGTTCTGGGTCTGGTTCGATGGGGGCTTTGCTTTGCTTTACTTTGCTTTGCCTTTTTGATAATCTGAAAAGCTGTCGCGTCATGCAATCAAATTGAAAGATTGAAAAGAGCCCCGCGCAAATGACAGTTCTCTCTGCTGTCACAAGAGAAGAGAAAAGCGGAAGAAAGGTGTCAATGCCAATGAACCGCAGCAGAATGAAGTTATCTCTCTCTCTCTCTCTGGTTCTCTCTATCGCCAGAGTTCAATCGAGTTGAACGGCAGCGGAACTCCAGGGGGCACGTGTTGAATGTGGGGAGTAGTTCTAATCAATTGATTAGATACGAGTAAAGGCCTACACAAAGAACACTGCGCTCTCTCGCTCGCTCTCTCTCTCTCTTTCTTCACACTCACACATGCGAATATCTACGGGAGTTCAAATCAATTAGAATAAAAGTCATAAAAGGATTTTCGGTTAATGTCCTGCTAACGAACGAGGTTCCGAAGTTCACTGAACTTTTGCTCAAAAAAAAAAGGCTAATGAAAGGGAAATAGCAGCGGCAGAAGTGGCAGTGGCGGTGGCAACGGTGGCAGCGTTTCCGTCGCAGGCCACGTATACGCGTAAATGTCCAAAACATGCCCACATTTTATTCGAAATGCGTAGAGGCGTAGAGAAGGAGGAGTACCAGCTCCTACGTTAAGGCTGGGTTATAAAAATAGTTCAAGCCATGGGGCTGACGTCATTCCGGGGGCGCTCTACGAGGAAGTGCCTTCGGGAGGGTAGCCAAAGCCAAGCCAAGCCAAGCCATTGACTTGTTCTGACTGTTCGGACTGGTTTTTAGTTGGCCAACTCTCTTGGTGCTCTGCTGCTCTGGTGCTCGATTCGCTTTAATTATCATCGTGTTGTGCGTGTCGTATGGCGTTGCTTCTCGCTCTGAATGGAAAAATCGATGGCTTATTGGGTTCCTTATTGGGTTTCCCCTTTGGTTAAATAAGAATCAGCGATGATTATAGTTGATAACTGCCATTAATCGATAGATAATTCAACTAATTTGATTAATAATCGTTAACATGTTCCATAAATTTGATAGATCTTTCCCTACGCCTAAACCAAAACATAATCCTTCAACCTACATGTCATAGCACTGCCCCTGTCCCCTTCCTTGGAGGTTCCCTCTGTTTGTTCTCTCTGCACAGAAAAGCACTTGCTGGCTACAATAAATCAAGACTATGCCACCAGCTCTGCCTCCATCTCTGTGCCACATACCGTGCCCCATCGTTCGTGTCACCATCCATCCATCCATCCATCCATCTAATTCTTCCTGGCTCTTGGATATGGCGGCCATGTGTCCCATTTGCTTTGATTTCTATTTGGCAACGCGGTGATTTAATAAATTGTTCATTTATCACTCACATGTGAGCAACGTTTCATCACACACAGACACACATACACTCTCCTCCATTCTGCTTCCCCCCACTTTTCCTTTTCCCACGCTATAGCTATAGCTCTCTTCTGTGGCGTTAAATTTGATATTTTGTTTGCTTTTGATTGCGTTTGTCTCGCTTTGATAATTGTGTAATTATGATTACGCGTGTCCAGGCCATCACAGCAGGACACACACACACACACAGAGACAGGACATACAGCTTGTCCTTTCATGTGACGGACAATTGAGTCGAGGACGGAAAGCGATTAAGGGTTTGGGCTTCAATTGGGGCGGAAAGGCAACCGATACGGAGACAGAGAGATAGGTGACAGGATAACTTGAACAAAAGATTACCATAAGTGAATGGATACATGTGTTTTGAATGGCATGCATAGTTTTCGTGCCTAGAAAAGCTTTTCGTGGGATGTCTTTAACTTCTGTTAGTCGCAGATCTTTTTCTGCATGGAAGACCTCTACTTCAATGACTATTCTCTCCTATAAGCTAGAAGGGTGTCATCTCTCTTTGGGCAAACTAATCCAAGAGCCTAGTTTATTGCCTGCTTTTAGGCCTTGCGACTGGCTTGAGGTCTTGTGGGGAGAGGATTTGTTAGGGAGGTACTGCTGCCTAGTACTTTCCCTTAAAGAATTTCGGAGTATTTTATGGAATTTCTATATAAAATGTTCTGTTTCAATCTTAAGTTAGAAATATACCACTAAAAGGCGAAAATAGTTGAAAATTAGATAAGAAAACGGAGGCATACCCCGTAAAAAGAGAGGTATCATAGAGGTATGTTAGGCATCTAAAGCATAATTTGCGCCTAAAAACAGGCTTTCTTTGGAAAGGTTAGTTTCATCGGTCAATGCTCTCTCTCTCTCTCACTCTCTCTCTCTCTGTCTCTCTCGCTTTCGCTGTCCTTCGATATCTTCCTTTTTGGTTTGTTTTCGTTTTTTTTCTTTTTGGTTTGGCAATTGTTTATTGTTTTGTCGTTTTGTTTTCTTTGCGTTTGTTGTTGCTTTCTTTATGGTTTTGTTGTTTTAATATTAACCCACTTCAAAAAAGTCTCGCACACGCATTTTATTTGCATACATTTGCTGCTCTCTCGCTCCCGCTCTCTCTGCATCTCTTACTCTCCCACACACACTCTTGCATCTCTCTCTGTCTCTCGCTCTCTCTTTCACACTCCTTGCGATAGTGCGTTAAAAGCTTTTGTTCGGTTTCAGTTGTCGCTTCTGTTTTTGTTTTTGTTGTGCCATTTGTTCTTATTTATTTTGTTGTATTACTTTTGTTTTTCTGTGCTCTTTTTCTCCGTTTCGTTTCGTTTCTGCTGCGGCTGCCGCTGCTTCTCCTCCACCTTCACCTCCTTCTCCTCTACCTTCTTCTTCTTCGGGCTTTTGCCTTTAGCTCTGCGTCTTACGTATGCAGGCGCTGGCTTCGCTGCTGCCGCTGCCGCTGCTGCTGCCGTTTTGTATCTTGATTTTGGTTTCAACGGTGAATGAACTCAGGACCTGCGGACATTCAACTGCGTCCCAAAAAGCGTTTCGATTTTTGTTGCTGTTCTTAATGCTGCGTAACACATTTTCATTGCTCTTTTCTCAACACCATTTTGATACCCTGTAATCGCCAAGCGACATACGCTCAAAGAAAGCTGAAGATCAGAGAGTCTAGGAAACATCATTTCCATAAAGTACCAGAAAACCAATGAAAAAATTCTAGAAATATCTATGTTTAATCCAATTCTACAAATATTTGGCTGATATTCCGTATACTATATAGAAACATAATCATTATCTATCAAAATCGATTCAAAATTATCATCCATATAAGGAAGATATAATAAATATCATTAAAAATTCCTCTTTTTAGCAGACAAATGATTTCCCATTGATTTGTACCCTCTTTCAATCCTTAAAACCCCCCCTAGAATCTATAGGGTAACTCCATAGTCGCATTATCACACCACCCCTTACCATACCCCTTGATAACTGTTCTTTTCATTGGCTGAAAATTGCAAATTCTGGTAGCTTTTAGCCGCAGAGCAGCGGCTGTCAAATAATAATTTGATATTTTTTGTGTTTTGTTTTTGTTTTTTTCTGTGCGTCAAATTAAATGAAAATTTGTGGTCGACTTTCGGGCGTCTAGGCGGGGTGAGGGGGGCGGTGGCCAAACTTTGATGGAAAGTTAATTGACTATGGAAATTTCTGCGCTGGCTCTGGGAAGGGATTGCATTGTAGGCCAAACAAAAGGATTCTTTGATGGAAGAAAGTTAAGCAAAACAGGATCAAAAGGCAGGCAGACGGCAGTCCTTAAGTGGCTTTCCCTTTCGAAATCTAATCAGGGATCCCAAATAAATAGATTCACAAATTTAATCTCTAAAAATAATTTCCAATTGATCCCCCGAAAAGAAATTCGATTTCGAATTCAATTGAATTTAAATCTTTCCATACACAGAATCCCATGCACATCCCTGCCCCGTACTCCCGTGCTCCAAGGACCTTCCTAGAAAAGAAAACTTGAGCATTCATCCTGCTGGCACACACACACACACACACTCTTTTGACCAACTGCAAAATAAAAAGGTTAGCAACGTTTCGGAAATTTCGTAGCAGCTGCCTCTCGTTAGGCTCTGTGTCACCCACACGCCCTCCCAAAAAGAGGGGGAGGGGCAGTGAAACGGTATACAAAATTCAAGTTCAACGAATTCTACGTTTGGGTAAATAACCTCACAGTCGGGCGAACTCGTCTTCGTCTGCTGTCGGGCGCGACAACACCCCAAAAAAGCAGAGCAGAGCCAGAGCCAAGTCCCCGGCATATGACATCCTCGTCGTCGACGAATCCGAAGCGCAAAAATTCACGCCCAAAAATCTGCCCAAGCAAAAAGGAAAAGCGAAACGTGTGTGCGAGAGAGAGAAAACGTCAAGAGAGCGAGAGCGAGCGACAGGCGGCAGTCAGCCCCAAATAACCTTGAACTTGACGACGCGGCTGCGAAAGGCTCCTCCATCGAAAACATAACACACAAGAGGAGGAACAACCAGCAGCAGCCAGAGGAAAAGAGAAGGAAACCCACACTACACACCAGAGGGGGGGAGGGGGAAAAAAAGAAAGGAAAATGTACATAGGACTTGGGCTTCGGTTTGCGTTTGCGTTTGCAACAAAGTGATTTTTCCCTTTATGCTAATTTCTTGACTGGGGTGGGAGAAAGGCTTAAGCCAGCGCCTTTTTTTAGGGGAAATTACACACGTACTCGAATCGTTTAGTTTATTTGATAATGGAATATTATATTGCATTCAAAATGAGGGCGAAACGAGAGCAACAGCTGAACAGCTGAACGAGATATTGATGGCTAAAAACACACACAAAACACAACTGTACCTCGTGGAGGAAAATGGACGCTTGGAAAAGAGTTTATGACTTGATAAGAGGCTCAGAGAAAGCATAGAAGGGTAAGTATATCACAGAAATACCAGATAACATTTGGGTTAACCTTATTAATTCTAGAAATAGCATATAAAGCCATGTTTTGGTGCCAACTGTACCTGCAAATATGAACAAAGACAAAAAATGAATTAAGCGTGGTTAGATTCTGATGCAGAAACATAAATACCACTTAAATACACCACGAGTTTAATCAATATCAATTAAAATCATAAGAAACCATCATTGTATAGCTCATAGAGCACAACTAACCTTTTCAGCACAACTGTACTTGAAAAAACATGTAATTCTTGGCTAAAAAAGTATATTTATCACGATTTTCCATTCTTTTTTAATAGCATTAAGTATTTAAGATACCCTTTTCTCTATTAGAACCTTCTAAATCATCCCTGTATAGCTTATAGAGCACAATTAACATTTTCAGCACAACTGTACTTGAAGAAATGTGCAATTCTTGGCTACAGCAGTACATTTATCAAGATTTTCGATTGTATTCTAATAGAATTAGGTATTGTAGATACCTCTTCCTCTATTTGAACCTTCTAAAAACTTAATTTCCTATCTTCATGCCGTTCCACGAAGCATAGCATATCGTGGCCTTACTTTTCTTTCTGCATTGCAATCCCCATTGGAGTTTTTTTCTTTGCAAAATTAATAACTTTTAGGTTCAAGCTAACGGTTCTAGCGCCACAGTGGAGGAAGTGGGCGGTGGTGGGGGTATTCTCAGTGGATGCTAATAACATAGTGGTATACACAGCATTCGCTGTGCCATGAACATGACACACATTCATGCCACATACAACATTAATTAGTTTTTGTCTAATTACAGCCAACGAGCAGCGGCAGTGGCTGTGGCAGTGGCAGCATCATCAGAATATACAGCTACAATCCAGCAGATACAAAGATAGAGCCACGAGAGCATCCCAGAGAGTGCATTGCTGTTGCTGTTGCATTGCATTGCATTGCAGTTATGTTTTAATGCCATTTGTCGCCAAAGAACAAGTCGAAGGCGGATGGCAGTGGCTTTGGCTGCCGCAGTGGCTGTGGGGTGCCTGATTGTGGCTTACTGTTAAGTCGCACTGTACTGTACATAACCGAGAGATGGCTGCAAAAACTCGTTGGCTAATGGCCTGTCAAGCCAAGAGGCGTCGTCATGGCTCAGACTGCGTTTTGGTCTGGGGGAAATACTCAACGTAATCTCTGAATCAAGCTGCAAAAAAAAAACTCTGAATGAGTTGGCTTAAGGCTCAAGATTGAGGTTAATATTGGCTTAATCGATAGCAGCAGTAATCGAACTAATCGAAACGATAAGAACAGTTCTGAAACTCTTCTATAGATTCTACATTCCATATACCAATCATTCCTCTCCTTCCATAACCATTTCTTGTGATATTTTCCAACACTTTTTTGCCTCTCATTTACCAAATGTCAAAACCTGTCAATGTCATCTAAAAAAGTAAAAACAACAAACATTTCCCATAACCAAGCAAATTTCCAGCAAAAAAAAGTATGTGTAAAAAAAGAGCCCTAAAAATAACATAAATGTAGGTAATGTATGTAGGTGTTGTTGTTAATTTAATTTTATGACATGACAGCTACAAAAACAAAACGATAGATGTACAGTCTGTCAAATGGCAGAAGAAACAACAAAAACGGTCGATAAGGCGGCCCAGCCCGACCCTAACAAACTAACTAACAAAAAACACAACAACTAAAGAGCCATAAGAGGCGGCCCCAAAGGCGAGGAGAGGCGAGACGTGGCGAGGGGAGGGCCCAGAGGCTCACAGTCCAAGTCCGTCAGACGCGAGAAACTTTAGCGGCTTCTAACGGTAAATATGAATATGAGAGAGGAGTAAGCGAGAGAGCAAAACAGAAATGCAAACATGCATGAACGTGCACGTAACACACACACACACACACAATGGCTATGCACTCTTACATATGTATGTGTGTGTGTATGAGTGTGTATTGTGGCAAGTGCAGTCGCAAAGTAGGCGCGTCTCTCTCTTGTTTTTAGCCTTGTTCGACAGCAGCAACAACAACCAGTTAACAACAAAAGCTTTAACAACACAGCAACTTCAGCAACAAATGCAACAAAAGAGTCAAAAGATGCTTGGCTACAAAGCTTTTGATACCCTGGAAAGCGGTAGATGGTAGATTTTTATGGTAGGTATGGAATATGGTCAAACGATTTGGTCTATTTTTTGTTGAGGGATGGAAAGTTTGAAGGTTTAAATGGAATATCTTTAAGAACAGAATCGTCTTAGCCAGAAAAAACTGTATTTCGAGCTATTGTTTCTATGGTAGCTATAAGATATAGCAATACGATCTGCTACGATCTGTATAGCATCAACTTCTCCACTGTGTTAAGCAATAGCAGAGATCTATAGATAGCTATCTAAAGAAAAACTTCTCATAGAACAACACGCTCAAAATACACTCCAAAATACTTCCTTCCCTACCCAAAATCGGACTAAAAACCATAAATACCTTACCTCTCTTTCTCTCACTCTCTGCGTCTTTACAGGGTATCCCACAAAGCAACAACATCTGCAACAGCAATAACAACAACAAACCGTTTGCATTCCTGACCTACTCTGCAACTTTACATTGACTTCAAACGGCCTGGCCTGGTGGCACCCTCCCGCTGCCTCTCTGTTGTTGCAGACGATATTCAGCATTCAGCATAGAAATGGGTGGCGTGGCGTGGCGACTACTCCAAAACGAGTTGGGAGGGGTTAAAGGATATGGCCAACAAGCAAGGTACAGCAGCAGCAACAACAAGCAACAGCAACAACCTGGTTGGCCATAAAAAAAAGTTGTATTTTTTACCTCCAAAAGTAGTTAAACTTCAAAAGCCGACAAACGTGGAAGAAGCAGAAGCAAAAGCAGTTGAAGGAGAGCGCAGGAGCGGGTGGAAGGGGAGATGGAAGAAAATGCATGGCATGAAAACGAGTTTTCACTACTTTTGCCTATTTTACAGCACCAACAACAGAAACAACAGCAATAACAATAACAACAAAGCCCCCAATTGAGAGTTGGAGACGACCGACCGTAGACGTAGATGCCACATCAAGGCATGCAACACACAAGGCGCACCAGGCACCAGCAGCAGCAGCAGGCAGGCACATTGCAAGCCGATGACGTGCGCACAGTGGTTGTTGGGGGATTTGCATTGGAAATTTTCAAAGAGAAATTACATAACAGCTGATGAACACAATAAAATACTACTCGTGTATGCATATGAGGGGAAATTTATGATCATAAATCAATACAAATGTCAGAGAGTCTTTGAAAATATGAATAATTTAAATAATAAATGTATTTTGGTAGGAGAAAAACTTTTTGGAATGGTGGGAATATACAAGAGTTTCAATTTATCCTCAAAAAAATTATAATTTTTCATTAAATTACATGGAAAATCCTAAGAAATTGGTTTCCTTCTTTAAAAATATCTCTATAATACCAAACTTTATAAAAAAATATGAATATTTTGATTACTAAATGTATTTTTGTGGGAGAAAACCAAGAAAATCAAGGAATGAGGAAATATTTCTCTATTTTTCCCTAAAAGAATTTAATTACACTGAAATTCCTAAGAAATATCTTAAAAATTATCTTCATAATTCCAAACTTTATACAAAAATTTAATCGTTTGATTGATAAATGTATTTTTGGTGGAAGAAAACCTCTTCAAAAGGTTCTAAAATCAAGAAAATCAAGTCCTAATTGGGGAATACAGGAACATTTCTGTATACATATATCCTTAAATTTCATTGAAATTTCTAAGAAATTTCTAAAATTCCATCCTGGACTTTTGCTAACCTCAATTTAATTTCATATTTTCCTCAAGTAAAAAAATGCAACCGTGTAATTTGGTTCCACTGTTTCCGTGTCTGGTTTGGCAGCTTTTCTCAGGTTTTTGTTGATTTTTGCCGGAGACGACGCATGAAGGCAGGCAGGCAGTCAGGCAGGCCTCTCTTCTAATCCAGTTTTGATGCTACCCCCACCACCAACCCCCTAATCCCACAACCCCCCCATTCGACTGTAACGCAAACAAGTTTACAGCTACACGAAGCCCGGGGAGCGCAAAGTGGGTGGGGGTGGGGTTGGGGTACAAAAAAATGCAACTCCAACAACATGTTGCAAGTGCAAAGGCAACGCGCGCGCGATGGTCACGTTGCAATGTTAGACACGACACACACCCCCCCTCGCACTCCTCTCCCACTCTGGTTCCACCTCTTGTAATTTGTCTCAAACACACAGCTATTTTCTCTACCCTTCCCTGCCCTGCCCCTGTCTCTGTTTTATAGCTGCCTCTCCTTCTTGACTTTGTTTTTGTTGTAGTTTTTTTCTGTTTTTTTTTTTGTTTGTAGGTGCAGACCTGCCCCTGGCAGCAATGCAGACGCGACGGCCTATTACCACACAACCAGTTGGGCGGCTTGTTTTTCTTTCTTTTTTGTCCCACTGTTCCGGCAATGGCAACGATGGCAGTGGGGGCAGCAGTGGAGGCGGAGTTGCAATTTGCCGTTAGTCGGCTCTCGCTCTCTCCCTCTATTTGTGTGTGTCTGTGTGTGTGTGTGCCAATGTCGTTTATAATGAAGTTTCCTGTCGATAAAAGCTAAACTTCAAAAGCTCTTTGGGGGCCGCCTTGCCTGCTGTGGCCTCTCCTTCCTCTTCTTTCTTGCTGCATGTTGCATAAAGTTGAAGGTGGCTTTAATGGAAGGCCCCAATGAAAAGTTATAGCAGGCTTTAATCATTCATTAGGCAAAAAGATCGCTCTCCTTCTTTTTTAAAGATTCTCTCGCCTTTTTTATGTTTCACACTTTCCACAAAATGCAGCAGCAACAGCCTTCCCCCCAGAATGACAACAGCAAGCAACCACGTGACGTAATAGGCAGCCAAACAAGACCGCAACAAAATACAAAAAAAACGAAGAGTACCAGCACACAGCACAGCGAATGAGCAGCAGAGGAGAGAGAGAGAGAGAGCGGAGAGAGAGAGAAGAAAACGTCGCGACCAGAGGCAGACAAACAAATTATTTTCAAATCGTAGCAAGAGATCAATGCAAAGAGATAAGAAAGTCAGAGACAGAGACAGCGAGAGAGAGCGAGAGAGGAGCAGCAGTGCAGGCAGGAAATGAACAAGAAAGAAGGGGGGGAGGAGGAGGAGGCAAGCAGCCGTGTAAAACTCGAAAGCATAGCATAAAATCCTGACACATTACATTTACAGTTGTGTAAGGACCAAGAGGAGACACAACCAAGCGCATCCCCCCTCCCTCCCAACTGCTCTCCACAGTCCAGAGATCCAGCCAAAGGAGAGTCCGCAACGACCTACCTAACAAGAACAAGAACAACAATGGGAAGCAGCAGAAAAGAAACAACAGCAAAGAAAAGAAGGGAAGCTGTTGATACCCTCTAAGAAATATATTGATGATATATAAAGTGATTCCATTTCAGGGTATCAAACGATTTAGTGTCCAAAATACTTCCCCAAATCATCATACCCTCTGCCAAAGGCAAGGAGAAGAGAAGAAGAGAACGTGGTGCTACGTCAACAATGCCAGAGAGAAAGAAAGAAAGAGAGTGAGTGTGGGAGGGAGGGAACACTCTGGGAATGAAACGACCCATTGCCATTTTGTTTGTGTTTGTTTTGCTCCAATTAGCAGCGCTCTCTCGCGCGCTCGCTTGCTCACTCACTCTCTTCACGCCTCTCTCTTGCTTGTGGCTCTGTAGCTTGCGTCATTTTGTGTTTGCAAAGGCAAAAAACGACAACATTTTCTTTGCCCTGGGTGAAAGCTTTTCTTTGGGAATCCAAACAGCTGCTGTGGCTTTGTAGCTTTGTATCTTTGTCGTTGCTCTCTCGGTGTCCGCGTGTCTCTCTCTCTCTAGGTGTGTGTGTGTGTGGATTTGTGAGTGTTTCATTGTCATCTCGGGCCGCCCCATTCATGATGACGCCAAAAGCAGCAGCAGCACACGAAAAAAAAAAACCAAATGCCGGTTGGGATAGGGTCTCGTCTCACAATATCCCCCATGTGGGATGCGCTCTCTCCCGCTGTCTCTCTCTCTCACTCGCCTTCTTTCTCTCTGCCTCGTAATTTCTTCCAATTATCTCACCTTGTCGTCTGCTTTAAATGGAAACTTGTTTGTAAAAGCTCCCACCACCCATCATCGTAAACGTACCGCCAAATATTTTAATGCGAGTATTTTGGTATTTTTCCCGAAATAAAAACTTCTCTTGGGTGTGGTTTAGGCTCTAAATAGATGTTCCCCCCCTCAGTTCCAAGGAACTCTCGTCCTATTTCACACGAAATGAAGGAAATTTCCTTGGGCCTACCCAGAACCTATAAAAACGTGGAAATTACCCTTTCAGGATAAGCGGTAAACGGCAAAGGCTTGGACGTGGCATGCCACGGAAAAGGATTGCATTGTAGATTGTGTTTATGGTGAAAATTATACATATGGCCAGTCCAGGCCACCTAACACTAGAGGGGGCTGAGGTGGGGCTATGGTGTCGCTTTCACTATGCAAATGAAGATATTAGGGAAAGTTCCGTTTTTAGCTGACGAAGCTGAAGGTCATTCAGAGGGGGAATAATGGGAAACGAAGATTTTCATAATGTTACGTGGATTATGATGGAGACGTTAAGGGAAAGTTCTGTCATTGGGATGATTCAGTAAATACTTCCCCGAAACTGAAGCCAATTCACTCAATTCATTCATAAATATCTCAATGGTCCAATCAAATCAAGTAAAAGACTTTTTAATGAAACGTGGGGGCCCCAAGTCATAAGATTTATGTAGAGCACAAATCCAAAATTTTTAATTAGCACACCAAGAAGGTGGAGGTGGATGAGGAGTATGGGGCATGGAGAAGAGCTTTCAACAAATGAGTGGATAAATATATAGGTTGCTAAATTTTATTCACACTTGCCCCATTAGGGGGCCACACATTGCCTGTGTTTTGTTTACCATAAAAAATAAGAAGCCGTCAGGCAATTAATTATAACATTTTGTTTTCCAGATCAATAAGATAGAGAGGGAATTCTTTGGTTCCCTACTTCTCCCAAAAAGAGATCTCGGTCGATCTCTTAACAAAATGCTCCATAAAACTGTCGCAAGAATTTGCCAAAGTGAGAACATGAAACCCGCGCATTATCGCACAACTTTTACGAGTCTATGTAGATGGTAGGTAGAAGCCCCCAACCATCCAACCATCCAACGTGTTCGTTCTTGGCCACATCCATTCATTCCCAACTGTTCTCAGCTTACGTTCTGTTCTGTTCTCCGCTCTTTCGTTGGTTCTCGCTCTCTCTCTCTTGGGCGCTCTCTTTGCCAGAACGAAACGAACGAAAAATGCTAACGAAACGAAAATGCAAAATGTCAATGTCCTCCACTGTACAGTTCAGGCGTCAGAATTGCGTCGCAGTTTTTGTGTTTTTGCCCACAGAAATGTTCTCGCGGAACGATGGCAAAAAGTGGAACACCATTGCAGCAGCAACACACACACACAGAGTGGAGGAAGGTAGCACCAGCGAAGAGGGGGGGATAGGGGCTGTAGGAGGGGGGGTAAACGTAAGCGTAACGTGGGGACTTGGACGGAGCTGCGCTGCTACGCTGCTGCTGCTGGAGTGTGTGGAGTGGAACGTGTATGTGGAGTGTGGAATGAAGTAATGTGGAATGACCATGGGTGTACGACAGCAGGGGGATAACTCTATGATTCTCTCTCTCCTACTCTCTTTCTCTGTTTTATCTCTTTTTAAAGTTTCATTCGCGCGCGCTCCGCTATAAATCCAAAGCAAATACAAATAATGTCATTCCTTCTTCTGATACCGATCTCCCCCTCTAGAAGTTCTACCTCTTTTAATGCATTGCCTGGAGCAAGTTTTTTAATAAGCGCCACTAATAGAGAGAGAGAGAGAGAGAGACGGAGAGAGATAGAGCCACATACGGGGGCGAAAGAAACAACAGAACAGAAAAAAAATGAGTTCTCTCTTGTTGCCAATACTTAATGAAAAACGGAAATGCCGCTTTAGATTTATAGCTCTGATAAAAACAGCTATAACCCCCCGCCTTGCCACCCCCCCTTGTGCCCTATCGGGGAGTTGGTAACTGCCTGCCCGATGGCCGTGGTCAACAGATGTTGGCGGAACTTGTTCTTATTTGGTGGAACAAAACTTTGAAAGAGATTTAAGGGTTATCCACGAAGCTCTAACAATTCGATTCGTTTCGATTTTCTTGTTGGGAAAAGTTGGCCAAAAGCAGTTTAGGGCCAGGCAACTGATGGCTATGCGTCATTCGGGAATGACTCCCCGGAATATTATCTATTTATGACTAAACTGTTTCATGGATTGAGGACTAATGGAATTACATGGAAATTGTCACTTTAGTATTCAATCTATAAAACTGTACAATAAAATTGCAATAATTTAAGAGATTTAGTAGATCCCTAAAACAGGATCATATAATGATCTTAACTAATTGATTCTCAAAAATCATGCCAATCGGAGTATTATTTTAAAGGAAGTAATCTCTTTCTCTACCCCTAGTGAGCTCCCACTTACTCTCTTTCCCAGTGCCCTTGTGCCTCGACAAAAACGTCCACGATTGTCTTTTATAATCTCAGATCTTCAATGTGCTCACGAATACCCTAATTGTTGTTTTTTGGTGTGGGTTTCTGAATTCTGTATCTTTAATATATAACTTTTTCAGATCTTTTTGACATAATTTCTGCCCCCAATTCGTTTATTTTCTAAGAGCAATTTTCAAGCAATTCTAAGAGCTTTTCTCCACACTTTTCCCTCTGTTCTTCCGCCTCTTGGTATGTTCTTAACTCAGTCGAATTCATTCGGAGAATCAGTATTCCCCTTGTAGTAAAAATATGCCTAGTTTTCTGGCATTATCTTTTTCCAGTTAATCAAGAGAAGTATTTGGACTTGTCTAACAGTCGGGGGGTTCTTTGGGTTTAAAGAACTAAAATATCCAAAGGAGACATGAATATTAAGTGCTACAATTATTTAATTTGTCTTTCATCCATCAAGAGCTTACCCCAAAAATACCCCACTTCACATGGATATTCCTTAACCATTTCCATCCTTAAACAAAGACCTTACTTTAATGGATAGATCCCAAGCTTTCCCTCCTTAAACATACCTCAAATTAAAGAACTCTATTTATGGGGAAAGCGTATCCACTTCATGTTCATGATTACATACCTGCAATGAAAAATGGAAAAGTCGAAAAATAAATTAGTGATAAATATAAAAATTGTTCATAGAAATGGAAACCCCACCAAAAAACAGAGACGAGACCCCCCTCACCCGCCGCCCGTCCAACGACGAACAATGGGAAACCCACAAATAGCAACAGACTGAAAAGATGTTTCTGTTGTTGTTGTTGCATGTTATTTGCTGTTTGTTTGATGTTGGGCTCTTGACACTTGCTACACGTGTAATCAAATACAATAAGCCATAAAAAATTATCATAAAAAAAACAGGTGATAGAAAGGTTGAATGGCGGAGAGGAGAAGCAGCAGAAATGTTGCCATAATACAAGAAAAAAACACAACTTGACAATGAGACTGGCAATGGGTGTCCTGTCCCCCCCGTTGTCCCCTGAAAAACCTAAACCCTGTTGAAAAGCGAGTCCCTCAACCATCAGGGATCCTCTGGCATTGAAACAGAGGCAGAAGGACGGGGGAGTGGCAGGATTAGGTGTCAATTGTTATGGGGTCGAAGGTGGGCCATCGGAAAATCCTTTGCCAAACAGAGACAAGGACATGGCTGCCACAGGCTGTTGCTGTTGCCACTGCCACTGCTGCTGTTTCTGTTGCTGGCTTGTCGCTTGTCAATGGCATAAATTAGGGGCTCACTGAAACATGGCTGCTCGCACAGCAACAGAGCAACACGAGGCATGAGGCATGGCTCCACAAGTGTCCCCAATCACGAGAACAACTGTGTAAATTTGAGGATGCCCTTGTCCCTAGTTATCCTTGTTCGCCCCCGCTCCGATTCGATTCCATGGAATGCCTAGGAATATGCTACAGTGCGTGCCATTTTGAGTGGAACATGATGTTTTGCTAATTCGAAAGATTTTCTACAAAAAAGTGGCAATTTTTCCAGCAACCACCCACGCACACACAACACACACCCACCCACAATACACCCACACATTCCATTTGCCATTTTCCATTTGCCACTTGCCATTTTCCACTTTCATTTCAAAACTTAAGCTTCCAACTAATAGAAAAAGGATTGCCATGGGAGAAAAGAGTCTTCTCTGGAGCTAAGAATCTTAAGGCTTCAATTGAGTAAAAATAGCAGGAGAAATTCTAGAGATATTTGAGGTATTTCTTCCACTAAGAACTGCTACCACAGAAGGAAATGGCACTTCTTGTGGTTTTGGGGCAGGACTTTCCACCTGAGAGGGTGACCCTTCTTCCCGAAAACAACAGTCACCGCAATGAGTGTAGCTCATGACGTCATACGACTATGACGCTTAACGAAAAAACGCATCAACCCCTGACGACCAAAAAGTTCATTGTCTTCGCTTTACAGTTTATTGCACTTAATTAACAAAAACAGAAACCGAAAAGCAGGCAGGCAGGCGAGGCAGGGCAGGCAAGGCAGGGCAGGGAGGGGAAAGGGAGCTCTCATTCTGGCTGGCAACACCTACCAGAGATACACAAGAGAGAGATACAGATACAAATACTAAAGCGCCAGCGATAATGAATTATTAGCAAAGCAAAAAGCAGCAGCAAAAGCAGAAAAAAATACTGGTCGGTCGGTCGTATCTCTATAACGAATCTCTATCTGTGTATCTGCTGGATGCTTTTGCCCGGATATTAGCGAATGCGACAACATGTGTCGCCTCTTCCCCAAAACATGCAATAGCAGCAGCAGCAGCAGAAGGCACAGACATTGCCAAGGCGAAGGCGAAGGCAAAGGCGAAGGCGTTTTCTGTGCGATTTCTCTGGAAGTGGAAATCACAGTCTGTTCTCTTGCCCCAACCGCCAGCCCCCTCGCCCTCCTCTTCTCTTTTAATGTTGCATGGGAAATTTAATTTCTAAATTGCAGCTGTCGTCGCTGCTCAGCCAAACATTTGTCTCTGGCCTGCCCCTTTCCCCCCTTACGCTTGCCTTGGCCATAATAATCTATTGGATAGCATCGTCATAAATCATACGATCCACACAGAAGACATTTCATCAAAAAACAATCCACAATCCAAGCGATTCTGCTCCGCCATTGCGTATACGCCGTGTGTGTGTGCCTTGAGGCAGGAAATGAGGCGTGGTGTGCCCCAGCAGACGACGCTTGAAGGAAAGGAGAGGCCTGTCTGTCAGTCTAGGAGTTTCATTTCATTTATAGACAAATCATAGACTTCCACAAGGGAAGCGAATTTCAGGCAAGGAATTTGCCAAAGTAGAAAAATACTGTTATATAAAAGGAATTCTTAAGATTCTGAAAGGTATTCCACATGATAAAAGCCTAATTTACGTGCAAATCCATCAAAAATCAACCACCAGCGCCTCTAACGGTTGCAAAGGCAACTACAACTTGATCTGGCATCTCTATTCCATAAAGCGTTGCCACTTTTGTGATGCCACTTCTAGAAAAAGGTGCAAACAAAGTGGTTCCCTGTTTTGGCAGTAAATTTCCGAGAATTTCGAATGAGGAGGCATTTATTTCAAAATAAAAGTCAAACAAAGAAACAAAGAAGCTACTGCCAAGAAATGAAATCAAGTTAGGTTAACACCCACTTTCCCACCCCGGGGAACTTTGGCAATGTATTCATATATGTATTTTCCATGGAAAGTCAAGCATTCAAATGGAGCTAATCCATCCATCCATCGCTCAGTGGAAGCTATTTCGCCAGACAATGAAATGAAAGTAAAAGCTATATGTGACTCATTTCAGATACAGATATATTTTCTACATAAGTATCTTTTGGATAGACACAGACACTGAACCTACGAATGCGAATGCGAATGGATGTATGCTCTATGGTATGGTCTGGCCCCAAATTGCATGTTTAATTGCAATAAAGATACAAAAAACCAACCAACCGCCCGCTCACAAACAAACAATCGTCAGAGCAGAGCAGAGCGGAGTGGAGTAAAGGGGAGCGGAGGAGGCGAAGCAGAAGATACAGAAGCAATTTTCAGGGAAAATTTCGCGCACAGCTGAAAGACAGAAAACAGCTGCAGCAACAGCAGCAGCAGCAAAGTGCAGCATGCCCCAAAGCCAGACCGAAAATGGGGGGAAAACATTTTCACGCACAGACAGACAGACAGAACGAAGGACCGACCGACCGACCGACCGCCTGCTGTTTTACGCGAAACAGGAAAATGGAGTGCCGCGCCCTGAAAGAGTAAAAAACAGAGAGAGATTCTCGGAACAGAAAGGAACTCCTCTCCTCTGTCCCTCCCCTTTGGAGATATTCTCTCTCGTACATGCAAAAAACCAATTAATAATTAAAACTCGTTTTCAACAGCAATTTTCATTAATTTTTTCCTGCTGCTGCTGCTCTTTTTTTCGTAATGCTGTTGGAAAAACTTTGTGGAACAAAGGAATCTCCAAACCCGAAGCCAAACCCCAGTTCAAGAGTCGAACTTGAAAGTTCTGTGATACGGAAACAACGCACAAGCCAGGCCCAGACCCAGAACAGGCCAGTCAATTATTATAAATGCAAACGGCCGACCGATCAAAATCATTAATTAATAATTGTAAAGGTTATTCATTCGAATGGAAATAAATTCAATAATTAATATCTAGAAATTGGTTTATAATATTGAGAGTTTTCTACGGTTTAACGGGTTGGTTGTTAGGGCCTTCAATTAAGGTTTCCATTTTTTATAGATTTTTTTTACAGTTTATTGCTTAAAGTTTATAGTTTTTTGGTGCCTGAAAATGCATTAGAAAATTCTCGCAATTATTCCAAAGGTATATTTAAATTATTATTAATCAGCCAACAATAAAGTTAATAAATATTCGAAGCAGCCTTAAAGAGAGAGATTCGATTCGAAGGTGTACCATTATCTGGGCTTAAATGCTCTTCACCTTTAGCACAGATCACGAGGGTAGACTGTGGATTAAGACAATCTTGAGGGTAGACCAAGAATAGTCTATGGTCGACCCAGGGAAAAACTCTGGTGGTGGCAGGATATACAAAGCGGCATTGTCAGGTCGTGACTTCCACAGGAATGGACAAGGCTTGGGGTAGATCTGGGACAAACTGGGACAAAGTATTGCTAGCTGATCTTCGAGTCACAGGTTCCTGATGTTCAGGTCACCATAGAGGCGTACAAAAACTTTGAGAGAAGACTAACTATTTCCAGGCAATACGGCTTACAGACGGCCTACTGAACTTGCCCATTCGTTACAATATTTTATGGTTTAAAATTGATGTCAGATTAATAATATACTATTATCATTCATTATTATTCTGTTTTTTTTTTTAAATGTCGAATAAAATAAACGATTTATTGATGAAATTAGTGATTAAAATAATCACTAGTTTTTAGGGATTTTTTTCTAGCATTTTGCAGGTAATATTCTCCATGAGAGATGCCTGGAAAGTATATTCGTTTCATTGCTCATTTTAATTTAAATGTTTAATATTCCATAAGTGAAAGGCTACATTTGCCATAGGCAATACAGAAATACAATTCTAATACCCTAAAAAATCTTAGAAAATTGCCTGAAAAAAGAAACATTGTTGCTTGCAGTGTGGCCAGAATTTTGAATAATAATTAAACGGTTTTCGCTTTGAGGAGACACGAGAAACGACAAACGACAAAACACTTTTTAATGATTGCCAGGCAAATATTTATTTAATAATAATTTATGCAATAATATTTAAGCACTCATTGTAGCAGCCATTAAATTAATTGATGGACCAGAGGAAAGCCGAGAGCAGAGCAGAGAGAGAAACATTTGCATAATTGAGGCTAATACTTTTGAAAGGAGATTCATATCCGATGGCTAATTGTGGCACGATATCGGATCGTAGTATCGTATGTTGTACATCGAAGTATCGTGTGGATATCGGGGCGTGTTGGGGGGAATTTTGAAATGAAACATTTAAATGGTGAAAGTTTTGCATCATAATAAAAACTAAATGGTTTGCACATTGGTTCTGCTGTTGCTGCTGCTGCTGCTGGGGATCGTAAATGCTTTTCGGTTTATGGGAATGTGGATTTTTTTATTATAAACGAAAACGAAATGTGCAGCAGGGCAGGGCAGCAGCAGCAGCAGGGCTTTCAATTTGCCCCAAGATGCTGATGCATACCGAAATGTTCCGTCTTCGTCTTTGGAGCGTTGATGAGACATGAAACGAAGCGACAGACACTAACGCACACAGACACAGATACACAGAGACACAGCTACAGCCACGAGATACAGATACAAAACTGAATGCAGTGGGGATATTGTATGGTAAAGATTCAGAGATGCCTTTTAGCTTTTATTACATATGTGGCATGAACAGAGGAGAAGCAGCAGCAGGAGGAGAAGGAGGAGGTGGAGAGGGAGAAGCTGCAGAGGGGATATGACCTACCCCAAGGCAAAAATTATTATTATTTTCTTCATCATCTTCTTGTTCTGCTGTGCTTCCATTCTTTCCATTTCTTTCTGTTTGCCATTTATATGATTTTCCTTTATTATTTCTCCTCTCTGTCTCCTCGTCTCTCTTTCTCTCTGTGTGTGGCTCTCTCTTCGCTTGGTGTTGGGGTTTGCCAAAATGAAGCCGTAAAATTATATATGTACGCATGCCAAACCCCCCATCCCACTCTCCCCTTTGCCCATTCTACAGAAATACCATTCCATTCCATTCCATGGCATTGCATGGCATTCCCTGGATATCCCTCGTTTCATTGTTTCAAACTGCAGGCAAGCAATAAATGAGTAATACGGTAATAAAAACAAAGTTTCCACCGCGACCTGAACGATGGCCAAGGAGGAGCAGGAGGTGGAGGAGCAGGAGGAGAGCCTTTGGTCTCGAGCCAATGACTGGGACAAAGAATGGATGTAAATGGGTTTATCTGTGGGTTTTCTCCTCAATTGGATCGTTGTACTGCCCATAGGGAATCCCATCTAAAGATAGAGAGCTAACATCTGCGGATTAAAGATCTCTAGGAATGATTTAAACCTCTTTAGGTCACAATTTTAGCTAAATACAGAGTTATTTTATGAATTGTACTCATAAAAACCAATTCTTAGGCATTTTTCCATCATCATCAAGTTGGAACATCCCTAACAAAGAAAAACCTATTGTTACCCAGCTCTTATGGACTCTACATTAATTTAGAGCAGCAAAACTGACTTGAGATCATCTCAAGATTACCTTAAAGCTGTTTCCATGCCTCTACATGATATAGATCCTGAGAAACCACATCCCTATCATCAGAAAACCTATGATAACTCTGCTTGTATGGACTCCCCGTATCCCAAAGAAAGAGCAACAGTTTTGGAAACAACCTTAGATTATTTTTGAGTTGTTTGCAGACCTCTAAACTATACAGATCCTGAGAAGGAGCAAACCAACATACCATAGATTCAGTTTCCACCATTTATTTGGATCCAATTAACTCAAATCCCTAGAGAAAACATCCCTAGCAACACTCAACTATCGCAGCTCGGCTTTCCTCCACTTAATCCAAACTGAAACAAAGTAAAACCCAATAAAAAACATTGCCGGAGACCACCCTCACCTCAAGTGCACCCAGCAGTGCAGGCAGCGATGTGGCAGTTGCAAGGTAGTTGTTGGAAAACATACATAATTTGCCATTACTTTAATGCCATCGCTTACATATCTGTGAATTTATCAGATAATCAGACCGTGTCTAATGCCCAGCAATGATACTCCGCCGCTGGAAAACGACGAACGAAACGCCGAGCAAGAGTATCTCTCGCCATGGCTTGAGCACCGCACAAGATCGTACTCACGGATACGAGGGAACCAGCCAAACCGAACAAACAAAAAAAAAAGAGACCATAACGACAAAGGCATTAAATTACGAGTATAGTACGTAGGTACGACTGGCGAGGCAATACATACAGATACAGAGACACACAGACATACAGAAGTGTAGCTAATGTTTTGCTGCCTGCCACCCAGCGGTAGGGCACCCTTTCGGCCCCCAAAGGCCCCCCCACACCATGCCCCACCAAATCCCTCATTCGAAACCATAATTTAATAGCTACTGCCTCTGCCACTGCCACTTCGCTGTGTGTGCCACGCTGTGTGTTTCTCTAAACTTGATTTCAAAGTTAAACCAACCTTAACCAACATTTATAGACATCGCAAAAACATTTCTGAGCCGCAAACGACAGACAGCTACGAAAAAATTCAGTTTTCATTTTTTTCGGCTTAAACTTGATTTGCAGAAACCAAAAAAACAAAACGAAATAAAAATATATCTAGCTTTTTTTGAAGGTGAAGTATCTGCAAAAAAAACTCCCATTGAGGTAGGTACTCAGCCACACAGATACACTCCGCGAGTTACAGATACAGATACAGATATAGACGGCAAAAGTGAAGTAAAGCTGACGTTTTGGATGGGTAATTAAGCAAAACCTTGGACTGGGGTTGAGGCACAAAGTGAGAGAGAGAGAGAGAGGGAGTCTTTTCTGCTTCTAGGTTTGGGGTCTGGCCTGTCTTTGGGTGCTGCGGGGGGAAATTGCCAAAGGGAGTGAGAGATTTGTGCCCAAAGATATCAAAGATTATTATGGATATTATCGCAACTGCTCCATGGGGGTCCCAGTGATCCAAAATTGTGATGTCCCAACTGTTCCCTTGGAGGTGCCAGTGTTCCAAAACTACGATATATCTTATGCCACTGTTCTGTTGGGGTTCCAGTGTTCCAAAATTGTAATCGATCTTAGGCTTCTGTTCTGTTAGGGTTCCAGTGTTCCAAAATTATGATGGAATTTATGTCACTGTTTCCTTGGGACCCCAGTATGCCATGTGATGGCCCCTGTTCCACTAGGAATCATTCCATTCCATTGCATGCAAACATATTCCACCTTCCATGCGTTGCATGCCTTGCTTCTCTGTACCAAAGTTTCCCTAAGCGAAAGGCTGCCTTTATTTCGAATGCTAATGCCAATAGGATCTTAAAGTTAAGCAATTTTAACCAATTCTCTATGTAGATCTAGCCCCGTCCAATAAACCTTTCAATCTGTAATGCAGTTACCTTATTTCTTCACTAAAATATTCATAGTTCCCCCCGGGGCAATCCATTTAACGCAAAACTTTAGACCCAAACACACCACCCCACCCTCCTGCATATGTGATTTGTTTATAAATATTTGATTCGAATTGGCAACATGCTGAACAAATACCCCTACCCCCCCTCTATCACTCTCTGTTTAATAATGCAAAAAGTCAAGAAAATTGAGGGCGTTCAAAGGGCGGTCAGGCGGTAGTTTTTTTTATTGAAAAATTAGGCCGCTTGCTAATATTTAATGGCCAAATTGTTGCCTCCAGTTGGCCCAATGAATCTGATGAATGTGTGAACCGAGACAAATGGTTTGCATAAGCCACGAAATACTCCACTTGGGGGGAATCATTTAAGCGAAACACAATATGGGCCACAGATAGAGGTCTCCTCCTTCTTGGGGAGGATCTCCAGAGGGTAATTAGACATCGAAACCACCCCCCTACCACCCGTTTACCACCTTGAGGTGATTTCCCCAACGAAGAATCATGTCTGGTCGGGCACTGTCTGCCGTCTGTCGTCCGTCGTCCGTCTGTTGCCTGTTTGTGTGTCTGTGGGGGGACAAATAAGCCGACTTCAATGGCTCGCATTTCCATCAACCTCTGCTGATGTTTCTGCTGCTGCTGCCCTTTTCCATGACAACAAATTGCCCCCCAAACTGTTGAGGTAAGCAGCCTGTAATTAATATTTTGACATCCCTCAAGAGTTTTTCCCACCAGCAAGAATGTAATGCCGAAAATACACTCGCAAGTAATTCGAATAATAAGCATAATGATGGGCATCGACTCCACATCGACATAGACATAGACGGATGGCATATCAAATGTTGTTTTGCCTTCCAGTTATTTGTTATTTGTGCTCTCCAATCGATTCGATTCGGAGAGGCATTGACATATTGAAGGATGTGACTAAGAGCAAAAGGCGTGGGGAAATGAGTACAGAGATCATTCAACTGTTGGACACACTCATTCTCTCTCATTCTCTCTCTCGAAAGTCATTCAAACTTTCCAATTAATTTATTCGCTTTCTGTTGAATTCTTTGAACTATCTTTTCCAGGCAATAGATACATCCATATTCTGTCCAAGCAATAGATACATTTATTCTCTTTTCGCCATAAAAAAATTGAAAGCAATTTGCCACAAAAGAATAAAAGGAAAAACGCATGGAAAAACTATGTAATAACACAAGCGAAAATTATTTTTCCAAATGGCAGAGAAAGAGCGCAAAACGGGAGGATGGGGTGGGGAAAAGCCATGGAAAACTGAGCAGAAAAGTGTGGAAGGGGCAGGACTGGGTGGCACGGAGGCAGGGGGCAGGGGCAGGGTGGCAGTGGGGAAACGCAAAGTGCAATATCGCGCGCTGTCTGCATATAAATTTTTTTTTTTTGGTACCCAAACACAAGGGAGAGGGAGAGTAGTGGGAGGGAGAAAAATGCGTCTCTGATAAGGATGAAAATAAAATGCGATAATTTCCCATAGAGTGGGGAGTGGGGGGTGAGGCATGACAGAGGAATGACAAAGTATCGGAACGAACAACAAAAGCGTAAGTCATAAAAAAGAATAAAAGTTTCCTATTGGGGCGTCAACGAGACGACGACAACGACGACGGGCGTCTCTTCTCTCTCCCTGTCTCCCAAAATCTATCTCTTCTCTTGTTCTCTTCTCACATATGTATCATTCTCTCGTTTCTCACTCTTCCTATATATCCTATATTCTATATCTTTTGACTCTTTTTCCCTGGCTTTTTTTCATGAACTTTTTTCTGGTTCCTCTGGCACGTTGCATCCTTCAAACGTGAATCCCCTTCCCCCAGAGTTCTCGAAAAACAACAAAATCTGTTTACCAATTTGATTTGCCTGCCACGCCCAGTGCAATTAGGGCGCAAAAAACCATCGTGAGAGTCACTTAGACTCGATTCGAGAAGGATGGCCTCCTTAAACAGGGGCGGAGCCCCAGAAGTGGGAAATGACTTTCAAAGGGGCGAAAAGTATCTGCCAGATTGATGATCTGTATCAGGAGAACTCGTAGAACAGCTCTCTGTCTGTCTCTCCCCTTCAAAGAAGGAGATCTATTGGCTGGGAGGCAATGGAACATCTCAGAAAAAGGGTTAAGGAAATGCAACATTGGGTTTTAATATTATTTAAAAATTTAAAAGAAATCCAAATAATGCAAAATATTCATTCCACAGCTCTTCCACTTCTTCAACTGCTTCTACTCTCCTCTTCTGCTGCTTTTTAGGCAACCCTTAGGCTAGCTATCCCCTGAGTATTTGAGGGTGCATATATACGTATCCCCCTTTTTGGTGGCGCCTCTGTCCCTTCAGCAACAGCAGCAGCAGATACTTTGGTAAAACAGGCCTCAAGTCTTAGGCCCCCCATTCGATTGTTATGTAAGCGGCTTATAATTTCTTCTCCCCCCCCAAAAGAGAGCGAGAGAGAGGGGGATAGGGATAGGGAGAGAGAACGAGCTACAGAGGGAGAGAGCGAGCGGGAAAGAAAGAGAATTATAATTTTTGTTGTTGTTGGGCGTTGCCCCAAGTGTCGATTGCTTTTTTTTTTTGCTTGTTGCTGATGTTTCTGTTTTGTGTGGGGGCGGCTGTGGGGCTGTGGCTATCGGTATCGTTATCGTCATATGCTGTTGCTGCTGTTTTCCCTAGTTTTTTTTTGCTATTTTCTGTTGCTGTTTTGCTGTGTTTTTTTTCCCATTTTCTGGTTGCTGTGGAAATTGCTGTTTGCCGAAATGGAAAATGTATGTTTTCGGGCGCTTAAAAAGTAAATTATAGATGGACTTCTCTCTTTTCCTTTATTTCCTTTGGGCCATCATTCCTCCCAAGCCCAAACCCAATCCCAAGCGAGAAAATTCACTTGCGGCATCACCGAGTCGTGTATGAAATCTTTGAGAGTGGATTTCAGAGTGGATTTAGGCTGGGGATTATAAGTGGAGGATACTTGTAGCTAGAGGAGGGGTCTTGAGGGGCTGTCAATTAGCCAAATCAATGCTTAGGGGAAGAAATGTGAAAGCTCTGCATTGACAGCAAATTAAAGAACTTAAAGTTAAAGAAAATCCAATTTGAAATGTTTTCTTTAAGGGAAAATCATACATCAATTCGTCAGAAAGTGCTCTAGGGATATTTTAACGTTTGGAGATGATTTTTAGAGAATTTACAGCCATAAAATCCCACTTAAAAGATGTGTAAAGAATATCTAATCAAAATCTCATCAGTTTCCGAGTTTTAAAACTTCTTTAAATTCCTTAAAATGCATTCAAAACCTCTACCTTAACCTATCCCAACTGTAACATCATTCCTACCCTCAAAGAAGTTTCTTCTGCCAATCAAAAGTTTCCAAAACCTCAATCTACGATCTCTTAAGCTCTCCCACTCCCCAAAACGAATATTTCCCTCTTATACAATCGACGAAAACCCAACCTCCAAAAAAAAAACCGAACCGAACCGAAACCGAAACCGAATTTCATAATAAAACTCTTAAGCCCTCACTTTCCCGCTGCTGGCTGAAAGCGGAGATTTTCACTGAATTATTTTCACTTTTCTTCAAAGACTGAAAACGAAAGTGAAGCAAAATCGAAGCCACTTCACTGCACTGCAATGGAGTAGAGCAACAGCTACAGCTAGAGGCTAGAGAGAGAGAGAGAGAAGAGATGTTAGAGTAGGCCTACAAAAAAACGACCCCCTCCCCACCCCCCAGTCGCTGGTCTCTGGGTAGCAGGCGATGAGCTGACTCAAAGTCAAAGCCAGTGCCAGACGGAATCGAGTCGAATGCTGATGAGTTTGGCCTACTTTCACTTTCATTTTCTAGTTTTTGGCTCACAAAAGCGTAATCACTTTTTTTTTTCGAGCCGGTTTTCCCAGAGATTAAAGAGAGCGGAGAGCAGCGAAGAGCGCAGAGAGAGAGAGAGACCCACTGACAATGAAATAAAGTTGTTTTCAAATTTCATGGACTGCTGGCTGGTGGAAAAACTGAAAAAATGTTTGAAAATTACTCATCGGCAGAGACTCTGCCTCTGCTGATGGATTTCCCATGCAAAACAACACTAGACAACACAGCACTACACTACGTACTACACTCTGCTACAACACAGCACTACGTAGTACACTCTGCTACAAAGCACTTGTACACTTGCTGGTGTATTGCTCTTCACTTTCACTTTTTTTTTCTGTGTGTTGTTTGTGTCTTCCAATGACAATTAGTGGCAGCAACGAATGGGGGGAGGGAGGGGGGTGTACCGATCCACAAAAGTTTCTCATTTTAATTGCAACGAAACAAAAGCAAAAACAACAACAACAACACCTAAATTTTTAATTGTTATTGCTTTTTGTGTTTAGTGCCTGAAACTAAATAGCAACTGTACTTCTACTTACTTTAATATTATTTTTTGGGGTAAAAGTTTTAATTATTTTATTTTTTTGGATTGGATTTGCATGAGTGCTGCCCTCCCCGCCCTGCAAGTGTCCCTCTCCCTGCTTTGACTGGTGGATGGCTCTGTGTTTAATTGAGGGAAAACATTGTGGCAAAGTGTTGGGCTGGAAAAACTAATAGCATTTTAGGAAAAATCATTAGCTTAGAGATGAGTAAGCAGCGTGCACTGGGAGGAAAATGCATGGCACATTCCAAAAGGGTTTTAATTTATACATTTTTAATTTATAAATAAATTAACTAGCAAAAATAAAAATATAAATAACTACAAAAATTTAATAAATAAATACAAATAAAAATCAATATTTATTGAAAAAAAATATATATTAAAAAAAAAAAAAGTTTTATGCAAAAATAAATAAATATTTATAAAAAATTTAATGAAACAAAAAAATTAGAAAAATAAAGAACAAAATTGAATGAAATAAAATAAAATTAAAACCGAACCAAAAATATTCTCATTTAAATTTAACTAGTATATTACCAAAAATAAAAAAAAAACAAAAAATTTAATAAACAATTAAAAATAAATATTAATTAAAAAAAAAATATAAAAAAAAAAATTTAATTGAATAAATAAATTATAAAAAACAAAATTTAATGAAATAAAATTAAAACCAAACAAAGATATTCTCATTTAAATTTAGTAAAACTTAAGAATGGTAAAGGCATTTTTTAAACGATTTCTATGAAAAAAAATCTTCAAATTAAAGGAAAGTTCCATAAAATGTTTGATATTCTTTTCCTCTGATAAAATATTTCCAAACTCTTTTTGCAATGTCTCTGGCATGTGTGTGGGGAGTGGAAAAAGCCACAGAATTTATCACAGAGCCAAACTTCCAAAGACCCAGCTGCAGCTGCTTCCATGTCTGGGAAGGGGGTTGGGGTGGTCTAGATGGTGGCTAGACATTTAATCTGTGAAAACACCAGCAGAAACAACAAAAACAACAACAACACTCAAACACTCAAATAACACTCATGTGCCAGTCATTAGAAGCTCATTGAATATTGCGACATCACGCCTGTCGCTCCGTTCGTTCATTAATTGCATGTGCCATGCCCTGTGTATCTGTATCTGAGAGATACAGATGGAATATATGTATCTGGAACTACTACTACACCTTCAAAGAACAACCATCTCTTTCCATCTCTTCGTATCCCTTCTCTCTCTCTTTTTCTTTGCACATATTTTGCGCATATTTCGGCATTTGATTTATGGCCTCCCTCTCCAGAATGTGCCTACAATCTTCTTCTTTTGCCTTTGGGTTACTGTTTCTTTTTTGTGGCATGCTTCTTTCTGCTCTTCTCATAATTTCTCTCTCTCTCTTTCGCTATCTCTGCCCGTCTTTCCTTTTCTTTGGTATTTGTTTTATTTGTCGTTTGGTATTTTGATTGAAATTGATTTTATTACTCTTTTTTATTTGTTGACTTGAAATTATGTGGCGATTTTTATGATTTTATCTTCGCCCTCTGCGATTTTTATTGGCTCAAACTTGTTTTTGGCTGCCATTCGCACAGGCAAGTGCCATTTGGGTATTTCCCAGACCCATAAAAGGCCAAAAGGGCTCTTGGCAGTCATGGGTTAAGAGTTGGCCCATAACATGTCCATGATTATTCCAAGTTGGTTCCAAAATCAAGACATACGAAGTGGTTTGAATGAAATTATGCGCTTTTTGGCAGAGTTACGATGGTTTGGAGTATGTTAGGGATGGTATTTTACTATTTTTTCAGACTAAAGCCCCTGGTTTGATTCTCCTCTTTTGGAATTCTACCACAAATAGCATTATTTCATTAAAGTTATCTCATTATTTATAAAGAAGACCCCATATATCATTAGTTCGGTACAGATTCAGGCTATAGAAATTGGTTTGAATGAAATGGTATACATTTTGACAGAGTTAAGATGGTTTTCAGTCTATTAGATATAGTATTTTGGTGAATTTTATGCCTTAACCTCTACCTACGTTCTCCTATTTCGAAACTCTACCATAAATATCATGATTTCATTAAATTTATCTCATTATCCATAATGTACACCCCCTACATCATTATTTTGGTACATATTCAGGCGGTAGAAAGTCTTTTCCTTGAAATCGTATGATAAATGACAGAGTTACAATGGTTTGTGGTCTATTAAGGATAGTATTTTAGTAGATTTTTTGGCTATTTGAAACATTTTCCATGGGAAAACACCTTTATCCCTTAGATTTCCATCCAATGACTAAAATTCAGTGTATTCCGGCAGAGTTTCGATGGTTTCAAGTCGGTTAGGGTTAGAATTTAAGGTAATTTAAGTTCCCCTTTAGTTAGGTCTCCCCTTTAGTTCCCACTCCCCCCACATTCGTTATTTTGCACCCATCCAATTTATCTAATTACCCATGAGACCTCCTATATGAAGAGCCCCCTACTTACCCTGCATTTTCGGCTGCAGCAATTGACATCTGTTGTTGGGGCTCATCTGTTAGCTGCAGCGTTAGATGATGCTCCCGTTAGATGATGTGCTGGATGTTCTGCTGTTGCTGCTTGCTGCTTTTTGCTGCTGCTTGCTGATGCCTTTTGCTGCTGCTGTACTTTTCGTCGTTTGATTTTTTAGATGTCTAACTGAAGGTTTGAGGATTTAGGTTTTAGGATTTAGGATCGTGGGGGTGGTGGGGGGGATGGCAAAAAAAACGCGTTCGACAGAAACGTAAATGAAACACTGGAAAAATGAAAGAAAAGAGAAAGGAAAATTGTATTAACATTTGCTACACTCGACGATGGCTTTTGTTCGTACTGTTTTATAGTATTATTTTTTAACAAAACGCTCGGCTTGACATAAGTTGCCACACTCGAGGGGGGAGAACAGGGGAGCGGGGGCGGGAGAGACACACACAGAAGTGGGAAGGGTACATAGAAGAAAAGCTGGCAAAAGCAAATGCCAGATGGCCACTTGAAGACTCAAGTTACAAGAAACACTTAGGGCCAAGACTTGGGGGCCCAGAGCACAGCGAGAGAGAGATCCCTTTCCCTCAGTGGCAACAGCAGCAGCGGCAGCATCATCATCAGTGGCAGCAACAGCAGCAGCAGCCCTAGCCCTAGCCTCATGGAAAACCGAAAAAAAAAAAGTCTACCCTATACCTATGCCTATCCCTAGCCTCAAAGACGGAAAAACGAAATGAGTAAAAGGCGCTAGAAAAAGAAGAGTGTGTGTGGCAGGAAGGTGGCAAGGAGAAAGCGGAGGAGGGGTGGCCCGAAGAGAGGAGGCCTCTTTTGTGTGTTGCCAAAGGCGCAGTGTAGTGTTCTTTTAGCCCCCAACTGCCCATTCCATTCCCTGTTTTCGGCAAGCAAGGGTTAAGGTTTTAATGTATCTCGGAAAATGATTCAAACCAAGGAGCAAGAGAAGTAGGAGGGAATGAGAGGGGTCCTACGAATACAAGATGCTGCAGACAATAAGGAGACGTGTCTGTTGGGTAGCAGGAGGCGAGAAAGAGAGAGAGAGGGGATGGGGCATGTAAATTGGATGGCGGGATGCCTGAGAAGTAAATGGTTTTCCAGAGAGAAGGAAATCTTTCATTATAGGGGAAACAGACATACAAGTAGATGATAGATCATCATTAATGGGCTATAGGAAGTGGGCAACTATTATTATATGATATATGGGAGGTTCTAGGCTGTTTTGATAACAGTTAAGGGTAGAAAAAACCTCGTATATCACCTTTAACTGTTCATAACTCAATGAAATGTGTTTCGATTTCAGATATCTACTCATCTACTACATCTACATCTACTTCTTTAAACTTGGAGATGTAATGGACCTCCTACCATATTTACATTCTGTCTGCCTTCTTCCATAAGCCCCATTGAATCGACAAGATACAATAATACCCGTATAATCCCTAGATTCTGCGCAAATTAAAGTATCTTTTCTGCTTGGGGTTTTGTCAACTCATTTTCTTGGTCTGGTCTGGGGCAACGTGTCGTATGCGCAACGAGGAGCCGACGATGACAGCAGCAGCAGCAGCAGCCACCACCCAAAAGAGTTTTCATACACACACACGCATACGCATGGCAGCATGGAGCACACACAGATACATTTTGTATCTAGTATCTGTGTATCTGTGTGACATGAGGAGAATGCTTTATTGTATTTGCTTTTTAAACATCAACAACATTTTCTTCTTCTGTTGCACACACAGATACAAGATACAAAACATACAGAGAGAGAAAGAGAGAGAGAGAGAGAGAGGAAGGGAGAGAGAGAGAGTGTAAGAGAGAGAGAGAGATACAACTGCCACTGCAACTGCATTGCGTTTTTCTTCATTGTTTTTTGCCTGCCCTTCTCTACCCCACAACCCAAAACCCTTGGGACATGTTCCCCTTGTCCACTGCACTCTCCACCCTGCCCTTCCCCTTCTCTTACCCCTCCAGAAACTTGTTTTATATAATTTCCTGTACGCGTGGCACAAAAGCAGCAGCAGAAGCATAATCGCATTCCCTCTCTCTCGCACGTTCTCCTTGTCTCTCACTCTCTCTCTCTCTCGCTCTCTGTCCATTCTTTTGTCATGTATTTTTGCTGATAATAATAATGCATTTCATTGTTGTTGTTGTTTTTGTCATTGTTTATAATTGTTGCTTTTGTCGGCGACCAAGAGAGAGGGAGAGAGCGAGTGAGTGGGCTTAAAAGATGCACAGATACAAGGCAGACACATGTATCTGCCAGATACACCAAGTATACTAACATAACGTTTTTTGATTGATTAAAAACGAAAACAAAAACGGAAAAGGGAAGTATCTAAGAGGAGATATACATAGATATAAATATATCTACCAGTCGAATCAATAGAGAAAATTATAGACAATTATTTATGAATATTTTTGTACACATGAATCCTGAAATTCCCATTCAAAAACATGTGATTTCCCTTAGCCTTGCCACCGAACTTCTTTTAAACACTAACCCCCAATAATTTCCCATTATTTTCTAGATCTAATTCGAAAGACCTGAAGACCCCCAAAAGTAGAAGGTAGAACTGCTTGCCACCACGACGCCACTTCATTAAAAAGAGATTCACTACATTTTCACAAAAGCATGTTAATTGAGCGAAAGAGAGAGAGAGAGACAGATAAGGGAGGAGAGGGGTAGACACAGAGCTCTATGAGTATGAGATTGAGGACTATCTGTATCTGTATCTTTTGCTGCTAGTTTCAACAAGTCGCAGACGCAGACGCGACTCAAAACGCGACTCTCAGGGAAAACAAAATTTCATTTGTGTTTATTTTATTATTGTCGGTCGGCGGCGGCTTGAAAACATATTTTGTATTTGTTTGTGGATCGGATTTTATTTTTATCAGTGCCACAGACAAGGAAGGGAAGGCTCTCGAGCTACAGAGAGTGAGAGAGAGAGATGGCGAGACTGTGAGAGGAATTGTAAACAAGAACAGAAAATGCAGTTTTTGATAATGATTGGGTGTTGCTCTTTTTCCTGCTTTTCCTTTACTGTTCTTTGTGTGTTCCTTATGGCTACCTCTTCTTTTGCTTATCTTCAGACTTTTTCTTCGTCTTTGGGTCTCAGTATTTTATTTATTTATTTATTGGCTGTAAATTTACTAAATAAACACCGATTGAAATGATATTCTTCAAGGAGAACACTCTGTGGTGCATTCCTACCTCTTTCTTTATCTTTTTGCTGCCCAGAAAGGTGTTGTATGATCTTCAACCATTCATAACTCGGTGAAAACTCTATGGATTTTAATGATCTTTTATTTTTAGCTTGGGCTTTTCATTATCTTCCATTTAACATCGAGATGTCATGGGCTAACGCTTAAGCCCTTGTTGCCACATTAATTTTAACAACTTTTACTAACAAAAAAGTCTCGTTTTTCTGTCTTCTCTTGTTGCATAACTAAAACTTACGAAAATTAGCCGCTTTACAAAAAAGTGCCGCTTAGAACCATGCTAAACACAACAATCCTCTCCTCAAACAATGGAACGAGACACAAAACGAAGCCGCAGACGACGAGACAAGACAAGACGCTGACAACGAAGCAACATAATACCTGGAGGAGGAGTCGGGGAAGGGGTAGAGGTAGGGGGGTGGTTATGCAATGCACGAAAGAAGCGAAACGAAGACGATGTAGCGGCGGCTCCTACCTGGAGGGAACCGGTTTACCCCTCTCTTTCCTCCCTCCTTCTGCGTCTGCGTCTGCCACTCTCCAAGAGGAGATTCTGCACATTTTACCGTTAACGTAATGGCTAAATCACCGTTTAGAAAACCGCCAACTCGTATCCCCAAGAACGAGGGGGGGAGAGCGCAACAAAGCAGAAGATTTCCAAAGAATTCTCTTCTCGTCTTTGGCTTCGTTTCGTTTTCTTTCCTTTAGTTCTTCTTCAGTTCTTTGGCAATTTTTCTTTTTTTTGTTCGCAAAGTATTATATTATTATTTCTTTTTTTTTGTTCGTAATCGTAATTACAGTTTTTTTCCGCCAAGACGTGCTTAGAATTTAATTAAATTAAAATTACATAGTGAGTGCCAAAAGTTTGCAGCAGCAACAGAGAGAGAGACAGAAAGAAGTGGAGAACGAAAGAGGTGAGATAATGCTCGAAACGTATAATTTTCCAGAGAGGGAGACAGAGATAGAGAGAGATAGATGGAGTTATTTGGGGATTATACGATTACGATGCATTTCAGACGGATAAATACGATTCAATGGGAAATTTGATTACAAATTCGGGGAATTTTTGTATAATTTGGAGAAAATTCACCCCCATTTCCCTTGGGGTTTACAAATATTAGAAAAAGTCTTCTTAACATCAGAAATTCTGTAAAATTCCTGACCGAAGAAATCAAATTCAAAATTGTGTATGGCGTGACACATCTTATTGTTTACTTTGTGTTTGATTATACATACGTTGTGAAAAAATCGCATAAATCTTATTAAAAAACCTTTATAAATTAACCATAATTTTATAGCCTCTTGTTTTATGGTTTCAATTATGAAAAATCTACCACAAATTATTGCTCATTAATAAACATAATTTATTACAATATTTGTTAATCATTTCCACACCCTCTGCATAATTCCAAGAACTCCCAAAAAGTTCCTTCCTTCACAGAATATATTACGTGACAGTTTTATCAATAAATATAAAATATTCAAATAAATAACCAAAAAACTCTCGAAATATAAAAAGGTTTATTTATACAAGTAGCAACGGATACGAGTTGTACCGTAAATTGTGTGTAAATTATGTTTAAGCACAACATTTCACAAGCATTGATTGATGATGGTTTCTCTTAAGGTTGATATATGAGACAGAAGTCTCAGAAGAGAGAAGAAACGTGGATGGAAAAGGCACAGCTCTCCAAGAACTAAAAAGAGGTATAAAGCTCTACATGATTATGATTATTAATTATATCAATTTAAAGATCATTGCTTCACCAAAGTAAAGGCTGAAAATGAAGAACCTCCTTCAATGGAATGGAACGATAATTCATTTAATAATTTCTCATCAAAATTTAGCCAGAAAACCTACCAATTCTATTTAAAAACTATCCAACGAATCAATCCCCATTCAAATGGTAATTTAAGATCTTGTTTCTACCTCCGATTGCAATCGAAACCCATTGAAATAATAGCCCCCCCAATCGGGGCAGATAAGCAACAGTCACAGGCACAGCCACAGCTACAGCTCCTCCTTCCATTCGATAACCCAAAAGCGTGCTCCTCTCTTTTCTTATCGCTGACACGATTGTTCCGTCGATTGTTGTTGCTGTTGCTGTGTTCTTTTTTTGGCCAGTTTATCGCCTTAACTGTACTTCTTTGCCATATCTAAGTAGATCCGTGAGGTTGTTTGAAAATTCCGCAAAAAGCATTTATCTTTTCTGCTTTTCTCTCCATAATTTAGGTCGGTTTAAAATACATAAACTCATTTTTTCGTGTCTGCCTCCACACAAACAATAAAAAAAAACATATGCAAAAAAAAAACATACAAATGCGTGCGTAAAAAAATGTTTTTATTGTCGCGTACGCAAGAAGACGTACAAAAATGTGTACAGTGTGTGTCCCAAATAGGGAATACGAGCGCAAAAAACATAAAACAATGAGACATTAATAATGTTAAGCAAATAGAGAAATTTACAGATAATTTCACAAATAAAGTTGACAAATAACTGGGCTATCTTTAGGGCTAAAAACGAAGGTCTTTACGAAGGCCTGAGATTGCGATGAATGCAAGGAAAGGAATCCTGTTAGGGAGGTCTCCAAAATCTCTGGGAAACGAACAGGAAATGGTGAATACTTGAACACCCATTATAGGAACCGAAAGACATGCCTGAACCTCTTTGTTTTTTACGGGTGTTTCGAACATTGAATGCATGCATAATGTGCCGTATCACCCACAGTCTTTACCAACTTCAAACGATTGTTAGACGGAGGTTTATCAGACCTAAACTTCGGTTACAACTTGGAGTATACAGAAAGTGCTTCCGCATGGCGATGGGAGTCCATGGGGAGTTCGCTATCAGCAGTGGCTATGGCAAAGGAAAGACTGGGGGGGCGGGCCCACATAGGGGCTCTAAGCTCGAGACTATCATTCGACATGCTTTGCATATCATAGCGACTGGGGGCGGTGGCGGGTTTGGTCGTCGTTTTCTTTCCTATAGAGATATCAACAGGTTCGCTCGGGTTTACGTGAGTGGAATGCCATTTGGAAAGCACAGCACTCACCCAAATGGGGGAGGTTCCCCGCAGCTGTTTAAACCCCACCGCAGCGATCGGCCTGGTGATAATCCTCTTCGAAAACCTGCCCAAATGTTCGTTCAAGCTGGGCAAACACAAACCCAAAATACCCCCCAAAATATACGATATTTGGGTTAAGCTGTCGCCAGTCTATGGAATGGTTTTTGGCAGCATAAATCAATGGGTGTTTGAAGGCATTCATTTTCATATATAAACTGCTGAGTAGCATGCAAAGCCAATAGCTAATGAATGCCCAAAAGAGGGAAAGATTAAGGTAAAGAATGGGAGGTTATAGCCATGAAATGAAGGAGAGAAAGAGGAGATCTACTTGGGATACCTTACACCATACCATAGGAGTATTTCCATCTAAAATTCATTACTATTCTGTTACTATTTTTCACAGAAATCTATCATTAGAAATGCTCTCAAATCCTCAACCAATTAACAGACAAAAAACCACAATTAAAACCACATATTCAGTAGAACTGGAAGTAGAAGAGAGGGAGGGTTTTTTCCCTAATCTTAAACCCGAAAAACTCGTAAAAATTCCCTTAAAAAAAACCAAATGCCCGGAAGCGTTTTTAGCCACCAAAGACGACAGCAAGTGTTGGCCCAAAGGCCCAAAAGATACTGCCTCTGCCTCTGCTGCCTGCCCCTGCTGCTGCCACTGCCTTTGTTGTTGTTGTTGTCAATCAATTCATTAATCATTCGAAACTGAATCCCAAAAGTATTCACAAAATCTGGACAAGAGTTTTGTTCTATCCATCCATCCATCTATCTTTCTATCTATCTTTCTATTGCTATCGCTGTTTGCTGTTGCTGCTTTGTATCTTGTATCTCTCAGACTTCTGCTTCATTTGTGCCCCCGAAAACGTGTTTATGTCAAATTTTCGGGTAATTAATCAAATCAAAATGAGAGCGAAAGAGAGAGAGAGAGCAGAAGAGAGAGAGAGCGAGACAGGATTACCTTTTGCTGCAGCAGAGGAGCAAAGCAAGATGTTTGCTAATTTTCCATTATTCATTTTCCCTTTTCGTGGTTTCGGGTTTGGGTTTTCCGATATTTTGCTTCCTGTTTTGCCAAATGAATTCTCTTCCCCTTTTTCTTGATGATTTTTCCTTCCATGAAAACCCTCAATGACAGCCTTGACGCTTGCTTGTGACTTTTTGACATGAAAATCTGTCCCAATTCATAATTTTTCCCCCTAAAATATAATTTGTTCGCTTTAACTTTCTTTTGGCTTTTCAGTTCGTCAACTTTTCTTGGATTATCTCTCATATGTCACGCATTTCCCTAGCATTTTCCCCAAATTTTCATTGGTCTCCTACGTTTTAATGATGGATTTTTATGCACTAATTTTATGGGGGAACGGCAGGCACTCCATAAACATTCTTGTAAGGGCTCAAGGGAGATCAAGGGGAAATGCTAGCCATGTAGTCGTAAAAACTTAATTAGTTTTGAAAAAACATTTAGGAGGTAATTTGGTGATAACATTTTACAGGAAAATCTACAAAAAAGGAGAGCCGTTCTGGGAGGGGAACATATGACAATTTTCCTTAAAAAAACGCCCTGCACTTTCCATTAACCACAAACCGATTGTCAAACCATTGCCAAATAAACTCTGACATCATTTACTATCTCTTCAATCCCTTCGCTTTCATAAATAACTCATTTGACAATAATCAAGCATAGGATAGACCCCGACCCCGCCTATAGATCTCGTTTAAACCCTATTTTATAGGCCATCTGCATCCGCTAGATGTCAAATTTAGGCACTAGACTCACCAGACACCCAAAATTTATGGAAAAAGAAAAGAAAACCTCAGCAAACCAACCACAGTTGGCGAAATTTACATAAAATCCAAATAAATAACAGATAAAAAGCAGAGCCTACCACAAAAAATACAAAAAAAAAAACACAAAAAAGTGTGAGATAAGTGGAGGGAATATTTATTTATATTTATTTTTATTTTATGGTATGACTCCATCATCAGAAAAAATAGAGATGCAGAGAGCTACAGTCAAAGACAGAAACTATAGAGCGGAAATCCATACATATTTGAAATATCAAATCTATTGTTGCTAGATTTTTCTATATTTTTCCCAATCGAAAATATATATCCAACCATCGATTGGGTTAGGTATTCCTATTCCTATACATATGTATATGTAGTATTCCTCTTTCTGTATTCCATTTGGCCCATTGTTTACACTTCGAATGCAAATTAGTTTTGTGCCACACACAGACACACACACAGAAATGGCGTAGATTCCATTCCAATCCAATCCACAAATACAGAAAGTACACATCCGAAAGATACATTTGTACATGTACACGCGCGCGCATGCAGATACATTTGCAATCCGAAGCATAAGTGTGGATTTTTTTTATGGAGCACTCGACTTAAAATCAAATTAAAATCACAATCGTCGGGTCGGAGTCGTCGAGGAATTTTCTTCTGCCCGAGCGAATGATGACGCAGAAAAATCTCGTAAATTTATGAGTGAATATTTCCACTATATATGCTATATGCTCTATATTCTACAGATACAGATACATCCGCCATGAGTGGCGTGTGTACTGTGTGCTGTGTGTGGGGGATGGGGCATGGCATAGTTGTATGCAAATTTTCGATAGGGAAAGAAGGTTCTTTGAAAGGTATATTGGTTGGGGCAGAGCAAATGCCAATCTATCATTTGCCTATAGGGTATCTTTTAGTCGATTAATCATCAATTCCAATCAACATTTATTGCGCGTTATAATTGTTTAATTGAATCACATTTGGGTTTGTGGAATTTCAAACCAAAATTCAATTGAAATCGGAGGGCTAGAAAATCAAATGAAAAAACAAGACAAGGAGAGAGGGAGCAAGAGGAGAAATCAAGACAAGGGAGATTGAAAGACTCTAAAGAGAGAAAGAGAGCAAGAGGAAGTGACAGTGGGTGGCCACAAAACAGGTGTTGAATAACAGTCAAGAACCCTCTCCTCTCCTCCTCTCCTCCCCTCTCTCTCTCTTTTCGATCTATTTCTGGACTTTCTGTGCGAAATACTAAGAGACTTTCAAGACTCGGCTTTCAAAGCGCACTCTGAAATCCGATCCTTTAATAGGAACTCCATTAATTGCATACTCAAAGGCGCCCAGACCCCATCCCTGACTCAAGAAAATCTATAAATTGTTTACTTTAAACCAAGGAATTTCAAATGCAAGCAAAGTGGAAACAAGATATAGACTTTTAGCATTAAATTTTGCCACAAAAAACCTCTAGGGAGTAAAAAAAAAACCTTTTTTCAGGAAATTTATGAATATTTAGAGAATATCTATAGAAATTGTTATATAAAATTGCAAGAACTTCCTTCAGCGATTTCTGATCAGAAAAATACAATGTAAGTCTAAGCAAATCTAAGCCACCCAAAATTCCAGAGATTTCAGAGAGAGCCTTCTCTATAATTTCAGAAAAAATACTAAATAAAATACTAAGTTCGCTCTTCCCTGTTCCCACTATACCCCCCTCACAGAACTTGATCCTCTGCACTTTTGCCTGCATTTGAAAACTTCTTTTTCACACAGAATCCACCAAAAAAAAATATGCACAAAAAAAGGGGAACCAATACTCCGTATAAACCGGCTCTCAATTCGTCCAACAGCTGCAAAAAATCTCATTCCTCTATCAAAAAAACAACAAAAAAAATGCCAAAAAATATCAGAAAAAACAAAAACAAGAGAGAGAGAGAGGAGGCTGCTGCTGCTGCTGCAAAAACGAGTCGCCGTCTAATATAATTTCTAAAGAGATTCAACCGCTGGAGGAAGAGCAGCAGGAGGAGGAGCAGCAGCGTCCGCCGCCGCGTCTCACATTGTCTCGAGGATTTCGGTGGCGGCGTTGCTTCTTCCGAGGGGAATTATTATATTCGACTGACAGATTTGAATACACAACGGGCCACAGAACAGAACAGACAATGTCGCAGCACCAGACATAAATCTTGTTTTGATTTATTTAATTTTATTCCCCTACGACGGACGATTGCGATCCAAAACAAAAGCGAAAGACACTTCTTGCTGCTGCTGCTGCTGCAAAAAGCTCGCTCTGCTGGCATAGTTTTCAATTAAAATGCGAGAGAGAGAGAGAGAGAGAGTAGAGTGTCCAGGAAGAGGGAGGAAGAAGAGGAAGAAGCTGCAGGAATCTCCTACAGGAAGATGCAGGAATCTCCTACGATTCCTCCTGCAGTCATCTCCTCATGGTAGGAGTTGCAAGAAGTTTGCTCTCATCTAATGTTTGTTTTCTCTTAGAAGAAACAACAACCACAAAAACCACATGTGAGAGCGCGCTATTTCGTTGTTGTTTTTGTTGTTTTTTGGGTACGTTTTCGTCGGTTGTTTTTTCGTTGATGACCTTGAAAAAGCTTTATCTAAAAATCGAGTGCAATCAACTTTATAAAACACACACACACACTTTTGCAATGGGATTCCGAATCGAGCCCAAAAAGCGTACGACCGAGCGTTAGGTAAAGTCTTGGAGCTGTTACCCTCCTGCTCCTCCTCCTCCTCCTCCAGTCCCCAATCTCTGGGGCTCTCTTCTCTTCTGTTGGACTCTGGCTTTGGCTCTGGCGCTGGCGCTGGAGAGGTTTCTGCTGCCGCCGCTGACGCTGCTTTTGCTTTTGCTGTTTGATGTATGAGATGTTTGTTGTATTGGTTAGCCCCACACACACACGCATAATAATTATTCTAGATTCTCAAATTCTCAACCAAAAATTGATACGAGAACAGCCTGTGTGTGTGTGTGTGCGTAAAAAGGTGGTCGCTCGCTCTGACGTTCGTTCGACTGCTGTTGGTCGGTTGGTCGGTCATTCGCCACCGCTCTGCTTAGCTCTGGCTCTGCTCTGCTCTAACTCTGCCCTGACTCTGCTCTACGTTCTGTTCTTGTTGCCTGCCGCTTTACCGGGCATCTTTCGGTTTCGATTTCGGTTTCTTTCAGTCTCCTCTGGTAATAATAGAGTTTAGTTGAGGCCCTCTTTTTGTCCGCTTCTTGGGGGCTAAGCAACAGGTAAAAGGAATAGAAAAGACCGATAAAGAGAGAGGGAGAGAGTGGAAGAGAGAAGTCCGAATTGATTTCGCAAGATATCAAAATGCAGTTAGAACTAGAATTTGATTTGCTCGCTGGGTGTTTCCTGATATGAAAGTGTGTGTCCCCTCATTTATTGCGAAATAATTTGCTGGAAAGTTCCGATTTGAAACCAGACAACCCGTCTGATTCGGAGTTCATTCCGAAAAAGAAAAATGTCCAAAAACTTCCTAAAAACCAATTTAAAACACACCGAAATTTAGGAGTTTACTCCGAAAACATAAACTGATCAGAATATGGCCAAATGACTTATCCACTGAATAAAAATAATAATAGTTCAGAAAAAATTTCGGAGTGGACTCCGAATAGTCAAATGACTTATACAGAAAAAAAAAATTCTAAATAAAGTTCGGAAAAAGTTTCGGAGTGGACTCCGAAAAGTCACATGGCTGTAGAAAGAGAGGCACACTAATTTGAGTCATTCGGAGTTGACTCCGAAAACCTAAATTTATAGGATAGGTCTGAAAAAGTTTCGGAGTTGACTCCGAAAAGTCCGAAAGCTATAGAGAGATAGTTACACTATTTTGAGTCATTCGGAGTTGATTCCGAAATGAAAACCTATGTTTCAAGAGCTAAGAATTCATCAGAAAATATTTCCGAACTTTACTCCGAATAAGTATTAGCCACAGTAATTGTTTTTCCTCAGATTAACAGCAAAAATGAACAGCCATAATCTTGAAGTGTATTTACATTGGACAATCTATTCGGAGTCCGTTCCGTTCCGAGTGCCCGGCATGACTCACGGACTCATGTGGGGCGCCCTAATCTGACAGCCCACAAACCCTTCCCTATAGTTTTTGTATAGATATAGTCACGCCCCGTCAGCCCCCCACTCGAACGCACGCGCGTTCTGACCATTTCAATCACTCCGAAATCGACTAATACTCATAAAAAAGCAAACCAGAAAAAATACTTTGACAAAGCAAATATTTGGCAAATATAATGGGCATTCCTTTGCCGCGTTTTTCGCTGTGTTCAAAGGGGAGGATGGAGGGGTGGGGATTGGGGTTGGGGGTTGGGTATGGGATGCCTGCATTAGCTCACGCTCAAAGCGTTTACGGAGTGAATGCCTACCAGAGAAATCGTTGGTGTTGGTGTTGGATGTTTTACGAGAACGAGAACCTATGACATCAACATTATTTCGGCCAAAAAGCCAGCTGAAAATTATTTATTTCGTATATTTAAATTTCAACAGAGACAGAAAGACAGAAAGAGAGAGAGAGAGAGAGGGTGAGCAATGTGCAAGTGCGGTGGTAGGAAGGGGGGAGGAGAGACCAACTAAGAGCCGCGTTTTGTCTCGAGTTTTTCCCTACAGAAGGCGACAGAAGGCAGGCAACAGTCAGGCCGTCGCTGTTGCTTGGCTTTAAACGACTTTGATTACTTAATTCACCAGAAAACCAGATGAGCTAATCATTTGGCTTAGCCTTAGACCCCTCCCCAACCCCCAAACCCCCCAAAACCCAACACAGAGAGCCAGAGTTAGAGCCAGAGACAGAGTCAGAGCCAAAGATACTTTTCGGACTTGCCACAACTTTGACTTGGAGATTTTTAATTAAGATAATTATAGTTTGAGAAGGCCTGAAGTACCACGAGATCTCTCGCTCTCTCTTTGTCTCTCTCTCTCTGTCTCTGTCTGTTTTTTTGGTTGGAGCCAAAACATTTGTTTCTCTTTTGGTTTTTTGTGTCCAAAATGTCAGTCATTTCAAATATTTTGTGGGTCGCCAGCGGATGGCTGGCTGTCTGGTTGGGGGATCCTCGTGAGCAAAGGGAAGCCGCACAGTTTTTTGGCTTCTAGATAAACACAGACGTCAATTAGTTAATATGCTTTTAAAAGAGAAACAAACACCCAGCAGAGATCTCTGAGATCTCTACTATATATTCGATATATAGTATTTTGTCAATGACACATGACAGACCACACGCTAGAGGGAGATGGCAGATGCGAGAGGGTCTCGGTTTTGGGGTACAGTACGGCTCAAAAAGAGCTTGCATTCCGTGTGCTATTTTTGTTGTTTGTTTTTGTTTTTTTTTGTGATTTATTTATTAGCTATTATACAACAAATAAACGAGGCAAGAGACAGCATCAAAGGTGGGCGCTGCAATAAAAGACACAAAAACAAGAAGGAAATTCGAGGGCTTCCCAAGGCGAAGGCAGAGATACCCTAACCCAAGGGGGGTCCTCTCTCTCTTTCCCTTTTGGGAGAGGGGTTATCAAATCAAATCAAATTCATTTGGGGCACACACACACAGATATGTGGCATGGGGGGCTGGGGGCTGGCCACACATAATATTCAAAAAAAGAAATCGCACCCAAAAAACCAAATTGGCATAAACTACGCCGAAAATAAATTGAAAAAATCTAAAAATGAAATTCAAAGAGCAGCAGCGCTGCAGCAGAGGCAGCAGCAGAGGCAAACACAAAACACGAAACGAATCAAAACACACACAAAAAAAAAACAAATGCAAAAACCCAAAAGCAAAACAAAACACAGAAATACTTGTGTGTGGGTGTGTGTGTGTTTCCTCTCTCCCCCCTCTCTCTCTCTCTCCCTGGCAATCACACTTCCCTGTGAACTTGCACTATCTCTGGCAGAGAGTAGCCCAGAGAGAGAGAGAGAGAGACAGACAGATCGAGAATTGAATTAAAACAAATACAAACTGCAGAAGTAGGAAGCAAAAGGGTGTGAAAAGAGACAGCGACAGAGCCACAGCAGAGGGGGGGACCCGGGGGAAGAGAGTAGGTGTCAAAAGTAGGGGTTCAAAAGAAGCCACAGAGAATAATACGAGATATTCGATAGGGAGAACTATAGAGAGATCTTGAAAATGGCATTTGATATGAGAATTTCCTAGATATAGTAGTAGATCTCTTATGAGTCATCTATGAGCGAAGTAGAACTCTTAGTACACTACTAAATCCATTACAATATTCTAGGAACAACTCTTTATCTTCATGTTTAAGACCTTCTCGTGGCAGAGGATCTTTACGGCACCTTTTTCCAGCCTAAACTCCCTAAAAAATATCCCCCAAATGCTGTAATTCCCATCAATCGATGGAATTCATTCCCGAAAGGAAAGGGAGGAGACCCCTAAACCATTCAGTAATGTGTGCCACGCTGTGGCGTGCCTCTTGATTCCCAAGAATTTAGAGATGCTTACGAACAATTTTTTAACTACTAGTTAAAATGCCAGTAAAAAGAGACGAGAGAGAGAGACTGAGAGAGCGAGAGAGAGACACAGTTAGCGCTGGACTTCAAAAAGAAATTAAAATTATAGCAAAACTTGGAGCTACCCCTCCCTGCCCTCCCTTCTACTCCACAGACAGACAAGAGAAACACAAAAAAAAGGTAGAGAGGCAGAGAGCCAGAAACCAGTTTTCACCTGGAAATTGGTCTGATATTTTTTACGTACGTAAGACAGTAATTGAAGTTAACGTAATTATAAACGTAGTGCACATAAAAAAAACGAACAAAAAAATGTCTTATAATGCGAGTCCGAGCGAACAATTTCAATGGAAGCAAAAGAATGGATGGATACGCGCCTAATTTCCCAATTAACATGGAAAAACTTCAAAGGGGACAGACGGACGGACAGACAGACAGACGGACAGACACACAGCAAAACAGCAGCAAAATTCATTTACGCTTCAAAAACGTAAGTCCGAAAACGTGTGTCCCCCCCTCATGGAGATGGAGGGAGTTTTCCCCCCTGCGAGTGCGATTGCGAGTGGAGACATCATCATCCTTCTTCAAGGTTCCTTCCTGACGGGGACATTGACGCGCTTAAGGTCAAGCGAGCGAGAGAGAGAGACTCTCGAAAGCTGCCACAAACGATATCATCATTCCAGGCAGCAGCGGCAGCAGCAACAAGCAGCAAGCAGCAGCCAGACGCAGCGACAACAACAGCGACAGCGACGAAATGTTCTCTTTTTATGGCCATAATGCAATCGTCCCGTGTATCTTGTCTGTGTGTATTTTATTTATATTTTATAGATACGATACTCCTCTCCGTGCAAGAACGAAACATGAAATGCTCATAGTAAAAGTTGTAAAAGATAGTGCTGCCCCCCCACCCTACGGCACCCCCCTGCTGTTTGTTGGGGCAGCGAAGCTGAACCTGATATTCGCGGGAAATCAAACATAAATCTTGGGAATTTTCAGACATGATCCTAAGACTTGGCTCGAAACATCACAGGGAATACATTAAGAATAAATCTTTTCGAATAAATATAACTTATAAGGTACAAAGGAATTTAAGGGTTTTAAAACTTATTAGGATTGCACTTTTGAATATTTTTTGAAGTAAGTATATCTATAAGAATTTGGAGCTATTTAATCTTTAAGCTTTTCGAAACTTCTCTTTGAACCTACCACAACATTCTGGGAAGGATATGCTTCGATTTTTCCAACTTAAGTTTTAGGAATTTCAAAGAATTCCAAAGCTTTTTGTGTATCCCTTTTATCTTATTCCCCCAAGAAAATCTATCAAATTAACTAAATTTCATTTACTTTTTTATTCCCTCTCTACTGATCTTAAGTAAGTTGTTAAAATCCCCTCCCTATACATTTTGGAATCATATTTATGCTTCTTAAGACCATAAAAGATGGATAAATCATTCGAAATCTTTCAAGTTTCTCTTTTCCAACGTTTTTCATAGACATTTTGCATAAATGGAGGCCTCCGCCGAACAAACAAACAAACAAAAAAAAAACCATCGTCTATCCACCCAAAAATCTACAGTTTACTTAGTGGCTCTTCCTCTCTCTCTCCCTCTCTCTCTGTCTCTCTGTTAGTGTTTGCTTAGCTCTCTCTCTCTCTCTCGCTTGCTGTCTCTCTGTGGCTCTCGGAAAGTCTCTTATCAGTCCGTTTGTCAGTGTTTTTTTCAAAACAAAGTCCATTTCCATTCCGATTCCCATTGTTGGTCACTTTTCGTGTCGTGTGTTTCGCGACTCTACTGTACAGTAGAGACATCATTTAAAATGCCATTATCTAATCGTTGCTTTATGGCCCTCTGAGAGTGTAGTGTGTATCTGTGTGTGTGTCTTGGGTGTGTGTGTGTGTGTTGGGAGGGGGCATTCATTCTGCTGCTGCTTGCTGCCTTGGCGATAAGCCTAAGTGTAGCATTTTGTTAGTTTCTTCTCTTATTTTCTATACCCTATGAATGGAGGGTATTTCGGACATGATTTCGATAAGAAATTAGCCATAGAAAACAGTAGATAAACTGTGTGATCTTTAATTTCTCCAAAATCCATATTTTTGATGGCAGATTTCGGGTCTCCAAAAGAAACTATAAAATGTGGCAATGTTTTGAGGTGTTTTTTTATTTTTCTCGTAATTTTTGTTTCTCTGTTTTTTCTTGACCGCAAAACTGGTTTAACCTGTCCGAAAGAAAAGACAAGAGACACACACAAAAAAAAATTGCTGACGGCCAAGTTAATAGCTGACCAAAAAGCCAACACACACACAACAACAAAAAATTCTAGCAAACAATAAACTAATTAAATCAAATGCTCAAAAATACGTCGCAAAATCATCAAGAGAATTGCCTGATTGGTGTTTTTCTTGTAAAAATAGCCCCAGATATTTGAGCGGAGATTTCAGTGGAGAATCGAAATCTAAATAAAAAAAAAGTGTTCTCAAAATAAATACATTTCAATAGCAAGAAAAAAGCAAGCACTGTCCAGTGTGTGCTCTCGTGTGACAAATGTATCTGTGAGATACGCGCTACAGAACCCTTCTGTGGATCGCCAGACGTGGACGTAGACCCCGAGACAGTTTTACGATACTCTCCGCTCCTCTCCTCTCTTCCCCGTATTTTCCACGTATTTGTTTTTGTATTAGCAAAAGAATTCTAACTGAAACTCAACGACGAACAACAAACGGCCGACGGAGCGACTCGACGACGCGACTTCTACTCACGTTTTGTTATGTAATAGAGGCCACCCCTCAGCCCCCACCCCGCACTCTGCCCCTCCCCTCCACTGCCGATGGCCTGCACTTCTATTGAATACGAATACGATTCGTTAGACGTTGATAAGCCTCTTGCCAAAGCAAATTGATTATGACAAAAAAAAATGTTGGGAAATGGTTAGATTCTCTTATAGGGAAATATGTTGCCACAACAGACAGCAGAACAGTTGCTGAATTTATCAAGAAACACAAGAATTACACAAGATATATCTCTATCTATCTGTATCTGTATATCATTTACACAATTAATTTCCATTAGCCTAAAGATTGTATTCATTCATTGTGCAATTGTTGTCAGTGGTTGTTCCAGTTAAAACTATTTCTTTACCTTTTTATAGTAATTATTATTTGGATCCAACGAACAATAATAATCCCATAGATCTAGAAATCTATGATTAAATGCGTTAATCCTTTAATATTTTAATTAGTTTTATGCGACATTTTATTTAAGATTAAATTGATTTTTGCACATTTATTTTTGCACTATTTTTTGTTGTGGATTATTTATCAGGCGTTTTCCAACACTTTCCTTCAGGCAACTGGTGGCCTTTTAACAACTGTAATTTTTTTTATATTTATTTATATATATTTTAATTTTTTTTTGTATACAACTCGCAAAAGTGAAACCGTTGTGTGTGTAAATATAAAATTTATTTCTTGATTTTTTTTTGTTTTTCTTTTTAAATATATTTTTTCAATGATTTTTGCAAGGCTATATATTATTTATGGTTTTTTGTATTATTTGTATTTATTTTTTATTTGCACAAAATGTCGGGTATATATTATATATATATTTGTATGGTATATAGATCAAGATCTTGCGGGGCGAAATTATATAGTATTTGATCAGAGAAACTGTGGGCGTAAAGAAACTATTAATATTTGATGTTGTATTTATTTCGAGTATTTCCATAAATTAAAATTAACATTCGAGCGGAACGACATGGAAACGAAACAAAATATAAATAACGAACGAATGACGAACGAACGAACGAACGGAGGAAACAGACGACAGAGAAACTGACTGGCGATTACGAAACCCGAACGCGACAAAAGAGAGCCCCACCGCCAAAAGAGAGGCAGCAAAGAGAGTGAGTGGAACGTTGGGGCCGTGGAACGGCCGCCACACACAAGAAATTCCGCAACAAAAAACCAAGAAAATTCGACTCTAAATTTGTGGAATTAACTAAAATATCTATAAATTTATAAATTTCTGATCAAGCTGGTTTAATTATTCAGATTATTTAGTTATTTCAAAGATAATTCTTCTGAAAAGTAATCTGCTCTTCAAAAGCAAACAACACGCACTCACACTCACACTCACACACACAAACACACACGCGCACTTTGCTTTGCTTTTCTTTTCTTTTTTTTGTGGGCTGCGCCAACTTTTTTTCTTTGCTACGAAACGCACTTTCAAGATACTTTTTGTATCTTTTAGTTGATTTTTAGTTATTATTCAGAAAAGATAAATAATGTTGGAGCCAGAGCCAGCAGTGGGAGGGAGAGCGAGAGAGAGAGCACGCCACGCGACGCGGGGGCCCACACCGCTGCGGCACAAGACACGTCGACAATGAGAGGGGGAACGGGGGCCTGCGATTTATAAACACATTTCAGATATGTTGCATATTATCCGATGCGATTGCACTTTCAGCTTGTACCGTGGATTTATATTTTTCTTAGAATCAACAATACCCGCATTGCCGCCGAACCGAAATCGAGATCCAAAGAAATATACGCTATCCAAAGATTGTACTTGGGGGTTTTGTTCGACGACGGACGACGCAACGCAACGCAGCAACCGCTCGGTTCAAAAGTTGAAAAATTTTTGGGGCCACAGTAGCCGTGCAATCCCAACACGACGCAAGAATGAGCAGCTCGCTCTCTTTGGCTCTGTTTCGTTTCTCTTCGTTTCGCTTAACATCCCACGAGTCTGTAACTTAGTACAAACGAAGCAACGCTCTCATGTTAAGACAACTAAAGACTGTTAAGCTGGAGTAGGAAACTCTGTTAAGTTTGAATTAGAGGACGCAGCGGAATGTTAACACCAGCTGTGTGACGTATTACTTTACAGTGGAGCTCTCTCTTCTGGCTTTTGGGCTCTCTTTGCCCACTGCTGTTATATATATTCTATATCTTTACTCAGCGCCATGATGGCCTCCAATCAGAGCGGGATGACTAGATGGTTGGGGCTTTCGAAGAGAGAGAGACTGACTGACTGAGTGACTGATGGAACTGCCGGCATTTTCGCTTGGGCTCCAACTCACTGTTTTTGTTGTGTCTTTGCAGAAATTTAATGGCGGCTTCTTGAAAAACAAAAACACACAAAGTCCAAGCAAGAAATGTGGAAAATACCCATTAGGAAATGGGAAAAACTACGGAAATTGCATTTCAATTAATAACTAAAAATTCTGAGAACATTTTTGCATATTTAAATGGATGGAAAAACACAGTGCAGGGTCCACAAATGATAAAAATCGAAATAAAAATAAATAAAATGTTGGAACACAGTGAAAAGATTCTAGAAAATACTATTCTGAATGGAAAATTATTATTTTACAACAAATTATTACATCTCTTGAAACCTCTTAAAATATCTAATAAATTAAACCCTATAAAAATAAAAACAACATCAAACACACAACAAAAACAAAATTGTGATGACGAAACACATGTTGTGTTTTTGAAGAGAGAGCAACGAAGAGAGAGTACAAGAGAGAGAGAGAGAGAGAGTACTAGTGACACTCTCTTTTGTTGCCTTGTAGCCGTCGAACCGCACGCAAAACAAAATTAAGCACAAAAATAAACAGCAAAAAAAAGAAACGAAACGAAATGAAACGATGGAAAAGCTCTCTCGGAACGTCGTCTACGTCTACGTCGCCTTCAATTTCAATAGCAGGCACCATAGCCAGAGCGCACACAAACACACATACACAGAGCGTTGCATATATGTAAAGCCACCTCTGACGCTACAGATTGTACATATGTATGTATATTTGTATATGTATTTGCAGCTATTTAGCTACTTTTTATGGCAATTTGTGTGGTTTTTGTTTTGTTTTTAGAATAAAATGCATTTTATAGCCGAAAAACTTGACGAAATGGGATTTCAAGTGGCTGCCCGTCAGAGAGAATTCTCTTCTCTCCACTCTCAAAAGTAGTTCTATCCGAAAGATAAATCAAAGTTATGGCCTGTCAGGAGAGCAAATACAGTGCAAGCCATTTAATATGGGATTTTGTTTGGGAATATGGAAAGGAGTATGTTTTATCAATGAAAAATTGAATGAATGAATAAATTTCATATAAAATAATCTATATTGGATAAAGCAGTAGCTCAACTTACCTTTAAAACACTGTTTGATTTAAGATATCATCTGCAAGAAAAAAAGAAAGAAAAACGAGTTTTTAAATGTAGAAAAATTAAAGTGGAATTCTTTAAAATTCCTTTAAAATCTTTGAAAATTAAGAACCTACTAGAACACAAAATAGAGCTGGAAAAGAAAAAATCCCCACCGTATGACATCATTCTTGAGCTCTCAATTAGCCCTTCTTCAAGCTCCATTATTTCCAACGTCTTTCTTCTGTGTTTCTTTATGCCCTTTTGCGAGCATTTGGCAAGAGGCAAAAGAGGCGAAAGAGCCGAAAGATTCTTTTTCTTTTCCGGAAAACCCTCTAATCTTTTGCCGTTAACTCTTTGTCAACACTTGGGATTTTCTATGCTTTTTCTTTGGAGTTTTTCCATGCCTTAATTGTGCATGACAATTGTACATTTTGTTGGCTCTTTGACTGTTCGACTGTTGTGTGGGGCCTCTGGGCCGCCCTCCTAATGTGGTTGATAATTTTATGCACATAATTGCCCATCCACTGAAAAGAGCAACAACAAAAAAAAAGCAACACTTGCCAAACTACAACCAGCCGCCACATCAAGTGGCAACCACAAAGTGGCAGTGGCAGCAACAGGGGACAGAGAGCCATCGTGCCACTTTAATTGCTGACAGTTTGAAAACTTTATTTTTTTTTTCTGCCATTTTCTGTTGGTTTTCCACCATAATTTTTTTTTTTTTTTTAGTTTTTTCTGTTAATGTTGCAAACAATTAAATATACAGAAAAAAATGACAGATACTTGATGATACTTTGATGCTCTCCTCTGCTCCGCAAATCTAACCCTAAGTTTGACTTTTACCTTTTGGCCAAATCCGCCAATAAATGGCCAAGAAATATACGACAATTATAAGCGAAAAAGACCGCAACAAAGTCCATGAAATACGGGCCCAAAGCGAACTCTAAAAATACAAATCAAAAACCAGTAGTTGGAAACGTGACGCCATCAATTTCTGTGTCTCTTGTCTGTGCCGACGATGATCCCTCCAACCCCCCTCCTATCCGAAAGACCCTCAAAATCAAAGTTGGGGAACCCAACAACAAAAAAAAAAGAGCAAAGCGTTTGGCCAAACTTTGGGCCAAAACTGATTGCTTTTCTATATTTTGGTTTGTTTGGGATTGTTTTGGATTGTTTGCTGTTTGCCCAGGGCCTTGCTTTTGCTTTTGCCTTTGCCTTGAATTTGTTTGCGGAAAACATTGAATGGAGTTTAAAAATAAATAAATAAATTCAAGTGTAAAATGTAATAAGCGCAACGATTGCTGTACTGTGCAGTAGATGCAATTTTCTTGTATTATATCATAGTGGTAGAGATCTAAGATTTCTCTAAGCAATCGCTGGTCTTTTTTGAAATTAATATTTAATATTTTTGGCAAGTATTAAATATTTTTTTTACGTATTATTTAAGTTTCCTTTTTAATAAAAAATTGTTGGTATGTACATAATTAAATATTACTGTTTGGTATTTTTAGTATTTTCTGTAGTAGTATTTACTGTAACTAGATAATTATTTAAATAATTTTTCGTTTAATTTTGAATAAAAATAAACTAAAAATTGTTGTTTTTGTATTAAATATTGCAGCTTGGTAGTTTTAGTATTTTCTGGTATTTACTGTTTATAATTATGAACAAGTTTACTATTTATTTAAAAAATAATATACCAAAGAGTACAAGTTTTGAATTTTGCCTAAATGGTACTCTTTGGTATTTTTTAAGCCTTTTCTGTAGTATTTACTGCCTTAACATGTTTTTAAACTTTAAAACTATGTAATTTTAATTTGTTAAAAATATATTAAAAATGTTAGGTATTTTTTACCCCATTGGTGTTTCTTTTTTATAATTTTGTTAAGCATTTTTAGTATTATTCTTTAGTATTTACTTTTTTTACACGTTTCAATTTTCACTAAAAAAATATTTAGTAATTTTAAATGTTTTCCCAAATGATTATCCAGTATTTCATGCATTGTTGGCAATACCCATTTGATATTTTTTCCTTTTGGTGTTTCATAAATATTGACTCTCTTTCTATTTGGTTAAGTTTCAACACACAGACCCTCCCACTCCCCCACACTCCTACTCCCCCGCTCACACCTGGCTTTGTTTCTACTACCGTCTTGTCTTTCTTTTTTCTATACTTTTGTTTCTGTTAATATTTCGTTCGTGCTGTTTGATCTACAGAATATACATATAATATGTATATTTCTTATTGTTCCTATATCGTATACGATGTGTGTGGTGTGTGTGTGTGTGTATGGTGTATGCATTTCTTCTTGTATTCGTATTTGCCGTGTTCGCCGTTTTTCTGGGTTTTCTCTGTGTCTGCTCTCTCGGGGTTCGAGCTTTATATTTAACACATTTTCTGATATAGTATTTCGTATACCGTATTTCTTTTGTCTTATTTGGATTCTATTTAATGCTGATGTCCACACTTTCGACAGGTGTTGCAACCGTGAAATATAGTACATATCGTACATATCGTATGTACTCTCTCGACTTTTACTACTCTTTTTTCCGTCATTCTGTAGAAATTCTACAATTTTGTTTTTGCAAGTTCTTTTCATCTCGGAAAAAAAACGGAAAGGTTCTTTTGGTTAGCTGGAAGTTCAAGGAGATTGTGCTGAAGAGTTCTTTAATTAGAGTTAAGGAAGAAATTTCCACTGCCAAACGGGCTGCAGCCACACCTACATACACACCTATACAGGTACACAAGCGGCGACACGTGCTTTACATGAAAAATTGACAAGGTGACGAGGTGGCAGAAGGGGAGTGCGGAGAGAGAGTGCGGCCTGCGAGAGAAAGAGAGAGCCAGCCATGAGGCGATGTGTGAAAATGCAATATGAAGAGCCACAGAGCCAGTGCTGCCAGAGGGAGACAAGGCAAGGCAACAGAGTGAGTGAGAGAGAGAGAGAGAGCTACAGCTACTCTCGAAAATGCTATCTCGTAATTGTAGAGTATATTGTTTTCTTAGGACAAAATGTCATAGGAACAAAGAAAAGGTTTGCATTTATAGATATTCAAAGATATTTTTGGATATTTAAGGGTGAAAAGTGTCTTTCATTGCACCCCTCAAAGGGTATCCCAATGGTAGTAATGTTTCATATTGCCTCCTTACTTGTTGTGTCTGCATTTATGGAATTTTTTATGAATGATGCAGCAGCAGCAGCAACGCAGAGCAGCAGCAGCAGCAGCGGTGGCAGCGGCCGAGAAGCTACAACAATTTGGCGTTGATGAAGTGCTGAAAGGCAAGGCAGAGCTGCAGTTGCTGCTGTTGCGTAGTCAAGTCCTTCTTCGCAAGGTGTATTAAATGTAAGGTAAGGCAGTGGGCAACTCCTACAACTTTGGGCGACCTCTTTGACACACCTTCTTCTCAGATATACCCTTTTACTCCTTACTCCCTTGATGGTCATACCTCACCTTCACACACACATCTCTCACTCACTCTCTCTTCCTCTCTCCCTTTCCCTTTCTCCCTCTCTCTCTCTCTCTGTGTTCGCTCTGCGCATTTGTTTATGAATTAATAAAATTTTAATTATGTTGCACAAATAATTGCTCACTTGTGCAGAAAAGCATAGGGGCGGTGGGGCACGGTTGGGAGGGAGGGAGGGAGGTAAAGACAGGCAAATAATAAGAAAAACAAATGGTGAAAATGGAATATGGAAAACAAAACGATAACGGTAAATAGGAAATGCCCATAAAACCAGGTCCGCAAAGTGCATTTTCATGAATAATTGATACGACGCGGAACGGATGGGAATGGAATGGAATGTGAATGGCTTGCGCTGCTACCCGCATGGATAATTGGCATCAATTTTTTAGGTTTCTATTTTTTATCTGCATATTTATGGAATTTAATTAAAAGTTTTTTTATGGTAAGAGATAGGGAAAGGTTTTTGGAAGGTATTTGCTATATTTAAATTTGCTATATTTAAAGGATTTAAGCATCAAAGGGAAATGAGAGTTATAGATCCACATGTTATCCACAAAATCCCCATTTACCCATCAGAACTTCCTATTGAAACTCCACCAAAAAGTTTTGTACCCACAAAAACTGTGAAGAACCTTCAACTCTCTGGAAAAAAAAACTTCAAAAAAACTGTCAAATGCAGAACCATAAAAATTCTGCGAACCGAAGGCATCAGGTGACGTGACTGACTGACGGAATGACTTCTACCCAACAAACACCCAAAGAACACACACACAAACACACACATTATCCATCCATCCATCCATATACTGACTGCTCGTACAAGTAGATACTTTTTTTTATACCAATTTTTCTAAATGTTCTCACACAAAAAAGCTGTCCGACAAAAATTATGTACAATGTCTTCAAATTACACGAGTCTTATCATTTATTAAAATTCAGGGGAATTTATTAAGTGAGAGAGAGAGCGAGAGCGAGCGAGAGAGAGAGTGCCGCCCGGTGGGCCCAAGTCCCCCCCATAATATAATGTACATATTTAAATATATCGAATTTCCTTTGAGTAAATATACAAACGAAAGCAAAAGCTAAACAACAGAAAGGGCATAGCATAGAGGGGGAGGGTAGCGGTGGGGAGGAGAAGGAAAGGGGATATAACAAACTATTTTGTACCTAATGCCATCGTCGTGCCGAGAGGTTAAAGACATGCCACAAAAAAAGCAAAGAAAAAACCATAACAACGGACAAAGACACGAAAAAAGGAAGGTTACCTTTTCAGAGAGGGCGGGGGAGGGAAGGAACGAAGATTTGGATACCCTTAAAGAACCATCGTTCTAATGCCAATGTTCCAAAAGAAAAACGTTGTGGAATAGAAAGTTGATTCGCAGAAGAAAGTTACCTTAAGTGAAAGGATACTTTTTACACAAGAAATTATAGTTTGACTAGTTGACTCTTATCTTCCATAAGGTTCTTATCTTCCCCTATAGTCTTATAGTGCTCTGATCTTAAGGGTTCCGATTTGTACACTTCTTAAAGCCAAAGTCGGCATATGTCTAACAGAATCCACATGGAAGAACATCTTCAAATGTATAATACCCTTAGTTTCCACCTCTTTTAAGTTTCCAAGCCTTTCATCAAAATCATAAGGCCCTCTCTATCGGTTAGTGTATAAAGGGTATTCCTGGTAAAGCTCGAGAATCCTGTTTACTTCCTTTTTTGAGCTCAAAAGCTACCTAAGCAACGCCGCAACAGCAGAACGGCAGACAGAAGACAGAGCCACTAAATCTTCTATAGGCACAAGTTTTAGGAGATTCTTTTTTGGGCAGCAGCAGCATCTCATGGATGTAGATATCTGTATGTATCTGTGTGTGTGCTGTTATGTATATCTCTTTTCATATATCGCTTTGGTCGCTGATTTATTATTTACTTTATAAAAAATGTTCTCTCCTCCAAATCAAGTTTCGGGCGGGAGGATGGCAATAGAGATATAGGGACGATGCGCAGCAGGCGAGGCAGGGTATCAAAAATTTTGCTTAATTTGTGCCTGCCCCAAGGAGTGGCGGGTGGAGGCGGGGGAAGCAGCTTCTATCCATTAGACGGTAGGGAAGGGGAAGGGTAGGGGCCGCAGCTTCGAACGCTTCACGGAAATCTTGTTAAATTTCGCTTGATTGAATTTGCCTTGCATTTTGCGACCGAGCGGCGTTTCTTTCTTGAAATCTTCCTTCCATTTTACTTTTTACTTTTTGTATTCCTTCTGATTTGTATATATATATATTTTGTATGCCTTATATAGAGATTCTTGTATTTTGTCAATTTTTGACCACACGCAGAATAAAATTTACACAGCTACAAAAATATCGAGAAATGTGAAATGTTTCTTATTTATTTTTCTTTATCAATATTTCTATAAACTAATTTCCTTCTATTTCTTCCTGTTTAACTCCCTCGCTCTTTCCTGCTGTGCATGTTCCTGTCTCTTTCTATTACTTTACCTCTTTTAACCACAGAATTAATGGCAAGGAAATGAAAAACAAACAGGAAAAGGAAGTTGCTTCAAAGAAATCGAATAAGAGATTCCCTAACTCAAGAGTTATAGATTTTGGCATATGCGGGAATGGAAAAAATTGCAGTTCTAGCTTGGAACATGGTAATAGAACAGAAATTCAACAGATTCTATCAACGATAACCTCTCTTATCCCCCCCTCAAGTGTTATTCCTCAAGATTTTGCCGATTATCCCGCATTTGAGGAAGGGAAGCCAAAGCAAAAGCGTGTTAGAACCTATCCGTGGATGCTGTGGCCGCAAAAGATGCTTGTTGCAGCATGGCAGTGGCAGTGGCTGTGGCTGTGGCAGTTGCTACCTGGGTGGAGTTCCCATTGAAACCACTGGCGGTAATGGTAATAGAAGGAAAACCGCAGAAAATTGCTATACATGTGCAAAAAGGAAAAGCCAGTGTTAAAGCATAAGCCATCGTGTAGATGAAAACTGGCTTTTTCCACACAATGAGATTTATTTATCGTGATAGTGCGCTTAATTGAAAATTGTTTGCGACTCAACAGAGAGCAAGAAAGAAAGAGAGAGGGAGAGCAAGAGCGCAACAGGAGGCAAGGCAACGAGACGGCGGCTCCTGGCTTCCGTTCTGCGGGGCCATATATCACCGTGAACCCATCTTGGGTCTCCATTTCTGACTAACGGTATTCCCAGCACACATCTATTGACATACATTTTAGGGGTCTGACTGTACTTCGGTTCGTCTCCTTCTCGTTTGCCCCCCAAAAACAATTTGTCAACGACATGAGGCAATGATATAGCAGGAAAATGCTCGTGAAGCAGGGAAAACTGTAGCCACTGTTTCGAGGGAAAATGAAAATGTCAGCAGCATCAGGCTCCAACAGCAACCCAATAGTTAAGTGGATACCGACTGGGAGAGAGAGCGAGCGTGAGAGAGAGAGAGAGAGAGGGTAAGGAATGGAATCCATCAACCGCCCATGGAGTCATCGCATTGGCATCCAACTGGCAGCAGGCGAAACCAACGAAACCTTTTCAATCACATTATCCGCTGGAATGCGACCCCCCGAAAGGCTGCTGGATGGATATTATATAGTACGAGTATTATATGGCATGTATATGGCCTCTAACTAGCCTCTAGGGGGGGCTGCTACTTAGCAGCTCTTTTCAAATAAAGTACAACTCGTTTGAAGCGACTTTAAAGTGTGCATGCATGTTTCTCCTGTATCCGTTCGGTTAGGGTAACATTTTTACACCCAAACAACTTCATTCGCTGCAATTTGACGCATTTGGAACAGTGGCAACTAGTGGAACAGGGGGTATAACGGAGCTTCTTCTGTTCTGCTACTCTAGGAAAAGTTTTTCTCAACTTTAATCTTGAATTTCCCACTTTACTCATCTGTAAATCCCGCAAAACCCCACTCTACATGTGAATTGAATACAAAACTAACATGTGTTTTCTTCAGCTGCCGCAATGCGAATCAGCCCCGCCCACACGCATGTCCTTCCAGAGATCCGTACTAGCTACCGCGCGTAATCCTGCAGCATTATTTCGTTCTGTGGCACACGCTCCACGCTGTGGGCGGTCGGTGGGTGGGTCGGTATCGGGCGGAAAATTCCATCAGCTACAAGAATAGAAAGTACTTTACAGGATAAGCGCCCCGTGGCATCCTTGACAAGCCCCCGCGCTGCCCCCCCGCCCCCCTGTATCATTCAGGCGCCTCCCCGCTGTTGTTGAATGTTGTATTTGTGAGATACATAAGGACATATCGTACGTAATGCATCTCCCCAGTCATCAATCCCTCCCACCTCCCACATGTGGGGGATTCTACTGCGTATTCGTATTCGTATTGTTTCTCTGTTTTTGACTTGTTGCATGGCTCTGGTCTGCAGTTGAAATCAATTTGCAACTCCATCCACTCGAAATTTCACACAATTAGAGCCAAGAAATCAGGTTGATGTGGCAGCAAGCAGGCCATCAACGGAGTCGTCCTCCAGCCGCATAAACAGCGGCCAGGAAAATACACCAATTTTATGGGCGAGGGCGTGCCCCACGAAAGGAGGGCCGTAAAAATCGAAAGAACCCAGAAGGAAGCCGGAGCCCACTCTGCACAGTGGTTCGGGGACTGCAAACTATAGAGAACTGTAAACAGATGGGAATGGAATGGAATGGGAACAAAGGCCTGAAAGTACGTCATCTCCTTAATGCATGATTAATTCTATTTAAATCACATTTAATTCTACATTTCATTCTCTTATCTATATCCCTTGTCACACTGTACCTCTCTCTCTCTCTCTTCCAGTCGTGAGCACTGAAAAGTGTGAATTTTATGAGCTCTCTGAAAGTTAAATGGTTCCCCAATTTAATGACGAGAGAGGAACCCTCCAGGAGAAGAATTCCATTCCTCCGTTAACGTTAAAAAAAAAACGTGTAAATAAAGCCAAGAATATTCATGCTTTTCCGGTTTTCACATTTCCACTGGATGGACACCCGCTCCTTTGGCAGGGGAGGGGGGGGGTGTCGTCTGCCTGCTTGCTTGCGTCAATTACTTAATTTTAATGGCCTTTATTTTGCCACAAGCACAAATACGCGAACACACTCTGCCCACCGCCACCCACCCCCTCTCCTTCGCACACACATGAATTCTGCCCCGCCGCACAGAGATTGGAAAGTGTAAAACGCTTCCATTTACAAGCTCATAAACATAGTCACTGCTGCATCGTTGTGGGCCATTAAAAAACAGTCAACAAAACTCAAGTTCTGCTCCCAAGACGGGCGACGTATCGTATGAAGAGTAAGGGCAATAGCTAAGAATGTGCTAAGGAAATATTGAGTCAGAGATCTAGGCAGAAGCCCTAAAGAAGAACGAGATGCAAAAGCCTAATTTCATTATTCTGTGATTCTGCTAAGCCCCTGTTCAGAGTCTGTTAAGATTCGCCTATGTAAAGTTTACAGAGCAGAATAGCGGATTTCCACATTAGCTTCATGTTCTCTTCTGTCGATCGCCCTTTGCGTACCAAGATTCCTCTCTGAAAAAGTTTTGCCTGTGTTCCTCAAGTTCTTACTGTAAAGACAAGCTACATTTATTCAAGGTAAGGCAGCGATGTTATGATCTCTCTCATTCAAAGGGAGTAGCCGAATTTGTAGACAGGTAAAATTATAGAAGGTACGGGAACCATGCTCTTCAAGGGACCTAATAGGCTACTGCTCCTACCTTCTATAGTTTTACTATGTTTGGGAGGTGGTATAAATTACACACCGTAGGCATAACTTTTTACTTTACGAAAGAGCGAGAAGGAGAGAGAGAGAGTATTATTTACTGTAATGCTCGCCTTTTGCTTATACGAAACTGATAAGAATTCCAAATGCTCTGCCAATTGGCAGACCCTGCCCAAAACCCTCTCTCCATGTAATAGAAATCGCTATTAAACTCACCTTCTTTTGGTTTATTCAAAATACAACCTCTGCCGCCACTAAATAATGCCCGTTGTTGTTGCTGTTGGGAGGTGATTTTAGGGTCTTTGCCGAAAGTCGTCGTCGTCTTGTGATTACACACACACACACCACTATACAAACAAATGCATGTTTGTATGTATATTCCACTTGTTGCCAACTGCGCGTTTTGTTGCTGGAATCTCGAGTGTCCATGCGTGTGTGTTTGTGTGTGGGTATGTGTGAATGCGTGCGTCTGTGAAGTGGTTTTGTTTTTTTGTTTATAACGGCGTCTGCCAGTGCAACAAATAAACAAAAGACGAAGGCGACGACAGCGAACGGCGACGACAGAGCGAAGACGACGTCAACGCAGGTGTCGCAGACGTGTGACGTATCGAGGGGGAGCGGCGGGAGCTGCGAATTATTACAGCGCGACAAACATGACGTGAAACACAAGAGCGGAAGAGGGGGGACGAAAGGCGCGTACGAACACTGAATCAAAGACAGAGAAACACACTCACTCACGCACTAAAAACGTAGGAACCGTACGAAACAGTTTAACGTAATAAACATTTGCAATTGTTTAACAAAACAATTGAACACAATCGAATACACAGCTTCACGATGTTCAATTCAAGCACAAAATGTCACGAAACTAACACGAAAACGAAAGGGGGATAATTATGCACGAGGCATTGTTTAATAAAACACAAAATTAATATTTAGTTTCTGTACAAAAAAGCGCAGCAGGTCTCGCGTTGGAAAGGTCGGCAAACAACCGATGTGGCGTAAAACAACACTGGCTCGGGCTCAGTGCTGACAATAAAGCTGTTTTATAGTTAGCTATATTTTTAAGGAACAGTTTGAATATTGATATTAGCCGGAAATCTGAATATTGATATGTTTTGCTATTAATTTTGTCTTCTCAAACAGTGGCATGTTCAAATTTTATAAAATATAGAACATCTTTTGCCAAATATCAGTTGGCTATTTTTAAGCTATTTTCCTCTGGCTAATTCATGTGGTTTTTTAATGTATTTCTTTGCTATTTAGCAACACTGCATTTACGATGTTTTTATACAGGGCTGGGCTGCTTTCATTGGCGGGAGGTTTAAATTTCATTTAATCAAGATTAATTGTGCTGCAAAAACATATCATTTAGAGCAAAACAGCAAGAAAATAGCATATTTTGTTGTAATTTTACATGGATAGCGCTTCGCCGCTTGTATCAAACTTGTTTCTTGTAATATTTCAGTTAACATCAACACGGAAATAACAGCACATAATGTGCAACAGGGCGCACGTTTGTACAGAAAACCAAACAGCTGCTTGCTGGTGGCATTTAACAGCACTGCCCCACACGGCCCACGCCGAAAATCGGAATTTTACTGCCTTTTGCGGATGCATTTTTTGCTGGCTGGAGATTTTAGTGTGTAGCAATTGGATTTAGACTAATTCATCAAATCGGCTTGGTTTGACACCACCATGAGCGCCAGCGAGGAGTTCCAAAGCTGGCTCAACGAGCAGCTGCGCCAGCTCAACACAGACGAAGCTGTCTTTGGCTTGTACATTGTGGGCATACTCGAGGGCGAGGAGCCCGATGAGGAGAAGGCAGAGGCACTCGAGGGAATTCTTAGCGAAACCGGAGTAAGTTCCCTCCCCTTGGCCATGAATTTGAGCCTGCTAATCGCATTTGTAAATCTCCACAACAGTCAGCCAACATTGACGATCTGGTGGCAACAATAATGCAGAAATGGTTGCACAGCCATCCCAGTACCGATGAGCCGCCCAAGAAGGGTCTAGACATCGATGTGAACGGCCAGCTGGCCAAGCTGCTGGCCCAACAGAAGCTGCAGCAACCCGCCGCCAAAGAGCGCGAATACACCGAAGAGGAGCGCCGCATCAAGCAGCAGATTCTGGCGCAGTATTCAGAGGTTTTTTTGGCCACCAAATCGAATCCATGCCATAAGCAAGTCCTCAAACTGTCCTCTGCCTTTCAGACTGCCGTCCCTGGGGAAGACGATGAGAACTCGGAGCCGGAGAGCGACGATGACAGCGGCGCTGTGGCCCGCAACACAAACAAGTCCGATGTCCAGGCCTTAGCCAAGGAGAAGCGTGAACAGGCGCGCCTGGACAGTGCGGCCAAGAAGCTCAAGGACAAGGAGGATCGCGAGAAGCAGAAGCAGCTGCGCGAGGAGAAGAAGGAGAAGCGCAAGACCGTCAAGGGAGAGCGCCGTCGGTAGCCAGCCCGTCACAATCCGATCCCCGAAAGCAAAGCTCTATGCAAATTGTACCCCCAGAGAGAGAGAGAAAGAGAGAGGGGGCAGCAGTAGTCCCTTTTAGATATATCTGTACATTATATATACACTACCCGACATTGACTTTGTATTGCAATTGAAACGCCAAAGTTTTGAATGGATATTTTTAAAATGTCTTTCTTTTTCGGTTTTCTTCCATTAATTTACTAAATTAAATTTAAAGTTGTCTCAAAGTTGCAGCCAGGAGAAGCCTGGCAATTGTCGCTCTCTAATGCTAACTTGGCCAACCATTTACGTTTACGTTTAAACTCGGCTAAGAATCTCAAATGTTCTCGCGCTTTAAATACTGTATAGTAGGATTATTTGTTTTTGATTTATGGATCTGTTTCATCGGTTTGTTCTTGGCCTTCGTTTTCGGCTTCCTCCTCCTCGTCGAGGGCTTCGTCCTCCTCCTCTTCCTCGTCGGGATCTGGCACTGGCTCTGATTCTGGCTCCAGCTCGGCGTCCTCGGCATTTCCTTGATCTTCTTCGTCGTCTTCAGCTTCGGCAGCAGCAGCCTCCTCGTCCAGTTCCTGCTCTGCAATCAACTCCTGGGATACCTTCATAATGCCCTCGAGATCGTGCAGCTTGAACCGTCGATTGTTGGGATCCAAGCAGTTGGCCTTCACCTCCAAGTAGTCGTCAATATGCTGGTCATCCCAGCTGGAATACTGGAATGGGCACGGGCATCCGGAATGCAAGAGATTACATCATCATCTGGCTAATCTGCAGAGACTTACCACCGAGCTGGAGGTGAAGAGCAGCTGCTCCTCTCCGGGTTCTGACTTTACTCTGAGAAACTTCTGCAGGAGACTCGCCTGCACATCCTTGCGCCACAGGCACAGGCGAGTGTTCTTCACCCAGTCCTTGTCCAGAAGGTCGGCCTTCTTCATCAACAGATCCACCTGATGGAGCTTTACGAACTGCTTCTTCGGCGGCAGACTCTGCGGCCGCTTCGAGGTGCTGGCCAATGGATACTCAAAGTCCTCGTCGCTGGGATCCGTATCTAGGTCATCGTCATCGTCGTCGTCGTCCGAGTCGTCGTCGCTGTCCACCTTCGAGTGACGACGCTTTGCCTTCGCGGCCGTTCCAGCAGCCTTTCTCTTGCGACTGCCTTCACTGCCACCTGGTCCTCCGCTGGCGCCTGCAGCTCCTGCTGCACCCGAACCTCCTGCAACGGCAACACCGATACGTGTCTGCTTTGGTGGCCGCTTCTTGGTCGGACGCCAGTCCTCCTCCGAGTCGGAATCGTCGTCTGGACTGTAGTCCTCCTCTTCGTCGCTCTCCACAAATGTGGTGGTCACCAGTTCGGTGCGACTTCGCATTCTTTTGCGCCCACTGCGAATTTTCTCTATCCTCTGATGCTGATGCTGCTGCTGACGCTGTTGCTGTTGCTCCTGTTGCCGAGGTCGAGGTTTTGAGGTTTTGAGCTCGCTCTCCTTACGGGTGTCCTGCGCTCCTGCTGCTGTTGCTGCTGCTGTTGCAGCCACTTGCCACTTGTGCTGCTGAATGCGTCCCGAAGCTGAATGAAAATTTTATTGTTGACTCCGAAAAGCTAATTTCCACACTCACACACACACACACTGAGACGCACACATGCACACATATTGAGGGCGCTCTCACGACTCCCACACGGAGTCGCGTTTCTCTCTCCTTGGATGGATTCCTTGGTGTATCCTTTGGGGGTGCTTTTGATTTCGCAGCTTTTGCATTCTCAATCTGTTTTCTGTCTCTCTCTTTTAAACAGTGTGCTTTTCCCGCGTTCTCAGGGTTGCATGACGTGAGGCACAGGGTTGTATTTTACTAAATAATTCAAAACGAGGACTTTCTTTGGACTATTTTAATGAGAAATAATAAGAACTAGCTTCTAAAACAGTACCATACCATACAAAAATAAATGTTTTAAATATGAAAAGGTTGAATAAACCTTTAAAATAGTAAAAAACTTAAATTTTGGATGGCTATACACAAGCTCGTGAGAGGTCGTACAATTCTGTTTTCAGTTCTATACATTTTTGTGGATATATGTTTTTACATTTAAATTTTGCAAAATACACCAAAAATAGTCGCTGTTTTTTAATTTTTTGTGAAAAAATTATGAGGGTATATTGCAAAATTCAAGTGTAAGGAAGTGACTAACTCAACCAGGCCTAAAATTTCATTTTTTTCTCGTAAAAGAAACAAATGTTTATTTGTATTATTATTATGATCCCACTTGGATCAACTTGCACCAGAACATTGAACAGTAATTAGATTCTATTATTATTTGCATTATATTTCCTTTGTCATCTGATTTTTCCGTCAGACGGGGTCACATTTCCAATAGATGGGGAAAGAAAAACAAGGCGATTATGGTTTTTGATTTATTTTCGAATATATATTTTATTTAAACATTTACGTAAAGCTGGACATTGGAGCACACATACACTAAGAGTCTACTTATTTAATATCTAATTTCTTCGTTGACGTATTCTCTATGCAAATTTCTAATTTCATTTACTCATGACTGGTTCGTCTACATCTACTGCACATGTACTTATCTATGTATCATCTATACGGAATGGTCATCATCATCATCATCATTATCTTAATCATCCATTCCTTAGACCTGCAAACGCTATACACGCGTGGGCGTCCCATAGATGGATCCAGCTCCGAGTCCGCTGCCAGGATTATTCCGTCTCTGGGCGAGCGGCGAGGCTGGCTGGACGGCCGACGGTCCGTTGTTGTTGTTCAGCAGGCGACGCTGCTGACTGTCCGAGTAGGCACGCTCTATAATTGGTGGGATATATGTATACACACACATATATATATATATACCGATATATCTCCCGATCTTGTCTCATGCACTATGGAGGGAGTCTTTCGTGTTTTTCTGTGTGTATGTATGAAGCATGCACTTTTTCTTACATTTTTTCTCTTTCTCTCTTTTGGTTTACCACATATTTTCCGTTTCTTCTTTAAATTGTTAACATGCAAAAGGAAAATTACAAAAAAAAAAAAATAATTTTAATATTTATAAGATAAGATAAGACTGGAGTTGAATATGGTGCTGCTGGGTGCTTGGGGGTTATCTGCGTTAAATGATTTATGTTCGATGACTCTCTGTTTTTCTCGAAGCAATAGTCATGGCTCTATGGCTCTGATACGGCGACCGTGGGGCATTGCTGCATGACGCGCGTCACGTATAACCGAAACTTGGTGAAAATTCATCGTAAATATTCGCAGATTTCTGGTCATTGTAGATTCAAATAATATTTCTGAAGTAATTTTGTTATAACGAGTTGTCGCCGAGTACGCCTCTGCTATAGAGAGCTCACATTCGGTAGTGGATTACTACTCTCTCTTTCAAAATGCGTGGTCTTCTACGGGTTCGCCTACTGGTTGCAGGAAGTATTATACAGCCGCTTGCGGTCTCGCCGAGGTGCACTGCTGTATAACGCGCAATACTTATAACCGAAATTTTGTGAAAATGTATCTAAAAATTCGCAGATTTTTAGTCTTTTTTGCCGAAGTGCCGCATGGAACTATTATACAGCGGCTTCGAGGTCGCCGGGGTGCACTGCTGCATGACGCGCGATACGTAATCGAAATTTTGAAAAAAACCTCATCCTGGGAGAGGTTTAAACGGAATTTTGGTTGATTTGACAAGGTAATACCGACTTTATAGTTAGGAACGAGGGGCAGGACCGCCACTACCATATGACGCGCGATACTTCAACCCGGAGAGTAGAGAACAAATGCTACCTAATCCAACAAATATACCCAGAGAATCCTAACGAAATGCATAATGGAATGTTGTGTGTGTTCCGTAATGTGTGTTTTGTAAGGCTTAAAATGAATGTGAAATCATAATTTAAAATTAAAATGGGGGGAAGCATGCCAGATGAGGAGTGGAGGGTTATGTGTGGAGGAGTGCAATCAGAGCCATGTGGCGATGGGGAAACCGATGCACCTACCTCGAAACTTTAGGCCCTGGGCCTCGTTGATGATGGCCGCCAAGGCCGGATGCTGGTAGCGTTCCCGGAATATGGCCGAGCCATTGGTGTTTCCATTCAACGCGGCACCGTTGCCATTGCCATTTCCATGGTGGTGTTGTTGCTGTTGCATCATCAGCAGCTTATGCTGTGGCGTATGCTGTGGCGTTAGTGATGTGGGGGGCGTGGCATTGCCGTTCTTATAGTAGCGATTTTGGTTGGGATCGTAGGAGGCCTGCTGCTGCTGTGGCTGCACTTGCTGTTCGTGGTTCTGATTCAAGCGATTGGCCATCTTGATGGAGGCACAGCGCTCCTCCTCGTTGTTGCGCATCTTGAGGATGCGCTGGTCCTGCACGGAGTACCGGGAGCCGTTCAGGGCATTCAGCTGGTTGAGATTGCTGACCTGGCTGCTCAGCTTCTTGCCCCGAAAGCTGCCGGCGGGCGAGGCATTGTTTAGCAGAGTGCCGCGCGAGGAGCTGTTGTTCGTCTCGGTGCTGTCGCGAGACGCCTCGCGGTAGCTGGACGGACGGTGCGTCGACGGTGGCGTGTCCAGGCCGCTGTCATGGGCCGAGCAGTCCAGTTCGATTTTGCTGGGGGCACAGCCTCCTCCGCCTCCACCCGTGGGCAGCATAGGTTGAACTGAAAGCAGAGATCAAAGATTAGCTGGGGGCTTCGTCGAATGAAGAGAAAGACTCACCTGAGTGCCGCATATCGGTGGGCGCGCGGGGCTTGCGGTACAGCCAGTCCCTGTCCAGCTCGTTGCCATTGTCCGGAGTGGCGCTCACGCCGCGGAAGAGCCTGGGACGTCGGAGTTGGACCTCCGCCTCCTCGGTCTCCTCGTCGACCACCTGATTGCTGCCGAAGCTGCTGTTGATGAAGATGCGCCTGGGCGACCCATACAGAGCCCCGCCCTGCGTGAAGCTGTTCTGGCCGGAGGCGTAGCCGTTGGAGTACCGGCTGAGATTCGCATTGCTGTGATGTGGGATCTTCTGGGGCGTCGAGTGGTTCGTGCTGATGCCGCTCAAGTGGTGGTTGTGGTTCTCGTTGTTCAAGGCGCTCAGATCCGGCACCGAATCGGAGAAGAGGAAGGGATTGGCGCCGCCATAGCCGTTCAGGCTGCCGGCTCCGATCTTGTGGCGTGCCAGGCCGCCGCCCGTTCCGTTCGTCATCAGCCAGTCGTCCAAGGCACTCGAGTAGGTGCCGCCCAGGCCAAAGTGCTGGAACTGCAGCGAGGCATGCGACACGGGGGCAGCCAGAGAGGCTCTCGACCGGGGTCCCTGGGCAATCTTCAGGGCACGTCGTCGCTCCTTGGAGGTCAAAGTGCATTCCTATAACGTTAGATAGTTTAGAAAGTTGGTCTTGTGTTTTATTCACGGTCTACATACCTCCAAAAGCTCGAACCAGTCCTCGAGGCCGTCGTCGCAGCGCAAGAGCACACGACCCTCGCGTCCCAGCAACAGTCCAATGGCGCTATACGAGCGCCGATTCAGCCACTCCACCTTCTCGACATCCACCAGCTTGACCTAAGGAAAAACAGAAGAACAATGGAAATCGTTAGATAAACAAGTTAAAGGTTAAAACTAAAAACTAAAAGAGTTGTTCCGCCTCCAGGGGGGGTCTGAGAGTATAAATTTTTCAATGGAATTACTCGTTCGGGTGTGAATGGGGTCTCTGGGGTAAAAAACAGCTAAAGGAACTGCCAGGGAATTCTCTAGGCTACGATTAATGGAATATGAAAACTGATTTCTGTTGGGAAAATCGGCTGATTTCAGATAAAATACTTTGGCTAAGAACAATCCACAGACAGAAGGAATATATCAAAAGTGAGCGAGAAAAAAAACCGAAATTTTTGGTTCAAAACAGTAATAAAGGCGATACCTGCTCCCATTCGCTCTCTTCCAGTGTGACTTAGCTGTATTCTTTAATTTTAATCCTAAAAAACTTTATGGAATCTACAGGATTCATCTTGAAATCTCATTCGTTTAGAAAAACTAAAAGTAAACTTTTTCTACCATTTCTGCCACTTTTCTCTTTCTTTTTTCCTCTTTCCAAATACTTTTTCCATTCCTCCCTCTATGTATAACCATATTAAAATCCTAGTATAAATTGCAGCTCAATTATTTATAGGAACAAGAACTTTATCCCCTAACAACTTTTCCGCCCAACAATGCAACAATTAAGTGTGGCTCTCTTTTAGTTTTTCTTCTTTTTTTTTTGCATTTTGAAACTCGGTTAAAAGTCATTAGGCCATGAGGCCTGCTGTGCTCTTCCATGTGGTCTCCCTCTCTCCCACTTGCTTTGTCTCTTTCTCCCTTTTGGTAACAACTTTTTTAACATGTAGAACTTTTTATTGAACTTATTTTTATGTTTTTTATGCGTTAAACTTAAAGTTTTCCACAGATTCTCCCCTTCGTGATGTTCTACCGAGTATTATGGCCAAGAACTATGCGGAGGCCATTAGGCAAATATGTCAGCAGCACCAGAAGCAGCAGCAGAAGCAGCAGCAGAAGCAGCAGCAGAAGCAGCATCAGGCAGCGTGTGGCAATTAGCCAAGTTATGCGGCCTCTGCAAGTTTTCCTCTCTTCTTTTTCTTACAATATTTCTTTGGTTCTTTCTCATTTTCTCTCCTCTTCTAATGGACAACATAATTAAGTTCTTTAAGCACTATGGAAGCGGGAAGGGGGTCTGGTCACTGTTTTTTATGATGGAATATGGCATCAAGTTGGGGCCAAAACGATTGCTCTTTCGACTGATTCGAGAGATTTGTTCATGTCACGATCAGAAGGCAGCGAAATGGAAGCTCCCTTTGGGGAGTAATAATATTCCACCCGAAAATCTTGTGTGGGCGCAAAACACCCAAGAAATACATCACATCAAACTATAATATTTATGATATTCTAAAAATTACACAAACTTTTGATAGGGGGAAAATTTAAAAATAAACTTGAAGACAAGAAAATTAAAGACTGAAAAGTTGGGGAAAGGGCAGAGGCTTTGAGGGGGAAGATTAGCCAACGTTTTAGAGGATTGTCCACAACTGCCTTTAACCTGCTCTTTCACTTGACCTTTGGTTTTCCTTTCCCTAACAACTCTGACCTCACTCTCTACGCACAAACAAATCCAAAACCAAACAATCGATGGCTAAATATTTTCCGCTTTACTTTCGGTTAACAAATCACCAAACGTGTTCAAGGTCGTCATTGATCTGTTATTTGGCTGCGGCCAGTTATGTTATTATAAATTATTGATATTTATGAGATTTTATGAACAAATTCCATTGTTGTTGCGCCTGGCTTGGCCTGACTTTGCCTGGCCCGTGTATATTTTGACACATTTAATGGCATGAGCTGTCAAAACGAACACAAAAGCTCAACTCAATGTTGGGGGGTACTGGATTTTGACATTGCATTGAGTACAACACACAACAGTGCTTTTGAAAAGTATATACCGCCCAGAGGGAGGCTCAATGGGTGTCATGGATATGGGTATTTTATGGGAGAAATGCTATCATCAAAGGAGTGGATGTAAGTGACTTTTATGGATGTATTTGCTCCTAATTAATTGTGATTGATTATCCTCATATTTGTTAATCATTTTATGTAGCTATAGCCGTGTGTCTCTGCATTGATTATGTTTTAATTATGTGCTCTACACATTTTATACATGATTAAACACTTTCAGCCTTCAGCCAGCAGCTGAGGCTTCAGCTTCATCGCAGCGAAGCCAGGCGAAGGTCCTTCAGTGCAACCCAATTAATATTGCTCATTAATGTTGGAAACAGGTGCAAAAGTGCATTTCCCCAGGCATGATACAGCTACCCCCAGCCATTCATCCCTTACCCCATCCAGCACAGTGATGAATGAAAATCAATATTGATTTCCATCACTGTCAAAGTGCAAAGAGCTGCAAAATTCTCAGCAAAAGAGAAGAAAACTCATAGCCTGCCAGCAGGCAGACATACATCCCTCTCTCATATCTCCCTCTCATTTCTCTCCTATTTACCTTTCCATTTCCCTCGGTTTTTCCCCCCATCATCACCTGTAATTATTCTCGATTGATTTCCCTCGACAATCAGACCAGCACACACACAAATTCTGTTTCATCTCCCAGACAGAAATGGTTTGAAAATTTATGCAAAAATCAAATTAAATAATTAGACAGAGACAGTCTGTCGCCTTTCGCCCACACTCCACCACACTCCCTGTCCCTCCCGCTCTATCGGTCCCTCCTTTATGCCTAATTGATTAAGTTGATTATATTGACAATATTGAGATATTGAATCACTGAATCATTGTAGTGTCAATAAAACATCAATGAACACGCAAAAAAAAACCAAAGAGAAGAGATAAAATAAGAGATGCCGCCTTCGCTGGTTCCTAATGAAGCAACAAGCATTTCTTTGGTGCCATCTCATACTACACCTCTCTCTCTCTTTCTGTGTCGCTCTATATAGGTCTTTCGTCTGTTCATGGTTGCTGTCTTTGCTAAGGCGTGTGGTTTGTGCTCTGGGTGGGTGCGTGTGCGTGTGGGTGGGTGTCTTTGATGTCTTGTTGACCATTTTTGGTGGCATTTTCATATTTGGTCTCCAATTTGAAGGTCATTTAGGTGTAGTTTATGGGTCTTTAAAGATTTTCGATGGATAATATATGTAAATCTAATGATCCGAAATATTTTACGAATGGTTAAGACTAGAAATCTGTATTTTTAAGCCACATTTTTGCATAAAGATGGGGACCAAAAAAGAATTTTAGAAACTTTATAATCGAAAAAGCTAAAACCTAAAATCGATTGAAAATACAATTTTCCTAGCACATTTTCCTTACATTTTCACTGCCAACAAACGTAATACCTGCCACCTTAAAGATCTGCCTAATTTCTTTATAAATATATTTCCGCCGTGCATTAAACACAAGTTAATCTCCCGCATGGTTCATTCGTTCCACCTGTCATTATTTTTGCCACCCCCCTTCCCCTTCACCAACGACTTTTATTTACTTTGGAAAATTGCCCGCACAGCAACACAGGGGAAACATTTTTCACTTGAAAACGTGAAAACAACAAAAACAACAACAAATAAAGTGTATTTTAATTTAAAATTAAACAACCTGCTGGCTGGCTGATGGTTGGCGGGATGTATTGACAATGCTTTTAAGAGAGATTTTAGCGGAAAAGTGCCAACAAAAAACAAAAAAAAAAAGGCAGCACAAATTTTAAACAAAAATACAATTAAAAACAGCAAAAACCAGAGAGAAAGAGAGAGGGGGAGAGGGAGAAAAAAGTAATTTTCCCATGATCTCTTTGCGAATGGCGTGGCGTTTGCTTTTGTTGCATTTTTATGTGCATTTTCCTTATTTGTTTAAGCAGCAGAAAACAACAGAAAAACACTAACAAAAACAACAACAAAAGCAGGCAGCATTTGAGGCTGCTCAGCGAATGAACAATTCCATTGAAAATCGTGTTTCAGATACTCTAACAAAGGGTATATACACTGAGTAGGAGACGGTGTAGATCAGAGTGGGTTAGGAATTCTTTGAAATTCCTGGAAAATTGTATGAAGTACAAGTTCAGAGTAGGTGAGGAATTCCTTGAAATTCCTGAAAAATGGTATGGAGTTCATTTTTTTAACTTTGGATTCAGTTATCATCCTTCGGGTAGAGTATACAATTTTCCACATTTTTTTGTAACCCTTTTTCCTCTCAACTTTTCTTGTTTTTCCTTGCATTTGTTGTTCCTGTTTGTGTTTGGCCCGTAGTCTTTTTCTCGTATTTGCTCTCTTTTCATGGAAAAGTTGTACAGGCAGAGGGGGAGCGGCAAAGGGTTCGTAATGGGTTAATGGGGGAGCACCGCCCCCGAGGGAGTGTGGGCAGGGGGGGTCTAGCCAAATTAACATGCAGCAGATGCAAGTTTTAGCCAATTAGTTCCAATCTCCCGAGAAGAGTTGAAGTTTTTCTTTCCGTTTCCTCTGATTCTGCAATAGTTTTTCAGGGTTTTCCAGGGAATTGATTGCCGTATCGGCGGCATAGATAGATGCGATCTTTCATCTGTATCTCAATGGCAAAACGTGACAATGTCTGGCATTGTCAACCGCAAAAAGACTTCATTTATAAGCAATGAAACGAAGGTGTGTCCTCCAGTCGTACACTCATACTCGTACCCCCAAGAGCAGGTTCTAGGAGTATTCATGGGTGCATAAATCTCTCTCGTTGTCTGGCAATAGAATTTTGCACAATGCGCAGTAAATAAAAAAAGTTTTTACCTCCCTCTAACAGACTATGGAAAAGTTAAAGGTGGTTTATAGTTCTACAATATATATATATGTATGTACGGAGACTTACCTTAAATATAAATTGTCCCATATCGGAGGCCCGTTCATTGGCCGAACCCGAGGCCCTCTTGAAGCAGTGCAAGTAGTCACGAGTGAGCACAAAGTATCTGCAAGATACAATAACTACAATCAAAAGATGTTCACAAAAACCATTCACAACATCTCGATTGACCTTTGAAATGTACGAATACGAATACAAGTATTTGCCCAGCAAATCTCCAGTTAAAGGTCAACATTCAACATTATTTTAAAGTACTTTTTATATATAATATTTATATATATCTTTTATATATCTCTTTGGCATTTGTTATTAATAAATCATAAATCATGCGCCACAGCAAAAAAAAGGGAAAATCACTCTGAAAATCATGTAAAATGTAATCCGCTGGGCAAAGGACCTTCCATTTTATGACTTCCCAAAGACGATAATAATAATATTTGATTTTGATTTTATGGCTTTCCGTTTTGCAGCAATGAAAATCGGTTTTATTAATGTGATTCTGCATTTGAGAACATCGTATATACATTTTTAAGGAGAGATTTCATTCTCAAGCTTTAAATTTGTTTTGGGCTTCGGGTTTGGCCAGCTAATAGCTTACTTCCCCTCTGCTCGCTTTTAACGTGGTCAAAACTGCCAGCAAATTGCTGGCCAAGAGGTAAACGGTTTGTTGTTGTTTTGCTTCGATGGGTGGGTGCTTATGCTTCCACTCCCCCCGGTAAACATTTTCTGCGGTTAATGATCATTCGACTGCCATAATGGCGAGCGAAGATCTAAGCCAGAGATGAGCTGGAATTTGTTTCTTGGGGGGTTTCAGATTCTCAGAATGTTCAGCGAAGTGATTCGTAATTATTTTAAAGAAAATTAACAGATGAAACCGTATTTCTTTATGGGAAAAACACACCAATAGGAAATATCCAATAGGAATACTTTTATCCATGTTTTTATTGTTTGAAATTTTGATTTTTAGAACTTTTAATGAGAACCCATTAGCAAAACATTAAAAACATTATATTTTTAAACATGAAAATCACATAAAAATCAAATTATAAGCCGGGGCTTAGTTGGTGTCATTAAATGTCAATTAAAATGGCATGGATAAGCGGATACACGGATATGCGATATATATTTCAAAGAGTTCAAAGAGCAAAGGCTGAAAAGCCAAACGTAAAATTCGAAATAGCATTGAAACATAATTAAATTTCAATTAAATGAAGCTCAGGGATGGACGACACAGGACACACAAAAGAGCCGTCATTCAGGGGAGACAGAGAGAGAGGGAGGGAGAGTGGGAGGGTGCTCTCCCACTCCCTCTCTAGTGGGCGCCAAATTGGCATATTATCTGGGAGGGGGGCGGGAGAAGTACGTTCCAGCCATTCAGCGCCACTGTCAATTATGGCCTTTTTTCGCAATTAACAATCCTCTCAGAGAGGTTGTTGGAAATATTTTTGCATATTTCTGAGGGCTCCCAGAGAGTCCTTGCTGGGGTCCTGGCTGCGAGTCCTGTCTGGCGCGAATGCAGATTGCGGCGTAGGTAAATTTAAAAGCGCTTAACATTTATGCGAACCGAAACGCACCCTTTCCCCCGGTACTCACCTCTCCTTCCAGCGGGAAAACAGACGATCCCGCTGCTGCCACAGGAGTCCACGCTTAATGGGTCCCGTCATGGAGGCCACCGGTATGCGTCCTGCCAGCAAGGATTGCTGCAAAAGCAAGAGATAGAACAGGTAGAGGGGGGGTTACAAAATTGTTGCTGATTTTGCATACTTTTTGATTTAATTATGGGTACAAAATGCTATATAGTATATGTATTTATATGGTGTATCTATGCCTCAGCTGTTTTTTCACTCGTAAATTCTTTTATTAAAAAAAAAAAGCCAATTTCGCACAGAGAAAGAGAGAAGGAAGGAGAGCCTGAAGAGGCACTCCACTCTCTCTTGGAGAGCTCCCCCCATGATTAATGTTGCTTTAAAAACGCTGCCACTTGCGCCACTTTTCAACCCCACAACCCCCACACACAGACAGGTTCTCCTCTCCCCTAAAAAGTACGCCCTCTCTGCCTTCTCTCTGCCATAAATTGTGTTGGTTGTTGTTCTGCGGTTTGTTGTTTTGGCTTTATGAGCATTAAGGCAATTTATTATCCAACCCATAGTGTTATAATATTTTACATTAACAAATGTGTGTGTGGCGGCAGGCAGCAGGTCCTGGCTCCTACTCCTGCTCCTGCAGCTTATCCTGCGTAATTATCATGTATCTGTGGGATATATCTGTATCTGTATCTGCACCTGTAACTGTAGGTGGGGGGTTTACAAGGAGAGGTAATGGACTGTGAACAGATCGTCTAGAGATTGATGAAAAGAGAAAAGGGAATCGATTGGGATTCCTTTAAGGAAATATCTGTTAGATAAGCTGAAAGTTGGAGCTGAGTATCTTATAGATACATTTTGTTAGAAAAAAAAGATGGAATACCCAATAAATTCGAACTTGGTTAAATAGAAACCGAAATAAATATTCTTAGGCCTCAGATAAACAGTAGATAAAAACGTTCCAACCATCTGTTGACTCTTCTTTGATTTTCTTTTGCCCATAAAACTGTATTTCCCTTTGAAAACAATAAAACAATAGGCAGATACGTTAACGATTCGATTCGATTGGATTTAATAACTCAATTTTTGAACTTTTAAACGCAAACGGAAACCCCCCCCCCTAGAGGCGAATGAATATTTCAAACATTTCAAAGTCATAAAAAAGTAGCAAAAACAATCCAAATCGAATCGAATCGAACGGATTGGTTTTGCTTTGGTTTGGCTTCCCCAACAGAAACTTAATGAGATGCTCATCAAATGGCCAAAAGGCTAAAAGAGCCACAGAGGCTAAAAGTCTACAAAAAATCCATCAAAATGCTAACGGGTCGTTTTATTTGCGATTTTGACAAAAGCGTGAATCGAAAATCGAATTATAATTGAGAGATAGACAGGGAGAGAGAGACGAAGAGGGAGACACCGAAAATCTGGTAGCTGGCAAAACAATTTCTGGCGAAAAATCTCTGCCAAATGTCCGAAACGAGCCAATAAATCTATTTGGGCCGCTGCTGAAATTGAAGATACTTTTGCGTGTTTTATCGGCGCCGTGGCATCTATTCCATCCCATCCTATAAATGGAATGAAGTTCTTAGCCAGTTCTCTGGTCGGCTCTGGTCCGAAATTAATGTTAGTCACGAGGCGCACACAGACAAAAGGCCAGACAAAAAGCCAACTTCAAGCTCAATATGGTCAAAACAGAGAGAGAAGAGAAGAGGGAGAGAGAATGAGAGAGTGGAGGCAGAGAAGAGTGCAAGGAATCTGTGGGGATAATTCTCTCCAGTAAAACGGGGAAAAGGAGAGACCGGTCTAAAAAACTTGGCTTCAAACTTAATTTGGCGCATTAAAAACTATTGTTAGCCAAAGAAAGAGAGAGCCACAGAGAGGGAGACAGAGAGAGAGAGAGAGAGAGAGAGAGAGACATAGAAAAACGTGCTGCAGCCATTGTAGTTAATGAGGAAAATGAGTTTGCTTTTTCCCCCCTTTCCTTCGAACATTTGGGGCCAACATTTTGGTGGGTGGAAATTGCATTTCGTTTTCTATCTGGTAGAAATATATGTATTCATTTTCGGGGTTTTTTTCTGTATAGTTTTGGGGTTTAATTAAATGGTAAACTGTGTCAAAACTGTGGCTAATGAGAGGGAAGGAGTAAGCATATTAAAAGTAGTATAAGAAAGTATCCTTTTGGGGATTTAAGAGGGTTTTGAGAGAGTCTTTTGTTGTGGAATTAGGGAGATAATTAGCTTAAATAAATGTGAAGTGATTAAAGGTCATAAAAAGGAAGCATTTGATATGGAAAACCATGAAAAATTGAGCTTAAAAAAGGCCCTCAAGTATCTTCTTTAGAAACTCTACATAAAATGGAGTCTTAGCTTCAATTCTCAATGCCAAAATCTTCACATATTCCCCCTCTCCCTGCCCCTGATCTTCCTCTTTCCAAAGTGCACTCTAAAGACGGAAATTAAGTATAAAAAAACTTAAAAAAATCTTTTCAAACGAAACTTTAGCCTCGTGTGGCAGCAACTTTTGTGCCATAAAGCCCCCCATATCTTTGTTATCTGCCTAAGACCTACCTCTATTTGCCTTCCATTCGAGGCATTATCTCTGCTACCTATTTATTCAGTCTGCTATTTAAAGATACTCCCCCTATGAGTACATACCTACATACATATATTATGAATACTTTATCATTGTTTAAGTAGAATTTAAATGAATAATAAATGTATTTTTAATTAGCAGAGCAAACAGATACACAGATACAGATACAAAAACAAAGTTGCAAAGTCAGAATAATTTTTGGTATAACTTTGGTATAACTTTGGTATTTATTTGTTTAATTTCGTGATGGTTTTTTTTTGGTATTTGCGCGAAAGCTAATTTGTTGCAGTTTTTTCTTTAGGTTTTTCTCCTGTTGCAACTTTCCAAAATGATTATATAACTTCAATGTCATAATGCCCTCATTTTCAATTGCATTTCGTGTCATTTTTTGTGGCAGTCTCTCAGTCTCTCTCCCTCTGTGAAAATTTCAGCAATTTACTGTAAATTCCTCCTCTTTGCAGCAGAGTTGATTATTTATGCTGCGGGTCTTATAATATATTTCTGGTATTTCTTTTTGATTGTGCATTCAGTTGTGTTCGGGGCCTTATATAATTACCTGGCCAGTCAGCCAGCCAGCCAGCCAGCCAGATAGTCGGCCAGACCAGACCAGACCAGACCCCTTTTATGGTGGCTTTTAATTGAGGTTGCACTGCCAGATACTCGTACAATACCATTTACCATTTACCATCTCTTGGATGGATTCACACCCTGTTTTTTCAGATGTTTTTTGGGTGCCTCGATGATGCCCACACAGAGAACACTTTGGGTCTCCGATTTCCGCCAACACTCAACCCCCACCAATCTCCCATCTCACTGGAGGAGCAGCCCAACCTCTCATCATCATCTGCTGTTCTCTCTCTCCATTTTATTGCCTCTATTAATAGTCATCAAAGCTGAGTGATTTATGTTGGGTCTCCCTTCGAGTAATCAGCCAATGCCAATGCAAAATCTCAGACATTTGTCATATCAAAAGCACAAGAAAAAAACATGTAAATTCAACCTAAAAATTATGTCTACTCGTATCTGGGGTTTACGAGGGGTTTACGAGTACCTCCTACATTTATCAACAATTATCATCAATGCTTTATTTCCGTTGGCCCCCAAAACGATAGGCCCCCTCCAGGCCCCAAATTTTGGGCCCCGTTTTGGTTTTTTGGGCAAGTCATTTACATGGCCAGAACGTGATGAAAATTATAATTGAAAAATGGAAAAATTATAATTTTACGATTTTTTTTTTGGGTACTAAATTATGCTTCCAATTTTTGTCTTTTTTTTTTGGGAGACCAAATTTTGTTTAATTTTTTGATAGATTTTCTAAGGGAAAAGTCAGAAAAGAGTTGACAGAATAAATGTATAAATATTTAAGGAAAATCTTAGACAAATAAACTTTAAAGATTATAAAGAGGGCAACCCCCATTTACCCTTAAAAACTTTCTTAAACATCAGACAAAAATGATTAATAATCTAGAAATAAAAAAAACTGTGCTCTTGCGAAACAATTGAATTGCGCAAAAAGTATCTTCTGGGGGGTAAAAAAACGAATGTATCTCAAAAAGGCAAAAGCAGGCACTCAAGTCAATGACTTTTATAACTTTTTTAATTTAATTTAATTATGGCAGGAAACTACTGTGCGGCGGAGTTCAGTGAAAAGAACACACACACACACAAAGTGAAAATCTCTGTGCAACAGCTGGAAAAGTAAAGGGAAAACCATTGGAGTTGGGGATGAAGCGAGGGAGGAAACTAAGAAAAGTTGAGGGAGGGCGGGGAGGTTCGGGCAGCAAAAAAATGTGAAAAGGTAGAGCCTGCTTTTTATTTAATAAATACATATAAATATATATATTTTATACCCTCTTTTTTGTTGTTGTTGCCAGTTGAGAGCACAGCAAGTATTTATGACTTTTGCTGAGAGGAGGGAGGGGGAAGAGGGGCAGGCGGGAGCAGTTTTAACATCAAAAGAGGAGTAACGGACTTTTGTTTGTGCAAAAGTCAAATATAATCCGCAAAATGAAAATGAAAATTCAATTTGCCAACAAGACAATGTTGAAACAATTGGAAAAACAGCAGGGAAAACCCGTTCAAATGTTTGCCTTTTGAAAATCGTTTTGAAAGGTAAGCAAATATTGTCCCTTACCCAATGCCAATCCGTAGAGTAAATCATATTTGCCGGATCTTCGATATTGTATCTTATTTTTCACACACACACGAAAAAAATCAGATAAATATCTGTATCTGTATCTTTCACGATCGAAACAAACCGAACCGAAACGTTTCAACATCCATTGACGACTATTTTCAAAAAAAGTTCTGTGCGGTTGAGCCAAAGATTTTCATGACAGAGTCAAAACGACGCCCAAACATTTCTGTTTCTGTTTCCAACATTCACATATGGCAAAAACAAGCCCAAGTCTCTGTTCGAGTGTATCTTTGTGTGTGTGTGTGTGTATCTGTGTGTTGTATGAGCACATGCAAAAAGTATCTGTGAGTATGAGGCACATATTGTCGTGTCTGTCGTCTGCCGCGTGACGTGACACACATGTGGGCCATTCTAAGCAGATTTTTTCAGCCGTTGCGTTGCCGCTTTGCCGTTCGGTTGTTGGCCAAACATGTGCCTACGGTTTTTGGCTTTTATGGTTTATGTGTTAATAAGGCGACCTTCAAGACGGACGGACTCGAAGAGCTGCTGAAATCTCTGGCTGGGCGTGTGGTAAATGAATAAAGAATTAGGAGGGGGCCCAAAACACATCAAAGAACATCAATTTGTGGTCAAGTTTCATGGGAATTTATTCAGGAATTTAGTAAAGAAATTCATGCCGATATGGCTCTATGGCGTGCAGATCTGGGGAATTGCAGCCAAGTCAAATTACAAACGTGTACAGGTACTGCAGAATCGGGTACTACGCCAAATTACCAACTGTCCCTGGTACGTACGCGGTTCCACACTCCACAAGGACCTCAAAGTGCTCTCAATTGAAGAGCAGATTGGCAGGCACACAAGCAGATACGCCGAGAGGTTGCTGAGACACCGAAGCCAGCTCGCAAGAGGTCTACTCCCTGCAAGGCCTCTAAGGCGACTTAGACGGCAAGGTTTTGCCAAAACAATTGTAAGCCAGTAAGGGTACCTAAAACTAATTCCTCACACTGTGTTTGAGGTTCGGCTCCATATAGATATTCTTACATGTGTTGTTAAAGTACTTCAATTTTATTGTACAGGTTCTACACTTAATAAATAAATATAAAAAAAAAAGTAAAGAAATTCGAGTGAATTTCTCTAGAGTTTTTGGAACTATAAATCACAATTTTTCTCTCAGGCAATTTCCCTAACCCATTGACCTTAGACTCGTATTTGTTGCTGTCTGTCAAGCTGCGTTCGTTCGCCGTTAGAATGCATTTTGTGAAAACGATTCTCAATGGGGAGTCTCTGCCCCTGAGCCTCTCCTGTCTCTCATTTGAAGCAAATCAAAAAATCTCAAACAGAGAGCGGCAGGAGCATCGTGCAGCGTCGGAGAACAAGAATTTCTGCTGTTTTCCGAAATATTCATCATCATCATGGCGTTACGCGTTAGAGGTGGCCCTGGGACGCGCCAATGGGTCTGCCAAAAAAACAACGAAGAAAAAACACAGAAGAGTTTTGAACATTTCTGTGTGCCATGTGTGCCACGCAAAAGGGAAACGAGAACAGGAACCGCCGAAGCAGCAGCAGAAGTAGCGGCTGCAGCCCTTGAACTTGGACCGCCAGGCAGGAAGTGCTTGGGTTGGTCCATTGGCTGCCAGGGCCTAAATGTTCCGCCGCTGGCTTTTGCCTCTGTTTTTGGGATAGAGTATATTAAGAGGGTAAGAAAACTTTGAGAGCGGGAAAGACAGAGTTGCTTGATGGGTGGGTAGGTATAAGAGAATGAAAGATATAGCTGAAACCTTATAGATCTATCAAATATGAATAAAGAAACGGAGTGGAAATTGTATAGATATGTGTATGTATATCAAAAGCTTATGTTCCAGATCCAGGATTATGATTGAAAAATTATCATCTTTTGAAGTTTAAAGTACAAATTCGAAACAAATCTAAGCCCTACTACCACTTTAATGTATCTCCATCTACTCCACGAATGAATACCCATAATATTTCATTAAAAAATACCTCAAAATAGGTCTGGATAACGTTGAAAGTGGAATCAAACAGAATGATATTTTTCTATTGCTTAAAGAATCCATTACTACACCTTAAAGGTTGTCTTCCTGCCTTCAATCATAGAGTATTCCCTCTCCTACTTTAACTTCCCTTAAAAGTATTCCCTCTCTTGTTTTTTTTAAAAATTCTATGCATATTTTTGCACAGCACTCTCGACTCTCCCCGTCTCTCTTTCCGCCCTACCCCTGACACTCTGTGACGACGATGATGATGGCGTCATGGGGTCTCCTCGATAAAAAAATCATGTGGTTCTTGCTCTCCTCGAGAGCTGTAAGGTGTTGCAATTGATGTGGCAGTTGCCCCTATATCTCTCTCTCCTCTGTGAATGTGTATCTTTGGAATACTACTCGTAGTCGTATGTGGAGTCGTATCTATTAGCCGCAACTATGTAAGGTCACGCCTAGCATGAGACCGCCCCTAAAAACAACACCATTCTCACATGCTGTTTGCAGTCCAACTTTGTATCTAGATACATTCGGAATCAGTTTCTGTGTGTGTGTGGCAGTTGTCGCTGCTGCCCCGCTGCCTGCCTGCCTGATTATGACATTCAACATGAACACGTAGCGAGAGTGCAACACATGCGAGCGACAGGCGTTCTCTGTCTCTGGTATTTTCTCTGTATTCTTTTTTTTTTGGTATTTGACAGCAGGAAAAACTGCAAGACAGCAAATTTTCCCCCCGACTTTTCTTTCCTGCTGCTGCTACATTGTTATGGGAAAAGATTTGATGTACACTCCCTCCCTCCCATGGGGCGGGATGGTCTCTAATCACTAGCTAGCAGAAATGTATCTAGATACAAGTTATAAACAGCAGAATCAAGTGGATATAACATTGGTTTGATCTTGCCTGGCATTACACACAAAAGCGTTGGATTCTTCGTTTGAAACTCACCTGAAAATACACAAAAAACAGAAATATTCGATTAATTATTTGGAAAATTCATCAAAATTTATTGACAGATAAAGCAAGACAGAAATGTTATTTCCGTGAAAGGGAAACACCTCAAAAAAGATAAATAAACTAATTTGAGGATTAAAAAACTTACAAAGAGTATCGAGAGCTTAGAAAAACATGTTTATAGATCATAAGACCACGGGATTATTGCCTTATAAGTGGGGTATAAGTCGTGCCAAGCCGCTTAAGCAACGAATTACAGGAAAAGCTTTTGTATAATTGAAATTTACGTATTAAAAATATTTATAAATATATTATATGCATTTTATTTGAAATTGAAACACCTGCAAGGCCACAAAATGCATTTTATGATTATGTTATAAATCTTTCAGCAACAAAAATATCTGAATTGACCAATCCAATCGGAACAGAGGCGTGAGAGAGCCAGAGACAGAGCCAAAACAAGTTCTATAGTAAAAACAAAATCGAGTGGGGTCCAAGTCAAGTGTGTGCCAACGACTCATTTGTTTGTAGAGCTGTTTAGTACCCTGTATTTAGAGTAAACCAAAGGGTATATCGCCTCAAAGAGTGACTGTAGATCAGTGCTCGTCATGGCCCTATCTTATGTGGATAGCAAAAGTCTCAGATGCTGCGCTGTCGCTCAGGAAGCCTTCGTGAGGCTTCGGCAATGCTGCTTCGGCCCTTGCTATCTCGCTTTCTTCTGTATAGAGCAATAAACCGATTTCTCCCGCAGGCATGTTCGGGTTTTTGCTACACACAGCAGCGCACTGGAGTGTATGCGTGCCCAGAACTGCTGTAGATGGATAGAGGCCATATATGTATCTGTCTGTATATAAACCTATAGCTCGTAGACTATAAAAGCTATAGCATTGTGCTATAAATTGGTTAAAGATATAGCTTTTTTCTACCTAGACACCACAATTCATCTTAATTGGATGATTAATACAGATAGACTGAAGAAATAAATTCCCTTTGGCACCATTCTACTTCACTCTATCTTCCTTTTAAGAATCTTATTTGGTTAGAAGGTATCTTCTAGTCGATTTTCCACTCCCAGCATTCTTTCTCGTTCTCAATTTTGTATCTCGAAGTGTGGGCGAACCAGTGACAAGCAGACAGACAGACAGAGCGCGAATGACACTCGCGGTTTCTATAAGGTCAGGCGTTCACCAGAGTCCGTCCGTCCGCTCGTTGGTGTGTACGCACATCATCGGACCGTGGCATGAGTAATAATTTCTTAATTGTCACATTAAACATTAAACAATTAACAAAATGCCACACTCTACACTCTACAGTGTAGTTACAGTGCACAGTTTTTCCTCTAATTTTCATGGCTCGCGTTTTTCAAGTGCAATAATCTTTTGTGTGAAATTTTGCTGTTTTTCTCTGGTTTTTTTTTGGGGGGGAGGTTTATTTTTGTGGCTCGCTTGGCTGCCTTTAATTGTTTATGTAAATTAGAATATTGTTTTATTTATTTTCCACCCTGTTATTCGGCTGATGAGCAATTTAAATACACCGCGCGACGCCGACGCTGATGACGACGCGACGAGGAAGTGAATGGCGCAGCGAATACGCGCGAGAGTATCTGTATCTTTCAGCTACTTTTAGCGCACACTGATTCACGGATTCGCGGATACGCGCCGGCGACGGCGGCAAACAAAGGTGTGAAGTACATTAGCCAGTGAATATTAACAAGATTTTTGTTAACATCAAGAGGCTTGGCTAAAAACCGCAAAAACCGAAAGCCTGAACCCAGGCACTTGACTCTTTCCCCACTCCCCGCCCCCCAATTACGAGAGTATCTTTCGGTTTGTCAATCTACTGTTTGGATCATCATTGGCAGCAACAGCAACAGCCTATGGCCAAAGTTCGTTCGGTTAGGCTCATTCATCATCGGAAACAGGCCTGCTCTTAGCCAACTTTTGTGATGTTTTGCAAGTCTCTCTCTCTCTCTCTGTCTCTCTCGCTTTTGTCTAGACTTTCATTTGATTGAACGCTGCGTTAACTAACTGCCAGATGACAAGAGCTTCCATACAATGTCATGCCATGCCATGCCATCCATGCTCCATCCACTCCTTTGGTCAATGCTTCAATTAAAATTGCTGTCAATCATTTGTTCGTACGGTTTTCACACTCATTTTGGCACTGGCTTTTATGGCTTGTTATGATTAGCCGAAAGGTGAGGCTGAGGCTGAAACAGAGGGCTAAAAGGGGGGTATTTTGACACTTGAATGATGGCTCGTCTCGGTTTCGGGTGTAGAGTGAATGAAAAGTTACTGAAAAGTGACTGAAAAGTTACTGAAAAGTGTGCAAAGAATGATAAGAAAAGGGCCAGTACATACATGGCTTAAAGGCTTGAAAGGAAGTCTGCTATAGCTTCCTCTTTTGATTTCTATAACAGATAATTGTCTCAAGATTATTGATCACTGAATCGCCAATGGGTTTCTACCACTCATTCGCACATTTTCACCCTCCCACATCTACATCTACGATCTTGTATCTTGTATCTTTTCAGCCATAAACAATAGACAAACGCAACTCTGTTCAGTTTGTTGGCCTGCCCACAAGACCTGCCCTGCCCTGCCCTGCCCCCTCTTTCGGGCCGTGAGAACTATGCCAGGTGGAGTGTCCATTGTCATTCAAAAGAGAGGGAAATGCCTGCTTGTCTCTGGGTGTGCGTGGAGGGGAAACTTTTGCACTACTTTGAACCATTTTTCTTGTGCAATTATTTATAATGGCAGCCAGGTTTCAGGTAGACACCAGACCTGGAAACCCTGGTAGCCCGAGTTCATTAAGGTTAATGCATGCCAAAAAAAGATTCAAAAGAAACACCCATGTCCTATCCATGTCCTGTTCTGATGTCCCTTCTGTGTGAGTGAGCGCCGTCCTTTAATGAACGTCCTGTCGCCTGCTGCTGGCACCTGCTGCAGTTCTTAAGAAAATCTCTACCTCGTTTATGGCCTGCAGGTAGGCGAAATGATTTCCACAGAGCCTCCCACTCTTTGCTCTCTTTATAAATAATTAAATTGCAGAAATGTGGGTGGCTATTGATTTTTAAGAGGAAGGAAGTACGGAATTTGTAGGATGGGTGGTCTCTGACCTAAAGAACCTCCTATGCCGGGCACTTCCTTCAAGTCCAATCAAAGACATGGCAGAAAGATATGTGTACCTATATTTCCCTAGTCGAAACAGAAGTCTTACATGTGTTCTTCGTTCCGCTTTTCCGCACACATGTCATAAGAAGTCTTTTACTTAAAGAAGTCTCATATTACCGAAACGACATTCGTCTGATTAGCATAGAGGTAGCCCCTGAAGGACCCTCCACACACAGAGAGAGAGAGAGAGCGAGAGAGACGTGAGAAATATCTACAAGTACGAGTATCTTGTAGTACGTCGTCGTCTCTCCCCTCTTTATGATGTGCTAATGGGCGGTAAATATTTTGTAAGCTCCATTGATTTTCATGCATATTTCAAGTGGGTCATGTACTCGCGACTAACACAAGAAGCAGTAGCCACACACACACTCAAACACTCACGAATGCATGTTAATTGATGAATGGTTTGTGTCTGCGAGTGGAAGTCAAGTGGTGGCTTGATATACGACCACTGTAAGCAGGTTCTTCTGTTGGGGTGTGTATCTTACAGATGTATCTTGTATCTCTGTTGGGTGTCTAACTTTCCTTGGGTTTTACAAGCACTTCCTGCATCCCAAAACCTGCTCTTAATTTATCCCAAATAATTAATAATTAATATATAAATTATTTTGTGTGCGTTGCAAAACTTGTTGCCAAATGAAAATGAAAAGCCGTCTGCTCGAAGCGTGGAAAAGTGACATTTTGTGGCGGCGGACAAACCGCTTTAACCACTTTTGTCCTCAATCTGTTTCGAGAGTGAAATCTAAAGGAAAAACTAGGAAAACAAGTGCCAGGCGGTCACCAAAAGAGGAGACTGCTCCACCGCTCCTCCCGCTCTCCTCTCTCCACAGATTGTCATCATCATTAACCATGGGGCAGAGGGGCACAGTCTTTTGTCATTTTTATCACACAAAAGGAGGCACCACAACACAAAAGCCGGCAGGAAGAAGTTTATGATAAATGAAATTTTTGCACTAAGGAGGCCACAACTTTCTTCTAGGCTTGCAGGGGTGAGGTAGGGGCGGGTTTTCCTCTTGTATTATTATTGTAATTTTCATACAAAACACGCACACACACACATGTCTTTGGTTACAGTGTTTGGCCATTGGCCAGAGAATGCCTTGGCTTTGGCTTTGGCATTGGCTTTGGTTTTTGGCCAAGAGACAGCCAGAGAGAGACGAACGCCATGTGTGATTGATTGTAATTGAGGTCTTGGTAAAAGTTGTGTCTGTCTCAATGTCAAGGAGTGAAAAGAAATTAGTTCACACACACACGCACGCACACTGCTTGACACTTGAGAAGAAAAGTTTCCCCCATGCCATTTCCATTAGTCAGCAGAATCTTCAGGGGGGGGGGGGAAATGATTTCAATTGGAAAATTCTATTGTAATCAGATAAAAGCGGGGCGGGTAGGGGGTTGTAACCATTATGAATCATCTCTTTTCTTTGATGAAACATCTGCCTAAAACCCACTTCTATATTTTCTAAATACCTTTTGGGTTTTGCCTCCTCCTTGACCCTTTTCTTCTGAAGAAATGTACAGCTTCAGTTAATTAACACAGAAAGCTCCCCAACAAAAAACTAAATAAATAAAAAATATAATTAAGCTCCCCCCTAAAAAAATATATAAAAACTAAACAGAGAAGAGAGTGAAGTGGAGAGTGAAGTCTTGGCTTGGGTTTTCTTTTCGTTTCACTTGCGAAAGTGGCCAAAAGAGAGAAAAGCCAAAAAGTTTTCGGGGCTTGAAATTGAAGTTGGATTCAGATTTCGTAATGGTTCAAAAAAAGCTTGAAGCTTGAATGTGCACTCATTAACACGTTTCCCAAAATGGGGTTCAAAGACATTTTGGCCAAATTATGAAACACAAAACCCCGAAAAACTTTCCTAAGTTGTTCCAACGGGGGTTTTTCGGTCTGGCCGGGTCGGTCGGTCGTTCGGTCGGTCGTTCGGCTGTGTGGAAATGTGTCAGAGAGAATTATGAATGAACAGTAATAATCGGCATCATAACAATTGCCGGCTAAAAACAATGCCAAAATGGGGCAACAATTTGTATCTTTGCCTCTGTATCTTTATCACAGTTTTTGTATCTTTCACAGGAAGCATAGGCGATAGGGTGGAGGCCTACGCCCACCCCTCATGCACTCGAGTGTCTTTGAACTCTCTTTAAGATGCGTTTTCCAACTAAAAATCTCTCTCTCTCTCTCTGGTTGGTTTTTGGTCTTTCGTTTTAATTAAAATGTGCCATAAGCGTGAATTTTAATGAATTTAATTGTTCGAACAACACAAATACTGCAGTGCATTCCATGGAGAGCAAGTATCTTGCAGATACATTTGGTCTGGCATTCCCCTTATCTAACCGAAGCACAAATGTATCTGAAACAATTAGCCAAGAGAGCAGAGGGGGGTAGGGGGGGATGTATAACATCCCACACGCGTCTGTGTCGCTGACTAATTGAACCGGCAATTAGATCTCTCGTCTCTCTCTCTCTCTCTGGAGCGAAAGTATCTCTCGGTTTTTATTTGCCATAAATTTCCATAAAGCGTTACTCATTCACAGAAATCGAAACTCGAGAGAGAGACAAAAGTGAATCACCCACCCGGATTGATCTTGGCTATATAACTAAATATATATATCATATTGAGGGGGGAGATACAAATGTATCTACGTATCTGACAGAGTTCATGCTGACGCAAGTTCATTCAAGAAATATTTCTGCTTATTACGAATTCTGCCAAAAGTTAAAAAAATACTGCTGCAGCTACGTGATTTGTATGCAAATTGCTGGAGTTTTTTAATGATATTTTCTGTTGCTTTTTTTAATAAGCAGAAATAAAACTGTATCTGATGGATGCAAATTACTGGCGGCACCGGCACTGATGCTGCTGAGGCCGTCGCTGCCGCTGCGCGGTTGACATTGCAAAGCGTTAAACATTGAAAAATGCCTGCGGTTTGGTATTTATGGAATACCATTCTCCCCATCTCTCCATCTTTCTCCATCTCTTCGCTTTCCGTCCATTCATTTGTGGTCTTTGCGAGTGAATAAATTTCATTAATGTGGCCAATCGTAAAGTGGACATAGCATCCGATAGATAGATGGAGAGAGAGAGAGAGAGAGAGAGAGAGAGGGAGAAGGAGAGGTAGACTTCCCCCCACTATTGACATCGTGAAATGCATATTTTATAAAACATTTCCATTGTTTTTTCTGTATTGTCTGGCTTTAACGGTTAGGGCTTACAGTCGAAGAGTTATGCAATTTTGATTGAAATTTATTATGATTTATATATATTTTGAGGGAGTAGGAAAGAGAGAGAGAGAGAGAAAGAAAGGGAAGGAGAGAGGTGTCCAAACAGTCAGTAAATGATTTTAAATGATTTGCAATATGAATTGATTGTGAAGTAAAGGCTTATGGCATTGAGATATTTGCTCATGTGTCATGCAGCAGTGCCCCTCGGTTAATTTGCATCATGCATCGTTCAGCAGTGCCCCTCGGCGGATTTTTTGCCTATTTTAAGCATTGAAAGTCCTCAACAAAGTCGCATTTCAGGCAGTAAAGCTCAGATAATGCTCTAATCTAATCTGAATCTCCCAAATCTTGTTCGTAAACCTTCAGTAGTCACCCCAACTTTTAACAGGAACTCCATTCAATGAAATTCCGTCATTTTCCAGTGTTTCCTTTTGGGTAATTGTCAGCCAATAGACCGGAAGTATTGACAAAGCAACTAACTCGTGAAACAAGTTTCTATAAACGAGAGCTAGAAAAAGTCTCGCCATGGGGGAATTTATTACAACATTCTCGCACATTTAAGTATCGCTTAAATGGAACAAAGTGTTGGAAATACATTCCAACAATAACTTGAGGCAAAACCCCTTCTGTAATCATCACCCAATCATCACTGGTTTCTTGCCTAATAGATTTTCCCTCTGGCAAGTATCTTTTTTCCAACACTTTCATATTTCAACGCAACATCAAGCGACTGTCAACACTTTTCCTGTGACCCTACCCCACACTTTTCCACTCAATTGTCATTTATTTTTGGAGCCACTCGCAGTCGAGTGTCATTCTTCATTTAAAGAGCTAATTTCTATGGATTTTTGTTGGGTTTTTTTGTCTTTTTGGCAAAATCATCTGACATTTGACATTCAAGTTAAGTGCTGGCTCTCTGCTGGCTCTCTGTGATCTGTGTTGCAATCCCTCAAAACTCGAGCCATTTAAAAGTTTTGTCATTTTGATGGAATTCTAAAAGTTCCACTTGGAGATTTTTCGTGGCTAATTTAAAGTCAAAGACAAGGGGGAGACCCAACCACTTGGTGGTTGCCTTGAGGGTAATTTAGAGGCATTGTTCTTTTGGGTTCGTCCTCCCCGCCCCCCTCCTCCCAGGGCAGGCTGTGTCCTCCCTGTGGCAGGCAGCTCTTTAGTCTTCTAACAAGCGCCCCACTAATGAGCGTCATGGCATGCATAATGCAGGGGCAGAGCTGGAGCCACCCAACGCCCACTACACACGAACAACTACAGATACAACTGCCACTGCTACTGCCACTGCTACGAAGACGAGTAACATAATCGCTGCTGTCAAGTGCAGAGCTTCGAAAGGGTGGCAGGCAAAAAGATACAAAGATATGTATGTACTTCCTTGTCCACAGTCGAGTGCGTCCCACTGTATACAGTACAGTGTAGAGTGTACACCCAAGCAAACTAATGACAATATCAAATTACAGACAAAGTGAACAGCAGCACAAGGAAAAATTAGCATGACACACTTTGGGGCAGAGAGACCAAACCCGAGCAGAGTGCTGGAGTGCTGTGGCATGCCTCTTAAATCCCATCCTCAGCTGTCCGCAACTTTGGCAGTTTGTCAACGCAGTTGTTAGCCACAGTTTCTCTCTTCTCTTGGCTTACACAGAGAAAATGAAAGTAATTTGCAAAAAGAAAAATTGAAGAGCCAACCGAATCTTCTTCTTTAATCAAAACACAGAGATACACAAAGATCGAGTGTCAGTGTGTGTGTGTGTGCCACATGTGAAAGTCACTCACTCACTGAGTCAATGAAAGTGTGTCCGAATCGAAATGAAATCAACTTTGAAATTGGCTTACTGGCTTGGTTTGTGGATGGATGGTTTAATTGAAATGCCAGAAGATACCAGAGAGAATACGAGATAGAGAGCATCACAGAGAGTGCCTCAGAGAGAGTGCATCAGATAGTGCCTCAGAGAGAGTGACTGGTTGTCTCCCCTTCTCTCCCACCAATAAGGAAATGAATTATGGTTGCTGCTTGGCTGATCTCCAGCTTTGGGGACTGCTGACAAATGATCGAATTACCCCAAGAGATTATCTCTGGTAACTCGTTTTCCAGCTCGCTGTTATGGCCAGGAGCACAAATTATGGTTGACAAAATTTCCGCATTCTAAAGACTGTTCGTTCGATCTAGTTCCTTATAAGATAAATCCATAAAAGTACTTCATTTGTGCCCCATCAATTTCCTCATTTCCCATGGGTTACCCTTCATCGAAGCTCTCGTGAAGCACCTCCTCGTTAATGAGAGGCACCCTCCACCTTTTTGGAGTATTTTCTTTGCCTCAGAAAGTACTTCCGCCCAGGGGGGAGCCCCACCCATTAATTAATCAAAAAAACAGATGCACGCGAGGTGCATGCCCCTCCCCACCCTGACTGATTGCAGCTGAAGTGCTTCTTACCTCAGCGATTACTCACGCGGTAATCGAAGAAGCTAATCATCGAAATGGTAGGCTACTTACTGACGTCACGGGAGACACAGAGAGACACAGAGAGAGAGAGAGAGAGAGAACTTCGTAGAGAACTTACCTACAAAGAGATGGTAAAAAGAATGAGAGAAGAATGTGAGTAATTTATTAAAGAATTTAATGGGAAAATATACTAGATATATGTATATAATGTGTACAGCAGATCACCAAGCGGAACAGAATATATATACGAATACGATGTCTATGGGATGTGAAAGTGTGGGACATTTAATTGAGTGCGAAATTATTTATACCATATTTTTTTTTTATAGAGGGGTTAAAGAACTCTTTCCAGAGAGACAGATGGGAATAGGGGGGTGACCGTAATTACCCATCAGACGATGAGTTATGTCTACTGATGGCAGCATTCACTTCCTATAGAAGCAGCGTCACTCCCTATATAGAAGATCACTCTACAGATCATTGCACTTGAGTGGAGTCTGGGGGGGAGGGATAAGTGAGAGGTAATTAGCATTAAAAACCAAACGATTTGGTCTGTGAGGAAAAAGAAAGGATGGGATCGGATGGGATCGGATGGGATCGGATGGGAGACTGGTTCGATCTTCGAGAGACCTCTTGCATCTGCCGATGGCATGCCACAACACATTGTGACCCTGGGATTGATGGAAAACAAAGCGAATGCATTGTCTGTGAGCCCCCACGATGAGAGATAGAGAGAGAGTGGCGTCTGTTAATTGGGGGGCTTCCACGACTCTCATAATTAATAGAGAAGGAGACGAAAGGGGTTCTCCTCTCTTATGAAAGGCGGAAGTTGTGTTGTGCTAACAAGAAGTATACATTCCATCCTACATTCTACCTTCTACCTTCGGTTCTTCTTTGAGGTCTTTGAAGGTCTTTCTTGGCTCCATGTCATCGCCCCATAAATAACTCTACGCGTAATTCCCATTGACAGGCGAACAACTTAAATGTCGCCTCTAAAAATCGGCCCACAACCAAACTGAAAATTCAATAACGAAACTTGAAGTAATTTTTCCTTATATGGCGGGTCCGCCCGACCAAAAAAGGTTAAACTATTTTTTTGTCGAGTGTTTCAGCGCGTGGCCAAAAAAACACAAAACTCGGACACAGAAATTTGTATAAGATTTTGGTTTTATTTTCGTGCTGGCATCTGGCATTGGGAATTGGCATTATCTTTGGAGTTTTATCTTATCTGAAAGATACAGCAGATTACGTCACTGAGAAGCCACAGTTCTGGGTGCAAGTGGGAGTTGCAAGTGGAGCAATGGGGAGGGGGGGGGCCTCTCTAGGCTTTATGTAAACTCTTAAGTGATTAAGGTCACGCCGCTAATTAGAGAGAAGTGAAGTGAAGAGAAGACCAATAAGTGAATGTGGGTGAAACTCAATGAAGGGGGAGTACGAGGGTCTGTGGGGGCGCCACCTAAGGCGGCAGCACTTTGAAGCAGCAGCAGAGAGAACTCCCGAGTTAATTCTGAAAAAAAGGTCTCGAAACTCTGTTAGAAGTTCATGGGAAGATTGGTTTCTGCCTTTTTGCCTCCCATGTTTCCCAATATCGTTTTCAATTAAATATTTACAAGGCCCAGTAACATGTGGCATGCCACAGTGCACAGACAATGCAATGCCGCTGCCTCGTCAAAAGGTAAACAGAATTAATATCTCCAGCTATGGACTCGGACCAATTCAACTGTCAGATGTCGCAGAAAATAAAAGGAAAACACATCCCCATGATTGCCGAAATGCAACAAAGCGGGAAGCACTGTCGGAGGCACTGGGGTTTCCACTCGGACAATTGCACCAAGAGAGGTCACAGAGAGGACAGAGAAGAGGCAGAGACAGAGGCACAGGCAGAGGCAGGAGGTTCAGGGAAGGAGTCAGGGATATGTCAGGCAGCGGCACAAGTGGAAGAAAAAAGCAGGAAACCCAGTAACAAATATCCAATAACCAATATCAATAGCCATAGCCAATGCATTGTTCTCTCTGGCGATCCCAAATGGCAGCTGCTACTGTCCACAGGATTCCACACACAGGATTCCCAGAGTCTTTTGTTGCCAATTCTTCAAGCCTCAAACAAAAAACGTACTTCCGCTGTATTTCGTACCGATTTTTAATGCTGATTTATACCAGAGATATATCCAACGAATAAAACTGAAGCATCGCCCGGAGGAATATCAAATATGAAGTAAAGAAAAATTGCATTGAATTGTGATTTTCCTACCAGCTTTTAGTGCACTTTTTTCCCAGTCCCCAGGCCTGTCCCTTACTCCCATTATATATTGCCTTTTATATAGATGGGGTGACTGCATTATGGTTCCCTCTATTCCCCTCCTTCCCCTCCTCCTCATCCTTTCCCACTCCACTCCTTTGTCTGCCATTTATCTTCCTTGCGGCAGAGTCTTTGCCTCTGAAGCGCCTGAAACCTGTTTGCCTTTAGGGGCCACTCTCTGTCTCCCTCTTCGACTCTCTCAGTCTGTCTCTCTTGCTCTATAAATCGAATCATGTAATAACATAAAAAGAAGGGTCTTTTGATTGATATCGCTTTAGCCATCGCCATCGCTTTATGTAAGCCAAATGCCTCGAACCGCAAAAATTTCATTAACTTTTAGCAGCTGATGCCAGAGCCAGAGCAGCAGCCGATGCCATAATTAATAGTCCAGTCTCCACATGAAGAGAGTTTCCATATTTTTTTTTCGCATATTTGATGGAGGGGCCAAGGGGGGTGGAGCTGTGTTGTCTAGGGCTGCCTTTGGGGGCTAAAATTGTTGTATAATTACATAAGCAATTTACAGCACATGCGTGCCAGGGCCAGGGAGAAGAGTGCCGTTCATCAAAGAACCGAAAGAAGAATTCTTAATTTCTTTATTCTTTATTCAGGTTTGTTCTAAGATATAAAGAAACCAACCAACCATCTATAAAGGGTTTTTTTAAAGGTATATGGTCATTTTTTATGGAGTTTCTCTATAGTCTTTGGAGCGCGAATCTTTACGATTATTTTAGGGGTTTTTGAATGTTTTCTAGTTTTTTATAGATCATTATAGCAAGTATTTATGTTAGGACTGTCATTATCGAATGAATCGTTGATGAAGGAATGATACAAAAAATAACCTGTATTTCTCAGTATTTTATTTGAATATTTTTTAACTTTTTACTTAATTTTTATGCCAAAACTCTGAAAGGAACCAATTTTTTTTTAGACCAGTATTTCTCAGTATTTTATTTCAATATTTTCAAATAGAAATCTATTAAATTTTTTACTTGATTTTTATGCCAAAACTTTGAAAGGAAATATTTAGTATATTCAGTATTTCTCAGTATTTTTCATAACCCTACTTCTATCGATTTTTGCACATAAAAACTATAAATGCTAACATATTTAAAAAAAAACAGTATTTAACTATATTTTTAGATAAATTATTATTTTTGATTAGATTTATTTTTTATTTATTTACAAAAAAATCTATAAAATGATATACCCCTCTAAAACTTGTAAAGACCTCTTTTTAAAACCCAGTATTACCCAATAATGGCTGATAGATCAACTAAAACGTCTTTGAATTACAGTTCTTATGCATATCTGTCATCACTTGTGGGGTGTGGGGGCAAGTCCCATATATTGAATGTAAATGTACGTATTTCCTATACCAATGACCCACTTGTAACATTTATCGTTTCTCATTTGCCAAAGCCCCGCATTATCAATCATACTCGTAATTTCCCACTTAGATAAACACGGCAACAAACAGCTCTCTTAGGCCACTCGATAACTTCTGCGAGCATTTTCCGCACACTTTTCCTGTATTTTCCTAGTTTTGAGCTTGAGCTTTTTGGACAGCCCATTAGGCAGAGGCATTCACTGCATCAATCAGTGGAAGAGAGATAGAAGGGGAGAGGCTGAGGCTGGGGCTGGTCTGTTCTTTCTTTCATGAAATGAAATTGAAAATTACAGAGTAGATCGGCCACAGACAGACAGAATTGGAGAGCTTCGCTTTGGAGTCGCGTTTGGAGTTGCTTTGTGGCTTGTAACAGACTGAAAAACTGTAAACCGGTTCAAGATCGTTGCGCATGGATCGGTGGTGGAGTAGGAAAACCTGTCCAACGATTCGCTCTGCCTCGCCTCTGCCCCAACGAACGAGCCATGAAGACAATATAATGGGGCGCGCAGCAGCGCAGTGCCGCAGCAGCAGTGCCGCAGCAGCAGAGAGCGGCCCATAGTCCATTCAATGGCGCATCAATTATGTTAATGAAGCTTCCAATGTGTCTTGATATTGAAAAAAAAACACACAGAAGACACAACAGACAAAACAGACACAGAAAAAAACACAGAGGTTGTACAGGTTTCGGACCACTAAAAAAGCGGCAAAGCGGCCGGCTTTAGCCGGTTTTTCCTTTGTTTGCCGGCTGTCCCCATCCACCTTTCTGGATCTCTCAGAGATACAGATTCAAACCCAAAATGTCAGCTGGTGAAACAATGAAACATAAACGTTCCGATCCTATAATGCAATTTGCATATGGCGACCTTTGACTGCAGCGGCAGCAGCACACCTTCACTTCACTTGACGCTTTTCCCGCAGCAACTTCTGGCTTTGATTCTTGGCTTACATTCCATCTACTGTCTGCCTGACCCTGATGATGCTGATTTATCTTGAAATTTATGACAGCCTCACGTAGCTGGCATTAAATATTTAGCTACCCCCTTCCCTTCCTCTTCTGCTGTAAGTAATCGCCTGGTAAATATTGTGCTAAGGTTTTGATCCATCAAATGCCATGCAAAATGTCAAACAAAAATGTCGCTGTGCTGTGGCTTTGCTTTGGCCACCCTTTTTTGTGGGTTATAGTTTGGTTTTAGTGGGGGTTAAACTATAGAAAAACTGATGTTTAAAGTAAGGGAGGGGGGGTTATAGCTATAGAGAGAACTGCTGTTGTTGCTAAGGGAGAGCTCCATGGCTATGGGTGGTTGAATGAAATAAGTGTATGACAATAGCAGAAGCAGTAGAGACTCTAAGAAAGGGCCGAGGCTCGACATAGGTTGTTGTGGCTTCTGTTATACGTTTCTATTGCCTAGTTCTTTCCCTGTCTCCATTACTTGCTCTCTTCCAGTGGAACTAGTAATTGAAAAATCTACTCTTTTCTCATTAGAAGAATATTTTCTGACTAATTCCTTCGTTTACTTAAAATTTTCTATCATTTTCTGAACTCTGAATAAAATTCTCTGATTTCTAGCCAAATTCTAGCTACAATTCTAGTCCCTCTTTCGCTTTAGGGAGTCTCCACTGTACTTCTCTTGTATATTTACTGCCATGTAGTGCTTGGCTAAACCCCCTGCTATAAAGCTCCAACTTTTGAATGCTTCACTCTCTGCTGCAAGTTATGGTTCTATGATTTTGTGGTGCACTTGCCCCTGGAATCAGAGTTTCCAAAGGGGAGTGCGTGGCGTGGCGTGGCGTTGCGGGGGGTGGTGTGGGTGGTTGCCTTGGTAAAAAAGTCAATTGTCTGGCATTTTTGCCATGTCGTTGGTTTATGAAGATTATTATTATTATTACTATTATTATTACGATTATGAGTATTGCATTCATACGATATTTCTTGTGCATTTAATGCAACGCTGAACTTTGAAGAGCATCTTCGCTTGCGAGGGGTGGGAGGGGGTGCATAAAAGTCAGGCAAAAAACGCTTAAAGTATTGTATAACAAAAGAAAAACCATCAAAAATCCATAAAACCATTAGCCAAAAGAAATACCATTAATTAACGTAAATGAGAGGCTTAAAATAGATTTGTGGGAAATTAAATAGTGGAAGGTGCCATAAAAAAAAAGAAAACAAAAAATATCAAAGCGAATATTCAGCCATTTCTACAGTTTGAGAGCCAATGAACCAATCGTAATCGAAATCCAAAACCATGCCATTATAAGAATCTAAATTCTAAGATCTATATAGAAGATACGGATTGTATTCCTACCATATCGGGCCTGAAGTACACCTGTTGCGTATACATTGAGCTTTTCAGTGAGGACGTCCTATCCGGGAATAAAATGCATTTCCCAGGAATTCCCATTCCCTGGCTTGTCGCTGTTGTTGTTGCAGTTCCTGTCATGCCTGACACGCCTCTTGTGGGCGTCATATTGGGATGCGGATGGGGATGGGGATGCGGGGATCCACCCACATCGGTTTTCTGGGCCGTCAGGCTGCTCGTCGAATTGACTTTGGAGGCGTGCGATAGGCGTTTCATATGCGTCCACATCTGATGCCAGGGCGCCGTCTCTTTCTATATTTGTATATCGTTTTTTTTTCGTTTTTCCGACGTTCACCGGGGGGGTTTTTCATTTGTTTTTCATTTCGAGGGCAGGTTGTAGTTTTTTTGTAGTTTTGTGGTTGGTTTTTTGTGTGTTGGGGAAAAGGTAGAAACAAGGGGCAGGAATTGAGTATATTTTCGTATATTTTTGTTTTCGGAGTTTGTGTCGTTGTGGTTTGAGTTGGGGGTGGGTGGTGGGAGGTACGAAAAAACAGAAATAAATGGAATTTTATTGTCAATTAGATTTTAGATTGTTGCCAATTTATTTGTTGCGAAAACTAAAATATAGTAAATATTTTTGTGGGAATTTTATCTTCAGGTAAAAAATATATTTTTGAATATTTTTTTTGTAATTTTTTAAGAACTTAAATCAAAGAAATTTTTAGAGAAATATAGAGTTTATGTGGTATAAGTTTTGGAACTATTTATTATATATTTATCTGGGGTATTTATGGTAGGAATTACAATGAAAATATGTCTGTGAAAGTATAGGGAGGGATAGGAATCCATAGGAATTCCTTCATCGAATCATACATCAAAAACAAAATTTCTTCCAGATTTTTTTTAAAAAAAAAAGGGTAGATACTCTCCAGAATATTTCTGGATTTATTTATTTTTATTTAACAGCTTTCCAGATTTTTTTTGTATTAAAAAAAATGTCCAGATATTCTCTAGAATATTTCTGGTATTATTTTCTATATATCAACATATTATTTATTTTATAAATATACCCCAGAAATTCTTAAAAATATTTCCTACATCCACTTAAAGATTATCATAGTTTTCATTACCAAAACAGATTTTCTAGCGTTAAAAAAGAAAATGTTTTCCCTAGATGGATTTCATGCCCTCTCCCCCATCATAATTTCTGCTGCTCCGAGGGGGTGGGTGTCTATGGCTGTCTGGAAATCCATACAAACGCCGCACGCACTTAGCACCCACTCGGCACTTATTGCCCTTCCCCTCTGCACTACTCTCTCCCCTACACACCCCACTCCCCGCTCCGTTTCAACTGAAACTATGATGTCATTCCATGTGTAGAAGCCACACGCGTTAACCATTTTAATTTTATTTGCCTTGTGGCTTGGAGTTGGTGGCTTGTGCTTGCCTACGATTATTACAGGGTATGATGTCAACGATTCTGGCCATTCGAATGGCTGGCCTGGCTCCTCATTGCCGCCGCAATGGCGCTGTGTTTTTTTTAAAGAAATTCCTAGATAAGAACAGAACAGAAATCGAATCCAAAAGAAACATTGTACTAGCAGACGACGGACTGCAAAGGTGTTTTTGATAAGGTTTCGTAATAATTAGAACAATTTGTACACATGGGTTGGTTGGGTGGGTTGACTAAGCAACAAAAAAACAACAACAATCGAAATTACGATTAAACGAATTCATATTCTGAGGAAAATTTATGAGAGGGCTACTGAGTGTTGAGGTAGGCAGGCTATTTATAGGAAACGATCTATTCATTTGGGCAGAAGTTGAGTCATTAGAAAAGGAGAGTTCTGAGGGCGAAGTATGAAAGAGTTCTGGGTAGGATCTATAGGTATAAAGTAATAGTTTGTAGAGGAATGCATTACCATCCTACCATTACTCATCTCCCAATGCCAGTGCCATTCTTGGTGCACGTTGCATTGCCACTCCTTTGTCCCATTAAAACCTCATGAAAAGCCATTAAGCCACAAGGCTGTGGACAACACACCTTCCAGCCCCATCCCCCTCAGCAGCAATCCCCCTTAATCATCCCTATCCCCATTCGCCCATTATCATCATCATCATTATCTTTTTATCAACTCAATTTATGGTATGGCATGGGGTGGTATGAGGTGGTTTTGTGGTTCAAGGGGGAGAAATCCCCAATGCGGTCGCTTAAATGCATTAAGAGAGAGAGGTTCGTGCCCTTGCCACTTGGTAGGGGCTGCTGCTGCCTCGTTTTCTATGGGGCATATCCTCCATCATATGGATACAACCCTCGCCTGTTCGTTGCCTCACTGCCTCCCACTCTTTTGTGGCACACACGCAACGCGCAGTGTGGTGCGCCCCCTAATCAAATGAAAACAATTTCCGTTTGTCATGCCACAACAACAACAGCAACAACAGTTGCAACAACGAGGCAACAACCCTCCCAAAAAACAAGAGAAAAGAGTAAAGTGCAAGCAGAAACAAGTAGAAAAAGAAAGGGGCTATAGAAGCCGAAGAGGGAGATACTCTTAACCTATGAAGGAGGTTAACCCGTAGCTCTTAATGTATGGAAAGCAATGGGTAGATACTCTAACAGATCCAAAAGATCCAGGGTTTATATGGTGGCCTCCAGATCTAGCTTGAATGGGGTTGACTTGCAGTCAGAAAGGCATTGATATTGAGGCATAAACACAGTCAAAGAGATGGGATATATGTACATCCTATTATTTGCAGATACAATTGTATCTACAGCTAAATGTATCTCTATTCTCTGGGTAACAAACCTCTCTTCAAAGTAGTACAACCCTCTGGTGAAAAAGAGTACAACAGTTGGAGGAACGGAAGCAATGAAAATGGTCAAGCAGGCATTCAGGCAGGCAGGCAGCCAGCAATTGTGGCCCCTCCAAAAACCATGTAGAATGGTATCCATGTATCTGTATCTGTATCTACTCGTGTGCTGTATCCGTATCTGTGTGTGTTTTGGGTTTCAGTTTTAGGTTGTGCCCCACTGACGTGTATGTGGAGAGGCATGGTGCATGAGCCATGGGCTTGGTGCCATGGGGCATGTGTGTGCATTTGTATTTGTATTGTTGTTCCGCTGTTGCCATGACCCCCATGGCCCCTGCATGGTCACCCACCCCTCTCCCACTCACCCCCCTCTGCTTCTGCTGCTGCTGTGACTCTCTTTTCAACGTATAAACAATTCATTAAAACGGGAAATGGCAATTATAAAGAAATTATACACAAAAAAAAGAGCCAGAGCGTATGAATAAATGTGTTGCAAGTACACAGAAAGAGGCATGATAGAGGGGCGTGGCCAGCCTCAGAGATGGGCCCAATATTAAAGATGATTTCAGCAGCGGCTGCAAAGCCCTAAGTGAGGCAAGAGGTGGTGCATGCAACCGACAACCCCCCACATTGCTGTTTGGGAAACAAATGCCTGCCTTACTCACGCATGCAACTTGCCACAGCAGCAGCAGCAGAAGCAACAGAAGCAACAGCAGCGGCGACAGCACTGTGCATCATTCGACTGCATCTGCCTCGTTTGGTGGCATGCCTCGTTTAACTCCAAGTGGAGGGTGGAGCACGGTGGAGTGCGCTTAACTCAATTGCATATGCAACAGCCACGGCAGCGGCAGCAACTGCAACAAACTGCAATCTTGACTGTGTGGCATGCAACATGTTGATGTAATATGCAAATTGTTTGCATTGTTTTTGAGAGATTTTTCTTAAGAAACAACCCCCCGTCCCTTCCCTTTGCTAAATTCCACAGAAAAACAACAAACAACATTGCCAGCTTCGTGGAAAGCGAGGAAAAGCTGTGGAAAAGCTGTGGAAAAGCTGGGAAAGCCATTGCACAAATAGTTATAGAATTAACTGTCGAATGAATGGATGTTCTGGTAAATTCTAAGGGAAAAACTGCATTCAAAATGGCACAAGAAAATGACAGAAGAATTTTGTGAAAATTCTGTAAAATTAGATGGAAATTTGGCACTAAAAGAAATGTTTGGAAATGGTTTTTATCTGTTTATATTTCATTAGGGAAAGCTGAGGCAATTTTTCGTAACATATTTCCTCTTTTTCTCGTTTAAATTTTCTCTAAAATGTGATGATAAATTTTCTCTAGATTTTTTTCACAGATTTGTTTGCATTATGAAAAAAATACTCTATTTTCGAGGCACTTTAAAACGATCCAAAATGTACCATATGTTTCTTTATAGCTGCTCCTGCATTATAGATAATGTGATAGATAAATATCTGGAATTTTCTGGCTCTGAAGCGCTCCCAAAAACAAAATGAAACATTTGCTGGTTAACACATTTCTGGGGGGATGATCTCTTGATTGCTTCAGTGGCTGCTGCTGCTGATCTTCTGTGACCTTTAACACTTTCCATATTTTCCCACTTTCCGCAGATCTGCGATCCATCATGCACCCCCTGCCACCTCCCTCAGTCTGCAGCACTTAATGCAATGAGCGAAGAGCAACTGCAGCTGTGGCAAGTGGCAAGTGGAGGGGAGTGCCTGATGGCTGGTGGCTGTTGGCTGGCGGGGTGTGGAGGTTGCTGCTCACTTTAGTGGGTCACTGTGCAGCCGCTTAATTGTGATAAATATCACTTTACACAGTCCAACATAAATGAGATATCATTTTACACTGCAGCACCAAATTGAGATGCATGCAGCAGCCGCAAGAACATCAAAAAGAACAAAAGCCGACGAAGGCCAATGGAACGAGCATAAGGAAGGCAGAAGTAGAAGTCGCCCCATTGAAGTCGAAGATGAAGATACTCTTTAAAGAGCCAACAGATTGCCATTAGAAGTCGAAGATGAAGATACTCTTTAAAGATCCAATAGCTATGGATACAACAGAGGTAAGAGCTATATTTGTGGGTTAAGTTTGAAGATATTCTTTCAGTTTTAGCTTCTAAATTCCTCTCAAAGCTATAGACCCTCGATTTTGATTCTATTCGGCATAGTTTTTAGATCTTTTTCAATGAAACTTGTCCTTTGATCGATGGTTTCTATGCAGCGAGTCTTGTAGTGTAATTTTGATCACTTCTGATAGAGTAACGGCTATAAAAAATGATCTTAAACTACAAGAAAAGTCTCCTATAGCCTCATATGTGTATTCTTCTTAAGAATCTGTGTACTTTGTAGATCTAAAGATCTTTATTTCCCCAAAAATAACTCAAAAAATATTCTCCTTAAAAAGTAACCCAAAAAAACAGAACCCGAAACAAAATATTAAATGCAATTTTCATACCAAAAACAAAACAAAATTTTGCACACAAATTAGCTTTAAGACTGGCGCCTGCTATTCCCCACCCCCTCGAAACCATTCCCATTCCCCCTCCCCATCCCCGCGCTGTTCTTTCTGCGGGAAAACATACACACAGTTTTTCCATTGGCATTTCCTTTTTGCATTTGTGATTTGCTTTTCTTCCCTCCTCCCCTTTGCTTTTTCCAGAGATCCCTCGAAACAAAAATTGCACTTCTGTGTGCCATTTGATGTTCCCTCGCGTAACCCCCCTCGCCTTCCTCCCCCTCCTCGACCTTCGACCTCTATTGAGGAGCTGGAGGAGGAAGCTGGCTGTTCTCTCAAAGAGAGAGCGCCTACTGCCGCCGCCGCCACATCCCCCTTTTATTTGCATTAAGCCCAGCCATTTATTTGTATATTTTATTGTGTAGCATATTTTCCGCTAAAGTTTTCCCCGCTCTCTTTTATGAATGAAAACGGTCGACGACGAGTAGGGGGACGAGTAGGGGGAGGCGTGTGGGTGGTTGGGTGTATATAGGCGTGTGTGTTGGATGGGTGGGATGGGTTGGTTTCGGGTTCGGGTTCGGGGGCTGGTTGTGGGGCGTCGAATGAAATGATTTTCTCTGTATTTTGTTTTCTTTTTTTTTTTGGCTCAATTTTATTTTTACGCATTTCTTGCGTGTCGCCTTTGCATCTTTTGCTTTTGTCTGTTTCATTCTCTTTTATTTCACCCCCTCCCCTCTCTCTTGTCTGTGTTTAGTTTACTTTTAGTTTTTCCGTAGTAGGGGGTTGGGGGGTTTGCTCTATTTTCCCCCAAAACTCGTGTGTGCCGTCGTCGATGCGTCGCTCACTTGTCTCTCGATTTATTCCACGATTTTTCTGTAGTTTTTTTTTCGGGAGTCTTTTGCGTGCGAGAAGGCAATTCCCCCCCAAAAAAAAAGCAAAAACGAGACTCAAATTACTGGGCTGCCTTAACCCCATGCCGCATGCCCCTTGCCGCAAGCCCCTTGCCGCAAGCCCCTTGGTTATTCGATTCCATCTTTATCGGTTACCAGGTTTTCGTGGTGTCTATTTTTGTGTGTGTCTGTGTGTGTGTGGATAGTGTTGCTATTTATTCTATTTATGGGCTAATTTATGAGGCTAATTGAGGAAGGAACTAGAGAACTAGAGAAGGAGAAAGGTGGGTGGGTGGCAGTAAGAGATCTATTAGATTTCTGTTGGTTTAGGCGCTTTTTGGCGGGGTTTTCTTTGGGGGGACGTTTAATGGAATATAAAGTATCGAAACTAATCCATAATCCATAGCTTATAGAACTCTTAAAGGTATATCGTCATTGTTTGTCCTTTAACTCACACTTTTAGAGGGAAAACAGTTTCAAATACAGGTAAGACCCTTTCTTTCTTTTCTTTCTTTTTTTAATCGATTTTCTTTGCCAAAAAAAGTGCTACCCTTTCGATGAATCAATCCATTAATGGATCCATGTTTTGTAATCAATTGATCGCATGAGTAATATCTTTAGGGTATCCCAAACTCAACCCCAAACAGATTCTTTTTCCAAAGAACTTACAAAACACTCCTCTCTCTCTATACTCCCCTTCTCTCTACTCTCCCTCGCTTTCTACTCTCTCTCTCAGCGTCCCTCCACTGACTCATCCATTAACCGCCTCACAACTCATGCAAAACTCAAACTGAAACAATTATTCAAACTCTGAAAACACTCGCATTTTCCGAACAATTTTCTAAAGGCTGTGAGGGGCATTCAACCATGTAAAAAAAACAACAAACAAAACTTGTGTATATTTTTCATATAATTTTTGTTGTGTTGTAGAACATTTTGCATTCCGCCGTTAAATTGAATTGCAAAAAAATAACAACAAAAATTGACATTGAAATGTACGAGTGGGGGGTTGGGAGGGTGTGAAATTTATGGAAATTGTTTATGTTTTATGTCCGAGTAAAATGATAGAAGATATGTCCGATTTCTCTCTCTCTTCTGGGGTTTGCCTCCAAGTGATGGAACTCCATCTTTCTGCTCCAAATGCCACGACGAATGGGGTGGCGGCCCTTTCTGCAACCTGCATCCAAGTGCAACGAAGCAACGCCAGGCACCAAGAAGAGGAGGAAGAGGAGGATGGACCCATGGACCCATGGACATGGTCTTTCTCCTTCCCCTTTCTTTTCTTTTTTTTGCGCTTTGGGTCAAACATTGTATCTCATAGTCCGCCTGGCTGCTTGCGGGGCACGTAGCTCAGCAAAATCCCACCCCCCCTCTCTCTGTTTGCCCCCTCTTGGTTTGCTTTCCCCATTTGTGGAGCCACGGCGCTTCCTACTCATCGCAGACGCAGCGAAGCTCTCTCGTGTCTCGTGTCTCTGGTTACCGTCGTGTCTCTTTTTCTTTTGACTCTTCTTTTTCGGTTTTAGCCTTCTTCTTTTTGCCTTGCCTCATATTTCGCATTTGGCCAACTAACGGGCCAACGCAAGACCAACTCTTTGGGCCATTGCCTTTTTAAGTGTGACTAATTATGACGCTTTCTGCCCCTGCCCCAGCCCCAGCCCCTGCCGCTGACTCTGACACTCTTTTGAGCACTTGATGTGCTGCCCGCCTTGGGGTTCAATGCACTACCCTCTGCCATGGAGTTCTTTTCCAAAGAAAAACCTTTACGAATGACCCAAAAGTGTTGCCATTTTTCCCCGTTTTCCTATTGATTTTCCCTCCCCGAGTCCCGTCTATCCTGCAAGATTTAGGAGCTACCCAAACTCCAAGTTTATTGATAGCAAAAAAAGAAAACATCCTGCGCAAATATTTTGGCTGCAGTTCTCCTTTGGGCGACAGCAGCAAAAAGGAGGCCACCAGGCGACAGGAAGAGAGGGAAGGCTCCAAGAAGGGGAAGGTAATGCCCCTGGAAGGGAAAGGGGTGCAGGGGGGAGGCTGTGTGTGTGGAAATTATGCAGGCAATTTGGCCCCAGAACTCTTACGTACAATTTGTTACGTCTAAAGGAGGCGCAGCAAGGCTCTAAAGCATCTGCATCTATCAGGTAATCAGTCTTGCCTCTCGACTGGTTTGGCTTTTGGCCAAAAACCAGAATTGATGATGTGATAGAAAGCACAAAGGCAAGACTTTTGGGGCAAAAAGAGAGCACTAAGAACTATTAGAGCTTCCAAGATGGAAGTTGGGCAAAAGAAAGAAGAACTTTAGGCCTTGATTTTACCTCTAAATGAACCTTCAAAGATAAACCCGCTATGATATAATCATTTCAATCATCCATATACTTGTTTTACAGGTAAAAACCCTACAAAGATAAGAGTTCCCACAGAAGAAAAAACCAACACAAAATCCCATCTAAATTCCATGTTCGGTTCTATCTTTGTTATTGTCGTCTCGCCTGCCTAATAGATAGATATATTTCGCAATTCATTATCTGAGTTTATGTTCTCATTGAGCCATGAGGCGGTGGCATGCGGCATGGAGGTTGAGGCGGCCCCTGAGAGGCCTCTGTTACCTGAGCAACTTCTGGTTTTGGTTCTAATGCTACCTGTCCATTAAGCAGGCGGTATAGAGGGGAGGGCAGGGTACTCTGTCCCTTTTTCATGTATGCAAAACCCCAACACACACATAGAGTCCACAGGGTCCACTCTTTTCGTAAGCTTTAAAGAAATAAAGAGGCTTTGGGCTTCTGGCCAGATGATGGCCACACAATTCACAGTCAGAGATAAAACCACGTGAAAAAGATAAGAGCGTTAACAAAATAATAACAGAATAAAAAGCATTTACATATAATGCTAGAAGAAGGTCGTAGACAACACGGACAAAGAGTAGGCGTGGAGGTAGCCTCCCAAAAAGGGCAGACGGAGAGATAGAAGTAGCCCCAGTCCCCATTCACCATCCACCATCCAATCGGACGGACAGTCACCTATTGCCGGAGGGAAGGCCAAGGTCTGGGCCTGTAGCCTGCGGCTAGCCTGGAGCCAAAGGGGAGGCCACTGTGAGGGCCAAGGGGAGGCGACTGTGGCGGCCAAGGGGAGGCTCCTGTAGTCCCAGGGCCAGCGGCTGAACCATTAGTGAAATGTCTGCCCCGTCAAGAGGGGCTCCTGTTCTCTCTCTCTGTGTATGTGTGTGTATTTTGGGCTTATTTGGTTTAGGAAACTGCTCTCCTTAGTAGAAGGCCAAGACTTTCACTAATTTGCGGGACATTTGTTCTGATTATAGACGAAAACTGAAGGAAAATGAAGGGAAATGGCTAGGAGGAGGTAATTTAATAACTGATTTGTAGAGAAATCTAATAGGAAATGCCCCTAGAATGATGAATAAACTGATTAAGTAGAACTCAGAGAAGTTTGAGGTAGGAAATTTTCAGTTCTTTATCTTTTTTTGTCAACAGAAATTCAAAGAATTTGGAAAATCTTTGCCCAGAAGACGAGTTGGCTGATGAAACATCATTTTATATCATTTTTGGGGATTCCCTCCATCATATTTTGAGCTTTCAAGGCTTTCCCTCCTCACGAATTCAATTTAGATTTCGAAAGATTCCATAAATAAGGTGATAAATATATACCATAGGCACCCTTGGATTCTCTAAATTCTCAGAGATGCCTCCACAGCAGATACTGTATCTGTATCTGTATCTTTTGCTTATGCTAGAAATCTTAATTGTAATTTATCTTCAAAGAAGCTGAAGGAAAGGATCGTTCGCCTCACCTTGGGATCCAATATGCTCCGCTCCAGGCTGTCCTCGCGATTCATCGTTGTGGCCGTGCTCCCCGTTCCAGTGCTGCTGCCACCGCCACCGATTCCCCCTCCATTGATGTCGCCTCCCCTCTGGCTACTCCTCTCTCGCTCTCGCTCACGCTCCTGCTGCTCGAGTCGAAGACGTGCCCGCTCCACACGCGCCAGCGTGGGGCTATCGAGTATCGAGGGGGCCCGGGAGGGGGGACGCGAATTGTTTGCCGCATTCGTGTGCAACTGCTGCAACTGATGCTGCAGCTGCTGCTGTTGTTGCTGCTGCTGTTGCTGCTGCTGCTGCTGGTGGTGGTGCAGCGTCTCGAGTGTGGCACTGTTGTTGGAGGAGGTCGACCCAGGTGTGGGCGTGGCCGATGACGAGGAGTTGGTCATCGTCGCCGTGGACGTTGTGGATGTTGTGTGGTGCATCAGCATCTTGTTGTGGCAATGATGCTTTTTGCTTTGTGAAGGTTTTCTTGTTTGTTGTGTTCTTGGAACTCTTTTTGAATCTTCTTTTTACTTTTATTTGTGATACTTTTTTTGGGTTAAATGTTGCACTTTTTGTGGTATTTTATTTGAACTGTGGATTGAGATACGAAAAGGGAGTAGGGGTTTAGTTTTTTAGGCATTTTTCTGAGATATACTGAAAGAATGTTTCTTCTCCCTTAAGGGAAATGCCTGATCCTGAAAATTCTTATTGTTTTGGGATACCCTCAAAGCTTTTCCTGATCTTTCCTAGAAGATTCTACTATTTAAAATCTCAAAATGAAAGAAAAATAGTTATAGTTTCCGTGTGGCTTTCAAAGTCTTTAAAAATATCCAGAAACTATCTTCCTTCTGTTGTCATTCTTAAAAAAAAACTCTTGTGGATTGGTTGCACCAAAAATAAATGACTAGCTTCCAGGAAGTCCCCCAAATTCCATCGCTTTTTAACCGCTTTCCTACGACACCTTTGACACCTTTCGGTCCATTCTCTGGCTAAATTTACGATCTCGCCGTATCTCTCGCTGCCAGACGCCAAATGGCAGCCACAAATTCAACAGTTTTTCCTTTCAACAGAGAGCCAAACCAATCCCCCAAGCCGAAAACCAAGAAATGGCCAATACTCCGAGACGGGAACTGCAGCATCAACCAAAACCGAACCCAAACAGAGTCTCAATAATTTTCACAAAACTGGTTTTCTTCTTTTTTTTTCGGGTCTGTTTTGCAGGTAGTTTTTACTTTCGCACAATACTAAAAACACACACTCACACAACACACGCTGCAAAGTGCAAGATACAAAAGTATCTGGCAATCGCACCGATTCTTTGGGGCACTTTTGCAAAGCTGTTTATTGGCGCTGTCGCTGACGCTGCCTCTGCCTCTTGCCTCTGACGGTTGGTTGGGTTTATAATTTATTTTTGCATCTACGGGATGCCGAACACGTTTTTTGTTTTGATATTTCCGCTGCTGCTGACAAATTAATTCATTCTTTAATTCGATATTGATGGTGATTGGATTTTCTCATGGGGGTGATGAGGCACACATACTTTTTCTTAGATTTATTTATTTATTCGCACGTCGCGTTTCTCGCATTTCTTTGCGTTTTTGGCAATTGAAAAAACCAATTTTGTTACGGGGGGCAAAATTTTATTTTCAAATTCAACTTCTGGCTCGCGCAAAGCAAGCGAACGGACGAGATACTCTCGCGTATCTAGATACGTTGCGACCGAACCGTCCAAGCGCACGTCTAAAATGGCTATGACGTATCTCGCCGTTCGAACGGCGTTTGTTGTGTTCGAATCGAACCGCCAGGCGCATGCATCGGCATGCGAACAGGTTCGAGGCAGAGGTTTGAGGTTGGTTGCTGAGTTGCAATTGGCGATAAATAAGCTAAACGGGTAAACTTCTTGGAATTTCTGCTGGGGAATATACAGCTACAGCTATATCTATAGAGATATGTATGGAATTAAAGCAGTCATAGTATTTGGTGGAATTTGTGGGATACAACTGAGTAAACAGAGGAAATCTGCCAGAGGAATTCTTGGATTTTAATAGAAACTATAAAACTTGAGAAGGAATGTATTATAGTATGGATAAAGCGATACCAAAAATTTATAAATAATTAATTTTAATAAATATTTTATTTGAAGCCATTAGAACTACAAAAGCTCTCCTAAAATATTATGATTTTAGTTAGAAATAATTATTTATGGGAAATAAAATTTCCCAAAACAAACTCAGATGCAAACTCACGCACATCGAACATCGAACTCGAACCTGCAATCACGAAATTCCCTCACAGCTGAAGCGCGTACATGGGAATTCCATCACATAAAAGATACAAAGATACTATTTAATGCGATGAATGCGAATTTGAAAGATAAAAAGGTCCTGAACCAAGGGAAAGAATGAGAGATATATAGAATACTATATGAATAATTAATCAATATTATGAAACTAAGGAAATATTTGAGCTGTAAACCGATTTCCATGGCCTAAATGTATGGGAAACTCATTCCATTTTCATTCCTTAAGAGTGTTCTCATAGATGATTATGTATCTTTCACCACAAGGGTGACAAATGCTTGGATATCTGCCCTAAAAGACGCTTGAAATGCATATGAATTCCATTTTTTATACTTTCCGAATGAGATAATCAAACACTTGACAGACAATGTAAGCACTTGAGTCATACGAACGAAAGTAATACCACAAGATGAGTCCCCACATCTAAGAGAATCGAATTAGATTGGGTTCCTCCCCGTAACGCCCCGCACCTCCCCCTCTGTGGAGAAGCGATGATTCAGAGATACAACAAAATTTCTGCGGTATGCGAATCACGCAATTATGCAAATCATTGGGTAAATCGGCAAATCGCATATCTCTCTATCTCTCTATCTCTCTCTCTCTCTCTTTGTCTTTAAGACTGAACGGAACGTGCCATTTCTGTACGATCTATGGATTGTTGGTTTTAGTTTCCAATTACTGCAGCAACACCATTCACCACTCACCATTTATGAGGATCTTCTCCTCTCTTTGGGTCTCTCAGACCCGGCGCCAAACATAATTTCTGTTTTCTGTTAATTTCGAATGAAAATTCGTTGTGTTGTCGCGTCTTTCGTTTTATGTTTTTTTTGGGGGGATTCTCGGAATACATTTTGAAGGTATTTTATTCTTTGATTTTGTGTCTGTGGCGACCCATCACAAGTGGTTTGATAACTTTATGGCTGGTGTGTTCTCAATGTCTCAATTCCCCTCACCCACCACTCGCGTCTCTCCTGTAATTTGTTGTGTGATTATCGGATCTTGATTGAGGAATCTCTAAAGAAGGGGGATCGCTGGAAAGAGCATTTGCTATGGAGTCTCTTTTTGAATATTTCTCTATAAGAAATTATGATTGAGTTGCCGTATCTTATCTGGGGGTTTTGGATTAGAAGCATGAATAGAATGGGGGCCTTTTATGAGGTTAGAAGATTGAAGAAATGATCTCAAAGTTTGGGTTTGAATTCTGTAGCTATAGCTGTAGATACATATGGAGCCCCTAGTACGTCATTCCCTTATCCATTTAAGAGTTCTTTAAACTCTGAGTTGGGACCCTGAAGCTCACCCTGAGGAAAACCCCTCATTGTTCTATAATTATAAACAAATCGGAGTTTATTCTTATGAAAATATACGTACATATAGTATACCCTACAGAATCTTATCCATATGAAATTCTCCAGAGAAGCACAAGATTTCCTTTATTTATGGGTAAGTTTCTGCAGTTCTCTAGAGAATGACAACACTTCCTTCTCTCCCTTGCCTCTCCCTCTCTCTTTCTTTTTGTATTCTCCTTCTTTTCATTCTATAAATCCAAAATTCTTATCTAATCGGTAGAAATACTTCTTTAAACATTTGCTAATGAAAGCCCCCGTTCTATGCCTTTTTGTGGAGGTCTTTCATAGTCATAATATAGTCTTACCCCCCACTACCACCCTTCCATCCCCCTTGTTGCCTTATAAAGCTCTTCCTTCGTTTGTTCTTTGCATTTGTTGTTGTTTTTTTTTGGCCTTTTTCTGTGCCGCATTTCCGTTCCGTATTGGAAAAAGCTCTTCTCCCTCTTTCTTTGCATGGAGGGGGGGGGGGGGGGGGGGGGGGGGGGGTTTCTTTTTTCGATTTAATAATTGTTTTTTGTTCTAACATTTATTCAATGGTTTATCAAAATGCTGACGACGACGCCACTTCGTCTGGCTGCCATTTTAAGAACTAAAGTTTTCTTATTCACTATTGCTCCAGCGCTTTGTTTGCAGTTCTACCGCCTCCCGCCTCCCCCATGGCTCTTCTCTTCCCTTTCCACACAATGGGTTTCCCTTCTTTACTTTTCTTTTTTCTATGCATATCGCCTGATACGGCGCTTGGTCTTCGGCCATATCTTCGTTTTGTATGCATTCAACGCACTGCAGTCCAGAGAGAGACAGAGAGAGCGAGGGAGAGAGAGGGGTAGAGAGAGACAAGTTCTTCTTCTCGTTTTTTCCCTTTCTTCTTTTATTTTTTATCGCAAAACTTTGGCAGAACAGGAAAAGGCGCGTTCGGACTTTGTCTCTTTTCTGTTCTTTTGCTTTTCTGTTAATTTTTCAGATATTTTATACGTATGTATAAAGATTTGTCATATGTTTTGTATGCAAAAGTGACATTTCCTCAACGAATGTTGGATTTTCAATTCTTATCATCATCAGCTGCTGTCGCTGCTGCTGCTGCTGCATGCAACATGCGGGTTCCACTCTCATTCCTTCGTTTCTTTTGCTGTTGTCAGCCGATGAATGTCTGTCTGTCTGTCTCTCTGTCTGTGGGGTCTGCCATGATAAGCCTCCCTGCTACCGCATTGATAATGCAGTGAAAAAAGGAGGAAAAAAGCTTAAAGACGAGTCAAAAGAGCAAACTGTGCTCTGATTGCCAACTGATTTGCTTCTGCAATTGCTCCGATGACAGACAGAGAGAGAGAGAGAGAGAGAGATAGTAAGGCGGGAGGAGTACCTCCCATGGGGCTAAGGATATGCCCTACGAAAGGGGGTATGAACTCTCCATAAAGCCTGGGATTTGGCAATGGTTTTTGGAACCAGAGAATTTATTTCCCTCTGACTCGAAAGATCCACAAGTTCTATTCCAATTTGTATGCTCATATTCCACTTTCCATATAAGATTCATCTCAGATCACCTAAGATATTCCTTCTAGTATTCCCCACTCATAAAAGAGCATTTCCTTATCTGCCATGGAACATTCTTTATGGAATTTATATGTCTTTCTGTAGATTGTTATTTTATGGGCACTTTAGCACATATATTTATTTTCCGATTGCAAAATTCATTTGCCTAGAGGCAGAGGCAGCTTCTGTGCTTGTTTTCATCCCATAAATCACTGATAAAAAAAACTGAAAAAGTATGCATCTCCATCTACATAGAATTCCAATTCATTTATATTCATTTATATGTGATATTTTCCCGCTTCCGCAACGCGATTGTCGTTCGAGTTCGAGGCACTGACCATGGGCAATTAGTCAGTGTTTTTGTGGCAATGGAAATAGAAACTAATAGGCCATGCCCCCTCATGCCCCATGCCCCAAGCCGTATGGCCCCTTCCTTTTCAATGGAAGACATTCATTCCCGGAGACACGCACTCTCTCTCACCCTCTGGAATGAGAATTGAAAGAGAGACCGTCACAGCGAGAGAGAGATATAGGGGCTGGGGGTCTGAGGTCCGAGGTCTGTGGTCTGGGGTGGAAGTGTCTTTTAATTACGTGTGTAAATTGGTCTACAAAAATTAAATTAATTATTGTAAGCAATGTTAATAACATTATCGCCGTCTGACAACTTTATTGGTCATCAAATAGAGCCATAGGCTTTGATTGAAGCCGAGTGCCATGACTTTGATTGAAAGATGTACACCAGAGAGACGCAATTACATATGGATGAGGGCACATAGACACGAAAAACATAAAAATAAAAGAAATTCCAAAGGGGATATGGAATTTGATTGTTCCTTTCATTGCTCTCCAAGAAGTACCCCTAAAATTCCATACTTCCCCTTCATTAGAGTCGATTTTGATTTGGATTAAAGTTACAACCCTTTTGGCTGTTTATTCCATATCATTATCCATCTTATAATCGATATATTACCAAAGGGCATATAGAATTTGTATGCCAATTCATGATATCATTTCATTCCCTTCGAAAATGATCTCCAATTAGCTCTTAAGCCCCTTTTTTTGGATCATTATCCATCATATCATATCCGAATCATATCCAGAACCCTTTTCTTCTGCCTCACTTAACTTCTTTGAGTCTAACAAATAAACCGGTTTCCCAGCCTTGACTTCTCTTGCCCCCCTTCCACTGATGATGCCACATTCCTCGAGCTGCGACGACTACCTGCCTGCCTGCCTCTTCGTTTCATTGAAAAAAAAACACACACTCTTTCCATAATCGTATTAGAATTCATTTGTGGTTCAAGGGAATAAAAAGGTTTACCATTTCATTAAAATGTTTTCAATGTACCGCCGGTGACCCGCACCCCCCCACCCGCCACAGCAGGGGCAGATTCTCCTTTTGAATCTCATTTTTTAGATATTGTGACGCCCGTCTGTCTATAGACCCAGCATCTGCTTTGGGGGGAAGGGGCATGTGAGGGAGGGGTTTGCCAAAAACACTGTCCTGAATTTTGGGGTACGAGAAATATGCCAATGTGGCCAATGACTTCAGAGAGAGAATGACTCATTGTATTTGTATCTGTATCTGAGAGATTCCATGGAAACCAATGATGAGATCTTCAAAGAGAAAGACAGCAGACAACCGAAGGCAGCTGCCAATTTATACTCGCATTAATCGCCTCACTAAAAATATATTCGACATTCGACTATCTTTTAGTGTCTCTGGCTATAAATTTCCCAAAATTTCATTGCATACTTTTAAGAGGCCATCAATATTGCGCCCGAAACGATGCAGCGAGCTTTTGGGCGGCCACAGAGAAAAAACTCCAGAGAGCAGAAAAAAAAAACTATGGGAGAACGTGACGGCACATAGATAAATCATATATTTATAGATATATACTATATATATATAGTTTTATATATAGTTTTTCTTGGTGGAGAGACAGAAGCGTGCCCAAGTGCCGTCTCTGCTGGTCGTCTAGACAGCTGTTCCTTCTGGCCAGCGAAAATGTCAAATGAAATAACAATTTTCTTCCTGAGGTAAATATTGGTGAGTAATTGGAAAGGCTTCTGCGAGAGGAGCGGGGAGGGGGGGAAAACGCTCACTGCTAAATGCCAGTCATTGTTGTTTGTTGTGGTAGGAAAAGCGGCAAAGAAAGTAAAGCTCTCAGAAGTCCTGCAGTCGGACTGCATTGGGGATTTAACGAAGCAAATCACTGGGAAAGTCAACAAGAAAAAGCGCAAAAAAAGAAAAACTAGACTGGGAAACCCTTTCCTATTCCTTGGGAGGGATTCTCCACCCCTCCCCCCAACCATTTGTCCATCATTCAAAGGGCTCGGCCACATTTGGCGTTAATTAGTTTCGGCCGGGAGTCCCCAGTCTGTCCTGCGTCCTGCGGGCATGAGACTTTTTTTTCACCAATCATTTACAACAACAGCGCTACTTTCTCCACTCTCTCCACCTTCTTCGCTTTCTTTCCTTCCTTTTTTTCCAGCCAAAAACAATTTTCATTAACAGTCCGTCGTCGTCATCGACAGTTGCCCCCCCTCAATCCCCCACCCAGGCCATGGATGATCCCTCTGCCCCTCCCACCGCCCTTCTTTTTGCGTGTCGTTTCTCTCTGATTACACATTTTAACGCCATTTTTGGCGTAACTTTTTCTCTGCGTTTTCTCTCTGACTTTTCCTTCGTTAAACCCTTTAGGCCATACAGCAAAAGTGTAGGAAAAACTTTTTCCTCCAGCTGAAAAGAATCTCAATGAAGGCAAGGAAAAGGGTTAACAAGGAAAATTTGATTTATTTGATGAGTTTTTTGTGTTGTTGTTTGATGGCGAGACGACGACGACGACAAGGACGAGCAACGAAGAGACGCATTTAATGAGCATGAAAATGAAGTTCGCATTGAGCATTTTCCAAGGAAAAGTTGCAGAAGAAGAAACAAACTATCAAAGGGTGCGGGGGGAAATGAAAACAGAGTTAATTAGGAGAAGCTTAAAGGGAAATTAAAGGGAAATAAAGGTTTAATTGAAATGGGAAATTGAAGGAAATATTGACATTGAAGGAAATCGATTCAAAGATGAAAATTGCCTTTAAAAAGAGATAAAAATGGGGAATATTTTAAAGGTTTTGTTTGAAAAGAATATATAGAATGTATAAGTGCAAATAGAATGAAGGAAGGAATACAAGAAATCATCTTTATACATTATATTATTCTATATAAATATACATTTATTCTTTATAGATTTTCAAAGAAGAAAAAACCATCAAGAAAGAAGGGCTTTAAGGCAAGATTTGAAAGATCAAAGTTGTATTTAGATAGTAGATTCTGTGAAATGAGGTCCTCGAATGGGGTTCTGCAGAGAATGGCTTTCAGTTAGAGCCTTAAAGAAATGATAGATGAACAGAGGATCTCCCAATTCCAGATACTTTCCAGTTCAAACATGAACACATTATACCTATATTATACTTATAAGGCCGGGTTTTTCTGCATAAAGATTAGTAAGAATTCAAACCTCTTCACGCCAGTGTCTAGACTTTTCTGTTAAGGTCTAAACATTCCTCCCAAAGTATATTATACCCATATTTTCTTCACATTTCCTCACTCTCTTCTTCTGTATCTTTTTATAGCCATAAATTTAATATTCTTTCTTTTATTTAACGATTGACAAACTGAAAACTTTTTAATAGTCGTACATTTTTGCCCAGTTTATCGTCAAGTCAGAGCCAATGCCAGAAGACACATTATTGTCGCCTTAAGTATTCCTCCAACCCATTCCAGAGAACATTCCCATGCCCATCTATGGCCTCCTCCCAAGAGTAGATTGTAGATCCGCAGGACATCCTAGCGGCAGTTGCCCGAATGGAATTTCAATGCACTCTCACTCTCTCTCCCTCTCGTCTCTGGATGGCTAACTCTCTAATAAACAAGCGACACTTTGCTCTAAATTCAATAAAAAAGTAAAGAAAGGAAAAGGAAAACTTTCTGCAGCAACAAAGCCGCTGATTATCCCCTCCCTCCCTGGAAATGGGAGGCGTGTCAAAGTAAAGGAAGTGACATGAATAATTCCCCAGTTGCCTGACAGAGAAAACATATCCATAGCCAAACGGAATGGAAACCCCCTCCGCCCCCAGTCAGTATTGTAATCACATTTTCCATTGGGCAAAGCGAAGGGAAAACTCTCTCTCTCTCTCTCTTCGTCTCTCGAATGGAAGTTGTAGATTCAATTAGATTTAATTTACGCAACTTTTGCCCGCACATACAAAACGTGAGGAAGGCAGGAAGGAAAATGGAAAACTTTGGAGCATAATTAACTAAGGAAAACCGAGGCACAGACAGGTCTTAAAGTTCAGGTTAACTTTAACTGGAGTTTTTAAACAGGAGTGCAGGAGTTTTGCCCACGAACGTCAAATGTCAAGTGAGTGGAGTGGCGGGGCATTAAATGTGCAAAAATTGCGAAACTTTTCTCATATAAAATATGTATTAAATCATTTTTATGGCAACATTTTCTTGGTTTTTAGTTGCAGGGAAAACTCTCTTGTTTCCACCTGTTTACATTGTTCCACCACCATTGCCTGTCTTGCCTGTTCCTTCCTCTGTTTTTTAGCTTCATTTTTTTATGTCTCCCATTCTTAATTTTATGCCTCATTTGGCTGTGGAGCCAGAGCTGCTGCTGCTGCTACTGCGGCATTCAGTGCGTATGAGTGATATTTTATGAATGCAAGAATCTAGATTCCTAGTTTATAGTTCATTTGAGGGCATTATGAAGTGGTGGAACTGTTTATGGGAGAGACAGAAAGATTACTACTTAAGCTTCCAACTGTTTTGCCACTCTTAAAGTAGGAAAATAAAGCTATTGACCTTTCGGTCACTTGCCTCGTCATCTGACACATTTCCCCCATGAATTGCTCTTCTATTTTCCCATCCAAATCAAGTGGTCTTTGTGTATGTATCAACATCTATGGCCAGACATCTATATACATATAGTATATATGGTGTGTATATATAACAACTGAATTATCATAAGCAGTCAGGGACATCAAGTGTTTTTGGCTGCCAACTGCTGTTGCTGCTGCAGTGTGAAAAGCGACTGCAGAATAATCGCCATGCAAAATAGTTTTCCCAACAGCTGCAGCAGCTGCTGGGACCCCAGGAAAAAGTGAACTTGACATTTGACATGTGACAGCCAGACAGCCAGACAAAAGCCATGAAAACGAACACAACACCAAAACAACAGCGTGAAAAATGAGAAACAAAAGCAGCAAAGAAGCAGCAAAGAGGGGTAACAAACAGAGAGGAAAATGCAGTCGAAAAGTAGAAACAATAAGCAGTTGACAGCATCATAATTTGGCCAAAAGTTTTACTTGCCAACTTCTACCAATCAGCCATGAAAAACGTAGAAAAAGGTAACCTTTTTCTTAGGTTAGAAAATGTTAATTAACAGAGCAAATACTAATTAACATTCCTCTAACTTCCACCCATGTTAATTAACATTCAACTAACATTTCTAGGTTTGGCACTGTACCTCTGTGTGTGTGTGTGTTCATTCAAGGTTGCATTCATTAGCTAATTGGCCGGATGGCGTGCCACTAAATCAGGCAAAACTGTCAACATGCAAAATGGCTGTTGACAAGAGAATTTCCCCTAGAATTTCCATTAAAATTCTTTAACTGAAAACACACAGACAGAGACAGATACAGAGAAAGTATCTTTAAAGTAAAGTTCTATCTTTGGCTTCCTGTCTGGTCTGGTTTGGTCTGTCTCTGCCTCTCAATATAATATTTAAATTAGAATTGAAATGTTAAAAAGCCAAAGAGGCAAACAGACACCAGAGGCGGCTCATTGGCCATGACGGGTGCTGGTTGTTGGCTGGTGGTGATAATCTTCTACTCAAGAGACTCAGAGAAAGAGAGCCAGCGAAAGAGAGAGAGGGAGAGAGGCAGAGGCTGTCCTGCAGGCAAACCGAAGGAAGGATCTGACGGAAAAAAAAGTGTCAAAGTGCCGCCAGACAAGCCGCCAGACAACATTTTGTTAGACAACTGACAGTAAAAAGAAAATGCATAATAAATACGGGAATACATTCCGCGGAAAAGTAGCAAAAGAAAAGTCTAGTAAGCCGCAGGATAATCAAATCGGGAAGGCAACAAGGGAATGGAATAGCATTACAAAGCCAATTGTTGGCCAGAGAATGGAAATGATTTCCACAGCAATTGATTGATAATGAGATTTATTTTGTGGCCAAGAAATTGGCTTACAACAAAGTTATTTAAGGCTAATAATGATAGAGCACTTAAAAGAGGAACCAATCCAAAGGTAAAAGAAAGAAAAGGTAAAGCGAACAAAGGGATTCCCAGGGAATACCTGCCAGAGCAACTCTGGGCAGCACTTGAGTGCATAAAAGTAGTCCGTTACTCTCTTCTTTCAATAACTTTAAGTACTGCCATTTTTCCCTGATTTCAAACTTATTTAAACTCAAATTTCAAAGGAGAGCTTCTAATCCGATCAAAAATTTCCGTACAAAGTAGAATTTTCTGCACCAAAAGAGTTAAGTAACAGTCAGAAAGGCTTTCATGCCATTCCATACTCCATTTTCTGTGGGAAAATGCACTTTTCTCTGTACACTTTTCATGTGTCACAATTCCCAGAATCAGAATCTGAATCAGCTTCTCTCTGGCCATCATTTTGAACTGGCAATTGGCCTGCAGCCAGAATTTGACACTAACCAAAGACCAGAAAGGAGTCTCCTAATTCCAAAGAGAAGACAGGAAGCCCTATCCTCTCCTGGTTCTGGCCATGGTCACGCACTTCTGGTCTCGTTGTGTGGCATTCATAAATCGCTTACGAAATCTGAAATCTTAATCAGATTTGTGCAACAATTTTGATGGCAAAAGGAAAGGCCTGTCCTGCCTGTCCTGCGTGTCCTGTCCTGCCTGCCAGAGCGACCTGCGACCTGTCCATGAACGTAAATAGCAATTTGCCAGCAAAAGTCTGTGCATTTTCCAGGCTTCGGACATTAAGTGCGTTTTATGGGTGGGGTTTTAGGGGGGTCTATGAAAACTGTGATTTTGATTGGCAATTTGTGTGTGGTGTGTCCTGTGTGTGTGTGTCCTGGCAGCCATGAACTTCGATGACTGGCATCGATATAAGTGCCGTCTTTGTATGCCTCCTGCAAATGCAATTCAAACGAGCAAACTAATTTGATTAGCCCAACAAATACACAACATTAGCCTTGGCCACTGTTTGGGCTTCTGTTTTGGCCATCTGTTTAGGTCTCTGTTTAGTCAAGTTAATTAAATTTGATTTGGCCAAAAGCCCGTCATCGTCGTCGCTCTCTTGGCGCTCAATTATGCAAAAGGTTTTCCGATTGCGCTTTTAGTTTCAATTGCAACCGAAAATGTGATTAAATTATTCAGTTTTCCATTAGAAGGAAAATGTTTAGACCATTAATAGACGACGCAGCTGTGGCATAGATACAGATACGTGGCATAGATACAGATACGTCTGTTGCACTTGAGTCAAGGGTCAAAGGCAGGGGAAAGCGTGACAGCGAGTGACATACAAAGGAAAACTGCTTTAGGCTACATTTTCCTATCATCTTTCCTTCAAGAACTTCCCTCCAAGTCAAAGGCTTTCTTCCACATAGATTTCCCTCTCATTTCTTCTACCAAATTTTCCACCAAACTTAAATTTTAGACGCCACAAAAGGTTCCGGTTCTATCCCCTCCAGCAGCTGGCTTTTCCTCTATTTTTCCATTTCCTTTCCCCCTCTGCCTGTCCGCACTGCAGGCAAACATCATAAAACCCTCCAAAAAGGTCCTTTGGACATAAAACACTTGACCGCTTGACCTAAATTTTCACACAGAAACCAGAGTCCTGCCTGGGATCAACGACTCTCGAGGACAAAAGTCAAATGTCAACAGAAAAAAGCAAAAAAAAAAAAAATGAAGGAAAACCGAGGAAAAATGTTTTAAAAATTCCAACACGTCGGCAATTTTTGGGATGATGCGCATAAAATAAGCATGAAAATTGGGGGAAAATCCCCCCCAAAGAGGGCGGAAAACTATGACAAGGAGAAAGGGTTATACACATACACAAATATCTGTGGAGAAAGTCGCCTCATTAGACACTGCCGAGAGGCTGAGAAAAGTCCATGATTTGCACTCAAGCAGGACGCTCGAAGGCGTGAATCGACGTAAATTGATTTCATCCTTCGAATGCCTCGAGGCGCCTGGCGGCCACCTGCCTGGAAAATTAAAGATTATCCCCGTGGAAAATGCCTATACCCCCCCCCCGAACGCTTTTCCTGTTTAGTGTTTGATAAGCTTCATTCACTCACGTACCACATTTTAGCACACTATTTGGGCATTGCGAATATCCTGGAATATCCTTCGCCCCACGCTGAAAATGTGTCAATTTGGCGTCAAAGACATTTGATGGGGCAGGGAGGGGTGGGCAGGGGGGAGTAGGCGAAGGCGGAGGCAACAACATGTTTACATTAGCAATAAAACAGGCGTAGAAGCATCTGAAATTCAAGGATGTGACAGCAGGAGCAGCAGCACCACCACCAGCAGCAGCTGTCGTGTGGCAGCAGCGGCAGGGGGAGGGAGAGAGGTGCGTTGCGTGACTCACGTACGCGAATGGGAGTGGGAGAATCTCTGTTGGATCCGCCAGACAATAACTATAATTGTCGCATCAGCATTTCTTTTTCTTTTTGGAAGAAGACTACCAGCCACAGAAGGAAGGAGCCTTAGGCCTCAGCTTCAATCCCCCATCCTCCTGCTCACCCATAAAACGAGCCATGAAGTCAAGAGAGAGAAATTCTTAGGCGGAAGGAGGTAAATTCCATTAAACAGAAGACTTCCAGACACAGACACACATCCACAGCTATAGACAGCAGCAGGCAGCAGACACCAGACACAAAGCCCTAAAGGAAGAAGGAAGACGGTAGACGGTGGGCGGAGGGCGGAGGGCGGTGTTCTGCTCGTCAAGCGTTTCGTTTCGTTCCATTTGTAGGTCTGACTGCTGCCATTCGGCATATCAAAAATTCTTAAATTAAAGTCAATTTGAAGACGAGACTCAGAGACTCAGCGAGTCAGAGATGATGATGATGATGCCACTGCCACTGCCACAAAAAGGGGGTTGTGGGTCCCCGGAAGCAGCTGAAGCTCAAGACCTGAAGTGAAAGTTAAGGCTGATTGGGGAAATAAGCAGCGATAATGTGCGGATGCGTATTTGAAGTTAAGGCCCAAGGAATGTGTGTGGCAAAACAAAGGAAATTAATAGGGAAAACAAAGGAAAACCAAAGAAGGCAGAGGAAATAGGTAAAGGCAATGATAAGTGTGAAGTTAGAGGGTAGGAATAAGTGGAACGAAGTGGGGAATATACAGAAGCAAATGAGGCAAAAAAGTGATGATAGTATGCCTGGGAGATTGATCATAGAAAAAGCTATGGTTTCCTCTAGAAAATCAAACTCAAAAGTCCCTTCGGTGCCATGAAAAGTGCTGTCAACTTGATGCAAGCTCCAGCATTGATTTCGATCAATAAATCGATCACTTAAATCCGTAAAAACATAAACAATCGATGGCTGATATTAGTCTTAGATCTCTGAACTTTACTTCCAAGTGATTCCGTGCTTTCAAAGCATTTTCTAGGGACATTATTTAACCCCATCTCTCCACGAAGGCTTTTCCTCAAATACAGGGCCGTTACTCCTGCGTTGTGGATGCACTGTACTGGATCCATGATGACCTACAGGGTCACCTGTACCGCCCTGCTCCAGCTATTCCTATCTGACAAAGCAGTTCAGCTCTTGCTGGGGCTCTACGAGATCGCTGTGCGACATAAACTGGTTACTGAAGCCAGACGAGATCTCTGCCCACACAGCAAACACACAAAATATTCAATTAACGTGTTCCATCAAACAATCGGTAATCAGAAACGTTCCATTCAGTTGTTCCAAGTCTACAAGCGAAAAAAGGGAAAGGGGTAAGAGGTAAAGAGTAATCCATTTGACACGGCATCGACAAGCTAATACCCCACCAACATCGAACACTTGGTTCTGCCCCAAAGTTGGCAGAAGGTGACAGCGGAATCCGCGTTCATTGAACGTTACCATGCAGAAATTACCAATGCGGACGCAATTGTGTTCTAATTCAGATTTCGGTTGTTATTGGGGAATGCCTAAGCCGCAAACCCGTTTCGACCAGGCAGGCAGGCCAATCCGCCGGCACACAGAGATTGGCCTATAAAACGATCGAGTCAATTGGCAAAAAGCATCAGTCACTGACAAACCAACCAACAAACCAAAACAGTTCAACATGAAGTTCCTCATCTGCTCTCTGGCTCTCTGCTTCGCCGTCGCTCAGGCTGGCTTCCTGGCTTCGCCGGTCACCTATGCTGCTGCTCCATCGTATGCTGCCACCTATGCTGCTGCTGCCCCAGTGGCCTACTCGTCTCCCGTGACCACCTATGCCGCTGCTGCTCCAGCATACTCCACCTATGCCGCTGCTGCTCCTGCCTACAGAACATACGCCGCTGCTGCCCCTGCCTACACCGCCTATAGCGCTCCCGTGACCACCTACGCTGCGGCTGCTCCTGCGTACACCACCTATGCGGCTCCAGCCATCGTCAGCAGCCCCTTCCTGAAGAAGAAGTAAACGCCCTAGCTTTGAGTAACTTCTGAACAACCCGAATAATATAACAACCAAATAAAAACACAGCCAATCGATAGATATTATTTGTGTATCTCTTTCAAAGGCCGCAAAACTGATTTCGATTACCAAATCGATAGCTTAAATGCACCACAACCTTGCCAATCGATAGCTGCTTTAAGCCCAAACCTTTTCGAAAGTAAAACAATTGATTTGCCAGCCATTGTGCAACATTAATTAACAATTTGTTTGCCACATGCGGCAGCACTTTGTAAGCAAGAGAATCTCTGTCTGTGAAGCTGTCCTCCTCCTCCCAGTCCCCCCTCTCTCTCTCTCCTTTCGGACAACGTTTACGTTTTACGAGAGAGAACATTTTAATCTAATTTAGCACACACTTTAGATTTATATTTGCTTAAATAGAAGTTATACGAATGCCACGTGACGGGCATAACAAAAGGACACACAAAAGGAGACGGCACAGTGGCAGCGCAGCGGGGGGGAGGGGGGGATGGTGTGGTCAAGGATGTGGCGGAAAAGGCCAACAAAAGGAACGCCCCGAACCCTACACAACAGAAGAAGCAATTTTTATTATTATAGTTTATTTCTCTTTTCTCTCTTTTTTGGGGGGCATAAAACGTGTTGCAACAGCAGCAGCAGTCTTCGTCTCCTGTGTGGCAAATGCATTTGCAACACAATCCAATAAGCAGCTACTTTTCCTCTCTTTTCTTCAACAGGGGGGGGAAAACGTTTACTTTCCTCAAATGCAATCAATTCTGGCAATTGTTAGGCCAAAAAAAGATACATTTACTAACCTCTTAGCCATGGCTCAGCCATAGACGCGTCTCAGGAGTGTAAAAAATGAGTAAATGGCATTCAGTAGCGACTGCAGGAGTTTCAAATTCATGGGATAAGTGCCACCCACAAGTATCTACAGGAGAAACAGAGAGCTTAACCCGTCAGATATAATTGAATAAAAGATGCCAAAAGGAGGTAGCAAAAGGTAGCACTCACAGCCAAAGGCTTTTGGGAGCGCATTATCAAAAATTTCAACGTTTTCTGTGTGTCAATATCAAAGTCCATCCAATTGCTTTCATAGGCGGCAATGGCAATGTCAAAGCTCTACAAAACAGAGGAGAAAATATCTAAAGATACAACAAAGAATGGGATAATAATGTAACTCACTTGAAAGTAAAGTTCATTGGCCACCGAATAGAGCACAAAACTATTGGCAAATATCATTACCATGTAGGCTATGACGATCACAGATTGGGCAATGGTTTGTGCCTACAACAAAATATACATATCAAAAAGATACATCCATAAGATCTTTCTCTCTCTCTCTTCTACTTACAATAATCAAGGAGAACAAAAGAACACATGACATGGCACCAAAGCAAAGGAATTCCACAAGATGGAGATGTGTGTTCAAGGCATTCATGGCATCCACTAGACTGCGAAGAAAGTATCTTAAAAAACCAACACGAAAACACCCTAAAAGAGCGGCCCTACCCTGCCAGTTTTAGATGATATTGTATGCACCATATAATCTCACGACGTACGAGACTCTTTTCCAGTTTTTCCAGACTCCTTAGCTTATGTTGCAACACTCTACACATCAGGATGCCAAAGAGGGTAAAGGTCACCACCAGATTCGTGTAGGGAATGTACATGCAACAGCCCATGGGCGCCATGATGGCCTGAATCACAAAGAACACTTCATAGTAGGGCGTGGCATACTTGTATTCATCAATCGTTGGCAGATACATGCCATAGGGGAGCACTAGGAGACAGAAGAGATACTTTATCCACTAGATACTGTATCTGAGAGTTTGATCTTACCTCTTTCCGAACCAAAAATGGGGTAGGTGACAAAACCAATGCACGTACAGGTACCCATCAGCAGATTAATCCTTCCAATGGTTATGGAAAGTCGTGTAGTTTCCTCCACCAAACGCAGGATATGCGGATCCTTTGATTCCTAACGAAAGACACATTCAATCCGGCAGATACAGTATCTTTTGCATCACTCACTAGTAACTGTATGTAGTACTTCTTGACCAATTCAATAAATCTCTCATAGCTGCCACGTTGCACGCACAGCAGGACGCCCCGCACCACAGTGTTCGTAAAGAGCACCGCCAGATACACATTGCGGATGATGAAGTCCAGCGATTCAGTGCTCAGATATATATCCACATACTGCGTACAGTTGATCGCGATATAGGGCGTCATGGCCACATAGCGACGCCAATTGTGCACAAAGAGATACGACCAGAACTTCATCAGCTTCAGAGTGCTGCCAAATATGGGCATATCCACGGTATCCATTGATCTAACATCCATAATCGAAGAGGCAGACGCAGCAACGTGGGGCAGGTATTGTCAATGAAGGTGTGACACCTATCGATGCGGTATAGCCCCTATATATATATAAAGCCAAACCCAAACAGACACCCTTCGTGTTGCTAATTAATGGGCTTTCAAATTGGTTGCTTAAGGGTGTGGGAAAATGTGTTAATTACACAGCCAAGCAGCCAAAGGGTTGATAATTATGCGTGTAATAGATACACATTCAAAAGGCGACACGACTCAAGCTCCTGCCGTCAGACATCTTTAAGTTTAGTAAATTCCAGCTTAAAGTCGGCTTAATCCACTCTTACGAAAAGTATCTCAAGACTTCACTCAATTGAACCACAAAACCTCCACCCACCACAGAGAAAACATCTTCATTTTGTATGGGTCTCAGCCTCAGCCTCTCCGTAGACCGATAAAAAATCTTAATCGTTGGCAATTTGTCTGCCAAAAGAACATCTCGCACCCCCAACAATCAACCCCAAAAAAAAAAAAAAAACCTCAAAAGCAAACAAAAGTCGACCTTTTTCATTAGAAAGACCCAAACACATGTTCGCTCTTACGGACACTGCCCCGCCCTGGAATCTGTGTGGAAATTCTTTGAACTTTGAACTGAAAGGAAACCTCAGACATTCAGACATTATTTGGGGCGAACTCTACACCACACATTATTTTGAGGGCAAGGGAAGGGGGGGCAGGGGGGCAGCCACTGGGGCAGCATCATTTATCAGCGTCTCGAGAACCTCAAGGTATTTTCTTTCATTCACAAAGCGATAGATCGACAATCTTTTAATTGAGTTGCAATTGGAAAAGTGCTAACCAAAAGGAAAAATCATCAATCATACACAATAACTTTTGCCCTTAATTACATTCTGAGAGCTCCTTGAGCTTCCTTTCAAGATACAATGCGTATACGCCCTGTGTGTGCGCTTGTGTGTGTGTGTTTACCTGTCACTTTGGGTTTTATATCCAAGGTGTTACCGGCTCTTGCGCTTGATTTGCTTTTACTACAAGGACTGCCAGGACTCCTACTCGTATGATGTATGTGCCCAAGGATCTTTCCCTTTTTCCCCCTGCTGCTGTCTGGCTGCTGTCTTAATATGAAACTTTACTTGCGGAAAACTGCACTGTGGAAAAAACTTAAGAGAGAGCTTAAAAGTGCCAGGATATTCGCAGTTATTTTTTATTCGAACCAATTAGAATTTTAATTGGCAAAACGTGGGGCCATTAAACGCCATGGAGAAAACTATGAAAAACCATAAAGACAATGAGTTTTGGGCGTGGAAATTCCCATTTTTGGGGCTTCATATTTAAAAGTGTTTCCACCCGTTCGGAAAATGCTATACACTCCAGGGCGCACCTTTTTTGCATAGAGCGGCAGCTAGCGAAACAGTTGCAATCTCCAGTACAAGTATCTTGTATCTTTTGGCCTGTATCTGGCGTTAAGGAAGCACTTAACACGCAGGAAGAAGCAGCAGTCTGGACTCCCGAGTCTTGCAACCAACTTTTTGCCCCCCTTCTGTCCCCCTGCCTGCTAAGTAGGAAAATCGCTCCAAGACTTTGGCATCGGGTGCGCCAGACAGTAGTTTCGTTGCGGTAGGATCTGCGGTAGGGTGCTGTGCGGTGTTGCATGCAACGTGTCATATGACAAGTGAAATGTGCGCAAAATTACTTGTTTAGTTGCGGTTAAGACAACGCCTCAGAACTTCCTGCCTTCCTTTGGTGTCCTTTCGTTTCTCTACAGATATTTGCATTTCTTGAGGTTTGCTTTATGAGCCCTCGGATATGCCAGGCAAAATGCTAGATAAATATTTGCCATGAGTGCTGTTTCGGTCAGAAACTGTCGCAAGAACAACAAAGCAAACAGTGTGGTAGTTCGACCAAAAGATACTCCTTAAAGGGAAGTATGTAAAGTAGCAGAAGTTTGAGTCTTTCGATTCTTCCAAGGAATGAGCATATGTTTCGACTTCTGCCTGTTATACTCATTGGAAAGACTACAAGAAAAGGGTATTTTGCACCAATATAGGGTGTAGACAAACAAGAACTCTTCTGTGGTACGACTACTCCCTCCTCTGCATTGAGATGATTAAAGCATACAAATTTAAAGAAATATGCATGAAAATATTCCCATAAATATACCGAAAATATATATCTACATGCCTCTTTCTTACACAAGTTCTACATAGAGTTCTACATAGACTTCTACATCGGTAGAGAACATTTGCAGAAACTATGAAGATCCATGTAGCAGTCTATGTAGTAACTATGAAGATCCCTGTAGTAGTTCATGTAGAACTAGTGTATGCAAGAGGCATGTAGAGTATAAGTAAAGCAATTATGTAGATGCACGTGTATAAACTATGTAAAATAGCTAGCGATGTAGAATTATGTAAAATGTATGTAAAATGTGTGTAGAAACAGCTAGAAAATCTTTAAAAATTAGAAACAAATTTCATTAAAATTCTCTTGAACAATTTTGTATGCCTTTCACGTGGAGGCTGCTGTTTGAAAAACTTTCGAAAACCCCTCCAGTCACCAACGAGTGCTCCGGGGGGCCAGAGGGAGGAAACTTTGTTCCACTTTTCTTTTACTTTGTATTGTATTTTCCCCTCCCCCCCACCCCTAGCGCCGCTCATAAGAATACTCGGATGCGAATACGTGGGGCGGACACCTCGGGGGATGTCATTTGGAGGCGGAAAAGTGTAAAAATTAAGCAGCAGTGAGGGACAGACACAGAGAGGGGGGAGGGGCGGGGTAAAGGCAGGCAATAAGTGAGATAAAATTACTTAGGGAAAGAGGGAAAAAGTCGGAAAAGGCGGTGGCTAAAAGTAATTGTAAAGTATGCTAAGAGGCGTGGCTATGACAGAGAGCCTCAAGAGATGCGTTAGAAGACAAAAGGAAAAGCAACAGCAAGCGGAAAATCTAGAACAAGGCTACTGCTGCTTTTCTCTCAATTAGCCAAAGTTCTCACTCAGATGCCTTTCCTCTTCTCTTCAAGGATGTCCCTTAAAGTATTACGAATAATCATTTGTATCTCTTTATGTACATTTTTTTCGTGTGGAAAACGTGCTCCGAAATGTAAGAGAAACTTTTTCAATCAAAAATTATCAAAGTAAACATCAAAGTTACGGATACATCAGGCAGCAGCATCCAAAGAGCGTCAACAAATTAGCAAAGGGGGAAAAATCTCACCAACACACACACACACACACACAGCGAAAGGAAAAACAGGAAAACCTGGGGAAAAAACTGTCAACATAAAAGGGCCTCACACACACACACACACAGACACAAACCCAAACCTACAGGAAAAAGTTTTTCACACAACAACAAACATTTTCACATTTTCACACCTCATGAGTGGAATTCAAAATTTTCCTTCCACCTTTCTCTGTTTTCCCTCTCTGGTTTTTTCCTCTCTGCTTTCCTGTACAATTTTCATATCAATTTCGTTTGGGATTAAGTTATATTTTAGTGCTTTATGGCCAAAAGGTGTTTTGTGGCAAGTTCTGCTGCTGCCACTGCCACTGCCACTTGCCACTGCTGCTGGTGTGTGCTTTTCCTCATTTTCATGTGTGTTACCTGCTGAGATTTTGAGCACGTGCTGTAGTCAGTCCTCAAGGCTTTTCCATCCGTTTGTGTGTGTGCTTTCAACAGGGAAAGCCTTTCTCAAGCATTGGTTTCGTTCTACCAAAATATTGATAGAGCCTCAAGTGTTGCATAAAGAAAAAGACAAGGAAAAATACTACCACTGTAGGCGGAAAAAGAGATTCTTGTTGAGTGGAAAATGAGGTAGAAATTTTTGAGTGAAATGTGTATAAATGAAAGATAAATAGATAGATAGATCGAAGAGAATTGGGGCTATTTCAATGAAAAAATGGAAAACTACTTCTTGAAAGAACAACCTAATCTATCGTTTATAAAATGGTGAGAAATGGAGGAGAATTGGTTATAGAATATCTAAGAATAAGTTGGTTTAAAGGTTTCTTTATCTGGTTAATGCTTATACAGTTTTTCTTGTAAAATTTGGTCAACGATTAGTAGGAATATCAACCTGAAATGCTTGCCATTTTACACCCCAAAGAAGGTTTCAAAGAAACTTCCAAAGAAAGTTCCAAGAAAAGGTTTCAAAGAAGATTCCAAAGAAGGTTACAAAGAGGTGCCAAAGAAGCTTCCAAAGAAGATTCCACAGAAAGCCCTTCCGATGGCTACTTCATCTCATAGTTTCCCCATTCGAAGCCTCATCTTCCAGCAATTGCCATCTACCATTTTCTTCTCCATTTTGCCGCATTGCCATTTCATCATCGTTTTGCTTAATTCAATGGCGATTCTCGAGTATCTGGAAACTACAAGACACAGATGTGAGCACGAGTAAATGGAGCGGTCGGGGTCACCATCCCATGGATGGTCATACAAATCATAAAAGTCATGACCCGTCCGGACAGAGAGAGAGTTCATAAAAAATGCGGGGGTTGGGGGCCCCAAAGCAGCAATTGCCATACAAACAGGCACATTACAAGAAAAGCGCACAGGAGTGGCAGAGGAGCAGCAGAGGAGTGTGGCAGAAAGTCCTGTGATTCTGAATCCAAATCCCGATTCACAGCATGAGGGGGCATATAATTCAAACACGTACTAATACTACACAATGTGCCACTGCACCTCTAAAGGGGCAGCAGAGAGGGAGAGGGGGGCACCTTCGGTAATCAGGCAATTTCATATGAATAAATAAGCTGGCAGCAAATGCCGCCCCCCCGAGAGAGAGAGAGAGAGAGGAGTGTACGAGGCACGAGGTGTACCAGCAATAAATTCTCTTGTATTACGAATGCGAGAGAGCGGACGCCAGTGGCTCCTTATGAAAATTTTAAAAGCCACCCGAAACTATGGGAACCCCCGACTGTGACTGTGATTGTAGCACCACCCACCATCCACCCACCCACTGGGAGAACAGTAGCACCTCCTGTAGCGGAACAACCACCCACTATTCCGGCGTACTGCAATCCGGAACAACAGGAAAATATAAATTTATTACAACGAAACGTGCAGAAGCAGCAGCAGGGTAGGAGAGGATAGTAGGGGTAGAGAAGGGAAGGGGAGAGGAGCCCAATAAAGGTGTTTATTACTTATTTAGAACGGCAAACGCCTTCTACATTCTACATTCGAAGAAGGCGAAGAGATTGGGGTAGAGAAGAGGGCTGCCAAGGCATTGGATAAGAAATTTTGTAAGAAAAAGAGGTCTATATGGGGGATACAAGAGATACTCTTACAAACAATTGAATTTAAAAGGTAGTTGAGGGCTGTTTCAGAGATATTTCTATAAAATACAGAAAGAAAACTGAGTAATAATGTATAATAATGTCGCGGGACGTGTGCCTCGAAAGCATGCTTCGGATAAACATATGTTCTCATATGAAATTTACACAGAAAGTGCTATCCTATAGTATTTTTCTTCAGTTTACTTAGAGGTTTAGCCTGAAACAAATCTGAAGATCATTTACGCCTAATTAGGGAGTCATTTGAGTGTATATTTCGATATAAAACTAAGTAGAAAAGTTGGTATGAATCTTATCTTCCTCTTGTAGCAAAACAACATTAGTTCTTGTACACCATTTCCATAGAAAAATCTTCTCTTTTAAATGATATCCCCAAGAGAAATATACTAAGCTCCCCTGGGCTTCCTATTTACAGTCACCATAGCTTGATTTTGGTTAAATCCCACCCCATAGCCGCTATACCCTGTTCTGCTTCCCAGGTAAAGGTACAAGTTTCCTTCACAGCGGGCGATGGTGTGGCGTGTCGTGGCTCCACTTGGAGCTACTTGGCCAGAAACCCCATCGAGAGCAAGAGAGAGAGAGAAAGCGTGAACGTGCCTGAGGCTTTTGCGCCCATCAAGTGGCTATCGAGGGCCTCGAAAGTAGCGATAGAGGAAGAGCCATCTAGAGCCCTGCTGCTGCTACTGCTGTTGCCACTAAACATTTTAATTAGAAATTTTGCACAGCAGAGTAGAGCGGAGCGGAGCGACCGGCGACCACAAATCCAATTATCAAGTAATTATGCATTTAATTTGGCACAGCATCAGCCAAGGATCGCTCAGAGGATTGGGTTTGGGTAAGGGTAAGGACTCTTCTCTTTAATGCTGCTGTTAGGCTGCTGGCCCATCAAATCATCAGCCACTAGACTCTGCCACACATGCCACATGCTACATGTGTGTTTGTGTGTGTGTCTACTCATATGCAAATAACACGCAAAACTTTTACCATAGCCAGGGCTTTGGTATATTTCAATTTCTCTGTCTGTCTGGGAGCGGGGGCGGGGGCAGCATCGCCTGTGCCGAGGGTTTACTGTACTGTCTGCACTGTCTGCCTGCCCGCCTGCAATTAAAAGTTCTGCCATGTTTTGTCTGCTCTCTCCCAGACGTTTATTACAAATGTCGAGACCCACAGACGACCACAGAGGCCAACAGCACCACAATCAAAGAGGTCAAGTGCCCAGAGTCTCCGGAAAGTGCTCTTCAAAGGCGGCAAAACGCGGGAAAAGTCGGAAAATCGGGTGTGCAATTTATGACCGTTTTTGTGGTCTTGTAATTGGCACAGGTCGTGGCTCCAAGGGATTGAAATAAATTTGTATAAATATACAAAAATTAAAAAGAGTATCATAATGTCGAGGGACGTGGGCGTCGAATTTGTTGATCATTTAAGCAGATTTAAGCATGATATTTCTATAAAAATAATCCTCTTGGAATGAAATTTGTTGGGTTGATGGATTTTTAAGGCTATCTAAAGCCCCTGGCCCCAAAATAAAGCCTTTAGTTTTTCGAGTTTTTTCGTTTTTCCTGCTTTTGGCTTCTGGCTTTGCCATAAAACTGTCAACAGCCGATGTGGAATGGTTTCCCTGCCACTCTGCCTGCCACTAGGCAAATATTTACCACTTGAATGCCAAAACGGGGGACATTTTTTTACAGTTTTTTTTCTTTTTTTGGTTTTTTCCCCCCAAAACAACGCCAAAAAGTGCGCCAAGATACATGTGGTGACCTGGTTTAATAGCAGGCAAAACTGTGCTTCGTTTTTCAGTTAAAAAACTGTTTAAAAATCGTACTAGAGATATTAAACAGATAGAAAGAGTTTATCCTCCATTTTCCCTTATATTTTCCACAATTTATATCCAGCTTGCCTCCTCCTGCCCTTCACCTGTCAACAGAACCGCAGGAAATTGCCTCAAGGTGGCAATCAATCGATAGTTGGTGGATATACTCGTTATCCTTGATGTGGGGCTCCTGAAATCATGTTTATTTTCGGATCAGTCTTTGCCTTGACACACTTTTTCGGGGCGGTGCGAAAATTGGCCTAAAACAGTCGACTTTCAAGGGAAAATTTGCCTAGAAGGGTAGAAGCAGGGAAGGGGGAAAAACTTCTGCGTTGTGGCCTACGATTTCGCGTCAGTTTTCTACGCATGTCACAGGCTGGAAAACCTTTTGGGTTTGAGGATTGATGAGGGTTTCCACCGCGCCACAGCCACAAATTCCAGAAGAAGAAAACTTTGCCCAAAGTTTTCTCAAGCATAAAATCAAGGATAACCCTTACACTTTTTTTTAGATTTTCCCGCTTTGATTTAAAACTGATTTTTAATAGAATTTTCTCTCTCAATTAATTGTTTACTTTGCTGCAAAAAATTAATTGTTGCAATGTTTGCATTCCTGCGGAGGGCATGGAGAAAAATATTGAATGCAGAATCCACAGAGTGATGAATATTTTATGCGTATAATTTAATTACAAAACATTTTATATAAATTATAAAATTTCCTTCATTTATTTCGCATTTAAAATATGCGCCAGACAAGGGGGGAGAGGAGTATGGGGGAGGGGGAGTGTGTTGTGTGTGCCAGAGAGTTCTCTCATGCATTTAAATTAGTTACATGCATTTTTTATTAGCATGCGACATGCGACAAATAAAAATAAAAATATTCAATCAAAACTTTTTTCGGGGTCGACAGACTAATTGGAATATTGATGAAAGGAGCGATACGGAGAGACAGAGATAGCGAGAGGCAGAAAGAGTAAGTGTGAGTGAGAGAGAGAACCCATTTGGTACTGGTAAGCAACACTGGGAGAGAGAAAGAACCCATCCTGTACTGGTAAGCCACAATGGAAGAGAGAGAGAACCCGTACTGGTACTGGCAAGACACACTGGGGAGAGCGACAAAGGGTAACAGGTTCTCCATTACATTGACAAATTTTCTATGGCTTTGAATGGTTTTTGGGCGTATAATTCCTACACTAGATATATAATATATAGGGCTTTATTTCTGCCGATTTCTACCTATGATCTGTCAATACTTCAAAGAAACCCCTCTTTAATAAGTGAGAGCATAACTTAGCCTATAAATTCATAGTTTTTTTTATTCACTTCCACCTTTTGAAGCTCTTCAATCTTTTAAAACAAACTATCTCTTAAAAAAAGTAATCCCCACACCTCTTAGCCTTGATTTAATCCCCCGAAAAGTCAATCAATCAATAGAAGCATCCAAAGAAAGTGGCACTAGCCAGCCAACCAATGTGTCAAGTACTTTCTTTCAGCCTCAAACAGTCTCCAAAGTGTCCCACTTTCATCGAAGAGCGAGAGAGAGAGAGACAACTATTTAGTCAACCTAAATCCACAAAAGAACAAAAAAAAAGCAAAGCAAAGAAAAGCGAAAGAAAAACCAGAGACAGAGGCAGAGACTCATCAATAAGCCAGTCCAATAAACAGGATGTATGCTTGAAGGCGCCACTGCCACCGGCGACAGCCCCGCAGGACAAGGACAAGGACCAAAGGACTAGAGACCGTTCGCCCCTTCAATCAGCGCGGCCAAGTGGAAAATGCCTTGGCATAGCGACCCCGCCCCGCCCCGCCCCGACCACCAGGACACCTCTGACACCTTGTTACGGGCGCAAATAGACAGGAGAGGGAAAATCCAGAGACTTATTAACATTTAGATGAAATGCCACACAAAACTAAAGAAAGCACGGGGCAAGGAGAAAGCACAGCGACAAGTCACAGCTGGGAGAAAGGTTTGCTTACTTTTTTGCATTTGAATGCCACACAAAATACAGAGATTTTCTAGGGGAGAAGATCTGGGAAGCTCTCTTCTGGGGTTAATGGAAGGTGTGGCAAAGTCACTGGCTGGTTGGGTTGGTCTTCCATTTGATTGCTAAATAATTTGCATTGACTAATGAAAGCAGCAGCACTTTTCAAAAGCAGCAGCAACAGCAGAAGGTACAACTTTCTCTCGGGATGGTTGAACTTTCGCCCCCTCGAAGAACTTCAAACACTTCCTGGCGGGAGAGACAGACCGAAAAAGTTGACAAAATCTGCAAATTACATGCCCCGAGGAGGCAACAGACAGTCAGACACTCAGACAATTGTCGTGTGGCAGACAATTGCGGAGAGGCAATTGTCTCAATTTTCCAGGGCGCTTTTCCCATTGTTTTGGCTTTGAATTTTCTTTGGTTTTGGGAATCTAACGAGTGCACATTGTTTTGGGTTTCTGTTTAATCAGGGAATTTCCCGAAATTCCGTTGGATATCCCACAAAATAAAGTACAGTCCCTGCTGCTGGCTTTCTTCCACTCATTAGCCATGCACTCAACGTGCTAATGAGCTTCGCTTAGGCTTAAGGTCTCTCTCTCCATCTCTCTCTTGCTCTTTCTCTGTCTCTCTTTGGGGCCAATAAAATTGTAACAAGAATTGCATGATTAGTATAGTAGTAAATGCTGCTCCTCTTGGCCATAAAACAGCGCCTAACAAAACCACTCACATGGTCAGAAAGAGGAGTTTAGGCGCCCACACAAATAAACGAATGCTGTGCAGGAGGAGGCTTCCAATGTAATCTGTGGATAAAAGAAACCAAGGAAAAAACACAAAGAAAATCGCTTAAGACAGCAAAAGTGTAGGAATACGAGAGTATCTTTGGCATAAGATTGGATTTAGGTGGAAATGACAATGAGAGGCTGCGGTAGGGAGGATTCTCCAAGAAAGAGGAACCCTGAGAATAAGTATACTTGAGAGTTCTGAAAGGTATGTCCAAGAATAAGTCAATAGCAGAAGAAATTATATACCGAAAGAGTGAAGAAATTCTCAGAAAATGGTAGTTCTATTGGGAGTAGAAAATATGTACTAAAAATGTGGAGAAATTCTCGGAAATTGGCACTACTATTGGGAGTAGAACGAGTGGAGAAATTCTCAGGTCATGGCACTACTATTGGGAGTAGAAAGAATGGAGAAATTATCAGAAATGGCACTACTATTGGGAGAAGAAAGAATGGAGAAATTCTTGGAAAATTTCACTACTATTGGGAGTAGAAAGAATGAAGAAATTCTTAGAATATGGCATTCCCTTTGCCAAAGGAAAGTATCTACTAAGAGGTTGGATAGTTCTTGTGACTAATGGATAATTTTCTAAATTTTATGCATCGAGTATTCCCCATTGAAACAATCTCCAAAGGAATTAGTTAGCCCCTTCTTCTCCTGTTTGTAGGGTATCAAAAAACACATGCTTAACCACAAATCTCTGGCTGAATAATGAACTCAAAGATTGCTGTAAGTGGGAGCTCTTTTTTCTGTAACTGAATCAAGATACAAGATACACTCGTATCCACACTGGTAAACGATAAATGTGTATGTGTGTGTGTGTGGCACAATAATCGTAAATATGCAACGTAAACGCTTTCGCTGGAAGGATAAACTGGGAATAAAAGAGCACGAATACCTTCACTAGGATCTCTAGGCTACCGCTAGTTTATATCAATGATTGGTTTATGCTTGCAGAATCTGTATCTGTATCTGAGTATCTTTTTTTTTAGTGACTCCACTAAAAGATACTTGCTTTTGTCCGTCTGGCATAACAACCGCTTCCTGGACTCTTAATAAAACAATAAATCCCACTTCCTCCCTACGCGGAGACGAGGAAAAGCTGCTGCTGCTACTGCTCCTGTTTTTCCTTTTGCTGTTTTTATTAAAATGAAGGAAAATTACGCTTCAGTCATGCGTGTGGCACATAAACAAGTGCCACACAGAATCTGTGTGCGTGTCTGTGTGTGCTTTGTGGTAGTATTTGCTTACATTGAGGTTTCCTGCCACACAGACAGAAGAGGAGAGTTTCCTTCGTTCTTTCCTTCATGGTGGCGGGGTGGGGTGTGGGGTGTTTTTCCTCCACCAATCAATCTTTATAAAGTGCGCTAATTATACGCATTAATAATGACAGCAGCTCACGCAGGACGCGAGATCGAGGGAGACAAAAGGGAGTCTGGATATAGAGCAACACGTACAACGATTGGCGTTGCGTATACTTAATGTTAAAGCTGGAGGGTGGCTTAAAGCTGCTGCCTTTTCTCGTGTCACTTGACTTTCGCTCCTTCGTTAGTCAAATTTCAATTGGCATTCGTCTCTGTCGGCTGTACATCCCACAGATACATTCATCAAGAAGCAGCAGTAGCCTTATGGCAGAAGCCAGGACCTCAACAACTGATTTTTAATCTATTTTTTTGCACCTTTTCACCGACGACAGCAAATTATTCGCACTACATACAAGCGGCGGCAGGAGCAGGCAGGGAAAACTACAGCAAGGAAAGGATGTTCCTACAGCAGGGAATAAATGTAAAACAGCTCCTGCCACACAAGGGGGCAGGGAGGAGCTGCGGAGAATAACTTGCAATTAGTTGGATGTCAAGGGGCTGTGTCTGCGGTATGCTCTTGGAAAATACCCCGCCACACACACACAAACAAACATTCTATAAATACGAAATCACGTCTACTACGTGGCGGGAGTTTTCCTTTTCCACTTTCTCTCTCTCTCTCTCTCTGTCTCTCTGTGTGGCCGGAAAAGCCACTTGAACTTGAGCTTGAAATTCTCTGACATTGCAAAAATTCAATTGAAAATTGGGGAAAAGGAAATTTAGTTTTAATAATGAAAAATCAATAAAAATGGAAAGGAAAAATTCAGAAAAATCTCAAAAAATATGTACACAAATAACTTTAAGTATCCCCCACAAAATCTCAGTTTTATGAACCCTAGACTGCCGCTAATCTATTGATAATTATATTGAAAATAAACCCACGCATCCTTTCAACCTTTTCACACACCTGCGGCACACCCCCTCGCACCATCCTGTAGAAAAAGGATAAACCCAAACCGAACTTCGAACCGAATCTCATTATTATGCACAAGCTGTTGCCGAAAGCTGAAAATTACATTTTGATGTCCTACATCGTTGGAGGAGGTTTTTGTTGATATTTTAATGGATTTGCCATGCCACATTCCATGCCGCAGGAAGACTCCTGTGTTGCCCCGAAGGCTGTCACATTGAATTTGCATGCATTTGGCTTTTGAATTGAGTGCGAAGCTAACCGCAGGTGAAGGTCTCTTATCAGCGGTAGATCAGGAAAGGAAAAAAAGGATTGAAAGGCAAAACAAATTTTATAGAAAAAATATAGGAAAAATATACAAAAAATCTACAAAAATAAAATAAAAATAAAATCAAATGTAAAGTTTTTACAGGTGGGCCATCAAGTGTCAGAGCTGCTCCAGACCCCTGCACCCCTCCTCTACAGGCGGGCCATCATGGAAGAATAGGAGAACCACCCTTACCCTCTTTGTCTTGGAATAGAGTGCCAATGAAGTCTATTCAAGGGATCAAAAACAGAAATAAAAGGAGAAATCACAATAAATATTAAAGTTCCAACAGGAGAGACGCCCCATCAAGGGTCCAGGGCTCCATGCCCTTTCAGGTATCTACCTCTCAAAGAAAAGCACGCAAATTTCATAGAAAAAAACTGAAATAAACTTTAAATGTGGCCGCCCCATCAAGCATCAGGTTGATGCTTCCTCCCTCCACTAATCCCTCTCCTAATTGTTCATTAAATCCCCTTTTTGGGACACCCTATTGGGCACACACACATTCATCTTCTGGGGAGCAATGAGGGGTGGGAATGGGCACCCCAAAGTTGCTCTTCACACGCATCCCAGCCATAAATTCCAATTAATTTGTCGCATTCCATCATCCCCCTCCTCACCCTTAGAGCTTGGCCTTTTTATTATCTTTTTTTTTGGGCACCCTCCCATCCCCTCTCCACTCTCTGGAGGAGAATAAGCAAATCATTGTTTTATTGCAATTTAATTTTGTTTTTCTCCCAGCAATAAATAAATAAAAATGAAAAGGAACCAAAAGAAAGGGAAACAGTGGGAAAGAAAAAAGGGAAATGAAGAAAGAAAAATCTGAAATCAAGTGAAAAGCTTTGGCGTTATTTATTTACAACAAATTGCCCGATTACGTAGCTGATTTTCCTCAAGGAAAACTGAAGGAAAAACCATATCAATATTTAAAGACACTGCCCTATGGAGGGGCATTTTAGAGGGGGGTGTTCTGGGTTGGGGTGGCAGGGAAATTCCATTAGAAATGTGTCAAAAAATGCCATCAAATATGCAATAATGGTCAGGCAGCCTGCAGCCAGGGGATCGAATTAAGGGTTAGGTTTTCCAGTGCCACTTCGACTGGCACTTCCATTTTCCGGTATTTTCCCGGACGATTCCGAATGTAGGGCCAAACGACGCCATCGAATGCCAAACAGACAATGGGGGATACTGTCTATGACTCCGTCTATGGCTGCCGACTCCTTGCGGCTTTATTGCATGCAAATATACAACCGAACAGAGCATGCAACCATGCCACCATGCCACCATGCATCCATGCAACCAGCTAGCCAGACAGTTGGCCGAGACACGTGAAATGATGTGCAAATCTTATTAACAATTGCTGCCAGTAGCAGGCCACACAGAAGGAGCGTACAGGCCACTCTGCAGAGTGGCTTCCACTTTGTGTGTGTGCCGCCAGTCGGAGGCGCCTCCTCTCATGGACTCCACGGACTCCAAGGGGTAGTTGCATTTGTGTTGAGTGCAGTTTTGTTGCCTGGGCTCCTTTGAGGGTTTTTGCTGGTTAGGAAAACTGCTGTTGCAGGCATTCAAAGAGATAGAGAGAGGGAGGAAGTGGGAGTGAGGCATGGATCCATTGGTTAAACCTGTACAGAGAGGGGTTTTCCGTGTGGAAATTGCATAGGCAATGAGGTGTAACCATAAAGAAGGATGAAAAGTGGGGGAGAAGACTCCTAGATCTTCTTTAGCTTTAAAGGAAAACCTCTTTAAAGTCTATTTCAACAATGCCATGACATCAATTCTCTCCCCCCTCTGAAAAAACCCAGAAAAATCTCTTGTTTAATGTGTTGGCCCACTAGAATTATGTATGCCAAGTGTTTGCTGGGGTTTTCCCCCCCATTAAAATCAACTAATAAATATCCACAGAGGAGTCCAAGGAAGAGGAACCCCAAGAAAGATCCCCGACGGATATTAAACACTTAAATGTTGGCATAATTTTTACTCCGAGAGAGAGCGGCGGCTAAGTATTTAATTTAATGCGGGGGCCAGGCATTCCCTGCCATGACTCCCATTTCCCCTCCCCCTTTCGACCAGAAGCTAAGCTGAAAACAAATAAATTGAGGAGAGAGAGGGAGAGAGCACGAGCCCTCTGTCTGTCTGTGTAGGGTGAGAGGAGTGACCCAACAGTTGGATAGATAGACAGACAGGAAGACAGGAGCATCTAGGGGGTTGGTTTCCATATATGTATCTATGGGGCTAGTGGATGGCAAATTAAAGATTAAACGCAAGCGAAAATATTCCGGGGAGTCCAGTATTACCCCCCACCCCCCAAAAAACAATGTCTGTCTGACTAGACAGGGCAGACAGATGCCAAAAGGAGGGAGAGGCTGTAGGGGTGGGCGGTGTCCAAGTCAAACAAAAGCTAAATGAAATGAAGGCACGCTTTATCCTTCTCCATTTTCCCCTCCCCCTACCTGAGGATGTGCTTCCTGAGGAATGAAGCAGTCAAAAGGTCGAGCCGAGGTGGAGCCCGTACCCGCAACATGAGGTTCCAATTTATGCGCATTATTAAAGTAAACGCATGAAATTCCATGCCAGTCCGCCCCAGAAGGATACCTTTGCACCCCAACCCACCGTCCACCCCAAAGGAAGACAGTTTGCCATCCACTAGAAATGCCTTCCTGCTTTCCTCCTGGCCTGGGCAGAGTCTGGGCCACGTTTACGTACAAATAGGTGTCCGAAATGTACATTTATTTATTTAGATTTTAGTTAAAGGCGCAACATGGGATTGTTTCTGGGGATTGGGGATGGAAAAGCTAATAATACTCTTAGATTCCCCTAAAAACACTTGCACACAAAACAGAAATCATTGCTTCATTAACCTTTGAACTTTTTATGGGCATAAATGTGGATTTATGGACACCGCCAATACCAGAAATTATAAGTTTTTAATATACAAGAAGCCCGGCAGCCAGGAGGCCAGAGAGCCAGGAAGCCAGGCAGCAGAGGCCGGAGGAGGAGTCTCTATAATGAGGAGTCCGACCTGCTGCTGCTGCAGTGCGTCGCATTAAGTGCGGGCCATTTAATGGAGGGCTCCAGAGAGCGGAGTCTGAGGGCCAACAATAGGCATAAAAATCAATTATGAACCATTAGGCAGGCAGGCCAAAAGCAGAAGCAGAGCAGAGCAGCAAGAGAGCGTAACAAAGGGCCAGAACCAGAGCAGAAACCACGCAGAACGGAGGCCAAAGAGGGCCAACAGAACAGAGGCCAAAGAATGGCAGCAGAACGTAGGCCAGGAGGGCCAACAGTGAAGGTCATAAATCATCTGGTGGCCAGGCTGTTGCTTCCTTCAGAGACGCTCGCTACCTCCTCCCCCTCCCTTAGCCCGCTGCCCCCACAATTCCCCACAGTTGTTCACGCATTAAATATTTATTTAGCAAGATTTTAATGGAGCCTCCCAAATAAGTTAAGTGTACAAAACACTGTCCCCCTCCCACCCACCAAATGCCCTCACAAAAGCAGAAGGTGGCTCTGCTCAAACACGTTTTCTCAAGAGGAGGATATCGAGGGGTAGGTGGGGCCATATGGGGAGGCTGTGTATTTGACAGCTGGTGTAGGCGAACAGACAGCCTTTACTCTCTCTCTTCAGAAAAATTTCATTTCATTTCGTGCGGAAATTAAATGCATATTTGACCTATATTTAAATTTTTGAGGCAGACACAAGCCGAAAAGCCCAAAAGGAAGTCGAGACGGAAACGAGTCTGTCGACTGTCGAGACTGTCGACTGTCGAATGGCATCTAATTTATTGTAAAAGATTTTTCAAATCATTTAATGGGGCACACCAGGACTTGGGGGAGGGGAGGGCAACAGATGATGTCAGAGAATGAGTAGGGGACTTGGTTATGGGAATGATAACATTTGAGTACTTAAGAGATACTTTACAGGGACTATTGGTATATGGATATGAATAACAGATCGAAAATTGAATTGTCTATTGGGGATAGATGAATCAGAGAGTGGTTAAGGATGCATATCGCTGGAAAATACTGTATCTTCTCTATGAAAACTATAATTTTTCGTTTAAATACAATATATTCTATACTTTAGATTCCCATCTATCTATGAAATGACTTTGAAGAGTCTTCAAATATTAATTGAATGTCTTTAAAGCTTCTCTAAACTGAAACTGCAACCACAGAAGATTCCAATGGAAGTCGAGTCCGTGTCCGTTATTCCTCTTCATTCTTTTCTCTACTCTGCCTTCAATTTTGAACCGATTGTAGACGTTTTGTGGCATTTTAATAGATACATTTATTACAAATAAATCTGCATTGGCCATATGTAACTTTGTATCTTGTATCTTTAAAATGGTGGCTACCAAAGGGCTTTCCCAATTTAATAAGTTCCAAAATTTCTTATAAAGAAACACCCTTTTCGTACCATTCCCCCCTTTAACTCTTTAAGAATATGTGCCCACAGCCATTAGCAAAAGCCCTCTTCCCCCCTTTTGGCACTCCTACAAATCCCTCTATTAATTTTAATTTATATGTTTTCGACCAACAACAGTCCCCATTTAATTGGCTCACCCCTCACTCTTCACTGCTCTCACCCCCCAAAAAGGCAGCCCCATTCCCTGCTCTCATTCTCCGGCGTACACCTGATCCCTCTCTGCCCCTGCCACTGCCTCTGCCTCTCCTGCCACCACAAATTGCCGCACAGAAGTTGCTCATTAACCATAAAAATAGTCACATCCCAGAGCCAAGTGGCAATTAAATGCCCGAAACACACAGCATAATCAGTCATAAAAGGGAGAGGCACGGGGGACAGTGTCTTGGGGGAGAAGCAGCTAGCAGCAACGTGAGAGGCATGTCAAAAAGGTGGCAAAGACACCAAAGGACGCACCACAGGACACTCGACAGGACACAAAAGTATCACATGACCAAAGTGGAGAAGCATTCGAATAACTTTCTTTTACGTCTACGTTTACGTTTGCTAATTAGCGCTTAACGAGAGATAATACAAGGCACTAAAAGGAAGTCAAAGAGGACTCTGCATATTCGATAGATAGAGTATCTTCTGGGGGCCACCAGGAAGTTGCCTTTTCCGCCAGACAGCTGTGACTTTTCTCCATGGATTTGTCTGCCGCCGCATCAACAATGGCAGCAGCAGCACCAGCAGCCTCCTCCTCCTCATCATCAGCCATTGAGCCTCATCTGCATTGGCTGCCAAAAATCTAGGGAAAAAACTTATTGCCGCCAGAAGGCAAATGCCACAAAGCTCCAGCAAGCAGCAGCGAAAACTCGGGAAATATTGTTGCGAAAACTGCAAATTGCATGTCAAAAATACAGCCAGAAATGTGACGTTTTATCAACATAAAATTGTGTATCTTATAGGAAAACTATTTTGGAGGAAGGAAAACAGATGCAGCTGCAGATGCAGATACAGAAGAGGAAATGCCTGGCTTTCAAATTACTTCAAACTGTTTGACTTAATGGCGCGACGCTCAGATTGGCAGCAAACAGACGTCTAAGGAGATATATGTATCCTGGCCCGCTCAATGTGGCAGAAGAGGCAGGGGCAGAGGCAGGGGCAGTGCTGAGATGGATGGAAAAACTACTCCTAAAATAGTATTTCTTTCAAACTGAAATTATGCGTTGGCTCTGGGAATCAAAGGAAAACTGAAGAAAAGCTTCGAAACATAAGAAAAGTCGAACTCTAAATACTCTTTCAAATTGCGATTGCTGAAGAAAATGATCTTTGTTTTCCCCTCTAGCTTCGAAACACACAAAATGCCTGCATTAAAATCGAATTTGATAGGAAATTGATCGAATACCTTTTTAGTTTATCGATTATATTCCTCATGGATACATATCTTAAGGACGGAAGAAAGAAATATGAATACCAGTATCCCGCAACCGAAACAGGAAATCTAGCGATTTATGATCGATTATTATCTTTACTGTCTCTTAAATTAAATTTTGATATTTATTAATCGAAATTTATCGCTTAATTTTTATTGATTTATTTTCTTGATTAATTCCTCAAGAAAGAAAAAAGAATACCAGTAGCCATAATCTAAAAAGGGAAATTGGTCGATTTAAGATCGATGTATGATAATTATCAATGGTCTTATTTATTGCCGCCTATAACTGTTTTAGATAAAAAATATATCGATTAATTAATTTTTAAATTACTACGTTTAAATCAATTATTATCTATTATTTTTTTAAAAAGCTAGAAAAATACATCATCGAAATGTATCATTTCTTGATCGATTTATAGTGGTTATCGATTGTCTTTGAAAGGTCCACCCCCAGAGCAAAGTAAATATGCCCTTTCGTTGCACATAAAGCATCTAAAAGGATTGGGCAAGGGAAATGGAAAAGCTATGCCAGCAATGCCCGCAATGCCAACTTTTTCCCCACAGTCCCGCCCTTTGTTCCTCCCCCCCTGTCTATCCAACACATCTAGCCATCTTTTCCTCCATAAGAAATACAGAAAATCTCCTCTTTAAGTACAGGAGTTCCCTCCAAGTCGCACTTACAGAACTCTTCCAAAGTACTTCATCATTTTTATTGCCATGAGAGAGAGAGAGCGAGAGAGCGAGAGAGAGCGACTCCTTTTTTATCCCGTTTTTTTTTTGCCGTATTTGACTAACGATTTGATGACGTTGATGGCTCTTTGAAATGCAGTGTCGCGACGACGACGACGACGACGACGACGACGACTGAGAACTGCAACTCCAACTGCAGACAGTGCAGACATGCCAGAGTTTTCCCCTCTTCATAAAGCTGCTCCCAGGAAACGGAAATGAAAAACCATAATGTAAGCGAATATTTACAAGCTTTGGCAATGGTTTTTCCGGGGGCTGCTACCCCCACCCCCAGCACCACTCCCTCCCTCTCTTATCGCTTTAAAGAAATCGATTTAATTTCATTTGCAAAGCGATTTTCACTTACAAGAAAATGTGATTACGCAAATTTTCAATTTGAAAACGATAACGTAAATTGGCAGCCAGAAAATGGGGGAAAGTACGGGGTGGGAGAAATGCTACTCTCAAGGCGGATAAGCCAGTGAAACGATTGGAAAATTGTTCTACATGCAAAATGGAAGGGGAAATCAAGGGGAAAGATAAGCCTCCTGCTCCCTGCCTCCTGCCTGCCTCCTGTCTTTTGTATCTCGCGGGTATTTTAACCGTCTCTCTGCATAATTTTTATTACGTGTTGAAGGTGGAGCCAAGACCTTATCGAAGTTGCATTTAATGGCTAAAGATTTGGGGATAAAGCCATTGGGGATTCATGGCAGGGTCTCTCCCTTTATTAGACTTTAAAATTGAAGCCCAAAATCCGAAATCCACTCTAAAATCGAAAAACCAACAGCCAAAACATGTTAACATTTGTCCAGCGACCGCCAGCTGCAGCAGCAGAATTTCTGTATTTCCGTGTGGCAGCAGCAGTCCCCTGCCCCGAGGGAACTCCACGCACACCTGTCGGGGGACAGTGGGGGCTGTCGAGAGCTGAGGGGACTGTGGGGCTGGCACTTAATTAAGTTTCAATATAACTCGAATGGCGCATCCTCTCCAAATGTCATCGAATGGCGACCACCGCCACAGCAAAGCACAAACTCAATGCCACAACCACTAAAAGTGGTTTACCCCCGCCCCGTACTCTAGCACCTGTCCCTGCCACTGTTTTGGGGATAGCTATTTGTCGTATTTGTGCATTTCTCTACGGTTTTTGATTTGCGGATACCAAAAAATTACACAGGAAAATGGGGAACGACTAGTTTTTGGGTTCTCGCAGATAGAGATACACTCACAGATCTATGGGTGGCATTATATATAGGAGTATATCAGGCGATTCATATGGAAAGCCTTCTTTTAGAATGGCTCTTTCTTTCGGACATAAATTACCGAACATTTCCCCTACCCAAAATGCTATCGATTCGCTTTGATTTTGTTCTAAAAATATACATTTAATTCCCAGGAAAATCTTCCCCTTTTTTAGGCATTCCAAAATGTTTTCCCTCGTTGGAAAACTATTGCAAATTGTAACAAATTTCAGTGCCAACTGTTTTGACATTTGAAAATGTATCGTAAATTCCAGGGTGAGAGTGGAAAACCCTCATCAACATCCATTAGATTGTCGAAAGTTCAAATGTCGGAGGAGGCTTTCGGTTCGTAGGTTAAACCGTGCGCAAAAGTGTCAAAATGTTTAACATATTCCCCACACGAGAGACCCCCTACAACAACAGGAATACAGGACTACAACAGGACCTCCCCTGCTCTGTTTTGCTCAGCTCTGCTAGTGGCTGCTGCTCTGCTCATCCTGTGACAGCGTTGATAACAATGACAATAACACGAGCTCCTGCTCTAGGGAGTGGTTTTCGGGAGGGGCTGCTCCTCCTGTGTGCTCTGTATCCTCGCAGTGCTCTGTGTGTGTTTGTTGAGTAATCACATGAAATGTCCTGCTGTTGACCTGCCAGCTCTTTAGTGGTGTCCCGAGGTGTCGCTAGGAAAGCTCCCAAAGGGGGAGAGGGTGCGGCACTCCCACAGTTTGATGGATGTCAAAAGTGTTGCGATCAATGCAGAGATTTCCTGTCTGTCAAGCGAAGGATTTAAGGGTGGAAATGCAGGAAAGTCAGCGCTATTATTTCTATCACTTAAAGAATCTCTTTTCAATGTTTAAACTTCTTTCAATCGTTTCATGTCCTTAGACTTTTCCTATGCCAAAGTTTTCCCTACAATTTTCTTGATTTATCACCATTTGAATTCCTCTTTTAAGCCAAGAAGAATCTGCCCAAAAGCTAATTAGCCAGACACTTTAAAGGGACCCTCTCTCTCTCTCTTTATTTCCTACAAATATTTTCATTAGCTGTCAGCACAGCCACACCCACAGTAACACCCACGCCCACTGCCTTTCACACCCACTGAAAATTACATAAAATTTGACTGCCTCGTAGGCGCCTTAATGTTCCTTTCGACTTAATTTAAACGAACGAGTTAACAAGCAGCCACAAAAAAATAAAGCAAAATACCAAAAACTAAAAAAAAAACCATATGATTTATCGCTGGGAAAACTTTTCCGGCTTGATGAGCTTTCTGGGAAAAGTTTCCTGGGCGGAGGGGAGGGGCAACGTCTGCTGCTGCTGCTGCACTTTCGAGGATTTCCTCGTCGAGGCAGGGGAAGGGTGTGGGGGGGGTTTGGGGGGTTGGGTTTTCCGCACTTCGTTTCCGTCTTGGAGGCTATGCAAAAATCACCCACTAAATTTTAATGGCCTGACATTGAGGCGCCGCTTGCCGTCCGCCATTTGGGCGCCAGAAGTTTGTGCCACATGCAACAAGGAGTGGCAGTGGCAGCGGCTGCGGCAGCGGCTCTCTCTCTTTCCGCTTTAATTGCTTCTGCGTGCCTCGCTTTTTTTTATACTTTATTTGCACTTTTAATGGGACACAAAACAACATTTCAAAGGTCTTTGCCTTTTTTCAGGGTTTTATTTAGTTAACACGAATTTTCCCGCCTTGAGGTTGGTCAGGGTTTTCGCCGGGAATTTAACATTTGTGGGGCATTTGTTGGCCATTTGTTTTTCGGCCCAAAACTAACGTCTAGAGTCTAGACGGGGTCCTTAGGCACGCTTCTCCAAAAAACTGCAAGTGCCGCTGAAAAGTAGGCAACAATTAATGAACGAATTAGAGGCAAAAGTACAGCCACAGCAAAGGGTGTGAACATCGCTTAATTTCGGGGTAAAAGTATATGGAAAATGGCAGTAGATTTCCACGCATATCAATATGCAAAAAAGGCCCCCCCCCCCCTGCCTCCTCACCCCGCACTAAGTGAATGTGTAGACACGAGCCACATGGAGTCGTCGAAAATAGCCACAGGAGGGGGCAAGAAGCAGGTGGTAGGTGGCAGGGGGGTATTTCTGTTCTCAGGACACAAGTGGCTAGACGTGACGAGCATACATTATGGCCAGGAGGATCAGAAGGAGGTCCTGGCCATACAAAATGCAAAAAACATGCCATAGCATGAAAATAAAATGCAGAACAAGTGCGAGAGAGTGGGAGACGACAGCCAAACAAAATATTCAATCAGACAGTAAAGAGAGGTAGAGAGAGAGAGAGAGGGAGAGAGAGAAAAGCGTGCGAAATATAGAGAAAAATATTAAGAACCGAAACCGAAAATAGACATGAAATCTCCAGGGAACAGTAGAAGAATATTTTAAAAGAAAAAACCCAGATGGAAAGAGTGGAATTTAAAGTAAAATTTAAATCCATTTCCCCAACCATTAGAAAATGGATTTTAACCAGAAGGGGTTGCTTCCCCCATCTATTGAGATCCCTCTCTCATGATAGTTTTTAATGATTATAAATGAATGTGAATGACCCCTCGAAAACGACATCATAAATTATAGCCTCACCCCCCCAGGCCACACCCTAGACCTCACGCTCTCAAAGCATTTATATCCATAATTTATGGCCTACGATTTTTCAATCAAGCAAAACTTTGCCAAGAAAATTTAATTAGAAACGCAAGAAAATCCAAAAGCAAAGAGAAAATGTTGCCAAAATAAACTCCAAAGAAAATCCTCATGCAAGTTATTTGGCAGTCTACGAATTTTATTTTATTTTTGTATTTTTTATTCATTTTTTAATGCATAATATTAATCTCATGCTTATACTTTCTTCTCTCTCTCGTTTTGTGAATGAAAGTCAAAGTCGAGTGGATGGAAAAACTCTTCAGTGGAAAATCCATTTGTTGTTGGCAGAAAAAATTCAATTTATATTCGATTACGCGACGATGTCTAAGTAGAAGAAGAAAATAAAAAATCAGCAAAAGCAAAAGCAAAGCAAAAGCAAAGAATGGCTCAAGTGCTTGAGCAGGTTTTCCTTTACTTTTCTTCTTTTTTTCTGTTAGCTTGGAGCGCATTGAGAAAGCCCTGTCATGCGTTAAAATTGCAATTTCTTTGGGCGAAAAAAACCCAGGAAAAATGTTAAGCAAATTGATAAATGAAAAGTCTAGAGGAGGGGGGTAAATCAATCCCCCGAATACCCGTAGGGCTTTTCTAATTGTAAAACACGAGGTGTGTGGGTGTGTGTGTGTGTGGGTGTGTGTTCCACCAACAAACAACATAACAATCATCGTCAATTGCAGCGGCAGTTAAATATTCATGAGGCGAGTGAGAAATAAAACTGAAAATAGATATCCCTCTGAAAAAATACCAGAGAGAGAGGGAGGAGAGGGAAATATAGGGAAAAAAACGACGGATTGTATTGTAGTTGTAGCGACTAGCAGATACTTTGGGTTTTCAAGAGGGATACAAGGGTGTTCCAAGAGTAACAAAGAGAGGGAAATATAGCCAAGAGCGGCTTTGTGGAAACCTCCCATAATACTTCCTATACTCCCTAGAAATTTCGGTATTTAGATAGATTAAAACCGTTTTTAATCTGATTATAAAAGATAGATTTACTATCTTTCAAAATCTCTGTAATTTGAAGTCCTTGAAGAACGATTGCGATGAATTTTGGCATCTAGCTCTCTCTATTTTATTTTATTTTATTTTATAAAAAAGTCTTGGTTCGTCCTCCTTCTTGACTTAACGAGTGAGGCTAGTGAGCCAGGGGTTGGCGCATAGGTGAAGCGATTGTGCAGGGGGATTGCCCTCTAGTAACTACACATAAAAGATCACCTCTTGAACCCTAAAATTTCTGGGAGTTCCCCAGGTGTCTCTTTTTCTATTCTTTCACAAAGAACTCCAAAAACAGTACACCCTCCTAACCTAAAGGGTATCAAAACACTCACCCAAAGACCGCATTTACCCTGGGAAAGGAGAAATGGGGGTCTATAACCAGTAGCAACAAAAAAAAAAGGGAACGAACCCGAAAGAAGTATCCCATGGACATGAGCGCTGATTGCCCACATGCCGTGCATAGAAAATGCCCTGCCCCACCCCACCCCACCTTACCGTTCCACCCCCCCGACCACACATGCCGCCACATTCAGGAAGAGAAAACTCTATACTGTATTGGAAAACGATTTTCAAGGGAAAACAACAACCAACCAACAGACAGACAGACAGACATCACGGCATCAGGCAGCAGGCAAAACAAAGACTGCGAGAGTGAGTCCTGCCGCCGCCTCGTCCTGTGGCACTTGCAAAAATTTCATTGCAAATGAAACGAAAAACGTTTTATTTTGATTTTCCGCACACGCCGCCGACCGGCTAGAAAATTATTGGTAGTACGAGTGCGTGGAGTGGAGAGGGGGCTGGGGGAGGGATGCCACTTGAAAGGCAAATGTTTTGGCACTTTTCCTCCTGTGTGTTGGCTCAGTTTTCATTTTCAGGCCAATTGCTGTGGCAGAAAGGGAGAGCGAGAGAGAGAGAGAGGCTCTCCACTCTCTTCTTTTTTTTGCCTGCTTTTTACGTGGGTAATTTTCAGTCAGGATACCGCCTAGAGGAGGTGGAGGCAGGGTATACGGATGAGGGTTAACGCCACATGTTGACAGCCGCATGTCGTCATTACAGGGGGGGGGGCGGATGCTCCACGAAATTGTATAGGGGTTCTTCTACGGTTTAATACTTTAAAATTTAATCAACCCAAAAGGGAAGGGAATTTCGATGCAGAAGGATGCAGGAATCTGAGAAGATTCCTGTGGCAAATATTTGTAGGAAAGATTTCCTTTAAAAGTACAGATGATTGACTGCTAATTCCAACTTTGGGGCTGCCACTTTGAAGCAACTTTAGCTTTGATTTTCATCACCACAAATACTGCATATCTCTACTCCCAGCAATACTTTCAATTGAAGCCAAGAAAATTACTATTTCTGGCCAAAGAACACTCCTGTTTCTCCTTCTATGACTTCTCTGACTATCCTATTCCTCAATGCCATGTTTCCATTCTTGAGCTGTACAGATCTTCGTCTTACAAGCATTAAACAAACCACTCAGCATGCGATTTCAAAGACAATTACCTCCCCAAGGCGATGATATCCTTCCCCCGAAAACGAGAACGAAAGAGACACAAAACGAAGGAGACATTGAGACAGAGAAAGAGACACAGACAGAGACTGGCGGCATGCAACAGAAGGTTCCCTTCGTTCGACTGCAGTTAAAACGCTTTTCATGTTGTAAATCTATCTGCAAGCAGACCCTACACTCTCTCTCTCCCCCTTTTTCCTTCTCTTTCACTCTTTTTGTGTATCTGTATCTACATCTCTTGACAATACGAGAATTGCAGAACTTTTGCCTCACACAAAACATCGAAGGAGGAATCGAAGGCAAAGGAAAAGGACTCTCTGTCGAAGTAAAACAACTCGAAAAATATCAACTTATGTAAATTGTCAGAGCAGCAAAACGGGGTGGCAAAGGGGGAGGGAGCTGCCTCCTCCCTCCCAGTGTTGCCACTACTATAGGCAGGACTCTGGCAGGACTCTGGCGTATCTGTTGTTAGTTGTCCCTCAAGGAATTGCGGGCATGTTTGCTTCTGCTGAAATGAGCAAAAATAATTGCAAATCGTAAAACGGGGGGAAAAATACTCAACTATAGTCGAGAGAAAAGTATTTCGTCGGCTGTCGCTGCCTTTTCCATATGTGCCAGGCCGCCAGAGGGGGTGTCTGTGGGGGTGGAGTAGACTCTAGTCGGGAGAGAGAGTCTCCGGAGTCTCTCCCGACAGAAGGAAACGGAAATATGCAATGAAGCAGAAGTTGGGCCAGGAAATTGTTAAGACGCCGCGCCTCCGCCGTCTGCCATTCAGCCTGCAGCTCTCCCTCCCTCTCTCTCTCTCTCTTGCTTTCTCTCTTTCTTTTTTGCTCTTTTTACAACTTTACTTTATTTTCCATCATTCGAAAGGGTTTCCCCTCCCCTCCCCGGCCTTCCCACCCCCGCTGCTGCTGCTGTTGCTTGCGTTTTATGTTCTTAGACGAATTGAAAAGCCGCAATGCAAATAAAATTTGCCTTCTTCTTTTTTTTAGTGTTGTCCTATGACCCCCTATTTCCATTTGCCATTTCCCTTTTTCTCACTCTCTCTTACACTCTGTTTTGCTCTCTCCCTCTCTATCCCTTTCTCTGTTGTTTGTGTTCCTTCTTTGTGTTCTTGTGGTTTTTTATATTTCAATCGAATAATGTTCTTCCTCTTTTTTTTTGCGTCTAAACGAAAAAGTATTAAAGTATTTTGCATTTCCCCCATTTTTCTGTGTATTTTCTTTGAGAATTTATAGGAAATGCTAAGGATGTAAATGATGATCTATGGCCAGGGGTGGCTCCCAAGGGGGCTTTTCCACTTGCGGAAGGGCTAAAAGGTGGATTGAGGCGACAAGGAAGGAGCTAATTTTGACTCAAGTTTAAAAAAGTTATTTTGGTTGTAAGGGGAGGTAACCCTTTGATTTTGAAGACATTTTTGGAAGATCTTTAAACTAAAGTATATGAAAATATATATAGAAGCTAATCCTTGATTCTATACTAAGAAAATTCAATTTAAATACTAAAAAAATTAAAGATTTAGGATATTATATAATTAATTATGATAATTTAATACGAAAAATATTTTAAATCTAATTTTTATGTTATTGCACGAATATTTATAAGTTTTTATATTTTAGAAGATTTCTATAACTATAAGAATTTTTCTATAATAAAAAATCTATAAATATTTTTCTATATTTTAGAAAATTCTTTAAATATTTAAGTTTAATTTGATTAAATAAATTAATAATTTTCCACATTTATTTAAATTAATTCTCCCAAATTGCTATCATAATAAATTTCCCACAAATTCATTGCCTCAGCAAAATAATTATTCAAAAAGTTTGCCAAAAATGTTTGCAATAATTTCAAATCCGAAATCCATCTCCATTTCTTTTCCCAAATGTTGACCCACTTTTAATGCCATAAACCCTTCAAAATCGTATAATCTCCATTGAAACAAATAAAAAACCGAGAATTGTTTGCATAATTTTAACAACTGTCGGCATAAATTTCCTAAACAAATGGAACTTTCGCATAAAATTCATAGCCAAATGCGAAAAGTTGGCTCCAGGAAAACAAAGCCAAAAAAAAAGGAAAGAACTTCTCTCATGAGAGAGAAAAACTTTCGAAATAAAGTAAACGATAAAATGTGTGCCAATTGTAATTGTAATTATATGTACAGTTTCTGGCAAGAGAATATAGAGAGAATATTATGCTGTTCGTATAATTAGGAAATTGTTTACTTACCCTCTGCTGTTCTGTTGGGCCATAAAATGCAGATATTATGCCAGAAATGATCCATATTTTATTCGTATATCCAATTAGCTGAAGAGTTCTTTCAATGGCAGGTATCACTGTGGAAAGTTAATAGAATTATTGTATATTTTTGTTGGTTGGTTGATGGTTTATTTGCTGATTGAATTCGATTATTCAATGAAACATGTCCTGGTGAATGGTGAAAAAATATTATAAAAATTCACTTTAGAGGCAGAGAAATGAGAGATGAATATAGGCAATGTCTCGCCCTCAACCCCACCTCCTTCTTTGGAGGGGCACACGTGCCATGGTTTAGTCTGACACGCGACCCCCCGCCATACCCCCTTTAGCCATTCGTTCGTTCATTCGTCTGCCGCCTGTCGCCAAAAAAGTGGCTAAAAACGTGATGTGCATTTCAAATTGAGGGCGTCGCTGCATCCACCCTCCACCCCCACCGCACCCTTTCCCTTTCCGCTCTTTCCCTCCGAATTGCGGATGCACCTGCGGATAACACTCCCCCGAATGAACATGAAACGCTTGCACTTTTCTTTATGTCCCTTCGGCAGGGCGCGTGAAATTGAAAAACTCAGAGGAACTCACAGAAAGTGTGTGAGGGTGGAGGACAGGGAGGGCAGGTGGATTGAAGGATCTACCCGGGAATACCATGTTAAGTGGCTGCTCGTCGGCTCTCAGCGTTTGCCCATCCACAAGATGGCATTACCATTCCTATCCCGCCAGGTAATACACATCAGAGAGAATTTCACACGTCATTAGCTTCCGCCATAGAGGTTTTCCACAAGAAGTTGGTGGGGGGGTAGATGGGGGGTTTGCAGGGAAAAATCACACAACTTGTAAGGAATAAATGGCATAAGTTATACGTATTTCAACTGATTTATGGGTGGTTTAACACTAAGAAAAGTTAGCCTTAAAATGTATTTGACAATCGAAATATATTTTATGGAACTTTTGAAAGTGGAGAGTAAAAATAATTAAGATAATCTTGGAGATTCTTAATAATTTAATTTATTTAATTTATAGAACATTTTTAAGCTTGAGTTCGTATGGATAATTGATGTTTTAGTCACTTTAATCATAAACCTTTTTTTCTGGCAAATAAGCTTTAAGCTTCTTGGGTTGTAAAAACCACTAAAAACTTAATTTAGGACTTAGGGTACAACATGAAAAGCTTTTCCAAAAGTAGAAGAGGATGTCAAATCCATTGAAATCAAAGGATGTAAAAGAATTTCTATGTAAAAAAAATATAAATATAAACTATTTTTACCAAATATTTTTAAATATTCTATTCTAAATTTTAATTATTTTTCTTATAAAATATAGCATTTTCTTTGAGCAATTTCCCAATTTTTAATGAAAAAATTTACCAAAATACATAATAAAATTAATGTTTGATAATAATATGCAACCATTTTTAAGGAAAATCGCATATAAAATTCAGTCAAAGGCTATTTTCAAAGTTTTCATTGAGAAAAGTTAAATTTCTTCGCCAACAATAGGACATGCGCACTCGAAATGGAACTAGTTCCATTCAGGGCTGGGGACAATCAATAGTTCAGGGCTGCATACAGAGTCCTGGAACGACCAGGGAGACGGCTTGAACCAGTGACTCCATTCAGGGATGGCTATAAATGAGAGTATCATAGATTTGAGGATGTGTCAAGCCACATTTTAGGTGGGAAAATTCAAAGGATATTGGAGAAAAATCCTATGCTTTTTCAAGTATGAAAATAGTAAAAGGGGCTGTACAAAAATCCTAAATATTTGGATTTCCTTTATTTTTTATATTTTTAAAATTAAAAAATATTTTGTGGATTCGAAATTGTATAATATTTATTTCTTTGCTTAATATTTCCATCTTCCATTCCCTTTCCCTATACTGTTTCGTCTTTTTGCCCACTTTTCTTTCTTTTCCTGCCTTAAACCCTTTCCCATTTTCTTTACCATTTTCTTAAACTTCCAGACATTCAATCCCTCGATTTCCGCCGACAGTCCCTTTGGGGTCCATCCATTCCATCCACCATCAGGCGGCATTCTTTAGGCATGCAGGACCTTCCTTCGTTCGCTCCGTCGTTTGTTCGTTTGGCCACATGCCGCGTGGTGGCAATTGATGTCAAATTTATAACGACAAATACTCGAAAAGTGTTTAACGTAGCCCAAAACACGGCACTTGCCGGGCTTTTCCCCCGACAGAGACACACACACACTCAGACATTGGCCAGCCAGACTTTTCCGCCAACATTTGCCCACATTTCCACGAGCATCATTATTGCTTTTTGATTTTTTGGTGTGAATTTTGCTGTTGAGCAGCAACACACTCAAAGAGAGAGAAGAGAGGAGAAAACGGATGAGTTATGGTCCAAGCAGAGTGGAGGGGAGGGAAAAGGAGTGAAGTGGAGTGGACTGGAGGAGCTCCTCTTTGGCTCTGGACACAGATTGCATTTACGAGTGGAGTATGTCTGTGGATCCCCCCTTGTGGACTGTGTGGAAAGAACATATTAATGCAATTTTATGTAAATTATGCAAAGTTTATGTGCCTTTTCCTCTACGCTTTTGATATATTTCTGCCTGGATGTATCTGTATCTGTGTATCTGTGACCCACAAACAATCCGCAGACACTACACACAAAGGGAGGAAACAGCAATCGGAAGAGACGCCCTTCTACCCTGCCCCTCCCGTGCCCTTGCCCTTTGCCTTCCTTTGAATGTCTGCAAAGTTTGCACTGTGTCTCCGAACGAAATTATTTATGGCAGCTTGATAATTTTAAATGTTAATTAGAGGCGACTCCTTTTCAGGGGCAGGACTCGCTGCTTGCCCCTCTTTGAAGGCAATCAATATTTAAAAGGCTCTTTGTCTGCGTTGTTTGTTTAACAACAATAAATGAATGTCAGCAAGCGCCGGAAAAGTGGCGCAATGAAAACGGACAATTAAATGGAAAATTAATAAATTAAGGTTAATAATTGAATTGAAAATTAATGTGTAATTTAATGGTTAATGGTTAATCATTTGTCAGCCATTTATAAATGATAGCAGGGGCTGTAATGAGAAAAAAAAAGTGCCCTAAAAAAAAGAAAAATGAGAGTGGAATAAAGCTAATGGAAATTGTGATTGCCTTTAAGCCTGAAAAGAGTGCAGGAAATACAAAGGAAATGATGATTAGAAGCTCTAGATCCAACTAGCCGAAACAGTGTTGCTTAACCTTCAAATTAGTGTTGAAAAGCGTTTGGGAATCACAAAATAGAACTAATGGAAATAGAAAATAACGAAAAAATGAGGAGGGGATGCTGAAGATGCAATCAGCTAAGAAATAGTGCTGGTAAACTCTCAAATTAGTGTTGGGTAGCACAAAATAAGTGTTGTGAAACTCCATAAATAAATAAATGCCGCGAAAGTATTGCAAAAATTACTTAATTTCCCCTTAAATGAAAGCCTGCCACAAAATAAATGTTTCAACAATCAATCGAATCATCATTACTCTCCTCCCCCCACCCATACATTCCCTCATTCCATCCACTCATCCATTTATCCTTTCTTTTCGCCAAACAATCGACAGCATCAACGCGTACTCCTTCGAGCAGAAAAATGCTTCCCTCAAATTAAACAAAAATTTCCCTTAATTTCATTGACATTCGTATTGAAAATCATTCGGAATTATATGCAAAAATCCAACTGGGGGGAAGAAGAACAGGATTTTTTTTTTCTTTTTTGCAATTATGGCCAAGAAATAGAAAATACCCGTCGAGCCGTCAAAACCGGAAATGGCAAAGTGGCAAAGCGCAAAGCGGAAATGGCAGGCACAACGGACACACACACACACACAGACACAACAACAACAGCAGAAAACGCAACAGAGAAATGCAAATTTTTCTGTGGAAAAGGAAATTATAAAAATATTTGTTGGCTGAAGAGCAGCACCTTTCTCTCTCTCTCTCTCTCTCTTTCTCGCTCTCTCCCTTTTCGCTTTTCTTTTTTTTTCACTACGCCCTGAAAAAGTAGCAAAAGAATTTTTTTGCACGTGGAAGGTCCTTTTTAGAGGGCAAGGCATGGTAGGGGTATCATGGCTATGGGAAAAGGTTTGTCTCCGATCGGAAGGGAACACTTTTTGAGACTTTTCTATGGGAAATAGTCCCTAAAACTGGATGAATCTTTACCACAGATTTGTCTATTTGCTGCATATACTATATAGATCGGTAGATCTACAAGTCTGGTCGCTATATCATTAATTTTTAATAGCAAACCTCTCTATTTATATATGGAATGAATAACGGACATCTTTCATAGAAAAAAGTGAAACCAAATAAAGGGTATCTTGATATTCTCCTATAAAAATACCTCCTCTATTTTCTGGTTCATCTTCTTGTTGTTGTTGCCTTGTGCCCCCAGTCTGAAGTCCACTTGACGTTCCCGCACTTTGGGAGCGTAGAAAAAAGGAAGGTCTCCCCCGGGAACACCTCAAGTGCTCCGTCGTCTGGCACGAAAGTTTTTTGTACATATTTTTACTCTTATAACAAATAACAAGTAGCCCCACCACACCCACTACTACCCACTACATCTAGCCACTATATAGTAAAGATATATTTGGATATGGCTATGGCTATGGGGGGGAGAGGGGAGTGTGCATAAAGAGAGTAAATTTATGCACTGCCAAGTGAAAGGTTCGGAGTTTCAGAGTTCATATATGCTTGTATGTATGTGTGTGTGTGTATGTATATTTTAGCCTGTGAACGAAACGGTGCAGAGCGGACTGGCTTTAATTATTTTTACAGGTGCAATTTATTTACATGAATTTCAATCTCCGCATTCGGGTATAAATTACCATAAACATCTCTCTCTGTCTCTCTCTCTCTTGCTCACTCGCTCTCCATTCGTCCTGCATATGGGTATAAATATATGGAGGATATCGTTAGCATCATTTTTTTGTACCAGGGCTTTTTCCATGATGAATATTTAATGCAGCAAAAGCACAGAGAGAGAGCGGGGGGGCACAGAGAGAGGGGCTCAGGGGGGTATAAAAAGCAACTCAAAAATGTCAGAAACAGCGAAAACAGCAAAACGCACAGCAATCCAAACAAAGGCCAGGCCTCTACTGTTCCGTTTTTGGGGGAAGATGAGAGCAGGCCTTTTTCCTGATTCTGAAATCATAAATGCACACAGCTACAGATGCAGATACAGATACAAGGGATGGGGAGGGGTCGGGGTCGGGGTCGGGGTGGGGTACAGTGCACGTACTGCTGCTAGTGAGTGTGCGGTTGCACAGGTGAAAAGTCAGAGAAAGTCAAATTAATTCCACTTAATTTGTTTTAACCGCAAAAGCCAAAGAGGATCGAATGCCAAATGGATGTCAATCCAGCAATTGTTTCCATATTCAAACGAATGGGTGTGGGGGTGTGTGGAAATGCAGGATATTTTAAACCATTTTATTGGTTAAATAAATATACGTAAACTCAGATTTAAATCGGGGCTTAGAAGGGATTACAAAACATTGACGAGTTCATGGAAAACCTCTATGGAAATGCTCTCAAAAGTTGAACCAATTTTAATGTTAAAGATCTGCTGCTAATCCACTGTTAGTTCGCTGTTAGAATACCATTAAACAGCGCTCAACTTTCATGTTTATTCTATGTTAAATTACTCTGTAGAAGTGCATGTTACAAATTGTTTCATTGAATGTTAATTCCCTGTTAAATTCTCTTGAAATGTTAACCTCGCTAAAGTCGTTCTGTTAATCGAAGCTGCAGGCTTTGGGCTGTTGTTACCATGTCGTCGCTGTTAACAACGCTGTTAGGTTACCTAAGCTGTTACTTAAATGCTGTTCTCTTAACTCTGTTAAAACAGTTAACCCTTCATTCTGTTACTTTTACAATGTTAAACTACATTTCGCTGTTACTCCTTCGCTCGGATAAATCCACACTGTTAGCCAACAGAAAGTACTTTATCCTGTGCATAAAATAATGGTAAATTTTTACCATTTTACCCCTTCAAAAAGCTATATGTAAGCTCTGTTCGAGAGCTTTTCTTTTGCTAGCCATCCAAAAAGCTGTTCAACCCTCACCATTTCCACCCGCTTTTTATTTGGAATTTAGAAACTGAAAATCGCTGCTCCCATTGGCTGACAGCAGGTTATAAAAGACTGGGCGGCACCCAATAAAAGTTTAGTTTGGTTTTGGACTTGCTCAGAAGATGCTGCCCAGAAGAACGCTCCACGCAGGATGTTGCTCAAAAACGGATGATTTCGAGTATAGAACGGACTGAAGAAGGAGCTACAGGAGCTGCAACATTTTAGAGTTAAGCAAAGATGAAAATAATATGGATTTTTGAATGTTGAAAACACTTGGCAATAAAAATTATAAAGCTCTTTGAACGTATTTTCTTAAACAGGGGAGTTTTCGGTGAGGGTTATAGAAATCAATTTCAAACTTGAGGGAGAGTCTTTCTTTTTGGATGTAATTTTATGAAGATGATATGAAGGATAGAAGATGTTCTTCCTTATAGGTACTAAAAATCCTCTGAAGCCTACGAGAGGTTTGGGTTCCCCAATCAAAATGCGCTTAAATAACACCAAAACGAAAATGTTTCTGGCAAAATCTAGAGTATTGACAGTGTTACCACATTTCCCTAAGGTATAAGGAGTGTACCCATTTCTCAGTGTGTCCCTACGGGGTTCGAATCCTCTTTTATTAGAGCTTAACAATAGGGAAGCACTGAAAATTTGAGCAATCAATTTTTATAATTCTAAATTTATATTTATAAATTTTAAAGTTGTAAAAAAAATTTAATAAAATGTAATAATGTTAAAAAATATTAACAAAATGTATAAAAATATTAAAAACAGAATAATAATTTTATTATGTAAGAAAAGTCAATAATTGAGTAAATTTTAATATAAAAAACAATTAATTTTAATATTTCTTATCACTTTTATGACTCTTTCTACAAAGTATCAATATATTTTTTCCAAAAATTTTTCTGGAAAAAATTATCAGATAGGAAATCTTCTAAGAATTCTCTAATTTTTGAAGAACATATAGATGGATAGAATTTTCCATGGTTGAAAAAGGTTCAAAATGCAGTCAAAATTTGAATTTCTTACAGAATAAACAACACAAGATTTGAGTCTAAAAACCTTTCTGTCAAGACTTATAATTTTTAGAAATTATTGTACAAATAAGCGGGAAAAAAGATGAGGAGTCTATGGCTCTCCTAGGCTTTGGACTGTTTCTGATGAGGGACTTTGTGGCATGACGAAATCTATATCTAACAACATCCCCAATCTCTCTGTAAAGTATTTCAAAAGTCATCATCTTGTGTGACACCATAAGGCTCGACTCTCCATAGGCAATCAATGTAGTCCCCAAGAAGCGGGTCACCACTTTTAACAATAATTTCATTGCATTGCTCCAATGTTCTTTGGGGCAATTTTTAACGACATTCCATTTCCCTCCTCCCCCCAGCTCGCACCTCAAATTCCAATTAGGAGGATAATTAACACATGCCACGCCCACTAATTACACATTGCCTGCCACATGCCACCTACACCCTCCTCCAGGCAGCAGCAGCTCCCAGAGGAACTCCCAGAGGGAACACCTCCTAGCCTCAATCTTCGACCTCTGGCCTCAAAATGCATTTCTCACCCTCTCTGTCTCCCGCTCTCTCTCTCACCCTCTCTCTCTCTCTCTGGCAGTTCACGCGGGAGTCATGTGAAAATTAAATGCTACGCGAATTTTCTTTCTATTCTACAATTTGGCAAAAAGGAAAAACGAGGCAAAAGAAAAGACGAGGAACTTGAGGCTGGGGAAAAATTGAGAATTTATTGGAAAATGCAATTGAAAATGCAGCAGGCGTGTCGACGGCAGCCCCCATCGAAAATGCTTTGAACTTGCGGCAATAAATTCTGCCAAAGCCATAAAAAAAATATCCAAAAAAAGAAACCAATAAAAAATTGGGGAAAACCCTAATGAAGAGAGAGCCACAGAGCGATAGCCAGCGAGGTCAGAGGTCAGCAGAGCCTACAAATTGTATTAAGAAGTTATATGCTTCTACTCAAAAATGTTTTCTATTCATTGGAAAATTACTCACGTAACCCAGAAGGAGATTGGGAATGGGGCATGACAGCAGCAGCGGCAGCAGCCGCCACAAAAAGATAGTTTGAACTCTGAACTTCATTCGAGAGAGAGAGAGAACATTAAACTATCTTAATTCCTGGTTTCCATTCGAATGAGCAAACAACAAGAGGAGGATAGGAGGATCCATGACTCAATGAAATGACTGAATGACAGACGGACGAACTCTAACAAGCGACGTTTAACGCCCCCGCTTAGGGTCCGTTATTCTCTGCTGCTAAACAGATGCCACAAATAATTTGTTATTCAATACGAAACACGGATAAAAGTACACAGAGTGGCAAACGAGGAGAGGGACAGACAGACGGACAGACTGGACCTTCCATTGGACTTACATTTTAGTAAATTGGCTAACAACTTTTTCTGTGTGTGTGTTTCTGGGGATGGGGGAGGCTTTGGGCTTTCGGCTTTTGGGGTTTTTACGTGATTGCTGCCTTCAGTAGGAAGTGAGTGTCTTTTCGTCGTCGTGTGTGTGTGTGTGTAGCATGTCCTTCTGTGTTTTGTTCTGTTCTGCCATATGCTTGACCACAAAACACAACACAAGGACTGAAAGGAAGACAAAACCCAAAAAAAAAAGGTTCCGACAAGGATTTTCCGTATGAAAGAAGGTGATGAAGGGTGAAACGGAAAGTGTAGATACAACTTTGGGGCCTACAGAGGCTGATCTAACCGTAACAAGAGCTTACAGTCATTGGGAAACATAATTTGGGATACCTTTTGGACACCAAAGTCATATATGCCCCATTACATCCTTTTCCTGTATTCCCATATCAAATTCCTACTTTTAAAAGTCCTATAATATCTCCTTCTGTAAGCCACCCATCATACATATTTGATCAAGTGAAATTCCCTTCAAAATACCAGCTTTATGTCCAGCAAACTTCTGTACTCCAAGACAATGCCACTTATGCCATGCATTTTCCTGAGTTTCCAACAGATTTTCCCTCATTTCTGGTTGCTGGAGTTGTGTTTATGCTCTGGCCACTTGATTTTCCTTTTATTCTATTGAAGATTTGTCTCAAAATGTCAACAGAAGGAAAAGGAAAAACAACAAGGAGGGAAAACCAGTAGACAAAATGCAAGAAGCTGCTCTCCACCGTGTTTCCCGGGTGTGTGTCTCAGTGTCTCAAGTTTTCCTTTTGGTAGCTGCTTTCCACTTGGTTTTCTTAGCATTTCAGCAAATAAAATGTTTGCTTAAAAAATTGCAGACATGCATTGCGACCGTCCCTCGTCTTTTCGTATTTTTCTTAAGTTTTTGTCTCTTTTTTTGGGCTAGTCAGGAATTTACTGCAGTCACGAACATGACTCCTGCCTCCTGCGCTGCTGCTGCTGCTGCCATGACACAAAAATACATTTAACGAGAGGGAACGTTGTGAGCCGCGGCAATGGCCGCGGCTCTACTTTATACCCGGTACTCAGTCAGTATATACGTATTTATGTATACATATGAGCTTACGATTTATTTAATTAATTATATGTTCACAAAAGAGACGAATTAAATTTTGGCCAAAATGGAAAATTTCAAAAAATTAAGTCCAACCGTATGCTGTATTTTTATATTTTAGAAGATATCAGTTTCCATTTTTATTTACATATGATTTTTACGTCGGCTGCTACATTTTTACATACACGTGTAAAACTACATACAAGAGACATGGAAGTGTGTGCGAGAGAGAGAGGGAATTGCTTGGCTGCCGTTTGGTAGCCACTGAAATTTAATTTGTTCCTTCTGGCTATAATAATGATCCGACATGATCCAGATTCGGCAATCTGATAGATACGGATATTTTCCATAATTTTGCGTTTTTTGTTTTCTCTTATCTTAAAAATGATGGATTCCACAGATTTTCGTCCTTTGTGGGGGCGGAAGGGGGCGTGTCAAAATTTTGAAACAAACTCGTGCTGGTTCGATATCACAGGAACTTGGATAGAAAGTTTGGTTGCTCTAGCTCTTATAGTCTCTGAGAACTAGGCGTCAAAAAATACGAATGGGCAAAGCAGATAGGGTCGCGTGTGAGAGAGAGCGAGAGGGAACGATAAATTTCGAAATGGTTTTCTTTATAGTGGCTATATTAATAATCCGATCTAATCCAGATTCAACACTGTGATAGATATGATCATTCTCTATGATTCTGCGTTTTTAGTTTTTTCGTATCTTTAAAATTGTGCATGCCACAGATTTTCCTCCTTTGTGTGGGCGGCAGTGGGCGGGGCGAAATTTTGAAATACATTCGGAGTAGTGTGATAACACAGGAGACTGGATACTGAATTTGGTTGCTCTAGCTTTTATAGTCTCTGAGATATAGGCACAAATGAAGACGGACGGACGGACAGACGGACAGACGGACGGACAGACCGACATGGCTAGATCGACTCGGCTATTGATGCTGATCAAGAATATATATACTTTATGGGGTCGGAAACGCTTCCTTCTGTGCGTTACACACAACCGTTATCCGCACAAATCTAATATACCCCTATACTCTTCGAGTACCGGGTATAAAAATGTGATGCCAACATATGTACGATACGGATACGATTCCTCTGACAGAAGTACACATATTTCTCTCTCTCTCTCTCTCTTCACGAGGAACTTCAGTTGCGTTGACAGCAGAGAAGCCCCTCCTATGCCACCCACCCATCACCCAGGCACACGCGTGAGCATGTAACGACAGCGTTAGAGGGAGAGCGTTTAGAGGGGCAGAGAGAGTGAGGGTTGAGAGCTGAGGGGTGTTGAAGTATTCAAGAAGCAGCTGAGAGCCAAGAGTGAGAGGTGTGCGTGAGTCCCGTACCGATAATCTGCTAAGAACTTTGATTTGAAAGTTGGGAAAGAGATTTAAAGCAAGAGTAGATCTTAAATGAAGAAAGGGTAAGAATATTATCCACGAAATTATAGTTTTTGGATCACTCTTCAACAAATAACTCCCACAGAGGAAAAGCGCCCCACAAATGCATTCGAAGGGAATGTCAAAGCTCATTTCAAGCCCTTCTGCCAGCATCCCCATGGGGACGAGAGAGGCAGGAGTTTCTCTGTGAAATATCTAATATACTTTCTTCACCCATTTCTCGTTGATTCCCGGTGAAGCAGTCATCCAGTCATCCATCCATCTATCCATCCACCTTTATTGGTGCCCCAGAGAAACAGAGAAGCAGCATCCTGCCGCATCTCTCATTGAATCAACACTGGCACAAATTCAATTACTCAACACTGGATAAGCAAGGTATAGAACATGGGTGGGGGGTTCTCGCTTCTCGTATGAGTGACATTAATGCAATTCTCTCATCTGTCAATCATATTTTTCTTTCCTTTTTCCAAGGCAATTGCCAAAAATAATGTTCGACTTTTGTTTTCTTTATTTTTCCTCTTTTTCTCTGAAATTCTCTGTGTTTTATTTTTCTTCTATTTTTGTTTGTATGCCTCTCGCCCTTTGATGTGCTGTGAGGGGGTGTGAGAGGGAGTGGCATGGACAGGTGATGCTGCTCAATTTGCAATTTAATCGATTGCTGCTGCTGCATCTAACAAAATCTACAAAATAAATTTACGCAGGATATTTTATACAATCCAAAAGGATGTTCTGTGAAATGGAATTGAGATTGGAAATTTAAAGAAATTCTAGGGGATATTTAAGAACTGAAAAGATATGGTAGGGTTTAGTTAGGTTAGTTTTCGATAGATATTTGTTCTTTTATATATATTAGAGATCTAAAAACCACTTATAGATATCCTGAATCAGAAGCTTCAGTCACAAACAGATTTCATCTAAAGGATACAGTTATAGAATCCTGAGGGTTTGGTCCTCTGTTTGGTTTTAGAACTGAAAAATCTCTTCATCTGTTGGAAGATACAGAATACAGTCTTTCGATTCTGATCAAATTTAAAGTGCTTTAGGGAGCAACAAAAAATTTGGATTAATACCAACGATTTTTTATAGAAATTCGATTGCAAACGTTTTTCGAAACACTCTTTTTACAGGATAGACTATATCGTATATCCATTGCCTAATAAATAAATAAATAAAGCAACTGACACGCTCATTAACACCCACCCACTCCTCTCCACCCCCTCCACTCTCTTCCCCTCTCTCTCTCTATGCGTATCTTTGGTAAAAGCAAACACAAACAGAATCGCTTTCCACAGGACGAAACGCAACGAAATCGAATGTCGGAGGCATCGACTGTCGACTGTCGAATCGGCTGTCGTCTGTCGACGGCCTGGCATTTGTTGGACAGATTAAAAATACAATTTACGGCAAATCAATTGCGGCTAACATGGCAACAGGAGAGAGAGAGAGAGTGAAACCGACGACAGGCGAGAATTAAAAACGGGAGGAAAGGAAAGAGCAAACTCGCTGAGCCAAAAAATGAAAAGCAAATAAAAGGCAGAGCCCAAAAGTCCACAGGGAAATGGAGAAATGAAAACCCACAAACAAAACAAACCACAAAAAAAAAAGGAAGAGAAAGGGCGAATAGGGTGAGGGAGGGAAGGGATGGGGAGGTGGAAAAAAAACACAGCAGATGTTGTGGCATAAATTTGTATAAATAATAAACAATTTTTGGTGGATTTCAATAGTGGCTGCTCTGGAGAAAGCATTTCTCTACGCAAGGCAGTTTCTTGCTCTCAAAGGTCAAAAGGTACCATGTCTTCTTCCGAAAGGGGGGGATAGAAGTGGGAATACTGTGAGGGAGAGCTCTCTTCCAGCACGAACTCTGAGGTTGTTTCCACAAACGACTGTTGCAGCGGTTCCTGCAGCCTCTGATATAACTGTCTGTGGCGCAGCATCTCTTCGGTTTCCTCCTGGCTGTCGCTGTCTTCCGAAGTGTCGCGTTGCAATGTCTGCGATTGCTCCATAAATGCTCGCAGTCCGTGCCCCACTTGCACCTCAAAGACTTGGATGGAGAGCAAGCGTTGCTCTCTCGTAAGGCGAGCGAAGTATATGGCGCCCAGGACATAGGTCCTGAGATCCTTGATCCGCTCAACGATGGAGTCACCGTCCCGGTTAACGGGCAGTCGATCCATGGCCCTGCTAGCGGCCCTTTCCACGGCGGTCTTCATCTTCACAGGACAGACGACCTCGTAGACCACGTACAGCGCCGAGAGGCCCAGCAGGATGGTCGACACTGTGTCCACAGTGTATTCGCACCACAAGCAGTTCTGGCAAACGAGACGCGCCATCCAGTGGAGAAAGCGCTCCATGCCGCACCACAGGACGTTCATCACCCACTCCGTGGCGAGGACCGTGACCATCACTTCCACAAAACTAAAGATTCCCGGTGTCCTTTGCATTAGGCGCCTGGGTAACACCTGCGAATAGCCCAGCAGCAGCAACGTGGCCAAAAGGAAGAAGAGGCTGCCCAGCTTGAAGGCCGACGAGCATTGGCCCTGCGACTGAGGCACAAAGAAAGCGGCGTCCGTCAGGTAAAAAACTCCAGCCGTCACGCAAGCGAATTTGGAAACCATTTTTTGTCTTCTTCGAATTTTTTATTGGGAATTTAGTTGGAATTTTGGGTTTTGAGTTGAGTTGAAGTTGTTCCCCGATTCGTTTGTAGTTTCTATTGTCTTTTCAATCGAACATCAACACTGAGTGAAAGGCAAACTAAGATGTACTTTCTACGGGCGCTACTGTATCTACTGAACATCCACAAGATACATTTATCTAACTTCAGGCGGAGATCAGAAGTGGAAGGAGATTTCATATTGCCACAACTATTTCCCCATCTACTTTCTTTTTCCCACTTTTCTGCTACTTTTGCTCTACTTTTAATGCTTCTCCTCCGTCCCTCTCCCGCCCTCTCTCTCTTCCTTCTGACTTTTAAACACGTCATAAGCCATGTTGTGGCTATCTGTGGCCTTAACATTTATATAGCATACTTTTGAGGGCCATGGCTTATAAAACACACATTCCATGCCATTTCATGCCCCGTAGAAGCGTAGGTGTGTGGCAGGGTAGCTCTTGGGGTATGCTAGGCTGTGACTATCGTTTGTGGCAAGAGAATATGAGCCATAGTTGAGGGAACTTTGGATATAAGTGCAAGATTTCCAGAACTTTGAGGTGGATGTTATTTCCGTTCTAATTCCCTCATTCCTCCTTTCATTCGTCGTTCCAATTATTCATTCTTCCATTCATTCTTTACCTCATAATCATTTTATTCTGAAATGTTTCTCTACCAGAAATCGTTAGCACCTTTTTCTAGCGAATCTTAAAATTTTTCCGGCACATTCCAGGGTAACATTCCCGTCTAATCTGCCGCACACAAACACAGTGGCATTCCACATTCCCACAGCATTTATTCCACCCCCCTCACCCCCTATCTACCATTTTGTAGCATTAGCTCAACCTCCCCTCCCCGCCCCTTCTGGGGTCTTTCTCTTTGTGGAATTTATATTGGCCACTTTTCCACTTTTCCGGTGTGTCTTTCTCTGGTTTCGGTTTTGTGATTTTACCCATAAATTATTCGTGTTGCAAGAGGCCCTCCCCCTCTCTCTTTCCTTCTCTCTCTCTGTTTCTGTCTCGCTCTATCTTGTGTGGTGCGTTGCGTACTTTGTGGCACATAGAAAACAGGCACCACTTAATGTTGCAATCAAACAATTTCATGGCCTATACACTACTACATGACTCGCCCCACTTCGGTGACACACTGCCAGGGGCTAGGGGTTGGTATTGGGAGTGGCAGTTATCCTGCGGCCTTGCCTTGGGTCCTTGGGCAAACATTTTGATCCCCAAAAGTCAATGACAAAACTTTCGCCCATAAAAAAATCAACATTATTATGTTAATTGGTTGGGCTTTTCCGTTACTCTTTCCTCTCTCTATGGCCTGTCCCTCAAGGACTTCTGCCTTCTACAGATTTTAATCACTAAATTAGTTTACAAAATATGTAGCTATTTTCCAGGAAAATGCCCCCTAATTCAACGGGGCACAGAACCGCCTAAAAGCATATGCTGGGCCTTTATTTGTCTTAACAAAAAAAAACAAAAAAAAAAAAAGGTTGGCCTTTTCCTTTTGTTTTACCTGTGGAAAGTTTTTGCTGGAGCCCAAAAAAAAACGAAACAAAAATAATAAGTAAACATTATTTATTTTAAAAGAAAAGCAGCCGCTACGCTGCTGCGGTGCTGCCGCTGCTGCTGCTGCATGCCAGCCTCAGGCGTTGGAAAGTGGAAACAATGGCAGCGGAGGCGCCTCCGAAACGTCAAAGTAATTAAACAAAAAGTAATTAAGATTAGCGGACGAGAGAGAGTTGCCTTGAAGGCATCCTCCAGCGCAATGCTCGCGCCATTATCATCATTATCGTTATCATAGTGGAGGAGTTAGGTGAAAGGTGAAAGCAGGGTTGGAGGGGGAGACGGAAGAAAGCGTAACAGTAGCGGAAAAAGGTAAGGTTTAACACGGAGCCCAACAATATGAAAAAGCGCCGCTACCTGACAACTTTGACGTCATTATAGCCATCATTACGGCTCCCCTCTACCCCTACCTCCGTCAACCTCTCATCCCCTCTTAAGAGTAGCGTCAGTCCCCTCCCCTCTCTTCTTAGGGAGACTCACTTTTCGACCCCTCGTTAAGGTTTTTCCCTTTGGGGCATTTGCCAGCAAATTATTATTATTGTTTCCAAAGAGTTTTCCGCTCTCCCACTCTCCTGATTCCGCCCCTCTCTAATGATCTTTAAACGTTAGTTTTAAACAATAACAAAATATGAATGAATGAGGGGTCATTTCTTCTTCAGTGAACTGTGAACCCTTCCCTCCTTTTGGGGGCAGCAGAAAACTCTTCATTAACTTTTTGATTCACACACGTATCATCCATCCACATCCATTTCCTCACTGCCAATGGCTTAAGCATCGTTCAATCCCTTTTCGAACTTTTCCGGGCAGATATTTTACTGCCTTAAATCGTATATTAACCCCTCCCACCCCCTCCAGCCCTCTCTAGTGAAAGAAAAGCGTTGATAGCCCATCCGAAACGGAGAGATTTATTAGCATTCAAAGAGTGCTAGAGGTGGACGAGGAGCAGGCCTTAAGCATGGGGTGATTTTTCACGTGGTTTGTGGAGCAACTTTTTGTTTTTGATTAAATGAAGCTTAACGAAGAACGAGGCAGCAGCGGCAGCAATACGTGTGGCAGTGTGGCAGGAATGGTGGTGGTGCTGCGCTGCTGCCAACTTAACTAATGAGCTGATTTACAAGCACAAGAACACGTCCAGTACAAAGGCCAAGGACTGCATTTGGCCGAAAGGTGATTCGGCGGGGTGTGAGCGTCGGGGTCACCTTTGCCTTTTGTGACCCCGAGGTCCTATGACAAATGCGCTTTGCTGTTATTTATGGCAGGACCGCAGGACCAAGATGTTCTACGTGCGGTCATTAGGAGAGCATCAAGGCCTAGTAGAGGGGCGTGGCCATGGCCAGAGAGAGGGAGTGAGAGAGGGAGAGGCAATTTGTAGAATTTGGACTCTGGGAAGTGGTGCTTTTAAGGGACCTTTAGAGGTTTAGGATTGCCATTAACTGTTCTAAAATTCTTTCAAGTTAGTAAAGGTCTTAGATTTCTTAGGAATTTTCAATAATTTGTTCCCAAAAAATAAGCCAAAATTCGCATAAAGATTGTGCTATTCCTATACACCCCTTTCTATCAGTACAGGGTACCAAGAGAAAGATAGAGTTAAGGGCACTTCGTTTTACCTCTCTTTACATACAAAATCTCGTAGATTTCTTAAGAAGAACTCAAAAATTTATGATTTTTCACACTTTTCCACTTTTGTCAAATGTCACGCATCAAAGTCCTTTCTGTGAGCCTCTCCTTGCGTCAGTTGTGTCCTTGCCGCAATGCCTAATCCCTAATTAGGCATCGGATATATATATGTAGTATATCCTTGGCATCACAAGACAGGCCAAGGACATCCCGTAAGCCGCCCCGAATGCTGACAAATTGTAATTGTGCGACAAACAAGCGGAAATCGGCTTAAACTTCGTAAGGTAAGCCGCAGGGACAGGGGAAGGTGGCGCCAGGCTGGAATGTGGCATGGGGCATGAGGCATGACTTCCTTTATTGAGTTATTAGCCGCAGTGCCTCGTGGCAGCTGCCTGCCACACACTTTTAGGCCATGTGGCAAGTCAATTTGTCAGCGCAAAAAAAAGAAACGAAAAGAAAAGCAGGCGGGAAAAGTGTTTATCAAGGAGGGCTGGTTAAGGGGGGTGGGGACGAGGAGCTTAGTCATGATTGCTAATAAAGTCGAGCAATGATTTTTGAGTCCTGCGAAAAGGAAAGGATCTTCCCTCCCATTGACAGCCAATGGAAATTCAAAAATATCTGCGGTATTTGCTGGCAATGACAGAACACTTTTCCCCAAACAGTTTTCCCGCACAGCAGTTTCCGCGACTTTGCGCCTAATGGCATGCGAGGGGGGGGCTTTTGTCGTGCAGCAGAAGCTTTTCAATGAATTTTCACACATATTTTCCGACCATGAAATACTTTTAAATTTTATTCAGAAATAATAGAGGAAAAGGAGAGCTTCAGAGAGAGGTTTAAATGCTCTTTAGGGTGAAAAAAAAGATTATTTTAGAGAGATATTCATTTGATGATGGAATTCGCATGGAAATAATGCAATCGATAGGCGATAGTCTGCTCTCTAAGTTATCGATATCCCACAAAACATCTTCAAAGCTATATTTTCCATAAAATGTAAATTTCTTATGACTTTAATGATACCCTCCATCTGGGAAGTGCATCAAAAACACCCACGTTGCATACATTTGGGGTGCCACAAGTAGCTGGGGCAGGTGCAGAGAGCGGGCACTTATGCGTAACATTGCGTAAGTGCAGCTGTCAGATAACACGAAGGAAATGGCAATGGAAATGGAGGGAAATGCACAAGGCAAAGTGCATGCCAGCTTGAGTGTGAAAATTGCTGGAAAAATGAATGCCACACACACACACACACACACATGGACAAGAGGCAGAAGCTTTGATTTTTTCACGCGGGATTTCGGAAAGAAAAAGTGGAACTGTGCTGTTTGGTGAACCTCAAACATTACGTGATGTTATTAGGTCGAAAGAAGTTCCCAATTTCTTGTTGCCTTAAACTTTTTCTCTGCTTAAATATCTCCAATATAAATCTTTACCGAAACTCAGGAAAGAAATAAACCCCCAGGCAGTATCTTTCTTCCATTTAAGCCCCCAAACAAAAGTCGCAGACAAACTGCAAAACAAAATGTATCTATAAAGGGAAAAAACTAGAAAAAAGTGGAAGCAAAACTTTCAATTTTCAATTTGCTGCAAGAAATAAAGAAAATTTCCCTGCCCTTCCAGCAGGGGGGTATCCTTTTGCTTTGGGCCACATTTCCAGTCTAATTTGTACCATGTTTTTCCCTCTCTGTTTTGTCTACTTAAAGTCGCATTGAACTGGAAGAATAACATTGAACATTGAATCGCAAACAATCAGCAGTCAAAAATTTCATTGTTAAGGCAGCAGCAGGCGGGAAATAGAAAAAAACAACAACAAAAACAACAACAACCAGAAACGGGAAGGAAAACTTTCGACAAGGCGTGAAAAATACAAAAGAAGCGAGAAACGAGGAAGAACTTTCTCCATGGTGAGAGAGAAAAACTTTAGAAAGCAGCCAACAAAGTGTTGTAATGGCTGGACAGGGAGGATGCCCACCCACCACAAACAGCACTTGACTTTTGACCCAACAACGAGGCGAATGTGTTGCAACGACCTTTGTGGCCTCCTGCCGCCTCTGCCGCCACTCCTGCCTCCTGTTTTTTGGTCACATGTTGGCGCAACAGCTCCCGGAAGACCACTGGGGAATGCCCCTACACACACACAATGAACTTGCCACGCCGCGTTGCACGTATTTCCTCTGGGACGGGGGTGTGGCAGCAGTCATCTTCTACCGTCTACCGTCTAGCCTTCTGTCCGTCTCTCTGTCTGTCCGCCTGTCTGTCAGTTTTAATGTTTTTGGCATTGAGCGATGCTCCTGTGATTCTGTGATGCCTTTTCCTGTGATTTGAAAGAGTTCATTAAGCTCGTTTCGACAACTGGAAGATACTTCTTCTACTTCGCCTTCTCTCTCTCTCTCTCGTTCCCTTTCTCTGTCTTTCTCTGCCCTGCTGTCTCTTTCTTGTGGCCAAGTTCTGGTATCCGCTTGTTGCTGTAACGATAAGTGCCCTCCCCCCACTGCTCTTTCTTGTGAGGCGGAGAGCTAATTATCCCATGGTCCAAAATGAGAAAGGATAATGGGATTTCAGCTTAAATTTGGACGAAAATTAAGAGGCTCTGGAAGAGTAACAGATTGAAACTGACTGATGTAAAAGATTGAATGGGCATTAGAGGCGTTCAGATGATTGAAGGCCTCTTCTAACGTCTATCAAACACAAAATCCTAACAAAACTTCCTAAAAAAAATTCTTGAAATTTGTAAACCAGAAAATAACATTAAAAAAAATTACAAAAAAAATTCTCAAAAATATAAGTACCAAAAAAATACCGAAAATAAATTACCAATATACTAAAATATAAAATAAAATAGTTCTATACCCTGAAAAATACTTTAAAAATTATACAAAAAAGCAAAAGAATAAAAACGTACTTAAAAAATTATATAAAACAATTATTCCCAAAAAATTCAAAAAAAAAAATAATAAAAATGATGTACAGTTAAAAAAAAAACTATAAAAATTCTAGAAAATAAAAATACCACAAAAAATACTCACATAAGAAGCGTACCCTTACACTTATGCACACATTAAACGATTTCTCTGTTTACAAATTTTGCTCCACTTTAATTTGGCAACAAATTTGAGCAGAAATCTCACTACAATGACAGCTAAAAATCTTTATTAATATACAATTTGCATCAACAAAAACGTTCACCCAATTATCGCCCACAATTAGCTCTACTTTCATCAGCAAAAAAGAAACCTCTCGAAATCAAATCGAATACTATCTCAAATTAATTACGCTTTTTCAGTTGGCATACACATGAGAAAGACATCCAAATAGTCGTATAAAATTCGAAATAAATTTAATTAACTCTTCTAATTAAATGCTCGCCTTCTAAAATGCAACATGCAAAGAGCTCGAGTTGAAAATTGGTTGTGATTTTCGTGTTTTAATTCATTTTAATTCAATTTTCCATTATAATACAGTGCCTCAAACAAGGCTACGCCTGCCTGCAGGCAACTGCTGCTGTTACAACAGACCCAACATCCAACGAGGTTCGAGCTCGAACTCCAACCTATGGTATGAGAGTGTGGTGCTGGTGGTGAGGGTGGTGGTGTGTGGGCGAGTACCGGACACTCTGTTAACATTTTTGTCGCGTGTTTTGCGGTCTGTTGTTGTGGTTGCGGTTGCACGCAAAACTACAGGCCGCCCCACAGCACACACCACACCGAACACGAGGCAGGCAGGGCAACAAACAACAAGCACAGAACAGCGGAACGAACTGCAACGGCAACAGCAAAAGCAACAACAACAACCACATCGAACCGTACACGAACAGCATCGAGCCATTTTCCGCCTCCTTTTGGTTGGCTCCGAGCGAACGAAGCTCGGCACTTCGGCTCATTTTCCGTCATTTTCCGGCCTGTTATCATTCGTCTGACCCGGCGTATACGTAACAGCATTTTTCATTCGTTGGATTTTCCTTTTCTTTGCTGAAGCATTTCCGGCGCAGCACAAGCAGCGCCAGAGCCGGGCTCTGTCTCGGAAAATCAGTTTCGTTACGCTTTCCACACGAAACGGACGCGTGTGTTGCGGCAGGGCTGGGTGTTGAGGCGCCACAAAACCAAAATAATAACGTAAAATCTCACGTAAATTCGTCTTGAAATGTAACGGTACTATTGTATATTTGAAATTAGACTTTTCATTGCCGGAAAATACGGGAGTGAAGTGTAAAAACGGAAAGAAACCAAAGGTGATCATAGGGAAGCGCTATTGAAGTGGAGATGGCATTGAGATAGATCTTTTTTAGGTTTTTTTATAAATATTTTAGATCATTTTTGGATCCCAAAATTTCTGTAAAATAATTTTTAAAGATTTTGTGAGAGCTAAAGATAAATAAAGATGGAAATAGCAGATATCTATGAGTTTTTAGGATCGTTATAATTTTTTGACAATTTCTAATAGAAAATTGTGAAGATTTCACGATCTAAGAGCCAGATATAGATGGAAATTGTACATAAACAGGGAATTTCTTTATAAGGAGATCATAAATGTTTCCCATGGCTATACAAAATGATGAAAAAATTAATAATTCCCGATATTTTTCATTTAAAAATTGGGTTTCTCTGAATGTAGTCATTAGGACACAGTGATAGGCTCTTTTATCTCAGTGCAACGTTATTTTTCCTCAAATGAACATATTTTTCTTATAATTCAGTAAAAAAAATACCTAAAAAATACCCCAACGATCATTGAAAATACTTAAATCCCAGCTCATAGCTATGTTAACCACAAAAACCCCCCAACTCTTGAGGAAAAGTCACTTGTGCAGCTCTTAAAATGTACAAACAATTAATAGTTAACTCTGCTAATGCACATTTCATGCCAGGCAAAAGAGTAAACAATCTCAGAGACGAGTCCTCGCACTCGAAAGACACCACCACTCGAACGACACATGCAACAAACGCACTTCAATCAGTGCTACAGACAGTGGCAGTGGCAGACAGGCCTCTCTTGCCACTCTTGCCACTGAAAAATTCTCAAACAAACTTATAAGCGAATAAATGAATGAAAAACCAGAGTTCACTTTCGAGAGGGAAAAAAACTAAGCAAAAACCAAAAAAAACCAGTAGTAAAGGGAATGCTAGGAGAGAGGGAACGAGTGGGGGGGTGGCTTTAGTAGCGATTGATAAAGGGCATCAGCAGTAGCAGCAACAGCAGTGGATGCCACACTGTGAAAGGCAACGCACAACAGGCAAACACAGTCGAAAACAGCAAAGCAAATATAAACAAAGAATTTAGCTTAAAAATACATTAACCCCCACTAGTACTGCTGAAAGGCTGAAGGGAGCACAGCAAAAGGGATGGTAAGGGGGGAGCGGGACGCATGTGGCACTGCACTGCGCTGGCAACTGCTTGAAAACTGCATACGTAATGGCAGTGTATGCACGCAGGAGGTACAGTGAAGCTTTGATGGGAAGGAACACGTTTGAAAATAGATATTTGTGGTATGGGCACATTTATTCCTAAAAAAATCTACTTTTTGGTGCAGTGTGACCTTTCCACATTAATTTTTCAAGCAGATGGACAGCACTGGTAATTTTTTTGGTATTTTTTTTTAAATTTCGGACATTTTACAAAGTTTTTTGTGCTCTTCTTTTACCGATGCATCCATATTTCGAATTCCTTTAGACTTTAATTCAAAAATGCTCTTCATTCATAAATATTCCGCTTTGAACTGCTTCCGAATCCTTTTCACAGAGGTTTTCCATGAAACCTTTCAAATGTTCATCTTTTATCATTTTCCACTGTACCAAAACTTTGGTTGTTTTGCCTCCCCAGCATCGATGCAGATCAATGGCAATGCATGCCGTACATCCAGTGTATGGAAGGGGGTCGAAAACAGGAGCAAACATAGAAGGATATAGAGATATAGAGTGAGAGCGAGTCAGTGCAAGAGGTCTAAAGAGAACGAACCTCCCCATACAAAAAAAAAAAAAAGAAAGAACTCCCCATACAACGTCAGCTGTTGGCGAAAACTTTTTGTCGTCAGTGCAATGCAGAGCTTATTGCTCCTTTATTTATCCTTTATATCTCTATTTGTTGTACGCTTTTCACTGGGTTTTCTCCTTCCTTTTTGTTGTTGTTTCTCTTCCTTTTTTTTTTGATTCAGATTCAGAATCGGAATCGGGTTTGGGTCGTTTGCTCTAACAAATTTACAATTCGTGCGAGTGGGAGGGAGGACATGGGGTGGGTGGGGAAAAGCAACACGAAATTGCAAAAATATGATGATGCCATTGATGGCAGATGATGATGGCAGAGATTTTCTGTGGATATTGTGCGACTTTTGTGCGAAAACTTTGTCTGATCAAAAGTGAAACATTTCATTGACAATTGAGTAAATATAAATTGTTTGTGATTTCAGAGTTTATTCAGAGTATTCAGGTTCCTTTTTTGGGATTGAATCGGATTTAGATATGAGAAGTATTAGATTTTTGGATGGTATACAGGTTTTTTTCGGTTAAAAGTTTCTGAGAAATACCAAAATATTTATTTTTAAAAAAATATACAAAAAATACTAAATAAAATTATGACAAATAAAATACTAAAAATTAAATTACAGGCAAAAAACATTTTTTTTAAAATTTATTTAGAGGAAAAAACAATTTTTAAAAATTTTTTACAGCTAACAAAAAATAAAATAAAAAAACAATATCACAGAAAATACCATTAAAAGAAGAAAAATTACAAAAATGATAATTAAAATACTAAAAAATGGTAAAAAATATAAAATACCAATAATAATAAATATAATTAAAATTTCCCTCTTTTATTATTTTCATAATTAAAATGTGAGTGAAATACACAAACAATTGCATTAATTTTTGTCATTTTTTTTGTTGGGGGTGTGGGGGGCTTTTCATTGTAAACAATTCTCCCTGACGGACATCCCTGACGCACCTCATTCCACTCCATTATCGTGTGCGACACTAAAAGCTGTCAGCATTTAGCAAAAAGCAAAAGCATCGTCCCCTGGGATCAGAGGTTTTCCCACTCCACTAGAAATGACTTACACCCATGGGGAAAAAGCCAAGCGCTGTCAAGGCTTATTATGGCCAACAAAATGCTCTTTAAAAAAATGGAAGTGGCGACCAAAGCTGCTCGCAGAAATCCTTCTAATTAGAATGACCTCTGGGCCGAGGAGGACCGACAAAAAGTTGCAGCTACTATGTGCGAGATGTGACCGGAATCCCTGAAATACGAGTATATCTGCCAATGCGGCAGATTCTCGTGGCAACGCTTTTTGTTTGCTTTTCGGCTCCGTGCCCCACAGGCCAACATTTTTTTTGTGGAGGCTAATTGGTCGGCTTGCATATGCCCCTGAAAGGGGCACAGAAATATAGAAGTTTCACAGAAAAAAGCAGAGTTTTTATGTTAAGCCATCAACCATGTTCGAACCATAAATATCGTAGATAACTCAAGGAAAACTCTAACATTTGATAGATATCCTCGCTTCCTTAATCGCATTTATCGCACTCAAACGATTATGAACAAATTTGAACAAAAAAACAAGCACTAAATAGCCTCATTAAAATTTAATTTCCACACACAAAAAAAGAAGGAGAAAGCACAACAGAACAGCATAGAACAGAACAGAGAACTTTCTCCGTCTAACAATTTATTAATTTAATTACAAAACACTTTGGCAAACTCATAAAAAAGTGCATAAAATTGCCCCCGACCCCGCAACCTCCCCCGACACCGCCCACTTGTTTCCGCTTCCATTTTTTTTTTTTTTGATGTTAAATCTGTTTTGGTCTATGAGGAAAATGCTGCTCCATCATGTGTGCAAGGGGAAGGGGCATCAAAAATTGCTTAATTTCATAAGCGAGTCATAAGGGAAAAAGTTTTGTGTGTGTTTGCTAGAGGGGTAGAAGAGAAGGAGGAGTGTGGGAGGGGGGCGGGAGGCGTGTTTGCCAGACTGCCACAAAAAGCTAACTGGCGACACGCTTAAAAGCCATAAAAAATATCAAAATTTCGAAGAGAAAGTTTCGCCTGAAGAGAGAAGAGATGGCCAAAAGGAGAAACATCTTTCAGCCAACGATACATAGGAGAGGGACAGAGCAGTGCGTTTCGGGTGTGTAAAGAAGGCCAGGACATTCTGGAGAATGTCAATTGGTTTATTGGGAAACTTTCTTTAAGGGATATTTTGAGGGCCTTCATAGATCTTTCATACCAAAAGTAGAGCTTTTAGGGGAAGATCTTTAAAGGAGATATAATTCTGTCCCGCACTGTACCTACACACACATCTCAAACAGAAACTTAAGATATTACAAACGTTGACAAAAAAGAAAGTTATAAAAGTAGGAAATAAAGTCAGAAAATAGAGAAAAAGAAGAAAAATAAAAGCAGCAGATGGAGATGGAAAACTCCCCTCATAAGAAACCTCAAAAAATAAACTTAAGATAAACAACAAATGGAAAGAGCATTCAAATTAATTGGCATACTCGTAAAAAACTTTAGGCTGTCTGTCTGCCACATGTGTGTGCCAGAAAAAAGAAAGAAAATCCCTCCTAGAGTGGAACTGCCTTGGGAATCCCTTTCCTGTTATTCATGATCATCCGATTCTGATGAATTTTGGAATTTAGGTAGAAAATATCATTGTCTTTTAGGCTACCAAAGCACAGCTCCATATATTTGAAACTAGGGTTCCTACAAAGTTTTAATCGTTCATACATGAAGTGTTCAAAGCTATCCGATTGCGATGAAATTTGGTATTTTGGTAGATAATACCATTATCTGTAGTTCCGTAAAAGTAAAGGTCTGTATCTTTACAAGTGTGGCTACCACAAGTCTTTAAACAGGAGTATTCATCCTTTCCTTACAACTTTCTGTTCAAATATTGGGATTATCATACAGATATCTAAGCAAATAACATATAACCTTCCGGACAAGACTTCAAACTTAAAGAAATATCCTTGTAAATCTTTCATTTAGTTAGTTGCTTCGTTTGACTTTTAATTTAGAATCGAAATACAGATAAACCAGAGCAACATTTATCAACTGCTCGCCAGAGAGAGAGAGAGAGAGAGAGAGAGAGAGAGACATAGAGAGAGAGGAGAAAGCTTGGGTCTCTGGGGCAAATCTTTATGACTTTTTCGGGGTTTCCTTTTAGCCCTTTTTCCCTGTTCCGCTTTCGGGGAAACTTTGCTGCAACACGTGCTACACGGCATGGGAATGACTCTGTGGTGTGGTGCGGTGTGGTGTAGTGTGGCAGCGGGAATATGGCTCTATGGGGATAATATTTCGCCAAACTTTATTGAATTCCGCCCGGAAAATCTGCATGCACCCACGGGGTTGGGGGGTGAACTTACTAGACAGCAAACAATTGAGGGACAAGAGGGGCAGCGAGCTAACCGAAGAGGGGAATGGCAGTGCATTGAAGGAAAATTTATGGGGGCGCCAAAGTCAAATGGAAAACTCGAGAATTAAGGCAGTTTTTTGTGTGCCTCTGGCAGATGGAAAATGTTTCTAGGTTTTCCAGCCAAGAGAAAGCAAGATAAAGGAAAGGGAAAGAGGCAAAATTGTGTGTGTGTGTGGAATAGTTTAAGCCAGAAATTTCAAACTAAACGTGAGATCTTTTATCATCGCATTTTAAGCCACGAAAATTGCAAAGCAAATTTGCCTCAAGCGCAATGGAAAAACTCTGATAACAAAACCGTGTGAAAAACGCTCGACAAAAGAAAAACATTGTATCATAAAATCATAAAACAAAGCCCGAGGCATAACAAAGAGAGAGTGAAAGTAAGAGCAAGAGGAGGAGGAGGAGAAGGAGAGGCGCAGATTCAGGATTACAGAGAGGAGGAGGATGCACTTTGGCCAGGAGACGAGGCCATCATTGGGGCTGCTCCTGGCTAAACTGTCGCTGAAGGCCAGAAGAACGGCAAGTTGATGTTGCTGCCATCTTGGCATCTAATTGGGGCCCTCCTCGTGCTCACGGCCACAGCGGGGGACTCCACCAACAACAAGATCATCTTGCCACAGATACTGAGTGGCGGTGGAGACGCCCCTGGCAAGCATCCATCCGGAACGAAGACACCAAACGGTGCCACAAACGGTCTCGCCACAGGAACTGGCAATACGGTGCTCGGAAGCAATGGCGTCATTGTTGCCGGTGGCGGTGTTGTGGCCAATGGCCCAACCACGAATTTAAACAGTGAGTATCTCTCGTAAATATCTTTAAATTTTCCTATTCCATAAATGAAATTTAAATGGAAGTGCTGTCTACACTATGCTACATACGTTTTTAGGGGTTTTTGGAATCAGAAAAGTGTGCAAATTTATCTATGAATCTCTTGAAGGTTTTATACTTTTACAACCCCAATAAACAGTAGGCATCTTATCCGACCGGAAACTCCAATAAAAATGCTGGTAAAATAAGCTCGGAGTCCGATTATTGTTTGATTAAAATCTTATTTCACCCATCATATGTCGAAAATTGCGATTTAATACAGCTATAACCACAATATAGCGGCCTTTTATGTATGGAAGAAGAATCATTCAGTCCAATTATAAATTTTAATGCTCGATTTATATGTTCAAAGAAAAAAATATATCTTTACATTTAGTACAAAAAATAGTATTACCAGATGATAAACGATGCTGTCTTTGGCTGGGGGGCCTCGCAAATGTAGAAGCTCTGGAGAGAACAATTTCGATCATACAGTAAATCGAAGTCTCTAGCCCGGAAATACCATACATCATCGCAGCGCTCCACTCCTATCTTATTTGTTGGCCTCCCCGAAGACCAGATATCCAATGCCACGGGTTCTCCCGTGTTGTGCCAAACATGTTTGTCCACATTCGCCAAATTATTGCCTGCATTCCAGTATCTATCAGTGAGCACGTGTGCCCACATATACTCTCTGACCGAATCCCATTCTTCGATGGTTTCGAATGCAATCAAGTCGGCATCTAAACGGCGACACGACTCGTGGGCTTCATACCAGTTTCTTTTAACTTTACCTTCAATATAATAGTAGCCATTGCCGATCTTAACGAATGGCTCTGTGGTAATGTTCAGGGCCTCAGGAATTCCTAAAGGAGACACCAGAGAATTATAGTAGCTCCTGTCTAAGGATCGCACTCAAGATCTTACCATCTACAACATTTGATGTTATATTATACGCCCCGGAGAGGGAAACAAACCCCAAGCAAATGAAGACTGCAGTGAATTTCAGAAACATTTTGGCAAGACTGAACCATTCCTTCCAAAGGTTCATACTTTTATACCTCCCGAAAAACAATAGGCATCTTATCAGATCGGAAGCTCCAATAAAAATGCTCATAAAATATGTTCAGTGTCCGATTATTTGTTGATTAAAATCGTATTAAGCAGGTCAAATCTTGGAAATTGCGATTAAATACAGCCACAAATAGAACATTTTTATTATTCAGACGTCGATTGAGATTGGCAAATAAATACCCAAAAAGAAGAATAAGTAGTTCGTTCGAATTCCGAAATTTTAATACTCGATTTATATGCACAAGGAGAATTGGTAGAATTAGTGCATAAAGGATTATCACCAGATGATAATCGAGGCTGTCTTTGGCTGTGGGGCCTCACAAATGTAACGCCGCTTGACAGAACAATCCTTATCATTCAGTAAATTGAACGCTCTAGCCCGGTAATACCATACTTCATCGCAGTGCTCCACTCCTTCCGCATTATTCGGTTCCCCCGGAGACCAGATATCCAATGTCAGGGGTCCTTCCGTGGAGTGCCAAACATGTTTGCCCTCGTTCGCCAAATCATTGCCTGCCGTCCAGTATATACCACTGATCTCCAGCTCCCACATATACTGTCTCACCAGATCCCATTCTTCAATGGTTTCGAAAGCAATCAAGTCGGCATCTATACGGCGACACGACTCATGGGCAACAAACCAGTTCTCTAAGCCATTTCTCTCAATATAATAGTAGCCATTGCCGATCTTAACAAACGGTTCTTTGGTAACGTTCAAAGATCCAGGAATTCCTAAAGGAGAAGCAACAAAATTAGATATAATACCGCGCACTGACTCCTCAAGATCTCTTACCATCTACGACTTTTGGTGTTATATTATACGCCCCGGAGAGGGAAACAAACCCCAAGCAAATGAAGACTGCAGTGAATTTCAGAAACATTTTGGCAAGACTAAACCATTCCTGCCAAAGGTTGATTGTTTTATACACAAGCATTTTATCAAATCGGAAACTATCATAAAAAATTGAAATCCGATTATTAGTTCATTAAAATCATATCAAATCGGTGATGCCTTCGAACCTCTTATCAGCCTCTTATCAAATTGGCCATATCTTGGAAACACAAATAAAACACGGTACTTCCTGTTAAGAACTTCCTGCATTTGTCAGCTTTTCAGAATTGCAAAGTTCAATACAACCAAATGCAAGATCCTTAACTTATGTACAAAAATTCCACTACCTCCGAAAGAAAACACATTTTTAACACACATCCCTAAAAAGGGTTGGTTCACAGCCGAAAACTGCTTTTGCATAGAGTTATCAACGACGTTACGTCTTTGGATTTCCGGTATCCTCCTCCGGATAGCACCATTATCGAAGACTTCGGGACGAATGGGCAAATCCAGTAGGACCATTGGAATATTAGGTTGTCATGGCATTTACTAGACATATTCAGTTTTGTCTCGAAATCGCAAAGAACAACACGAAGATTCACAGGAAATAAAGTCGTTCAACCCTTTTTTATTATTATTATCTTCTTAGTCCAGATAATACGAACCATAGAACCATAACACTATATGTACAAGAATATATCTTTAGAATTAGTATCACCAGATGACAAACGAGGCTGTCTTTGGCTGTGGGGCCTCGCAAATGTAGAAGCTCTTGTAGAAACAATCCGTGTCATTCATAAACATGAGTTCGTGAACACTCGAATACCAAAAGTCATCGCAGTGCTCGATTCCTGTCGCATTATTGGGTTCCCCCGGGCCCCAGATCTGCAATGCCAGCGGTTCTCCAGTGGAGTGCCATACATGCTTGCCCTGGATGGCCAAGTCATTGCCCGAGCTCCAATACACACCAGTGATTTTCATTTTAACGAGATACCTATTGATCGAATCCCATTCCTCCATGGTCTCAAATGAGATCAATGTAGCGCCCATTCCGCGACACGACTCATAGGCTTCATACCAGTTTTTTGTATCATTATTCACAATATGATAGTAGCCATTGCCGATCTTAACGAATGGCTCTGTGGTAATGTTCAGGGCCTCAGGAATTCCTAAACGAGACATCAGAGAATTATAGTAACTCCTGGCTAAGGATCGCACTCAAGATCTTACCATCTACAACATTTGATGTTATATTATACGCCCCGGAGAGGGAAACAAACCCCAAGCAAACGAAGAATGCAGTGAATTTCAGAAACATTTTGGCAAGACTGAACCATTTCTCCCAAAGGTTCACACTTTTATACCCCCCGAAAAACAATAGGCATCGTATCAGATCGGAAGCTCCAATAAAAATGCTCGTTAAATATATGTACTTAGTTGTTGATTAAATTCTTGGCAATTGCGATTAAATACAGCTACATTGCGGATATTTGATTATTTTGATTAAAATTTCACAAATTTTTATTGAAGGCATTCCTGGGCATTAACTGTGTCGACTGAGTGATTGGCATCATAGGGTTGACTATTTTATACACTATATAGACACATATCCCAAGAGGTAAAGGAATCCTATCACCCTGTAGCACAGTGTAAAAATCGCACTCTGTATGGATGGCTACTGCCATCCTAATGATGGCTTCAATATCATCCGCAGATTCAGTATCTGGTATCTCGTCGTAGGCGTCATATGGACATAGAAAAGGGGCAGCAGTGGCACACGGTAGGAAAAATGGTGATCCGATGCGGCACAGAGTGAGAGAGAGAGAAGCCTCGGGTCATAAGTGATACACGACGGGCTTTATGCCAAAAATGAAAATCAGGCAGCAGCTGCACAGATATGTGACGAAAAAGAAATACGGCCTCCAGGGGGTTAAATGTTGCTCTCTTTTTTTCTCCTACTGCCCCTCCTCCAACTGCTACATGCCCCACCAAATGCCGGCTGTCATTGTTCTCAGGTGCAACAGAAGCAGTGGCAGCAACAGCGTAACAAAAGGTTTTTGAGGCAAAAAGTCGCAGGATTGGATACACTCGAAAAAAAAAAGATATGGGATTCGATATTCCATTCATTCATTCTAGAATTCTAGACTATAGTTCCTCTATTCAATTCTATTCAAGATCCAATTTCTGCAGTGCCTTTTCTGACGTCACAAACATCTGCTAATTATCGTAATACCCCTCTTTGAAGCGTACCCCTCGGCTGTGCACAAAATTCATTCAGGCAGCGACAATTTATGTGGCAACAGGCGACGACATCAACCGCATCATCTGCGTCCTTCGTCCTTTGGCCTTCGCCTGGTGTCTGTCTTCTGGTCCCAACAGCCAATGACGAATGCCACAGCCCCAGCATTTGCCATAGCCGTGAATTTATTCATGAATAGACGTGTGAATGCATCCACAAATAGGGCTTTGTATGTTGAATATATTGTAAGCAAAAGATAAACGATTTAATTGAAAGATTAGGAGTAGATTCAACTCCCAAAAACTCCTCCGAAAATTCTCCAAAATCTTCCTGAAACTTTAGCAAAATATAAACCACATACAGTCTTACGTTCCATGGAAAATCTCTGCTCAAAATCACCCATCAATTATCTCCAATCTGCCGCCCAAAAGAGTATCTCCAATTCCCTGTCGAACCCATAGAGAAAACTGTCATCTCTGTCTTTCTCCTATCCGCCAAACTTTTAGCTTCGTTTTGTTTCTGTTTTTGTTTTTGTTTGGATGTCGCTTTTTGAGGGCGTGGCCGGAGCCGCCTACCGCCTCTCGCCTGGCCTCGTCTAGGCAAAATTTATATGCAGACACGCGCTCTGGCGCGAAAATTGCAGCTGGATGAAATCCCATGATTATGCAGAGAATTTTGCCCCCAACGCTTCACCCCCCAACCCCATACGCCCACTGCGTAAACGTTGCACGCTTGACTTGAAACAGTGCTTGCTGGTGGCATCCATACATTTTTTTTTATGGGTGTCACATTTCCTATGGCTTGTCGGTTACTCTCCGATGGATGGCCTTTCCTCTGTCTCTCTCTCTTCACTAATTTATGCAACATTTTGTGTTATTGTTTCGTTAATTAGTTGCAAGGGCTTGTTAGACACTAGGGGGCATGGTGGTCGGTCATATGGTGGCCTCCAAAGAGGCGCTTTGATACGATGATCGAAGTTGTAGTTACCCTTGGGGGAACCTTTGATCTCAAAAGACAACTCAATCTGTAGTCGGATGGTCCTATCGAAGGTTTCTTCTGCGGCTTTACCCTTGCATGAACCAAAAGACAACTCAATCTCTAGTCGGATGGTCCTATCGAAGGTTTCCTCTTCGGCTTTACCCTTGCATGAACCAAAAGACAACTCAATCTGTAGTCGTATGGTCCTATCGAAGGTTTCCTTTTCGGTTTTACTGTTGTAGTTACCCTTGAATGAAGCAAAAGAAAACTCTATCCGGAGTCGGATGGTCCTATCGAAGGAAGTCCAAACTACCCTCCATTTCAAGAGGTACCACCATATTATTTTCATACCCTGTGGCCGCCCCCCTTCCTCTGGGCAACTCATTCCGTTTCGAGAGTCAACTGTCGAATTTCTATTGACTTGTGCGGCGCACACACACACACGCTGCCCTCCCCACCACACCCCTCCCAGCCAATTCCCTTTCCACTTGCAACAAATGTGTAACTCTATATCGTATATATACATATACTCATACGCTATATACATATATATATTTCTGGCGGGTGGGTAAAGGCCTACCGGACATCATAAATAGATAATTAAGCCAAAGCAATGGATGGAAACTGGAAAGGCCGCTCCTCTCTCTCCTCCCTGCCGTTACTCTACCGTTTGTCGTCTGTGAAAATATGGTAGATATTCGTATAGCGAATGCACACACTCGTAATCATAAATTGCAATTAAAATGTTGGGCGAAAATGGAAACCCCATTTCCACAAAGCAAGCAAATATCAAACGGAAAGTGCATAATAAAATTGTAAAATATATCGAAAATTATACAACATTTTAGGGGATTTTTTAAAGGGTTTAAAATTCAAGGAAACTATAGAATATTTAATAGAATAAAGGTTATATTTTAAACGATTTTAGTGGTCCAAATAATACCTTAAATAATCCTCCAATTAATTGGCATTTTCTTTGATTCATAAAATAAGTAATTCCCAATTTCATTTATCAATTTATCACACATTCCTCTCACATAGCCTCATTCTTTAGGCTTTCTTCCACGTTTAATTTCCTAAAATGTCCTGTGAAATTCGAGTCATTTATTATGCCTTTTGGCCAGAAGGAGCTGGAGGTGGAGAAGGTGGCCGAAAGGAATGCCAAATAATTGCTGCTGCAAACAGAATAACTGGTTAATTGAATGACCAAATTCAAATTCAAATGAAATTATTTGGCCTGCTTTCCGTTTGCCTATCGAATGCCCAAAGTCAACAAAAAATTGCATTTCCATATTCAATATTTGCTTAACTTTCAAACAAATTAGCAGCTAAATGATTAAATGATTTAGGCCAAGTCGCTCTCTCGCTCTCTCTCTCTCTCTCTCTCTCTCTCTTTCTAAAACTGAATTTGCCACAGATATTTCTACGGTCATTATAAACTTTAATGAATGCTGCATGCAACGTGCATGACGGCAGCTGCTGCCTGCCTGCAGGAGCCAGAAAAAGGGGCAACAGAAAAAAAAACAACGTTCAACTTGTTGATGTGGACATCGAGAGGGGGGTGGGGTGGGTTTGGGTGTGCGCGAACATGTGTTTAATTATTTTTGTACACATTACAGGGTATTCAAAGAGCTGATCTATTGGGGTATATTTTAGTCGCGGAAATGTTAAGGCTAAATAAATTATCTTTGATTGGGTTTAATGTCATGATACTATCCACCTATGGATCGGAATAAGATAGAAAAATCGTGTAACTTGGAAACTATAAAAGTTAGTGAAATTATCTTTGAGTTTTTAAAATATAATGGGATTATCCACCCAAATTCCCAAATTCATTACAATCGGATAAGTTTTAGATCCTCTGTACGCAACTTATATCTTGAAATATATTTACGATACAGGAATGATCTTTGGATTTTTAACATATAATGTTATTAATCACCCAAATCCCAAAATTCATTACAATCGGACATCTTTTACAGCATTTCGTACAGAGACTATATCTTGAAATAAATTTACGATATAGTAATGATCTTTAAATTGGTTAAATATAATATTATTATCTACCTAAATTCCAAAATTCATTATAATCGGATGTGTTTTACGGCCTCAGCTTGAACACCTATACCTTTATAAAGGAAGCCACTTTAGATCGGTTACATATCATCATAAAAGCTACCAGTGTGCTCAAAATCATCAGAATTAGATATGCATTACCTTCAGAATAGAGAATAACTTGGTTTCCCTTTAATTTAAAATCAATCCAAGAGCTCCCTGGCAATATTTCCCCATTCAAAAGGTATTCTCTAGTTTATGTCCTATCCATTTGGCAATCCTTGGCCTCCCCCCGCCGCTGGCCAATGCTCCCAACAGCAGCAGCAGCAGTAGCAATAATGCTTCCATGCAAAAATCAATGAAATAATTATTAATTTCTACTGTGTCTCCCCCACAAAAGGAATTTCTGCCACCCACCCATCACCCATCGTTGCATGGCGATGGGCTCTTGGCGATGGGGCGATCCACAAAACATTTTTACAATTAATTTTGTGCGCATAATTGATTTTTATGGTTTATTTGATTATGCAAAATGCCAAATGCTAAATGCAAAATACAAAATACAAAATGCAATCCAAATGCATGACATATTGACATTGGAAACCCCCGCCCCCACCGAGTCCCCCCCACCGAAAGATCAACTTGGTCAAATATGAAAAATATCAAATGAAAATCGAATAAATATTTTATAGACTAAATTAATTTGCATTCTCTGTTTCTATTACTATTTCTATTACTGATTATTGATTTATTCTATGTTTTGTTTTTGTTTTGCTTTTTGCAGCTGTTGTCGAAGAACCCGAATTTACTGAATACATCGAAAACGTAACTGTACCTGCTGGACGTAATGTTAAACTCGGTTGCTCCGTTAAGAATCTGGGATCATATAAGGTAAGCATTTTTAGGGGAAAAATTGTAAGGGAAAATGTGCGCAAAAAAAATATAGAAAATTTCTACAACTATTTTCTTTCTTTACTAAATAAATAATTTAAAAAAATACTACCTTGGGGTTCTCTGTCTATAGCTCCAGAAAGTTACAGTAAATCTAGTTCCATTCATTAAGGAATATTATTATAGGGAGTTCTTACTCCTTTTAGTATTTCCTTTGAAAGATATATCATATGTTTAAAAAAATCACAAAGACTTTCCCTAACTTTTATTACCATAAAAACTCCTGCTTCTCTTTACCAACTAATCTTTTGCCTTAAATCACAAATTGAAGCAAATAAAAATAATAAAAATTCCTCCTTTTATGCATTAAAAAAAAGAAAAAAAATCCCTCAATGTGCAGACCCTGAAAAGTGCTGACATTGCGTTTCGCTGCATAGTTTTTATGCATCATTAGCACAAAAATAGAAGCAAAAGGAGAGAAAGCAGAAAGAAGAGAGAGTAGAAGAGCGAGTGAAACGGAAGGGAGTGAGCGGAAAGCATGAAAAGAACGTGAAATGATTTATTAATTAAGGAGATTGTAATGAGTGCTAATGATTTGATTACTTGGCATAAAAACGGTGTTCAAACTGAAGACAACGAGAGGGGCAGACAGGGAGGCAACGGGGGAGTGAGAGAGAGGGAGCGGGAGGTAATGGCATGCATAGCAAATGAGGCGCGATGATAAGACGGAGACGGAGGAAAAGTCAACTAATTAATTATCCCTCAATGGACACACACACACACACGACGACGATGATGATGATACGACCAGACAACCGACGACCCATCAAATTACCAACTTTAAAAAAGCAGCAAAGAGATCCTTGGGCACACAGGACTAGCCAGCTAGGGGCATCATTAGAGGACACTTCACACTGAAATTCCAAGCTCTGCAGCTCAAGTGCCTATCGCAGCATCACCAACCATCCACTGGGCCAAAAAAAAAAACTGAAAGGAACCCCGGGAAAACCCATTCAATAGTCTCGTCTGAACGCAGTAGGAAATGGAATCAAATTGAGGTGTAAATGAGACAGAGAGAGAGAGAGAGGGAGAGACACACGCAGAGTGGGTAAAACCTACATACAAGAACGTGCAGTGCATGAGGAAAACTGCTTAGGAAAATGCCAAAAGGAAAAGTGCAGGAGGAAAGCTGTAGCTCTCTCCCTCTTTTAGCCTTAGAGTCGGTTGGTCGTCTGATGGCATGTTTAAGTAGCAATACCAGTGGCAAACGCAGTACCATGTGGCAGTGCCATGTGGCAGGGTGTCCTGTAAGTAAGGTTACACCTACTTCCTACTCCTCCTTCTGCTCCTTCTGCTGCTGCTACTCGTAGGATGCATGTAATTCATACGAGCTATCACAGGATACACAGGATCCTGTAACCGGTTTTGCGTTTATTTTTATATGCGACACTATGATGCAATTTTCTCGCTTCCGCTTTCTGCCTTTTCCAAAGCGTTTTTTACATTTTTTTCCCCCATTTTTTCCAATTTTTTTTTTGCTGAATGCTGATGCTGTGAAAATTGCCGAGGATATGTAGTCCTTTTTGCTTCCTTTACTGCCTCGTATATGGTTAAAATTGTGTATAGTTTAGACGGAAAATGCCATTGGGGTGGGGGATGTTATTAAACAGTTTTAGCTTCCATTTCGAGGGTTAAGATGAGGATTATAGGAACCAAAGGATAACGCTTTAAATTCATAAATTATTCTTTATTTTTCTAGGTGGCTTGGATGCACTTTGAACAGAGTGCCATCCTGACCGTGCACAATCACGTGATCACGCGCAATCCACGGATCAGTGTCACGCACGACAAGCACGACCGGCATCGCACGTGGTATCTGCACATCAACAATGTCCACGAGGAGGACAAGGGGCGCTACATGTGCCAGATCAATACGGTGACGGCCAAAACCCAATTTGGCTACCTAAATGTTGTGGGTAAGTGTGGCTAACGGATCACTTATGCGAAAATCTAATCAACGAAAAGAGAGAAAGAGAAACTACCTCCCCAGAGGTGGACGGGGTGGGGGGGGGCTGCGTTTGGCCAAAGGGCAAGTGAAAATCGCACCGGAAAATCCTCTGTAAATACGCGGCGAATTAAAAAATAATTTATGTGCCTTTAAGCACAGGGAAAAAACCAACAACAACAGAACAGGGAAAACAGGAGAAAGCCAAACGGGAGAAAGTCCCGGGTCCAGAGTCCAGAACGAGGACCGAGAGCACCAGAGGGGCAAAAGTGGGGGCACCAGGAGGCACGGGGCACTCAGGCACCCGAAAATGTGGAGCACAGTTCAGTGAATCCTGTGAATCCTGTGTGAATCCTTTGCACAGGCGAAATTATTTTCCCTGCCCTTCGCAAACAACAAACAAATTATTAAAAATGCATGCGATATTTGTGGAAAGGAAATGCGCGAATGCGCGCAGGCTTTTAATTAAAAAAATATTATACAAACAACGAAAAAGCCAGGAAATTAAGGAAAAACTTACCAAAAAATAAAAGAGGAAAAACTAAAAAATAAAATGTGTTCTTGAAATGTTTTCCTAATGAAATTTGCAATTAAATTGATGGCTGAAAGCGTTTGATTCGCTGGCTAATTGCGTTAACACTTGACAACAAAAAAAAAGATCTATCAAAAATAAATCTAAATGAAAGAAAATATAAAACGAAGGCGAAGCTGTAGATACCCTAACATTTGTAGGTTTTGGAATAATTTGAGCATATTTAGGAAGAAATAGGCATTGGTTATATGCATGATATATGTATGATTCCATATTAAAATAATGATCTTTAATGGACAAGAACCAACAAAATATTATGAATAAATATAAATATATATAATATAATAAATATAATACAAAAATAATAAATATAATTAATTCAAAAAATAAATAATAAATTGAATTTAGCTAAATTAATAATATAATTTAATTTAATATGTATATTGTCTTTGCAACAGTAAATGAATAAATAATAAATAAATTATAATAAATAAATCAGATAAATAAATATAATAATGGAAAATAATATCAATAAATAATAAATAAATAATAAAAAAATAATATAATAAATAAATCATATAAATAAATAATAATAATAATAAATAAAATATAATATAAATAATAAAAATAATATAAGAAAATAATAAATAAAATATAATATAATAAAAAATATAAATATTTAGATTGTCTTTGTAAAAAATTATAAAAATCTAAATCGCCACTTTTCAAATATAGTAGTAGTTGAATTATCGTAAAAGTAAAGGGTATCCTCTATGCCTACACCTAATAATGAGAAATATGTTTTCAAAGCTTCGTTTTAAAAGCAATTTCCTGTGTGAAAAAAGCCTAAAATTATACATTGTTCCACGCAAAACGCAAATATTTATCATGAATAAATATGAGGCAAAGTTCAATACTAAATATGTATACTTAAGAGGATTATCATAGCAACTGTATTTAGTAATGCCAATCTCCCCCTCTCTTTCTCTTTGTGTACAGTTCCCCCCAACATTGATGACTCGCTGAGCTCGAGCGATGTGATTGTCCGCGAGGGGGCCAACATATCGCTGAGGTGTCGGGCGAGTGGTAGCCCGAGACCCATTATCAAATGGAAGCGGGACGATAACTCCCGCATAGCCATCAATAAGAATCACATAGGTAAGTGCAGCAACGTGTCCCCCCAACAGGGACGATGTACGATGCAGTGCATCAATCATTTAACACTGTCCACTCATTTTTTATGCTCTCTATCCCTCTCACTATCCCTCTCTCTATCTGTCTCTTTTCAGTTAACGAATGGGAGGGCGATACATTGGAGATAACTCGCATCTCACGTTTGGATATGGGCGCCTACCTGTGCATCGCCTCGAATGGGGTGCCCCCAACGGTTTCCAAGCGCATCAAAGTCAGTGTCGACTGTAAGTAACTTTCTTTAATGCAGGGGAGGATGTCATTGCCAAAATGATAAAGCGGAGTCCCCTCACACCCTGTCATATTTCCATTAACCATTCGTTACGATGGAGTATCCTCCTCCCTTGAAACTATTCTGAAAATCTAAGCATAAACTTGGGTTATCTTTCACTTTTTTCTCATCCAGTTTTCAATTTATTTTCTCTGACCAAAAGACTTGTTTTTAGCTGTTAAAATTTGCTTTTTTTGTGGTATGTGGCAACTCATATTTCCATTTGACGGATCAGCGGATTAAAGTCGAGAATCTGGGAAAAGGGTTTGCCACGTTACAGTGGCACAAAGTGCAAGAAAACTTTTTGGCATGATCTGATAGTTCCGATACTCCAAAGGAAAGTGAAATTGCATTCCAAGAGTATTGTCAAGCCTTTTCTTACATTTCTCTACCTATTCCCAAAGCCTCTTTCTATGCTTTTCTTTGGTTTTCTCTGGATTTCTTTGAGTCTACCATAATCTCCACTGTGCCTACTCTTTTGGCTCTCTTTTTCAACCCTCACTTGTAGCTCTGTGTATCTGTATCTGCCACGAAGTTTGAGGCTTAAAAAGAGAACCAGAAACAGCTGCAAAAAAAAACAGGAGGAATGAAATGATGGAATCAAATCACTGCGTTCGTTGGCCGTTCGTGCAGTTTTTTAAGATTTATTACAGGCGACAGACGGACAGACAGACAGACGGACAGACGGACACATCACATGTGTTGTCAAGCTCCTGTCATGCCCGAAGGATGCAAGGCGGATGCAGTTGGAGGGAGGGGCCAGCCATGTCGCAGTCGTCACAGAAATTGTACTCGTTTGCTGTCACTTAAAAATGCCGCAAGCATAAATCTATTTTTCGTGTGTGTCGGTGTGTTCGAGCGGGCGGGGGGGAGAGTCCTTGTTTCTATGCCACAAAAAGTCCAATACAAATTACACGTGTGCACCGCAGAGCCACATGGCCAGGCGGTCAGTGGCAAACACGAAAACACACAAAAAACTATAGAAAAAACCATAGAGAAAACCATAGAAGAAAAGTCGAAAATACTACATTGATTGCAGTAAAAGAAAAACCCCAACCAGAGAGGTTCTATGGGGGAAAGTAGAAAGAAAAAAATACTCTAAAAATATCTTTGATAGAAATCATAGAAATTATTAAAATAAAAGCAAATCTTTTCAACAAAAAACACAAAGCAAAAACAAAACCCTACCATTTTCTTAAGGTAATTCCCATCCCCTAAACCTTTCTTCGAATCCCTTGAAAGCCTTTTCTCTGGACAATTGTCCTCAAAGGATAGACGCCATCTGCGCTGCCATTATCCTGTCCGGCAATCAAGTCAATGCCATCCTCATTTCCCATTTCCCATTTACACACACAAAACTCTCTCTCTCTCCCGCACACTAATTCCACACAAATATTGTCCCTCCATGGCATTGTGCCCCAATCAATGGCCGCACTCTCCCCTGCCACTTGCAACAGTAAAAAAAAAGACAGGTAATCCTCTCTGCAAATCTCTTCGTTGATTCCCGAACCCTCTAACGAGGCTTCATTAACGGCTAATTTTCAAGTTGTTTACACTCGACAGTTCACCTCTTTTTTATCCTCTTCCTCTGCAGCTTTCCCCTGTCCTGATTTTCCAGTTTTTTTCCCCCGTAATTTTCGTAATGTCACTCAGTGTCCAGTGTCCGTCCAGTGCAACTTCTCTGCCATCGGTGGGCAGGACTAAATTATTGTTGACTCAAGTCCTGGTTGGACGCCCACGTCTACGCCCACCCGTCGACTTGGGTTCTGTGGCACTTAGCAGCTGCTTGGCGAGTGTCCTGCTCCTTTCACCAGCACTGGTACTCTCTCCGCCGCCGCCGTCGCCGCCGCCTTTCACCAATATTGTCGCCACTCAATTGTAATTTAAATCAGTGCCCGGAAACGTAACGAAACGAAAGAAAAGTCGAGTAAAGGACTGCGGAGTCGGAGAACGGTAAAGAAGCTGTTATCCTGGGACAAATGTTTGTCCCTTGCCAGAGAGGAAAAAGTACTTGAGGAGGCGGAGGACTCTCCTTTTGTAAGGGCAATTAAAATGAATGGAAAATATGGGAAAATAAGGAAAGCGACGACAAGCGAACTTCAAGGTGATTTCTACCACTTGACTCTCGCTTAAGCTCTGTCCGCTCTGCTCTCAGCTCTCCTCTCCGCTCTCCGCTCTTCCTCGCGCTCTGAAAAAGTCGTATTTGTAGTCCGAGAAGCGAGTGGGAGGTAGGGCGGTACAGAAATCAACAGAAATTATATCAATATAAAATATCTCTGCACTGCATACGAAATTACAAATACTCTGAGACATTTACCCTGTATTTACAATGGAAGAGGGTATATTGAATTCTTTGAAGGGTTTGTTACAGGCAGAAGCATAGACTTTTGAGCTCTAAAAGTAGATTCTGGAGAAACATTGAATATCGAGTGTAAACCACTACTCTCATAGATCTTTCCATAGGAATATTTAAATTTTTGAAAACTATATGAACCAGAAAATCCTGTGGCTTTCACAATTTTAAAGCTTTGACTATAAACTTTAGCTAGAGTATATATCTTCATAGTATCTACCTAAATTACTAAATTCATCTTGATCGGTTGAATACCAGAGCCAAGATCAAGAAGGAAAGTCTACCTATGCAATGCTTTTTTCTGGGAATTTAGTAGAATTTCTCTTTAGCAGCAATGCGGCATTTTTTCGCCTTTTTTTAAAGAGTATTCTTTCGATATAATATATATATATAAATTCCAACATTCTTTGCAATCGGAAAACAGTTCTTAATCAGAAATATCATATAAAAAACTACCCATTCATAGTTTTCTTCCTCTAGAAATTCCTCCAAGCTCCAAGTCGTATTTTTCTTTAAATTCCCTTAGATACAGGGTACCTTTTGGTCGCAATATCCACCTTAAGATCCCACATTTCTTGCTCTTTTCCTTGTACATTCCTTTGACTTTGCAGGGCGATTCTCTGGGCACAAGTGGGGGCCCAGGTTAAGGGTCGTTTGTAGCACATGTTGCCGCTGTTGCCTTGTCCTTTTTTTGCGCCTGATTTTCTTGGAAGGGAAGTTTTGCCAGTGTTTCTTTTGGTTGCACAAAGAGGCAACAAATCAGTATGCAGTCAGAAATACTACGTGGATACATACATATATATAGAAAAAGGAAGAAACCGAAACAAAACTACGGAAACAGAAACTGAATTTGTTGCTTCCTGCTTGTTAAGCAACGCACGCCACAAAAATAAAACGTAAACGTATGCGTCTACGACTCCGTGTGTGTGTGTGTGTGTGTGTGTGTGAGTAAAGGACATAAAGGACATCGTATGCAAGCTGTCACACAAAAGTTGTTTTAACAAATTGTTGGGGAAATCTGTTTCCAAAAGAAGGAAACAAAATAATATCCCCAAAGAAACAGCCAATCAAAATATCATCGCAGGATAAAAGTTTTGCGGTTTTCCACTTCCGAGTTTTTCCGGCTGTCGACAGTTGACCCCAAACCCCTTGACAACTTAATTAGGCTGCTCATTTCATCACACTTAAGCTGTATTGTGATTAAAAGGATTATGCCACACAGCAGACCCCAAAGGTGGGCGGTGGGAGGGGGTGTCGTGCCTCATCAAAAATACAAAAGAGGCAGGAAAAAAAACCTGCTGCTACTAACGCTAATTTGTGTCCAAAAAGCTGATTAAAAATTCAATTGGTGGCACAAACAGAAGGAAGAAGGTCTGCCCCCCTCTTCACCCCTCCCATCATCACCCTCACACCTTTTTATGCCACACAATTTTTTTGTGTTAGCCTTCGAGCTTAATTGCCATCTCGTGGTGGACATAAATCCACAAAAGGTAAAAGCAGAGAGGCACACAAAAAATACCAGAGAGAGAGAGAGAGAACTACGTAGAAGGAGAGAAAGGACCTTCCTCCTCCATTGTGGCATTTAATGATGATGAAGATTCCTCTGCATCCTCCAAACGAATACTGACAATAATTCTGAAAGAAAAACCCACCGTAATGCTCGAGTGTTCATTAGTCCCCACTTTTCGTGACATTTTTCCCACCCCCCCCTTACGGTTTTCCCATTTTCCCCATTTAATATCTTAATTAAAAATGTGCGCCGAATGCGCGAGAAGTGCGGTTTTTGGTCCGCTCGAAACCAAAGGTTGCATTTCTATAGATACAAAGATACAAAAGGTGCTGGCAGGGCAGATGCCAGAGTGCCAGAGATAAGAAATCTTCGTATTCGTATTCGTCTTTCGAATAATGCTATTCATGGGATAGTTTTTTCTTTTCTGAGAGACTTTTCCTTGACTTTTTCTTGCAATTTAAATGAAAATCAGCAAGAGAAAAAAATTGTCTGAAATTTGCATAAAAATCTGAGAAGAAAAACATCAGTGTGAAAAATCTAGATATATCTCATACTCTAATGGAAAATGTATGAAATATGTGAGGTTTTCCCTGAAGAGAAACTTTGCAAAGTTGGCAAATGAATTAAGAGAGAAACTTGACCACAAATTCCGGGAAATTGGATGTTGAAAGTGAAAGACTTTCCAAAGATTGAAGTTATTTTCTAGGCTAAGAAATTCCACATATAATTTATGTATTTTCTTATCGTTGTAGTCCCCCCAATGCTGCTCATTCCCCATCAATTGGTTGGCGCACCAGAAGGTTTCAATGTGACCATCGAATGTTTTACGGAGGCGCATCCCACATCACTCAACTATTGGACACGCGGCGAGGGACCAATCATACACGATTCGCACAAGCACAAGTGAGTGATAAAAATATCAAAATAATAGATGGTTAAGTATAGTTAAACAAGAGATAAACTTAAGGAGAGTTTAACAGAGAAAGTTTACTGACCAAAGAGGGTTTTTCCCGATGTTTAACGATCCCAAACATTCTTTAGGGGTTTTGCCCAATTCTTAAGATGATTCTTTTGGATTTTCTTCTATAAAAATCGAACCTAAGAACCATTCTTCTCTCTCTCTCTCTTATATATCTTCTATTTTTTGTTCATTTTCAGAGTCGAATCAAGCGTAGGCGTGCCTGCCTACAAGACCCACATGAAGCTAACGATCATGAATGTGGGCAGCGATGATGATGGCATCTACAAATGTGTGGCCAAGAATCCCAGAGGAGAAACAGATGGCATGATACGATTGTATGGTAAGTGGCAGAAAGTGTGGCAGAGACTGTAAAACAGACAACTTCAAAATGCAATTAGGAAACGGAAAAGAAGGGGAAGGGTAGGGGAGGGGAGAATGTTTGCTGACAAAAGTTGCAGGCAAATGCATTTTTAATGGAAGGAAAAACACCCACAGAAAAACCAAGAGAAAATCTTGAGATAATGGTAGAGCATTTGCAGAGAGGAAAAGTGCCTGAAATTTTCTTCTTAAATTTATACTTTCTTCAATCGCAAGTTCACATCCCAACTAATTAAGTTCTCAATGTCCTACCAGGCCTCCCCAGTCCCCCCCAGTCTTCCCAGTCCCCCCAGTCCCCCCCAATCCTTCTGGAACTCTGGTGAGGCATTGAAAAACTATCGCCGCATTGGCCTTAACACAAATTGACAAATCTAAGCCATTTAGACCCCCCATGGAAAACAAAGGCCAAATGAAAGACCCAAAAGAAAGGCAGAAAAAAAAGAAAGAAATAAAGAAGGAAAGAAAGAAATCTCGAACGATAGATAGTCCGACGAGGACTGTCCGTGACTTAATTGCCTCACCACGAATTGCCATCAAGGCACATCCCAGACATGCCACATGGCACATGGTCCATGCCACCAAGCCACCCTTCCTGCGGCATTGGCATCGCAATTGACTTGAATGAACCTGCCCCAAAGAGGGAGGGGAGGGGGGTAGAAGCTGCCTCCTTGATGCCCCCTCGTTGAGCAGCGCCATAATCAAGCCAGTGAAAAATCAAGTCACGTCCTTTTTGGTCCGAAGGTGTGGAATTTCTTCTTTTTTTTTTTTGGCCAGGCTGTTCCTCTGGAATCTCAGGGTTTAGCCCCTCCCATCCGCCCCTCCTTGCACATGAAGCAACTTTAAACTACATATACGAGTGGCCATGTGTGTGTGTATGTACACGTTGCAAGTGCCAGGGCCTCAAGTTGCAAGTTAATATCACGTCTTTACGTTTAATTACGTGATGGATTCGATTCGTTCAAGAAAATTTAAACTTATCGATTCGAGAATTTCGATTGGAAATCAAAGCCAAGCCCAGGGATAAGGAACTTTAAGATAATACATGGAAGGGATGGAAAAATAGAAGAAAATTATAAGGAGTAGAATCGTCGTATAGGTCAAGACAAAATCCAGATAACGAAGGGCTACACTGGCCTATGAGAGGCCCCGTTGAGGGCCGTCTGGGGTAACCTAACCTAACCTAACCTATAAATAGTAGACAAAAAAGTACTCTGAATGAAACTAGAAATCGGAACCCATAGAAATTTATGATTCCCCTCTTTTCCCATCAAAATTTCTTTCATATTTTACACATAAAACCCCGACAAACCGCTTAGAAAGGGCGACATTTGACATATTTTCATTAATTTGGAATTTTTGGTCATATCCTGTACCCGGAAAACGGCAAACAGTTTTCATACTTTTATTTTTTTGGTAATTTAGTGGAAAGTGCTGCAGCTGTGAAACAGATTTCCCATTCGAATTATAATTTGCAACAAATTGAAAAGCCGAAACGAAACGCAGGGACCGGACAGTTTTCCAAGTGAAAAGTCATTTGTGCGAAGGGGCGGGGGGTGGGTGGATGTACATATTAAAATATACTCTTCCACGCCCACAAACACACATATTTTACACATTATTATGGAAATGGAAATACGAAATATGGATGGCAAATAATTAGCATTTTGCATAATCCAATGGAGCGAATGAAATGCAAAAATCAAAAGAGAAAAGAGAGAGAGAGAAACACACACACAGAAAGAGAAAAAAAACCAGTACAATTTTTAAATAAATAAAAATAAAAAGACAACAAAGAGACACAAATAAAATTTTAAATATATACAAAAAAGACACAAATAAAATTTTAAATAAATACAAAAAAAGACACAAATAAAATTTTAAATAATACAAAAAAGACACAAATAAACTTTGAAATAAATTTAAAAAAAAGAGAGAAAAAGAGAACAGCAAACGTGGTGAAAATTTCAAATTGAAAAATGTAAATTTTATGAAAACAAGTATCGGTTTTTTTTTGTTTTTTGTTTTTGCATCACAAAAATAGATTCCCAGATATCTTTGTTTATTGTTGATGCGTGGAAATGTAAAGTAAATGAACAATTGATGGATTGATTGATGGAAAGCCAATGAATGAAATGAAAGGCAGATTGTTGAAAACAATAAAAGAAAGAAATGGAAACAATTGAGTTTCACTCACCTGATTTTTGAATAATTTTTCATCATCTTTGAGCAGGCATTAGCATTATTTTATATATATTGTTTCCAGCACTAAAAACACTAGAAAAAAATAGAGAAAAATGTTTAATATTGTATAACATAATTCCTACTTTTCTTTGTTTTTCCCCTCTCTTTTTCCAGTGTCCTATCCCCCAACGACTGTATCCTCGGGCACAACCGATTCCCATTGGGACAGGGAGAGGGAAAATGGCGTCAATGGCAACAATTATGCCTATGGCGGCTCCGATGGGCAACGCTCCATCTATGGCCAAGATAAAAGTGAGTATCATATCATCTATCGCCCCCTGAGAAAACCCCCCTTCATATCATGCTATCCTTTGGCTTCTTCTTGTGTGATTTCTATTTCATTCCATGCTCCACAACCACCACCACCACCATCCACCACTCCACCATCATTCAGATACGAGATATCAATCGAATTTGAATGAAATCGGTTTATCTGAACAAAAATCCTTCCTAGATAAGACCCAAAATCCATTGGCGGCCAATGGAAATGGCAATCCAAACGATCCAGAGGATGGGGAGGCCAACAGGGGAGCAAATTCTGCCAAGGCCATTGCGTGGTTGCTCCTCCTGCCAACATTCTTGTTAACAATCCGCCAATCAGCGGTTGGTTCTTGTAGCTCTATCGTAAGTGTAAGTCTATGAACCTATGGTATGGTATGGCGCTAGATATAAGGCTTCAAACGTAATGTTAGCACATACTATATTTAATCGCATAGAACCACTAGTGGAACCGAGACCCTAATTACGATCCGCCCTTTTCCCATACACACAGACAGACAGAGAGAGCGAGAGCTATTTATATGCATATGTATATCCATCAAATCACAATCTATATATAAATAGTATATACTCTATATACACTATATATAAATATATATATCTATGTATAGGAACAAGGGTAAATGCAATTTCATTTTGCTTTCAATGCTGTGCTTCAAAACTGAGAAATCGTTTCACATGATTATATCGGATCGTATCTCTAACAAACGATCTCTATAATCGATCATCTATCTATATATTATATTTGTGCGTTAAACGCTGATCAATACACAAGAAAACAAACAACACTCATTAATATATACATACAACAGATACATACATACATATATGTATAACTTATGCCTTAAGGATTGCAAATGAAATATATATATATATATATAGTATAGTTATATAGACCCACACCACACACATATCGAGCATAGAATATGTTTAAGTATAAAATGCAGAATAATTTAGATATATTTTGTAGTTTGAAGAAGGCCAAAACAAAACATTTCAACATTTTTGGAAATTTATTTTAGAGTTGAAATTTGTATGGAAAAAAGCTTTTCGAATAAAATATCAAAAAATACCAGAAAATACCAAAAGTTACATAGCTCCCCAAAATACACAAACACTTCCAACATTTTTGTTTTTATTTTAATTTTCTATAAACTCAAACATAAAAATAAAATACCATAAATACCGAAAAATACCCTTTGCTTTATTTTTTTTAATTTTGTCAATTTTTTATAAACTATTAAGAAACCAAAAAACTCCTATAAATACCAAAAAATTCCAGAATTTAATTTTATTTGGTTTTTATCCAGGTTTTTCCATAAACTACCAAAAACCCAAAACATTCCAGAAAAATAAAAGTTACAAAACTCCCTGAAAACTCCAAATATTTCAAAGGTTTTAATTAGGTAATCTTCAAGCTCTTTAGACCACTACCAACCCCCCAAACCCCTTCCAGTCTTCTTCCAGCCCCAAAATCAGAATTAATATCTGTTTCATCATCATCATCCGCAGTAGCAGCAGCAGAAAAATACAATAATTTAAGTAGCTTGTAAGTAAGGGCTTAATATGTAATGTAAAGATTAAACCAGATGTTAAACATTTACATATATGTAAGCTAAATATACATACATGCATACATATATGTATATACATGATAACAAATGAATACTAATGTGTTGCTTTATAACTACATTAACGAAAATAACAACAAAATAAAATGAAATGAAACAATGTTGAATAATGAGAAATATATTTGGAATCGAATGATGAAACAAGACACACACACGGTTACAGACACAGTACATATAATCGTATATAAAAAAGCATTATATACAGCCCCCACACTTATGTATGTAACATGTATTTAAGCATATAAAATGAGTTGTAACTGAGGCAAAATTAAATAAAAATCCCAAAAACGACACACAACTAAAGCGAATTGTACTGCAGCAGGGAGCAGGGTGGGAGGAATGGGGTTGGGGGTTGGAGTTGGGGGTTTTGGGTAAGTAATCGAAATGGAAATGGCATGGCAGAGAGTATGCCATAAAAATGATGTGTTAAATGCTTAATTAGCAACCAAATTAAACAACGCCCCGGTGCAAACAATCGGCCCAACATTAATATTAACAATATACAAAAAAAAAAACCGAAACTCGGCAAAACATTAATAAACAATTAACCTGCTTCCAGTGGGCCATTTTTTTTTTTATTGGCATTTTTTAACAGGGTATAAGGAAACGAAAAAAGAACACCTTTGAAAATGAAAAAAACACAACAAAACCGAGAAGAAATATACTAAATAACTAAAGAAAAATACTAAACAATTGCCAAGCAAAATACTAGACATATGTCAATCATATTCTAGAAAATAACAAAGCGATATACTAGACAAATACCGAAAAAATACTACAAAAATACCGATAAAATCCCAGAAATTCCCAAATGATATGTTTCTACATATTTCATCCAACAATGATCAATTGGGTCAAATCTGCTTTTGAAAAAATACCAAATCATGCGTATCATTCAGGAAAACATTCGATAATTCCAGATACCAAAGATTTAGACCGAAAATCGAATAAAAAACTAAAAGTTAAAGTCTACTACAAGCACGATGAATCTCCAGGGTATTCCAAGCGTCGACTCCCTTTAAGCATTCCCCCGTGTGTCCACACAGATCTCTAGCAAGTGGCTACTGCTGCCTGCTGTACGCTCGACCGCATTTTATTTGTTATGCAATTTTATTCATTTTTTATACGACACCCATTCAAGAGCAGTAGCTGCAGCAGCAACAGCAGCAACAGCATCAATAACGGCAATAACAACCATTAAAAACCAAGTAAAAAATTGCATAAAAATTGCCATATTCAATTTAATTATTATGTGGACGTGTGATGTCAGAGGTGGAGGGTGGAGGGTGAAGGGTGGTGCTTGGGGTTGGGGCTTTGGGGGCTTGTCACTTGATTTTCAATGACACAAACGCAAACGCAACAAAACTTTGGTCTGCTGCATATTTCATTATGCTTTTTAATCAAACAATTGCAAAAGGCCACAATAATGCGACTCTGGGACAGGGTTGCCATGGTTAATGATGCATCATCCCCATACCCATTCGTATCCGCACAGGAAGTGGATGATCAGTCGAGGATAATGGCGTCGGCATTGATGGGCTTATGATTGTCTCCTGTGAATGCGATTATATGACCAGAAAAATTATATGACAGGGTGAAAATAAGCGGTCAATTGTAGTGAAACAGGATAAAGGATTTCTTAATCAAGAACTGGCTCGGCTCATAAATATACCGACATTGCAGAGGTCGTCAGGTATAGTACCTATAGGGGTAGGAAAGTTGTAGGACAACTGCAAATTGAATAAAAAAAGGGTTTCTGAATAAAATACCACAAAATACAACAAAATTAACCAGAAAAAACGATATGAAAACACTGGAATTCTACTGGATTCCCACAAACAAAAATACACATTGAAAAACCAAATAATACCAAAAACTATCAGAAAAAAATGAATAAAATACCTCAAAATATGCAGATTTATTGAGAATTGAATAAGGAACTTTGTAATCCAAAAATACCAAAAATAAAAGTAGAAAAAATACCATAAAATACTAAACTACCAAAAAAAATTCTAGAAAATATAGAAAAGGAATAAAAGAAAAGACAACTTTTAAAGATCAAAAAGTAGGAATTTCCATCTAGAGAAATCAAACATCTCTCAATCGCAAGTCCCATCTGCTCCTCTCCTATTGTTAGTCTCTCTTCAGGCTCGCTCTCTTTCACTCTCTTTGGAGTTCTTGCAAAATTTAATCATGCCACCGAAAAAAAGATTGGTCCATGCTGCCTCAATCAAAGTTGCATTTGTGATGCTACTACAAGTATAAATGCCCCATAATGCAGCACTCAGCTGTGGCATGACTCCAAGAAGAGGAGAGGCAGAGCCAAGGAGAGAGAGAGAGAGAGTAACAGAGGTCGCAAGAAGCCAGAAGTGAATGCGGAAATTGAATTGAAAGACACTACCCGAGGAAAGGCAACAACAACGAGGATATTAAGAGAAGTTTTCATGGGAAAACTGGGTGGTGGGCGGTAGGGCGGCCAAAATACTTGATGAGGAAACAAGGAATGAATGAAAGAAAAATGAAAGAAACCAGAACGGAGCGGAACGGAATGAAACGGAAACGTAACAAAAACGGAAATCAGCTTGAAATCGCGACACAGCGACACAAGATGTCAATTTCATTACTACACAAAAAAGGACACTAGGAAAATGGAGACAACAACAAAAAACACGGGCAAGGACTCATCTGCATAAAAGGGAAATTATTTTTGCTGTTTTTTTTTTTTTTGGTGTACTTCTGTGGAAAAACTGCAATCTGCTTGGACGAAAGTTTCCGGCAGAGCAAAAAAAAAAGTGCAGAAAGAAGGATAAATAAATCCTCGGGAAAAACTGCTGAAATGAAGTATTCAAAACAATTTCCGCAATGCACAGGGAAAGCCAGGGAAAACTAGCAGGGAAAATGTCACCAAATTTATGTAAAACTTAACAAAAAGTCAAGCACATAAAATGCTGGAAAAAAAACGGAGAGTCGAGTCGGAGTCCCACGGAAATAGTTGGAGAACTAAATTAAGCCCCAAAGTAAATGTCATTCCGTTGAAAATATTTGGAAAATGCTCGAAGGAAAACATTAGGAAAATCCCCCCCGCCCCACTAGTCCATGATTAACCCATTGAGGCCGCCGGGGGCTCTCTTTATGCGATGCCCGCCTTTCTATTGTTGTGGGAAAAGTTTTTGGAGAGGAAAACCCTCGGAATCTGCCACAAAATGGATGCAGCTGCTGCACCGCTCGCATTCGTTTAGGCTTTTCTTTCAAAAGAGTGCAACAGCAGAGAGGTATGCCCCATTTTGGGGCACATAATAAAGGGGCAACACACACACACATGTGTGCGTGTTCTTGGGCGGAAAAGTTTTTATTGGAGGAACATACTTTTTATCAGAGATCCAAGGAAAAGGAATGGGAAGGAGAGAGAGGAGTTTATTAAAGGAGAAAGTACACAAAAGAAGGTCCTGCAGAGGGTGGGAGTGGCAGTGGGAGGGATGTAGAAAAGTTGTAAGTGCATTTCCCGCACATAAATGGAAAATTGTTCAATTTATCGGCAAACAACAAAAACACAAAGGAAAGCAAAAGACGGAGAAAGAAAAGCGAATCGAAGGAATAACTTTATGAAAATTGAAAAAAGATAAATATTTTCCTTGTTTTGTGGTCAACTCGTGGGTTAATCTTAACCCCCTCTTGGCCACAGTGTCCCTCTTGATGCTACCCCCCTCTCATCCATCGAGTAATTGCCACAAATGAGGCACATGAAATTTGATTTGATTTCCATCGTTTAAAGCCACAAAAAGTAAAAGCGGGAAAAGCCCATCCGATTGGAGGAGGAATGGGGGAGGATAACAATCGAAGGACAACACTTAAGAAGGGAATGGATGATGGGGGGATGGAGATAAAGAGAGAAGCAGAAGAAGGAGACGGGAGGCTGTGAAGTGAGCATTCGAGAGGAGTCGGAGGAGTCGAGGAGTCGATTGTCCAAATGACATCAATAAAATATTTAAGCCCCACAACAAAGCACGCCCCCTGCCCCTCAAGAGGGGGGGGGAGAATGAGCAGAGAAAACTGAGAGAACTCCACTTAAGTGGCGCCGCGCGGCAAACGAGGATACAACAGGATAAACACGAAGGAGCAAGGACGAGGTTTGGGACTGCGATGTGGATTCGAGGATGGCAGATGCTGCGGCAGGAAGAAGGGAAGGAAGGAAGGAGACTTCCACTTGAAGCTGCAGCTGAACCGAAGATGATGCTCCTTCCAGGAGGAAGGACTCCTCCTCCTTGTGGTCTCGTCTCCTCCATGTGCTCCATGTCCTCGTGTCTCAGTTTCGTCTTGACTTTGAAGTGGATTCATCGACGGAATTTGAATTCAATCGCAGGAATCGCTAACCGATTCGCTCCTCCTCCTCCTTCCATTCCCCCTTTCCCCTTGCCACCCGCCCTCAGCAGTGAGGTTTTTATTGCGGCTTCCCTCTCCCCTTTCTCGCTGCCTTCTTTCTGCTGTCTCCCCATTTGTGGCCTCCTGCAAGCGGCTTAGACTCTTGTTAGCAACGTCTTTCATGCTGTTTACGGGTCTCCGTCTCCCCTTCCTCCCCCTGCTCCTCTCTTGCTGCGGAAGGTCGTGGGAGAAGGAGATGGCGGGGCTGGGGGAGAGGCAGACATAAGTTTGTTTTGCCATCGCGTTGATCCGCTCAGCTAGGGAGGGTGGCAGGGAGGACTCCTCATAGATGGGATCCCAATGATAGGAACAGCAATTGCCGAATGGGAAATCAGAGAGAAATGGACATCCGCAAGGGGGAGGGGAACAGAGGGGTGTAGAGGGGTGGGAAGTGGATGATGCCACTTAAAGGATTCGCCGTTTCCCAGGTTTCCGATTTCTCATAATTTCTCTTGCATTTCGCATCGCTTTTCCATCTTCCAGGCATTCCAGCCGTTTTCCTTGCGGGAAATTTACATATTTTAATCAGAATTTGAATCCGAATCCAAATCAGAGAATTTCCCACTCGATTTCCCAGCGGCAATCATCAATTTCTGTTCCACTTTCTCTTTGGAGGCGGGGAGATGCCTTCGCCCGATTCTCTCGTTTGATCTTTGCCCCGTTTCGATGACCAGCCTACCGCCTCCCTCCTGCTGCTGCTGCTGCAACATTCTGTGGCATTCTCTGAACTTTAGGCCTCGAAGGAAAAGAGAGCTTTAAAACGGTTATAATCCGCGATTCCAGGCTGTCAAGTGTCCGCCGAAGGGACTTAAGCGAGTGTCTGGCATGCGGAAAAATGATAAATGACTTTTCATTTTCTATTAAAGTGTTTTTCTATTTAAGGGACCTTCCCTCTCCTCCTTCTCCTCTCTCTGCTCTGTGGCTGAGAGTCAATAAAATATCAAATTACCTTTTAATGAGTGGCCTCTACCCACCCCCTATCAGCCCCCTCCTGTGACACTGGAAAATCATTGGAAAAGTTAAGTGTTTTACAGGCATTCTCCTTGTGTACTTATGATAATTTTCCATCGAAGGACAGCCAGGAAAGAGGCCCGAAACAGGAACAGGAACAGGAAATTTAATAAAATTATAAGAGCGGGAAACGAGGACTTTAAAGCGGAAAAACTCAATAGGGAAAAGCCCCAAAGGAAGGTTCAACTCTCGTGGAAAACCAATAATCTGCCTGAGCAAACTTTCTTTGCTGCTGAAGAGCAGGAGAGAGCAGAAGGGAGAGAGAGGCAGAGAGAGAGGGGTATAGCGAGGGCTAAGGAGAACCCGAAAATGCAATTGGGACATAAATTTCCATTTCCCGGTTTTATGCCCTCGAGGATTCCACAGTAATTTAACGCTAAGTTTTCCCCGCGCTTTTCCCTCTAGGAAAACTCTACTCTCCTCTTCCATTTTCTTTTTTTTTTTGGGCTGTGTTTCGGCGGCCACAATAAAATAGTAAACATGAAAAAACGAAAGAAAAGTCGCGCAAAAGAATTTCTCTGGGCTAAGTGTCCTTCGTCCTTCGTCTGGCGATGGTCTCTGGCAGAGCTGACCGCGGGAAAACTTTTCCCTTTCCCCCCTTTAGCCTCTATTTTCTCCTTTTTTTTGGGAGGCGGAGGATCTTCAATTTACGCTGCACTGTGAGTGGTTTTTCTTTTCTTTGTTTTCCTATTTTCCTATTTATCTTTTTTGGCCTCGTTACAGGACATCTACCCATCCCTTTCCCTTAGTTTTTCCTCTAGTTCTTCCTCCAGCTTTTCCTCTTGGATTCCCTGTGTTTTTTGGCGGCTATTTAATGTCATCCATAAATACAAATTCAAATGCTGAAAGCTTCTGCCGCGCTGCCTTTTCTGTTCTTGAACTTCATTTTCCTTTTGGTTTCTTTGTGGCTTTTCCTTGTGGCTTTTCCTCGTCTGACTTTAATCCTTTGTTGTGTTGCTTTGCTGCTGCTGCAATTCTATTAGCATCCTGGCATCCTGTGGCTGCCTCAATTGCCTATAAATTCCAGCTGTTATCAGGCAGGCCCCTTGCCACTTATTCATGCAACAGCAGCAGCAGCAGGACCTTCTTTAGCGGGAGTACATTATTTAGCACTTTTTCTCGCTCGCTCTCTCTCCTTAACAGTCCATAAAACTATCCAAAAGAGAGAGAGAGAGAGAAGGAGAGAGAGTTCAAGGGAAGGCAGGGTATGGCAGGAGCAGCAGCAGAAGAGTCGATCAGTTGAGTACCCTGCCAAGAAGTACCCTTTGTCCCCCCTCCTAAAAGCATGATCCCTCTCTTCCCTGCCCTACCACATCTCTCCCTTCTACAGGGTATCTTCCTAGCCTTCTTCTTCTCTCTTCTTCCTCAATCCCATTCCTATGGCATCGTCGTGTCCTTGCACTTGAAGCAACACTCGTTTCCTGCCAAGCAGCAACAAATGCAATCAACGGGAAAAAAGTACAGCAATGTGGCACGTTCCACTAGCATGCATCCACCCCCTACCCCGCTCTCTCTCTCACTCTCTCTCTGGAGAGAGGCGCTACAAGTGCCCTCGCGTTTTGTTTTACCGTTGAGTGCAAATTATTTATGCCACATGGGGGAATACTCGCTCGCGTACGAACGAACCACACACCTGGCGGCAGGCGGCAGGCAGCAGCAGGCAATGCAATCAAAGCGAGAGGCAGGCAGCGGCAGGTTGGAGAGGCAGCAAATAACAAAAGCCACAATGCCACATGCCACAGTGCCACATTGCCACTTTCTACTTTCTCTCCAAGTGCAATTCGGTGACTCTTTCGTTCGCTCTTACCCTCTCTCTCGCTCTCTCTCTCCCTCTCTTGTGTCTATCGTTTGGCCCGGAAGTTGAAGTCTTTTGTTTTCATTTCCGTTATTTAATGCAAGTGGCAGCCACAGCCAGCAGCCGCGTGGCAGAGTGGCGCCTCCTTCTGTTGTTTTTTGTGTGGTTTTTTTTCTAGGTGCCACAGCTGCCTGCCTGCCTGTGGCCTGCCTGCTTCTTGACTAACATAATATATGAGACTCCACCAAAACCCACAACCCACTTTTCCTCAACATTTTCCCCGCACATTTTCATCTGCTTGAAAGTTGGTGAGGCGGCGATGGGAGGGGGGCAGGGGGGTGGCGCACCTTTCAACAACTTTTTAGCGCGACTGCAGAACTTGTTGGCACCTACTTCTGGCACTAACCACCCTTCAACCTCCTCCTGCTCCTGGTGGCAGCACTTTTCCCAGGGAAAAGCATTTGCATTTTCCACCCACTTTCCCTCTCTCTTTCTCCCTCTCTCTCTCTGTGGCTGGTGTGTGTTTGTTTTGTTGGCTTTTTGACTGCATTTTGAAAAATGTTTGCATTTTACCTGCGAGAGAGAGAGAGAGAGGGAGAGAGAGAACTTTGGCTTTTCTCTTTCTCGCACCTTTCCGCTTTCTCCTAAACGAAGTTAACCAGATTTTCATGTGCAGATAATGATTTTCGCTTTATTTGCATGCAATTTTTCTTTTTTAGTTTTTCTTCTATTCTTTTTTTTCTGTTTTTTTTTGTGGCGGTTTAACGATTTTCTAGTTATCCTTCGGGGGAGCCAGCAAAAGGACTTCCATTTTTAGTGGCTGCTGGAAATTTATAGCACACTTTTGTGCGCTCAACAAATGAACTTTTCCCCATGAAAAGAGAGAGACTTCTTTTCGCATAAAGCCACGAAGAAAGTTTAAAGGGAAAGAAAGAAAGGTGTTACTTGACTTCCACGAAATAAAGGAAATATTTAGAATTTTTCTTTTTGGGTGTAGGAATTTCTATAGTCTGGCAAGTGGTCTTTAAATATCATTGGAATATCATTCATTGATAGATATTGAATAGACAACGAAATGAATAATAAGTGAATGAAGATTGGATGTTTGAGTGGCTTATGAGTGTAGGAATGAGTTATGGAGTGATTGGGGTTGTTTTTTGAATCAATAAATAATATATACATCTATACATATGTGTAAAAAAATAATAATAAATTCATAAATAATAAATAAAAATAAATAATAATAATAATAATAAATAAAAAAGTGATAATCAATTAAAAAAAAAATAATATATAATAAGAATAATTAATGAAAACAAATGATAATCAATTTTAAAAAAATTAATGAAAAATAATAATAAATAAAAATAAATAAAAATACATTAAAAAAAAAATTAATGAATAATAAGAATAAAAAAAAAAACAAATAATACATTTTAAAAAAATTAGTAAATATTAAGAAATAAAAATGAATGATAATAAATTTAAAAAAAAATTGTAATAAGTAGATATAATTCATAAATAAAAATCTATAAATCATATAATGGTATAAGGGTTGATGAAAGCTCTAATTTTAAATCTCAAATTTTATTTTATAATAATATTACGAGAAAATGATCTTTTTTCGGAAGATTCATCTGTTTAAAACAATCTTCTATAGACTTTTGAGCAAAGGAGATCTTCGTTTAGCTTCTTTCTTAATCTGAAATTTATCGAAATAAAATTGAGGATCTTTAGGCTTATTTAAATTTAAAAATGATTACATTTTCCTTGAATTTAAGCTTAAATTTGCATCAATATTTGTACCAAATAAAGGAAAACCCTCAAAAATAAATTCCCAAATGATTATTCCCAAAAATAGTTATAAGAATTCCATAGAAACTCACCTACCCCAAAGATCTCTATACAATATATTCATTCTCACAGAGAAAAGTACGAATATCCCCTATTAAAAAACAGCTACCTTATAAATAATAAATCCCCTGGGAAAACACTTCACACAGCCGAAATCTGATGGATTTTCCCAATGGATCACATAACCGAAAATCTCCCAAAAGCCAATTCCAAAGCTTCTTCCCCAAAACTTTTCCTATGTGGGTCCCCATCCCTCCCTCTCTCCTCTGTCCTGTCGATTGATTGGCTCTCAATTTTGTTGTTGTTTGAGCTGCTTACTTAACCCATTGATGCCCCACCGTCCGTCCATCCGTCCGACTGTCCGTCTGTGTGTCTAGAATGCTAACAACTTTACTTTGCAGGCTGCCACTTGCTCCATCTGCTGCCACATGCCACATGCCACAATCCACACACACACTCACACACACATGCATAGTCGGAGAAAACCCAAAGCCACGACGGCCACAAATTGCTTTTTAATAACTCAACTAAGCTGCAACTCTCTCAAACATGCAACATGCAACACAAACAACAACGAAACAGGAAGTTAAATGAAGGCAACACCAACTAAAACAACAACAACAAGAACCCAAATACCCAAAACTATTCCCACCCCCACCCTCGAACAATCTGCATTCCCCCCCCTCTAGGATCTGCTCCTGATGCTACACCTCTGCTGCTGCTGCTCCTCTGCTGCTTCTGCTCCTGCCTATGGGATGATGGCAAATCTCTGTTTCTGAATAGTTTCCACTCCTTTCCCTCCCTCCTCATCCCCCCCTTGATCCTAAAAACTTTAAAACTTGAGCAATTTGTGAATTTAGTGGCAAACTTTTTGGCCTGCCTTCAATTTTCCTGTGTATTTTTGCCACTTTTTCATTATCGTTGTTGCAGTGTCGAAGGGGGTGATGAGGGGGAAACCCCTTTTCCAATCCCATTTCCATTCTGATTCTGTTGTTGTTGTTGTTGTTTTTTGTCGGTTGCCCGGAAAATGATAAACTGCTTAGACAAATGCCGGAATATTGCCATCATTTTCCACATTTTCCCCCTCCCCACCCCTCATTGGCATTGGCATTGGTATGCTTTGTGCTTTTGGCAGCTTCTCTGCTCAAAGGATAATCGGGATTATTATCATTCATTCCTGCAGAGATATAATGGGTTTAATTGCGATTATTTTGGGGAGGTTGTGCGAATTCCAGGCGTAGATTTTTAGAGGTGAAATTAGTCGGAAAATACCCTTTTGGGGAGGTTTTTGGGTTGAAATACATCGAGATCCTTCCCCTTTCTTTTCCATCCATCAATCTGAAGCCCAAATAATGCAATTCCTTTCAACTTTTCGCTCACTTAACGGCGATTTACAGCACCACAAATCGTCATGCTTTCATGTGTCCTTGACAGCCAGCCAGCCAGCCAGTTAGCCAAGCCACTAAATAAATAAACTTTCCCGCTAAACACTCCCCTCGGAATGCCCCACGACAAACACCCACGAAAACTCTACTTCGTCCCTTTTTTTGGGAGGTTAAACAAGTCTGTGGCACAACACCTCGCGACGACATAGACCCAACATTTAAATAGTTATGAGAGGGTGCCACACACACACAGAGAGAGAGAGAACAGAGTGAAGAATGCAGACCAGACCAGACGCCCGAATGTTGCATGCAACATAAAATGAAACTATTAGGGAAACGAAACGCCATGGACTTTAGTGCAGCGTCGTCAAAAGGGAGAACAGAGAGAGACAGAGAGAGAGACAGACTGACAGACAGTCAGACAGACAGACAACAGACCTAGAGACAAGCTTACAGTCGTACCGTGTAATCGTAGACAACAGGACCAAGCAGAGGGCGACGTTTGCAATGTTGTGGTGTCCATAGTTTTAAGGATATGTGGAACATACTTAAAGGACGTTTAGATCAAACTTAAATCTACTTAAACTCCAAAAATCATCTTGTTCTGAAGATCTGCAAGGATATGTGCTTTATATTTAATGGATATTCATATTTTTAAAGTTTCAATATACTTAAATTCCAAAAATCATCATTACCTGATAGATAGTAAAACCTTAACGAATATATATAGATATTTTTTCTTTAGATTCTTCCAAAAGCGAAGACCTTCCGCTTGGCCTTTATTTAGATTTAGATCCTTTCCTAAGATTCCTTATTTTTGTTTAGATTCTTCCGCAATCGAAGATCACTCCTTTACCACTTATTTCCTCTCTCAAATATCAACTCATTTATAGAGTATTTTTCTAGTCTTATGATTCTTCTTCTTCTTTGTTGAATTTTTTTGCTGTTGCAGTAATAAAAACTAATTAAATCTGCACGAAGGGAGAGAGACTATGGGAATCTCTGCTTTACTCTCTCTCTCTCTCTCTCTGTCTCTGCTTTCTCCTCTTCTTTCTCACTTCTCTCTCTGCTCCGCTACTCCCTTTCACTTTGTAGTCAAAGTCTGGTGCTCGTCTCTTCTTTACTTTTTTTTTTGCTCTGTGTGTAACATGTTTTAACACTTTGCGTCTAGCCAGAGAAACAACAGTGATAGAGATAGAGAGAAAGAGAGACAGAGAGAGGGGGGAGAGAGAGGGAGTTATACAAGTACAGGGATCTGTGGAGAGCAATTCAAAATCCCATTGAAAATTTAATAACCAAAAATGTTTCTCTGGGTTGGAGGGGAGGTAAAAAGTTGTTGCCTTCTTTTTTTTTTGTGCAGGCTCCATTCTTCCCGAGCTGCCAAATTGCAAAAGTGAGGCTCTCTCTATCTCTATCTCTCACTCCCTCTCTCTTTCCCTCTGGCACTCTGTCTATCTATCGCCTACTCCTTTCCTTTCCTCTCCTTTCCTTCTCCTGGTGCTCCTGCTCCTGCTGCTAATTGTTGTTGTTATTCATTTATGTTTTATGCCGCATTTCCCGCTGTCGTTGTAGCTGCTGGCTGCTGCATCTGTTTTACTTCTCTTTTTGATACCCAGCAATGGCTACCAGGAGAAGGGTATGTTGGAATTGTAAACAGGCAGAAACTATTCAACCTTTTAAGCCCAGAAAGTAATCCATTATCGAAAGAACTAGAAATGTTTTGAATGAATAACAAAGAATATTTGTAAAATATTTTTGTAAATAAAAAACCCTAAGGGATATGATTCTCTGATTTGGGTTGATTATACATAGTTACAGATATTTTTTACCTTAATTGCAAGAATCATTGACTTTTATAGCCAAAATGTAAAGAAATTTAGATCCCATAAATCATGAATGATGAATCAGGATCAGAAATAATTTTTACATCAGAAATCAGGAATCGCAATAATTTTTAAAAACAAAATCGAACGTCGTTTTAAAGATTCTCAAGGGGACAAACTAAAAATCGTTAAAGGGAACATTTTTTATATAGAATTTGTAAAATTTAATTTTTTAAAGTTTATTTTACTTTAAAATATTTATTAAATTTTATTGGGAAGTACACAATACATTTTTACCTTTTTTTGGTTAGAAAACAAAATCAAAATAATTGCAAAATAAAAATTCTTATAGCAAGATCAAAAAATACTATAAATTTAACTAAAATTGCAGTGTTTTAAAAATAAATTCGCTCTATAGAAAACTTTGTTATAGGGAAGTTCGTAATACAGAAGTTTGATTGTATTTCTTGAAAATTCTTTCTCTGAAAGTATTTCTTATGGAGTTCCCTTCCCTTCAAAAGGGTATCCTCTAGTTGTTAGCGTTTAGTTCCCTTGCTTTTGGTTGTTTTTTGGCATTCTCCTGGCACTTGATGACAAAAAAAAGCAAACTTTTGCCTGCCAGACAGAAGCAGGAAGCGAGGGGGGAAGCAGGGGAGGGATCTATCCCTCGCACTGATGATTGTTGTTGCACTTGTAATTATTATTGTTGGCACTTTTGATGCCCTTCAGTAGTTGCTGTTGTTGTTGTTGTTGTTGTTGTTGTTTGTTGCTCCTCCAAAGTAATAAGCAGCCGTCGCCGCCGCCACCGCAGTAGCAGCAACCGCAGAAACAACCAAAAACAAAAGCAAAAACCACAACCAAAAACAACAAAAATCACAGCAGCAGCAAAGCAAAAGCAAAAGCAAAGCAAAGCAAAAGTGTCGACAAAACGAAAATGTAATAAAATTTTGTTGGCAAACTTCCGAAGCGACGAAGACGAGTGCCAAAACAGGAAGTAGACGTAGAGGGAGGAGAAGGAAGGAGGAGGGGGCTACACACACACCGCCACATAATGGCGTCGTAAGCAGGTGTAATTGAATGGCCTAGACACCCCACCCAAACCATCCACCGAGCCACCGCCACACTTCACTCCCTTTGGAGGGAGTTCCCCCCTTTGTTGGTGGCTCCTCCACTCCTTTGGGGAAGTACTTCCGCTTTTGGCACGAGACTTGAAAGCACTGCCTGCTGTTTCGCTCTCCCTCCCTCTCTCCCTCTGTCTGTGTGTGTGTGTGTGTGTGTGTGAATTTTCCTCGCATTTTCCCCCGTATATGCATTGTGCAGTGGCATTAAATGTGATAATTAATTAATACAATTAATTACGCGACGGTTTGCCACACAAAAAGCGAGACAGCAGGAAAGCAGAAGAGCAGGAAAGCAGGAGGAAGGAAGGAAGGAAGGAAAACAATGTGGTTGATGGGGGAAAACGCCAAGGGAGGGAAATGATGTTTGAGGGAATATTTAATCGGATAAGGATATGGCCAAAAGAGTGGAAAAGGCCACAAAAGGTGAAGGTGGAAGCAGGAAATAAAATAACAAATATTTTGAGAAATTTATGAATATTTTGTTTCCTTCAAAATAGTTAAGGAAAACTGTGGAAAATTCCCATAAATTCAAAGGAAAATAAACATAAATAAGTTATGGCCATTATTATTAGTATGTCTTATTAACTTCTTAGTGAATTGATCCCTTCAAAAGCCCTCAAATTACTCTCTTAAAATTAATTACCGAAATTAATCTTCGAAATTGGAAAATTGGTAAAATTGAGAAATGCGAATGGAAATGGAGAAGCCATATTTAATTAGTCCTTAAACTGAGTCCTCAAATGGGATTCCAAATGAGATTCTAACTTCGTTTATGACTTGCCCCCGGAGCAGCAGTAGCAGCAGCAGCAGCAGGACAACAGCAGCAGCAGCCTTTGGGGCAGGCGGCAAACACACACATCAAAGGCTTGCGCCACAGGACCAAAGGCCAAATGCTAATTTGTTATTTTATTGGCCAGGCCAAGAGCCAAGAGCCACTCCCGAATGTCCTCCAGACACTTTAAAATTAAATGCAAATTTGTCCAAAAGAAGCAACAGACAACCGCAAAGGACACCAGGACGCCGCTCTCTAGAGTCATTTATCATCGCCGCCTGCCAGACACCGCGCCTAAGTCCCTTCGGCGGACACTTGACAGCCTGGAAAATGCTTGACATCGCGGATTAGAAGAACCGTTTTAAAGCACGCTTCTCCTTCGAGGCCTAAAGTTCAGAGAATGCCACAGAATGTTGCAGCAGCAGCAGCAGGAGGGAGGCGGTAGGCTGGACATCGAAACGGGGCAAAGATCAAACGAGAGAATCGGGCGAAGGCATCTCCCCGCCCCCAAAGAGAAAGTGGAACAGAAATTGATGATTGCCACTGGGAAATCGAGTGGGAAATTCTCTGATTTGGATTCGGATTCAAATTCTGATTAAAATATGTAAATTTCCCCGCAAGGAAAACGCCTTCTGGAATGCCTGGAAGATGGAAAAGCGATGCGAAATGCAAGAGAAATTATGAGAAATCGGAAACCAGGGAAACGGCGAATCCTTTAAGTGGCATCATCCACTCCCCCTCTCCACCCCTCACCCTTGCGGATGTCCATTTCTCTGTGATTTCCCATTCGGCAATTGCTGTTCCTATCACTGGGATCCCATCTATGAGGAGTCCTCCCTGCACCCCTGCCTCCCTGGCTGAGCGGATCAACGCGATGGCAAAACAAACTTATGTCTGCCTCCCCCCAGCCCCGCCAACTCCTTCTCCCACGACCTTCCGCAGCAAGAGAGGAGCGGGGGAGGAAGGGGAGACAGAGACCCGTAAACAGCATGAAAGACGTTGCTAACAAGAGTCTAAGCCGCTTGCAGGAGGCCACAAATGATAGCACGAGAGGGAAAGGGGGAGAAAGCAGAAAGAAGGCAGCGAGAAAGGGGAAAGGGAAGCCGCAATAAAAACCCCACTGCTGTGGGCGGGTGGAAAGTGGAAAGGGGGAATGGAGGGAGGAGGAGGAGCGAATCGGTTAGCGATTCCTGCGATTGAATTCAAATTCCGTCGATGAATCCACTTCAAAGTCAAGACGAAACCGAGACACGAGGACATGGAGCACATGGAGGAGACGAGACCACAAGGAGGAGGAGTCCTTCCTCCTGGAAGGAGCATCATCTTCGGTTCAGCTGCAGCTTCAAGTGGAAGTCTCCTTCCCTCCTTCCTTCCTTCCGCCGCATCTGCCATCCTCGTCCCAATCCTCGTCCTTGCTCCTTCGTGTTTATCCTGTTGTATCCTCGTTTGCCGCGCGGCGCCACTCAAGTGGAGTTCTCTCAGCTTTCTCTGCTCATTCTCCCCCCCTTGAGGGGCAGGGGGCGTGCTTTGTTGTGGGGTTTAAATATTTTATTGATGTCATTTGGACAATCGACTCCTCGACTCCGACTCCTCTCGAATGCTCACTTCACAGCCTCCTGCCTCATCTCTCTTTCTCTCTTCTTATCTCCATCCCCCCATCATCCATCCCCTTCTTAAGTGTTGTCCTTCGATTGTTATCCTCCCCCATTCCTGCCCCAGTTGGATGGGCTTTTCCCGCTTTTACTTTTTGTGGCTTTAAACGATGGAAATCAAATCAAATTTCATGTGCCTCATTTGTGGCAATTACTCGATGGTTGAGAGAGGGGTTGGATGAAGAGGGGACTGTGGCCAAGAGGGGAAGAGTAACCGTCATTGTGGGGTTAAGATTAACCCACGAGTTGACCACAAAACAATTTTCATAAAGTTATTTCTTCGAATCGTTTTTCCTTCCCTTTTCCTGGCTTTCCTTTGCTTTCCTTTGTGTTTGTGTTTTTGTTATTTGCCAATAAATTGAACAATTTTCCATTTATGTGCGGGAAATGCACTTACAACTTTTCCACATCCCTCCCAATGCCACTCCCACCCTCTCTCTATCTCTTGCTCTGATGCAGGACCTTCTTTTGTGTACTTCCTCCTTTAATAAACTCCTCTCGCTCCCTCTCTGATAAAAAATGGAATATGTTCCTCCACAAAAAACTTTTCCTGCCAAATACACGTATGAACGTGTGTGTGTGTGTACGCCTTTCTCCTTCATTATTATATAGGTGCCACCCCCTTTCTTTACGCCTAACACAAAAAAGGGGGGTGGTGGTGGCATAACTCTGTTGTTAGGCAGAGAGGAATGCCAAGCATAAAGAATTTTTCTGCGTTTTTCTTTTGGCTTTTTGTCTGTTTTCTCTGCTGCTGCTCTCGGTGAAAAGTGCTGGGAAAGTATGCTGCGAAGAAAACTATTTTTTGGGGAATTGGCCAAGGAAAATTGTCTCCGAAAGGCAGGAAAATGCAAGGATAAATACGACTAAAAGTATGTCCTAGAGAATGCAGTGAAAATGCATGAAAAATCTACATTTCTCTGGTACTTGTAATAATGTGGAGAAATGTGGAGAAATTCGCCAGAATTTTCATGGAAAAAAATTTATAAGTGGAGTGGAGCATGGGTTTCCACTTAGCTAAGGATTTCTGCCTTCCTTCAGTCTTTCAGGGAATCATCTTTCACTCTTTAACCACAGAAGAAGGAGATCTACATGCGCTACATCTACATTTACATTAGCATCTACATGATGTTTTTTTTCGTTGTTAAATTACTCTTAAATTTTCCTCTCAAAATCCCTTGAAAATCTCGCACCCCCAAAAAAAAAAAGATGTCCCTTTATGGAAAATCGAAATCGATGAAGCCTCCCCCATCCCCCTCCCCCTCATGCCCGCTTCAAGAAGATCCCTGAAACACGCGCCACATTTTATTCCTTCTTTCTTATCTGTAATGATAGATGCCACGCCTATACGCAACATGCCCCCAGGCTGCAACAGACAACAATTTACAATAAATGGAGTTAAAAGTTACAATTCAAACGGTTTCCGCGAAGGGGGAGGGGCAGGGAGGGATGGTGTAGCAGCACGTCATGTTGCTGTTCCTCTTTTTGTTGCTATTTTAAACGTGCGATAAGCCGACGCAATTTAATAGGAAAAATAACAATAAAATACGAGACAAGCGAGACAGAGGACACATGCTTCATGGGGGTGGGGGATGGCGAGGGGGCAGAGCATCTGCCTCTGCAAACAGTCGAAAAATAAATGGTTAACGGGGGAAGGGAGCCGTATGACAAGGACACACGCGTGAGAGAGAAGTGTGCCACAGCCGCCAACGTCGTCGTCGTCGTCGTCGTGGAGCATATGTAAATATTTGCATAAAGGGCGACAGGCGACACCATCAACAGTAGCAAGGAGCAGCCGGGGGAGGAGCCATTGGCAGCGAAAAATCTCGGCTTCAGACTAATGTGAGCATAATAGCTTTCGATTATCGAAAAGAGAAGTGAAAGTGGAGAAAGGGAAGACAGCGGAGACAGCTAAAAAGAATGCTCTTTAAAGGTGAAGACGTCTCAAGGTTTGGAAAAGAAAAACGTAGAAGGGAGGTTTTTTAAAGAAGAAACTGCGATGGAATTCCCATGAATTCCTCTAAAAATTCTATATATTTGATTATAAAATATAAAATTTTTATAAAATATCAGAAAAGAATACCAGTATAAGCCATCAAATACTAGAAAAAAAAATTTTCAAAATACCAAAATATACCACAGAATTTCCGAAATCATTCATATACGTTTTACTTTGAAAAATAGCCTATGAAACCAAATATATACAAAAAATATTAAAACTTAATTGAAATAAATCCCATGAAAATTCATTAAAAATACCAAAAATTAACACAAATGTTCCATTTATTACTTACAATAAGGATCCCTCAAAACGGCGTTGGATTTAACTTCGAAAGTTATGTTCAAGTAAAGTCCTTACCGTAATCGTTATCCTAAGATCAATCGTTTGTCCTACATTCATCAATAAATCAACTTTATTTATAGTTTGATAAAAAAAAAGAGAAACTCCTCATAACAAATCCGACAAATCCTACAAATCCCCCAAAGATTATTATGAAAAGACAACATTTTCCATTCCACATTTCCAAATTCTTGGGTCAAGAGGATAATTATTTGTGTAGACTGTCGAATGGTGAATGGCAAAAGTGGGGGGTGAAAGTGGGGAAAGGAGAAAGGCGAGCCATTGAGTGGTTGAGTGGAGAGTGAAAAAGCAAACAAGCTGAATGGCTGTCAACTTGTGGTTTGACTCCCTAATACCCACTTCAAGGCTGCAGCACTGTAGCACTGGAAACCCACAGGCCCCAACCCCTAACCCCCAACCCCCACTGAAGCTCTGAAGTTCACAAGTTGTCTATCTTTTCAGCAGCCCCACTGGCAAAGCATTCCCTTAGCATTCGACTCTCTTTTCAAATTGAATCAACACAATTTTCTTTGCCAGAATTATCATCATCATCATCGTCATCATCCTTGTCGTAGACGTGGTCCTGGTCCTGGTCGTAGTCATCGTCAGCGTCGTCTTGGCGCTTGTCGTTTTGTGGCTCTTGTTTTTTGTGCATAAGTGACCAAAGGACCTTTCCTTGCCTTTCCTTTCCTTACTGTTCCTTCCGTCAGCCTATCCTTTCTTCGAGTGAACTTTTGTGGGGACTTGTGACAAGCCACTTAATTACAAAATAATAAAGATTTTTCCACCGCAGACACTGCCACACTGCCGCACTGACGCACACGCTTTCATTAACACAATTCGCCCCACAAAAACTTTTATTCTAATTTCGTGGGTCCATAATGACGACCTGGTTACCGTCGCTCCTCTCTCCCCGCCCCTCGTGTCTCTTGGCATCTTGTTAATTTCAATTTTGGAAGAGTCCTTGGACTCCTGTGCCCTCTCCTGTGCCCCTGTGCTACACTGCAGTGGGACTCACGTGGAACATTTGGGGAGGCCACAGATTCGGTGGAGCTGTTTGTCTGATTTGATTATTAATTGAAATTATGTTCGCCGCGCGGCAACGCGCATTGAATTTCTGACAGTTTTGTGGCAGCCACAGAAGAGCGGTGTCGGGGACTGGACGCTCCCCCATTCGCCTTGAAAATCCCTGCAGACCATGCGATTGGCAGAAAATCTATTTTGATTATGGATTCCAAAGCAATGGTTGCGATGTTCAGGCGATTGAACTTTGAAGATACTAAAGACTTTACAGAAATTTTGGGAGATTTAAGGATTTAAGCGTTCTTTAATTAAGAGATTTACAGTAGCTTTTGTGGCATGTTGCAACGATAAAGCGATTTCAATTTGTATAGGGAAATGTTTAAAAATAAATTTGATTTCGATTTTTGATGAGGAGACATATTCTGTACCAGAAAATATCATAAAAATACCAAAAAAATATTTGAAAATACCAGAAAATATCCCAATAATAATATAAATTTGTTTGCAATCCCCTCAAAAACTTAAATACCAAATTGAAATAACGAATAAAATACTACAAATAAATTTAAGTTTTACCAACTTTGGAAAAGCGCACAGAATATCAAAAAGGATTCAAATAATAATACCACAAAATACCGTAATATATAAAAAAGTGTTTTATCAAAATAAGGATGCCTCCCACATGCAAATGACTGCAACCCCATTAAAATAAATAGCTTAAAAATTAAAAAAAAATACTTGGATTTAATACCATGCTTTGCGTTGGTCGTAGATAAAATGAGTCAGTCAATTAGCCACTAATTAAGCTACTTAAGTGCACCCTTTTATACCCCATTTGTACACCAGTCTATGGAGCAATGATCCATCCTCAAAAGAAATCCCTATTGCCCCCTCCCGTAATCCCCAGTGGCAGTAGCACATCTCTCACTTTGATATGCAGAAACATGTCAGATGTTTGGGGTTTCATCCGTTAGAGCCCTACCCCGCCACCCCTCTGTGAAGTTCTCCCGTCTCTTCTCCTCTCTCTTCTCTGACATTTATGATGACAGGCGGTAGGATGTGTGTGTGTGTGTGCTGTGCGTCATTCATTCCCATTCCAACTGATGTTGACACGTGCTACATCATCATAGATGGCGATTTTCTTTCTCCTGTTTCGTGCCTCCTGTGTGCTGCCTGCCCCCTTTCCTCTCTCTCTGATGCTTGTTTCCTCTGAGGCACGTACAAAACATAAAAGTAACTGCACTGCGCTTTGTTGAAATAGTTGCAAAAGGAAAGCGAACGAGCAGCAAAGCACCAGAGGGCCACCGGGCACCGGCCACACAGGGCAATGCAGAAAAAAAAAAGAAAAACCAGCATCCATCCAGTAGAACGTCCAAAATTTCGACTGGACTTCAAAGTGTTGCAAATTGCAGCGTCACGGAAAGTGCGAGAGATGTTTCCTTCCTTCCGACAGAGTGCATTGCACCCAAAAAAAAGCAAAGAAGAAAGCAGAAAGAAAGATACGAATTCCAGCAGACAGATAGAAAGAGAGATAGAAAAAAACTGCATAGCCTAATGACACGACGAAAGATGATATCAGCAGAGGAGGAGGAGAGAGAGCACAGTGCAGCGCAGCACAAAAGATCCAAGCCTACATGGGAGGGGGGTGGTTGAGAGTGGGGGGTTAATCGAAGTGGCGCCTAGGGGTCGCATGCTTGATGAATGGTAGATTTATCTGAAGGATCTCAAAGAGAATTTCTTTTTGGAATCATTTTTAACAGGGAGAAGTTTTGGAATTGCTGATCAGAAATGTAAAGGAAAATTTTGCACTGATCCTTTATAGTGAGATCTCTTAAAACCTTCATAGTAAAATTTTGTAGAACAATTTTTAAAGAATTCTTTAAATAATAAAAGAAATAATAAATATAATATAATACAATAAAATAATAAATAAAATATAATAGTATAATAATATATAAATTTAAATATAAATATAAAAAATAAGAGATAATAGTTAAAGTAAAATGTATTTCTAATAAAAAAAGAATAAAAAATACCACAATTGCAACAGTAAATATTTATCCATTGGAATTCTTTAATATTATCCCAATCACATCAGTAGTAAGCCACTTTAAGTACACACATCGATAGACACACTCACACACACATACTAATACCCTCAGTTGTAGGATGTAGCCAAAGGTTGTATGCCCCAGCCCCCAAGGATCCCCTCTGGGGACAGAGAGAGCTTGCCACCGAATGGCAACTCTCACTTGACTGCCCTGAAAGTGCATTTCATGTTCAAATCAAAGTAAAGTAAAGGTTGGCCCCAGCAGTCAGCAGACTGCCAATCCTACCCCCCTACTGCATCCCCTCTCTTTTTCAGCAGAGTTTTTCAATGTTGCGGCTTTAAGAATTTATGGAAAATGGATGGTTACCATGGCCATCAACTCGCTGATGATGGGAGTACAGAAAAGCAACAGCAAAACCAAAAGGCAGAGGCAAACAAAAGCCGCTGGAAAAAAACAAAGATACTTTGGGGGGATGCCGCGGGGTAAAAAGGTTGCCCAATGCCATTACCACAATGCAGTCATCGGCATCAGCAACGTCATCGTCATCGTCGTTGGGTTGTGTTGTGGTAAATAGTATATCCTTGCAATGATTTTCAACCGTCCTTGTGTTTATCCACGTTCCCTTGTCTACCTTCATGGCCGCCGCTGCATTTTCCTCCTGTGGGCAGAGCGGAGGAAAACCCAGTGAACTGCACGAGCAAGAGACAGCCGTGGCCCTGGCCGGGAATAAATTATTAAATCATATACAAGTTTTAGTTTTTTTTTCGCTTTAAGCGGATGGCTTCGCTCTCTCTCTCTCTCTTAGATGCGATTTGGCGTGCTCTTAAGCCAGTTATGAATACGAGCGGCTTAAGCGGCAACAAATTTCACAGTTAGCAGACACACAAAGAGAGTGGGACGAGGGAGAGCGACAGAGATGAGATTTCTTCCTTCGCTCAAGCGCTTAATTGAAGTCTGCTCTCTGCCAAGGGGAGAAGAAAGCGAAAGAAAGAAAAAAATCAGGGATTTGGACCATAAATCCTTGTAATTTGAGACAAGCGAGAAAAGAAGTCGCCAGCCGCAGGAGGAATCGATAAACGCTTAATTGGCCGCAAGGAAAAGACATCTTGATGCAGTGTGGGAAATCCCACCAAAAAGGGAGAGCCTGCGGATTAGCTCTCTCTCTCTCACCACAGAGATAACCATCGGACATTGAAATGCTGCAGGATTATCACAGGATACCTTGCCGACCCGACCCTTCAGTGGAATCCTTCATTAAAGTGTAAGTGGCACGAAATTACATGAAAGTTTAATGCGATAGCCGCTGAACCCCTGACCAGGCATCATAATTGCCGCAAGTTTTTATCCCCTCCTCCCACACACATACATATGCCACAATTTTATGAGGACAATGGGTCCTGCGGATCACATTGTAAATAAAACATTGTAGAGAATGACAAAAGGGCATCCATACTCGTCGTATCCATCGCCTCTCATCATAAAATGAGCAACGAACGAACGACAGAAGGAGAGAGGGAGAAAAAAAACTCAGTTCAAAAGGCAGCGAAAGGCAAAGTGCCGCGAGTGCCGTCAAGTGCGAAATTTAAATTTGCATAAATTATACAATGGCCAGGACGCCAAAACGGAGAAGCGAGAGAAAAAACCCAAAAAAATAAACCCCAAAGACAATGGCCACAAAATGTAGCACACCAAAAAAAAAAACAAAAAAGAATGTGTTTTTGTGTAAAGTCATGAAAGATATATGAGTGCGATAATCATGAGGGCGTGAGATTTGAGTGGCCATAAAGTGTTTGCCCAGCGGGCAGGGGGCAGGGGGAAGGGGAGGAGAGGCCATAAGAGTAGCAAAAATATGAATATGCAAGGGTCCATGCAAGAAAAGTTTTATATGTAGTCTAGAATTACCTTGCATTTTCAACAGCAAATATTAACTGCGGGGATGACATTTCTGATATTCTTCTCTTTCAGTTTTCTCTTTCAGTTATGAAATCAAAGAGAGCCATGTTTCTCCGCTCAAGGGCCTTGAAAAAGATTTAGAAATGTCTTATGTATCATATAACAGTGTATATAGTGTATATATGTATAGGGTATATGCAAAAAATGTTTTACATGTTGTCTAGTGTGGAATTACCTTGCATTTAACAAATGTCCAATAGCAAAAACAAACAACGAGGATGAGGATGAAACTTCTGATATTCATCTCTTTCGGTTTTCTCTTCCAATGACGCAATCAAAGAGAGCCATGTTTCTCCGCTCAAGGGCCTTGAAAAAGATATAGAAATGTCTTAATTATCATATATGTATGTATGTACATATGTATAGCGTATAATTACCTTGCTTTTTCGCTCCTTCGGTTCCCTCTTTTAGTGACGAAATCAAAGAGAGCTCGGCTCCGTCGCTCTTAGATCCCCTCAGTGAATTTATGGTTGTTCTCCTTCTGCTTCCCGAAGTTGTTGTTGCTGCTTACTCGCACACTCTCACTCACTTTTCGCCTCATTTCACTCCTTGTTGCCTTGCTCTTCCACCCACACTTGCACTCACTAACGCACTTGATCGCAGCATTTTACTCACTTCTTATGCTTTGCGCTCAATGTCTCACTCCGCTCCTTTTCCCAGTTCTTGCGGTACATTTACTTGTCTTTCTTCACATGCGCTTGCAATTATATACATACATATGTATGTATCACTCACTTCACTCACTTCTTTGATGCATTGCGCTCAATGTCTCACTCCGCTCCTTTTCCCAGTTCTTGCGGTACATTTACTTGTCTTTCTTCACATGCGCTTGCAATTATATACATACATATGTATGTATCACTCACTTCACTCACTTTTTTGATGCATTGCGCTCAATGTCTCACTCCGCTCCTTTTCCCAGTTCTTGCGGTACATTTTCCTGTCTTTCTTCACATGCGCTTGCAATCATGTACATACATATGTATGTATCACTCACTTCACTTCACTCCACTCACTTCTTTGATGCATTGCGCTCAATGTCTCACTCCGCTCCTTTTCCCAGTTCTTGCGGTACATTTTCCTGTCTTTATTCACATGCGCTTGCAATTATGTACATATGTATATATATGTAATTTCACTCTCACAGCCAAAAAAAAACACTTAGCTTCCACATTTCGCCATGCCATCTTTATCTCCTTTCCATCCGATGACCATGCTGCGCGACAGCAGCTTGCCATGGTACCGCTATTCCTTATTCTCTGCCTTCCAATTCACATTCCCTTCACTGGAAATGAGCTTCCAGCGGAAGCAACGCAAAAACTGCGACGACACACAAATTTTTGCAGGCCGCTACTATTCCATTTTTTCGCTGCTAAGAAAACACTGATTTTCATCATTTTCTCAAATGCTGCGATCATTTTCTCACTTTATGCTTCACTTTGGCTCTCCCCACACACTTTTCAGCACAAAATATAGCAATTTCTATATTTTCACAACACTTTTTTGCGAGATTTTCACTGTGCGCATTAGCTGCACTCACCACACGCGACTTGATCGGGTTTTTAAACGTTTTTCGGGGGTATTTCCTGATTTAATGGCGTTTTTAGATCCGCGTCGCGAACGAACGCGCTGCTGCGCTGGGATTTTAGACAAAGTTCTATGCAAAAAGCGCCGAGATGAGATCATCGATTCAACTGAAAGCTCAAGAGCTTGCGAAAGCTTGAGAGCGCTAATAATGTTCTACCTATGATCCTCTCTTCTCACTGCAGGTGTTGGTGCTAATGCACTGACTTCATGCGTGGGTGAAGTAGAGTAAAGAGAGCATTGCTGAGAGCGGCTTTACTTTTGCAATCTGTGTGGGTGAGAACAGAAAAGGTATATTAATGCAAGGTGAAGCCATTTTCGGTGTTTGTTATGCATGCTGCATATGCGATTCTCATGGGCCGTACCTGTTTACATTATTCTATGCTAAAACACCGTGCGGTTTTTCTGTTGTTGCTTTGCCGTTTGCATCGAAGCTGTTTTTGTTGTTGCGGCTGCTGCCTGCCAATGCTACATAAGGGCAGAGTGAGAAGGGGAATACGTGGCTGGATTTCAGTTGTTGTTGTGTTTTCTGGTTGAAGGGGGATACGTGGCTGCATAAGCTGTGAATGGGAGAATGAACATAGATAAGGAATATTAATTCAAGGTGATGTAATTCTCATGTGTCGTATGTATAGGAGCACATACATATATACATATATGTCTTTCAGTCTACATATTATCTGTCCTTAACATTTCAACCTCCTATTTACCCATTCACCTCTCTCTCTCTCTCCTAGAGGTCACTCAATAACCCATCATTTCACATTCAAATCTTTGCCAACATTAAATCTCATATAGTTGCTGCACAAACAACAACAAAATCCCCCCTCCCCGTCCACCCACCGCACAGAAACTTGGCCAAAGAGCAACAATTGTCAGGGCCTAATGCGCCCCCCAAACATTAGTCAGAATAACTAGCCACAAAATTTGACCCCTTCCCCGAGAGCCAAGACCGAAAATCCCCATAAATATCGTATGTCCCACACAGCAGAGCACAACAGAAACTATTAAATGGGGGAAGCACACACATGCATACAAGGCTGACTTATTACCGGGCAAGGACGATAAGGAAAGGAGTTCCCAGGGCCCCCGACCCATCCCCAGTCGGGAAGGGCGGGCAGGCGGGTAGGCGGTAGTCAGGAAAACCGCAGCTTGTCATAATAAAGGGACAAGGATACGGGGCGCACGTTCAGATTGGCCCGGCAAACGGCAGGACATCTACAAAACGGACGAAACAAATGCCGAGGAGTCGGAGGATGTGATGGACAAGGGCCTGCCTCCTCCCTTTTTGCTACGTGACTTTGTGATTTTATGAGCGTTGCAAATGCCACACGTACTCGTGGCAAGGACACCCCCACAGACACACACACACAGAGCATACCATAGCAAATCCTTTGCATTAACACTCAACTAGTGTGGGGGGGAGGGTAAATCCTGTGGCAATGCTTTTTATGGCTGTGTTTAGTGAAAAAAAGGATTCAACTTGATTGCACCCCAAAGAATCCTGTGGATTCTGTGGCGGAATTTAATTGGCTGAAGGATGAACACACTGAAACTGAAAGGCACAGATAATCCCCACCAATTAGGCAACAGCAGACAGCACAGGACACTTGAAATGATTCGTGGCATTGTGGGGAGTGGGTTTTGGGGAAATTCCTTGGAAAATTCTATGCACAAAAACATTTCTGTAGTGCAAATAATTTCATTTTGATTGCGGGAAAATAAAAGCAACCGAAAAGGTGCCAAAGGAGAGGCAAAGTCTGTAAGTCTGCAAAGTTTTTCATATTTCTTTTGCCTGCAACGCCACGCCACAAATTTTTAAAGCCTCGAAAAATGTTTCAAGTGCACCAAAGAAACAAAAAAATGCAGGATGGAAGGACGAAAAGCGGTTGAAAAAATATGGATACACAGAGAGAGGAGGAAAACCAAAGCAAAAGAAAGGCATTTTTTTTGTTGCCGCCAGAGAAGAGAAAGGAGCAGGAATTGGAAAGACAGGAGCAGCAGTAACCAGCGTTCCGTTCTGTCTGGGGGCTGTCCTGCGTGTCCTTGCGGCATGGCGGGCGGGCGGGGCTGTGGCTGTAGCTGCGGCGGATTTCCTGATGATTTTATTGGGCCGCCAGCAAACATTTTTGAGTGTTGCCAGCGGACTGCGGAATGCGCCAAAGTATTTGGTAACTTTTTCCAAAAAAAAAAAGAAAGACCCCTTTTTGTTTTTCCATCTTTTTCTTTTGGTATGGCCCAAGGCTAGCCAAAGGATCTGGCATAAAGGATTAAGCAGTGGATGGCCCCCAAAGGCTTGTAAATTGTTGAGCGTTGAGAAGTTTTTTTCTCATTCTTTTGGGGTTTTTAAATTTCAACCGAAGCACCGACAGCCCCGCACAATAAAATGTTGCAAAATATTGGTAGAATTTGTAATGGAAATCAACAGCGAAAGGAAAGTACAGACAGAGAGAGGAGAGTCCTTTCTGCCACATTTGTGCATCAGAGCATGTCCTGGCATTCGACTCCATCTGTGACGGCAGCAGCTCCAGCTCCTTCCTTCTGTTGCAGCTCCTTCCATGTATTTGCTTCTCCTGTGAGTCATTGCCACTCGCCTTCTCTCTGGCTCTGACTCTGGCTCTGTTCCCTTATTACAGCCGACAGCCGCCTGCAGGCTACTTATGGTTCAAATAGAAACCAGGCCAACACCTCTCCCACACACACACACACACACACACATATGGTGGGGGACGGGAGGCGGTTTGGGAATTGTATAACATTTTGCCAGAGTTTCTCCTTGGGCTTTACGTATCGCTGCTTATAGACTATGGCATGGCTTCTGGGCAACTTACTTAGCGGTTGAGTGCAAATCTTATGGCAAAACATACACATACTCCCACACACGAGTGTTTGTACACCAAGAGTGTGCGAGTGTACGAGTGTGTGTGTGAGTGTATTCGAGTGCGGGGCAAAGTGGCTGTTTTGTAGGTTTAAGTTGCAGTTACGTGCATGGGTATGTTTAACATTTGGTTTCACGATTGAATGTGATTGAAATGACTTATGAGGCAGCAATCAGCAAATGCTAAAACGGGGCAAATCGGGGGGCAATAGAGGGCAGTGTAAACCCCCTTAAGGAGTGCTCCTTCTTCGAGTAATCTTTGAAATACTTTTCCCCACATTTTCTTTTATCAAAGTCTCATAATCAGACCCCCCCACACTTAAGCTTAGTTTCAAAGACCAAAAAACTTGCCAAAAACTTTTAACAGCTTAAACTTTAAGCCTGCCATGTGATAATTACCTCCAAAAAAGTATCTAATAATTTTTCTCTATATTTTCATTGCACTTTTCTGCAAGAGAGAGCATTGTCCTCCTCTGTGCACCGACAAATCCTTGATCTTATTTCAATGTCAAGAAGTCATAGACCAGACAAAAGCCAAGCCACTCGAATCGTTAATCATTTGGCCACAAGAAATTACGTATACGTCAAGTGTGTAGCCGGCCAGATAAGCGGCCTGAAGGAGCCAGGAAAGAGCGAAGCATCCCGAAGGCAAGACCAGAGAACAGAGAAAGAGCCCGAAACAAGGTTAGGGTTTGAGTAGGACAAAAGGGTTTATCGTTTGATAAATGGCCTGCCCCAACCCCCCAGGAAGTTCCAGTCTCTTGAAGATGGGGTTCAAGGTGAATACCTGAAAAAAAGGCGGGGGAACAGAAGGCTGAGCAGCCGTTGAAAGACATTCAAGGATAAAATTATGCAAATGAGGCAGGCAGGCAGCCAAAGAGGCAAACAATTTGTCAGGATTCGGGGTTTGCGGGGGTTTTTTGTACCCTCGAAAAACTTTCAAGACAAATCAATAGAACGAGACCTCGATTGCAATTAAAATAGTTGTGGGGCTAAAACTTGTTCGAAAGACGTGACTGAAAGGGATTTTCACAGTGCAAACACACACACCTCTCTCCTCCCTCCACTCTCCTTTCTCTTAGATCTGCCACTAATTAGGCGAAACGGGAAAATCAATAAAGGAGTTCATCCTACCCCGCGTTAGCTACCCCTTTCAGCTTTCGTATTAGATTTCGACAAATGCAATTTTACAAGCAACTGAAGACAGACAACAATGCACTTCAGCAGCAACAGCATCTTCAGTTTTCAGCTTCAATAAAAAGAAATGCTCTCTCTGATGCCAGAAAATACTGCCAGACAGGACTGTAACATCCTACAGGATGTGTTGCACATTTTTCTGCAGCCTGTTGTGTGTGTGTCTGCTCCCTCCCCTTCCCTTCCCTCCTGGCGCACTGCCACCACCCGCCTTGTCATTTAACTGTCAGTTTCTCGGCTTGTTTGTGTCGCCCGGCTGTCGCTTAAATGTCGCCCCGAGGAGGCGCCAGATCCCCAGCTAAGGGTTGGTAAAGCGCTAGGCGTGGCAGCGAATACAAATGGGAAATCTGTTCTGTGTGCGACTCCTTGGCGGTGATTATCTCGCTGCGGCCTGCCGGGATATTTTGACTCGAACGAGGGACACAGACAGAGAGAGAGAGGGAGAGAGAGGGAAAGAGACACAGAGTTCGATTGGCCAAAAGATAATTGATAAAGAAAGCGGAAAATGATATGTAAATGAAAATGAAGTTTAAAATCTTCGATGCTTGCATATAAATTGTAATTATTTATCAAGAAATCTCCTTCGAATGGACTCTCTTTGTTCGGGGCTATGTTCAGAAATGAAGGAGGGGCAAAACGATATGGGTACATTTTTTACTGTTAATTTTTAACATTTTTTAATTTATTAATATTTTTTATTCATACTTTTGAAGCAGAACAAAGGCACAAAAAATGAATTTATTAAATTTAAATTCAAAGAAAACCTACCAGAAATTTTTCGAAATGAATCAAGCAAAAAACCTTACAAATAAAAATACCAGAAAATTCTAAAAATAATTTTCCAAATACCAAATTGAATTTACCGACTGAAAACTCTAAAAAATTTAAGAATACTAGAAAATAACGAAAAAAAATATAAAATACTATAACCTGTCTTCCAAAATTTTCAAAATGCTTAATAACATTTTAAAGTTAAAATACTATATAAAAAAATACTAAATAAATTTATAAAGTAGCAAAAATAGAGAAAAATAAAAAAACAGTAAAAAAAAGTATCAGAAAAAAATAAAAATAATTCTAAAAATGACAAAATACTAAAAATACTGAAAAGTGCCAAATGATACTTTAAATACTAAAATTTTATAAAAATCCAAGTGGCAATTAATCAATTACAAATACTGTAAGACACCAAAAACATGTATAAATACCAAAAACTAAATACTGACTTAAATAACTGGGGAAAATAGCATTAAAAGTACCAAAAATTAGCCATTAAATGACCATGAAATGGGTAATTAGAGGTACTTCCCCCTTTATCTAGGCATACTCGTATAAATTGCAATAATTTCCAAAGGAAAATCCTCTTTTAGAACCTGCCCACATCAAACGAAATGAAAGTCTTATTGAAAAGTTGATTCATAACGCAACGCCGTTGAACAATCAGCTCTGCCTATCATAGAAAATGTTAAACCATTTCCCTCTATATCAATCATTTGCCCTGCCAATCGTGCCATCGTTCGCCATTCAGAATATTCAAATTTTCCGGCTTCCTCTCGCCGCCTAATTGATTGCATTTGCCAAAAAGAATCTACATAGAAAAAAAATGCAATAAACTAGTTAGCCAAGAGCCATGAAAAAGTACATAGAAAAACAGAGAGAGAGGACGAGGACCAGGAACAGGAACAGGAAAGCGATGCGATGAAAGCCAAACGAGAAGCATATTTTAGCCATGAAATTTATGCCGCCACACACTAAATGAATTTCCAGTAGAAAGAGGATGACCAAGGACCTACTAAAACCAGGACGAAAGAGAAAAAGGGAGCGAGCACAACACCAACAAAGGACAAATGCAAACAATGCAGATAATTTAGTTGGCGACGGCGGATAGTTTGCAACAAAAGCACAACACAACACAGAGGGGGAAAGGGGGATCCGTGGAGGGAGGGAGGTAGGCAGGACCAAAAGAGGCCTCCTGCCAACTTGTTTAAATTGGCGCTAACTCACAGAGCGATGAATGGGTGGAGGCTGTGGGTGGGTGTGTGGCAGAAAGAGAGAACTAAATCCATTGGCACGCCACAAAAATAGTTAACTTTGTGCTGGGGCAACGTTTAAATTATGCAGGCTCCACAGGATACACTGGACATACTGGGAGCACCCCATCTGTTCTACCCCCCCAGTCTCTGTTCTGCTGCTTCTGTGTTTGTTTGCTAAACGTCTGTCAGAGTCTACAAATGTTTGCATTTGGCATTCAAAAAGTTCATGCAAAAATGAAATTAAGTTGACTCCCGTCCATGTCAAGTGGCTTTAAGGATTTACAAGATACCAGATACCAGATACCAGAGTGTATCTAAGCCTTAAAAGAACTCTGTCTCTCTCTCTCTCTCTCTGTCTCTGCCACAAAATGCAGCTCATTTAAACACATGTCACAATACTTTCGCACAGCTGTCACTTTGACAATTTTCTAGATGAGTTTCTTGCGATTTCCGCCTCGTGTATCCACAGCCAAAAAAAACCAGCAGCAGGCGAATCTTTAAGCCACATATCTCTGTCGTCGGTCTCGTCCTTTGGCAGCGTCTGGTGCGTAGGTCTGTCAACGTCATCATCATCATAATATGGCACCCACACAGAGTCAGACACAGCCAGACAAACACACACACACACTCCTATCACACGTTGGCTTTGGCTTCTTTTTGGACTTTTTGCGCGATGCCCGTAATGAAAACTTATATCTGAGAAATTACGTATACGACGAGTATTACAAAAATGCCAAACAGATGTGGTTTTTCCAGAGGCTCTTTTTCTTAACAGTCAAGAAATTTGTTTAAAGCAGTCGAAAGGGAGGAATTTTTGAGTGGTTACAAAGAGGAAGAGATTTTTCTATGGGACTATCATTATTTTTCCAGGAATTATTCGGGTTTTTTGTGATTCTTCTCTACCTTTGGGTCTTTCTGTATATTTTACACCATTTTTACATTGATTTACCTTTCTTCCATAATTTTGTATCGTTCGTTGAAGTTTTTCTTCTCTGTTTTCCTACCATATTTCCATCTATTCATATCCATTCCTTCCTCTTTGAAATGATGCCTTTCTACTTTGATTTTTATCCTGCCTTATCTTCCATTTTCATTTTTTCGACCTCCTTCCTTCCTTTTGAGGGTCTTCCATCAATTGATAGTTCCTTCCATCTATAGCTCTCATCATAGTCAGTCTTTCCACTTAATACCTAGGTTTATCCCTTGTAAAACGCAGCTTTTCTTTGGAAAAAACCTTTGCATTAACAAAATTAAAATCCTTGGGCCATGGAGTACTTTACTTTAGCATTTTGTGCGGCGCTCTACGCTATTCATACTATTTCTAGTTTCTCCCGGAAGTAGCAAGGATGCGCTTTGTGGACAGGACACCCATCTTCAATCTTCAGGGAGTCTGTATGTGTGTGTGCTCTCGCGGTTTCCTAGGAAGTAAATTTCGTTATCGTTTATTATTATTATTATGCGCGATGTGTGAAATGTCTGAGTCCGCTGGCATACCACCCCCTGTGGCAGTGTGGCGGCTGTGCGGCTGTGTGGCAGTGGCAGCATGCTCGCTGTTTGTGTTGTGACGTGGGAAATAAATTTATATTCATAACACACAGGGACGACGACCAGAAGGAGATACGTTGGGAGGCTGTGGATGAGGCATAGAGTAGCATCTAGCGACATGCATACAAAGTGCTTTATGTGTGCCACAAGATGCTGAAAGGGGCGGACTGGGGGGACTCTTCTACTCTGGGTAGCATTCCATCAACAAGACTTGCAAGTTTTTTGATTAAACTCGAGTGGTGTGTGTGTGTGTGTGTGTGTGTGCGAGGGAGAGAGTAGAGTTCTTTTTTTTGGGGGCGTCTGCAGCTTATTAAAGCAACGTCGTCGAGTCGGAGTCGACTCGAAGTCGAGTGCGTGTCGGAGTGGAGTTCATGTTGCAGCTAATGGGATTAGCGTTGCATCCAGAGAGATAGAGTGAGCGAGAGAGCCCTTCAGCTGGTGGCAGTGGCTTCTTCTTTCAATCTCCTCCACATATTGATTACTAATTTACTTGCCAGAGACGTTGCCACGTCACAACTTTCCACAAAACTTCATATATCACGTCAGCAGTTCCCCCCAGTTCCCTCCCCAGCTGCTTCCCAGACAGATGCAGATAACTCGATTTTGAAGGTAGCCCCAAAACTCTAGGCATTACCATGATGTAGGCAACGGAGGACAGGACTAAAGTTGCAACATGCGTCGTCCGCTTGATGCTCCCTGGACAACTTCGTCGTCATCGTCGTCGTCGTCGCTGTAGTCATATAAAATGTACAAAGACAAGGTAATTTTAGGGAACAGCAGGGGACTCGGAGCGACTGGCATCAGACAGCAGCCACATGCAGTGGCAGTGGCAGTTGCAGCGACTGTGGCAGCTACAGTGGCAGGTCCAAGTTCCACTCAAAGTCATTCATGCTTGAAGTCAAACGACGAACCTCCGCACAACAATCAAAAAAGCGTTGCGAAAGTCAAAGATGCCGCAGGGCCATTGGAACTAACACACACACAAAAAAAGAACCTGAATACCCTTACCCTATCTGTCTCGCTCTCTCTCTTGCTCTCTTTAGGGAAGGATTGGTTTGGGTTGTGGGGATTTTGTGGGCCATGTGCAATGCAATAACTTGCCAAAATGACACCATGTCCTTGGGGTCTACTTTTTTCGGGAAAAGCACAGAGCGCAGCGCGTGTTGTATCGATAACGGGTTTGTCGCTGTTGCCACTGCTGCTGCTGCGTCTATCCTGCGGGGAGTGGGGAGCGGAGGGACTGCGGGGTGTGGAATAAGTATGCAATCGTGTCTGCACATCATATGTTTGCTAGAGGACTCCAACACCACAGGGAGTACAGTGAGCGAATACAATGTAGGCTTTTCCTTTACTTAGAGCCCATCGTTTAGGGGAACTTTTTAGGTAAAACTCTTCAGATTTTCTCCAAATAAATTGTCTCCGAATAATGTCTAAATAAAAGCTAAAGATATGCCCTGAAAACCCTTAAAAACCCATCAGAAAGCCAAAAAAAATTTATTAAAAATTCCCCACTTTTCATCTTAACAATTTCTCTCAGTGTCTTGCACGGGCAATGCAAATACAATGAGAAATCATGCACAAATCGAGCAAATTGCATATTTCTTGCGCGACTGGGGCGACTTTTAATTTTTCATGCGAGAATTGCAGTCAAGACTGCAGTTTTTCCTCCTTCAACATTTCCAACATTTCCTACATTGCGATTTCCATTCCGATTCCCCTTTGGGGACATTCCTTTTTCCTTTGCCATTTGTTTGGGTGTATGGGTGTGTGTGTGTGTGGCTTGTAAATTTCCCTTGTCGGACCATCGCCACACTCAGAGGCGCTTGATTGAGCTCACGTTTCGCCGGAGCCAGCCTCCCAGTTCATTTTTTTTTTTCGACTGTCAGAACAGCGTAGTGCATATTTTCACATACTCTGCCCTGCCCCCACCCCTGGACTTTTTATTCAAAACATACATATATGGTACTATGAAATGGAGTGAAGTGGAGTGCAAACACGAATAAGCCCTAAAATTAAACCCAGGAGCAGCAGCAGCAGCAACGAGCAGTCTTTCTATTTCCCCCGTGTCTGTGTGGCAGCGAAGTTTGCCGCAATTTTCGTTTTAGTTTTTGGTACGTGGCTTACGGAATGAGGCAACCCCACCCCACACCCCTTTAGGTACAAATTTCAAAACATCATTGTCTTTAATCAAACAGCATTAAAATTTACACATGTACCTTGTCGTATTTGTACCCCAAAAAGAAAAATAAAAGAGAAGAACCCTAATCCCAATAGCTACCCCACACATTTCCACATTCTCTACCCTATTTGAATCCCTTTTCCTTGTTCCCTTTTCAACATTTTTGCATGTCACACGGCGTATTGCAAAACATGAGTATGTAAATTTCTGTTGTGTTCTTTTCCTTCGTTCCTATTCAGGGAGCAGCAGCACCCCATAAGAGGTCCTCCTCCATCCCTTCGTTTGCTCCATTATTTGCTCTGTATTAAGTACAGGAGTTGATTTCACATGTGTCGTCGTGGCAGGAGCCTGGCCGTGGGGCGGGCGGGGGAGAGGCATTGGGTGTCCTCTCTGTGAAAAATGTTGCAAAGATGCAAAACAACTGCTGGCAGTTTGTCAAATTTGATTTGTCATACATCAAATGGCTTTAAAATGACAAGGAAGATGTCTGCTGACAGCCAGGACAGTCAGGACAACCAGGGTGTATATATATTGTGGGTGTCCTTTTTCCTGCCATGGAATGCCATCGAGAAAATGGAGAAAATAAAGCATGCAGTGGGAAAATAACTAAAAGTGTTGATGTGGAAACTGTACAAGGAAATATTTGTGGGAGGATGAATAAAAAGAGTTTATCCAATGAAATGGAATACATTTGATGAGTGGAATGGAGAGAAGAGTTAATTAACGAAAGGAAAACAAAGTTCACTTGAAGTTAAGTTGATTTGTCAGTTGATTAATGAAGATTCAGAAGAGTTCTGGTTAATTGAGATATTCTATCCTGAAAGGCTAAAACGAGCCGTTATTCTCTCCATTCCTTACAGTTTTCCTGGTTCAACTCTTCTGCTGTCGACCAAGACCTTCTTCACCCTCTTATTGAAGCCACCCAATTGATCAAAGCAATTGCCAGCTGTTGTACAACCTCTTGAGCTTTCGCTTCCTTAATAGTCACTTCATCATTCAGCAGATGATGTCCGCCCCTCATGCCACTCCCCCTCCCCCCGTCTGCCACCTGGCGCCTGGCCTAAGTGGAGTGCTCATTTACTTAATATTCTAATATAAATTTAACGTACTCCATCAAAAGTGCAGCCACCTACAGCGGTAGCCAGAACAAGATTCAGATGAAGAATGGAGGGGCAAACAGCAGCCGCCGCAGGACCTGCTCAAGTACTTGTGAGACCTTGCACAGTTGAAGGACATGGAAATGAAACTCATTTGCCTCATCAGAGGCCAACCATCGAGTAGATGGTGTATGGGGGGCGATGCCATGTAAGAGGACACTCTACAGTTGGTTTTAGCCAAGGACCCAGGGTAGTCTACCCTGGTCTACATTTTGCGCTGCAGCGTGACAAGCAAATTGCCAGGATACACACCTAGCCACAGACAATGTCCTGCCTTCTGTCTCCTGCTACCGCTGCTGCTCCTGCTCCTGCCTCTTGCTACTGCTCCTGCCTCTTGCTGCTCCTGCTCCTGCTCTTCATTCTGGTGCTCGCTCGCGTGTTAAACTTCGCCTCCAACATGGAAACTCGAGAGCTGAACACAACCCACACAAGGACCACACAAAAGAGAAGGAGGAGGGATGGAATGGGTCCTAGTAATGGATGTACTGTGTGACTGTGGGACAGTGGGAAAGTGGGACAGAGAGGACTGCGGGGACTGCGGGGCAGGGCACTGTGTGACCATGACTAATTTGTTAGCAATTATGTTGGATTGACGTCCCCGGATTGGGCCACATTAGCATAATTGTTGTTATGAGATCCAGACCCCTCTGGCACCAGACCCACAACTGACTTTTTGATGGCAATGCAGAGAGGTGCACTTGACATTCATTAACATCACAACTCAGGGCGAGAGAGAGAAAGGAGAAGTACACTAGAGAAAGAGAATGACCCAAAAACTATGGGGAACATCTGTGACTTTGAGACTTACTTCAATTTAAAGAGTATTTTGTTTATTTTGAATACAAATGAATGGAACCCGAACATGTGCCAATGCCTGGCAAAACCAGAGCACTTTTCCAATTTGTGGCTGGCGGAACGTCGGGTCTCCTGGAGCTATTGCTATTGCATCCATTGGATGTGGTCAAGACACGGATGCAGCTGCAGGGCGTGCAATCAGTCGCCGGAGAGATCTACTATACGGGCGTCTTTGACTGCATTTCGAAGATCTACCGTCACGAAGGTATCCCTTCCTTTTGGAAGGGCATTGTCCCCCCCATATGCTCGGAGACCCCGAAGCGAGCTGCCAAGTTTGTGATGTACGAGCAGGTCAAGCCCCTCTTTCTGTTTGGAGCACCCGAGCCGACGGCACTGACTCACGCCATGGCTGGCTCATTGGCGGGTAGCCTGGAGGTCATTCTGTTGAATCCCTTCGAGGTGGTCAAGATCACACAGCAGGCGAATCGCAAGAATACCCTCAATACCGTCAAGGTGGCCAGGAGAATCATTCAGAACGATGGATTCGGCATCAAAGGACTCTATCGGGGCGTCACAGCCCTCCTGCTTCGCAATGCCATCTTTCATTTCTCATATTTTGGTCTCTATCAAGGGCTCAAAGAGGGATTACCCGCCTACCAGAATGAGCCCGAAGAGTTCTTCCGCAGGGCGGCCATTGGCTTCGTTTCGAGCAGCATTAGCTGTGTGTTCAGCATCACCTTCGATGTGGCCAAGGCCCGCATACAGGGTCCACAACCCATCAAGGGCATCATCAAATACAAGTGGACTGTGCCCACGATCATGACGATATACCGAGAGGAGGGCTTTCGGGCGCTGTACAAAGGGATGAGCGTGAAGATAATGCGGGCGGGGCCAGGCGGTGCCATTCTAATGCTGGCCTACGAGTATGGCTATGCGTACTTGGCAAATAAATATAGTAAATAAAATACGCATAATATTTATATAATAGATCTATAAATCTGTGGTGTTATGTTTCGATGGAAACAACAACAAAAACTGTTATCGATATTTATCGATTTAGTCATTTACACCATTAGCTATGAAATAATCATCGAAAGCGGTTCATTGGCCATCGATTAACACATCTTTTTGCATTTTAAAATCATGTTAGCGGTCTTTGCTGATCGATAGATTATCGATTTGGTAGCGATTATTTATCGAATAATTATTTTGCCCCAAAAACATCGATTAACACTTATTTCTTATTACAAAAGACTTTTAAAGGAATCTTATTACTGATTATTTATCGATTAATACATTTCTATTACAAACAATAAAATAATTATCGAAAACGTTTCATTAGTCATCGATTAGACCTCTGGCATCAGAAAAGCATTCCAAAGTGCTCCTTCGTGATCGATTCAGTACCGATTATTTATCGACTAATTATTGTACCCCAAAAACAAACGAAATATTTACCGTAAATATTTTCCCACTTATTTCCCATTAGAAAAGCCTTTTAAACGACTCTTTTCTTACCGATTACTTATCGATTAATTACTTTACCCCAAAAACAATGCAATTTTGATCAAAAACGTTTCATTAGCCATCGATTAACACATGTTACACATTCGAAAAGCATTCTAAAGGACTTCCAATCAGCACAACTTCCTTTTAACAATAAAACAAATATAAATTAAGTAACGAATGAAGTTTTCCTGTGGAAAGTCTGTACTCCACACAGAAAAGTCACTTAAATAATAAAAACCCCAAAAGAGTTTTGTTGCTGTTTTCAGTTTCTGTTTGGGTTTGGGTTTGTGCTTTCGGTTACCTTCACACACAAAACCTGACCACAGACCGCAGTTCAACATGTTTTACAATTTGCACTTAATTGTTTAGAGTTCTACAATAAAAACAACGACAACGATAACGACGACATCGAGGTGAGGAGAGGAGAGAAGAGAACAGGTCTACTACCACATCAGAGACACCAGCATCAACAAGCAACGACAATTATAAGCCAGCCATAACAACAATTACAATTACAGGCAGAGAACACAGAGAAAGACAGAGAGAGAGAACACTTACAAGGGGAAAGGAATTATAATTAATTTATGCCGAGTGTTGGAAAGTGTTTTGCCAGTGGATGGGACGGACGGACTCTCAAAGTGAGCTACTGGACTTTGTTTCCTGCTTTGTTGCCACAGCATCCTTATACCCACTTATTCTATGGTCTTTGTAGACCTTTAGGATTCGTTTGGAATTAGGGGTATATTGGATTTTAAGGAGCGAAAGAACTCGCTCTATAAACAACATATAGATATACATACATACATATGTATATGTAACTTCAGGTAAAGTAAAGCCTAAGTGCCGAATCGATTCGGTGGGATTCGGGTTTCGTTTCGCTCGGTTCGACCGAATCAATGATTCGGTTTTCTCATAGATTCGAATCATTCTCTCAAAACAGACTGAACGAATTCGGTTTTGTCCTTTTTACTGTATCAGATCTGTGGAAACTGTGAATTCATAGTAAAGACCTTTTTTAACAGAGAAAAATAAGTGTTTTCTGGTAACATTTTGAAGATAGAAAACTAATATATAATAGAGGTCTACAAGGGCTAAATTTTCTACCTATATGATAAGAATCATTACAATCATATAATTATTATAGCCTGAATTTAATAAAAAGCTATAGCTTCTATGATCTTATAGATAGGTGTCTCGTATTTTATAGGATTTTTTCCCATATACAACAACTGCTTAAACTTGAAGAATCATTACAACTAAAAGAACGTTGAATTCACTTCTTTTCTTTATATATTCCTGTCTTAAATCTCCCCAGATAGTATTTCCCCTTAAGGCAAACCCATTTCCACATCATATACCTAAAAATAAGTATAATCCAAGTACCAGGTATTGTCTATTCCACAAACGTTCGTCTATCGTTTCGTTCTGTGTTTTTTTCCTGCCTCTTGTTTGGTTTCATTCCACTTGACCCACCCACCTAATTGTGTGGTAATTGAAGAGTGCTTCCACGGCGGAAAGGAATTGCAATTAAGAGCCATTAAGGTGAAATGCAGTAGAGCTCAGCAAAGAGCCAAAGGAAGCTGTCCGCTAATCGCCAAGAGGAAAAGGAGGGCGAAAGGTCATCAAAAACGACATCATGACAATTATCATATGACTGAAATCGAGCGAACCAAACCATAAATCAATGTTAAATGCTGGGATAAATATCTGCAAGCTACAAATCAACATTTTGAAGCCATCAATCAACATTTTCAAAACATAAGTTTAAGCATTCCACAGAGGGGGGGTTTTCCCACCCCTCAATCAAAGTGGAATGGGATGGCCAACCAAATAGAGTTTCATGCTTAATTAGTTTTAATGCGTAATAAGCATATTTCTCGTCTAAATTAGCCAAAAACATCGACCGAACCGAACCGAACCGAATCGAATCGAAGCGAATCAAATCGTGCCAAACAAAATGTTCAATTGTAATGGCAATTTGGGGAGGCCTCTAAAATAAGGAATGCCATGCACATTTTCAATTATTCATAGATGAAATTGCAAATGCGTAATGAAATGAAATCAAAAGCAGAATTTCCAATAGTCAGAGAGTCCCAAATACCCCATCCACCCCCAAACACACCCCCTAACAATCCCCTATCTGAATGGCTGACTGGCTGGCTGGCTGGACTACACACATCATTTCCCAGTGGAATGGAGTGGAAATGCCCTTGAGCCATTTGCCATGTTCATGTCGACGTCATTTTCCATGGTATTGTAATTACACTAATCTATACTCGGTATTTCCTGTGTGTGTGTGTATTCAAGTGTGTGTTTGTGTGCCTGTGTAAATGCATTTGAAATTGACCCTGGAGACATTTTTGGTTTGCATTTTGGTTTAGAAACAGCATTTATTGTTTTACCCCGAGTATTGTTTGTCGTCGTTCAATTGTTTGCCAGAAGAGTGTTTGTCCTCGACTCTCTCACGACTTCTTATTGCTAATTTGTAGATGGTTTTGCGGCATTGATTGGTATAGTATCTAACCGAACGACATGCCTCATTAATTAAGTGGAAAATGCATTTCCACTTTTGAACAATTTTGCATATATGAACCCAGAAATATTCCATCAACAAAGGACTACAACGAAAAATTCTATACTAAAAATTGTTGGCAAACAAATTGAATTAACAAACACAAAATGCAATGCACAATGCAGTTTAATTGCTTCAAAAACCAGAGAGAGAGGGAGACAGAATGCCAGAGAGTTATCTCTCACTCACTCTCTGTGTGTGTCGATTTCTAGTCAATAAAATATGAATTATTTGAAATATTAAAACGTACCAGAAAATAAATCAAATGCCAATACTCGACACCATCAAAAGGCCAGAAAGAGAGGCAGCCACAAAGCCAGAAAGAGAGGCAGCCAGAATGTCAGAAAGAGAGAGAACAAGGCACATCACACACACAAACTGAGTGAGAAGCAAAATTTACAATTTTATTTATTCTTTTTTTTGTTTTTTGGTATTGTTGCCTGCCAAATACATTTTTTTACCCCGACTCAACATATTATTGGTGCTCTTTTTGGAGAGGGTTTTATCAGTCTTTATCAGAGGTTTGCAGGGCAAAAAATAAGATATTTCCCAATGCTATATATCAATATAGATTATATACTTAATCAGCAAATAAAAACGATATAAATATTTCGATAGAATTTACCTCTTCTTAATGTCACGCATCATGCAGCAGTGCCCCTCTGTCAGTTGATCGGCCCTTCAGCTATCGTTGCATTTGTTTTTTAATAGCTGAAAGATATTTCATCATATTTACTAGAAGTATTGTTTGCTGTTAGGGTATCATCAACTTCGACCTTTAATTTCTGTTCCTTTTTTAGTTTCTTTTTTATTATTGGGGGAAAAAGCAAAAATTGTGTTGTAGCTGTTGTGGTTGTCTAAATAAATTTTTTATTGACCATGGTTAACGCTTCACTGGCCAATAACCAGAGACAGGGGCAGACACACACACACAAGCACACAAAGGCAGACACAGAGAGAGAGAGAGAGTGTGTGTGGGCAAGAGGGGCGTGTGAAAAAGGCAAAAACCACTGGAGAATGCCAAAACCAGTGGCAGTGGCAGTGGCAGTGGCAGAGAGGCAGCCAGGCAGTCAGCAAGAGGAGTGCTCAAAGTTCTGGCTTGCCACACACAACGCCTCAAAGCATGCCACAAGTTATTTTCACACACCAGCACACACACACAGAGGCACACAGGAACACACAGGGACACACACACTGCGTAGCTGCGTATCTGTGTGAGCGAATAAATGTATGAATGAATGAATGAATGAAATGTTCAAATTACACATGTTATACACAATTGTTGGTAGAAAATATGATTATGCTCGAGGGTGAAAAAGGCCCACAGAACGATAACCAGAACCCAGAACGGAGAACGGAGAAAGGAGAACCCGAATCCAAGGACATGGATAACGAAACTTGAAATTTTTCGGTGCTGATTGTGAGACACGGTGTGTGTGTGTTCCTGTTCGTGTGTGTGTGTGTTGGTTTAGGTGTGTTTTTGTGGGTGTGAATGTGGGAGTGTGCGACTGAGTTTGTGGATGGTTTGTGCTTTGGAATATACTCTTTGGGGGACTTTTTGGGAGGCAATAGAACATTTTTGAATGAGTAAAAACTACATAAAACTAAAGGACATTTTTCAACACTGGAAAAGTAGGTTCCATATTCAAAGATTTGAAGTTTCTATAAGAAAAATTACCCTTCGAGAGTCATGAATAAATGAATAAAGAATACTCCTTGCTTTCGATGCAATTTCAGCGAACATTCCATCCCGAAAATGATGTTTTCCTACAGCAAAAATAAATGGCAAAAATAATACAAAAAACCCTTGAAAAGTAGTCCCATAAAGTCCCAAAAAATAGTCCAAGAAATTCTTTAAACTCTTTCTAAATTATGATATTTTTTCCAATCAAAAAGCTTTAATCTCGGCACTGTTTACCTCAATTATTCAGTAAGAACATTCCCCATTCGTGGTTCAACATTCGCTAGTCCAAAAAAAACACATTCCATAAATTCATAACACGTTTTCCGGTTACCTTCATTCCTGGTGGCACAGCCATCGAATGTTCAGACGGGTTTTATCCTTTATTCTTGACTTGGCCTGGCTTTTATTTTTGTACGAGTATTTTACGTGTCTCATGTGCGTTTTCATTTTCAACTTTAAAGCCAAAAGACAGGAGAGCCAGGAGAGCCAGGAGCCAGCAGGATAGAGACGGAAGGGCAGTGGTGTTTGGGGCTGAGGGCTGAGGAGTTTGGTTGAAAATGAAATGAAATTAATATGAAGTTTGACTTAACGCCTCATAAATCATTGTCCAATTTTCAGACGACAACGACACCAGGACGCAGGACGCAGGACTGGCAGGAGCAGGAGCTGGAGCAATATGTGGCTGAGCGAGAGATGACGATGAGGCGAAGGCGACTATCCTGTGGTGGCATCGTTGTCCTGCTGACGTTGTAACACAAACACACTTAAAATGATTGAAATATATGTAGAGTCGGAGTCGAGTCGAGTCCGGATATATATGCGTAACATGGCACGACATTGCCCTATACTATATATAGTAGAGTAGTACACACACTCGTGCGAGTCACTGTATATACACGTATTGGTGTGCTGGCCTGCTAGACGAGCGGCGTTTTGCTGGGAAGACAGAAGACTTCCTCATTACACGCTTGTCACGTGCACATTTAACGTTTCGTTGCACACACAGATACTCGCACACACACACATATACATAATTATGCACACATACACACACAGAGTAAGAGGAGACACCAACACCAAGCCACATGACAGTCATTCATATTAACATTGTCCGTCAAAAGCGGACCGAAAGAAAGCAAAACGAGAAGCTCTTTAGACGCCAGAAATTTCGACTTGCATACAAATTTTCAAGCCACCAAAAAAAGCAACAAAATTAAAAATTGTTTGTTTAAAATATAACAAAAAATATAAGTATAATATACAAAATATTTCCCTTAATTTTCACTGCAAATAAATCTTTGCTCTAGTGAAAAGCAATCCCTTAAAATCCAACTAAGGAAACTCTACCCCCCCAACAAGTCCAAGTCCTTGTTTAAGTTAGTCAACTGCTGGCTGGAATATGCAAATTTTTGCTATGCTGAGAACAAGGACAACAACTACAAGGACAATCTCTGCATGTATGTATGTATGGACATCCTGGAAGCAATGCATGGCAAGTGTTTTTCAATTTGTTTTGCAAATTGAGAAACTACTCGGAGCAACCAAAAAATGTACTCAAATTTAAGCCACAATTTGTACAGAATTTAAGCCATGAATATCTGTGTAACAGAAGTAAATAAAATTGCCTTAAATCCACTTAATCTTTCACGAATCAAGTTTTAATTTCATTTCCAAAATACTATTTTGAATGTGCAATTTAATGGCCAACTAAAACAGACTCCGCCACTACCAGGGTCATTAAGCTTGGACTTGAAACACTGACCACATGAGCCGAAACCACATGACGCCCCTCCCCCACATTCTGCTCCATCCTGCCACACACACACACGCACACATCCTGCCTCAGCCACATTCAGGGATAATTAAACATGCTGCGCACGTGCAACGGCTGCTTTCAACATTTTATGCTCAAGCAAAAATGATATAAAATGCATAGGAGACGACGACTGGGGGTAGCCCATAGCCATGTCTGTGTGTGTGTGTGTCTGGGTCTCTGTTTTCCACAAATTGAACCCACAAGTAGACTCTGCTGACCGAGGCAGACAGCAGCCAGCAGCCAGCATCCAACAGTAGCAGCAGCAACAATTTTTATATATATTAATTAAAAGGAATTTTACGCGCTAATGAAATAAAATGTGAAAGTCTGTGTGCATGCAAGGGAAATGTAATAAAGATATAGAGGGAAAGAGGGGGGAAAAAGCATGCCACAATTTAATTTGGTAGCACATTACACCATGGGGCATATGGCCAGCCTTTGGTAGGGGGTTACGTATATTTTGGTAAAGAAAATTCCACACCAGAAAAGAAAAGAAAATCATCTCGGAGTTCTTGCTGCAGCAAAAGTTGCCGAGCCACTGAATACTTGATAAGGATTATCAAGGAATTTATGTTGCGAAAGGCGCGCACTTCGAACATGTTGCCTCTGTTAACGGTAACATTCCGGTTTGAAGGATGATGGGTGGGCGGCGACTGTACCTCTTGGCGATAATGATGTGATGTGATGGCTATTGGTAATTGAATATTTGAGTGCTTGAGTGCAGTAATTAATTGAAGGACCAACAGAAAAAATACCGCTGAGATTTTCATTTCTTATAATTATGTGAATATATTTCTGCTGCTGCACTTTTCATTAAAGTTATGGCAGTTTCCCTCGGCATCCCTCTGCATGCAGCATCCCTTTCGTATCCATTTACATCCTTCATTTTATCCTGAATGCTGACCCATATCGTGGCACATTCTGTCAACGTTTTTCTGGCAAATATTTTGACAGCTGTCACACGCGCGCACAAAAAGGGAAAGTGACAGTGCACTGACCTCACTTCCGGTGCTGTCATGGCTACCACTACTACTGTACCTCATTGGGCGAGAAATCCTTCTCTTCTCTTCTTTATAATTGAAAATTAATAGTCGCTAGTTGCTTGTTTATGCAAGCTTCTGTCCCCCTCTTACCACCCCCCATGTCGTGTGCATTGCATTGGTTTCCATTTTGTATTTTCGGTTGCGGCATCAAGGTGCCAAACGTTGCGAGGGGCACAGACTGGGTAGGGGGTGTGTGGGTGTGGTTTCGGGTGGTCGTTCCCGGAGAGTGGACACGCGTTCAGGCAAACAATACCAATTACCAAGCGCGTAACAGCCCAGCAGCACAGGATATAGCCAGGTCGTAGGATATGAGAGTCTGTGTCTGGTGTACGTTTATGGAGCATCTCTCCTGCGTCTCTCTCTCTCTGTGTGTGTGTGTGAGTGCTTCCTGTCTGCCTGCCCTCACATATTCATATAGCCACATACATATGTATACGTATATGTGCGGCTGTGTGTCAACTCTTGGCCAATGCAGATGTCTGCTTGTGTTTGTTTTTTGCTGTTTGTTCGTTTAACTGACATTCGTCCACTGTTATTTTTTCGCCCTCTCTCCACTCTCCACTCCCCACGAGTAACCAAACATTTTTTTCTTCTTTTTTTTTGTTGGATTCCCGCTGCAATTTTTTTTTTTGTGTTTTTCTTTTGTTTGGAGTCACTGCCTGACCGAGAACCCATTGTACAATTTTAATTGGCGTTTCAGTTATTGAAATGTTGCACCCAGATCGATTTAAATGTACCCTACAGAAGGCAGGGTATCGTGGAAGAGTGGAAACGGGAGCATCAAGTGTCATGCAGCAGTGCTCCTCGGTCTGCAAGTGAAACCAGCTTTGTTTGCAGCGAAATAGTTGGAGAATATCTCTATAGAAGAAGTCTCAAGTGTCACCTTTCTTTGGGATAGAAAATATCCGAACTATCTGCAAATTCCCGAGTTTTTCCCTCCCTAATAGTAAGAGCATCTACTAGTCACCTCTTGGTACCACATTCCACCATTTATTTTGCAGGATATTAACAGTCAATAATGTCAGGTTATTGTCGAACATATGCGGCAGCGATTTTTCATTGTCGCCTCCAATAAAATGTTTTCTCCCTCTCCCTTCCGCTGTCTGACTTTTTGCCTCCCCCATCTGCTTGGGTCGCTTTTTACCCGTTGCATTTCACTTTTAATATGCTTAATGCGGAAGAAGAACAATAACTTTATAAAGTGTCACTTCTGGTGTTGCAAATAATGATTGATTTTTCAGCTGTACATCTGTGCGATACTTGTCTGCATAGAGCAGATTTCCTTTAAGCAGATTTCCCTTTAAGCAGATTTCCTTTTAAGCAGATTTCCACAACTTAATTGAGTTGCAACGGATACTCCGATTTAATTTAATTTTCTCCGCCTGGGCTTTCTCCATGTTTTTGTTTGTTTCAGCTTTTCTTTGGGGGAGGCGGGGGCTGGTGTTAATCATAATATATGGCCAAGGCATTCTGCATTCCTGTGTGGTGATTTTGCAATTGTTTTGCTAATAACAAACACACGAGAGAGGCACTCTAATTCCCTGTCCCTACAATGCATGCACTTTCTCTTCTCAGCCTGGCATCCATCCGACAGCACACGTTGGCGCCTTGGCAAAAGGATTAAGGCTTGCCTCCTGTCATGCATAAATTCTGCAAATTGTGCAACAGAGAAAGCTGAGGGGGGGGCCTGGGATTTGATTATACTACGTGGCGTTTGAAAATTTTAAGGTAGCTAATTCCTAAATCTGAAAAGTACTCAAATTTATGATAATTCTCTGCTAAAATTGGCACGTTCACACGAGCTGCAGCTGTTGGAAGGCTCTTTAATGAGAGCCGCTGTATGGTAGGTGACCCATTAGAACTTTGGTGACCCAGAGCTGGGAGGTGACCCATTAGAACTCTGGTGACTGATTATAACTATTTCTATAAGCTTGTTTCTACTAAAAACCACAAAAATACACTTTCACTTCATAGAAGGTGACCCACTAGAGCTCTGGTGACCCCCTAGAACTCTGGTGACCCATTAGAACTATCTTTTTAACATTTGTTCCTTCTAAAACCCCAAAAATACACTTTCACTAAGCTAAAATCTGTAAATCATTGGAAGCAGTCTCTGTATCAGCATCATCATCATTGTCATATCATGTTTAATCCCTAATAAAGTTGCTGGCTTCGACACCCAACAAACAAGGCAAATATCTTTGTAATGACTTACAAACAAACCCCGAAACCCCCGAAAACCGACACCCGAAACCCGAAACTGAACCCAAACTTCCACAAACAGTCAGCTAAAGACTTTGCTAATCTCTGAACAAAACCCCAACAGAAGCCTCAATGTCCTGGCAGCTCCACTACTAATGCATTTTGCGACAATGCGATAAACGTTTTAGGCAAATATTACAATAATAATTTACGAATACAACAACAAGTTTCTTCAGATTAGTTCTGTATGTGTGTTCGTGTGTGTGTGTCCAAAGGGATTTTCCTTGAATTTAAAGCTTCAATTTTTTTGCCTGGGGATTTTCACTTTTCATTTGAATTTTCTTGGCATTTACACGTGCTCTCGTGTCACTCATAAATTATGGCCAAAAGCGAATGTGAAAACATTTTGGCTGGTTGGTTGTTTGTGTGTTTTCTGATTTATTTGTTTCACAATTAAATTGCGAGTGAATCCTTTTTGAATATTCAAATGAAATATAAGATTTCATAAGCATAAACAGCTTAAAATAATGCGATTTCATGTCGAGTGAAATATTTTGCCAATTTAATTTGCACATCTTTAAAATCAAAACGAAAAACAGAGAGATTAATGATGGAGATTTCTATTAGGCATTTAATTTACTATATTATAAAATATTTATTAATTCAATGAAAATGAAATTGAAAATGGAAAATGGAAAATGGAACTTGAATTGAAAGAGAGACAAAATTGGTACTAAATCACCATCAACATCATCATTTGTTTCTCTTTAATGTCCAGAGCAGAGAGCCAGAGCATGTGGAATTTTTCAATTTTAATTCCTATTTCAGCATCATAATTCAAATTGACTTTTCCTTCAGTGCATACAAACATACACACATACGAACACACATTCCTAAAATGCCTATGCCTATGCGTATGCGTATGGTATGTCCCAGACCGCAGACTACATCGTGTACTGCATTTTGTGACAGTTTAAAAATGTTCATAAATATTTAATTGTGCATTCAGTGCAATCGAATGGTAAATTCCGTGGCAAATTTCAAACAACTGTCACGATTTCCGTGTCAAATTACAATAATATTAATTTAAAAAAGATGTGAAATGGAATACAAAATGGAAAATGGGGAAATGACCAAAAGAAAGCGGAAAAAAAACTGAATTAACCACGAATTACAAATCAATTTAAATGCGGAAAAACTTTTGGAACGAACGAAGAAAACTTCTCGTTATTCTGTTATCCTTGGGCCAGCGGAAAAGCGGAAACTTTTAATTCAATTCCATGTCTCAGGCATGTCAATAGGATGGTCCTTCGAAACGGGGAGTACGATGGAAACTGTGACCCTCTTTTAATGCAAGATTTTCGTGTTTTTTTTTGCCTTCGGAAATGAAAATTTGTTTAGTAAATTAAGAGTACTTAAAGTGCAAGTCAAGGCAGGAGCCAGGTCTCTATCCCCATCCCTATCTCCATCTCTTCGTATTCCTTTCTCCCCATGGAACACTGGAACATTATGTATTCGTTTTTTTTTTAAAACATGCAAAATCACGTCTATGCATCTTAATAACTTTTCGTGCTTGTGCAAACAATGCGAACGTGAAAGTTGAATAGGTTTTTGCTTAGTTATCAGAAGGAGGGTTCCCCCACCACCCCTCCTATGCGCCTGCTGGAAAACCGAAAGCAAAGAGGGTGAAGCAGATGAAGCAGGAGCTGCCAGGGCAGACGCAGCCAGGGGAGGGTTCAGGTTCAGGCTATGGACTCTCAATGCATAAATCAAATGTACATATTGTAGTTCAACTTAAACTTAATTTAGTTTCTTCGAGTTTCGAACAAGTTTTTCGGCAAGCGAGAGAAAGAGAGAGGGAGAGAGAGATAGAGATGAGGAATCCCAGGGTGCTTCTCTGGTTTCTGTGGAGAATGAATAACGTTTGTTATCACAAGTATCATTATTTAGATATTCAGTGCAGTGCGTTTCAGGTGGAAGTTTCTGTATGGGAATCATTTATTTTGAAAGAGTTTCTCTTTCGAAATGATTTAGTCATCGAATCATACAGTTATTGCTTCGATCTATATAGAGAAACGAAGCGAATAAGGAGTAAATGGTGAAGAGTAACGGACAAATGTCCTAAATCATAGATTACTGATGTATGTAACAGCCAGAAAGACACAAAGGTTTAATTTATCTAAGATATCAAAATATATCGATCGAAAGCTACTTAACTTATCGATAAAGCTAACAAAAATCGATTGAAATGGTGATTCATTGATTAAATTGATTCATAACCAGATCAAACGTATAATTATATGCGACTCCATAGCTGTTCTGCAATCGTAAAGCCACCTTTTTCACACCCCTTTTGATTACTCAACCTGATGTCCATATATGTCAAAATCCATGACCATAACTTTGTTTAGAAAGCCCATCCATTCCTATTTCCAGTCCCCAAAACAATTGAATTGCAAGGAAACCAATCAGTCAACAGAGAGGGAGAGAGAGGAGACCACGTAACACACAGTCTCACTCTGAAAAAATGCCACCAAAAAAAAGCAAAGTTTCAACAATACAAAAATTAATTGATGACGTACACACACATGCCACAACACAGTGAGGCAGTGAGGCAGGGGCACAGATGCGCACAGATGACGCACCAACACTAATTGGCAGCAACAACAGCAACAGCAGCAGCAGCAGCCACCGTGTTGGCGGCATATATAGCCACGAAGTCGATTTGATAACAGGCGAACAGGAGAGGCATGTGCTTTGGTTTTTGGTTATGAAACAACGTAACGGAGGCCGTGACAGGAGGCCATAGAGGGAGGGGAGGGAGCTGTGCAGTTGGGGTAGGGTAGGGGCTATGGCCTGGACATGGCCAAATCGATGCAGACATAGACGAGCAACAATCAATCAATTAAATGCCTGACTGCAGCTCCAGCGAGAGAACGAGAACGAACATGACCCCAAATGCAAACAGAAAATACAAAAAAAAACACAGACTGTTGCCTTTTAGCCAGGCTGGAATGGTTTGCAGATGAAAAAAAAAGATATTAAAGATTTATTCATGTTTCTGTGTTGGCATGCAACACTTAAGTGACATGCATCAAAGTGGAGAGCAACTGGAGGCAGGGGAATCATTGGGCCTGGAGAAATATTTGCTGAAAAATAAGTAGATTTTTAACCATAATTTTGGGTTAACCTATGGGCCATTCGAAGCACTCAAATGTGGTCGGAAAATATCAAAACTAAAAGTCAAAAATTCCATTGAAATGGCACTCGAAAAGCAAGTGCTTTTGGGCACCCCCTAAGTCGTAAAGTTTTGTGGGGATTAGCAAAACAATTTGTACAGTGAATTGTTTAAGCTGTCTAGCCAAATGTCTTACGTGTCTGTGTGTGTTTGTGTGTGTGGATCATAAAAACCTAATCACCAATTGATTAAAAAAAACTTGTGAAATAATGTCGAAAACGTGCAGCCCTGGAAATACCAGGAAAGGCAATCTAATCATTGAACGGAGATAAGGAGCAAAAAAGAGCTGTCGTTTATACCAAAAATAATTTATTAACAATTTGTTCTCCTACTTAGTTCATCTTTAAAAATACTCTAGGCATAAGTTTTGACCAACAGCAGACCCACAACGCTGGCCAGAATCGTGTAGATGCTGCTGCTCACCTTTCCCGCCGGACTCTTGTTGCACTTGTCCCCCGAACAGTTGAGGCACTTGGTCTTGTTGTAATGCCCATAGGCGGGCTTCAGGGCCAGGTTGCAGGGACCCACAGCGGGATGCACGCAGCCATGCAACTGATGGATCACTTGATTATCTACAAAAAGGCAACCTCTATAAGGACACGCCGCTTGAAAGGATTTGCATGTAGGGCTACTCACTCCAGGTGTACTGCAGGGCCACGCAATCGAAGCGTGTGCTGGTGGCATTTGCCACATTCTGATGGTAGACCGCCAAGTGGAGGCTGGTCTCATTCGCCGCCGCATTGCTGCAGGTCGTCTTCTTGGGTTTCTTGCAATCGTTGGGTGTGGTACAGGTATAGCACACCAATGACTCGGCTTTATTCCAAGAGACGGATATATGTATTCATTATAGTTCCGCTTAGATCTCTGATTCATTCGTTTCACTCACCAAACTGCACACAAATAAAGGCAATCAGCACACTGGCAATAATGGTTTTCGTATACATTTTGTTCCGGATTTATTTAGTTTTAATCACAATTTTATTTTCACGAGTTCTTGGCGCAACGACTCTTAGCTTTAAACTAAAGTTTGTGCCAATTTGGGAATACTTTTATATTGCTTTTTGCTCTTAGGAGGTGCGAATTCACACAGTTTTAAGATAAGTACGAGAGGGAGAGACTGTGAGAAAACAGTGAGCGATAAGCGATAAGTGTTAGCTTATCGTGAAAGGCTTATCGGTAGTTAAGGTGGGGGTCTGACGAGTCTCTGAATGAAATGGTTCTCCCCTCCAGATGTTTTTCTCTGGTTTTAAAGTTAAAGAAATGAGGTTTTCTGTTAGGTGGTTAATCATAAATAAATCTTAATTAAATTAAATTAAAAAGTGTATTTATTTTAGTATTTAACTGGGGTTCAAGCCCCTGGCTCACTAGCCTCGCTCGCGTTGATATGAGTAAAATATCGGGTGACGCCGACAATCTAAAATTTTTTTTGTATTAATTTAAATTGTACCTATTAAAAACTTTTTTATATATATATATATTTTTTTTTTTAAATTTATTTATCTTTTTGTTATTTTTTTTTTAATATTTTTTTTACAATAATTTTTTATATATTTATTTTTTATATATTTATTTGTTATATATTTTTTTTTATATTTTTTATTTATTTTTTATAATTTTTTTTAAATTTTATTCTTGTTTGAATTTGTTTAATAAATGAAAAATTGTAATCCCCAGCTCTCACAGTTCTCTCTCTCTCTCTCTCTCTCTGTTATCTATCTTTACCAGGTGTTATCCGTATCTGAATTATCTTTAGCGTCTGTCCAAGAGCTTAGTCACAGCCTGAGACTAAGAACTTGACTATGGACAATGGCGGGGTCGCCGCCCATAAAACCCCCTGACTTATCGCCCTTATCTCGTAGAGTGTGTGTATCCCGCCTTATCCATATGCTAACTATTTGAAAAGCTATAACCATATAATACGCACAATTGGTAGCAATTGAAAAGAGGGGAACTTTTCGAATGTTTTGAATGGAGTCTCAAGCGATCGATCATAAAAGACTTGGCAACACGAATGATTCACAGAAGCGAAAAAAACACTCAAAGAAGTGTTTTTGCATCATTTGTTTCAGACTGGTGACTTATGTTTATATTAAATAGCCATAAAGATGCAATAAACCAATAAATCGTGCCATAAAAAAGAGGTACCATAAAACGTACTTGAGACAAGTGAATACAAACAAACAACAAGTCGATTTATGAGTGGATCGAACGCTGATCCCACCTTTATATTACATTTAATATTTACAAAACATTCTTTAGATATTCTAAGCATGAAAATTCCCTTCCAAGTTTTCATCTAACTGAAAATCTTGGCCAGAAGCAACGCCAGGACGGAGCCAATCATCGTGTAGGCACTGGCACTGAAGGTACCCGCAGGACTCTTGTTGCAGTAGTTGGTGTTGCAGGTGCTGCAGGTCTTGTTCCAAGTGTTGCTGTTCGTCAGATTCAGATTACAGACGTCGATACCGGGATGGACACAGCCCAGGAATTCACTCGTGCGAGTGGTGTCTGTTGGGGAGATTCGGGAATGGGATTAGCACCGAAGCACCGAAGGATCCCTGCTAGAGGACTTATCATTCCACAACACTTACTGGTGTAGTAGGTGAGATTGGCGCACAAGAAGCTCTGGCTGCCTTCTAGTTGGGGCATATCGTGCAATTCTGCAAGAATTGAGGAGCTGGTATTGGCCGTGGTGTTGCTGCAGTCCTGGAGCGTGGGATTCTGGCAGGTGGCGGCATCCTTGCAGTTGTAGCAACTCAGGGAGTTGGCTAATTGTTAAATTCGATTCGATTAGCAAAAAACATTCATCCTGCAGCACTGCATAATTCTCTCTCACCGAACTGCACGCCCACAAAGGCCACAAGAACCACAGCAAAAATCACTTTCTTCCACATATTTTAATTTGTTTTTTAATCTCTCTCTCTTCGGACACGACTGTTCGGCAGACAAAATCGATGGAAACTGATGCGATGCACTCCCAGGCAACGCATTATGTAGGGCGGCATATTTGACGATAATAAAATGTGGATTTTATACCCCGGTATAAAGATTAGATTGGGTCTTATCTACATACCGGCTACGACCCACATTGAGTGAGTAGAAAATTCCATAGAATTGACTAAACCATAATAAACATTTATTGATTTGAAAGGAAGTAATCCACGTGAAAGGAAATGCGACTTGGATTGCAATAGATTTTTGTTTTCATTCTTGGCAGAATAAATACTTATCCTCTGATTTGGAATCGAGTATTTCCCTATAAACTCAATCGATATTCAATTGTCCTCGTTGAGTCATAAAACTAATATCGTTTTGTCTACAAAACATACCATAAATCATTGGTATTTGATATATAAAGCAATTGGCAGATAAACAGAGCAGGAAGGAGAGATAGAAACCAGATAAAAGTGGTTATACGAACAGAGGTAGTTACTGAGTAGAATAGCATTTCGGCACACCCTAGGACTATTTGTATATGTAGATGTTCTGTGATTGTTTGCCCAGGGAATACCACCGACAGGAATACCCCCCTTGAATGGCCTTTCCAGTGGCAATACTCTATGAGAATGTATATGCTTCTAGAGTGATAAGATAATGTCATGAATAAATACATATATGTATCTACCTTTATTTGGTTTCACGCTGTTCGATAAGAGATAGCGTGTGACGGTGATACGAGATATAAAAAATCCAATTAAATTTAAAGGAATACTAAGGAAATCAACTGAAATTAGTTTCTATAATTAATCAGTAATTTAACAAATATTTTGGCATACAAAGGAAAAACAATTGCAAATTTATTCACTAAAATTCGGAAACATATTTTGCGTACTAAATACTTCATAAAAGACTCATTTAACAGTCATGTTTTCACACCCATAAAATAATGGCAACACAATTTCAAATATGAAAACAACTTCCGAAAAACACACGTAGCTTAGCTGCCGGATAATAACCCAGGACCAGGACCAGGACACGGGCAAGGAATAATTTCAAACTAAATTTGAAAGGGACTTTTGCCAGAGGTGAAATTGAAAATCATACATCACAAAACCTGGCCATTGCCCAGGACATGCCACGAATAGCTAAACAGCAAACAGCAAACCAGCATCAGGCGCCTCTGGCAGGAGGAACAACAGACGACCACAACGGGACTAAGCCGCTGTCAAGGATGCGTGGGGGAATACGACGAGTATTACAAATGGCAGGACAAATGAGTGACTGCATGGGAAAGTCAGAGTCCCAGAGAGAGAGAGCGAGAGAGAGCGAACGCACTCCAATTCTGTAAACAACGCAAAACAGGGAATCGCCTGCGGTCGAGATTTAAAAAAAAAAAAATAGATATATATCTATATCGTACGAGGGATGTACGTTGTTCAGGTAAACAACAGAATTACAATATGCTTTCTTAAAAATTAAAAAAAAAACCCCTACAAGACACAGAGCAGAGTAGGAGAAAAGCGCAAGCATTGCCTGACAGGACAATAAGCAAGGATAAGCATCGAAATGATGATGATGATGATGAGGATGGCTAGAAAAAGAGCAGGAGCCAGTCCCCCAAAAGAAAGACAAACACAAATACAAATACAAACACGGTTACGGATCTGCGACAGGCGACAACGATAGCAAAAGTCGGCAGCAGCCTTGACAGTTACATTTGTGTCCTGTTGCGGCTCTACCTTCCAGCCCTCCAGCCCTCCAGCCCTCCATCCCCCCATCTGCTTTGCCTCTTGTTTCAATGGCTCGTTTTTTTTTGTGCCGGTTTTGTTTTTTGCACATTCCCGCATGCACATTGCATTCATATTCCAGTCACGTATCCTTTTTAATCCTGACAAGAATATTATTTCCATAAAAAACCGAAAGACTGTGAGAGAGAGCCACAGAGCCAGTGTCATGGCAACATCCTGGCAGATCAAGCATACGACGCGTAGGCCACCTAACTGAGTCATAGACAAGTCCGGAAATGGCCACGAACCAGATGTATTTAATACATTTCATTCTCTCTTTTTTGAATACATTTTGTTGGAGTTCCAGTCGGAAATGTAACAAAAGTTTTTAAAGAAAAAGCTAAACATTGGAGAGGAGTTCCCACTTCTTGTAGGACAGCTCTAAGAAAAGTTATTACGGGTAGTTCTAGTCCTTTAGGTCCATCAGGTCTCAAGACCTCAAAAATCAACCTCTTCTTTCTGTTCTCATCAATATGCATTCTTCTATTAGGAAATACATGAAAAGCCAATGTATCGAATCCTTTTTTTTATCCTTTGACCACATAACAAATTACAAAAGCTGCAAAATAATTTATTACAATCGATGGAGGAATGTTGTTGGGGCAGCTGCTGCTCCTGCGAGAGAGAGACAGAGAGAGAGAGCAACAATGTAGACTACAATGCAAACAAATCGACAAACTATAATAATAAGACAGTCCCCATGGCATGCCAGGAGATAAAATTAGAGACTGAAGAGGATGGAGGGAGGGACAACAACAGGGGGGGGTAGACAGTAGTGGAAGGAACAGATAGTAGGTAGGACTCTAGCGGGTACTGTGGGGACTGTGTGCCCCCACTCATTGCATTGTCTGCAGCAGCTGCAAAAACTTTCAACATCCAATGAAAGGAAACAAACAAATTTTACATTTTCCATGTCTCGACTGCGTCCACTGGACACAGAAACAGCAACAGAAACAACAGCAACAACAACAACATCCGTGCAACAGGAAGAACAAGACGGAGGCAAAAGAAAGCGGAAACGAACCGGAGAGAAAACCCAGAAGAAAAAAAAACAATAAGAAAACAGCTTAAGTACTGCCACAAGTCGTTAGTCGGGGTCACCATTTCCAGGGGAGGACGCAAAACGGAGGTACTTTAAAGGGTAAACAATTGTGTGTCCAGTAGGATCTTAATTCCATGTTGTACAGTGTTTAATGTAATGACACGACCATTGAGAGTGGCATATTTTAAATCTATCGATTATTATCGATTCTTTATCAAATGTTCAATACTTACATTTTGTAATCGCTTTGAGTGCATGAACATAATCTGCGATGAAAGTTCTGTTGTCTAACAGTGATCCATTTCGATATTTTATCGATTATTTTAGTCGAAGTTGATCATTTAAGGTGGGAAGTACTATGAGGAAGTTATTTTAGTAGCAACTACTCTCCCAAGCATCTCTCTTCCAGGCAGACATCATCTCCTAGGGTACTCCGACCAGGGATATGAATTCTGAAAGTAATCGAAGTGCATTAATGATGATTCATTAAGATTCTCTTTTAAAGCATATCCTACCCAAGCTAGCCCTACTTTCTCTTAGAAATACATGCTTTCTGTTTGGTTAATACTATCTCTATCCACTATACAGAACTATACCCCCTACAGATATGTATACCTCACATCATGCCCTCTCCTCAGTTCATTTAAGAGCGAAACGTTGTATGTAGTAGCTGCCATGCAGCACCCATCTACCCATAACCGTTCAATTTGCAGTTCATGTCTTGACTTCGGTTCCAACCTTTTGCCTCTTTTTTTTTGTGGCTCCTGCCACTTGCTGTTAACAAGTTCACGTGCAAAATTGCAATGACCCAAAGGACAGGCACACACACACCCAGGAGCATACCTTCTGGGGCAATTTGCTGGGCGCCCCAGTAACCTGCCTTCCCTCCGACACGCGTGGTCGCCGTGCTAACTGCTTTGACAACAGCAGATGGTAAATGGAGAGCATGATGCAGCATGCCGGATGCAGGACTTTCGAAAAACAAGGGGCCAAAACGACCAGAAACAGAACGGCTGAACAGTTGCAGCAATTTGTGGCAGCATTTAATCAACAATTAGTAGTGTGTGGCCAGCAGAAATTGGGGATACCCCTCTCAAAAACACACTTGAAATTGACGATGAAAGCCATAAGGGGACACACACACACACAGCCACACACACTCAAATAGGAAACTTATGGCACCAGCCATTCACTTTGCATATTGCCTCATCTTGCACTTTTATTTGCCTTTGGGCCAATTATTAAGTAAATTTACTTTCTGTCTCTCAATGTCTGTCTGGAATTGTCGATATGGATATGGTCGGAGACTCAGTTCGGTCCTCTTTATGCTGCACAGACTGTGTCAATATTATTTTATTGGCTTGATTTGGCTTTTTTTCTGGGTCAATTGCTTCTAGTTGGAGATGATGAATGGCCTGTGCTATAAATGTCTTGATAGAAGATGGTCTGACGCGTATATGCTTTTAAATTTTAAATAATTCTATAGAGAATATACTTATTGGCTTGAAATGGTCATACAAAGTGTGAAAATTCAGTATTTTGGTGTCTCCACAAAATAAATTTGAAATTGCCGCCTTTCGAGTGACATAGCATTCATCTTTTGTAAGGCCGCATTCATTACATTACAGTGCACAATGTGCCATGTTAAGTGTAATGCTAACATAGATCAAATGTTACCATATTATAAATTTGTATCTGTAAAAACTACATTGCTCCAACGAAACATAGCCAAGAATATATTTTGGCGTAAAATTTAAAGCAAATAATTATGTCTGCAGTCTGCTTCATATTTAAAATTGCCATACATTTTGTCCGCCAAAAACTTTGCTCTTGGGCAGTGTCATAGCACCCAGCTTCAAACTACGCATATTTTCAGACGCTGTTAACCATAACAGCCATAATGTTAGCAACCACAACCAATTTTTGTTAGTTTTTAATTCAATAAAAATAAACTCAAACTCCACTTACAGAACCTATCCAATCCCGCACGGCCGACACTCGAGAGTATACCCCTGGGTAATCTGGGCGGGCACAGCCGTAGCCCCAGGAAACGACGCCCCACAGCGTTCCATTTGCGGCCAGCGGTCCGCCAGAGTCTCCCTGACACGCATCCTTGCCGCCCTCTTGCAGACCCGCGCACAGCATGCGATCCGTGATCTTTCCAAAGCTGCCGTAGGCCTCGGTGCACTGCGTCTGGTTGACTGTCGGCACAGTCACGGCCCGCAGGATGCTCGTCGGTTCCTGCGAGCTCTGGGTGTTGCCCCAGCCGGAGACCAGGACGGCTGTGCCATCCGCAATCTCCGCATCCTGCTTGGGCAGCCCGATAAACGCCTGCGTCACGTTCTTCTTGTCGTACTCCTCCAATTCCAGCACGGAGTAGTCGTAGTCGATGGTGTAGGTGTCGAACTTTGGATGACGATGCACGCGCTTAATCCCCACCAGGATGCCACCAGAGTCTGTGCGCGTGGAGCCGATGCGCACCTGGGACACCAGGATGGCCGATCCTTCGGTGCAGTGGGCGGCCGTGAGGACCCATCCGTGTGCGATCAAGGAACCGCCGCAGAAGTGATAATTCCGCTGCAGTGACACCTGGTAGGGTATCGCCTCAATGGTCGTCGCCTGGCCGCCCACAATGCGTCCATCGAGGCGTGGCCGACGTGCCGTTCCCGCCAGACAGCAGCCAACCAGGAGGAGGAGCAGGCAAATGGCGGGCTGAAAGCGTTCCATGGCAGAGTGTTCCTGGCAGAATGTTGTCCCAGTCCATGTCGCTGGGGGTTTTATAGGTTCTGCAATCTCTCTAATCGACTATCAATTGCCTTTTGAGGGTCAATCTACGCTGCCGCACTAGTTGTGTCGTCCACTTGGCCTAGTTCGATGAGCAGCCACTCTGCGTACAATAAACAATTTTATTGGCCCCCAATAAACGATGTTATCTTAAGGGGTAAGCGCGACCACACAACTGGCTGGCTACAACTTGAGCCAGGTCAGGAATTTATTGTTGGAGGGCATCTCCACTAGTTTCTCCAACCGCAGGCCATTCTCCGTGGCCAAATCCTTGAGATCCTTAATGTCCCTAACGCCCCACGAGGGGTTCCTCTGCCTGAGGCTTCGGTCAAAGTCCACATTGCTCTGGGGCTGGAGAACGCCATCCTGTGCGTACGGTCCGTGAACATCTTTCCCCCCTTCTTAAGGAGCACCCCGGCTGCCCGGAACAGTCCCACGCTGCAGGCCCAGGGACTGATGTGCATCATATTCGAATTGAACATATAATCGTAACTTGCAGCCTGTGGCGGCCGCTCCCAGTGCCCGGGCTCCAGCGTGATGTCCACGTGCAGAGGCGTCCTTATATTGCCCGTCACACAATCTGCGGCGTAGGCCGAAATGGAAGAGAACATTTCGCGCGCATTTTCCGTGGGCTGAATGCTGATGTTCGGCAGAAAAGGCGCCAAAAAGCCCGCGTGCTGACCCGATCCAGAGGCGATTTCAAGTAACTGTAAATTCGGTGTGGTTTTGTCCACTTGCCCCAAGAGGGCATCGGCAATGGGCTGCGAATTGCGATCCGCCGAAGGATGCGTGCTCTTCATGGAACGGCTGCAACGAAGGGAGGTGTGTAAAAGTCGTTTCAACAGCCTGTCGGGTGTAAGTTTTAATTAAACAAAAGAAAGACAGCAAATAACGGTAAAAAAAAAGCTTTTGTTTACCTCATATTTGCAATAAAATTAAGTATGACCAGATAGGTAGTTGCTGTCAGAAGAAGTATTTTTAAAGTCACTGCGAACAAGTCACAGCAAAATCACTTTGAAAACCATGTACAAATATGTAAACTTTATTTTATCACAAAACCATTTGTATCTATTATACAAAAAAAATCAAGTAATTAGAACCAGAGGTTCTAATTTTATTTCGTTTATTCGGATTTTCTCCTATTTAAATTTACCATTGTTTATTAAGCCATAACTCAACAATCTAACGCATAAATGAGCACGTACATGACAAATAAAAATTACTCGGTGTATTTTGAAAAGACGTCGATATATTTCTAAGGGGCAAGACGGTATATTTGATAGATAAATCCGCACGGTCACACTTCTGTTTTTTCGCAATTCTTTATGCCGGTGAATTTGTTATATTTTGTTCAGTAATAGCGAATAATACCGAAAAGATTAAGCACAAGCGATTAAAAATGTCTGACAACGATGACGACTTCATGTGCGATGATGATGAGGACTACGGTTTGGTAAGCAAACGTTTAAAAGCAATAAAAATCGAAATTTTCAATGGCGTCGTTGTGTATGGTGGAATTTTTTTCTCTAGGAATATTCCGAGGATAGCAATTCGGAGCCCGATGTGGACCTGGAGAATCAGTACTACAACAGCAAGGCCCTCAAGGAGGAGGAGCCCAAGGCGGCGCTGGCCAGTTTCCAGAAAGTTCTAGATCTGGAGAACGGCGAGAAGGGAGAGTGGGGCTTCAAGGCCCTGAAGCAGATGATTAAGATCAATTTTCGATTGGTAAATACGTATAATAGGCGTATTCCGAATGTCTAATTAATATAAAGCTCCCCCAGTGCAACTATGACGAAATGATGGTGCGTTACAAGCAATTATTGACGTACATCAAGAGCGCCGTCACCAGAAATCACTCGGAAAAGAGCATCAACTCGATATTGGATTACATTTCCACCTCCAAGAATGTAAGAAAACACCCAACAAAATGTATTGCATTTTCTATGATTCATGGTTCTTTGCAGATGGCTTTGTTGCAAAACTTCTACGAGACCACTTTGGATGCTTTGCGTGATGCAAAAAACGACAGATTGTGGTTCAAGACCAACACGAAGCTGGGCAAGCTCTACTTTGATCGCAGCGACTTTACCAAACTCCAGAAGATACTCAAGCAGTTGCACCAGAGCTGCCAGACGGACGATGGCGAGGATGATCTCAAGAAGGGCACTCAACTGCTCGAGATCTACGCTTTGGAGATTCAAATGTACACCGTGCAAAAGAACAACAAGAAGTTGAAGGCCCTATACGAGCAATCGCTGCACATCAAATCGGCTATTCCGCATCCTTTGATTATGGGCGTTATACGCGAATGCGGCGGCAAGATGCATCTGCGGGAGGGAGAGTTCGAGAAGGCGCACACAGACTTCTTTGAGGCGTTCAAGAACTACGATGAGAGCGGTTCGCCCAGGCGTACCACATGCTTGAAGTACTTGGTCTTGGCCAATATGTAAGAGACTCCAGAGAAAGGGAATCTCTATTAATCCTTTACTTTTTTATAGGTTAATGAAATCTGGCATCAATCCCTTCGACTCTCAGGAGGCCAAACCGTACAAGAATGATCCCGAAATCCTCGCCATGACCAATCTGGTCAATTCCTATCAGAACAACGACATCAACGAGTTTGAGACTATTCTGCGCCAGCATCGCAGCAACATCATGGCCGATCAGTTCATACGCGAACATATCGAGGATCTGCTGCGCAATATACGCACCCAAGTGCTCATTAAACTGATTAGACCGTACAAGAACATCTTTATACCCTTTATAGCCAGCGCCCTGAACATTGAACCCGCTGAGGTGGAGAGCCTTTTGGTCTCCTGCATTTTGGATGAGTGAGAAAATAGCTTTTACCACTTTTATAATTGATTAACTAACGTTCATTTTATTGGATAGCACCATCAAGGGACGCATCGATCAGGTGAACCAAGTGCTGCAGCTGGACAAGGTCAATAGCAGCGCCGCTCGCTATAATGCCCTGGAGAAATGGTCCAACCAAATCCACTCTCTGCAGTTCGCTGTCGTTCAGAAAATGGCCTAAATATGTAGCTATACTCTACGCCAATTTGTGGCTTTTAAAACCCCATTAAAATTTCTAGAATATATATCTGCTATACTTTATTCTACACATCAAGCAGTTTGCACTCTTTTCTGCTTCCTTGAACATCGGTTGTAGATGCCCAAACGGAGTCTGTAGATCCCAAAGACACAAATGCAAAAGCATGCCACCAGCAGGATGCAGACACAAATCGTACCAATGGCCAGGCCTGGCTTAGCCCAGTCCAAGATGGGATAGATGAAAGGATTGCCATCACTGAAAAGGGATTATGGAAGAGAAAACCTCAAGGAATTGGATTGCACTGAAGACTTACAAGTCATGACCGTCGCACCAGTGGTAGATCAGCGAGAAAATACCAAATGTAATGATCACCGCAAAGGGATAGATAACGTGCATGATGTGCGCGGGAAAGGCAAGTATGAAGCAGTCCAGGACCATGAAAATCGAATTGAAGGCATGCTCCCAGAGATTATTCAAATCTGCTCCGACTTCTGGCATGGCTACGGGCGGAACCACAAAGATGATTCAGAATTCTGTAACCATTTCACTAGATCTACTCACCTGGATAGAGCGCTGCCCAATAAATAAACGTGATCAACATTGAAAGCGTCGCAGCTGTGAAATGGGAAAGCCAATAGATCTTAAGCGCCACGCTGCCAGGAGCTGCAAGTGGAGGTTGTCTTTCTCACAAGGGAAATCTTCAATGGATTGGGATGCTCACCGAAATACGAGGGTCTGATATAGTAAATGGTGGCCACCACAGCGCCATAGATGCTGACATAAAGGCACAGACTGAAGCCCCAATGCGTAAGATAGATAAACCAAGTGCCTTCGTTGAAGACCTTTATAAAACTCATAATCACACCAGTGGCATAGAAAGCAGCGAGGAGCCAGCGGTACAGAACCCAGAAAATGCTTCGATCTCCGTGCTGCCATTGCGAGCGACAGAAGACACCGGGATCGTCGTGATGCAGCGAGAACTTGGAGCGCTGGAACTCCTCCTTGAAGGGCAGGCAACAGGAATCCTCACTTTCGTCCCGCATCGTACGATTATCCTTCCTTTTTGGTGGCGCTTGAATGGTCAGCAGCAGGTGGCTGCTTCGAAGGTGGAACTCGGACTGCCGGAACCACGCGAAGCAGGTGTGTTATAGCCCACAAATGGTTTATGTTTTGGGATAATCAATCGGACAATCGCACCCTTATCATCCGGTACGACTATCGTTTATGTATATTTTAGCTAGCGTCTCCGATAAGACCCCCAATGAACGTGTGGAGGTTATGTCTGATCAAAAAGCATTCACTTAATGTAAGGGTTCAATGGTCGTTCAAAATTTCCACACTATTTATACCCCAGGAATTATTCTCACCTGATTCATAAACCTATTGTATACCTTATTGTAAGTGCCCCGCGGTTTTTCCTCCAATCAAACATGATAAGAATTCAAGAATCCATGGAACAGCACTTTGAATACCCTTCCAATTCAATCTGAATCTATTGTAGCATTTCAGGGTTTATTAGATCGATGAAATTACTGAAGTTTTCTGACTAAAACTAAGCTTACAATACTTCTTAAGATAGCAATAGTCTAAGCTATAAGATATCTAGAACATAAGCCGTTTCAAGCGGTTTGTAATGTCTCCGTGAAGGCTCTTGTCGCTGGAATCTCTACCGGCTTCCTCCCACAACGATTGTAGATGGCCAGACGAAGTCTGTAGAAACCAAAGACACACATGCAGAAGCAGCTCACCAGCACCACGCAGCCACAGACCGTTCCTATGGCCAGGCCGGGGTTTTCCCAGTCCAAGATAAAGTAAATGTAACGATTACCCATGCTGAAAGGGAGTATTGGATGGATTCTTTGGAAAACTATACATATATATCCAAGACTTACAAATCAGTGCCTCCGGACCAGAAGTAAATTAGTGAGAAAATTCCATATGTGATGCCCGCGGCGAAGGGATAGACAAAGTGCATGATGTGCGTGGGAAAAGCCACCATAAAGCAGTCGAAGATCATGAAAATCGAATTGAAGGCATGGGCCCAGAGGTTGTACAGCTCTGCTCCCATCTCTGGCATGGCTACGGAAGCAATCAAAGAGATATTGAGGAACCCTGTGACATAGATCCAGTAGGTCTACTCACATGGATAGAGCGCTGCCCAGAACACAAGCGTTATCATCATGGCAATCACCACAGTTGTGTAGTGGGAAAGCCAATAGATTTTCAGAGCCACGCTTCCAGGAGCTACAAGAGGAGTTTGGTCATATAGTTAAACCATCAATGGTTCTAAAACTCACCAAAATACGATGGTTTAATAAAGTAAATGGTGGCCACGACTGCACCATAAGTACAGGCATAGAAGCACAGGGTGAACCCCCAATCCGTGAGATAGATAAACCAAGTTCCTCCGTTGTAACTCTGCACCAGGCTACCAATCACACCGCCAGCAAAGAACCCTGCCCAGATCCAGCGGTACAGCAGCCACAGAATATTGCGATCCCCGCGCTGCCATTGAGAGCGACAGAAGACACCGGGATCGTCGTGATGCAGTGAGAACTTGGAGCGCTGGAACTCCTCCTTGAAGGGCAGGCAGCAGGGATCCTGACTCTTGTCTCGCATGATCGTGGTCGGATGAACTCGGCGTCGCTGGCGCTGTGCTAAGGCTGACAGGAGGGACCACGCCAGGTGGCTGGTTCGCTGGTAGAACACGGACTGGCGGCGCCACGCGGCGTAGATGACTGATAGCCATGCGAACGGGCCATAATTTCCGCAAATCGTTTTGGCTTGAATCAGGTGGTAATCGAGGTGTGATATGAGCCGGCAGAGCTATCGCTCAACGATCGCTTATCAACTGTTTATGTATAGTTCAACAAGCGGGCGTCCAATGATAAGACCAAACCCTAAACGAGAACGTGGTCAAGTTGGACCAGAGCTATCCACTGAAGTGGAAACCCTTAGCCAGTGCCCTGAACTTGGAAATCCTCACACAAACCAATCGATAGAGGCCGTAAATGTTTAAACATGTTTTGGGAATTTTTGCACATGATTCAAAGTCAATAATGAACCTATTCCTACACGTTTTCCGCATAGGTAGGCGGCTTTCCCTGGACAAGGCGCGTGGCCGCACTCCACAGGCCCAGACAGTGATAAGGAGTAGGGAAAAGAAAGAAAACAAACCAACACGCAAAATATTATGAGAATAAGTACTATGAATGTGGGAATACCCTTCTGCGATTCAATCAGAATCTATATCGATGGTTGGAATGCACTAATTGGCTCCAGATCAGAGGTCGTCACGCATATTTATACTTGTTTTTGTATGCAAGCAATATGGAACTTCGGATAGGTACCAATACCACTGTTATACATGTGTACTTGAGCAACAGCAGCGCACTTAAGATAGTGCCTTGCTGAACCCTACTTTAGATCCTTTGAAAATTTGTGTTTACATTGCAAAATAGTTTAGATCTATATACCCTCTGAAAGAGTATATCTAGCACTTGTTTCCACCTTTCAATTTTGAAAATTTATCAATGTTTTGGGTATCTTGCGGGCCATATCTGTCGTATTTAGCCGTATTGTGACTGACGTTGTTTCCTGTTCTGATATGAGGCTTTGACAATGTTGGAACTTGAACATTTCAAGTTTTCCATTACGATTTGTTTGCCAATGACTGAATGGGGGTTTTACTATAAGGAAAGTCGGTGACGTAAAGCTTTTAAGCAGAAACTTTAGAGATAGGGATGATATGATGGTACTTACAGGCCAATCTATTATGAATCAGAGAATCGACTATTACAGAACAGAGTTATCGGCAACAGGAACCCATGATAATACAGGGTGGGTGTTAGTTCTCTAATAATTTTCCAATCACGCCACGCTTTACCGTTTCAAGGTGATGATAATTCAATCTGTTTGGAACGGAATCAAATAATAAACACACATGCCATGCATTTCTGTTGTGTTAGCACTCGTTTGAAATTGGATCAGTAAGCCCAGGCATATTTGTGAGTGGTTTTCAACCTAATGATATCTGAATCCACGCTATCAATAGATCAATGTGGAATATTCCCTCGCCCCACAAACAAACCTCTGGCAACTGTCAGGCACTTTCATCTTCAGACAGAGATTCCCACCAAAAGTCAGGCAGATTGCCAGCCAAATTGAGTCCCAATTAGAAGCGTATAATTAAATTTATGCAATCAAGAGGATATATCATCTGGTTGGCTCTTATCTTTACAGACGTCGACGACACTTTCGACAATGGCAAGGTCAGATGCAAGGTTAACGAACCTGAGACCCGCTCTCGCCGATAATTGGGCAGCTCTGCCTCCAAATATGTAATGCTGGGAATGTTAAATATATAAACGATATATGTACATATGCATATGTATGGGTATATGCAAATTTAGAAGTAACGTCAATGTGTTATCGATGCTGAAGTGTGTTTATTAAACGGGTGTCTCGATAAATTGATCCAAATTCAATTGCGAAAACAACAATAAAAGTCAAATTGATGGGGCAAATGGGGCAATGCATGGTGTGACCTATACCCTACACATTAAAGCACTATCTTGAGGTTGGGTTACTCCGAACTGTAACTATAGTGACGTAGAATAGAGCCTCTTAAGTCGAAACTCATTTCAAAAGTAATCAAAATCATTTTATTATATATTAAACTTTATGAGAACAAAATCTGCCAGACATTTTTTGGACTTTAAGCTGAGTTCTTAGAGGTTATCTACAGAGCGAAAGCTCATTTAGATGCAATTAGTCTGTGTTCAAGTGCCTGATGGCTCTCTCTTTTGTTTTATGGATTAGATAAGGTATATAGTGGAACCTTTCCCCCACTTTGCTTATCGTCTATTTATACCATTTGACGAGCAATGTAGGTCAAAAAAGAATTTTTGTATGTGAGTAATTCTTGGCACGGCGCAGAGCTTTTGGCTTTTCGAAATATTTCGATAGTGATCTTAATTGGTCGACCTCTATGGCTTCAAGTTCAGTGCTGGTTAACAATGACGATCAGACAAATGTGTGTCTGCGTGTGTGTGTCAATATCGCATTGATATATTATCATCTATAAAACGGTTCCCACACACAGAGACAAAAAGAGAGTCCATCATTTGCCATTTGACACTACTATGTACACTCTTTTGGCAGCCCAGCAGTATGTTCCATATTGTTAATTGAATTTACTGGGCGATGCCGCTCTGCATTGTGCGTCGAGAGATCAGATCGGTTATAAAGCATGATATGTCTATAGTTTGTTTTCGCATTTCCCGTTAGGCACTCGAACCCAATAGTCCCGACGCTCTGTTACGAGGTGCTGGTCTGGCCGCGTGCTCCTCTCAGTTGACCGAAGTTCGTCATCGCTTCGGCTCGGGCTGGTTCGTGGCTCCCTGTTCGAGCGTTACGACCGATCGTTGGGTTTCCGTATGCCATATCGATCTCCCCCAGTAGTCGTGTCCGAGTGCGCGTGTCAAGTGGAGCTACTATTTGCTAATTGCTCCGTCTCTTAGCTACTGCTAACTTCCCCCTCCGTCCACCTGTCTAGTGAGACGGTTCAGTGCTTTTTCAAGATCACTGCCGCAACTCCAACATCATCGTTTCCTCTTCGCATTCTCTCTCTCTCGTTCTCTGTGTATCTCTCCTTCTTTCTCCCGTCGGTTGTTCGTGTGAGTCGTAAACATAAATCAAAGCTCTGTTTTAGTCAGAAAAAAGCCTTTTCGGGTTCGTCAGCCAGTTGCCGGCTATACGCGACTCACGTCGGAGGTCTCTTCCTCAAAAATTCTGCCCCGCGATACAATAAAAACATCAAAATATGCAACTTTTCGATGACTTCTGCAAAAGCTTCAACAAGGAACTGCAGCGGGCGAATTTCGGCTTCGCATACAAACGCGTACATTTGTTCTACCGATCGCAGGTGAGGAAAATCCCCCAGTAATTGCAGCAACACACCATGTGGTATCAGAGTACAAACAGCAGTCAATAAACTATGTATTATATTTGCAAACCGAACGTTGTAACTATCGTGAGATCATTTCCATTTCCCTGGGAAACTTTGGCACGTGTTTCGAAAGTTATGTGTGCCCGCAAAAGTGTGAGCGGAAAGAGTGCAGCAGCCACAGCCTCAGAGGCACTGGCACAAACGTAATGTGATTAACCGACGTGATCTAATCAAATCTATTATGTGATCTTCATCAGTTTTTAAATCAAAACTTGATTATTACTGTTGTTCGATTCGATTGGGTTCGATCGACTGTGTTACATAAGCAAAAAGCCAGTAACTACCGAGTTCTCATAGAACTATAAGTTATATCAGCAAGATAAGTTCTTATAACCACAGATGTGATAAAAATAACTCAAATAACAGATGAGATATCAAATCTACTTAAACAAGTGCAGTTTAGACTTTTAAATATATCTCTCTAAATCAACAAACAACAGAGTTATAATGAATGGAGTGTACAAAGTATCAAACATCCAAATTTCATAACGAAAGCTTTACTACCAACGGAGTTCCCATACAACTGTATGATGAATGGATAGCTAGAGTGCACCTAAACTGGAAATAGTTGGGTGTAAAAGCTCTACCAAAACTATAGCCAGAACGATGACAAAACACCCAAACTGTCATCTAGATAAATGCCATATAAACAAAAAATTTTGATAAGCATTGCCAGACTAATAAACCCAACAAGGCAGTTTTTTTTAGACATTTCATTATGATGTTGGGGCAGGAGATAACAAACAAACGCTCAGAGTTTCAAAGTACGATTTTCCATAGAATAACATAATGAATCATTGTGCAAAAAAAAATCCCGTGCCCAGAATTGGTAGCGCCCCCCAAAAAACGAATTCGTAGAAAGCATAACATCCGTATCAAAACAGGAACCAGACAAATAGTTTGTGATAACTTCAAGGCCTTATCAGACCTCCATACATATCTCCAGGGAGTAGCGTAAACGTAGCGTAGATCCAAGCGATTTGATTTTCGCAACAAACTAATTGTTGATTATTATGATGATTATGATTATTATTACACCTGCGTAAACAAAGATTTTGTTGATTTGCTAAGAAAAAAACACAGTGTGACTGGCTTTATGGACCCCATAAGCGGGTGCCTACGGGTGCTGCTGCTACGTCATTGTGGGATGATAAACAAAAAAAAAACGACAACAAAATATGGCAGAAGCTGTCATAAATTATTATACTATTTGTTTATTTTATGACGCTCAAAGGTGTGGAATATTTAATTTAGAAATTACATAAGATCTACACAAAAGATCATCCGTGTAAAAACAAGTATAACCTGCGATAAGGATTCATGGAAGCTTCGGGATTCTACAACAATGTCGAAGTGAAGCCCCATGTAAGTGGGACTTTTAAAGGTTGTTTTGTTTAATGAAAAGTTTACTAATTACAATTATTGAAAGACCTGAAACGTACATATTTAAAATAATTAAATTAAATATAAATGTGCTAAAGATCATGGCGTTAGGGCCAGACAAATGTGAACCCAGGCGATAAGGTTTTATGAGGGTATTTGATTGGAAATTGCAAGTACAACTTCTGCAATGATGAACATCGAGTCAGTCGGGTAGATTATTAAACGATTACTTATATGGAACCTTCATATAACATTTGACTCATAGTTTTCTTGGTATTATTAAGGCACTATTTAACCGATTGGCTTTCTTTTCATTCCGAAATAGTGGCAAAAGGATGACACGAATGCACTCTACCTGCTCTATCGATGGATATGGGCCCTGTTCTTCCTGGGCGTCTATATCATGTGCATGCACGTGCAGTTCTGCGATGGAAAGTTCTTCATTTACATGACCAACTGGGGATATGGTCTGTGCACCATCACCATGCTAATTGCCGCAGTGCAGGTCACCTGCTGGCACTACGATCTGAGGAATACCCGGAGTCTAGTGCAGGAGTCAGGCAACAAAACGGAGACCACAAGGGGACTGAAGATCTATTGGTGTCTGTACAATATGACCATATCGCTGGCATTGATCATATCCACAGTGTACTGGGTCTTTCTGCATGGCAAGATGAGTGAGTAGAGGATCATTGGATTACATAAATGAGTTGAATTTAATTGCTTGTGTTAAATTACAGATAAACCCATGCGTTTTCCGGCCATTAGTGTTATTACCCATGGACTGAACACGGTGATGATGCTGATCGATTTCCTGGTCGTGGCATTTCCGCTGAGGCTCCTGCATATGGTCTACAGCATGGGTCTGGCCATTCTGTTCTTTGTCTTCACCCTCATCTACCATTTCTGTGGGGGCACAGATGAGTAAGTGTCGCCAGCCGCAACCGCACCCGCATATATCTCGGTTGTTGACTAATGTTCATTCTCATTTCCCTCCACACAGATTTGGCAATCCCTATGTGTATCCCATACTGGATTGGAACAATCCCACTCGCTGCCTGGTGACATTTGTGGGCATCTTTGTGCTGATCATATGCTACTGGTTTATTCTCTTCGGCCTCCACAAGCTGAAGAGAATGTTTAATAGGGCCTTCAGTGTGGTGTGGACACCGCATGCTGTTGGTCTCATTTGAGGACCATCATTAACACCACCACCCACATACCTATACCAATCTCTAAGTACATATCACCAAGCATTATACAACAGTCACGTTTTATATAGCACACCCTCACTCATACACATACACATACATATGCACATATACACATCTATAGCGCGACACTCTTACACATTCGCATGCATTTATTTATGTCTAGTATTTGATACAATAAGTTTTAATCATCTGGTTCCTTAATGTCGAAGCTACATTCAACAATTGGTTTAGTTAGGCTAGTGAATAAGCAAAGATCTTGTTACTATATGAACGGCATAGTATATGAAATTTGTTTTGAAAATACTCTATGCATTTGTTATGATTCTGATTCTGACCCCAGTTCAGGCAAAATGTATTTTGAGAAAATTTGAAATTGTATAAAGAAATAAGAACATAACATCGAAATAAATAGAAAACCCAAAAGCAGACAAGATTTTAGTGAAGATTATATAAGAATATTGAAAATAAAACAATGTGTTTTAAAGAACTTTAAGCAATGTATGAAACTTTTTAGTGACTAACAAAATTCTTGATCTAAGTAATCGCCTGAATACCAAAATATATCACAATGAAACTGAATTAAGTTATCAATTATGCTGGTATTGATCGGAGTATATGATTGTAAAGTATAAGCTATAGAATTGATTGGTAAGGATTGATTCTAAAGGAGTAACGGATATAAAGAACACTCTTTCATTGCTCGTAGTCGATTATTGAAATGAATTAGCTATAAAATAGACCATTTCTGTGCTCCCAAATACCAATTTTATATACCTATACCTAGACCGACTTATATAACATTTATATACCCCAATCCTCCATTAAGAGGTTCAATGACACACAGAATTGGCTAACGAGCATTCTCATTTTCGGGTTTGTTTCGCTTTAAGTCTTACTCTAACCCAATTCCAAGACTAACCTTAATTTTGAGACCGTATTCTGACTTTTTGTGTAAGACGTTTTCTTTGTAAATTCGGTAATTAGATTTCAAGACCATCGTCTGGTATCGTGTGGTGTGTCACAGCTATAAGAAAAGAACAAAACGAACAGAAATCAGAAGAGGTATTAGGAAATTTGTTCAAGGCATACCATCACACGCTCTCTGTCCCTCCTTGTCCCTCCTTCTCTATTCATTTTGGCAAACTGTACGAAAAACCTTTCTGTTATTCTTCCAAACATTTGCCAAAAAGAAACAAACAGACAAACACACGCAGACAAACACACGTACTAAGATAAACGAGTAATTAAGCTCAGACTTGATAAAAGCAGAAGCAGCGCTGGCAGAGAAGCAGAGCAAAGAGTGCAAAGAGTGCCGAAGCATCGCTTCGTGTTTTATGGCTTTTATCGTTCTGTCAATATCTCGACAGCAGCAGCACAGCAGCAGAGCAGCCGCCGCGCAGCCGCAGAGCAAAATAAAACTGCAAAGATCGGGTATGTATGATGTTACGACTAGGGTATACCCGTTAGTTGGGGTTTACGTAGAAATTTATGGAAATATATAGCGCCAAAGAGATAATATTTATCCAAGTCACAGATAATAATAAATGGAAACATAATCTTAATCTATATCCAGGAGTTCATATACCCAGAACAACAACTATACATATGTTATTGGTTATTGGTTTCTTGACCGATTTGTTCTTCCCGTCACATACATCCCCATGGAGAGAAAACACCCCCTATGTACCCTATAGCAGCTGGAGCTGGAGATGGAGCGCACGAATCGCTCACCTGGCGACGGCTGCTGCGGCGGCGGCTGCGTTCGTGTTGGCTGGCAGTCGTCGTCGGGCAGAGCAGAAGCCGAGTCTTATCCACCACAAGCCACCACATTGGATCAACAAACGATCATTTTTATACCGTGCGTCGCAGCAAAAAGTCGTGATTTCGGATATCGGATGGTCTCTCTGCCACTATTCGTCGGATGGTTAGTGCGTGTCTCTCTCTCTATGTCACTGGCTCTCTCTCTATGGAGAGAGGTTGTTGTTGCCTTTTGGAGGTTCTGGTGCATTGGCGCGTGAATGTTGTAGAGTGTTTGGACTGTCGTTGTCGTTGTTGTTGTTGCAGTTATCGTAACACTCGTACAACTCGAAAATATGTCTAGATACCGTTATGCAAAGTTGTTGTTGTAGCTGCTGCTGGTGTTGCCATTGGTGACCCAAATAGAAATTACCAACCGGGCCAAAAAAGACAGTTTGGGCAGGCAGACAGACAGACATACAGACCGCCCCAGCCAAGCCCCGCGTCTAATCCGCACAACAATAAAAAAATAGCAAAAAAATCAAGGAAAAAATAATAATAACTTCACTGTCTAACAAAATAAAGTTTGTTCACAGCGGATCTTACTTCATTTTCATTCTTTTTGCTGTGGCAAGAGTCTGTACCACATTTGAATTGTTGATGATTGTGTTTTTTCAGTTGTCATGGCTTCGCATCGGTAGAAGAAATAAAATAAAATATTCTATTTGAAATTTACTTAAATTTCAATTCTTTTATTTTCTGGGTAAAGTTTCTAGTTTCGAGGGTTTGCGTATGGCATACGGATTGTCTCATTGGCATAGGCTGCGCTGCGCTGCGACGAGTTACACTTGAAATTGAAGGCACGTTCCGCCACACATAAAACGTTAATGAGTAAAACCCTCCAAAACACCCCACCAAAAATATCGCCTCGTAAAGTGAACAATTATAAATTTCCTGTGCAAAGCGAATTTGGATACGAACTAATTGAAGGTGAGTGTTAGTATGTGTTTTAAAAGTGTATGTAAAAGGTGCCAAAGGTTGTTTTAGTTATGGTAATCTCCACGGGGTAATCTAATTTGTTGATTTGCATTGGCAGAAACAAGTTTTAGCCGCTTTTAGTTGGAATTCTGAGAGGGTGAATACTCTTTGAAAGTAAAACAGGAATTACCCTTCCTTAATTTACTTTTACTTCAAACTGATCTTGTTCAATCCCATAATAAAAGACACACTCCATCGCAACTTAAATAAAAGATAATTGAGTGCTTGATCGATCTCTGCCCTTTCTTTACAGCATTTCTATTGGATAACTTAATTAGCAGCTCGATAATTGGCTGGCAGTTGTTCTATCGTAAAATTCTCAAACATTTAACTGTTTTCGATCCATAAAAATGCTCCATAATATTCCCTAAATGGAACACTTATATGTGGTTCTTAACTTATTAATCACTTTACAACGCAATTCTGTCAACGAGAAGAAAACAAACCAATAATATTTTGTTGACAGTCTAATCGATAGCCAATATAGCAATTATTTCGAGGGTCCCCCAATCCCCCATACCAATCAGGGTTTATCAATTGGACTCATTAGCGTCTCGTCGAAAAGCTCAAGAATTTTGATGCCACTTGAGAATGAAAGTTTTGTTTTTTGATTAGCATAAGAAATGCTTTTGATTTCACTTTTGTTTGAAGATTGAAAAGTGATTGAAAAGATTGTGTGAATTAATCAGACCACCGCGTGGAGGATTGCTTGTTTCGGGCTGACGTGGGCTTATCTAATCGGAGAGAAGAGATCTCTGATAAGATCTTGGCCGTGTCTGGATAGTCATTTTTCCCAGCCATTCACTCGAGCGGTTTGACTGCATTCAATACGACAAAAAATTATTTACACAGCTCGTAAAGGTCAACAAGTTTTGTCGGTTCATTGTGGTACAACTTCAGGGGCCATAAACCTATATATCTTGTCGTAGACCTGAGACGACGAGACTGAGTACAGTCAGTTTCACAACGGCAGCAGCTGGCAATGGAATGGCTAGGCTAAAAGTAGGTCTGCACAGTTTACCTTCAACTGCTTTACCATTTCGATACGCACTGTTTCTGGCCTCTTTTGAACGACGAAAAATGTAGCACAAGCGACACAACCGCCAACCCGAACCGACCACCGAAAAAACGCGTGTAAATACAAGACTCCAAAGTGTCTCTACTGCCAGCCAAGGCAGCAGCAGCAATAGTAGTGGTAGTAATAGTAGATGGCCAACTGTAGTGCCCGGCCCCCATAAGCAACCCCCCCGCACCGTGGCTTCCCCAGTCAAACACCTTTTGGTCTTGTTTCTTGTTGAAAAATTTCATTAGCGTGCCGTTCGTGCAAGTTCAGGGACACTGAACATCATGTGTATAATACCTGCCAGAGCAGCGGTAATTATATGTTAGAAAATGAAGTTGTTTGGGAAACATACGTTTAAATTTGAGTTTACAGAGTCTAAAGTTTTTGATTTGCCTGTGGGCAATATCTAATCACAAGTGATGCCGCTTTATGGATGGCCCAAGGTTGCCACAGCCATAGTCATAACATCATACTCATTCAGGGAGATAATAGTAGTTATGATTCCGACAGGCAGTACGTACATGTCTGTTTTATAAATTACCCAACCAACTCTTTGGGTGTCTGACCTACACCTCGATCCCGTAACACGAGGAGAACCTCTCTGAGTTTTCGCCTCATTGCTTCGACCTTAGCAGGCTAATTGTCATATATTTTGTTTAAATTCATATTTTCAGTGCTGTAATTAATAATAAACCACCCAATGCCAAACAGCCCAACAGCTGCAAAGGGATCGTATATCACTATACATATATGTAGCTTTAGTCTAGCGAATAATTATTCAATGGCCACGAGTACCGACTATGAATACGAGTATACCACATGTCAATAAAGCGGTGCAGCGAAGCGAATGAACTGCCTGCTAAATTGATCTATAAATGTTGGGCCACCAGACCATTGCACTCCATAAAATTATATGATGAACAGTCGGTCCGTCATATAATGGCAGCATTATTAGCATGATTAATCAGACCAATAGGCTCGGGTCTGGGCAGCCGTTACTCTTGGTCAGGTCAGGCCAAGGGGTAAAGGAAAACAATCATTGATTCAGTCTCGCAATCGTTTCGTCTTTAATTTGATTTATGTTTCAACTTTAAATTTAGAATTTCTATCGAAAGTAATATGTTTTAGGGCTTCATACCGCCCGCCTCTGCATCGATGGTAAAGCCCGGATAAGCCCTCTCCAAAAGGTTTTTGGAATCCATATGATTGGCACCTCCCAAAATCTCCGACTTGCCATAGACCTTCAAGGTTTTCTTGGACGGATCATATTCGATAAAGCCGCCGCCCAGGCCCTGTGTGCACAAACCCATGCTATTGGCCTCTGCCTGAAGCTTATCATAGATAAGCACTGAGGAGGGTAGGGTTAAGATTCAGTCTTCTAGACACTATTAGGCTTAGTCGCTTTGGTATGTTCAACTCACGATGGTTCTTGGCTCTGACACTGCTGCGAATCACCTTCCTGGCCTTGCCCATTATGCCATGGATGTAGACCTGGGCTAGCACATACCTGGACTTTCCCTCTTGCAACTGGACCAAGGGGAAAGAGTATAGGGCCGCCGCTGCTGTCTCACTATATAAACGGGCTGCAGTCAACATCAAAGGACGGCAGTTGGGCAAAATCAGTTTTCGAACTAAATCCATTTTGAGAAATTTAATTTTTTTGGAATTTTTTACTATTGTAGATGTTGCCGACCCAGAACTAGGATAGGTTTTGAATTCGGTTTCGGTTTGAGGGTGACTTCTCATCCAATGTGTACATAGTTTTGAAAAAGAAAAGAGTTCTTGTTTGTACGATATCGAATAGGCATCAAATCGTTAGGTTTTGCCCTTGATAAACAGCCAGTCGCCCTAGCGATTCGACTCAAAAACATATTTTTGTCCCAAATGTGAGATTTTTGATATCCCTTAAACAACGGCTGCATGTAAGCATCTCGAACTCGTCTCTTAAAAGTGTAAATCATTTATATATACAATATATTATCGTACCAAATAAAATCAGTAAAACTTCTTTGACGTTTTCACTTCTATAAGGGATTATTTATTCAAGTACCGTCCATGGCGACCTTTTTACTGGTACATGAAATGGTGGCATGTAAATTTAGACACATTTTAGCATTAGATGGAACTTTGGTTCGTTAACCCTTGAAATAATCTGCTAAAACCTGAAGCTGTGTTTAATGATCTCTTTTTCTCCACTTCCCCCGAGAAACATCGTCACGTTTTTATTTATAGGGCTGTTTAATTATAGTTCACAAAAGTTCATACATTTTCTAATATATTTTCTCGTTGCTTTTTCAGATCGTGCTAAGCCCCAGAGCATGGCACCACAGAAAACCGTTTCCATTGCATAATACCTTTGGAGAACTGTTACAGGCTTACGTAAACTTACGTCTAAGCCGGTAAGAGCCAAGCAAATAAACAGCTAGAGACAGAAGCTAACAAGATGAGCAAACTCCAGGTGATTGTACATCCCGTGAAGAAGGAGTTTGCACGCAAAAGTTGCGGTTTTGATCATGACACGCCCGATGATTTTGTCAAATCGCAGGTAAGAACTATTCTGGCATATACCTAAAGAATAGACAGACGACATATAGACAGAGAGACAAACAGAGTCTCAAGTAAGTCTAATGAGTTAAACAAATACTGTAAAGTTAATAGCTCTCTGGGCTGTGGCGGATACGGCCTTGAGCACGCCACCAAACGCCCACAATTGACACGCACTCAAGGAGGTGGATTATTGGTATTGCACTTGGAGCGGGTCAATGTACATGATGGGCATTTTAAAATGGTGTTCGCATAGGGGCATGGCACAAGTATTAGGGGTCGGTTAGGGTAGGGAACGGTTATATGAGTCTTTACAAGACAAAATGTACCCAAAAGTTCTCTAAAAGTTTGCCTTAATGTAGCTCCCAAAGATCTTTCAATGTAATCTACATTTATCTGTAGATTATGGAACCACTTCATCTAGTTTTTTGTTCCATGGTTATATCCTTGAGGTGTTCATTAAACAATCCCAATACCAATCCATAGTGTAAAACGTTGTGGGCGTTCTCTTTGCTCGCATTTCTTTCAAACCATTTTCTGTGTGGTCTACCTTGGGCATATTTGATGACTTCTTCCATTCACAGTATCAATAGAAAGTGACCTCTCTTACAGGACACAAATATACAATATATATACGGGTATACGTAAATATATATGACAGTAAGGTTCGCCCTCCTCTGTACAGCGATTGTTCTAGCATTTTAAATTAAACTATTGAAATATTCATGAGAGGCAAAGCAACACTAACTGTGGGACAGAGCCACTACCTAGATAATTGCAATACCTTAGATCTACAAAAAAAGAACCCTCTAATTATATGGTGCAGAACTTAAAAGAACTTTTAACCTTTAAATCGATTGAGTGGTTCAAAAGCGTATAATTTGCACTGAAACACTCCTTAATCCTTTATAATACTGCTCCAATTTTAAACCTTCTTTAAACCTTGTTCTTTTTTAGTGGCAAACATGTACCAAGAGCATAACATATCTGTGCTATCGCTGGTTCATGGCCCTGTTCTTTGTGGGCGTGGTAATCGAATCTATGTGGCCCCAAGCGGATGATGAATCCAGCTATTGGCTGTACTTTATCTACATGACCAATTGGGGGATATGGATGTGTATGTTGACGAATCTACTGGGTGCCATACTAGTCACCATTTGGCATTATCATCCAGAATATGCGGGTAAGTTTTGGCATATAGAAGTCAAGTATATTATGTAACTGATTCTTCTTTATTTTTATAGATCAACTTTTGAATGTTAAGAGTTCCTTTAGCTACTTTCGATTATATTGGGGTATGCACATCATAACTCTGGTTTTATCCATTGTCATCACGATTATTTATTGGACTATACTGTATGATGGTGAGTGGGTTTTTTCCAAATTACTATCTACATATATAATAGCAACAATTTTCTTTTCTGGTTTTCAGCTAATGAGAGCACTTTGGATGCCACAAATGTGCTCACTCATGCCTTCAACTCGATTTGTATGTTCATCGATCTGTGGATTGTGGCACATCCGATGCGGCTACTTCATATATTTCTGCCAGTACTATTCGGCGTTGTCTATGCCATCTTCTCGTACATCTATCAAGTGTGTGGCGGCATTAACAAGTGAGTGGAGGAAACCATCCATTACTTTAGCAATGATCATTCATATTCTTTTTATACTTTAGGAAAGGCAAACCCTATATCTATCATGTAATCGACTGGTCTAAGCCCCAAAGCTCCTTCATCACAGTTCTGGGCATCCTCATCCTATCCTGCTGCGTTTACGTCCTGCTTTTCGCTTTCTTCAAGCTCCGGATGTTCCTCCATCGACGCTGCCACAGAGCAAACTTTGTTCTGCCCACAACAGGGCCGAGGACGAATGGAGGATCGGATGACAAACATACAGGGAACGGTATACAGCACTCTCCCTCCCGCATATCCATGGTTCTGGGCAACTTCGCTGGCTATGAGAACCAGGCATATGCCCCCAGTGTGGGAGAGCAATCGAGTAAAAAATAATATAATCAAATAGTCTCGAAGCTTTAGTCGCTTTAGTCAAATTCTGTAGAATGCTGTAGAATTCTAACCAGTGATATTATGTTTTATAGATCCCTTTTTTTATAAGTAAATAAATATAGTGTTGTGGAGGACTGTAGGTAGAATTTTCTTCAAAGATAATCTAAAATTCTACACTTTTTACCCCATTTGGTGGTATATGTCCTTGGGGGACAGAATCAATATTTAAACGCTATAACAAATAACAAACTTTCACGAGGAGACTCATCAAAAATCCCATAAAATAATTAAAAGTTCTAGAGGAGAAAAACATGCTTGTTTCTCCCAACCCAAGAGCCTTGGAACACCGCCCGCCCTTTGGGAACTTTACAGTTGATGATCAAAAATTTATATAAAAAAAGTCACATTATGGCAGGAGTTGAGGATGGCCCACAGGACAGCCTTTAACCCGCTCTCTCTACCATGGGGCGGCTTCAAAAGTTCTCATGCAACCCAGATTCTGAGAGACATTTATTCGGGTTTGAGATGTGTAAATATTTTAGTCTATTCCACTAATCACCTTTGAATGACTTTATTGGCCCAAATACATAAGCCACGAGCGGGGGCAATAGACCAGCAAGGACATGCTTAATTCCGAATAGGTGGAAGTCTATAAATAAAAGCCGAAGGATGGCCAGAGATTAGCCGTGAGAGAGAGGGAGATTATCTATATCTTAATTAGAAGTTTTCAAAGGCTGTTTGTTGCCTTTGCGAGCTCCAATTTGGCTTTCGTTCAACACCTTCATTTGATCCCCAAATTGAAGACATTCAACCTTCGCGATTGTCCTTAATCACAGATGTTTCGGTTCGTATTGCTTAACCCTAAAGTCTCAACGAGCACACCTTGGCTGGGATTATGTACATATTTAAGCCAAAAAAGAAAAGGCACGTAGCCTTAATTAAGTTTCAAAAAGGCATTTAATAACCAAACGCCCCACTGGACGGGCTCAAGGACGAGCACGAGACACGAGCCTCGGTCCTGCGGTACTCCGGTTCTCGGTCCTCGATATTGTGGTCATTGCGAAGGTTTTACTTTACTCATAAGTTGGAAAATTCAGGCCCCCCCCCTCCCACGACACTCGACCCAATCCTCGGACCCGCGACCATTTTGGGGGATGTGTGTGAGAGTGAGTGTGGGTGTGGGTGTCAATGTCAGTCTAGTATGGCCGGGCTGTTGGTATTATCTGTGCTGTGTAGTGGGTGTTGTCGTTGTTGTCCTTGTGTCGACGGGGCACATGACATGTCCACAAATTCCAACAAATTAGGCGTCGCATCTGTGGTCGGCCATGGATCGATATGAGACCAATTTGATCGATATGTAATTTCCTTGAGCTTTGAACTTCCTTGCGTGTCCTTGCCTAAGCCTATTGCCCATGCCCATGCCCCTTGCCCCTTGCCCAAATAAAACCACACACCCCGAACCTCAGACCCAGAACCCGCTTTCCGGTATTTCAAAAGAATCAGCAACAAAATCAATAGAATTTTAATTGAACTGATGTCGGAAATTTTGACAGCTGTCATCTGTCAACGCTTCTCGTCCCTGCCACCAAGCAGGACTTTCAACAAGAGAAAAAAACTTAATAATTACAGGCAATTATTGGTGTGAAATATTAATTGAAAGCCTTTCTCCTACCTTGACACCCCCAAAGGGCTCATCCATAGACAGAAAGCCCAGGCCAAAGCCTTATCCTATCGTTTCATCTTTCCACTTTATAGGGTTTATCAATTGGGGGTTTTCCTTTTTTGTTTTTCTTGTCAATGTGTGGCATGTTTGCGCAATTTCGTTGCCATCAGGCTCATGAAAGACAATTTCAGAATGGAACCCGTATAGTACCACACTCCTACATATAATAAAGCTCAACTCATGATAGGTGAATGCTTTGTGGGCACAATCAAGGGCATTTGATTAGGTTTCATTTGGAACTGGTGGGATTCGAGACTTAAAAATGTACTATGCACAGCCCAAGAATGTAAAGAAAACTTTTCTAGTATGAGTTTCTATTTCATTTCATAGAAAAATTAAAAAATACTTTAAAGAATAATATGTATTAACTTGTTTGATTACTTGTTTGCTATGAAATGTATTTAAAAAATGTATCTGTTCCATTTCTATAATCTTCTTATTAGTGATCCCTTTTCATGTTCCATTTTCATATACCAAATTAAATAAATTACAATCAAGTGTTTCTCTTATTATCGCTCGTATCCTAACCGCCTGCCCTCTTTTGTTTGCCCTGTTTTTGGCCCTCTCGACTTCAACAGCTGCAAGTCAAAGGATTTATTTAGATCGAACCAAATATGAAAAAAGAAAACAAAACAAAATGACAAGCACAATCAACATGGAGGACGGTGAGCACCGGCACACAGCGCACGCCAAGCCGAAAGAACAGCGGGGCAGGCAGGGAATATGCTTTAAAGTATTCCCCACAAAGTATTCGGAACATGTGTGGTGGTTGGGTGGGTGAGAAACGCACTGCTGTGCCGCTCCAGGACATTCCTCTCGAGCGGGACACAATTTGTTTGGAGCGCATAAACAAATGGCGGTGGCGGCACATGAATGACAGAGTCATGGAAATGACTAGAATGGTGCGTGAGTTTTCCAGGCAGAGCCAAGAAAATCCCGACCGTGATAGATAACCCCCCACACACATACCCACTCAACCCACCTGCGGCGCCCCACGCGACTGGAATCGCATGTGCCATATGGGGGAGGCCAGGGACCCGCTGGAAACTCATAAAGTATTCATTAATTGGAAAAGCGCGCCTGGTCGACCGGTTGACTGAGTGACCAAGAGTCCAGTCCCGACTCTCCACCACTCGGAATCGGATTCGGAATCCATTCGCAGAGCCATACCAAAGCCGAGTCATTTATCAATTTTGAAATTCAGTCTCGTTTCGGACGTTCATCGAGCAGTACGTGCCCCAAAAACGCTATAGAGCCGAATAGTCAGGGAAATCAGAACACAAAATCAGAGAGTACGCGGCAACATAATATCAACGGCGGCGTCGGTGGCATGTCGTATCGCCGCGTTTTCGTGCGTGTTACCAACCATAAAATTCCCAACAAGTATCCCAGAGATACCAACCAACAATAAAAAAAAACATATATAAATATATATTTTTACATATAATAGAGAATTACCTTTGCCGTCGTTGTTGTCGTCGTCGTTAGTTGTGGCCATGGACAGACGCTGCTGTTGCAATGTGCCAAACATTTGTGGAATTTTACAACAAAAAATTTCCCTTTGAACAGCGCACACCACCTGTTTTTCATACGGATGCGATAATTTTTCCAACCGAGTGCAGCAACAGTGCGGGCGCTGGTGCGGGTGCAGTTGCGGTTGCGGTAGCGGGTGCAAGAGTGTGTGTTCTGCTGGTAGATGCGTGGTAGGGAAAACAGCATTGCGAAAATTCAGCTATACTGGCCACCGAATGGATAATGGGTATTTGTTTAGACACAGGTGAGTAATGCCCCCCAGTCACCCCTGCACCCTGCCCCCCTCCCTGCTAGAGATTTCTAATCACAGATTGCTGTTTGGCTCTTGAAAAAATACAAATACCCCTAATGAGTCGCGTGTTGAACACGTCAAGGGGAATTAATACGTCAAGGTGGGTGTTTGTGTGTGTTTGTGTAATAAAGAAATAAAACCCATTAAGGGTTTTCAAGTTTCAGGACTGCAGAGTTTTCATATTAATTGGAGTATGTTTTGGGGCGCTGTTTTGTCTTTGATTTGAGAGATGTTCATAGTTTTCGTAGCATACTTTTGGGAGGGATTTTTAAATCTACCAAAAAGTAGAGACAGAACTATTTTCCTTATTTTGACCATTAGGAGTTCTTCTGTTTCTTCATCCTATATTTGAAAAATCAACTACAGATATTCATGCCATTATTCATAATTTCACAATCAGAAATATCTACTAGAATATTCCCTCCATAATTTTTTATATATTTTCCTTTAAATTTAGAATAATATTTCTTTGGAATTAGAAGAGTTCAAGTTCAAAAAATCCTTTCTATTTCTTCTATTTCACCTAGGCCCAACCTTTGATAGAAAATGACTATTTCATATTCAATTATCCATTACTCAAATGGCAATTACAATTGAAATTGCTGCAATCATTTCTCTAAAACCATTATCTGTTTGACAAAACGATTTTTGAATGAAATCTATATGCTATCCTATATATAATGTACGGTACGGATAGCGGTTAGCGGGACCTTGCCCAATGCTATAATTTCAATCGGACCTTAGGGTCATTCTCGGCGGCCGGCGGCCTCGATGGCGGGCCATATCCTTGGACATGTACGTTGACCACCAAAACCCTATTACACATAAATCCTGAAAACGAGCGCGTCACCCATAAAAACAAAAGAATGAATAAGGGAAACACGGAAAAGGAAAACCATGAAAAACCATGAAAAGTGTCGCCTTCACATTGGCTGAAAAGGGATAGCAACAATAACAAAACATGTCAATTAAATAAAACTGCAGGAAAATCAATAAAAATGTCACAGGACTCGCAGCCAGAACCAAAACAGACAGACAGCACACAGGACACTCTCGTGCACGACTGGAAATACGCGAAATTGTCAAGGGGGGAGATATGGAAATTGGGATTGGCATAGGGATGGGGTAGATCCAGGTGCTAGTATTAGCCATATCTATGGGCTATGTCGCAGCTGATTTTCCATGAATGAATTCAGCGATGACGCAATGCCATACGATATATGTAGCACAGGCGGTTGCTATACAATTAAATAATTGTTAAACCTGTTTTAATGATGTGTTTTGTGCGATTTGTCCCCAGTGCGTTTCGCCCTTCAACTAATTTCCTACTTCTGGCAAATTGCTTCCGCCCTCACGAAGCGGCAGGCAGACTAATGCCCAATTGGCACGAGGGCCCCTCTGCATTCCCGAGCGGCCGAGCGCTAACTTGCCAACACATCCGGTTTCCGCTTTACTAATGCCTCACCCATTCACCCCTCCCAGGGTCAACTGTTGCTCGAATGAAGGTCCTTCCCTAGCAGAAACTTAAAGCTGTTGGTTCTCTTTCTAATTTTCTTTCCAGATGCCAGCGCGGCACAAGATACCGGCGAACCAGGCAACGATTGGAATCATACACGGAATCGGGATGGCCAAAATTCTGGCGATTTAGAAGCCGCTGCAGCAGCGGCAGCGGCGGGTACTACCAATGTCGGCGCTATCGATATGCAAAATGCTGGAAAAATCAAATTCGATCCGCCCAAAGTGCCAGTGATATTTGTTTTAGGCGGCCCCGGTAGTGGCAAGGTCACCCATTGCGATACCTTCATGCAGGATCGACGCGGTGTAACGCACATCAATATGATGGATCTGCTGCAGCAATATGCAATGGGAAATGGTAAGAAATCTAAACCCCATTTGGGCATTTCGAGTATTTTCATATGTGTAGATGTAGATGTCAGTTCTTAAGTTCTGTAAGCTCCTTTAAGCTCCTATAGATCTCTCGCTTTCCTTTACAGACATGCAGGACTTTTCTCAACTATCATCGAAAACGGTGAGTAAGGGAGTCATATATTGAGGATTTAAGATGGACTACCACCAGATACATGCTCTGTCTCTAATCTGTGTACTCTCCAGCCTGGTTCTGGACCTTTCCACTGTCCTCTCAGTTTTACTAACTACTTCTCTGGTTTTCCCCTTCTCCAAAGGTCACCGAAGTGCTGATGTTGGAAATGAAAATGGCTCCAGCTGCCAAAGCATACCTAATCTCTGGATATCCACGGTCAATGCGCGACGTTGTTGAGTACTCGGAGAAGGTAATTTCTACCAGAACTTTTTTGTTCCTAAAGCCCTTTATATTTATTACGAAACCACACCTCATAATTCCCTGTATGGGTGAGTGTGTGTGTGTCTTGTTGGCCCAATAAATTGCTGCTGAACTATTTGAACTAATTAACTGGCAAATGGGTCACCACTACAACGACAGAGCAGACAAACAGTTTGTTTATTCGGGCCATAATTCCCATGAATTTACAGTCGAGTCGAGCACATGTTCATTTCGTTACACGAGCGAGTGCTAATTGGATGATGGGCGGGTATTTTGGGAGTATTACGAATGTCCACCCCACACCCCACCACCCATATTAGCCGGGTTATTACTTCTTCACCACTTTGCTTCTTCAGATACAAGTCGTCAATGGCGTGATCTTAATATCCTGGCGTCAATCGGTACTACAGAAGCAAATCGATTATGGCGCCAAATTGGGTCATGTTGTACTCTCCTTAGCCAAAATGGAATTGGAAAATTTCTTCAAAAATGTGATGCCAGTCGCTGATTATTTTGACCAAAGCGATATGCTGTTGGCCGTAAGTACTACTACCCACATCTACAAGGTCTAAAGATACATAATTTGCTCTTCTCTAACATTTAAGGTTAATGGCGAGCGTGCTCCCACAGAGGTGTATAAAGATTTTCGCACCGCTGTCTTAGATATACTTAGCACGCTCGAGAACCAAGAGGCCATGATGAATGGAGTTACAGGTATGGGCAGAGGGATACTTGATATACCCGGCAGCATAGTTAGCGTAGACACTGCACCTAGTCAAGCCCAAGCGACTCACATTGCAGACAATGCGAACGTCAACGTCAACGCCAACGCCAACGTTACCGCCACCGACACCGAGACCACCTTGCCTCTGGCCGCAGATCTGGCCATCGATCAGAGTGTTGGCTTAGACCGCAATGTGGGACACCATCAGGGTGGCGGCGGCACCACCAGTGCTGACGATGACAGCGGTGTGGTTGTCACCCAGCAGCCAAAGCGTAAGCCGAATACCGCCGATCTGCCAGTGTTGCCGCCCATTATTTGGGTGATTGGTGGACCGGGCAGTAACAAGGCCACCCTCTGTCTCAAGGCTGTGGGCTTGAATCCCGGCTGGGCGCACATAAGGTAAGGCCTAAGGATTGAGTATACTTTGAACCTTAATAGTAATCAATTTTTTCTTGCAGTGTGGGTCGACTTCTGCGCAATATCACGGACTCTGCACCACGTGCCAATACCGAAAGCTATGCGGTTAAGGAGGCCCTGGCTGCTGGAGATATGGCCCCGGAAAAGTCCTTAAATCAGTTACTAGAATCGAATCTCCGACAACTGCTCGACAGAACGGGCATCATCATTGATGGCTATCCCAGAAATCTACAACAAGTCAAATACTTTGAGAATAAGGTGAGGAGAACTCAACAGCGAATATCCCATACAAATTATGACATTTTCATTATCTTTTAGTACCAGCAACGTCCGCCCATTATCCTGCTGGACTGTTCGAAACTTCAGCTAGGACGCGGGCGTATAGACGATACAGTGTCCTCGTTTCGACGTCGTCTGGAACTGTTTCGTGAACAGACTCTACCCATGCTCAAGACCATGGACACTAGCAATCGCTTGCAGATTGTGAGTACTCATTTTTGTGGCTCAAACTTTAGATCCTAATCGAATCGCAATCCTTTAGGTTGATGGCGACACGGACAGTCCGTCGGTGCAGCGCGAATTCGAGCGCCTTATACGGAATCATATTCAACAGTTGCTGAACAGAAGCGACGACACAGATGCCACAGCACCGCTGGGCAATCAGATGATGCGCAACGAGCAGACGGATGCCATACTGCACGATCTGGAGACGAATGTCCCGGGGGCAGTGCCCACGATCAGTCATCATGTGAGCATGATGAACGGACATCTCAAGAATCGGGGCAGTGCCCTTGGCAGTGGCAAGCATCCCTCCCAAATGATGAACGGCCATGTGCCTGGCAGACCAGGCACTGGACCTGTGGCCCAACCGGTGCCCGTAGACTTTAGGCACATGCTAGAGGAGGCCGAACGATATCCGGTGGATTCGTACATGTAGATCGAGAAGCTCAATAGAATTTATCGCAAGGTTTTATAGTTTTCTAATCGATTTAGGCATAAGACATAGTATTGTTAAAGCTGGTTTGTTGAGTTTTATGTGGTTACGAGGGACCATTAGGTTGCAGCATCAGAATCCGAGTCAGAGTCAGAATTTAATTCAACATTTGATTTCACTAGAAATATTTAGAGTACATATACTATAGACGCATATCGTTTAGACATAAGAGTCCAATGCAATTGAAAGGTAGCCGTTAATATAAATTAAATTCAAATAAAAGACACGTACAGCGTACAGAGTCCAAGGATCTAATTAGCAGTTATCCTGTTGTGGCACACACAAAACTTTTCCGCCTTTTTGTGCCGAATGCAACTGCCATCCCTATCGAAAGTGTGACGGTGCAAAGAGTACAAGTACAGTTCTCTCCCATTTAAACTAAACTCCAAGACGAGTTAACGTAGCTAATGAAATTGTCACGTTTATTTGGTCGGAACATCGATTGGTTTCGTGGTTTTAACAGATTCTGTTCTAATTTTGTTTGTCCTTAATTTGATTTTCAAATTCTGCCATTCGGGATTGGTCTCTCCATCTTTAAAGCAGAAGCAGAACTTTTTGGCAATTTTATCCTCGATGCAGAGCGAATCGTTGTGATATCTGTTCAAGCGACTGACATCTTCTATGTCGAAGTCAACCAATCTCTGGCGTTCACTGTGATAGCGCACCGTGGCCTCAAATCGACCCTCAGATGGAAAGGTATGAAAGCGCAAACGATAGGTCACAATGGCCCCGTACAAGGTCTCCTTGTTGTTATCCACACCAGACAGCTTCCGCTCGGCATGGTCCAGTTCCGCGAGCAGCAGGCCCTCGCAATGTCTGTTGAACTGATGCAGTACCATCCAACGATTGATGTAGGAGATCGTCAGCTTGACAATGTTGTACGTATTCCCGTTGAACTTAGCGGGTATGTATTCGTTGCAGGAACAGAAGTGATCTCCGATGCAGGCATCCTTGCAGCTGCGTTCCTGTGGCAATGGGTGCAGAAGAGATTGACTGGAAGGACAATTTGTCAGCGGAGGAAGTTCTTCAGGTTTCGATGCATTCAGCTGGAGAATGTGCCGCAACGTATTGTGAAGATCGTAGTTAGATGAGAGGCGGTTGCGGTTCAGAAGGAGCGACTCGGCATACTTAGGATATGTGTTGCGAAACCAGGGGGGCAAATAGATGTGCAGCATGGGCAAACGTTCCTCCAGAAACCCGTCTGGCAATTCGACAAGTTCACCAAACCGCTCGCCATGATCGCTGAGCAGTATCACGATGGATTTCTCAAAGATCTGATGCGCTTCGAGCTTCTTTAGGTAGTCTACGAATAAGCCGTCTAAACTGGAAGCTCCGTAATGATAGTCGTGGGTGAAGGTGAAGCTCCAGAAGAAACCGAAGGCTGGTTGATCCAACTCCTCGATAAATCGTTGCGCGAACTGTACGCAAAAGTCGTACAAATACGAGACGGTTATTCGTCGGCCCAAACAATAGGCGTAGCCAAATCTCCTGTAGATGCGCATCGACTCAGTGAGGCCCATCAGAAGAGGGCGCAGATAAAAGTCAGTTGGAACTTCAGGAGAGCCAGAATTGGGCCCTTCAAAAACGCCATTCCATAATATGTCTTCGCCGTAAGCCGTCGAGTAGCCTGCTTCCTTGAAATCTCTCCAAATCCAGGGACACGAATCCATGCGGCCATCCAGTGTCAATTCGCAGACTTTTTCTAGTTCCTTCGGTGTGCCCCCGGCCAGTACAACACAGAGATTGGGAAACGTGTTGTCCGCCACTTTGTTGTAGCCTTCCAGCTCGAACCATCCCAAGTTTTGCACATACTGGGCCGTACGTGGCATGGTGCGCTTAAAGTTCATCCGCGACATGGTGTCTAGGCCAAGCATGATGACGCTGGGCTGCCTATGCAATGGATGCGATTCACTCCGGGATGTCTGGTTGATTACTTGCACGAGGAGAAAGGCATCTCTCTGAATGATGGACAAGTTATTTCCATCATGGCACTCGGTTATAATTCCACTGATATTCTTATCCAGGGCCATGTTCTGTGTAATGTGGACGGTTGGCAGAATTCTGGGAAAAAGAAGGTTGATTCAAAGAGCAATCAATCAGTCAGAAATGAATGTAACTTACACACTAAAGAACTCGTCGGTGGCATCTTCACTGCGGATCACCTCTTGATAGCTGCAACTTAGTTCTGAGAAATCTGAAGCCAATTCGGCATTCACGTGGATCTTGTATTGCAGTAGATTCCGATCGAAGCTCAGCGTTAAGAGATCCGACTCATTCGTGCAGTTCCTTAGCTTAGCTGGCGTGAAGACAGAGAAAGCTTCGCTGGAGAAGGGATCCGCATAGGGGATTTTGCACTTTTCGCTTAACACAAAGTACCGGTTCGCCGGCTTGGCTGTCTTCAGTGGCTTTCTGTACATCTCCATATAATCATATACATCTCGTGTCGTCTCGTAGTTTCCTGTCGTGGCTTTAGTGGTGGACGTCCGGTCGTTTTGCAGCTTTAATTTGTAGTACTCCCGATTCTGCAAGTGCTGCAGCTTGGCCAGCTGGTACAGTCTCTCCGACCGGGATAGGGGGGTTGTACTGTATTCACTATCTGATGCCTGACTCTTGCCATGAGGTCCAGCGACATCATTATAATCCTTGTCGCGCTTCACTTGATTGGCCCATATGAACACCAATAGGATGACAAAGAATATGATACTGTATTTTTTTATTTTTAAAAGTAATTTACGTCTCATGTTTGCTCTTCCTTGTGTTCTGAGTCCATGTACATACATATTCGACTGTGATTGGTATGCGTATGGCTGCTGTGATTTCTTTCTACATCGAAATGATTTTTTAAAATACAAGATTTATACAGAATTCATAGTCCTATGCACCTAAATACTGACAAATCTGCCGCAAAACCTTAATCGCTACATAGAGACACTAGTCCGAGTCCTGGACATGAAACATTATTGGAGGAGTTACATTGAACAAAAAACCTCTAAAGACCTCCACAGACCCTCCAAAGAACCTCTAGAGAACCTCCAACGAACCCCCAAAGAACCTCCTTAGACTCTCCTTAGACCCTGAAAGGACCATCCGAAAAACCTCCGAAAAATACTCTGCGATGCAGATAGAGTAGAGACAGTGAAATAAAGTGCGAAAAGGAATATCACAAGAAATGCATAATTCCGTTTCTCTGTTTCATTCGCTGTTCCCCTATTCCCCTATTTTATTTAACAAACAACTATTAAAAATTATTAGGACTTGCGCGGCTTCTTGACCTCGCCACAGCCCAAGAGGGCATCAGTGCCTGTGGCCTGGGCCTTGCCAGTGCTGGTGTTGTAGTACACCCGTCGCTCAATGCCTTCCTTGGTGATGATACCGATCCGCGTTATTCCCCCGGAGAAGGAATCATGATGGATGGCCTGTTTGAGGGCCGACTTGAAGAGCAGCACCAACTCCTCCTTCTCCATGTTCGGACTGTAACCGTCCCGGAGCATGCCACTAATGAATGCAGATCCCGAACCGCCATAGCTGATCTGTTCGCGCATCATCATGCCACCCAGAGCAATGTTGTACACCTGGGCCCCGTGCAAATCGTCCCAGCCACCCACAATAATGCCGGCAAACAGACGTTTACGACCGCCGTAGCACTTGTCCCGGAACTCCGCAGCCACGTCGCGCACCAGGGTCTGCTCCCCCGTGTGCATCTCGCGAAGCCACATCAAATTGGAGACCAACTCAGAGAGCTCCTGGGTGTCTGCTGCAGAGCCACTGCGGCAGCAGTAGACATTGTCCGTGATTCGAGTCACCTTGTCCGTGATACGATTAGCCACATGAACTCCGGCAGTGGTGCGGGAATCAGCGCCCAGCACCACGCCCCCGTCAAACTCGGCAGCCATGATGGTCGTACCACACTCGACTGGAGTGAAGGAATTGCTTAAGTTTAAATCGAGCCAAGAGGAATTACTCATATTGGTATCCTTAAAATTTACAAGATATTGGCAATCTCCCTGCCTATAATTCAGTTTGACACGAGTTGGATATAACTTTAACTATGGGAAGATCTAGTCACTGACTACTAGATTAATGGAGAGGGAGAGGCCAGGCCAGGCCTGGCATACTACTGTGTAGTCGAGTCAAGACTTCAAACAAATATTCTAAGATGCAGGTGAATAGATTTTCATATTCGTAGAGCATTTGGACCTTTATACAGAAATTTTCATCGATGGGCTATAGTTTGCTTTAATAATGGTTCGTAGAAATCCATTCTTTAATCATTTATAAATTAAATTGCATGTGGAAATTCGCAAACAATTTCATGTCTATCACAGAAATGACCATTCTGGATCAACAGTTTTGGTGCAAAAGCAGAACTTTTTGGCAATTTTATCCTGAATGCAGAGCGAATCGTTGTGATATCTGTTCAAGCGACTGACATCTTCTATATCGAAGTCAATCAACCTGTGGCGTTCACGGTGAAAGCGCACCGTGGCCTCAAAGCGACCCGCAGGTGGATTGGTGTGAAAGCGCAAACGATAGATGGTAATTTTTCCGTAAAATGAGTCTTGGCCATTATCCTCGTTTAGCACCTTTCGCTCCGCGTTGTCCAGATCATCAAGACGCAGGCGATCGCATTTTTTGTTATAATGGTTCAAAACCAACCAACGATTGATGTAGAACACCGTCAGTTTAACAATATTGTATGTTTCTCCGTTCATCTTAGCGGCCATAAATTCGTTGCAGGAACAGAAGTGATCTCCGATGCAGGCATCCTTGCAGCTGCGTTCCTGTGGCAATGGGTGCAGAAGAGATTGACTGGAAAGACAATTTGTCAGCAGAGGAAGGTCTTCAGATTTCGATGCATTCAGGTGGAGAATGTGCCGCAACGTATTGTGGAGATCGTAGTTAGATGAGAGGCGGTTGCGGTTCAGAAGGAGCGACTCGGCATACTTAGGATATGTGTTGCGGAACCAGGGGGGCAAATAGATGTGCAGCATGGGCAAACGTTCCTCCAGAAACCCGTCTGCCAATTCGACAAGTTCACCAAACCGCTCGCCATGATCGCTGAGCAGTATCACGATGGATTTCTCAAAGACCTGATGCTTTTCAAGTATTTTTAGGTAGTCTATGAATACGCCATCCAAACTGGAAGCGCCGTGATGATAATCGTGGGTGAAGGTGCAGCTCCAGAAGAAACCAAAGGCTGGTTGATCCAACTCCTCGATAATGCGTTGTGCGAACTGTACGCAAAAGTCGTACAAATACGAGACGGTTATTCGTCGGCCCAAACAATAGGCGTAGCCAAATCTCCTGTAGATGCGCATCGACTCAGTGAGGCCCATCAGAAGAGGGCGCAGATAAAAGTCAGTCGGCACTTTACCAAAGCCGGCATTAGGCCCTACAAAAACGCCATTCCATAATATGTCTTCGCCGTAAGCTGTCGAGTAGCCTGCTTCCTTGAAATCTCCCCATATCCACGGACACGAATCCATGCGGCCATGCAGTGTCACTTCGCAGACTTTTTCTAGTTCCTTCGGTGTGCCCCCGGCCAGTACAACACAGAGATTGGGAAACGTGTTGTCCGACACTTTGTTGTAGCCCTCCAGCTCGAACCATCCCAAGTTTTGCACATACTGGGCCGTACGTGGCATGGTGCGCTTAAAGTTCATCCGCGACATGGTGTCTAGGCCAAGCATGATGACGCTGGGCTGCCTATGCAATGAATGCGATTCACTCCGGGATGTCTGGTTGATTACTTGCACGAGGGGAAAGGCATCTCTCTGAATGATTCTAGTCTCGTCCCTTTCATCAAGGCACTGGGCTATAATTCCACTGATATTCTTATCCAGGGTCATGTTCTGTGTGACGTCGACGGGTGGCAGAATGCTGGGGAAGAAGGGAAAAAAAAGGTTCGTTCAAAGAGCAATCAATCAGTCAGAAATGAATGTAACTTACACACTAAAGAACTCGCCGGTGGCATTTTGACCGCGGATCACCTCTTGATAGCTGCAACTGAGTTTAGAGACGTCCGAAGCCAAGTCGGCAATCGCCAGGGGATTCACGTGGATCTTGTATTGCTGTAGATTCCGATCGAAGCTCAGCGTAAAGAGATCCGACTCATTCGTGCAGGTCCTCAGTTTAGCTGGCGTGAAGACCGAGAGAGCTTCGTTGGAGAATGGATCCGCATAGGGCATCTTGCACTTTTGGCTAAACACAAAGTACCGATCCGCCGGCTTGGCTGTCATCTTTGACCTTCGGTAATCCAGGAAGCTGGCATCGAAATCTGTGGTGGCATCGTAGTCTCGAGGCGTGACGGTGAGCTTCTTCGCCTTCTCCCTCACCTTCTGCATTTGGTACTCCCGATTCTGCAAGTGCTGCAGCTTGGCCAGCTGGTACAATCGATCCGACTGAGATAGGACAGGAGTCTGCAAGGCATCAGGAAACGATTCACCGCCATTGGAATCATCATTGTCGCGATTGGAATGATTGGCCCATATGAAAATTAGAAGCAGGCCAAAGAATAAAATTGTGCACGGTTTTGTTTTGAAAAATTTTGTACGTTTGAAGCACATTTTTACCTTTTCCATACGGAATTAAAGGTAATTTTTTAAAGCTGTTCGATCAAGTGATTGTTGTGTGAAGGGCTGTTGTGATTTTATTTATTGGGATATTTATGCATTAAGTTTAAGTGTAGCGTTCACAAGATCATCATTCGATTCATCATATTCATCATCTTGCTCTGCCAGCCAGACATATTTGACTTTCCTTATTCTTTTATCAACGACATCGTCAGGTGTCTTTTTGTGGCAAACACATAGTTTTTTGGCCAGAACGTCTTCCACACAGTAGGATTCATTGCGGTAGGAGTTCAATCGACTCATCCCTTCCAAGTCAACAGATACTTGTTCGGCGTCGCCTTTGTTGCAGACACGAGATCGAAATTTGCCATCATTCGGTGAGGTCGTGAACTCCAATTGATATATCTCCATGCCATGGGGGGGCTCAATTTCGACACCAACGCTATCAAAGTGCAGCTGGCGCTTGGCTTTTAGCAGTTGGCGTAGATGCAATGTCTTGCAGTCGGTGTTCAGGTTAAGGTTCTTCAAGAACTTGTTCATTCGATAGACAATCATGTCGGCCAATTTCACAGTCAGGCCAGTAATGGGCACGGGAACATAGGTCTCGCAGGCGCACCAATGACTGGGAATATTGGCCTCGTTGCAATCTCGGTTCCTGGGCACGATCTTAAAGAGGGATCGACAACCAGTGCAAGCATAGGACTCCATAAAGTTCATTCCTGGACGAAGCAGCTCCAAAATGTATCTGATGCCCAGATGCAGATCATAGCTGGAGGTAAGACGATTCCGGTTGACCCGAAGGGCGCGCGCCACCTTTGGATAGCGGCGACGGTACCAGGGTGGCAGATAGATGTGCAACATGGGTAGACGCTCCTCGAGAAAGCCAGAAGCATGATCTGCCAAATAGCCATACCTAGCCCCATGGTCGCTGAACAAAATGACAATGGATCTGTCGAATAATCCATACTCCTTGAAGTCCTCCAAGTATTTGACAAAGCTCACATCCAGAGTGGCGCCTCCATCGTTATCGTCGTGGGTGAAACTGCTCGTCCAGAAGAGACCGAACAGCGGCTTTGGGGACTCATGGACAAAGCGCTGGATCAGCTGCTTGGCATAGTCAAAGACATAGCTGAAGCTGCTCCTCCTCCCCAAACAGTATCTGTTGCCAAGCCACTCCAACGACTTGAGGGTCTGCTCGATTACCACCATGAAGGGACGCAGATAGAAGTCCACCGGCTTCCGTACAAAGCCCGACTTCAAATAGTTGAAGGTCGATATTGAGGATTGATCCTCTGCGTAAGCAGTCAGATAGCCTGCATTGTGAAAGTGGTCCCACAAATACGTAATGTAGTCAAAGCAACCCGCAGTCTTCAGGTCACAATTCTGTGACCATTGCCTGGTGCTGCGACCCGTCAGCACGGCCAGCAGATTGGGCAGTGTGTTATCACCCACTTTGGTGTAGCCCTCCATCTCATACCAGCCACTGCGGCGGACGAATTCCGAGGTAAGCGGCATCGTTCGATGGAAGTTCATCCTGGACATGCTATCGATGCCAAAGAGAAAGACGCTGGGATAGTTGGCGCCGCGCCAGGCATCGTTCGTCTCGTTACGATCCTCGGGATATTGGGCAAAGGAAAACGCATCCACCTGCACCACACGGGAGAGGTTGTTCCGATCATTGCACTGCACAATCAAACCCAGAAAGTGGCGCGGAACTATAAAGTCGTTGACGAAGAGTTGAGCACGACGGGATCTGAAAAATAAGAGTCTCAGTGATCAGTGATCGATGATCTGAAAGCCCTGCTGTTTCACTCACATGCCATAAGAATCGTTTGTGCCAGCCACAGTCTCGAAATAAAAACAATTATAATTCGAAAAGTTTGAAAAGCGAGTCTTCAACACTTCCTTGTTAATGTGTAATGTGTATTGCTTCGTTTTGCGGTGATAGAGAACGCTGAAAAGATCCGGATCCTCTGTGCAGGCCTTATAATGATATGGTTCGGACATGTTCCGAAACTCTTCTGATAGTCCATCGACATAAGGTATCTTACACTTGGGACTAAACACAAAGAACCTTTCTGGTGTTTTCCCTAGCGGTTTGCTCTTGGTTTTTGGCAGATCCGAAAGGGTACCTGGAGAGATATTTATTTTCCCTGATATCTTGCTTCGTGCAGGGTCCGGTATGTGATTTACATTTTTATAAAGAAATATATAGACTAGCATCAAAATAATGGCACAAAGCACAAGTCTACGGTTAAGATTGAATCCAAGCATGGTTCGTTTTGTAATACTTGTAATAATTTTGTGTATCTTTTAATCAATCAATCGAAGCATACTTTTTACAACAAACATTTCCGAAAATTTATCAGAGAAAGGGTGACCCAAACCGGCGGAACCAGCGCATAATAAGGTTCCCCAACGTTTTTTTTTACATTTTATGTCTACTTTTATTTCTTATCTTAACTCCTAATAGCTTCTAATACTAGTCGAGATTATCAAGTCTGTGGCTTGAGGTCGCTAAAGCATATACAATATAATTTAGCTATTTTATCATTAATGCAGGTCGAGTCTTCTTTATAGGAATTTGTTCGACTGATTGTCTCCACTCCCACCTCCGACGTTGCGGTGACATTGTTGAAGACAACTGTTGCCTCAAAGTCGGCGCTGTTCTGCTGCACCTTGAACTTTGTGCGGTAGACGGCCACCTCCAGTTCGGGAAGCTCGTCGTGCCAGCTGATGTCCAGGCCCGTTTTGATGTTCGTATTGTGGATATAGTCCAGTGACAGATTGCTGCACAGGTGGGTGAGATTCTTTTCCACGAGATACTCATTCATGCGGAGTATCACGCTCTTGGCTATGCGATCCACCCAGCCCAGATCGGAGATTGTTCGATATGGCTCACATGTACACCAGTGCTCAGCGATGGCCGCCTGGGCACACGTCCGGTCCTTGGGTAGTGGGTAGAACAGCGACTGGCAGGTGGGGCAGTCATTGGATTTCGGCAGCTCCGGTTCGTCCGGTATCCCACCACCGATCTCAATGATGTGCTTCAGCGTATTGTGTAGGTCAAAGTTCGAACTCAAACGATTCTGATTGATTTCCAGGGCTCGGGCATAGCTCGGGTACTCCTCGCGAAACCACGGAGGCAGGTAAATGAACATCATTGGCAATCGCGACTCCAGGAAACCCGATGACAGACCTCGCAACTTTCCGAACCTAGTTCCATGATCGGCAAAGAAAATCATTATGGTATGCTCGAAGGCGCCGTCCATTTCGTAGTTGATCAGATCGGTCAGTACCTTGTTCTGCATGGCCGATGGCTGGAAGGGATCGTCATGACTGAAATGATTCGACCAGAACATGCCCCAAATGGGTCGCTCCTTCACATATCGCTGCATGAACTGCCGGCAATAGTCGTAGATATAACGATTTGCCAAACGACGCCCCATGCAGTACCGCATATACCCACCGGGCAAGAGTGTGACCTCTGTCTCGACCTCCAGTGCCCGCAGAAAGGGTCGGAAATAGTAATCCGTGGGCTTCTTTGTGAATCCGGGCTTCAAATAGTTGAATGTATTCGATCCACTCTCATCCTCCGCATAGGCCGTCATGTAGCTGGCGTTCTTGAAGTATTGCCATATCATTGGCATCTCCTCAAAACATCCGGACTCGTCCGTGTCGCAGACCTGTGACTTTGCGGTCTCCGGTGAATATCCGCTGAGTATGGCCAATAGATTGGGAAACGAATTGTCGGCCACCTGCAAGAGAGATTCCAAATGTCAGTACAGATTGGCCACACAGTGCGGGGAGGTTGTCTAACCTTGTTGTATCCCTGCATCTCGTACCATCCTGGGCCCTGCAGAAACTTGTGCACCATCGGCATCGTGCGCCGTAGATTTATGCGTGACAACGAATCAATGCCGTACATTATAACGCTGGGTTTGCGGGGCATTAACGCCCTCTTCTTGGACGTGGGCTCTTCTGGCTGATACTGTATGAACACGAAGGCATCCCGCTGCAGCACAGTGTGGGGCTCTTCCGCCGTCTGGCACTCTAGCAGCATGCCCTCCACATGTTTGGGCACCAAATAGCCGTCGGTGAAGTACTTATCTGCCTTGAGTCTGCACAGATGGAATAGAGACTGTAATTTGTTTCCTAAGAATCGGATCTCATCATGTATTGTACTTGTCGTAGGTATCTATGTGCTGGCCGTAGCTGATTTCCTCATAGAAACAGTTGTACTCCTCATCCGTGAAGTTGAGCAGCTGCTGAGCGACCTGTGGATTGATGTACAGCACATATTGCTGCCGCATCGAGTCGTAGACGGATGTGACGAGATCACTTTCATTCGAGCAGGGCACAAAGGTCTGTGGCTTGTATATTTCCATGACCTCCTCGTTGAACGGGTCCACAAAGGGTATATGACAGTGGGCCGTTTTCAGAAAGTATTTCTGAGGTGGTGCTTTGAAGGTAGCATTTACGATTCGCGATAGAAGGGTAACTGTATTCGCATTTCGTGATTTCGTTAAATCTTTTGCCTCTGGCAGGGAAAACACAAAGATCATTAAGAGTATGCAGAAACCGAAGAACCATTTGTACAGGGGATATGCGGCACGAAAGCGCGAATCCATGTTGTGCCATCGACCACAAATAAAACTCAACTGAAAACCTCTCATCGTCCCCAAACAAAAAGAAGTATTTGAATGGTTTCGGCGCTCTTATCACATGTACGGAAGCTATGCTATGCTCTGCGCTGAATGCGTAAGCATTCAGTATTTTGGTAACATGTTAAGTGCACGTTTAAGTGGCGCTCCAGCATTTTATCTGCCACTTTCCATAATTGTTACATGCGGAGCAATTACCCGTCAAAGAAGAGAACTTATGGAGCCCGACAAAAATTCTTTTGCATATTGTTGTTTGAAGAAGCAATAAATCCCCATTTTAAGTGTATTTTCCAACAAGGAAGAATACTCTTGATCTATGTATGTACATATGTATGTATATAGGAATATTTTATTGCTACTAAACACTATTCGTATATATATATATTCGTATGGCATTGTTATATTCTCAACTCTGAAAGACATATGCAATATAGCTTTTTGATCTTATCATTCATACATTTGGAATCTGTTTTGTATGTGTTTATGCGACTTATACGCTCTACATTGATCTCAAGAGCTTCGGTGTTATTATCGAACAACGTTGTACCAAAAAATTCGGCATCATTTTCATTTACCATGAACTTTGTGCGATAAAACACCATTTTTGTATCCTCGGCGGTGGTGTCCTTTTTCTCCGTTCTGGTGACGTACTTCAATGTCAGATTGGTGCAAAACCTATTCAGATTATTCTTCCAGAGGTAATCGTTTATTCGATGAATGACTTGATGGGCTATCCGCCGGGTCCAATCGCCCTTTACCTCCCTATAGGCATTGCACGTACAGTAGGTCTCTTCGATGGCCGCCTGGCAGCAGCTCCTGTCCTCGGGTATCGGCAGGAGTAACGACTGGCAGGTGGGGCAGTCATATGATTTGGAAAGTGCTGATGCCGCCGTGACACCGCCTATCTGAAGGATGTGCTTGAAGGTATTGTACACATCGAAGTTGGAGCTCAAGCGATGCTGATTCTGGGCCAGTGCTTCGGCGTGCTGGGGGTACTGCTGACGGAACCAGGGCGGCAGATAGATGAACATCATGGGCAATACCTCCTCAAGAAAGGATTCCGGCACCTTCTGTAGCGGACCGAATCGAGCCCCGTGATCGGAAAAGAATATCATGATCGTGTGCTCGAAGGCGCCATCTCGTTCGAAGTTCAACAGATCGTTCAGGACCTTGTGTTGCATAGCCGAGGGCATGAAGGAATCGTCATGGCTGAAATGATTCGACCAGAACATGCCCCATATGGGGCGATCGGCAACGAAACGCTGCATGAACTGCCTGCAGTAGTCGAAGATGTAGCTGTTGGCCAACCGACGACCCAGACAGTACTTCATCCCACAGCCCGGACAGTGCTGGATCTCTGTCCGATTCTCCAGGGCCACCACAAACGGACGGAAGTAATAATCCACGGGCTTCATCGTAAAGCCGGGCTTCATATACGTAAACGTGTTTGACGCCTCCTCATCCTCCGCAAAGGCCGTCAAATAGCCAGCATTTTTCAGATCCTTCCATATAAAGGGTATCCTGTCCAGACAGCCGTCGATGTTCGTATCGCAGATCTTCTTCTTGGCCGTGTCTGGGAAGTAGCCCGTCAGAATGGCAAACAAGTTGGGAAATGAATTGTCTCCTACCTAAGATAAAACCACAGAAAAATTGATCAATGATTACTTGTTAAGAGAATGGAGAATTCTATGGCGTTGGTACCTTTGTGTAGCCCTTCATTTCATACCATCCGGGTGACTTGAGGTACTCGTATACCAACGGCATTGTCCGACGGAGATTTGTGCGTGACACGCTGTCAAGGCCGTACATGATTATACTGGGCTTTCGAGACTGTGGAGGCGCTTGAGGCGGCTCCGGGGGGTTCTCTTTGTGCTGAACAAACACAAAGGCATCCTTTTGCAGCACTTGTGTGTGGTCTAAGGTTCGACACTCCACCAGGATACCCTCCACGGGCAGTGGCACCACATAATCTTGGCCGAAATAGATCCTATCTCCCATTCTGCAGGTGGGGAAATCATTTTACTGAGAACTCTACTGCCATTTATTACATCATTGTGCCAGTTTACCTGTCATAGTCTTCCACTTTATCCCCGTAGATAATTGCCTGATAGAAACACGTGTATGGGGTATTATTCGACTGAAGCATACCGTGGATCACATGTTCGTTGATGTGCAGCACATATTGATTGAGATATTTATCGTATTCTACAGAGATTAGATCACTTTCATTGGTGCAGGGTATGAACGTTTGAGGTTTGTAGTACTTCATGATCTCAGGACTGAATGGATCCACATACGGTATCCGACACTTGGCCGTCTTCACATAGTACTTTTTCTCGACCATTCGCACATCCTGGATGCTGTTTCGTAATAATTCATTTTCTCCATCCTTTAATTTTAACATTTTATAGAAAATTATTAAAATTATGAGCAACAAAAAGCAAAGACATCTTTGCATGGTGTTCAACGTATACCGCACCATTTCCAATACTACACTTGACTGATGTTACACTCTGTTAAGTGATTTTCCTTATGTTTTCCCCAGTACTTGAACCGAAGAAAATCAATTTTAAGGTGTTTTTCTCAGAAGAGCTCACTATGACTTAGAGATGTCTCGAATGGTTACAAGGGAAATGCATGGAAGGGGAGAGTCTAATGAGTAATAATTTCGTTGAAACAAAGTTACAAAGTCAATTCAGATTAAAGAAAAAAAATTCAGATTAAAAGAAAAGGAAATCAAATCAAAGGGGAAGGAGGGACTCCCCTTACAGAGTGTTTCTCAATCACCTGTCTTCCGTGATAACTGGTTACTACCCCGATAATAGATAAATAGATAGATAATACGTTCTGTTCTCAGAAATCCGTTTAATTTTTGAGACATGAAAGCCATTCATTATCTTCCCATATACGCAATGAACGATACGTCACAGAATGCTTGAATATTGAAAAAAATTAACTTAACAACCTATAAAATAAAAAAACTGTTAAATAAACAACTTGAATAGTTGTATTTAACACCAAGAAGGTGGCTAAAAATCTAGTAGATTTAATCATTTTCAAAATTTTCTGTAGCACTGGTGACCCCATCGAAATGCTGTAGCGAAGAAGCCAAGAAGGTGGCAAAAAATGTAGTAGATTTAATCATTTTCAAAATTGTTTGTAGCACTACTACTATGGTGACCCCATCGAAATGGTGTAGCGAAAAATCGCAAAATATGAAGCATACAAAAGAGATAAGAAAACCTAGCTGTATCTTTAAGTACTGTCATACTATGCTAGTTGCTGAGTTAAAGAAATCAATTTGATTGTTACAGATATCCCGGAAATAACGAGCAATATGTAAAGCCCATAACAGCACCACTATTATTTTGAACTCCACTGTATATGAGGAAAGGTTCATTCGATTTTCCACTTGCATTTCTTGTTATGTAAATAAAAGAAAAAGAAATAATAATAAATTACCATAAAATCGCTTTCGACACAGGCAAATCGAAGAAGTTTTGAATATAATGAATCATTACAACAGTAAAAATGATACATTGGACACTTGTGATACTTATTTTGGTGCTCCCCTTAAACCTGGCGGAAAACGGTGACAAGTACTACATTGAATCATCAGAGTGTCGTTTTCGGAATAGCCAACAAATGTCAAAGCATGCCACGAATAGTAGGAAGCATGTCGACAATAGTGAATGCTACCAAGATGATGATTTGATCACCGCACACTTTCATCACAAACGTCAGCGATATGTGATGCACATAAGTGATCTTCTTTCCGAATATAACGTTGAGTACAATTGTAGTTACCGTGAGATTGGAAGACGACAGAGTAACGGCCAGAAAATAGTACCCTTTCAGGATGGCTATGTGGTGCCTCATAATATGGAGTGCATGACAGCCACCTGCAGCAATAGCCTGGGGGATGCGCTCCAAACAAGGACCTTTTCCTTTGTACAACCAAGCAGTGGACCCAAACCTGTAATATCGAAGCGTCGAAAGCCAAATGTAATCATGATTGGTGTTGGTAGCATTTCCCGCATGAATTTTCGCAAAAACCTACCAGAATTGAGCGAACGTCTTCAATTGGAGGGCTGGTACGAGATGCAAGGCTACGGCAGAGTCGACAAAGGTCTCATGCCCAATCTAATGGCCATTCTCACCGGCTACATGCCCCGAACGTGGCAGAACATCGAATGCCATTCGAAGAAACAAGGCTGCTTGGAGTCGTTGCCCTTGATCTGGGATGAATTCAAGCGGAGTGGTTATCTGACGGCCTATGCGGAGGACATGAGCTACCAAAATGCCTTTAACTTCGAAAAGTCGAGCCTCGATTACTATGCCAAGGGAATCGACACTGAAATGCCCAACGATTGCCTGGGGAGACTGCAGAACATTCGATATGTCTATGACTTCTTCCAGCAATTTCTGGAGCGACATATGACCACAAAACCCCAGCCGCCTCTGTTTGGACTCTTTCGGACAAACAGCTCGAGCTACGACGTATTTGCTGGTGGCAACATCCTGGAACCGTTCATTATGGATTATATTCTGAACTTCATTGAGTTGGGACTCTTCGAGCAGTCGATTGTGATTGTCTTCAGCGATGAGGGCCAAGGCTCTGGCCTTGAGGAGACCCTGCCCCTGCTGTACATCTGGCTGCCTCCTTCGTTCCGCGCCGAGCATCCGGAGGCGGTGCAGGCCTTGCAAATCAATAGCCAACGACTGACATCACCTTACGACTTGCATCTGACCCTCCAGTACATTCTGGAGCTGGGCGAACGATGGCCACACGCCGTGGAGGAGCTGCAGGACTGTCCGAAATGCCAGACGCTCCTGGCGCCGATGAACGAGAGCCGCGCCTGCCCGGATGTGGGGATAAGTGATGCCACATGCCCCTGCGACACCTACAAGCCACTTGCCATCAGGCACTCAACGCGCATGCCGTTGGGTGAGCTTCTTGTGCGGGGCATAAACGACTACTTGCACCACAGAAACCTTCAAGAGCTGTGCTCCAACCTCACCCTCAAGGCCGTCACAGCCGTTTCCGTTCGTATGGAGAAGCGTCAGTCATCATCACACATCAACACCTATCGAGTGACATTCAGCGCCAGTCCCAGTCATCCAGAGTTCTCCGGAAGCCTGCGCTATAACCATAAGCTGAAGACTTTGGACTATCTAAATGTGGGATCCATTCAAAGATTGAATTCCTATCGAAACGATTCCGATTGCATGAAAAAACTGACGGGCAAGAAGTTTTGTGTATGCAAAGATCAAAGGGAGAAGCTAATCGAAAAATTAAAGATAAAGAAAAAGGTAGAAAAGGAAATGCTTAAGCTGAAAAAAGCAATGAGATTTCCAAAAAGGAAATACCAAAAAAAATAAAAGGCAGCAATTAGAACACGCAAAAAAAAAAAATTGAAACAGGCAAAATAAAAATCTAAACAAAACCTCGATAAAAAAAATTAAGGGAATTAATTAATAATTTAAATTAATAAATCAAAGTGAAAAAAAATATGTTACGACAACATTAAATACACTAAAATTCATATCATCATACAATTTATATGGTAATTTTTAATAATTTCTTGACAAAATCAGAAATAATAATTAAACATAATTTCTTCAATAAAAATTAAAAACGAACACTAATTTTTGATTTCTTCCATAAAAATAAAAAAGAACCCTTATTTCTGCCTTTTTTTGATAAAAATAAAATATAGCCCTTAGTTACCATTAATTTATTCCATAAAAATTGCGAAATAATTGTTAGCTTGCAATTTTTATTTTAAAACGGTCCCTAAAAAAACTAAAAATCAAGGGCATTTTCCAGATGTACGATATACCTGTTGTATATTTTTTTTTGGTAGAAAAAAGAATGTTTTTACATTCATTTCACTAACTTTAAAGTTCCATTAAAGAATCCATACTTTCCAGAACACCCCGTGTAATAGATTTTCCACCAAAAAATTACAATTATCATGCTCTAAATGAATAATTTGTTCAATAAATGGCTTCAGTCTTCAGTTGAGGATTGCATTTATAACCAAGATGAATGTGTGGAGTTTTCGGTGCTTTGTGATACTCGTATTACTCTTGACCACCATCTGCCTTATTGATGGAGCGAAAAAAAGGGATAATAAGCGTGGGATTGCACACAATAAATATAAAAAAGTTTCCTGGAAGTCCCGGCCGAACAAGAAACCCATGAAACCGAAGATTCGATTGCACAAGCGAAGTATTATAACCAATGAAAAGGCCAATGAAGAATCAATCAGGGATCAACTGCTGAAGAAAAAGCCCATTCAGGATATACACGATATTGTGAGGTCCAGCTACGATCAGCTGCGCCACCTGTATATCCTTCGTGTCAGCCAGTCGGCGGTCAATCTCACATTGCTTACGTTAGAGAGAAAGCCCAAGGATACGAAGTACACTTGTGGCTATCGAAGGATAACCACAACTCCATCGGGACTGTACATCAATGGGAGCATCAAGTAAGATATCCCATGAGTAAAAGCCAAAAGAACTGCAGCTCATTCGAAAAACATTCTGTCGACAGTCGTGAGGTGGAGATTCCTTTCCAGGATGGTTATATTGTCCCTAGCGATGTGAGAGGCTTGATTGCCATTTGCAAAGACAGTCTGGGGGATGTGCTACAGGTGCAACCCTTCACCTTCGTCCAGCCAATCCATCAGTCAACCAAACAGCAGCAGCCAAAGAATCATCGTCGTCCCAGTGTCGTCATGTTCGGTTTCAATGGTATGACTGCGAGCGCCTTTCGTTCCACCCTGGACGCTATGCCAGGGCTGGAGAGCTATACAGAGGGCTGGTTCGAAATGCATAACTACAAACGAATGGGCGAGTATAGCTATAACAATCTAATGGCCCTAATATCAGGATATAGTCCCAGTGCTGTGCACAATCTTCAATCGGCCAGCGCCATGGACGCAATGCCATTCATTTGGAAGCGATACAAGGAACAGGGTTACCTAACGGCCTATGCCGAGGATCTCAAGCTCATCCGAAAGTTCGACTTTGAGTTCGGAGAGCAGCCCGTCGACTACTATCTGCGGCCATTCATGCGGGGCATCGCCGACAGCTTGCATTTGCGCAATCGATCCACAGAGTACCATCGACTGGACAGACGGCTGTATGTGGACTATGTCTACGACTACTGCCAGCAGCTGCTAGAGCGCTACATTAACCACACACAACCCTTGTTCGGGCTCTTCTGGACAAGCAATTTCGACGCGGATCGGGTTAGGGAGCCCACGTTGAAGGATTATATGAAACGCTTCGACCAGTTGGGGCTCTTCAGGAAATCAATTGTGATATTCTTCAGTGATCATGTGTGCTCTCCCATGCTGTTTGTTTGGCTACCATCGATGGTTCGTCGGCTATACCTTGACGAATCCGTGGCGTTGGCGATCAATACACAGCGTATGACCTCACCCCACGATCTGTACCTCACGTTGCAGGACATTCTGGACATGGGCACGAAAGTGCCAGCCAGTCCCCCGATGCAACCAGAGGGTTGCCCCACTTGCCGAACTCTCTTCAAAGAAATTCCCGCGAATCGCACGTGCCAAGAGGCGGGTCACAGTGAGAACTACTGCGACTGTGCCTCTTCCATGGATCTGTTGCAGGAGGAGTCCGAGATGCTGCCCCTCGGCTGGCTCCTGGTTGACAGCCTCAATGCGTACCTTCGCTCTCGCAAGCTTACTGCTCGCTGTGAAGTGTTCTCTTTGCAGAAAGTCGAGTCCATACATCAACAAAGGCCTCGCCTCAAGTCGAGCACACTGCGGTATCGAGTGCGTTTCACCACCCGACCCAAGGCCGCCAGATTCCTGGCCACCGTTCTGTACAATCACGATACCAAGAAATTGGTAAATGTCAGTGTACCCACCTTTGGACGACTCCTACAATATATGGATCAATCGAAATGTGTGAAAGATGCAAGTGACAAAAAGTTTTGCCTGTGCAAGGTACCCCCGAAAAAGACGACAAAGCCCCGAATACTACGAAAAAAGAAGAACAATCCGGATGGGAACAAATCGAAATTGTTGAAACTGATGGATAGTCTCGTGAAGATGGTAGATCAAATGGAGAAACTCGACACTGCGAACCGTAAACAGATCCGAGGGGAAATGCGAAAATTGAAAGAAGGAATCTCAACGGCCACAACGAAAGCCGAGTGGATCACATATCTGGAACCCAGCACCACACCAATGTCCAACATGATCGAAACCCATGTCACCTTTCCGTTAACTCTTAACTTCTGATGCAAATCTTTGCTGCACGTAACTTTTTCCTTGTTTAACCAATAAAAGAAATGATAGCAGATAAGATAGATTGTCTAAACATATAAATTTTACATTTATTTAAAGTCTCCAACAGATAGAGTCTTATCTTTTTGTTTGCAAATGAATCTGACGGATGTCATTCATAATATCTAATGGGTATACATGGCACACAAAAGTCAACTCTAAAAGGAGATTGATTGGCATCAAAACTTTCTTTAGAAGAACTTCCTATTCAAAATTATTCAACACAAAAGGGAAGTATTTTTCATTATTGATATTCACAATTTCCTTGTAAATACCTTTCTTCAGTAATTTCCGCAAAATTGCTTCTACCCATCTGGCATTTAGATATCAAGTTTCATTCAATAGTATGGGGGTTCCCAGGCACGTGCTGCATATCGCTGTTGTCAAGGATGGTTAGATACCACACCTGTACCCCATCCATAAGAAGGCCTGCCGAAACTACTACTGAATGACTGACAATCCCAATTAAGCTCTTATCAATTGAATGATTATGTCAGCCAGAGTGTACAGTATGTTCAGACTTTATAACGCTGTTTACAAATTCATTATGATAATAGACAGCAGCAAAACCAGCCAGACTATCAGTATTAGCTCTGAAGAGACACACGACAAAGCGGCAAGTCTCTGTCTCTGCCTCTGTCTCTGTCTCTCTGCCTGTTTGGATTAAGCGTCATCGTTATCCCAGTTGTTGGGAGGCGCTTTCAAACGATTCGGATTATATTCTTCCCGTCAGTTCATTGTGAATATTCGCGAGCTGCGGTCGTTGCCTTTCCTACAAGTCCTTTCATCCTTTAGAGAAACGTTGCCCATAAAATGGCCAATAAAAAGGTGTTCAATAGGACTACATCTGTTAGTCCGGCACAATTGCATTATTATCACACGGACTTCTATTACTCGATGGCGGATTTAAACAGTAAGTTTAAGGGTTATATCCCACGATAAGACATGACATGACATGACCCATTGTTCTCCGTCAGAATTACTCTGTCAGATTCTGGATGATTTGACTTTATTTAAATATAGCTTTTCTTTATCGGACAGCTTATTCTTGTTGTCTTAATTTGGGTTTGCTCTTCAAATATTGTATGTGTTATCACCTCTGCATACGTTTTATATTTCTTTTTACCATTCTTGGGTTTAACTCTATTTGTATCTCCTTTATTTTCTCATATTTTGCCTTGAATTAAGGGAATTTTTGATATTTATTTGTGGTACTAAGCCAAGAAAAACTCTTTTATAATTCTAAATGATTTTTTTATATTTTAATAGTAATTAAATTCATAATTTTATGATAAATTTAGTTCCATTAAATCAAGATTAATCCCAAAAATATTTTTTAAGAAATGTTGAAATTTCTTTATTTTCATTAAATCAAGAATAGTCGTGGAAATATTTTTTAAGAAATGTTGAAATTTTATTTGCATATGGGCATTTCTCTGATGTTGCACGGGACGTTCGTACGCATTTCAAGTTGTAAAAATGTCAAAAAAAAACCGATTTTCAAAATTATTTTACCGTTATGGTTCGCCACTTGACTAGCTCTATAGCTGGTACTAAGGGCGATTTTGGGCTACTGTTCGTTTTCGAGATATTTGCAAAAAAGCATGGTATTCGCACGGGACAAATATAGAAGTGGTTTTCGCGGCGACCAATTCAAACTCAGAAGAAAGTTGAAGAGATATTTTTATGAGAATTTCTGATTAATGTTCTGCATTGATGACTCTTTAAAAAGGTTATAATTTTAAGCATGTATGCTTTGTAGTTTTTTTTAAATTAAATTTAAGCCTCTGTCGCACGCGACATGTCGCACGGGACAAAAATTTCTTGGCTTTATAAATGTTACAAAAATTCCGTTAACCAATATTGAAAAAATGTTGTGGGATTTTTTTTAGATAGTTCAATATGTAAGGGAGACTTTAAGGAAAAACTTGTATCAAGAATTTTCTTTCTTATATGCGAAAAAAATAATGACAAAAAATACCAAAAAAGTGAACTTTTGCTAATTTTAATAGGTTTTCAGATCAAAGTTAATGAAATTGTATGTCAATTAATTAAATTGGCGGATTTTCAATATATTTTAAAGCTAAAATCCCGAGAAAACTATTTTCAAATGCGTTTTTATTGAATTTTAATTTTTTGGCTTCGGTGGTCCTCGTCAGAGAAATGCCCATATGAAAGAAATTTTTAAAGTAATTTTTTTTCAAAATGTTATAATCATCCAAAAAAATCGAAAAAACGTATGTAATTTATTTCCGAATTTTATTGAAAAAAATATATTTAATTGAGTTTTGATTTTTTCAATAAAAATTAAAAATAAATCCTATTTCTGATTTAATCAATAAAAATTGGTAAAAATTTGTTGATTTTAATTTTAAAACTTAGAACAGTTACGATCCCTGCTGTTTCTGAAACAATTTATAAGTTTCCAGTATTTCTGTTGCATTTGAAACATGTTTTTTAATTTCTAAACAAATTTCAAAAAATATAAAACTACCCGCCCAACGACCCTGTTATCCAACCCTCGAAAAACATCACATCGCCACCCCACATCAAAGAGCGCAGATAGTCAAAGAGCACCACCAAGTCAAAGAGCGCAAGTGAGAGCGTAAAAAGTACCTCTCTCTCGTCGTAGTCTTTTATTATTAAAAAATTTCCACTGCAACAGCTCTTGAGGTCTCATTCGAAAAATTGCGTTGAAAGTGAAGTGTTTTGTTATTTTTTATGCTGCCTCTCGTCGGGTGAAAATTTCGTAATAATTGTTTTATAGTGGGAAAATGTTCAGCAATGTGTAAATTGTGAATTGAAAATGTTGCAAGCATTTCAAAATTGTTATAAACAATTGTGATGCCGAAACAGAGCTAAAAACCAAACGTGAAATAGACAAGAAAATGGGAGAGTGCATTTTTCCGAGATAAGCGACAGGAAGAGAGAGATAGAGAGAGACGCAGTAAACAGGAGAGTGAGAGTGGGAGAGCGAGAGCATTTCAAACATTTGTTGATTAAAATGTGTGTCAATATAAAATAACAAATCGGGAAATCAGTGTTTCGGACTGATAATAATGCCAGAGCAAAGGCCCGTGTGATTCGAGAGCTCTCTCTCTCTCTCTGGCAATCCGCCCCCGCCCCAGCCCACACACACACCCCTTGCATTTATCTAATTTTGGATATCTTTATGCGGAGGGAAAACCCAAAATAAAACTGCAATCAAAAGACAATGCCAATGGCAATGGCAACAGCAAAGAAAATATAAAGCAACGAGCACGAGCACGACAATTGCATGCTAAAATTCTCTGTTAAATTCACACTTGTCACAACGCAAACCCCCCCACAACAACAACAACCAACAACAGTGCACAAATCGGAACGATAGGGAAAAGCAAAAGCATGTAAGTGGAAAATTACAATAAAAGGAAAAGCCGAAGCTGCATATACCCTTAACAAAAACTTTCTACAGGTCTTCAAAGGCCATTACCTAGGGGAAATTATATATGTACGTCATAGGGTACAAAATTCTTCCCTTTCTGCCTGCCAAAACATCTACTGAAAATAATAATACCCTTCATTGAGGGCACCACTTAAAAATTTATAAACATCTGTCATTTGTGTACCGATTCACATAACAAGAAAACAAACAAACCAAAGAAATGAAAGAGTTGCAAGAATCGAATTGCTATAGACAAAAGTTGAAGAATTGTTTGATCTTTTATTGCTGGTGGCCTTATTTGTTAGCCGAAGCATAAAAACCTTCAAGACCCCTCTTGTTTTTGAAACTACATAGACGAAAAACCGGATGGGCCTGAGGGGAAAATGCCATGGCACAGCGATAGCCGAATAAAAACCTGTCGTGACTGGTTTTCTTTCTTTTTCGTGGGTTTCGTTTTCTGTTGCTAGGAAAATGCCAAAAACCAAACACAAAAATATACAGAGGTAAAAATTTTGCTAGTGAAAAATATAGAGCAAACTGAACTGAACTATGACATTATTTGAGGATAAACCTCAAGTCAAAGGAACCGAAAGTAGAGCCCCGTTTTAGAGGATATTAAAGAGAAACTTTCTCTTTAAGGTTTATTGTTGTTGTTTTGATTTGAGCTGTAATCAATTGTACGGCAATCAAGCCATCAATCACCCTCAAGGCCTTCAAAGTATTATTCATTCTCGAAATTGGGACAAAGAGTCTATACATAAAAGTTCTTATCATTCATTGGCTGTCGTTTACCAAAGAGTTACTCAAAGAGTTCTTATCATTTTAAAACAATTTCCTAATCTTTAAAAATAAGACTCTTGCCAGACTCTTTGAAAGATTCCCCTACATATGATGTTCCATAGTTCATGATGATTTTTAATCCACATTCACATGTTTTGTTTTTGTGATAAGAAATGGTTTTTTTATAACTTGGTTTATAACATTAACCAACAACAGAGTTAATCACTCGACAAAAACGTGACATGATGAAAAATTACTCGTGTGTGCCATAAATAAAATGTGGAATATATGAAGTTGATTCCCAAACGACCGTTCCGTCCCCTCCCGTTTCGTTGACGCTTGATAAGAGCTGGCCAATATAAACAGCATTTTTCATGAGGGAAAACATGGCTTATCAACCATTGGCATCAATAGGTAGACCGGTAATTAGCAGAGGCCTTCCCTCGATAAAGCATGGGGATGGGGCGGGGGGTAATAGTGCGTAACTAAGTGAGATTAGGCGATTGTGAAGGTAGACTAGGCTGTGATGTAACCAATACCCCAAAAACTATTGCCACCTCCAACTTTTAGCCACTCCGCTCCTGTGCCTAAATCTTAATCTTTGCTAAAAACTTAACAAAGATAAACAAATGTACTAAACAAAGTCAAGTTCAAGAGAGGCGAAAAAAAGAGACCCGAGAGCCAGCCAGTGGCCAGTGGGCAGATCGCTAACCATCGATCAAACAGAGTCTGTCACTCGATCGATCTGAGTGTCTGATCGAATCTTGTGAATAGCTAGGTATATATTTGAACTATATCAATATGCTCGATGTGTTGTTGATACAATCTCTGACACCCAGACACACGTCTACGTCTCTCTCTCACAAATACATACAGATAAAAGTCATGGAGGGAAATGGGTATGCCAGTCCCAGTGCCAGTTCCAGTCCCCGTCCCAGTCGTCAGTCTAATTTGATAATCTCACAATCAAGACAGTGCTCCATAGACTTTTCTACCGATTAGACGTGTTCTCAGTTGAATTTTCATAGTTTAGAGAAAACAGAAAACAAAGACAAGATGCAGCCCTTGACAGAATATCGCTTTGAAGGTGATTTTCCAAGAAAAACATATCATCATTATCCACTTGTGTCTGTAAATACTTATCTTAATCGTTTTTGTTTCTCTTTCTCCTTTCAGAGACCCGCAAAATGCACGGCGTGAAGCGGGTTCTGATCTTCTGCCTGCTGATTGTGATTCTACCGGCCACGCTGATCATTATGCCTTTGCACCTGCGCAAAACGGTGTTCGCGGATGTCGTCTATCCCATGGCTGAATCGGATATCATCGAGATCCGTGCGGGAATATCGTCGATCTTTTGCTCAAAGCACACCCTCAAGATGACCTCCAATTTTAATGCGTTTCAGCTGCGCAACAAGCCGGAGATTTCCACAAATCGCAAACACATTCGTCTGAAGAAATCGATGACCCTGCCCGACGATACCCTGGAATACTGGGGCTTCTTTCTGCTCAAAGGCGCCAATGTGAGGGTCAAGTTCTGCTCCCGCTTCGATGGATCGCGAATCCTCATTGTCAAGGGCCAGCGGCAGCTGAATCTCTGCGGCCTGACGGATCACAACAAGAACAAACTGGGTGCCAACTACGCCAAGGGTCACGAGCAGGTCAAGGTCTTCTTTGAGGACAAGATGGAGATGGAGGGTCCATCCGTGCCAGTAGCGGAGGGCAGCGGTGTGCTGGAGCATGAGAACCACGGCGGCGAGGACTTGAGTGAGGAACCATCAGCGCAACAACAGCCATTGGATCTCCCCCCTGGCTTGACCCTTGCCGAATCAACTGCCAGCGCCACGAAACCCATAAGGAAGAAGCTCAAGAAGGGAACCCTTCATCTCCAACAGATGCCCATCACGCATCACCCTAGACACACTTCGAGTGATGGCCCATCACATCATCCCGATCACAGTTCTAGTGGTGCACACCATCAACCCGAGGCGGACCACAGTTTAGGGGACAGAGTGGTTGCCCCAACACAAAGTGTAGCGCAACAGAAGCGGCAGAGAAAGCGAGATCTGTACGAGCGGCTGTACAACCGCACGAAGCGAGAGAATGTCTACGACAGGAAGTACAGTCACGGCGGAAATGCCGTCAATTTTACGGAAACGGATGAGTCGAACTCGGTGTCCAGTTTCGAGAATGGCCTGTTCCTGTGCTTCAACGGTGCCATACTCCTCAGTGACTTCTTCAGGCCAAACGAGAACTGCACGAGTCCCCACTTCATGGAGAGTGCCCCCAACAACAGTGCTCAGGCGGTGCAGAATGTTATCGAGGATGGATACTACTATTATATATTTTATAGCGACAATGACGAGGTGCGGAACGATATACACGTCATATTCGATATATATAAGCCGACGTTCCAGTACTCGAACCTGAGTGAGTCCCAGAGTTGCCTCAACACCACGGAATGCAGTTTCAATATCAGTTTCTTGTCGGACGAGATCGTGGTCGTGGAGGTGCCCACCAGGGATGGCATCGAGCATGAGGATGACGACATCACCTATCTGGTGTCCACGTGCCATCCGCGGAGCGAGATCTATGCCCTGTTCCCCATCACGGTGATGATTCTCATACTCTGCTGCTCATTCCTGTAGGCGACACCGGACACCGGACACCATGCCCATGCTCCTTGTGACTCCACTTGTGATATTTATATAAATATATTGAGGTAACTGAGTGATATACGAAGATGTGAGTTTGATATGTATTTGCCGGCCCGAAACTAGAGCTTTTCACATAGCCATAGAATCCAAAATCGATTTACGGAATGAACAGTCTGAACAACATAAATGTATGAAACTAAACAAATCACTGAATACGATCTATCGACGTTTTTTTTAAGAGAACATTTAGTCAAAGACACAAGCATTTAGGACTGTAATAATGCCAGATGGTATAGCAAATAAGAATCAATATTGTATATAAAAATAGATATTAAATTAGTAATAGCCATTACCTAAGTACTTACAACTACATCATCAGTTCTGATCTTAAGAATGAATATTTTAAAGTTTTCTGTTTAAGTTAAGTTGAGTATTTTGTACTTAATCATAAAACTAGATGGTCTAGTTTTTTCTGTAATTTGTGTTACATTTAAGAACTACATTTTATCATTTTCCCTTCTTAAGTTTCACTTGAAATGTAATCAGTATATTAAAGAGAAATAAAACTAATCAAATCCCATAAGGTTTCCACACAAAAATATTCAATAAAATAAGAAACTTGTCTACAAATATGTATTTCGTATGGAAAAATTATAACCCAGAATCAGGCAATAATTGAATTGTATTCCCTGTCATTATCTTCATAGAATTGCGGTTTCGTTTGGGGGAGTGGCACACACACACACACCACACACTCGTTGGGGCATGATTTTCCATTCTAATTTGAGGGCACAAAACCCACTTTGTTGGCTTTAGTTATTTTAGATTAATTCACACACAAGTCAGCTGTCGAGTGAGTATTGTTAATGCAAATATTTGCGAAAAATGAGTTTGCTTTTGAAATGTTCACAATAAATGAATGGAAATCGACAATATTGTCATCAGAAATGGATTCATTTCCTTCGTTACCACTCGTGCCTTAGCCAAAATGATTAAAGAGTAGTTTCACTAAATTAGGCGCAAAAATTTAGATTTGAATTTTAATTTGAAATGTAACGTATTTCGATCGCTGGGTACTCTCTGGCAGAAGCTGGTTGCCATGTAACTCTAAATAGTTTATGTAACATCCGCTGTCGTGCGATCATTAGCGCCATGTTATATGTAGATAATCATGTAGATGTAGAGACTCACCAGAATGTGAATTTTGCTCCTGCGGCAACATTAAATCAATGAAAAACACACTTTAAACTTGTCTTTTCCATGGAATTCCACAAACATTAACACTGGACAATTGTTTGGCACTGTTTGGCGTTGTTTTCTCAATTATTCCTTCCATATTGACACTGTTTCTTGTGTTTTTAATTTTCTGATGCTTCCTCTATGCTGCTTATCCAATCTGCGCTTCGCACTCAATGATCGGAGTGACAGAGCTTTGAGAGTTAAGCCGTCACAGATTAAATAACGGGATTGTGTCTGTGCATTTGTATCGATGTGATATGCTATTGCATACCCTATAACATCTATTGAACACGATTGAACACATATCTTAATTGAATTTGCAAATATATTTCCTTATCATAATTGTTACGCAGGAGTGTACAGGTGTAATATCTTATCTGGAATTGCCGATAGATAGCAAGCATTCACTGGAAATAGATCAGTTGGCAAGTTAAATACAAGACGAAAAGCAAGGGTACAACAGATTGCAAAAGATCAAGTAAGTAAAGTAGATCCCATCCCCTCTAGGTCCTACCCTTAACCTAGACAATATTTCTGAAAAGCTGCTTCCAGCTGTCCTCTCTCTCTCTCTCTCGCTTTATGTGCTCTTTGCTAAACAAGAGAGGGGCGGGAAGTAAACATTTTCCTGGAATAAATAAATTAGATTGCAAAGTGAAACATCTAATACCTATTTTTGTACTTGTGTCTCTTCTTCATATCATAAATATTTTACTTATAGTCTTTTTCCAATCAGTCTTCACGTTTCCCTTAGAACTGCAGCCGGCTCTTTATGCCGGCAAAGTTATGTTCTCTTATCTTATGTATTTTCCTCCCCTTTTTGGTCATGCGCATTTTTTGCTCTCTCTGTACTCACTCTTTTATATTAATTGGGGGTATATTAATATGGGGTGACGATGGTCATGTTCCGAGGGACCTAAAATATGTCCCTGAGGCACCCAAAATATGTTCTCAAAAGTGAGAATGAGAGTTGGTTCTCTCTGAGATAAGCATATTGGTTTTAGTTGTTTGCGTTTAAAAATAAATTCAGTGCTCATCTAATACATTTGCCCATAAAGTGAGAGCCGCCACACCTGAAACGAATCTACTTTGGAAACAAAACTGCTCTCTCTCTTTGGTCAGAATTTCGCGCCATTCATTCTCTTTTGTCCAACCGTTCTGCTCGCGCAAGATTCCGGGCCCGTGAGCGTCAGTCAGCGGGCAGAAAATAACATTAATTAAATATTTTAAGTGCCTCGATTAATACAACAACAAAACACGAGTATAAATCGCATGAATGACATGGCCAAGCAATTGGACTGAAAACCGAAAAACGTGAGGGGGCCAGAACAAACGACGAGTCCGAAAAGGACTGAAAGCGTGTGTCGTCGTCCTGCGCGGGGCAAACATGTGAGAGGATGTGCAAAAAATCAATTTGTAAGTAGCGGTGAGGTCTGAGGTGAGACTGTCTGCAGCAACAAAATTACAAAATTTTGGGCAAAATGTAAAAACCATTTAGTCAGCATTAAATTGACGAGCGCGCGTTTTTAGTGTGTCAAAAGACAAAAACAAAACGACAAAACGACAGAACGACACAAATATGCACGTACAGATGCAAGCACAAAGGTGTAGCCAAAAAAGAGAGCAAAAGGTAAAAAGCAACAACAGCAAGAACGATTTTGCATTCAGAATAGCCGAAAAGTGAACAAACGGTAACGAAAAAAAACAACGTGAGATTCCAATTGGAAGTCCAAGTGAGCGAAGCAAGGAAGAGAAGAGCAAAGGAAAGGACGTCGTAATAAACGTTACCCTGCATGTAATAGAGAGCATATCCATGCGAAGATAAGACTTGCTCTTTTATGTTTCAATTTGTGTGTAGTGTATATGCATATTCTTTGTAGTGCAGTGTAGTTTTGCCATTTTATATGTAATGGGTTGTGGGCAACAGGTTGCTAAAAATAATAATAATTAATAACAATTAAAGCCAACCATCTGTTGCTTGTTTGACATTTAAGCTCATAAGTGCGCGACGTAACGCAATAAACACAATCTAAATAAAAGTAAATAACCTCCCTATGGGCCTAGGGTATTCCGTATTCGTTGGGTTGTGGTGCCGTGTCTAGTTGTTGTTATTTTTAATACGCCGTCTGTCATTCCCGCAAACAGCTGCCCTGCCCTTAGCCGCTCTCACTCTCTCTCTCGTACTGTCTCTCTCTCTCTGTCGCTCTGCAGTTGCCATTTCCGTTATGCGTTTTGTCTGCTGCCTCTGGCCCCTCCCCCATAAATTCCCCTCGGGTGACCATTCCAGGGGTGATTTGCCTTCGGCAGCAAACTGCATTTACTTTAATTTATTTGTGGCTCTCGCATGTGCTACTCTTACCGTGGGCGTACGAGCTCTCTCTCTCTCTCTCTCTCTTTTGGTCTGAATCCCACTTCGGCTCTCTGTCCATCTCTCTCTTTCAATTGCTGCACATGTGATTGTCTGACGCCTCTCCGATTAAGTGTTGTTCCCATCATATTTGGATGGCACCCCATGAACAGAAGGAGGAGGTGGGGAAAGGGAGCGGGGATGCATTACGATTGCAGTGGCGCAGAAGCTGGCACAGCACTGATAAGCGGACATCTCTCGCTCTCTCTCTGCGCCTGTTGTTGCTTGTCCTACAGGGTAGTAGAAGGAGTATATTAGTGCTCTTGGAATTTCATACTGCCAGAGATCCATACTTCCCCTCTGGGTGGAGAGTAATAAGATTACCATAATTTATGAGTATTTATCGCAATGTCGCAAAACGTTTGCCCAACACATATGCCGCATAGTAACTCTCATTCAAAAGGCGGAAGAGCGATAACCGAAAAAGCAAAGCGCAGGAGCTATAATCTCGCAGTTCTTTTGCACTGACACTGTTCTAGAGGGTATCGTTTGATTCATACACTTCTGTAGAACAGATGTAGCCTCCCTTCCAATTATTATCCAATTAAATTCGCACTTGAACATGTTAGCTAAGCCTCTGGTTTGATTCGGAGCGGAACAGTCCCCCAAAGTCCCACATGTCAATGGTTCATCGTAATCTCAAGTGCGCTGACTGCAATTGCCTCTCGAGGCTTGAGAGGGTGTCAGATAGCATGTTTATTTCAAGATTAATATATGTACATGCTGGAATGTACAGCACCCCAATAGGAACAGGCACACAGAAATGTGATGTTTTCTAGGTCATTGGGCTAGTTTTTAAAAATATTGGTATATTCATGACCTTTGACCCAATTCTACTAAAATAGTTAATATAAGAACTATAAACAAATCTTAATCTTTGTCAATAAAAAAAGACACGAATTCTGATAATAATTAATTAGGGGAATCCCAAGTCCAATCAATTTCCAGTTTCATTCTTTGTGACTAACATGAGATATAGATTGTACGATCCATCAATCAAGAGATATAGACATTACACAACTGGTTTCTAGAGTCAGCTAAACAAGCAATCATTAAGTAGAACAGACTTTTCAACAAATTACTTTTGCGAAATTGATTTTTCGAATCATTTAATTGAATTGATGATTAATCTACCCTGTACTGGGGGTATCGTTATGTATGTATGTTGTCTTAATAGTTGATTTGTCAGACATTTGTCGGAAACGCACAATCTCTAATTAGTCATCGACATAAATCCCTACTCTGATGGAACCGAAAGCAATTCCAGAAACGGATGCCTGAAAGCCATATTTCTTTTTGTCCCTCGATAACAAAACCAGTAGCCCTCCACAGTCCCAGTTCCACATTGATAACCAGCAAAAACAGTACCCACTGTATTGTATATATATTTTTTTTTTTATATTTTATTTGTTTCTTTTTTTTAGGTTTTTTTTGTTTATCTGCAAGCGAAACAATTGAAAGTGAAGTGAAATAAATTCAAGCAGACCACAAAGCATTTTCATTTAAAATACTCATATGAAATACTACCAAAAAAAAGAGCTACAAATAACAACAAAAACGCCAGCAAAAATAACAAAAATGAATTGAAACTCGAGGCGGCATCGTGGAGGCAACGCGTGTCTGATTTTATTGCCCCAAAGAGCAACGATGATGCGGCCAAACAAAACAATTAAACAATTGGTTTGGGTTCGGGTCGGGTTCGGGTTCGGTTCGGGTTGGGTTGGGTGTTTGGGGTTCAGTTTATGGGGTTTGGCTATGAGGTTCGGTTCGCTGTAAACTGTCACGATAGAGTGGCCATAGGGCAAGCGATGAAAGCGAATCTATTAAACCAAAATGACATAATAATACATGACATTTTCCCTAAACACTCGGCCCCAAATCTACTTGCAATTATGTTTATAAAGAGTTTTATTGAATAATGGGAGTTGTAATATGCTTAGAATAGAGTAAGTAAAGGGTATAGATAGATAGGAAGAAATATTTTCTATATGTTAAGTTCATTAAGTTCGTTCTTTATAGTTTCACATATAATTCTTAACCTTTATAGTAAACAGATAGAAAATTCCCTTCAAAGAGTTCACTAGATGAAAAAATGATGAAAGGAAGTGCCAGAATCAACATTCTAGAGGTCATGGTTCATCTTTTTCTCCCCGTGCAAGGTCTGCTTTGAATGTCCCATCATAAATTATATAAATGACAATAGATAAAGATAATTACTGCCCTCCCGATCTACAAGGTTTGCATATAATAACCTTTATATCCCAATAAACATTTAATATGGTGTGTCTCTCACACACACACACACACAAAACGTTTTATCTAACGCCCCCTTTGGGGGTGATAACAACCCCATGATAGGCGAAAATATTTGATAAATAATCATAATGAAAGAAGTTCCTGGTTGTATAAATTATAGACACGTTGTCAAATGAGTTCATATTCGTGATTTCAAAATAGATAATTATATAATTTTCTCTGTTTTTCGTTTGTTTTGTTTTTTCTGATAATTTTCAATTGAAAACGACTTCACTTATGGCGGATTAGATTCTAAAATTAGACACACAATATTTAGTAGTTGAAAGGTGCGCCCAGCCATGCCATGCCCACTCCTCCTGCCTCTCTGGGCTCTGGAAATGATAGGCAAATTTCTGTTAAATTGCATTTAATTGCTGGAAAATGCATTTGCTGGAATGGAATGGAACTCGAACTGGAACTGGGACTGGCAGGCAGGTCCGTCTGGCATTTTCTGCATGCCTAAATTTTGCATTTAATTAATTTGCAATTACAATTGCAATTGTACAACGGAGGGCAGGTCGAGCATGGGGCAGGCAACACCCACATGATGCTACACAGACGGCCACAAATTGGAAATTATTTCTGCTCGGATGCGGTTCCATGAATTGGCTTTTAGTCTCAGGGTCCAAATCCTTGACCTGCTTCCTAGCCCTGCTCCTCCTCCTGGTATCTGAAGCTATCAAAGCTATCGATGCGCAGCGGAACGGACACAAGTTGAACCAAGCCAAAGAATACCAACAGACCAATTAGAACTGTCAAAATCAGTCTTCCCAGAGCCACTGAAATATACTATATGGCTAATTTATGGGTTTTACTTATGGGAAGATCTTCCTTACCTTTGCCCGAGAGCCAAGGCAACTGAATTTTCAATGATATCATTTCACTATGGCAACCGAATTGGAAATGAGCATTAAGACCTTTTTGGTATGCGAGTTCATTCAAACGATACACGAATTTAGTGTAGAGCCGGGCAACTGTTCAAACACACATTACGATCTATGTATGATCTATGGAGAGCCAAACCGATCTTACACTGGCGTCTGGGAATAGAGTGGAAGCTGCTGAAAGATGTTGCCAGGCAGAAATGCAGATACCCTGTATCACATGACGCTGTAAAATGAGCGCAGAAATGAAGCGGACACCCAATACCCCCAAAAATAAGCTGTAAACCTTCATAAACTTCCCAACTTAACAACTATCATAGCTATCTCTATCACAAAGATAGTTATATTTTGGAAACCAAGAAAACAGAACGGACTTAAGTGTATTTCAATTGATAAAAAACCAATTCCCAGAAATCGCTCTGTTTAATAGATTTCTAATGGAATATGTTTTTGAAAACTTTTGGCTTGCCGGCAAAAAACTTGACCCACAAAATGTGATTGAAAAAGTGGAACCATCCAACGTTATCGTCTGGCCCACTCCATGCCAAACCTAATAATGATAAAGTGTAAATATCACTTGGCGATAAGACCAAGTAGTGGCTGGATTGATAAGTCCCCCTCGATGCCCAGACCCATGCCAAACCCCAGACAACTAACCCATGTGATTCATCCAAATATCCAAAAATCAATTACTATAATGACCAAACCATATTATCGCGTTTTTTGCCATAGAGAAGGGGAGTGTGTTTCTGCTGATAAGACATACATTACCGAGCGGCAAAAGAGAACTGAAAACGCAGTTGCATTTTGCTTAAAATTCTCTCTCTTTGGGTTCTCCGCGTGCATTCTTGAACGAAACGTTGCCTAGTCGGGGTCTCAAGATGCTTTCATCATCAGTTGTACAAATTTGCACGGAATCCGACATTATTATAATTTAAAAAAATACATTTTATTCTGGCTGGTTTGCACAGCATTTTTTCTCCCCGTTTTGGCACAGCTGTAATTGTTAAAGCCAAATAAAGTGCTTGTACAAGTGCTTACATTTTGTGCCTATAAATTGAAGGAGTTTGCAAAAGATATCCCTAGTCAACAGGAGATACTCAAAGGTGGTGCAGTGGTGCAGAGAACTGATAAAGAAACTTTAAGTGATTTCTGATCAAAGATTGTATGAAAATTGGAGGTAAACCCATCATATTTAGTGCCACAAAACGCCTAATTACCTAAGTGAGCTTTAAAAGAACCTTTAAAAACGGTCCTAAACCCCACTATACCATAAATAGTATTTCTCATTCAAGTGTCAAAAGTGTAATTGGCTTGGCAAAACATTTGCTTGGCAAAAAAGTCAAACATAATAAATGTTTAGATAATTTTTTATGTTGTCTTGCGATTTTTATGACACTACAAAAACATTTACCATGGCAACTTTTGGCCATTCCATGGTTCAATATGTTTACAAAGTGCTCGTTTGCCTATATGCATACCCAGATACATATAGTACGTATGTATACAGATACATGTATATCTTTGAGTAAATGCCAAAAAAATAAAAGAAAATTCCAGCTATCTGGAGTAGGAAATAGCAAGACGTGCATCATAGGAATTAAACTGCAAATGAAAAATATACAAAAACAACAAAAATGTTTTATTAAATAAATATTTATCAAGCAGCAGAGCGGAGCAGTGGCAGAGCAGAGGCAGATGCGGGGAATGCATTGAGCGACTCTTTGCAAAGAATTGTCACGTTTTTGCATGAGATTAACACAGTTACAGAATACAGAACGATGGAAAACCGAAACCGAGCGAGCCACAACCAGCACAATATTCAGATGGTTGACACTTTTTAATGAGCGACAGACGAGGGCAGACTGCAGGGGTAGATGGATGCCGCCCCATAGTTTGGTTAACAATCTCCATAAACATAATGTCTCTTGTTTTTCAGAAGATGTAAGGTGAAGCCAAAGTGGAAATAACTCAACCAAAGAAGAAACTTCCCCCAAAAAGTGGATTAACAAAAGATCCACCACTACCACCACTCCCTCCCCTAATAGAATCCCCAAAACTAAAGCCAAATGACTGCCAATAGTCTGCTAGGACGATCCATACTAAATGAAGGTGAGTTCTTAAACTATTCCGTTTTTGTATCCATCATTAATCTTTCATTTAACCCTTAGGACGGTCAAATAAACGATCTTTTCTCTCGCTGATCGTCGGCCTCATCGTGGGCTTCTGTCTGGCCGAACTGTTTGTGTACTCCACGCCGGAACGTGGCGAGTTTATGCCTTACGATGGCCATCGGCATGGCGACGTCAACGATGCCCATCACAGCCATGACATGATGGAGCTGCAGGGACCCGAACAGGATGTGGGCACCCATGAGCATGCCCATGAGAATGCCACCATTGCGGATAAGCTGTACGGCGAGGTGCGGGTGCTGTGCTGGATCATGACCAATCCGACGAACCACCAGAAGAAGGCGCGACACGTGAAGCGCACGTGGGGCAAGCGCTGCAACAAGCTGATCTTCATGAGCTCCGCCAAGGATGAGGAGCTGGATGCTGTGGCTCTGCCCATCGGCGAGGGCCGCAACAATCTGTGGGGCAAGACAAAGGAGGCCTACAAGTACATCTATGAGCACCACATCAACGACGCCGACTGGTTCCTGAAGGCCGACGACGACACCTACACGATAGTGGAGAATCTGCGCTACATGCTGTATCCGTACAATCCAGAGACCCCCGTCTACTTTGGCTGCAAGTTCAAGCCGTATGTGAAGCAGGGCTACATGTCCGGCGGCGCTGGCTATGTCCTCAGTCGCGAGGCAGTGCGTCGGTTCGTCAAGGAAGCCCTGCCCGATCCAAAATTGTGCAAGGCGGACAACACTGGCGCCGAGGATGTGGAGATGGGCAAGTGCATGGAGAATGTGAAGGTGCTGGCAGGAGACTCACGCGATGCCAATGGACGGGGACGCTTCTTCCCATTTGTCCCCGAACACCATTTGATACCAGCGCACACGGACAAGAAGTTCTGGTACTGGCAGTACATCTTCTACAAGACCGATGAGGTTAGTTTTGGAACACCATATGTCTACAGATTCCTAATGTGTGTTTCCACTCTGTTTTTCTAGGGTTTGGATTGCTGTTCGGACAATGCCATATCCTTTCACTATGTCTCGCCAAATCAAATGTATGTCCTGGACTATCTGATCTACCATTTGCGACCCTACGGCATCGTCATAGCCCCCGATGCCCTGCCCACAAAGCTGGGTGTGGGCGAGCTGATGCCCGCGCCAAAAGAGCCAGTGACTGAAGCGTCCAGCGAAAAGGTGTCCAAGCGATCCGCAGAAACTGAAACCCAGACGCAGTAAACCCCTGCGCCGCCCCTCCTGGATGTATATAGATATCTGTTGTATATAACTTTAAGCTATGCTAGCCATTGCCATTACCATATCCATTTCCATTTAGACTACAACAAGATTCGTGTTTGTCGTCGTTTGTGCCCCTCCCTCCACTTACCTTGGCATTAGTTCAATTTTCCCTTGCGTTTCCGATTGTACAAAAATACCAAAATCATATATAATTAGCTATTATTTAGGGTCTGTTACTTTAGTTTCTAATAGAGTATAGTTTAGGTATACATACATTTAGGAAACTATTATTCTTCATTTAGTTAGCAGTCTATACAATTAGATATGATATCGCAGTTTGTGCCTAATTAAGAACGATATCTCCCTCTCTCTTTGTTTTCTTCAAGATAAGACTATTTAGCTATATATTTCGATTATATATATTACAATATCTTTCTTGTGATTGAGTGGCATTACGTATTACCATTTACAGTCTACTATTAGTTATTAATAATATTTAATAAAAACGATATTGTATTAACAGAATATGTGGCATTATGTTGAAATGTTATTCAAATGTTGACGCTCTGCAGAAAATTGGTTGTGAACTTGGCTAAAACTTCACTGTAATGTTAATGTTAATCGGTTTGTTAACTCGCAGTAACTGACATGTGTGAAATAATTGGTTTGTTATATAGCAGAAGCTGACATGCGTGAAATAATCAGTTTGTCACCTCGCAGAAGCTGAAAGGTGTGAAATGTTGTGCAAAGCGGTTTTTTTTTAAATTAAATTCAAATTTAAATAGGTTTTTAACATTTTATTAATGTACAGTTGCACTTCCCTAACTAAACAGTCATCAATTTTGTAATGGAATTAAAAATATCAATTAAAATTTCACCAGCAAAAAGGGATAACTGCCTTGCGGCTGGTGCTTTTATTTTCCTGGTAATCCATTGGGGGGGATCGAGTGGCTTTTTCGGTTTAAGTTCTTGACATATCGGCTGGCCACACATCTCTGAGGGATAGAGAGGGACAGAGAGGAGGGATCCTTAAGTTTTGGTTCTGGCTCTGCTGTCCGTACTTGTAGTTTAACTTTTGGCCAGCTGTCTTGGCCTACAGCCCTCGCCCTGTTCATGCCCCTACCCCTACCCAATTCCAACTGAAAATTTGCATTGGCCACTTTTTCGAATTCCATTTTGAGGCACGGCATGAGCAGCAAAATTAGTTCTCCTCAGAGTGTGCCATGCCACATTAAGTTGCAACTACTTACTATTCGATTTCTTTCACCATTCAGGGAATCGAATGCCCAATGGACCGACCATTCATTCATTCATTCTGTCATTCATTCAGTGTCATTCATTTATTGTGCCGGGGGCCATCAAGGATATTGAATTTAAAGCTCAAATGTTTATGTTTATCGATTATTCGATACACAATGAACACCCACACACAGTAACACCCCCACAAACACTAGAATATATTATATATAGTTTTTCTTTCATTGATGAAGCATTTTTATGACACAGCAGAGAGTGGAGAGAGTGGCGGAACCATCAAACGTTATCGTCATGCCCACTCCATGCCAAACCTAATAATGAAAAGAGGGAACGTTGTGAGCCGCGGCAAAAGCCGCGGCTCTACTTTATACCCGGTACTCAGTCAGTATATGTATATGTACATACATATGTATGTGTATACATATGTATACGTATGAACTTGCGATTTATGTAATTTATTATATGTTCGAAAAAGGGACGAATTAAATGTTGGCCAAAATGGAAAATTTTAAAAAATCAAGTCGAACCCCATGATGTGTTTTTATATTTTAGAAGTTATCTGTTTCCATTTTTATTTACGTATACTTTTTACATCGGCTGCTACATTTTTACATACACATTATAACTACATACAAGAGACGTGGAAGTGTGTGCGAGAGAGAGATGGAATGAGTAAACGCTGGCAGGCGTTGCGTAGCCACTGAAATTTAATTTGTTCCTTCTGGCTATAATAATGATCCGACCTGATCCAGATTCGGCAATCTGCTAGATACGGTAATTTTTCATGATTCTGCGTTTTTGGTATTCTCTTATCTTAAAAATTGTCGATTGACGGACAGACAGACAGACATGGCTATGTCGACTCGGCTATTGATGCTGATCAAGAATATATATACTTTACGGGGTTGGAAACGCTTCCTTCTAGGCGTTACACACAACCGTTATCACCACAAAACTAATATACCCCTATACTCTTCGAGTACCGGGTATAATAAAGTGTAAATATCACTTGGCGATAAGGCCAAGTAGTGGCTTTTTTGCTTAAAATTCTCTCTCTTTGGGTTCTCCGTGTGCATTCTTGAACGAAACGTTGCCCAGTCGGGGTCTCAAGATGCTTCCATCATCAGTTGTACAAATTTGCACGGAATCGGACATTATTTAACACAGTTACAGAATACAGAACGATGGAAAACCGAAACCGAGCGAGCCACAACCAGCACAATATTCAGATGGTTGACACTTTTTAATGAGCAACAGACGAGGGCAGACTGCAGGGGTAGATGGATGCCACATAGTTCGGTTAACAATATCCATAATCTCCATCTCTTGTTTTGCAGAAGCCAAAGTGGAAATAACTCAACCAAAGAAGAAACTTCCCCCAAAAAGTGGATTAACAAAAGGTCCACCAACTCCACCACCACCAACACCACCCTCCCCTGAACAGAATCCCCAAAACTAAAGCCAAATGACTGCCAATAGTCTGCTAGGACGATCCATACTAAATGAAGGTGAGTTCTCAAACTATTCTGTTTTTGTATCCATCATTAATCTTTCATTTAACCCTTAGGACGGTCAAATAAACGATCTTTTCTCTCGCTGATCGTCGGCCTCATCGTGGGCTTCTGTCTGGCCGAACTGTTTGTGTACTCCACGCCGGAACGTGGCGAGTTTATGCCTTACGATGGCCATCGGCATGGCGATGTCAACGATGCCCATCACAGCCATGACATGATGGAGCTGCAGGGACCCGAACAGGATGTGGGCACCCATGAGCATGCCCATGAGAATGCCACCATTGCGGATAAGCTGTACGGCGAGGTGCGGGTGCTGTGCTGGATCATGACCAATCCGACGAACCACCAGAAGAAGGCGCGACACGTGAAGCGCACGTGGGGCAAGCGCTGCAACAAGCTGATCTTCATGAGCTCCGCCAAGGATGAGGAGCTGGATGCTGTGGCTCTGCCCATCGGCGAGGGCCGCAACAATCTGTGGGGCAAGACAAAGGAGGCCTACAAGTACATCTATGAGCACCACATCAACGACGCCGACTGGTTCCTGAAGGCCGACGACGACACCTACACGATAGTGGAGAATCTGCGCTACATGCTGTATCCGTACAATCCGGAGACCCCCGTCTACTTTGGCTGCAAGTTCAAGCCGTATGTGAAGCAGGGCTACATGTCCGGCGGCGCTGGCTATGTCCTCAGTCGCGAGGCAGTGCGTCGGTTCGTCAAGGAAGCCCTGCCCGATCCAAAATTGTGCAAGGCGGCGAACACTGGCGCCGAGGATGTGGAGATGGGCAAGTGCATGGAGAATGTCAAGGTGCTGGCCGGAGACTCACGCGATGCCAATGGACGGGGACGGTTCTTCCCATTTTTCCCCAAACACCTCTTAATACCAGCGCACACGGACAAGAAGTTCTGGTACTGGCAGTACATCTTCTACAAGACCGATGTGGTTAGTTTCGGAACACCATCCAAATATGTCTACAGATTCCTAATGTGTGTTTCCACTCTGTTTTTCTAGGGTTTGGATTGCTGTTCGGACAATGCCATATCCTTTCACTATGTCTCGCCAAATCAAATGTATGTTCTGGACTATCTGATCTACCATTTGCGACCCTACGGCATCGTCATAGCCCCCGATGCCCTGCCCACAAAGCTGGGTGTGGGCGAGCTGATGCCCGCGCCAAAAGAGCCAGTGACTGAAGCGTCCAGCGAAAAGGTGTCCAAGCGATCCGCAGAAACTGAAACCCAGACGCAGTAAACCCCTGCGCCCCTCCTGGATGTATATAGATATCTGTTGTATATAACTATAAGCTATGCTAGCCATTGCCATTACCATATCCATTTCCATTTAGAATATAACAGATTCGTGTTTGTCGTCGTTTGTGCCCCTCCCTCTCCTTACCGTGGCATTAGTTCAATTTTCCCTTGCGTTTCAAATTGTACAAAAATACCAAAATCATATATAATAAGCTATTATTTAGGGTCTGTTACTTTAGTTTCTAATAGAGTATAGTTTAGGTATACATACATTTAGGAAACTATTCTTCTTCATTTAGTTAGAAGTCTATACAATTAGATATGATATCGCAGTTTGTGCCTAATTAAGAACGATATCTCCCTCTCTCTTTGTTTTCTTCAAGATAAGACTATTTAGGTATATATTTCGATTATATATATTACAATATCTTTCTTGTGATTGAGTGGCATTACGTATTACCATTTACAGTCTACTATTAGTTATTAATAATATTTAATAAAAACGATATTGTATTAACAGAATATGTGGCATTATGTTGAAATGTTATTCAAATGTTTACGCTCTTCAGAAAATTGGTTGTGAACTTGGCTTAAATTTCACTGTAATTTTAATGTTAATCGGTTTGTTACCTCGCAGTAACTGACATGTGTGAAATAATCGGTTTGTTACTTAGCAGAAGCTGACATGTGTGAAATAGTCTCTTTGTCACATCGCAGAAGCTGACTTGTGTGAAATGATGAGCAAAGCGGTTTTTTTTATTTAAATTCAAATTTTAATAGATTTTTAATGTTATATTAATGTACAGTTGAACTTGCCCAACTGGAACGTCTGTAACGTGAATTTTCTATATTTTTAACTAAAGCAGCTGTCAGCTGGCAGTCCAACTCTGTGACTCGAAGTCTCTAAGTCGAAAGTTTTCTTCGGGTAATTCTGGTTCGACTTATGGAAGTCCAACTGTGATTTACTTTTTTTAGATTAAATTAACCTAATTTTAATCAATTTCCCACAGAAATTTCCCTGACTTTTCAACCTAGGCCAACAATCATTCTAGGCCCAAATAATTGGACAACAATAAAACTGTCAAAACGTCAACCACTAAGCCGGAAATGTCAGCTCTTTGGACCACAAAAGGCGGTGCGTGGTGCGGTGCGGTGCGCTGCGGTGCGGGAACCCCCATTTAATTGATTCGTGCTAAGCCCGGAGCTGGCAGTCGCCTCGCGGAAGACCGGAAGACACTTTCTGTAAGCCTCTCCTACCCCTCTCCCCTTCTCTCGCTTTTGTCGTTATGTAATCTTTGCATAAATAAATCCAACTAATATATATTTCAGGCCGGCATTAACATTACCGCACATAAATCTTGGCCATCTATTATGCAAAATCCGTTAGCCGGGAATTATTTATGCGACATTTTGTAACCGAATGTGGATAGAATATGGCGTGGCTGCTGTGGATTTTCGCCAATGCCTATTCCTAATTGTCGATAGGAATGCATTTTCCTATATTTTCCTATGCTGGGTAATGCAATTAAAATTGTTTAATCTTTTTGCACTAATTTGATTATTGATGCACGTAAATTGTTGCCACTTTTGCAGGCAGAGTCGACTTGGGTTCAGCGATGCGTGCGGCAATTGAAAAACTTTTCCATTGGCATCCGGATTCCGGAAAAGTGTAAGAAAAGTGGAAAATTGTGTTTACCAGAAGGCTGTATGCTCTGTAGGGCCATTATCAGGTGATTTATAGGTCTATAAGGAAGAGATGCAACGCCTGCTGCAGCTCTCATAAGTAGTGAGTGTCCTGGCAACAGATTGGCATTTTAATCACTCAAAGTGAATGCTTTGCAGGAATTTTCCTTTAGCTGCACAAAAGACTCGCGATTTTCTATTCAATTTTCAATCATTTGATGACAGTAAACGAACCTTCGAATACTCTTTGCATTTCATCCCTTAGAGTCCTTCTTTTCCTTGCATTTTTCATTATACCCCTTGGGTTTTAGGGTATTTTAAAATATTTGTAATTTGCAGCAGATGCAAGTTTTTCCCTATTCAATTTTTTGTGTCTCTGCTGCTGCCGAGTGAAGCGTTAATGAAAAACTTTGACACGGAATAAGAAACTGCAGCAGAACTCACGGCACAAGTTTTTACGGCAGGAAAATCAGGGAAAAATAAAGCAAAGCCAATGGAAATGAAAAGGTAAAACATGAAGGAAATCTGATGAAAGAATAACAAGGAGACTACGAGTGCCACTGCGAGTGCTGCTAGTGTATTCCCCCCTGGTTCCCTGGCGGTAAAATGGCGTATGATTAATGCTGCCCCAAGTCCTGGCAGACGCCTCAATGAAAATCAATTAATTAACGACAACAACAACAAGAGAGAGAGAGAGAGAGAGAGCAGAAGCAGGAGCAGGGGGAGGGGAAAACCCGAAAGGGAAATGGGGAAAACAAAAGGACACGCGCTCTTGTCTCCTCATGAATGAATCAAAGATTGAATGAATGAATGAGTGTAATGACTCTTTCATTAAGCACTGGACCGTGAATAAAGCATTGAGCAGCCAGTCCCAGCCACCCCAAAAACAGGGGCAGATCATTGCGGGGGCACAGAGAGAGAGAGAGAGAGAGAGAGAGAGCGAGGCACTGCATAAATTTCCATTTAGTTAGACAAATGTGACAAAACGGAAATTGCAAACGGAGCACTCGGCAGCAGTCTCGCTCTCCAGCAGCATTCCACTTCCTGTTTGCAGTCGGCCAGGAGTCCCACAAGGATACCAGAAGCAGAAGCTGACTGAAGCTGGCAGCAGCTCCAACCGAAGGATCCTCTCCCTTATTGGCATTTCGCTGCCAGCCTGGCATCTCTCCCCAGACGGTTAAATAAATGATGAACACGTTGAAGCATATTGAAATGTAATTCATAACGTAGTAGCATCGCATCGCATCGCATCGCAACTCGCGTCCTGTTGCTCCTCCTGCTCACCGCCTTGCCCCTTACCTATATGTTGTTCCGCATTGCGCATACGTTGCCTTGTGCACAGGATATGCCCTTATTGGTCTGATGCCACTCTTTTCCACATTGCTAATTGAATTATGCAACGGCCAGAGTTGCCATTGTAATTCAATTATGAACAGAAAGTGACTCGACAATGCCAATGCCATCATGCAGGTGCTCAAGCAAAATCTATGAACTTCTTAAGAGAATATTCCAGCAGATATTTCAATGCAACAATTCCTCAATACTTCATCTCAGACTAGGCAAAGCCATGGTTTTGCTTGTGGTTTTCTCTCGGTAATTTGTTTAGTGTTTGGTAATTGAATATTTAGGCCAATCTTTGGCAACGATTAGGCCATGCGGTTGAGCTAATTTCTTTGCTAATTTCAGTTATTAAATGCAGCTGCATTGCATGAAAGGCATCCTGTAATTTTAATCATCTAAATGATTAAAGTTTTCAAAGATAAAAGCGCTGTTAAGCGACTAATAAGAGTGGAAAATGTGTGATTAAATTGATGATTTATTAGTACTATTAATTTTAACGCTTTAAATTCCAAATTAAATGCCATTAAATTCCTTCAAAACACTGATTGTTCACTTCTTAATGCACTTGTTTTCTTTCCAACCCTAATGAAGCTTTACCAACACTTCTTAGTTGAGTGAAGTGCACTTTCCAACACTTCAACTTCAAATGGTATTTACAATTCCATGAATTGCTCTTTCCCATTGATTTTATGACTCTTTCCATTAGGGCTCTCTTCAGAGCGTAGATTTATTTACAATTTCATTGAAATTAAAAAACTTTCACAAAATAATCACTCGCATTTTTTGCCATTTGCCACTTGCCATTTTCATGGCAATTTTGTCTTTCGGAAAAATCTTGATTGGCCTGCGGCAAAAAGCGGAAACCGAAACTATTTAAACAGTCATCAATTTTGTAATGGAATTAAAAATATCAATTAAAATTTCACCAGCAAAAAGCGATAACTGCCTGGCGGCTGGTGCTTTTATTTTCCTGGTAATCCATTGGGGGATCGAGTGGCTTTTTCGGTTTAAGTTCTTGACATATCGGCTGGCCACACATCTCTGAGGGAGAGAGAGGGACAGAGAGCGACAGAGAGGAGGGAGCCTTAAGTTTTGGTTCTGGCTCTGCTGTCCGCACTTGTAGTTTCACTTTTGGCCAGCTGTCTTGGCCTACAGCCCTCGCCCTGTCCATGCCCCTACCCCTACCCAATTCCAACTGAAAACTTTCATTGGCCACTTTTGGGTTCTGATTTCCTTCTTCGTTTTTCGTTCTTCTTTTTTTTGCTTCTTTTCCGCTTCTTTCTTCTTCGGTTTCGACTTGCATTACGCGTTGACAAACTTTATTATTTCGCTAAAAACTTTTTAATGACAAAATCAAATTGGTGCAGGCCGGAAAAAAGTTCTGACCGAGGAAAAGAAGAAAGCCAACAACGGTCGCTGTTTGCCATATAATTTGGGGCTTATTAAAGTGTCCTCCCGGGGCAGCTACAGGCCATAATTTAATGTCCTGTCCGTCAAGTGCAATGGGAATCGAATTCCATTTTGAGCAGCAAAATTAGTTCGCCTCAAAGTGTGCCATGCCACATTAAGTTGCAACTACTTACCATTCGATTTCTTTCACCATTCAGGGAATCGAATGCCCAATGGACCGACCATTCATTCATTCATTCTGTCATACATTCAGTGTCATTCATTCATTGTGCCGGGGGCCATCAAGGATATTGAATTTAAAGCTCAAATGTTTATGTTTATCGATTATTCGATACACAATGAACACCCACACACACACTAGAATATATATAGTTTTTCTTTCATTGATGAAGCATTTTTATGACACAGCAGAGAGTGGCGACATTGCGGAACACAAATATAAATACAAAATGTGCCATAGAATGTGCTTTCAATCTTGAAGTAGATTTCATTTCATCCCCAATCCCTAAACATCCAAAAATATAGCTCGCATTTAGCCAATAAATTCTCACTGATTACTGCTGCCCTTATAGCTGCGTACCGCACTGTAAACATGTGAGGAATGGACGGTCAAATGGTTATGTGGTCGTTCCATCAAATGCCCCGACAGCCGAGCTGCTGCTAAGGGTAGGGGTAGGGCGAATGGGGTAGCCCATCGAAGACATCGAAGTGGATGAGTTCTTGCGAGTCCAGGGGGGGGCTGTCGTCAGTTGTGGCCATAATGGCAGCTGCCCACCCCCGTCCCTGCGCCACCCCATCTCTGGCAGCGGGGATAATTGCAAACTATTTGTTCGGAACGGCAAAAAGGTTTCTTCGTGGCGCAGAAATAAGCGGGTCGGTCCCACCCCCCCTGCCATAAAAACAGAAACTAAAATGCAATTTTTTAGTGAATTAATGGGCGCTGGGGAAGGATTGGAAGGTTGCCATGCCCGAACAGGCATTACCATCAATCACAGGCTTGTCAATTTAGAGAGGGGACAAGGCAGAGCCAAGGGGCAGGGGCGGACAGCTACATGTTGCAATGCAAAATCAATAAAAAGCAGGAGGGGACAGAGGGAGGAGCCCTGTGACTCATTTATTTAAACAATCAGCCCGGAAGCCGAGCCAAATGTGACTCAAAACTACATTTGTTAGAGCCGCTTAAGGGAGGGGGCGATATTTTCTATATTTTTTTCACCCCATTTCTTTTTGGGCTTTTTTTGTGTACTCTTCGGAGAGCAGAGGGTGTTATGGGCTTGAGGAGAGGAAAGCGAGGAAGGATTTTGTTATTTATATTCTTGATTAGAATCCATAATCTCTCGCTCTCTCTCTATCTAGCTATCTATCTAGCTATGAATCTATCAAGCTATCTAGCTATCAAGCTATCTAGCTATCCAGCTATCCAGGTAGCTATCAAGCTATCTATCTATCTATCTATCTATCTATCTATTCATTCATCTATCTATTCATTCATCTATCTATTCATTCATCTATCTATTCAATCATCTATCTATTCATTCATCTGTCTATTCATTCATCTATCTAATCATTCATCTATCTATTCATTCATCTGTCTATTCATTCATCTATCTATTCATTCATCTATCTATTCATTCATCTATCTATTCATTCATTTATTTATTCATTCATCTATCTATTCATTCATCTATCTATTCATTCATCTATCTATCTCTTCATCTATCTATCCATTCATCTATCCATATCTTTATTTATCTATATATTAATCTATCTATCCTTCTCAGTTCTCTCAGTTTTATAGAAATATCTTCTTCAGATATTTCCCACTGGAGTCATCGCTTAAAAGACCTAACTTAGTGTTCAAAACTGTTCCTATTTCAATGATCTTTGAATAAAAAATATGTTTTATTCCTTGAAATCCTCCAACCTTTAGGGTATCTACTAATTCGTCCTCTATTCCATCTTTCCTTTGTCTTTTTTAGACCGTTTTTTGGTTTTCAACCAGCTCACATGTGCCACCCCCAACCTCCCCCTTTTTGGCCATAAATCTTCTTGAGGCTGACACACAGAGAAAAGCAAAAAGTTGGAAAATTTTCGTCAAGTCTTGTAGTCTTGTATTTGTGTTTTGGCATATGATTGATGTTCCGTTTTCTAACCAAAAAAAACAAAGGAATACAAAGAAGGGGAAACCCCTTATCGTGTGGGAGGAAGGGGGCGTGGTAGGGTCTCTGGGGTTGCCTTTAATTACTCGAGTGTTGCTAATTTAATTAAACACAGGCCATCAACAATTGGAAATGATTATCTGTGAAGGCAAAATATGCATTCCCTTTTTTTTGTTGGCCCACAACAAAAGCTAATGAGTGTTTCGTTTCATTTCGTTTCGTTTCGTTTTGTTGGGGGGGTTTTCCGCACTTTGTCCCTGTCTGTGGCAGATTTTCCAGCCAAACAGCACTCCAACTGACGCTGAGAAATTGCCAGAGCCATGAAATTAAAAATAACTCAAGCAAAAATCTCGAGAAACAAAAGCAAAACTGGCAATTTATGAAGCTCCTGCTGGTGCTCGTGCCACCCCCCTGCTACCACCCCCCTGCAGCCTGTTGTTGGCCCAAAGCAAACACAAAAGGCTTAAAGTATTGTTAACCCAAAAGAACCCAGAGGTCTACCTACCTCTCATTCTCTGGTACTCTCTAAAACAAAAGCTGGCAAAGCAAAAGCAAAAATTCGTTAGTACGTTGATTTATCATCGACAGCTCTCCCTCGCTTTCTCTCTCTCTCTCTCTCTTTCCAAATGCTCTGTGGATTTCAATGGGTGCTGGAGAGAGGCTATTGCTGTGAGATCCTGTAAGTTCTAGGTAAGTTTCCTGCGCCACAAAGTAATTCAATAACAGCCAAGTGGTCGACCAGTCGTGGGACAAAAGCGTACCGAATGCGAGTAAATTGTGATATAAATCAGAAAGCACCAAGAAAAAACAAGAAGGAACAGCAGGACTTAGAGAGCAAAACCAAAAAAATATCCCATGTTGGCAAGTGACAGGCGACCACCCACCCATCCACCCACTCAACAACAGCCAAGAAAAACCCCGAAAATGTAACTCGTTAGAAGTTTTCTTTCGGTCACAGAAGCAGAAATGCAGAAATGAGTAAAAAGGCAACAAACAAAAATCAAAAGAAGTCTTTTCTGGTTCTTTGGGATATGCGATGTTTGACCAGGCCACGAGGGGGGATTAAGAAGTTATGAGAGAGACTTAGTTAGAGCTTGGAACGGTCTATCTGATAGCCAAAGGCTCTGCTGCTAGGCTGTCCTTCCACAAGGCGACTTCGGCTCTTTCTCTCTCGCTTTTTGCAGTGTAAAGCCAACCGATTTCTCCCGCAGGCATGTTCGGGTTTTTGCCACACACACAAGCGCCTTTGAGTGTATGCGTGGCGAGCATTGTTCTTAGTATTAAAATAATCTGAGGATTATTCAAATTAAATAAGGAATATTCTAAAGAATTAATAGAAAATATTTTTAGAAAATATTTTCTTGGAAATATAAGGGTTTTTATTGTAATAAAACAGTTCCATAAATTATTATGTCTATTTTCTTCGAAATAGCTTGAAAATCTTCTAGAGAAGAATCTTCTTTGATCAGAAATAATATTTTGTACCTAAAGTTACGTTGAAGAGTGCTAAAAGTGGATCAAAGGCTTTCCCTAGACTTTTTTCAGTATAAAATAACAAATTATGTACTTAATTTTCCCTATATTCTTCCCCTCTTAAAACTCCCTTCCTAATCCCCAAACGACAACCCTTCAACCTGCCCTAATTCTTTGCCAAACAAAAATCTACAGCAATTTGTCATAGCCGAAAAAAGTATATTATTTAAATGTCTGTTCATAATTGTTGGCAGTATATTATACATATATGTACATGCCTTATATACTGCTGATGAATGGCCGTAAAATGAACTTTAATTAAATTTTAGCTTCAACAAAAAGGAGAAATAAAGAGAAAGTCATAAATAAATAAGTTGTATAGAGAAACACCATGGGGCGTATGCGTGATGGCGGTCGAATATGGCAGCACCAAAATGTTATAATTAAAACTTGTCCAAAAAATTTATTTACACACATAACATATAGCCGACATATAGTATATATGTATGTGTGTATGTGTGTGTGTATTCTTTGCTTGTTGCATTTAAAGTTTGACAGGCAGAGGTCCGTCCAACAAGTGCAACAAAAACGAGTGGAAAGTCGCACAAAAGTAGGCAACAACTAACACGAAAAGACCAACCTCTGTCGCTCTCTCTCTCTCTCCAGCTCTCTGTCGCTGTGTGTGTGGGTGGGACCTCTGAATGGGAAAGTTTATGTAGCACTAAACTCTATACAAATCAAACAATGACTCTGCTCTGCTCGACAGAGCGTATGTGAGTTGCTCTATCCTGGTGTAGGGGTAGGGGGTAGGGAGGGTTGCCTTGAGATGCAAATGTTTCTGTTAAACATCCTTTAATAAATAACTACTCAACTTTTGGCCCACACAAAACCTCTACTTTTCTTCTCAATTTCAAGCTAAAGCCAATCGCTCTGCTCTGCTCTGCATTTAAAATGCACAGAGACACACACACACGTCCATTTAGAGACACACACACATACAAAGCCATCTCCAATATCATTTGTGCTGCTGCTACTCGTATCTCCTGTGGAAATGACCAAACATTCTCCTTGTGGTTTCTCGTTTTCATTTCATTTTCGGTCGCCCCAGACTCCCAGCCCCCAGAAGAGCACAGCCATATTTTGTCCTCGTCTGTTGTTTGTCCTTTGGCTCTGCGTCTGTGTCTCTGTCTGTGTCCTGTGTCTATTCCTGTATCGTACACTGGTTGCCATAGTTGTCCCAACGTGTTCCGTGTTCAAACAAGCCAAGTGACATATGTTTGAGCCGTTTTTTTGGGGCCAAAATGGGCCAGAAATGCTTTTCTTAGTGGCGAATGCGTTAGAGAGCAGCCGGAAAATTGCATTTCCTTTTTTGGGGCAGTAGAAAATGCACAAAAATGTGTGTGCTTTGCTTTCAAATCAATAATTGAATAGAAAACTTTTCTGCCACAGAGACAGAGAGAGAGAGAGGGAGAGAGAAATTGTGTTTTCTCTTCTGTTTTTGGAATTTAATTTTGCATTTGATTTGGTCCGACCAGCCTGTGGCCAATAAACGTGACTCGGCCACGTTCTCTGGCTTTCCGGCTTAAGTCTTTATGTAAATATGTCCCACAGCCATTGCCACACCCTCCTCTGCTCCCTCTCTGTGGCTGGGGCTGTGTCTCCCACATTTGCTGCAGCCAGCAGACCCTGTGGCAGCTGCAGCAACATTGATGCACGTACAAGCATAAATAATCGCCCGAATGGTACCAAATGGAAGGCCTGAGAAAAGATACCCCCAAAATTGTGTTAGAATCCAGGGATATTGGCTATAATCTGACGTGGAATCGGTACCAGTTCGAGAATTATCTCCCACCAAATGTTGAACTTTAATTTGTTGTTACCCCTTTTAATTTGTTCACTTACTTAACAGCATTCAGCTGTCAGTTCCCCTGGGGCCATATACTGCACAATGTTAGACACAATTAAGCTTTAATTAGAAATAACTTGGGGGGGGAGAGGAACAGGAAAAGAGGGGAAGCAAAGAACATTGCATTTTCCACTTCAGAGCAGCAGCAGCAGTTGGGGTTTATTTTTGTGGCAGCCATGTGGTGCTATACTGTATATACATCTGTAGAGAGCAAAACACACACATACACACACACACACACAAACATGTCGGAAGGGGTTGGGGGTTGGGGTTGGGGGTTGGGGGGCAGATGCTTGGCATTGTCAGACAAGGGATTGCAAAGTTAATTTGCAATTGAAATTTGCAAATAGAAAACGTCGACCGAAATTCACTTAACACACAAGCTTCTTCTGCCTTCCCTCTGCTCCTCCCTTCTGCTCCTCCTCCTCCCCAGACACCAGGCGACAGGACATGGTACCACATAGATATACACATATATAGTATATATATCCGCTTGTCCATTCATTGTCTTTTGGGTTTTGGGCTTTTTGGGGCTGCAATCAAAACCGGAAGCCAAACTTAATTCGGTCTCTGAAAGTTTGGGCCATCATTTAAGCATTTATAATCGCAAAATGTTGCTGCATAAATTAGACAAAAGGCTGTCCAACTGTACGAGTCCGAGTACAGTCACTGCTGATTGTATGCGCATAAATTGAGGCAAATTGCGCTGCCAGCTAATTATTATGCGACGGTCCAGTAGAGTCCAGTAGAATCAAGTACCCCTCCAACCTTCACCCTCTACCATCTGCCATGACCTCACTCAATGGGGAAGCAAAGGAGTAGGAGCAGGGGGAGGAGTAGTAGAATTAGGGGGAGGAGCAAGTGCAGAGGGAGGAGCAGGAGCTAGGAGCAGGCCAGCTGGATTAACTCTTGATTAGGCAGTTAGCCGTCGTTTCTGGAATGTCTAGGGAAGTGGCAGTGGCATGAAGGGAAGCGGCAGTGGCATGAAGGGAAGTGGCGTGGCGTGAAGCGTTATAAAAGCGCTAAAAATGGTGATGGGGAGCGAGGGTGTGGGTGCGGAGCGGCAAAAATAGAACTCATAAAACGTTAATTGTCAGTAAATAGAGCTGCAGCTTGACCATAAAACTCTTGCAATGAAAAACGGATGGCAAAAAAGTTTCAGATGCAAGACGAATATTGGATGCACTTTTGGAAGCCAAGAAAGGTCCTTTATAGGGAGAATACTCCAATACGGACACCACTTAAGCAGGTGAAAGAGAGTCCATGTAAAGTCTACATATACCTATATATTTAACACATTTTTATGAAGCCTAAAGCAGCTCTTTATTTATCACTTTTTAAGCTTTAAAAAATCTGAAAAATTCGTTTTATACTGCTCCAATTTCTCTGCCATTTCTCTACCATTTCTACCAATATGTCATCACATAACCCATCCATCCATCCCCCCTAAAGCACTTGCCAAATCCCCTGATAATTACGAGGTCGCCCAAGCCACCGTCCACCCCCCTCCATGGACAGGGTATAATCCCTGTTCCCGTTGATTCCGCAATTGTTGGCCTTAATGACACAATTCAAGTGAGCTCTTTTGGCTCTTTTGGCATTGCCTGGTGTTAAGCATTGCCCCATAAAGAGCAGTCTTTATCATCGCTCTAATTGCAGCACTTGGACACGAAGGGGTGGAAAATACATAGTAGTTACCAGCCACCCCCCCAGCACATACAACATAGCATTGCAGTTTTATCTCCTCTCTCTCTGGTTTATTAATTTATGATAAATTATTGTATGAACTTTTCATTGGACTTATCAAAGGACAGGGACAACCAGAGAGGGAGAGAGAGAGAGCTGGCAATAATAGAATATAATCTGGGGATAATATTCAAATTGAATGGCCAGCCGCAATTCATGGTTGAACAACGACAATTAAGCCAAATGTATAATTATGAAATAAATTATCTTTGCAGCCAGAGCCAGACCAAAGCCAGATGCTAGCTGCTGCTGCTGCTGCATGGAGGGGGGGGGGATTCAGGGGGGGATTCCTGTGTATTCAGGATGAATGCAAATTTCCAGCACACAATCCCCTTGGCTTGGGGTGGCTCTGCTGCCCCAGCTATCATTTACATCAAAGACCTATCAGTGCGCCAATCATTTGAAAACCAAAACTTAAAGCAATCAAAACCCCAAACAAAACAAGAAACCCCACACCCAAACAATGGGGGGAAAGTCGAGGAAAGACGAGGAAAATGGAAAGCCTAAAAATACCAAAAGAATGTGCGGAAAACACTGAAGAAAACAGAACAATAAATGGAGGGAGGGGGAGGGTCCAAAATGGGATGGCATGGGCATGGCTTGGCCTGGGCTGGGGCCTGGGATGGTGAAGAATCTTTGGGGTCATATGGCAGAAAGGATTACACGTGGCTGGGACAAGAAATCCCCGCTTGGGCCACTTGGGCACGCTGGCTGTTGGCCGTTGGCCGTTGGCTGTGGCTATGGCTGTTGGCGGCTCCGTTACCGGAACTGCTTTGGCCTGGCCGAAAGCAAAAGACAAAGAAAATGGCGACTGGGGAACCGGAAAAACGATAGCCAGAGAGCAGCAGCAAAAAAAAATATACAAAAATGGCGCCGAAACACGCATGATGTTAGGGCCTAATCACAGCTGATTTCGGGACAGTTCTGGTTTTGATTTGCCAAGGGATTTCCACAGTTATCATACACACCTTTAAGGATACTTTCTCTAGCTGTCAGTTGAAGGTAGAGAGAGAGAGAAGGAGAGGTAGAGAACACCCACAAACGATTCATTTCGATTTCAATGTGTGGGCGCTACATTTTATTGCCCTTTGAGACAGCTGTTGCATTTTATCTGATTGGCCAAGTGCCAGGTCACGCGTAAATGTGGCCTGATGAGAATAATGAAGTTTAGTTTAAAGATAGCGGCCATTTAATTCAATAACCAAACAATTTAAAAGAGAATTTATGGTATATTTCAGAAGTAGGCCCTTCTGAGAGCTATCCATTCCCTCTAAGGCTTCACAATCCTCCGAAATCCCCGAGATATCAGTTCTCAGAACACACCCCAAGCCTCCAAGAAGAACTACATACAGCAGCAGCAACAAAAACCTGTGGCAATGAAGCTTAACCCCCACCCACAAAAAAAACCCACCCCCAGTACCACCCCCAAAATTTCGAGAAGCAAATCTGTGCTCCCATTTGGGAGCAGCGCACAATTTCCGGTAACAAGAAAAAAGCCAACAAAAAAGGGAGCAAAAAAAAAAACCGTGAGAATTCCTGTGCAAGGGATGGGAATGGGATGATGATGATCTCTAGTGCCGCCGCTTGTTATGCAATCAAAATGCAATTAGCAAAGAGAGAGTTAATTAATTGCATTTTTACATCCACGCACGCACACACACACACACGCATACATGCGGAGGAGGAGGAGTAGAGCGGGGGGGACACACACTTTCAGCTAGATGAAGTTTTGCACGTGTATACTTTAGTGGAACACGTGTAAAATCAACATGTTGCGCCTTGGAATATGTAAATATCCCCCCGCACCCCCTGCTACCTGTTCCACATACACTAGACTAGGTTATCCCCTCACCTCTCTCTCTTTCGCTCTTTCTCTCTCTCCTCGTTGAGACGACTGCCTGCAGCTGAGAGTTATACACACACCTTCCACCTCTCCTCTGCCTTCGTTCGCTCTACTTGTACACTCGGTCTAATATTTATACGCACACACATCCCGCTCCAGGGCCAAGTTTGCACCTCAATAACTTTGTGTGTGGCTTACAAAGTGATCACACACACACACGACAGTTTGATTACCAAATGATGAAATTATAATAACCAAAGTCAAACTATAAAATACTCAGGAAATTATTCAGGCATTGAAGTTTTTAATCAAAATTATTGCAAAAATATAATTTATAACTATAGCAGGCTGAAGGTCTTGTTGCTCTGACTATAACCCTTAAATTGTGCTCTAGGATTAATCAGGCTGCAATTTTGTAATTTAATAAATAAATAATGAATGAAAAATATAATAAATATATAATAAATAAATCCCAAATAAATAAATAATAAATAAATAAATACTAAGTAAATAAATAATAAAAAATCCTATATAAATAAATAAATCTTAAATAAATAATAAATAAATAAATCCTAAATAAATAATCCCTAATTATTTAATAAATAAATCCTATATAATTAAATAAATAATAAATAAATCCTAAATAAAAAAATAATAATAAATAAATAATAAATAAATCCTAAGTAAATAAATAATACATAAATCCCAAATAAATAATAAATAAATCCTAAATACATATATAATAAATAAATAAAAAATAAATAAATAAATAACAAATAAATAAATTCCAAATAAATAAGTAATAAATAAATCCTTTAATTTATAAATACATAAATTAAACCACAATTATAGAAATTAATTTATGAAAATGATTAAATTACCCAAAATTACCCAGGCAAGCCACCTGCTCACTCGCCTTGCTCGAGTGCCAACCCCCGGCTCACGCGCTTCGCTCACTTGCTTTGATGGAACCAAAATATCGCTGAACTTTTGTATCCATATAAAAGATAGATTATATTCAGTAGAGACTCTGATATAAATATAATCTGATATGAACATTATTTTCATAAGCCAACTGTATCCCGTATTCCTGCCGAGTGTGGTGTGCGCATAAGTGTAACACTCAGTGTAAAAAATACACATACGCACAAATATGTACAAATATTTCTTCAACAAGTTTGCAGTGTGTCTGATTTTTGAATTTCTCGACTTTTAGGGCCGGTTCCCCTCTCCTCCTTTCCCGCCCTGCCCTGCCCTGCCCTGCAATTCGGTGAAAATGTAACAAAACAAACAGTTAAACAAACGCACACACATACTACCACTCGTAATAGACACACACACACACACACACCTCCCACTTAGCGTGCTGTCTCTCTCTTTTATGCTGCTCTCATGGAAAAACTCCAACTCCTACTACTCCCCGCCCCCCACTTCATAGCACCTAAGTGCTCTGTGCTCTGTGCCAGGCTCTTCGCCGCGTGCTTCTCCTTTTTGGTTCTTCCTTTTTTTTGTGTTGTTCTTCAATTTGTTTGTAAAAATAAAACTGTTATTCGTGAAAGCGCTCTCTCTCTCTCTCAGTTCGTTCTCTCCGTAAAAGGCAAAGCGAGCCTTTTTCTATCTCTTTTACACTGCAAGAAAATATTAAAGGCCTTAAAGAGAAGCCGAAACTGTGGGTCGGAAATTGTAGGGCAAGGGAAAATCGTTTCACTAGGCAGGAAAAATATTCTATAAATTCTATGAGTATGAAAATATCATAAATCATTCAAAAATTGATTATAAATAACATATTATTTATTTTAAAACATTGTTTTAATACATTTAATCTCTGGTAAATCTCTTTTGATTAATGTTTTTCCTTGCACGTGAGTTCCATGCATTTCTTGTCGTATTTCATACCAATGTGCGCCCCAGCTGTCTTTTGCTTTTGCCTTTACGTATACGCAACGTGTGCAGAGAGCGCACAACAACAAAGAGAGCCAGAGAGAGAGCCCAGAGCCCAGAGAGCGCTCTCTCTCTCATTGCCGCAGTATTGTTGCTGCTCGCCGAGTCTGGCGGCGCGGCCTGGTCTGGTCTGGCCTGGCCTGGCCTGGCCACATGGATTTTCCAGGGGTATTTCATCTGTGTGCCAATCTCGGGCCCCATTCAGTTTCATCTGAGACTTTTGGCGCAGCGGTCGATACACAGAGGGAGAGTGAGCGAAGCGAGAGAGAGCGAACAGGGCCACAAGAATACGAAAAACTTCAAGCAAAAATCACACCAAATAAAATCGAAATTGAATATATTTTTGTGGACCAAAAAAAAAGAATATTAATATAGATAAAAAACAATAAAAGTGATAGAGAGAAAGTGTAACGAACTCCCAAGTGTGTGTTGCTGTGAAGGAGAAAGGAACTTGCGTGGAGTGGACTCTGTGGGCTCTGCATTTTGCCGTCGCTAATTGTGCTTACGGTTCCCCCGTGCCGTACGCAGTGCAGCTGACAGGCCATCCAGGCGACCCATCCAGAAATACAGAAATCCGCCCAGAAGGAGCCCAGAGAGCAGAGCAGAGCAGAGCAGAGCAGAGCTCTTCCTTCCTTCCCACATTCTAATCCCGGGAAATTGTTGGCCTGCCAAGCCTCAAGCTGGGCGATTACCGCAAAATGACACGTGTCAGGCGCATTGTGGTGAGTGAACCCCCGCAGCCCCCCAGTCCTACCCCTAAAAAGAAAACCGTACTTCTTACTGCCTTTAAAATTGAACACTTTAAACGAAACCCTCCACACAAATCCCCCATCCCCCGCCCTCTACACAGCACAGACATATTTCACCGAATTTTTGCGGAAGAGATACTCTCTCTCCCACAGTAGCATGCCTTTTGCCTGCCCCTTTTTCTCTCCACCAAATTGAATTTCGCATTTTAACGCGTTTGCATGCCAACTCTGTATCCTCCAAGAATATCCTGTGTAACCTCTAACCTCCTTTATATCCTGCTGTTGCTGCTGTCTCTTCTTCCTGCCCCTGCCCCTGTTTGTGCCCCTCAGTGAGTAATTTTACTGCTAATTTTATATTTATTTTCATTTTCCATCGAATTTTGCGCTCTTTGAACTTTTGCCCAACATTCATCGATGTCGACATCGAAGGGAAGCGACTCGCCTCTGCCCGCTAATACCCTTTTGCCGCAGGATATTAAGCGTGAGCTTTTTGACCTTGTCGCCCAGGGGGCAGGCTAACCAGAGGGGGGCAAAAGACAGCCAGAGATGTGGCTGATTTTTGGGGAATATTTAATGTAATTAGGGGAAAGGCAATGGATCTTAGATCAGGTAGAAGGACTAGAAATACTTCAATAATGATATAAGGGCTATACCTCATTTATACAAGAAATATATCCTCCATTTTGAAAGGAATTAAGGTTAAAATATATTTGTTTAAGTCTCAGATGAATGCTGTTCCTTCTAGAACCTATATGATGTTTCAAATAGAAAATATCTTCCAGAAATGCTTAAGATATTTCATCTATTTCGTGTCCAAGTCCTTCCCTGCTCACCTCAAAGCCCAGAACTCGCCCTCCTTCGATAACCAATATGCTCAATCAACTGGCAAATACTAAGGGGTATCTGGTCACCTTCTGTGTGGCTTGGCACGAATTTTTATTTTACGATTATTGCCGCCTGCAAATGCGAACAACCAACAACTTTCGGCAGCAACAAAACGAAGCACGTGAGTCCTCGAGTCCTGTGTGTGCACCGGGGCTTTCCCTTTTTATGCGTTTACTGGCCCCGAAATTCTTGAGGTTAAATTTAAGCCCAGAAACCAGAAACAGACACAGACACAAACACAGACCAAACCTTATCAGACCTCATCTGGTCTTGCCGCCAATCGTGAAAAGCCAAGTTTGGCTGCCAAAAACAGACAGCGGAAGACCAAAGAATGAAAGAAATCTCGCCTTAATTTCCAAAAAAACCCGTCTTTATCTAAGCCTTGAATTTGGCCAACTTTTTGGCTGTGGCCAGCATATCTGCACCCGAAAACCCGAAAAAGAACCCAAGCAAAATGAAGAGAAATCAAGCAGAAAGAGCGGAGAAAGCAGTGAAAAATGAAATGCAAATGCAGTTGCTGGAATTTCCGCGGAATTTCTACTTTTTTTTTTGTGGAGCTCTTAGGCTTATTTCGGGCCAACGGCAACGGCAACGGGCGGCGGCTGCAACAAGGCGCAAAGGTATGAAAAGCCTGGCGCAAAAAAAAAAACGCGACGGAAAATGGGGTGGAAAAACTGGGGTGGCAGCAGAAACAAACAAAAGGAAAATGTGGAGAGAAAAAAGGGAAAAATGTCAAAACAAGCTACTAAAGCGATTGGCGTGACGGCACAGGCAACGGGGATAGAGGATAGCGGATAGGGGGATGGCGGATGGGGAATTTCGTGGGCCAATATCAAGCATACGCCAGGTTGGACACAAATTTGAAGCATGGCAAAAAATGCGTTCATGCTGAAGTTGATTGAACCCCTGGAGGGGCTCGAAGAGAACGTAAGGGAAATTGGGAAATGAAATTCCATAAAAAAAAGCGAAAATTTATAGTTGGAAAGTTCCATCTGTCGAGAGAGTAACGGCAGCCTACTACAACATCCGTTTTCGAGGCTAATATCTCAGCGGAAACTTATCCAAGGAACAACTTAATTTGTCCAACTTGTAGACCGAAAGTTCAGCCATTAAAGATCATCAATCTGCCCCTCATTATTCAAAACGCCACCCCCAACAGCCCAGCCCTCTCTTTGGGAGGGGTGAAACATTAACCTGTTGTCGAGGCAGTCGCATTTCAAAGATTCCTTTTGGAAGAGACACATCCTGCCACACACACACACACACAAACAGACACAAATCAAATGTAACAGGCACTTGGAAAGTGTCCTTCTTTTGCTCTACTCCCTCCAGTAGGGGGGGCGTGGCCTTTAGACCATAGCGCGTCACGTTTATCACAACAGAGGCAATAAATTTCATTCGCCTTGTTCCGGGTGGGGTTGCGGGGTGGTTGCGGCAGCAACATTTTATGGTCTCTTCATTTTCGACAGCTGCAAACATTTCGATTCGAATACTTTTGCATACTCGATGGAGCTACACCCCACTCCATGCCCCATGCTCCATGCTTCATGCTCCATGGAGCTGCCCTGCCCTCCCTCCTTCGCTCCAGTCAATGCACATTATTATCCCGGGGAAAACCCCAACCAAAGATTTGTTGTAGAGAGAACAAACATTTTATTTAGGCATTTTGATTGATGGCCCATAGGCTTGACATTCCTACCATGACATTCTCTGACAGAGGAAGCGCCACTTCCACTTCCACTCGCACTCCATCGCCATCCATCCACTCGAAGCAGACTGGGGGGGGGGGGCTCCTTCGTGTTTGTTCGGCGTTTTAATTAAAGTAAGTGAGAAGGAGGTAAGCAAAATGTACAGGAGGCTAAGCGTTGGGGGCCAAGGAAAACTATGCTGGGGCGAGCAACTTTTTGCCAAGGCCACAGGCATCACCCACAGAAAATATTATGGTTTCTGTGGATGGATAGCAGGATGGTTGGATGGATGGCTGGCTGGCTGGCTGTGGATCCTGCGAGGGTGTGAAACATTTGCCCCGCAGGTCTGATTAAGGAGCTTAGTTCTCACGCACACAATCATTAGGAAAATGTTTTGGTGTCTACAACAGCTGCAGCTGCTTGATGATGAATGAATCTTTGGTGTGTGTGTGTGGTGAGCGGTTTTTCCCTTTCTCCTCAAAAATCAAACCATAAAAAACCTTTTTTCATTCACAAATCTCGGCAATTACTGGACCCAATTTGAATAACCAATTTGTGAAGAGAGACACGGACGGGGGGAAGGCAATCATGCCGCATTACGTATACGCACTGTCCAACCGCACCACTGAATTTTAATAGCCTAGATTATGTACTAAAAAAAGTGGAATCTACATTGGTTTTTTCTGCTCTCTCTCTTTTTCTCTCTCTCTGCGTAAGCATATTAAAGTTATGGCCGCCCGGCAATGTCCGGCTAGGACCATTAGGCAGGTGCGATGGTGCCTTTTTTTGTGCTCTGTTTGGTTTGGTTTGGTGTGGTGCGGCTCCTGCTGTTGATGCCACGGCTGTCGCTATAAAATTGAAGTGCCAAAGCCAGCGGGGTGTCAACACCGCAATACAGCAACAGCAGCAGCAGCAGCAGCGGCAGCGGCAGCAACAGTCACTACAACACAAAAGGCTGCTGTCAAAGGCGGCGCAGGCAGGCAGCCCGCTTGCTGGCAGACCAAATTGCTTTTTGCTGTACAAACTGCTGGCCAGCAAACAGCAAACGGGGGGCCCAGTGGCCGTGGCCGTGGCAGATCCACAACAGGCAACAGCCAACTGTCAACGGGAGGCAGTGGCAGCCAGGCTGGCAGTAGTGGCAGCAGCAGGTGGCAGATTAGAGATGCCTTCGAGTCGTGATCGTGAAAAGGAGCCACTGAAATATGAGTAACTATCTTTAAAGGACACTGGGACTGGCAATAAACGTTTTCTGAATGGTTTTGGCAGCAGTTTCTGAAGATTTAGTTAGGTTTTATTGCATTTTGGAATCGTACGCTCTTTCTAGGCGAAGCTCATGAAATATTTAGGCAACTTTTTGCTACGTTTGCTACGTGCAATCTTGACCTATCACGTGGCCAACTCCGAGGGGAAAACTGGCAGAGGTTCTGCCCAAAAATAAATATCCTTCCCTATATATAAATTATATTTTTTTTTTTTCTTCTTTTTTTGTGTGTGCTAAGGCTGCACGCGCCCGCTTTAGTGTTTGCATTTGGGCCTTTTAATTAAGCTAAACAAACGCAGCAAGAAAAAAAACAAAAAAAAAAAACAATTATATATCCTGGAAGATCCTGCGGAATATTCACACTCTTGAGAAAAGAAAATGCCTGCCTGCCTGCCGCTTCTTCACACTTCATTTCATTTCAATTTGAAGTTCTGTGGCACGCAGGGGCTCTGTTTTGGGGGCGGCTGTGGCTGCCAATTATGCCAGCAAGTTGCTTTATTATACCCGTACTCGTACCTGTACCCGTAACCGTAACCAGCGTACCAAGAGGTACCTACACCCGGAATGGCAGCCATTTCTTCACGCAATTCCACGTAATTGTCCTCGTCGACGTCGTCGTCGTCGTCTTGGTGTTGCTTTATTAAACCTTAGCAGCGCAATCACCCAAATGAGCGCACTCTCCAAAACACACACACATACATCTTGCACACACACACATATACCTTTACCTTTACCTGTACAAAGTTATAGCCAGAGATATATCTGCTACACCTACGAGGGCACGTGCAACATTTGTATTTAAATTTGAATGCTATGCCTCCTCGGCTGAGGCGCTGCTGCTGCTGCTGCTGCTTCACCTTGCACACAGACAGAGAGACAGAGAGGCAGACACACCTCACGGATACACTCTACACTCTTATGTGTGTCTGTGTGTGTGTGTGTGTGGCAATACACCACCATCCGACACATTATCCGAGCTGCTCTCAGCGCCAGAGCATCAGAAGACGCAACAATTTTGAGCTCGAGACGGTAACTGCCACACAAGGTTTGCCACTAAAGTTGTGAGCAGATGCAATCGGGAATATATATAATCAAAAGTTGATTATATTATACCTCAATTCCTTGGCAAACAAAGCTAATTGTTGAACGATTCTCAGCACTATATTCCCCAGAGACATTCCCCCCCCCCCCCCCCCCCCCCCCCCCCCCCCGAAAAACTTGCACACAATTCCATAGATGATTGATGAGGAAAATGCTTGCCAAAACTTCTCCACAGAAAGCATAAAACATCTCTGTTGAAAACTCCCAAAGAAAATGCTCTCGTAATTCACTCAAAAACTTTTCGAGAGTGAGCAATTAAACTGTGAAAATCATTAGGTTTCCCGGACAAACATATTCTTCTAGGCAAATGATTCTCAAAAGTTTCACTAAGCGAAAGAGACAGAGAGAAAAGGGAGTCTCTCTCTCTCTTTCTCTGCCTTCTTGGGAGAGCAAAACTTAATCAAAGTTTGAGGAAAGTTTATTTGCAGACAAGATTTGAAGCCACCCATACAAACAGCCAGACCAGAACCACTTGGTTTCTGCTCAATGCCATGTCCATTCAACCTTGTGGAGCACTTGGCCGGGCCAGGCCACCCCAGGAGCCCCACCACAACCCCTCATTGCTGTTGCCATTTTGTAGCCCCCCCCCCACGAATCCCCGAATGATTCGGGGCCGAAATGCGTTCACATCAAACTATATAACACGTTCATATTTCTTACGGTTCGTTAGACATTTAATATTAAAGCAAATTGCTGACTGAGCTGCTTAACCCCTCCCCTCCTGCCTCTTATCCTGTTACCTTTGTAGGTCTAACCTTTGCTGAGAGCGTATATGATGTTTTTTTTAGAGTAGACAGAGAACAACTCACCCTTAAGGCCTCATATGTTCTGGCTCCAACAACTTTCTTTGAATGATACTCCCAAAGTTTTCATTAGAACGATGCATCTGCCGCTTCGGCCTCTTCTTTTTCTCAAAGTGTATATGGCAATCGGGCGATATTTTTTCTCTGACTGTACACTGAAAGAAAAAAGGGGAGAGTAAAGAGAAATAAAATTAATTTAAAAATTCAGACTTAAAATATGAATAAAACTAAATTATGTATAATTCACTTTGATCTTTAATATTTAAATAAATATTTTCAATAATAATAAGTAATTCAAAAATTAATAAAAAACAATTTAAATAAAAATAAATATTTAAAAAAATAATAAAAAAATAAAAAATTAAAAAAAAATTATTTAAATAAAAATTTGTATTTTAAATAATAATAAATTAAATAAGTAAAAATAAATATATTCAATAATAATATTTATTATATCTTAAAAATGAATAAAAAATAATTTAAATACCAATTAATATTTTAAATAATAATAAATGATTTAAATTATTATTTATTATTACAAAATGATAATAAATAGTGTTTAAAATATTTAATATAATATTTAATTGAAATATAAAATAATTCAAAAAATAAAATATACCTATTGTTTTTGTTGGAAATAAATTTGATATAAATATGAATATATTTAATTTAAATATGAAATATATCTAAATCAAATATTTTCCTATGTATTTAATTTTTAAAATCTCGGCTGCAATTTAATTTCATTAATATTTAAATCAATGTATAAGTATAACAAATTCAGCGCCTCTTTTTTTTCCCAGTGTACGTACATGCATTCAGGTAGTTTGTCTTAGGCCCTTTTTCTCTCGATTCTTGGGTTTTCCCGGGCACAAATTCCTCAGCCTTTACGAACGCTAAATGATATGCAAATAAAAAGTGGGCTCGAGTACGTGCCACACCTCCACCTCCGCCCTTCTGTGTGTGTGTGTGTGTTCGAGGAATCCCTCGCCAAAAGGGAGCAGCAAAGTCAAAGGAACAGCTCCAAAAAGCAAAGGCGATTTGTGGGTGGAAAACCCCAGAAGAAAACTCCATTCGCGTGAAGGCTATTTAAATTCAAATTTAAATCGTTTGCTTCATTTGAGCAGCGTAAATTTGTGCCCCCGTTCGTGGCATATGTTCATGCAGGAGGATACAGGATCCCCCCCAGCGAAAACTTTTGCTTTTTTGTTTTCCCTTCAACTTAATTAACATAATTATGACCAGAGCGAGTTTCGAGTTTCGCCAAAAAGTTTTGCTCATCTTTTTTTTTTATTTGCCGCTGAAAAATACTTGAGCACTTTTTTTGCGTAAAGGAAAGGTGAGAGTGCTGTTCAGAGGGGGGGGAAGGGGAGTCAGGCGAAGGGGTGGAGAACGCAACGGAACCCACAGCTATTTATCTTGAGCGCCGGCTCTCGCCTAAGAGTATGCGGAATAAGTAGTGCCGCAAAAGGATTTTTCCAGTAGCAGCCATCGCTCCAACACTCCCTCATGCCACAAACACATACATAGATGCAACTGCCCCCCCGTCTCCCACGCGCATAAAAAACTTCTGCAGCCTCTCACGCACACACACACACAGGCACAGAGAGATGTAGCTCTAACACCCATACTGATGCACTTGTCGAGTGCACTTTCCACTTTCACTTGGCGCTCGCTTGTTGACTGCTGCCGCTGCTGCTGCTGCTGCTGCTGCTGCTGCTGCCACTGCCACCCTTCCATCATCATCCCCCTCTACTTTCATTATTTGCGTTTAGCTCACGCAAGACTCACATTACACACAGATACACACACACATAGACACACTGAAACACAGAGAGTGAAAGAGAAATACAGGCACACACACTCACACGTGCCCAAAGCACTTTTCATTGTCATTTGCGCCTCAACGTATGCGCCACATGTGCCCATACACCATGCCACCATGCCCCTCATGCCTGCCCCCCATTGCATTCTGTCACCTCTAACGTCTCTCTGATGTCCATGCACTGAAAATTCCATTTCAACAGCCATTTCATCTCTCTTTCATACTCTTCGAAATGGGCATTATAGTCCGTTATAGTCCCACCGCCCCCGCCCCTATATCTGATATAGTAGCTGATTATTCAGATGGGCACCATAAAGCGTTTATTGAGTGATTCTTAGCTGGGGAAAACTGATTGAATCTGAATGGTTTCCAATGGAAAGTGCAAAGATGTGAATATTGGGAATCATTTCGGAGGATGAGCGTTTTTTTATGACTTGGCAGCAAGAGAAAGAGTGAAAGTATGCATGAATGCATGAACTTTGCATTAAACATTCATTAAGGCAGGAGAAATCATTAATCGATATGTATAATATATGAAACTATAAGCCATAAAAATACAAAAGTCATAAACTATTAAATATACCACACATAAATCACATTCAATATCCAATCACACTTTTTTTTCAATGCTAAATTAAGCATAAAAATAGAAAAAAAAAAAAAAATAGAAAATAATCACAAAAAAAGGGGACACATAAATTATAAAGCATATACATAAATCAGATGTTAGTCGTTATAAATTTCAGATTAATTTATGAAAAATATGGGGAAAAAAATAAATGTATTCGTTTAAAGAAAAGGCATAAAAAAACAATTAAACTAGTGCATTAAATCATGAGAATTTTATTTCTTATTGCACTAGGAAAAATAGGTAAATAAATCAATAAAATTCCAAAGAAATTATAGAAAATATGGCAAATAAAATATTAAGTATACGACTGGTTGACCCAAAATATTTCCTGCTTCAGTTATTATTCTCCCAAAAATTCTTTGAAATTATTTACCATTTAATGGATATATTGATATTTTATAGATATTATTTATAGATTTATATCTAGCACATCTAGTTCTACATTTTCCGCATTGAATGCAGTTTTCTTTTCCTTGTTTTTCCCATATTTTTAGCCCAAAAGAAAAGTGCATATAAGCTTCGTCTCTTGTTCGTATTTTCGGTCATTGTTTATTCCTTTAGCCTGACAACATTTTGTGCTTACTAACTGGTCACCCCATTACCATCTCCCCGTCATGGCCTCCAGCCAACACAACACCACCCGCACCACCCCTTACCCCATTGACCACCCTGACCATCAGGCTTTCCATCAACCCTTTCCATCCCTCTCTGCGTGCAACTTATGCAGCAAGTTTCTGCCATTTCATCCTTTTGTATTTGTATTTGACACTAGTTTTTGCTTCTGTTTCGCTTTCTCTCTCTCTCCCTTTCTCTTTTCGGGTGGAGAGGGTGGAGAGGAGGGAGACCATCCAGTTTTTGTCATGTTTGTTGATTGTGAAAGTTGCTGAAGCGCTTTTTAACAGTTTTCGTGACACTTTTCTGTGCCGCATGTCCCGTATGCACAGGCCATAGCCCCATAGCCAGAGAGCCAGAGAGAGCCAGAGAGAGTCATGGCACTGTGGCATGTATATTTGATGCTTTTGTTGCCGCGGGGCAGGACAAGACAGGACAGGACAGGACACCAGTGCCAGTGCTAGTGATAGTTATATGGCGACCAATGGGGGTAAGGATACAGAGAGAGTGAGAGACAGTGCCGGACATCAATGACATGGCCAGAGATGACCTTAATGCACAAGTGACATGTTCGAGTGGAAAAGCCACCCACACACCCACCCCCACACCCCCTGCAGCCCACTTGGAATGTATATAATGCAATTTTCCGGTCATTTTAAGCGGCCAATTCGAAATAAATTCCATGAATAATTCATAAGACACAAACAACTGCAACAACAACAACAATTGCTGCAGGGGTAAAAAAACGAACGATTATCAATCAATTGCAAAAGCAATAGCCATGGAAAATGAAAAATAGAGAATGGAAAATTATGATGATTAAATGTAGGACCTGGCAATAGGGCAAATAGGAATCCCAAGAATCGCAGCAATGCAGTGGCTCGATTGCGGTTCCACATTTTAAACCAACCGCCCCTCCCCTATAGCCGCTTTTGTGCTGGTCGCTTGCCTGGTTGCATGTGGCAAGGACATTGGCAAAAGTTTCTCTTTCCTTTTCCACATTTGCCGCATTCCATTTGTAAAGTGCTGCAATTGAAAATCGTTTTCAACCCACCCCTAAGAGACCCCCAGACCCCCACCCCAGAGAATCTATCAATTTTCATCGAATTATTGGGAACGTAATGAGTTTTTGTGTTCGGCTCGGGCTTATTAAGTCGTCTAAATGGAATTTTCCACCCAAATATATATTTATCGACAAAGGAAACTGCAGCTGGCAAGCTTCAGCTTTTGGGTAGAGAGAAAATATGCAATAATTGGGTTTGGAATGGATATGAAATTATTAGCAGATGGTCGCTCGGTTGGTTGGTTGGTCGCTCGGTTGGTTGGTCTCCTGGGGAAAGCCTGCAGGTGGTCTTCGGTCGAGGCGAAAATGCAATCAATATACAATAATGAGATCATTTTGGGGGCCATTCAATGGAGCTGCAGCTCTCTCTCTCTCTAAACAAAAGCAGATATTGGATTTTATGAGGAAATTAATTCCTAAATTTCATAATTTCTAAATGCATAAATAAACTTTAATCATTTTTAGATATTTTAATAATTGTTATTGTTTTTAATCCAAAATTTAAGCTCTCTTAATAACCGCCTACCGTATATACCGTATATCTGGCAATATACCTTGAACTTTAGACATTTACGAGTACAATATGCAACTATTACTCAATCAGACATTGCCTCACCTTGCCACACACAGACACAGCAGATTCTCCCCCTCGTTCGAGAACAAATGATGCCCCATAAACATCAATCAGCGTGCGATCTTCGTTTCAATTGAAAATCTACTCGAGAATTGCCAGCTAATGGTGTATTTTCAATTCAATATTGGCATATATACATATACACACACATTTATGTACATCTTATGGATATATCTATTGTCTGGCTGTACTTTTTCGGTTAATATATTATCTAATTGATGTGTGGTCGAAATGGAAAACCATTTGGGGCTTTAATAAATGTTGTTGTTTATCTTTCAGGGGGTAGTATATGTATGTACCAGGGGTAGCAGTAAGACAGAAGACTGTTTTCGGTTAGGAGTCGCAGGAAGAAAACTTAATGGATTTACAGAAAAATCTATTGCAAAGTGTATATCTTAGAGATCTTACTTCTGAATCATGGGAAATCTGCATCGTTTCATTAATAATAGCCATGCTATTTTTTCAGATTTTTTTCTATTTATTCTGAATATCCATTCATCATCCATCCATTCATATTCATCATCCATTTCTTCCATAGATATTCCAGTAAATTAGCCATCGAAATACTTCGACTCAGATGATAGTTCCACTATGGAATGAGTATCTATATATTTCTCTATCTTCCAGGGTATTCCCACCTTCGTTTTTAATCCCCTACGCCTGCCCATTTCTTGTTGTTTTTATGCCATTGTTAAAGCATTTTTCAATTATGCCATAAATAATTTGCTGGCGTGTTTTAATTAATGCGCCTCGCACTCACTCGCACTCTCCCTGTGTGTCCGTTGTTTAAATAAATAATGTTATTTAATTGGAAGATTTTTAACGCGGTTAAACCACACACACACACGCACACACACACCATTACCCTGGCCAGAAGATTTCCAATTTCAATTTTATGGGAATTAAATTGTGGGAGCCGCCACATCAAAGCTCATCTACGACTACTTTGCGGCGTGGCACGGACTCCGGCTCTGCTCTGGCTCCACCTCTGCCAATGCCACTGCCACTGCCACTGATCTGTCTGTCAAAACTGTCTGTCAAATTCCGGGGGCGCTGCTGACCTCAGAAATTGATGCCAAAATCATTTCCATCATCATGTGGTATTACCTAGAGACCAGAGCATCCCCCACTCCCTCGCCCCTCTCCCTCTTCTCGGTGGGCTTTGTTTGTTGGCTTAATGTAAAACATTGTGTATACGCCGAGTTGTACATTAAAAGCTTTGTGCCACAATAAGCAAAACATTCTCTTGTTATTTATAGTAATTCAGGGATGGGGAGACTCCTCCAGTGGGCCGATTGGGGGGAGGCTGATGGGTAGATCTATAATGTGTGGTCGTGTTCGCCGCTGCCTCTGCTACCGCCCCTCTGTGCCGGAGGATGGGGCAACGAGTAAAGTGGCAAGTTTTTCGTAGGTGGAATAATTAATTTGAGGCTGCAAAATCTGCTGACAGCAGGGAAATAAATGCAGATTAAATATTTATAAAAGGTTGAACTCTCATTGAATTAAAGAGGCGATAGAGAGAGCCAGAAATTTAATTAAAAATCAAGTAAATTATTCCAATTCCTGGGAGATGTCTACCATTTGCTATTATATGTAATTTTCCAATGGCATTACTAAGAAACAAGACTTTATTTAGTTGTAAATCCATCAAAGATATGCGAATAAATACAGAGGGAATCCGGGAACTCAATGGGTTTACGGATAGGGTCATCAGCCTACACTTTGTTTATTTCTGGATGGTCTCTGGGTTTTACTCTCTTTCTCTCATTTACTTTGATCTTTATCAGAAATCGCACATTTTGCGGTTCTGTTTATGGCTGGGAATGCACTTTTCTGCTGCCAGGCATTGTCTTTCCATTGTCTCAGGGTTAAAACATTTTCGGGGTTCGCTGTTTATTATTGTTAAAGATATTTTCATGTACAGGCAGGCAGGCGCAACGGCTGTTTGTTTTAATAATTCTATGAACGCGCTTGGACTTTTACAAGGTGAAAAATGTTCTCTGGAAATGTGGGCCATAAATTGGCACTGAAATTACCCCAAGAAGAGAGCAAAAAAAACACACACACAGAGAGAGGGAGACAAATCGAAAAACGAAGCGAATGACAGGGACATGTCTCTGCGTTCTAGTCATTTGACATGCTCTTCCATTGAGGGTAGTCCGGGTTTTGGACAGAACAGAAGGAAGCCTTCGAAATAGATACAGGCAGACTTCAAAGGTATGTCTCTTCGTTCTAGCCATTTCCTGTCTTCTCTTAGAAGACTTACCCTTCCATTAAGGGCATTCGGTATCATTTTTGTGCCTATATAGAGACAAACTTCGAGGGTATTGAATGCTTCGACTTGGGCCAGCTGCCTGCTTTTACTTTCCTGTTTGTTTATTTACATTGGCTGACTTTCGTTCTAATTTGGCTTTTATGCCTCGCTTTACAATTGGACAAACTGCTGTCGCTTCTGGCCGAGTTAACTAGACTTGTTTCAAGCGGGGGGGCAGTGGGGGAATGGGCATGCCACTTTCAGTTGTCTTTTGGCCATCTTTTTACTGCCTCTCATCGTTCTGTATTCTGTGTATATTGCTGCTGTCTGGGCCCAAGCAAAAACATGTCGAACATTTTGTTTGCCTCACTGGCCATGCCTCCGACCGCCTCCCTTCTGGCCCTGTCACTGCTTCTGGGCCCTGGACCTGCCTCTTCTGTTTATGGCGGGGCCGTAAGCCGACGCGTCTTGGGCTTCAAGTCTGTTGTTGGCCATAAAGTGTTGGCGCCATTCGGCGGAAGTATCTCTCGAATCAACCAGAGATGAGCCGCCAAATCAGCTGGAATATATCGTAGTAAATAAGGTTCTGGCGCGAGAGGGTTGTTTGTGTGGAAAAATCTTATGGGGTGGCGGTGGGGGGTGGTAAATGTCAGCTATGAAGAGATTTAGTAGGTAGATGGATTCGATATTAAAGGCTTAATTGACTGGGAGAGAAAGAGTTATACTTCAGGCTCTTGCATTTCTCCTTCCTCGAAAACTGACACATAATGGAGTCCTTTCCAAAAACTTTCTTACAAAAAAACATGGCTTGATTGTGGGAAAGTATCTTCCACTCGTACGAGTGCCCAGAAAGTTCATCTCTGACACCCAGCAGCAGTGAAAGACACTTCAATCTGAAGGACAATCCGCATGCCGGTGGGCATCCGAATGGGCGGACATCTACTGCTGCGGGAACTACTTTATTTTGGCATTCGGTTGGGGCATTGTTGGGGGAAATGCGAGAGGAATTGACAGAGGGAGAGAGAGACGGAATGAATGGCCTGGCCCTGGCAATGAAAATGGAAGCTGCCTTCAGGGCTTACCAAAGGCTCAGGGCGGTGCGCAGTCTTTTTCATGTCCTGCCATAAGAGACAATTTATTTGGCTCTGCTTTAAGCCAGGTCGGGTCGGGTCTCTGCTCTGCTCTGCCGTCGCTTCAAGCCAAAAGCATTTATTATTTTTCTTAATTAAATCTTAATTTTTCCTCTGTACGTGAATGTCTGTACATGCGTATAGCTGCTGCATTAAAAGTGTTGCATGCAACGTACATACAGCAACAATAATACAATTGCAGGCCAGGCCAAACGACAGGCAGTTAAAGCTTGACTGCACCAACGCCACCATCGACACCATGCCACGAAAAAGAACACCCAACCCCATTGACCTCCAACACGGGGCTACAGTGAAACCCCCGTTTATAGGGGAAGGAGAGGAGACTCTGGGTGGCCTGGGTACTGGGTGGGTGCTGGGTGGGTGCTTGGTGGGTGCTCTGTGTTGCTGTGGGTGGTGGAATGCCACTAATTAAGCCTAATGGCGCATGAAACATGCATTAAAACTAATGTGCAACCACCGTCGTCGCCATCGTGCCACATGGGTGAGCGAGAGAGGGAGGTAGGAGGCTGTTGTCGCATTGGGGATGCCAACGAAGGCAAGAGTTGCCACTGCTAGTGGCAGTGCCACTTCCTTTGCCTCATTTAATGATGCCCGCCTAATTTTATGCTACGCAATATTTCGTTGTTGAAGTGTCGTTGGTGAAGAACGTAGTACCGTTGTGAAAGTGTTGATGAACACAAAAGAAAAAGCAGTTTAAAGGAACGAATAGTGGTATACACTAACCGATTGGTTCTTCCTTCAGAACTAGACATTCCAACAGAAATTTGGTATCAATTTAATGATTGAAATGCCTTCAATCAACTGCATTAGAACCCTTTTGTGGGCAAAAGTCTTTGGCCAACTTTTAAGTTGATTGCAGTTCGTATCCTTGTTGGGAAGCCAACAACGTCAAACGATTCGCTGTCAAGGAGCGGGTGAACCAGGCCACTAATGAAACATTATGGCTGTCGTACAGCCCATCCACTGCCACCACCAGCCACGCCACACAAATCCACTAAAAACGTTTACGGCTTACGTGCAGCATGGGTCTAGACTGCGACTGGGACTGGGACCAGGGTCCATGCCATATAAGTGGCACGTACCAGCAGGAGCAGCAGCAGCACCACCATCGACTGTGGCGGCAATGTCAAAAGCCACAAAAGTGTCCTCACAAATTGCTTGGGTGCAACACGTTCAACACTGCTAGAGAAAGAGAGAGAGAGAAGCGCACCCGCGCTGTTTGGCTGCAATTGATTTTCCCTTAACCCCAAACCCACCAAAAAGAGATTCTAACTGGGGTTTTCTTCTAATATAATCAAACATTTCATATACTTTATGGTTGTAGATTCGGGTGTCTGACTGTGTGTGTGTCTTCTGTGATGTTTGTGCCGCTTCATTGAAGCAATAAATTTAAAAATTCTCTGAAAAATGCCATGAAAACGATATGAAAATACACACACACACACACTCACACATATGTATGACAATGATATACGAGTGTGCGATACGTTGCGATGCCCGTTTGCGTAGCACTTTATGAAGCAGCAGCAGCAGCCACTCGGCTCTCAACCGGAAGCGACTTACGCACGGCTGCATTCCGGCATTCGGGCCGGAAGTCAGCGGCAACGGCAACGACAGCGAGCGAGATAGAAACAATAAATGTCAGAGGAGAGCAGCGGCAGCCCCGAATGAATGTCAACATGTTGATAACAAAATACAAGAGTCCTTCGGTTCGGGCAGGAAGAGCAAAAAACGAATACGAATAAGAATAACTTTTTATTTTGAGCAGAGAGAAAAATCTGTGTGGAAATGTTGAGCTTATAAATGGTTGCATCATAAATAACATTTAAATGAAGGTTTTCCTCTACGCTTGGAAAAGTTTTCCCAGCCCAAAAGCCAGTTAGTTTTTGGCCCACAATTAAAAGTTAAATCTATTGAATATTTTTCATCTATCACAGGTTTTCAAAGAGCCCTCAGCTATACAGCTCTACGGGTTTTTTATGGTATTACTCTATATATATTCCTAACATCATATTCATGTTGCGGCTCATGGCTCAGCGTTCAGTTTATGGAACCATTGTGGCACTTGTGGCAGCCCCCAACCATCGTGCCGCTCTTATGGCTTTATGACGCAAGTTGGGTTTAAGCCTTGGAGCCCACTTAATGGCTTAGATCACACTTTAGTTCATGGTAATGTTGGCAGCTTGTAACCCACAAAAAAACCAGAAACAAAAAAATATGTACACAATTTTTCCATCAGCAGAACATAGGATTTCTGTTGCAGTTGCACAGTTGTTTCCTGGGGGGGTGGGGGTGGCTTTTTATGGCTGCCCTGCCCCTCGGTCAGCAGCAGCAGATACTCCATATTGTTTCTGTGTGCCCCCCAAATATGCAATGAGTTTTGCTTTATTTTCCTGCTGCTGCTGTTGCATGGAATTTTGTGTTGAATGCTGCATTGGGTGGGGGGTGGGTGGCAGGGGGGTTCCATGGAAAAATGGAAAATCATTTTTATGAAAACAATAAAAGCCTGGACGCTTGGCTGCTCAGGAACACAAGAAAAAGCTTCAACCAAACAATTTTTTTCGGCCACGTAAAAATTAATGAAATTTATGTTCCGGCTGCTTCTTCTTCTGGTATATCAAACATTTTCCATTGTTCCCAGGAGTGATATTTTGTATGGGAATTGTTTTCTTTTCCACAGTACATACTCTTTTATGCTTTCTTTTATTTTATTTTAATTTAATTTATAGTAGTTCTGACATTTTTCGGGGCGCTTGAAAGCCAAGAACCAAGGGCCAAGAGCCACCGACAATGGCTAAAAGTTTGTGCATTGTAATGCGTACTAAAGACCCACACAGTGAGTGCTCCCTAAAGATGACTAAGGCGGAATGGCTAACAGATAAATACACCAGACCAGACTCTATTCTCTTTGGCTCTCTCTCTGTCTGCCATTGTAGATTATATATGTGTGTGTGTGTGTGTGTCATTGGCTATTTAAGCCAAAGCTTCGCTTAGGGGACAAGTTTTCTGTTCTGTTCTGTTTTTCTTTTCTTTTTTTTGGGGGGGTGGGAGATGGTGGGTAGGAAGGAAGCACAGGAAAGTGGATTGTGAAGCAATTTCGGTGTCATTTGTCTTCCTCTCAGTGCAATATGAAAGCTAAAGCTTTGTGTAATTATACGCGTAGATATGGCAGATAGAAATGGGAGGATTACGGAAGGGAGGAGGGATAACATGACTCTGATCCTCTTGAGTTTTTGGGCATTTGTTTAAGGAACGGCTATAAAAACTATCAATCAAAACGTTCTCCTCTGCTTTAACCTCGTCAACCCAATAAACCAGACTGTAAACCAACCCGCAGTGCACCCCCTCTGTAAATATTATTCCCTTTATCCGTCGTCTACTGTGTACTGGTGTGTGTGTGGCATGCATTTTGCATAATAAGCTGCTTAGAAAAAGAAAAGCAGGAGCGAGGAAAAAACTTGCCATAACTTAAATTGAAAATGTAATGCTATTAACACACCACTCCGCTCCACTCTGCTCCACTCTACTCCCCCCCCTCAGCCCCACTTTAGCAAGTGTTAAAATTTGCATAAGAAAACATAGTCATGTTTAAAGTGTCTGTAGAGTCACCCCCCCTTCTCCTTTCTTATCCTTCGCTGCATGCATCAACATTTTGCATAAAAAACAGATTAGTTTTTAAAGGTTTACCTACCTCCCCTCCCACACTCTCTACACATACAACAATTACACCAACAATAGCCGCACAGAAAACAAAGTCAAAGCCATGTTACCCCGTACAGTACATGTAATTAGAAACTTTTGAATGTTGCCTTGTTTTATGCAAATATATTTAAGCACCCAGACTACTTAACCTACATACAAAACACGTACGTGTGTGTGTCTCTGTGTGTGTGCCAGTGACACACATATGCATTTCCTAAGCAGCCCAAAAGTATGCAGCCAGCATGTGTCATGTTATAAAAGCACCAACACATATACACCTAAGCCAACTAACACACACACAAAGCGCACACATACACAGAACAAGCATGAGAGCACTTACAAGGCTAAAAGCACAACCAACAACACACCAAATTGGCACTAACAACAAGAGAAAAGCAACACCAGAACACAAAACATCACCAATAACTACACCAACAAAAGAAAAGTTACACTACACTAACCGAAAGAGTAACGAAAACAAGAAACAACCACTAAAACACACACAAAGAACAATTGGCACTAACAACAACAAGAGAAAAGCTACACCAACAGTTACACCAACAACAACAACAACAAGCAACAAGATTTACAACAACAACAGCCATGCCAAAGAAATGTTTAAGCAAGAACTGCATTTATCTAAAATATTGTGTGTGTTTTCTGTCTTCCTTTCTTTTCATCTCCCTCGAACACAACACAACACTTTATTCCAATTTAGCGCTTGGCCTAAAAGTATGCTGCATCATTAGTGTCAGAGCGAAGGACTTCTTCTCCCCAACAACAGAGACAACAACAACTACAACTACAACAACAGGGCCTCAAAAACAACAGCAGTCGACTGCAGCAGGAAAATTGAAAATGTATGCTCATTAGAAGGACTCAGGACCCAGAAGGGTAGGAAGGGCTAGAAAAAAGCAACGGCAAAAGCGCATTACAAGGACCCCCGAAACGACAAGTTCCTAAGTCAAACAGCAGCGGCAACAACACCAACCGACAGTCAGTCATAATTACCCGGCAGCAAAAGCATCAGCAGCAGCTACAAAAAGGGGAAGCAGATGGTCCGAAGGACAGCTGGCAAAAGTCAAGGACAAGCTTGAAAGTATTTTTCGCGGAAAGCATGAACCGAGAAAGTGACTTCTGGTATTCCCCCAACAAACTGAATAAGATGCCAGCAGCCTCCTCGGCGAGCTGATGCTGATGCGCCAATAAATTCTGAAAATAAGACAAATTAACAGGGAGCTGGCTGAATTATTGCCAAGGAAATTGATCGATTCGATTAGCAATCCAAAAAGCATAAAGTAAACGAGAAACAAAGTCAGAGAGGCGAGGACGACATCTCCGACAAAGACAACAACCGGAGGCTGCTTTAATTTGTCAGACGTACCCGGGCCACCACCCAACCACCCACCACCCAACACCACCGACAACGACGAAAACCCGGCTGGAACGCCCTCTCGGATTTCCGTAAAATTCATCGCTTTAAGCCAACAAACAGCGCGAGTCATGCCTGAGCAGGATAATTACGATGATGAGGTAATTTCTTTTGTTATACTTTATGCATAAAGCCAGAAAACGAGGCAACCAAACCAAACCGAACCGTACAGAACCGAACTGAAACGAAAGCAAAAGTGAGACAGAGACAGAGAGAGAGCAAAAAATGAAAACTCATATGTTTTAAGCCCAAATATAATTAAGCATAATTAATTTTCAAAACAAATATTGTGCGTGTGTGTGTGTAGGTCCTTTGGCTTAGCGGAGAGTATTCAAAATTCAAACGGGGATTAAAATTTCAAATTGTTTAATGACTGAGAAAATTGAATATAGCGGCAGGAGCAGATGACTCGGAACGGGAAATGACATAAAGATATACGGTTGAATGGTTTTAGCAACACTTTTAGTGGCAGTTTACTTTAAAGGGACTTTAACCATCACTAAACGGAAACTATCCAGACTAAGCCACAAGAAAATCATAGCCTGACGGAAGTCTACTTGGGGACAAGTGAAATTTCTACTAAAAATAGTTTGACTGATGAACTCCAGCCACTCGCAGACACATTGGGAAATCCCTTTCAGTTTGTACCTTCACTTCACCAAATGGGGCTTATTATTAGCTCTACTTTTCCAGAGTAGAGCAGAGCACAGAGAGAGAGCGAGAGAGCTGACTAAGCTCTTACACCGACACTTCAGTCGGGCGACACCGGCCCCCCACCTGCTCTCGCTTTGATTCCCAACTTGGATAAGTACGCTCTACGTCCACCATCGTTGAGGCACCGCAACCACTCAACGACTTCTCGGAACTTGAGCTTTCACTCTCTCTCTCTCTGGGGCACTTTCCTTCCCCGTCTTCCTGGCTGACTTTGATGGTCAACTTTCATTCCATTCGCACGCTTCGCTTCGCAGCGCTGAAGAAGCGTACTTTGTGGCACTCTGTGGCATCAAGTTTGCGGCTGCCTTTTGCTAATTGAAATAAATTCCGCATGTTATTCAAATGCAAAGCACTGACAGTGTGCTGACAACAATTGCAAAATTGAATTAGCTATGCATTGCATGGGCGGGGTGCCATCCCGCAACGCCGCAATGCCGTGCCGTGCCGCGCCGCAATGTGTGCTTTGCATACTAAGTCTGTGTCTGTGATGTCAGTGGGTGCAGGAGAGACGGTGTACGGTGTTGCAGAAACAGGAAAACCGGGCAAACACTGAAAATTCAGAGTGTCGAAACGTTGGCAAAAGATAAACAGCAACAGAGTCAAATTCAGGCAATCAGGCATTCAAGCGGAAATCAATTAGAAGGGATGGCATTCGATCCACGACGAATCGATGATGCCCGACGACACGACGTCCCCACAGGATAATGCGAAACATTTCTGAAGTAAAATCCTGCCCATCCCGCCCATCCTGCTCGTTAGGGAGCGTTTGCATTGCAATCTATGCTGACAGTGCTGCCAATCTTAGTTAAGTGCTGCCAATCGTTGGCGATAATGACAAAAGGGGCGCCGACAGGTGCAATTGTGCATTTAAGTGGCCGATAAATTGTACAATGAACGTCAAACTGTTGGTAGTTTGACAATAATTGAGGCAATTTGAATTTATGAGAGCTATTATACAGTTTTATTTATCATATTTCCCCCTCTTAAAATGGTTCTTTTAGGTTAGGTTAGGTTGAAGCGTTTGCTGCGGAGAGAAACCCCCGGAAATCTTCGGAAATCTCCCAGAATGTTTCATTTAACTGTCACCTAATTATTCCCGTAATTTTCAATGAAATCTTATAGCCACAATTGTCATAGCATTGTCGTAGGACTTGCTGCAACTATTATTTCCGCCAAAGAACTTGAAAAAATATATCGCGAACTCAAAACCCGAGGCGTGCCCCATCGCTCTCAATTGTGTCAGCCATGTGGCATATTATATTTTTATTTTTGACAAATTCATGCAACTTAACGACTGCCGACAGGCACGGCGACACCTGCAGGAACAGGTTAAGGCGGACAAAAAAAAAATGGAAAATGGAAAGGTGGAAAGGTGAAAAGAGAAAACAGAAAAATAAGCAATCATGGCCGTGTAATGGAAGCTCAAGTATGTGTTGACACAGAGGCACACACCAACACACACACACATACACACGTGTGACAGTTATAGCAAATGCTGTGCCGTTATGGCCTTGAGCTAAACTGCTGTTGACAACACGGGCACCCAATGCTAGATAAAGTGGGTGAGAGCCAGGCAAAGCAAGGCAGGCAGGACATAGGAGAGTGCCTGCATACACACACACATACATAGGTAGGTAGAGAAGCGTGGCAGACAATAGGGCTGACATGCCGGAAAGCCAGACGGCACACAAGGATGCAGACAGGCACCGCATCCTTGTTGCAATCGTCCGTACACGCTGAAGGACTGTTTATGGATTTCGTGTTCGGCAGGAAGGCAGCAGGCCATAAAGATTGCTTTCTAATGTCATCCCCGTCCCCCGTTCCCCGTCCCCTGTGCCCGATCCCCGATGCAAACGGAATGCCAGTGCAGGGCTCAAGGTTTTCTCTTTCGAATATTCACAAACGGCAAAAAACGGCAAAAGGGAAACCGGAAAAACAGAAGCCACGAAACGAAGATCAAGCGACGCTGCCGCCTAGTGCAATAAGTCTGCTTTCAATCTATTGAGCCATTGAGTGATAGGCAAACACAATTTCCGTGTCTCATCTCTGTCAAGGTTGAGAAGTCGCTAGAATCCTTCTCTTTAAAGGTGTCGGGGTCACCTTTCTCTTAATTCCAAGAAAACCAGCTGCTTTTTAATGCGATTAACTCGGCCAACATCCACCATGGTCCATGCTCCATGGTCCATGTGCCTCATTCTGCACCCATTCCCGAGTTAATTGAAAACGACACTTTCGCAGTGCCAGCGGGGTGCGCTCCTGTACTCCTCCTGCAAATACGATAACTGGCGTCCATTTTTAATGCGCTTAAAAGTACGGGGGAGGCGGAAGCGGTGGCGGAGAGGTGAAGAATTTTAACGCTCACAGCTTAATAACTATGACAACTTATGCAAATAACTGACGGCTTTTACTGGGTCTCATCTCCCTCTTTCGTCCTATCTCTCTATCCTCTATATAGTTCATCCTCTTTTGAACTTTTTTGCATCCAACCCTCTCGAAGAGCCCGAGCAGCCAAAGTTTTCCCGAGCACCAACCGCAAAAGACAGCTAATGCTCTCTAGCTGCTCTCCTCTTCACTTCACTCGGGAGAGGATGTGTGTGTCGGTGTCAGTGTCGGTGGTGGTGTCGGTGTCCGTGTCGGTGTATCTGTGTAAGCACTCCGCTTCACATTATCTCTGCCCCATGGCCAGCTCTGGTGGCAAGACTTCATTTGGGTATAGCATTGCTTTTAAGCTTTTTCACTGAAGTTCTTTGCGGCTATGGCCAGAGCCAGAGCCCCCAGGTGGCTTTAACAGTAGAGAGAGCAAAAACAAAAACAAAAAAAAACAGATATAACACGAGAACATTTCTGGTTTTGCTGTTGGATTAAATCTCAGGTAACCGAGAATTTAATCAACTCCAGGCTGCTTTTTCCGTGTACGTGTTTCGCCCTCCCCTGGGAAAGGGGGAATGGGGGTTGGGGGTTGGGGATTGGGCTGGAAGAAATCCTTCCAAACGAAAATGAAATGATAACAATGTTGATCCAAAATCCCCAGTTAACCGAAAGTCAGCAGAAAACAAAAGAGGAAAAATCGCACAAGCAAACATCATTAAAAGAGAAAAAACCTCTTCGCCTCTCTCTACGGCTGGCTACCTCTTTTTTCCACAACCCACAGTGGGTTTCCCCACTGTGTTCCTCTACGGTTTCCCTAGCGTGCTCGCTGACATACAGTTTTCCTTTCTTTGGTTTCTTTGTACACTTAAATCGCTATCCATTTCCATTTACGATTTCCCACGGCCGGGGCTCGTGCATTTCATTTTCATATGTCAAGTGCTGGCGGTTGCATTGTGTGCAATTTTGGTTACAATATTTTTCCATTCACGCCGCAAAGTTTTCACAGGCAGCGGTTGAAGGTGGAGCAGCAGAGGGGAGGGTTAAAGAAAGGTTGTTATCCGTTGGTTTATTGCAGTTCTGGGAAATGGAATGGATCTCTTCTGGTAAGTCCGGAATCTGAAAATCTTTGGTTAAAATTCGAATTGGTAAAGTTCTCTTATTTATGGTCTTCTTATTGATTGGTTTTTTCTTTTCAGTTTTTCATTTAATTCATGATTTATGTCATGGGTTTAAATTGGATTTAAAAACAGGGATTGTTGGGGTGTATTTTGGCTCTGGCTCAGGCCTCCTGCCTTCTAGATTATTGTTTCAAGGATGAGCTTCCACTTCATATCATAGTTCTAGGAATTAGTTATCTTTTAGTCCTTTGGTCATCGCATATCTCTCTTTTTAAGCTCCGCCTTAAGCTGGCTGGCAGGGCCTGACTGTTTTCCAAACTAATTTCTTCCGGCTGTAATTTTCTTATTCTAGGAAATGAAATGAAAAATATATTTTTGCGCTCAAGGCTCAGGGCCTAATAGCCAAGGCATTAAAAATTTATAGAAATTAATAGCAGGCGGTGCTCGCATGTGCTCGTCCTTCCTCTTTGCTTTTTGCTTGGCTCCCATCATCATCGTCGTCGTCGTCGTCTGCCTGGTCGCTCAATATATCCCTCCAGGGCGTCATGTCAAGGATATAAACTCATTGAGTTCTTGCGGCAGCAATGTTGGCCATTTTGCGTTGGCAAAATTGATGACTGTCATTATTTTTAATTCCTTTAGCGTTAACAGAGCAACTCATCAAGTTGAGTGTTTAAATTTCATTTATGCTAACATTTTTGCATATTTACTCTCACTCACACTCTCTCCCTCTCACTCTCTCCAGCAATCAAGGAGAGTGTTTTGCTCACTTATGTAAGTGTAAGTGTCTTAGGATATGATATGCCAGTGCTTGACCCTCCTGGAGGCACACAGTTCCTCCCGTAGAGCCATTCAATTAAACGAAAATAAAGTATACGCCGCATGCGCCCGCAAGAACTCATTACTCGCTGTATTATTATTGTTATTAATATTGTATACTTGGAAAAGCGAATGGATATGGAAAGTTGCCTGAAAGCGATTCGCAAACGATGCCCTGGTTTATGGAAAGTTCCCCCCCAAAAACAGAGAGAAAGTGCTCCCCCAAAAAAACACTCACTCTCTCTCCCTCTCTCTCTCTTTCTCTGTGGTCTCTATTGTAGTTTGATAGTTTAGTTTATGTTGTTTTCAGTTTGTTTGCTCCGCTCGGGTCCCGCTGCCACAGCAATAAATTCCAAGTGGTTCCAGGATCCTTTGGGGGGGATCACAGAGTGCGGGCTAGGGCTTAAGACAAAGGAGTCCTTATAAATAAACATGCTGGTTGGCTGGGCTGGCTGAAGGGGCATGCGTGTGTGTGTGTGTGCGTGTGTGTGTATCGCAGGTACACATGTTCTCGCTCGCATTTGTCCTCGCATTTGTAAGGATATTTGCTGGGTTATTAATTAAGATTCGCGCGCTTTGCTTTCATGCACTAATGGGCAAAACGGGGAGCGAAGCTACCACATATTTATGCGATTTTAATTGAGCTTCCTCTGTGTCCTTCCTCCATCTCACTCTCTCTCTCTCTCTCTCTCTCTCTGTTGGGGGAAAAATCAATGGCTTGTGGGCTTTTGTCTAATGTTCTAGCCATATTTAATTACTTTTTAAGAATATTAAAGATATTTGTAGCTTCTTAAAGCTTTCCCTTTTGCCGCTGGCAGACGCTGTCATAATTTTGCAGCAGAAATCCCGGCGATTGTTAGATAAATATGTATCTTTCGGTCGTTGCAGGCAATGAATGTCCCCGCAATTAATTTACGGCACGCAACTCCTGATTAATACATACGATTTTTTGTCACTATCTAACCAAGCAGACCAGACCAGACCCAGAGCAGACCCAGAGCAACAGTGGAACAGTGGAGGAGCTGCATAGTTTTACGAGTCCTTAATTAATTATACAGCTAACTGGCATGGCATTCAGTTTCACTGCCACTGCTATTCTTTTGTCAATGTGTGCGTGTGTGTGTGTGTGCGACATGATGGACTGACTGTGCCACAAAATCAGGCGATGCCCCACACTCGTTGGGCGGGGGGGGGTCCATAAAAATCGGTATCAACTTGTGCTGGGCTGCGTGCGAGTTTAGTTTTGTATCGTGCTTAATTTGTTGCTCTGTTTTCTCTGTTTTGGGGTTCTGTTTTCTCTGTATTTCTTTTGTTCGGTTGCGAAGGACTACATTAAATATGCATTAAGCGTTGATTTCCAAGGGGTTTTTCGCTTCTATTCTATATGCACACAAAGGACGTCTTTATAGCTGAATATACGAGTTGGAGTACGTGTGGGTGGCACTTTGGGCGGCTGGGGGCTGGGTAACAGTTTATGGGCAACCGAGTTCAATGGCCCAGACAAAACCGAATCATCATCAGTTTGCTAATTGCATCTTGGCCAACCAATTATTTGCGGTTCCGGCCAGTTTGTTATAGCCCTCATAACTCCACGGGAAGGCGCAGGCTGGCACTGCGTAATGAGCCGCACGTGCTCTTTATGTGCAGCATTTGCATTCAATCATTTCTCAATTAATTTTCCCCTTCTTCCCCCTCCCTTCCCTCTTTATTTCCAGTTGGTCTCCAGCAATCCGAACCAACGGAACTGGCGTGGGATCCTCATCGCCCTCCTGGTCATCATCATTGTCCTCGCCCTGATTGTTACTTCGGTGGTGAGTACTGGTCCTAACCCCAACCCCAACCCCAAAACCCAACATTTCTCATACGAATTTTATACAATCTCACACCCAGCATGGTTTTTGGTTATTGTTTAATGTTCGTTGTGGCCATCAGGGGCACACAAAAACACACAATGGATGTACTCCTTAATTAGATTCCCAGCCAAACACAATCTCATTTGCAGACAAAACAGACAGAAAAGACTGAAAATGTCGGTGAACCCCAAAGCGAAAATTGATAGTAGAAATGTAAAATACAATTACCATTAGTTTTTCACCCACAAAACAACAACAACACCAACAAAAATACACAAAAGCAAGAGGGAAAAGTAAATGCACAAATGGTTGACCAGCAGAAAAAGAAAAGTGCACAGAATTGAGGTAGAAAATCGGTAGAAAAAGCAGAGTTCTAGTCCAGGAAAAGCGAAGCATAAAATACACTTAGGGACCGCCACCCACCAATGACCTTTAGCCCCCCCTACCCCTAATAAAAGTGCACACTAAAATGCAATTTTTATTGGTGTACACTAAACTTTTTCGTGTTTTCTGTTATATTTTATTCATTTTAAAATAAACAAAAACCCAAAAAACCCACAAAAAACAAATGCAAATTTTGTGTTGGTGAAAGTTTTCCCCTTTTTTTTTGTATAATTGGAAACATTTTGCAAATTTCAACAATGCACACTTTTTGTGGCCTACTTTTGGGCGCTTGTCGAAATTATTTCCACCATTAAAAAAGGGAAAACTGCCATTAAATATAAATGTTTATATATATTTGTATATGTATGTATATATTGTTAAGAAAACCAAAAATCTGATAAATTTATGTGTGTAAATACGTTACGTTCTTTTTTGTCTCCTGTCTCTGTTTGTTTTCCCAACGTTTTTTTTCGCAATTTTTGTGGCTGCCTGATCAAACATTTTTTCCACACCAACACCCACACACAACCACACATTTGTTGTCCATTTGTTGTCGTGCGTGTGTGTGTGCGTGCGTGTGCGTGTCGTTGTAATTGTTGTAAATTGTATCTCTGTGTATCGTCTGTATCTGTGCATCGTCTATGTATATGTATATGTGTCTGTGTGCGTGAGTGGACAGAAAACAACATATAAAATTTCTACATATTTCAAAAAAGGTGCTGCTCACGCCCCCCGATGAGGGACCGCGCGTCAAGGGGCAACGCATCAAGCTGCAGGACATAGTCGATGGCCTCTACATGCCGCAGCACGCCAACGGCAGCTGGATCGATGGTGGGTTCTCTCTCTCTCCCAGTCTCTCTCTCTTGTTAGCCCGCCCAACGAATGTCCATTCGAATTGCTTTTAATTTCCGCTTTTCCACCACTTTTCTTTCCCCCCCCATCCACCATCATCAGGCGAGGAGTTCCTCTATCAGGACCATTTGGGACGCATCTGCCTGCTGAATGCAGCCAATCGCTCGGAACGTGTCCTCATGTCCAATGTGACATTTGTAAGTACATTTGTGTCCAATCCTGGCCAAAGACCTTTGTTTGCTTATTGCTTATCTCTCGGCGAAAGTACAAATATTTGCCCCGTCTTATTTACGACTGAAGGCTCAAGGGAAGAGCGAAGGAGGGGGAGGTGGAGTCGTAGTCGTAGTCCTAGTCGTAGCCATATCTCGAGTGTACACACTCGACTTGGCAATGTTAACTGATATTATGGCGCTCGCTCACAAAAGTAGGCAAAACAAATGGGCCAAGTTATCGCGTTCACCGAAGGGGAGGAGGAGGAGTAGGAGGAGGAGCCAGCGATAACGATAAAAGGCAAAAAGATTTTTATGTCAATGACTGGGTAAACACACATATGAAAGAAGGAAAGCCAGAAAGGAAGTGGGCGGGCCACAGCCCACACGGAGGTAAAACGTTTTCCAAATGAATAATGCGCGAGCTGAAATTGAAAAACAAACAAATAAAGCAAAAGCGAAAGCAACAGCAACAGCAAAATGAAAGAAAAAGCCAAGAAAAACAAGTAGTAGCAGTAGGAGGAGGAGGAGAGGGAGGGCGACTAAATTTCTCTTTGGGGGGAGTGGCTCGAGGGGCCAAATATGCATCTAACAGTGCAACAAGTGCAATAACTTGAGTAAACAGCTGCCAGCCAGAGTGCAAAATAATTAATGTCTGGCCCCCCGAAAAACCCAACCAAATATGGAATGAGGGAATGAGGGAATGAACGGAAATGAGCAGTCAGTAGTAGAAGAGAAAAAACATAATGGAAATGCATATTCATGGCCATGAATACGAGTGTATGTAGCTGTCGTGTAGCTGTCGTCAGGGCATCGGGGATCAAGAGTAAGCCATGAATAGCTGAAAGCCAAACATTAACTTCAATCTGCCGAAAGGAAAATGTTTACTGAATACTAAAACTCTTTGGCTTTGGCTTGTGGCTGTTGGCAACACATTTGGCATTCAATTGCCATAAACAATGCCACAAAATGTGAACACTTTGCGACACCAGCAAACTTCCGCCATTTTGCGTGCGAGACCATTAAAATTTTAATTAAAAGTTGCGCATACGCAGCGTGTGGCAGGAGCATAATTTTTTGTTTAGCGTAATACAATTTTCGCCCCTTCGCCCCTGACAGAAAACCCTGGCACCCTTTACCTTCACCATATCGGCGGACAAGCGTTACCTGCTGCTGGCCCAAAATGTTGTGAAATTATTCCGGCACTCGTATCTGGCCCAATACACGCTCTACGATATACAGACCAGGTGAGTTCCATGGCCAATCTATGAGGTAATTTCATGTGTGTAATCCCCACCCATGCAATCCGATAGCGAGAGCATCAAGCTGCGTCACAGTCCACACCAGGATGAATGGCCATATCTGCACTACGCTCGCTTCAGCCCCCGGGGCAATGGTCTGGTCTGGGTGCACAGCTACGATATATACTACAGGAAGGAGGCGCGGGGCAGCACTGCAGCACATCGCATCACCCACGATGCAGTGCCCGGAGTGGTCTACAATGGCATTCCCGATTGGCTATACGAAGGTACGGTATACAGTATACAGTCCAGTGAACTATATAATTCGATCGGAGTACGAGAGTATCATGGAATCTTATTCGAATTTCCCCATTTCCATTTCACAGAGGAAATCCTTCATGCAAATAATGCGATTTGGATGTCCGACACTGGCCAACTGATGCTCTACGCCACCTTCAATGACACCCACGTCCAGGAGCAGCACTTTGCCTGGTACGGTACGACGGGTCCATCCGGTGGGGCTGCATCAGCAGCAGCTGCAGCTGCCGGAGGCACGACCGGAGGAAATGGTGGCTCATCGTCAGCGTCGGGGGGAGGCGGTGGTGGGAGTAATCCGTATGCCAACCTCTATCCGGAAATCAGATCCTTACGGTAAGTCGTGACCCCATTATGGGGGGCTTTTGGCTATATCACTTTTCGATTATGTGTTAATGATGCCCAGCCCCGCCTCTCTCTCTCTCTCTCCCCAGTCTCGCTCTCTCGTGACTGTCGTTAGACCTAATGGCCTTTCCTTCTAGGAAAATGCTTAAAATTCATGAAATAAACGATAGGCAGGGCTGAAACCTTTTCACAGGCAGGTGAATGTCTGGCTGACAGTGGCTTTAACCTTTTCCGGACGTTGGCCTCTAGCCCTCACTCGTTCGCCTTTTCTTAGGTGTGTGGTGACAGATTTGGGCCCCCAAATTAGTTTTCGGGTGCACAAAGACAAAACAAAGCCACCCTCTAGGCAATCTGTAGCATATTAACAAACAGCAAAGAGAGAGAAGGAGAGAGAGAGAGAGTATTGGGAGTGGGAGTGATCCCCTGTCAATTGGGTTTGATAAATTGCTAGAAAAGTCTACCCAAAAAGAGAGAGAGGAAGGGAAGGCAAAAGATGTTTAGTTCGAGTCAAAGAATGTGGAATGAAAATTAATGAATGGCAACTTCTTTCATATCCAAATAGCTATCCAAAGCCAGGCACTCCGAATCCCACAGTAACATTGCGTGTGGCCGACCTCAGGGATCCCAAGAAGGTGCACATCACGGACCTACGACCACCGCAAATTATAGCAAACGAGTAAGTTTGAATGCAAGACAGGAATCCTCTGAACAAGGTTCATATTTCCCACCCCTACCCTTCCAGAGATCATTACTTTAGCAGCGCCAGCTGGGTAAGTGGCACAGAGATCGCTGTGGTCTGGCTAAATCGCCCCCAGAACATATCCGTGGTCAGTGTGTGCAAGAGCCCCACGTTCGAGTGCATTGAGGTGAGTGGCTGCGCCAAGCCAAACCACTAAATGACCCAATGACCCCAGCCAGCAATCATCCTGCCTCCCTTTCGCTTTTCCTTTCCTCCCTTGCAGACCCATCGGGTGAGTGGCGATGGACGCGGCTGGGTGGACACCGTCTCCGTGCCACTGTTTGCGGCCAATGGGAGCATCTATGTGGCCATCTCTCCATTACGCGATGGCCTGTTTGGTAAGTGAGCCATATGTCAATTTGGTTTGGGCTTGGGGCTTTGTTCCAACGATTTGAAGGTGCCGGTAATACAATGCCTGTTCCGTTTCGTTGCGTTGCTCGATAATCGCAGGCTATTTCCGGCACATCGTGCACGTGGACATCGACAATAACCGGGTGCTGCCCCTCACCCATGGCCCCTACGAGGTGAATCGATTGTTACACTGGGACCAGCTGGATAATTGGATGTAAGTACCTTCCGGTAGAAGTGAGGGAGGGAATGCCACTGACTGCCCGGTTTGACTTCTCGCAGCTACTTCCTGGGCACCCCGGAACGCCTGCCCTCGCAGCAGCATCTCTACCGCGTCTCCGCTCTGCCCGCCCGCCAGGGACAGGCCCTGCACACGCCCGACTGCCTCACGTGTCCCGCCCTGATGCAGCGCTCCGATAGCTACGAGGAGGGCCACACCAAGTCACCGCCGAAGCTGGTCACCGCCTGGGATGACGACTGGGAGGACTCCGAGGAGGTGGAGGCCCAGGCACCGCCGCCGGCCATGCCACTGGAGCAGCAGCCGCGTCCCGGACGCGGGCAGAGGCCACCGCTGCCGCCGCCACCCAGCGATTGCCTCTACCACGAGGCGCACTTTCCCATCACTCTGCAGGCGCGCTATGTCCTGGTCGAGTGTCTGGGCCCCGTTGTTCCCACCTCCATTATCTATGGCCTCAAGTCGACCGTCCCGTCGGGTCCCCAGGCCAAGCGACAGAGCACCCAACAAGAGGAACCCCCAACGGAGGGCGGCGAGGAGAAGGCCGAGCTCGAACCCAAGTCCCAGTTCTTGGAGCTACTCGTCACGATCCAGAACAATACGCGACTCAAGGAGAAAATGGCCAAGACCGCCCTGCCGCAGATGAAGACCTTCCCGGTGATGATCTCCGGCGGCTATCACGCCCAGGTGCGGCTCTACCTGCCGCCTGTCCTACGCGAGGACGAGATCACGCGATATCCCACCATTTTGCATGTGTATTCGGGCCCGGGGACGCAGCTGGTCACCGATCGCTGGCACGTCGACTGGAACACCTACTTGGCCGGCAGCAAGGATTACATTGTCGTCGAGATCGATGGACGCGGCTCCGCCGGTCAGGGCTACCAGCTGTTGCACGAGGTCTACAAGCGTCTGGGCAGCGTCGAGGTCTCCGATCAGCTGGAGGTCAGCGAGTATCTGCGCGACAACCTGCACTTTATCGATTCCCGTCGCATGGGTGTCTGGGGCTGGAGCTACGGTGGCTATACGGCTGCCCTGGCCCTCGCCGGCCAGCAGGATATCTTCCAGTGCGGGATAAGTGTTTCCCCAGTTACCAACTGGAAGCTATATGGTGAGCCTTGTGGTTTTCTATGGATGACAGAGATGTTAGGATCATTCTTGATCATCATTCCCCAGACTCTACCTATGCCGAACGCTATCTGAGTTTCCCCAATGTCACGGACAACTACAAGGGCTACGAGGAGAGCGATCTGTCCAAGTATGTGGACAACCTGCGCGATCGTCAGTTCCTGCTCGTCCATGGCACGGCCGATGACAATGTTCATGTCCAGCAATCGATGGTCCTGGCCCGATCTCTGACCAGCAAAGGAGTGCTCTACAAGCAGCAGATCTACCCAGATGAGGGTCACAGTTTGTCGGGAGTTAAGCGTCATCTTTATCGCTCAATGACCGCATTTTTCGAGGACTGTTTCAAGAAGCTGGTGAGTGCTGGAGCCCTGGAGTTCCTAGTACATTTTCTTTTGTTTTTTGTATTATATTCTGCCACTCTCCTACCACAAATTATATCAATATACATATATATATAACTCTCTCTTTCTCCTGCTCTCCAAATAAAAAAAAATAAACCAAAATATATATCTCACCCACGAAACTCACCGCCAAAAAAATACCACAACAAATGCCATTTCCTTTTTGGGTTTTTCCCTCTTTTCGGTTCTGTATTTTGTCCTTACATTCTTCCCTCCTCGTGTAGATCGATCAGCAGCAACAAAATCAAACAGATTCCATGGATTTCCTGGACTTCCATAGTTTCTATGGGCGCTAATTTTGATTCCAAATAACCCCCACACATCCTTCAGATACGATACCGATACCGTTACCGATACAGATACTAGGTACAGTCGCCGTTGTCTATTCTCGTCCATTGTATTTTGCCTTCGTCGTCGTTTTCTCATTGTTTTCTAATTGTAATTCTGAATTTTAGTTCTCATTGATGTTGTTATAGTTATTCGGAAATAATCGTACTCGTAATATCAATCTGTTAAGAGTTTATTCGCTGTTTCAATGTCGTTTAAAATGGGCGGGGCGGGGACCGGAAAAATACCTAATTTTTGTTTATGCTTTGAAATACTGAATATTTATAATTTCAATACCAGTAGATTTCCTTCCTTTTCCTCATATCCTTAATAAGGCTTCATATTATTATTTTACAATTAAAATATATAAAAAATACTACAAATATCAAGAAATATCGAAATAATGAAAATACTAAAATACCAATAATCGAAAATATACAGAAAATCGAACAGAAACCAAAAATTTATAAATTACCAAAACTCTTTTAAAATACTGAAGATCTACAAAATACCAAGAGTCAAATATACCAAAACTATACTAAAAATCTATAAAAACAAAACAAAAACTATAACATCAAAATTAAAAATATCTATCAAATACCAAAAGTCTAAAAATACTATAAATACAAATAGATTGCTTAAATCCTTTCAGAAACCCTTTAAAAATACCACAAAATACCCCTCACATACTAACAATATCAACAATGCATAACCCACCAACCTATGGTTTTATCCACTTTCCCTACCATTCTATTCCTGCCGCCTTTTATCTAATTTCATAACTTTTAAGTGGAAAACAGGCGAAAAAACTTAGCTAATCCTACATAGTACTACCCCATCTTCCATTCATGTACGCCACTTTCCCACTTTCTCGGTTCGTTTCGCTCTTAATTTAATATGAAACGCGTTGAATCCGAAATACACTTGTTACACTTTAGGCTTACCCACGGCTTACGAGTCGCCGGGAATCATTTACGGTCCCCTAGCCCGCGTCATACTCTTACATATGTATATGTATGTGTGTATGTATGTATGAATGCTTGTTGGTGGTTTCTAGGGAGGCTGGGGGTGGTGCGTGTTGCGTGGCAAAGTGCAGAGTTTTGCGGCTTTCCGTTGAGTTCGGTTAAATTTAGTTGAGTTTAGTTTGGTATTTCTTTTCTTGTTGTTGGGTTATTCTGGGTGCCTTGCAAGTTGTTCCTGTTCCTACCTTCCTTTGCTGTTGTTCTATGAGTTCTATCGTTTTCCTTTCTAAGGCTTTACTCTTCTGCAAGTTTTCCTTTTTGGTTCAAACATCTCTTTCTCACAGCTTCTTTCGTATCGTTCTCTATGCAAGTTTTGTTTCTTTCTCGCTTGGTCCTAATTTCACGTTTATTCCTTCTTTTATGGTTGATTCAAACAAATTGTTTTGGCTGTCCTACATAATGTCCTGTCTGTATGTATATTTTTATTTTATTCTACTTTTTTTTTGTGTGTGCGAGTGTGTCTATTTTATTGGGACTTGCTGTTGCTCGATGTGTTTTTCCTTTTATCCAGCTACAGATACAGATACACAGATACAACACGCAGACACACACAGACACACTTGCTACTTTATCTAAATGTTTGCTTATGCCTTGATTGTGTCTCTCTCTCTCCTGTACTCCTCCTTCTATAACTCTCTTTCTTTATATCTATATACTCTCTCTGCCTATCAAAGTAGTGATTATTTGATGTATTATTTGAAAAACTAATTGAAAACTATTTTCTATCCCACCAACTACCTACCAACAGGTGCCGCCGGAGTCGAAGGCTGGCCTGGGCAATGGCGGCGATATGCAGCAATAGACGAACATCGTTTAGAGATGGAATAATTCTGATAGCTCAAAACTCAAAACGGAACGTGGGAACGAAATGGTTTTATTTTGTAAATTGCATTAAATGCGAAACAAACCAAAAAAAACAACAGGAAAACACAGAGACACCGAGACACACACACAGCCAGCAGGAGAACTCCAATTAACGACTAAGTTAAATGGCATTTTTGTTGAAAATTAATACTACGACTACGAAAGATCAAGGAATGGGAAACAAGTGTGTCCTGAGCAGAGGCAAAGCAAGTAGTCTTGGCCAAAACCTGGCAAGAACACGAAAAGGCCAAGCCAGTGTGACCATAGAAGCGGAAGAAAACCAGGAATGTTTATGGCACGAGTATGCGGATAAAAGGAGCAAAATCAACATGGTTGTGAAAACATAACTTACACACTGAAACACAGAAACAGACACAGATAAAAACATGCACACACACGCACAGACGACCACCAATCTACACCTGCACAAGCAAAAGAGCGAGAGGGAAAGAGAGAGAGGGTGAGCGACCGCGCGGCGCGCACAAAGGTAGGCAATAAAAAATTACGCATGCGGCTTTTCTCCGGTGACAGGTGTGACATTTTAATGCCCTGACAGAGAGTGTTACCAATTTCGAGTGAAATTTCAACAACGGTTAGTCAAACTAGAAGGATTTGTGGTCCTTTAAGCCCTGTTGGAAAATACTACCTACACTCCAATGCTGGCTGTCTTTCGCTTGATCTGCCAAGGGTATTACATGCTTCGGTTCTCCGAATTTGCCTTTCCTTATGGTTTTCTTTTTATTTATTTATTATTTTTTTTGGTTTGGCTATAACTTATGCAGTTTTTGCATAAATTTCCAATGAAGAGCCAACAGAAATAAAATTGAAAAACACATTTATTGAAAAGGCAAACGTGAGACAGGAAATTGCCAGCATAAATCAAATTTGACAACCTTCTAAATGACATTTTTTCTTTTTTTTGGGGTGAGGTATTCATTTTTATCATTTGCTAAAATTTGTAATGGCTTACAGAGGAAAGACAGCCCATAAATTGTATCTAAATTGATGAAGTTTTGCTCATAATTGATATAAGAGTAATTTGATTTTCGATTAAAGAGATTCCCCGTTTGCATGGCTATCTTTAAGACCATTTTTCTCCAATTTGATTTCTGTTAATCGCAGATTTTTATTATTGAATTTTATGACCAGAAAAACAAACGAAATTAAACAGAATAAAGTGCGAGAGAGAGAGAGCGAAAGAAAATACGTTAGCAGTAAAGTTTAATTAAATCAAATGGTATAAAAAAAAACACACACAGAACACAACACAGCACAGCAACACAGCCATAAATAAAAAGCATAAATAATTGAAATGAAACGGAATGTTGGAACCAGAGACAGAAACAGAAACAGAGGCAAAGGCACAGGCAAAGCCCTGAACTGCATGAAAAATAATTTCGAATAAAAAAACTGAATTGAATTGAATTTTTGCAGCAAGCAAGCAAACAGCAGAAAAACGCAAAATGGCCAAAGTAAAGTAAAATTAAATAAAATTAAAGAGGAGAAAATACTATATATACTATATATATATGTATGTATACACACTCCGGGGTTAACGGTAAAGTAAAGAAGGAAATTTATAAAGCAAATAAACAAATTAAATAGTTTAACTGCATGTAAGTAGCGCAACAAAAAAAATATTTCAAATATTTAATAGACAAATTGAATTGTTTTTTGTTCATTAATGTTTTTTTTTTGTATTGCCAGCAGAAGGCAAGGCGAGAAAGTAGTAGTGAAAGTAGCATTAACCAAAACAACTAGTCCATAAGCGGAAGGTGAACTAAAGAAGAGTTAAATGAAAATGAGAGGAAAAAAGGTCAAAAATAGCTGCGATACACATTAAACATTAAAAAAAAAGAAAGGAAAACCAATGACAAAATAATGCTCGAATTGTATGCAAAGAAAGTAAAGAAAAAGGAGCAGGCAAACGTTGACAAAGGAAAATGGTACCAAAAAGAGGCGCCAATGATACCGCATCGCACAGACAGACAGACAGAGAGACAGTCCCCACTCCCAGTAACCATTAAAAGTCCCAATTAGCGAGTGGAGGATTGTAGGAAGCCGCTATCATATTTTCCCCCTTTCCCTTCCCTTGGAATATGGCAATATGCAGAAAAGGATTAGCTTTAATTAGATCTCTCTCTGGCATGGCACACTTTCTGCAAACGGCAGTTAATTAGCACAAACCGCCAGGCGAATTCCGACTCGGTTGCGGCTCCTAAATTATGATGGTTGTGCAGGCATAGTGGCTACCTATACATGGTTATAGGATAGCTACGAGGATAGTACGGGTTCTGTGAAGGCAGACAGGAGCAGTCAGGCGTTCCCTCCACAGATCTCCCAGGCTTAGCCATAGCTGTTTACTATTATTATTATGTTGGCTGTTCTTAGCAAAGAATACTCGACAGTTATGATCTCAAAATCAAGCGTCTCGCTTTGATAACCCAACTAATTGTTGTGAAACCTCCCCCCAGGCAATCTAAAACCAAGAAACTACTTACTTTTATGGTACATAAGGCTCAAACCTAATTACCAGGCAGCCTTTAAGTTTTAGCACCTTTACAACACTGGCAGGCTCTTACCTACGAGTACCAGTATGTGGAATATCCATTTACATCTTCTCGTTCGCTCAGCAGAAATCTCAATGGCCTAAAAATTTGCCTCAATTTTAATAATAAAGCCAAGCTTGCCACAAAGCAGAGCCCCCCTCCTTGTCTCTACCCCCTTTCTCAGAGAGATCCCTCAGGTAGGTAGGTAGGCCTGTTGGTTGGAAAATTGCAAGGCAACATAAATTTCTGTCTGCCTGACACTTTTATGTGCGTCGCTGTGCGGTTTTCTGCCCGTTTTTACGCGTTTTTAGACGCTGGCAAAACGCATGCCAATGTTTGGCCAAGTCCCCGGGTGTTAACGTTTCTACCCCGTCTCCAATTAACTCGCTACCACACACACACGCACACGGATACACCCCACCTGGTGTGACGGGTCGAGCGAGTCTATGTGTGTGTGTGTGTGGGTCTTGGGTGTTTATTTTTAGTCTGAAAGGTCGTCGTCACAGCTGTGTTAGATGTCGGAAAAGCTGAGTCTGCGGCTGTTAAAAGGCCAGCTGCTGCTTCCCCCCCACAAACACACACATACGCCCTGACCCGCCCCCTGTTGACACACAAACACACAGCCACAGAAAAAACCGAAAGGACGAAGGTGTTTCTAGGTCCGGCCTTCCTTCCAGATGAAGCCATAAGTGCGATGCCGTGTCGTTGGGTGCTATGGAAATTGAAATTGCTCTAAGAAACAAAAAACAAAAACAAAAACCAAAAAACGATACCGAAAATATTTAAATGCTTTCTATGTAGTGTACTAAGGACCAATTACCAAGTGGGAGAACAAGTGGGAGAAAATTAATAACTACTATATTATATAGAAGATAGTGAATATTATTATATACACACAAGAATATGTGGAATTCAAGTAGAGAGATATTAATGAAATTTGCAATATATAGAGACATAATGAATATTGACTCAAATACCATTTAGTAATTATACAAGCATACAATATATAATATATATACATATATACATCATATATACACCTACTGATATTCTGATATATACAAGAATCAAGTAACTATATATAGTACGAGTATACAGTAGTCTCTAGTTCGTTTAGTGGATCAAGCGTTTGCATTATTCGAGTTATAAACAACAAAAGAAAACCTTTGAAAAAAAAAACAAACAGAAAAATTAGAAAATTATTAGCTCAAGTGGAAAACCCTCGAGGGTGGATGGTGGTACGGGTGGTGGTACGGCTCTGTATAAAAGGTAAACTGTAATATACGCCTATGGATAAACTATGGATACTATACTTTGATATATGATAAATATATTTTATAAACAACTTTTACTCTTAAACAACAAAAAAATGAAACACTTTTAATACTCTGTCTTCAGCCTTACCATAAAATCTAATAAAAATGAAAATGAAAATGAGAAACTGAACAAAACGAAGAATAGAGAAGAATAGAAGAACTCCTTAGCCTAAAACTCAAGCCTAAACCAACGAAAATCGATTTCAAATTGTTAATTATGTTGTTTTTAGTGTACATAAGCTTTAATATGGTTACAAATTCTATTTAAAAAAAACAACTTTGTTTAAACCTTTTGTTAGAGAGCCTTTGAGCCAGATTTAAACCTAGAAAACGAAAGCAAAAAGCAAAAAAAACCTTTGTGATCCAACAAGTTTCTTCTCTTCCATGAAGCAAAACCAAAAAAACAAGAAAAAACCAAAAAAAAAAAAAAACAAACAACAAACATACAAAAAATATAATAATAATATGAATTTATAATAATTATGTAATTACATTGACTTACAATTAGCTGAGACGTTCAATAATTTCGCCAGGCATTTAGAAAAATCAAGAAAATTGGAGGAAAATCATGACATGACATGAAAAGTACTCACAAAATAAATCAAAGCATGAAAACCAAAAATAAAAAATTGTAATTATTTTTTAATAATTTTCAGAAACTGCTACAGCTTGAAATGAGTTTGAAATGGGTTTAAAAACAGTTTTCATCTACTTTTTGGTAAGTTTTCTAATGGTGATGGGTAAAACCAATACTCAAACAACTTTCGAACCATTAAGTACTCCCCCAAAGTGAGTCCAAGTAATCCCAAAACCCTCATTAATCGGAAATGCACATTTGCTGCCTCTGGAAATTGCTCTTTGGGGGCAAACCCACGCCCCCAACCTCCCCGAAAGAGAAATGCCGATCAATTTTCTGGTCCTTTGGCCAAAACTAAATCAAATCCACACCTCTTGGGTCCGAATTAAAAATGAAATATTGCCCAAAGTCTTTTCTCTCTTAGTGGCCACCATTGAATTTGCAATTTGCCAACATGTCGGCGGGAAACAGACGGGGTGACGGTGGGGGTGGTGGGGGCGAAAGCATAAAATCGAAAATGTAAACCGTGAAAAAGTCCTGTCCCGTCTCGGCCATCTGCATAAAACAGGTAACGAGCTGCATTCCGTTTCCCTTTCCCTTCCTACGCCTTTACGCCCTTTTTGTGGGTCCAAAAACCATGGTCGAAACGAGTCCTGTCCCAGACCGAAAGGCGGCACGCAAATGGCCACAAAATGTGCGCCTGGCATGCAATGGCCATCGACTGAGGCCAATGGACAGAAGCCAACAGCTAGGACTGGGGCTGTGGGTGCTGTAGGGGCTGTGGGTGGGTCTGGGGCTGTGGATGGGTGCTTCAACGGCGGAACCTTCCTGCTACAAGCAGGCAAACTTTCGACTTAATTGGCCAATTGTTTGCCAAGGCGCTGAACAAGAAAAAGTGTTGCATATTTGATGGCGTTTTATACAGGTCTTTTTTCGTTTCTTTTTTCCTTTGCTCAGAGTGAGAGTGGGTTTTTTTGTTTTTGGCAAAAAGAACCAGAAACAATAAGGTGGCAGCTTTTTAAAAGCCATCATTTTGGCAGCTAATATTTTATCGGTACGAAGCACTTTCGCGTAGCACTTTCTAATTGCCCGCTTAGCCGAACGCCCGCTTATATGGTAGGAAGTGTTTACGGGGAACAAACATATATACGGTTATAATGCATGGCTGGCTCTAATCACGTTCATAATTGAGCCGCAACAATGGAAACGGCCAGCACAAATTGCGGGCCACTTAAACGGGGACGAAACCTGAGAACCACGCCAGTGCCAGAGCCAGAGAAGGGGACAGACACCCACCAATGGGAAAATCCCGTTCAGTTCGTGGTGGTATGACCTACACGTATGCCAGTCGTAGTCATTATTTAATTTAAACAATAGCCTTCATCCTATAGAAGGAAGGAACTGTGGGCGAGTTAAAAGGGCAATGACAATGCCTTGGACTGCCGTTGGGTTTATCCTTGGACAACAGCTTGGATCGATCATGATTGCATTTTGACGGACATGCTGGTAAGTCTTCGTGTTCCTTCGATTTAATCGATTTTATAAAACATTTGAGTATAATTGGGGTAGGGGAGTGGCATCTAAGAGGAGAAAATATGTGTATATGCAAGGCGAGAATGCCAGAAATATTTGATATATCATATAATGTAGAGTATGTATAGTGTAGAATTACCTTGCATTTAACTATTGCTCAAAAGCAAAAAGAATCAGCGAGGATGAGGATGAAGCTTCTGATACTTCTTCTCTTTCGGTTTTCTCTTTCAGTGACGAAATCAAAGAGGTCCATTTTTCTCCGCTCTAGAGCCCTTTGAAAAATATGTAGAAATGTCTTATGTATCATGTAATGGTGTATATATTTTGTAGTGTATACATACATATATGTATGTATGGGGTATATGCAAGAAATGTTTATAAGTAGTCTAGTGTAGAATTACCTTGCATTTTACTAATGCTTGAAAGCAAAAACAAACAGCGGGCATGAGGATGAAATTTCCGATATTTTTCTCTGACGAAATCAAAGAGAGCCATGTTTCTCCATTCTAGAGCCCTTGAAATAAGTGAAGAAATGTCTTAATTATCATATACATACGTACATATGTAAAGGAGAGTATAGCGTATAATTACCTTGCTTTTTCGCTCCTTCGGTTCGCTCTTTTAGTTACGAAATCGAAGAGAGCTCGGCTCCGTCGCTCTTAGATCCCCTTAGTGAATTTATGGTTGTCTCCTTCTGCTGCCCGAAGTTGTTGTTGCTGCTTCCGCACACTCACACTCATTTTTTGCCTCATTTCACTTGTTGCCTTGCTCTTCCTCCCACACTTGCACTCACTAACGCACTTGATCGCAGCATTTCACTCACTTCTTCGATGCTTTGCGCTCAATGTCTCACTCCGCTCCTTTTCCCAGTTCTTGCGGTACATTTTCCTGTCTTTCTTCACATGCGCTTGCAATTATGTACATATGTACATTTGTATCACTCACTTCACTTCACTCCACTCACTTCTTTGATGCATTGCGCTCAATGTCTCACTCCGCTCCTTTTCCCAGTTCTTGCGGTACATTTTCCTGTCTTTCTTCACATGCGCTTGCAATTATGTACATATGTACATTTGTATCACTCACTTCACTTCACTCCACTCACTTCTTTGATGCATTGCGCTCAATGTCTCACTCCGCTCCTTTTCCCAGTTCTTGCGGTACATTTGCCTGTCTTTCTTCACATGCGCTTGCAATTATGTACATACATATGTATGTTATTTCACTCTCACAGACAAAAAAAAACACTTAGCTTCCACATTTCGCCATGCCATCTTTATCTCCTTGCCATCCGATGACCATGCTGCGCGACAGCAGCTTGCCATGGTACCGCTATTCCTTATTCTCTGCCCCTCCATCCACATTCCCTTCGTTGGAAATGAGCTTCCAGCGGAAGCAACGCAAAAACTGCGACGACACACAAATTTTTGCAGGCCGCTACTTTTCCATTTTTTTGCTGCTAGGAAAACACTGATTTTCACCATTTTTACAAATGCTGCGATCATTTTCTCACTTTATGCTTCACTTCTGCTCTGTCCACACACTTTTCAGCACAAAATACAGCAATTGCTATATTTTCACAAGACTTTTTTGCGAGATTTTCACTTTGCGCATTAGCTGCACACACCACACGCGACTTGATCGGGTTTCCAAACGTTTTTCAGATGTATTTCCTGATTTAATGGCGTTTTTAGATCCGCGTCGCGAACGAACTGCTGCGCTGGGATTTTAGACAAAGTTCTATGCAAAAAGCGCCGAGATGAGATCATCGATTCAACTGAAAGCTCAAGAGCTTGCGAGAGCTTGAGAGCGCTGTTAATGTTTTACCTATGATCCTCTCTTCGCACTGCAGGTGGCTGGTGCTAATGCACTGACTTTATGCGTGGGTAAAGTAGAGTAAAGAGAGCATTGCTGAGAGTGGCTTTATTATTGTTATATGTGCGTGTGTGTATATTTTGGGATTTTAGGCAAAGCTTTAAGTAATTTGCGTTGAGATGAACTTATCGTGATTCTCTCTTCCCACTGCAGTTGGCTCATGAACATTTAGAGCATACATACATACATACATAAATTCCCAGCAACACTTTAGCTATGATATGTACATATATGTTTGTGTTATCTATAAAACTGTCCGATTACCATAAACATGATGCGGGTTGTGTGACCTAATTTTCGGCACCAATTCGAGAATACTTCTACCAATTTATGGCATCTACGATAACAGAAATGCAAATTTTAAAAGTGTACTTTAATTTTTTTTTTGCCGATTCGTTATTCTGAGCACATCAGCTATTCCCGCCGTTTCTGACTACCCCTCCCGCTCTAATGCCAATCAATTGCTGTCCTGACAAGGGTACCTCCAACAGTTGGCTATTTTTTGCGCTATTGTGAAAGTGATGCCGGGCGGGGCACCGGCGAGGGGCTGGGCACCGTCGCCTGTCAGAAGGAAGCAAAACTCAATACATTTGTAGGATAATGCCTTATATACGGACGAGACGAGACGCACAATACATAAATAATTTACATTTCGCATGGTCACGCACAAATCATGTGAGGCCCATACCAAGGCCCAAGACCAAAACCAAGACCAAAACCAGGCCCAAACCCAAGCCAATGGCCTGGTCCCGAAACAGTCAGTCGTCAGACAGTGAAATTGCTATATGTATGTATGTTTGGGTGGTTATTTGGGGGCGGGGCGGATGCTGCATGATGCGTATATACATATATAAAAGTGACAGTTGAACATGGAAACACACTCAAAATGTTAATTGATACGTCTGCAAGGCGACTGAGGACCACAGTTTTCCTTTTTCTACGAATTATGTTTGCTTTTCAGTCTTAAAGGGGCCTTAAATATTATAATTGTATTTTCACAGATGACCTGATGGAATAATTTTGATTCTATATATTATATGCTGGCCCCATCACATAGGCCTTGGAAAATCGAATTTCCACTTGTCAAAATCTGGTAATACTTTCAAATGCTTTATTTTTCAGTTGTTCATTAGGCTCCGATCTGAACAGATCAAAAACAAATTTTTGTTTAGTTTCCAGCTCCTGTTAGGTTTCAAGTAAATATTTCAACTTTTCTTCCAAAATAATCAAATTCAAATATTTTTAAAATATTTTCCAGAACTTTTACGGATCCAAAATGTGTTGTGGACCTTGTGGACCGTGCTGCGCTCCCTGTGGTGGCTGCTGTGCTCCTTGCTGCGGTCCTTGCTGCGGTCCTTGCTGTGGTCCTTGTGGACCCTGCTATGGACCTAATGTCTGCGGTCCTTGCTGTGCAACGGGACCCTGTGCAGGCTGCTGTGGCGGCTGTGGGGGCTGTTGCTGAGCAATGGGACGACAGGGTCTAAGCCTCACATCACAAGTCCGATGAAACCTGCAGGATGCTAGAAGCTATCGTGTAGTGCAATGTCCGCAAAAAAAGCATTTACTATGCTGATCTTTAATATAATCATAACATAAACATAAATCATCATTTATCGTGTGGAACGACAAAGGCCCTCTTCTTAAATGGTGACATTTATGACAGTATTGTTCCGGATCGACAAACTGTTTGAATTTAGATTACTTTCGACAATTTGATTTGAAATCTGAACAAGCTGTTAAACTGTGTGACCGTACACGGAGAGGGAAAAAAATACCCAACATAATTTTAGTAACATTTCTGGCAGTATTTTCCAACACCCGCAAACAGCTGATGAAATGCACAACATTTGCTGGAAACACAGAAAACACACAACCTAAATATTTAAATAAAAATAAAAACAATATTTCGCCATGGAAAGGCTAAACGACGATTGTGTGTGTCATATACTGGAGTACCTGCCACTGGTGGAGCAAATAAAGATGTGTCGGCTGTCGCCACGTTTCCGGGAGCTGCTCTGCCAGATTGTTTGGAGGAAGCCACGGTATCGGAATGTGTCCGTGTCGGATGCAATGCTGAAGCCATTGAGCAAAGCGGACTACGTCTACTTCTTTGAGCTGACCAGCGCCGCCATGGAGGAGCTGTACATATGGAATGTGCATTCGAAGGCCTTCGACTCGTACCTGGGCCGCCACCTGATGCGCCCCGAACTGAGCTTTTACTTGCGCCGAGACTTCAGCAACCTGAAAGAGCTTTGCATTGCGGACGAGAACATGAACAACAGCATGGTCAACACCATAGCCAAGAACTGTCGCCAGCTGCGCTGTCTGAGCGTGTCCAGCGCCTACGTGACGGGCAAGCACATGATCGGGCTGACCAAGCTCGAGTCACTGGTGGCCCGCGAGTGCTCCATTGAGACGGAGTATCTGCGGGAGATACTGGATCAGCTGTCGCTGACCCATCTGGACCTCACCACCAACAGACACCAGGTGGAGGAGACTGTACTGCAGAGCGCTGGCTCGAAGCGTCTCCAGCGCCTGGGCATATCCGATGCCCAGGACTATGGCTTTCTATTGGCGGACCAGCTGCCGCAGTTAACCACGCTGGTGGTCAGCTATCACCAGGTGTCGCCCCAGGATCAGCTTGAGATGTTGGAAACCACACGCAAACGGGTCGAGGATACGCCTGGTAAATTTCCCAAGCGACTGCAATCGATTCTGTGCAATGTTGTTGATGTGGAAGTGGCCCTCGAACAGATAGCGGGTCTCGAGAAGCGCCATCCCAGAGATACACCAAAGTTCAGTGAGATACTGAAGATTATGTACTTCTTGTCGAAGCCAGTGGGGGGCAGCGATAAGACAACGCCCCCCTGAGATTGTTACTGGTCTAGATGCTTGCCAATGCTAACAGATAAATTTCATCCAAACGATGATCCGCACTTGTAGGAGTAGCCCCTGACTACCCTACCGGTAATTCGCTAGTCTAATTGTTACTCTCTTCGTCTAGCTATTGATAAGGTTTTGTTTATGTTTACGTTATGTTTTTATTATGCTTTTGCTTCGCAGAGGAACTCTGTCGGATGAGGCTGTGATAGTATTTCATTGACTTGTTAAACCTCACCCTAATTAAAACAATATTTATTTAAGCCTAATATGTACTTCAGATGTATGTCGTGACTTCCAATTATAATTAGGATCGAGAGTCTATAACTATATACAGACATACATACCAGACATATGTATATTCGCTTTGCTTTGTACTGTGTGCGAAAATTAGCATGTAAATAAATGTTGTTTGTTCTCTAAGCGTAAATATGTATAAGAAGTTAACACTGCTCTATGTAAAGTTATGTTCAATGAAATAGCAGGATTTCATGGTTAATTGTCTTAAGGATTGAATGCAAAAGTACTGGGGTTTCTTCAGGTTTCTATAGCTCACATTTCAGGCCTTCCAAAACTTGTACTAGAAATGTCGCAAAAAGCGCTTCGGTGCTTCTATTTCATTGAACACAACTGTATAGCCTGCACTATGAGTCACAGCTGAGCTACAATGATTTATATAATTTACAACATAACTAATTAGACACTTGTATTAACAATATCTTTGACTTTGATCCATTTACCACTTGTACTATATTGTGTGTAATTAAAATGCGTTTGATTACTGTGATTGTTGGTGAAATTTTGACGTGGAAGGACCAATACTAGCCGTAGCGTAAGCCCTACAAAAGGGAATGATTCACACATATCTACGGCTCTTTCAAGTGAATCACAGAACACTTTTCAACTGGTTACCGAATATTATGAAATGAGATCCAAACTCCTCTGCAAGAAGGAGAAAATAGGAATCTGTCATTTTTCTGTCTCTACCATGTCTGGAGATGACATGACCATTCACTTTTAATTTCTCACGATAGATAGATATTTTCTTTGATTATGCTTGGGTTTATTGCTCACCAAAACAAAAATCCAAACGATTGTCTGTCCAGACACCCAAAATAACTGCCGCGTACGACCTTGTGAGTGTATGGGTGAATGTCGGGCAAACATTATCTCGGTACGTGCGATTTTGCATTTCGATAAGGAGCAAGAATGAATGACTTGCGTTCTAATCAACGCAAATACACATGTTTCATTAAGTTGAGCAAGAAGCCAGCAACAACACAACTTAAAAGTGCCTCCAATTATTTCCAATAACCTCTCTATACTTAGCCAAAGAGCCCGCTCTATGGTAAACGTGATTCCCAGCGCATAAGACATTCAATGGGCAGCTGGAGCTGCTTCCTAATCTCCCATGCTTACATCATGACAGAGCGAGCGGGATGGCTCGTACTATTCTGGGAACTAATACCATTAAAGACTGGCTACAATGGGTGTCGTTCAATACGTGCACCAGCTGGGCTGGCTATCAATTATATAGTATAATCCTTTGAGTAAAAGGCATTAGAATGAAACGATATCAAACAAATATTCTGCCAGTTGAGTGCACTCAAAAAATCTACTCGTTTTTGAGGGCAATAAAAGCATTCAGCACATTTAATTAATAGTTCAATGGAAAACCTTATGAAAAACGGTTCAAAGAAGCTGCTGCCACACGAGTAGAAATATACAAGTATCCTTTATCAGGACATCTAAGGCGATTCGTAGTGAAATCAATAGTGGAATTTTTCAACAATTTGAATACTCAAAGACCTAGTTTACATAACTCTTTCAAACATGTCTGTTGAAAAGAAATCCAATCAAATCTCAGTGATCCAACACCTCGAAGCGGCTCTTTATGTCCTCAATCAATTGTGCATCGGTTTCGTGACCCTTTGGGTCAGTTGGACGTGTCTGCGGCAGGACCTGACTGGCATACGTCTGCATGCCTGGCTGGTCACCTTTGGTTTCATCTTCCTGATGGCCGAGGGCATGATGTGCTTCTACGACGGAAGCTGGCTGACTCTGCGCTACACTCGCAAATACAAAACGGCCTTCCATGTCGTCCTGCAAGTGTTCGGTGGCGGCATGGGCGTAGCCGGTTGTCTGATCCAATTGATACGCGACGATTGGGCAATCGGGGTCACCACACATGCCAGCCTGGGCTTTGCCGCCTTCATCCTGTGCGTGATCTCACTGCTGAGTGGACTGACTGCCTTCCTGGCCAGAGCCATGAGCAAGGCGGTGTCACCGCTGCTCAACAAGACCTTCCATGTTGTGCTCGGATTCGCTGCCTATGTGATTGCTATGATGGCCCAATACTACGGCTATGCACAGACTAGCATCTTCAAAGGACAGGGTGAGGACTTCGTTATCCTCATGCGAGTGGCCACACTTGTATCCATGGTCTTGACCAGCATAGGAGCCATCAAATCATTGTACCAAAAAGTAGTCAGTTTGACGAGTTAAATCCTATGATTTTTCACAGTTCCTCTGTACATGTTCCTTCTTCCTTCCTTCTGATGTTCCTTATGCACCCATATCTTAAGCTAAAATATTAAATAATTAGGTTAAATTATAAATGACTGAAAACGAACCAACAAAATGTTGTTTAACTAACCTTTTGAACCCATAAAAGTGGTAACCAAACCGTCTCGAAAGGCTGTCGAAACATACGTCGTGGATCTACTGAGTATTCTGCGAGTAGGAAGAGGTCCTGGACAAGGAAGATCGAGGTGGATCCTGTGCTCTCCAACAATAAAGTTTTCACCTGTCCTTCCTGTTGTTCCGTTATTACGATGTTTCTATTACACAAGTAATCGAAATCTTCAAAAACTTATCTAGTGGTCTTCCCTCGAACTACTTTCGATTGATTTGATATCGTTTAGAATTTGATTTCTGCAAACCTAAATGGATCTTAATATTTGAAACAATGCAACTATTGATTGGATATTTAATAACATTTTTAATTTTCTTTAAATTAAAACAATGATGATATTTATACCAATAAGAGTGTACCGAATAGGGTCCAAGATGCACCGATAAAAAATAAGCATTCTGTAAAGAAGGTGCAATCGCGGTTATACTAATGAAACAAATACAATTGATTAGTCTCAGTTAAACTAAATTAAGTATAATTAAAATACATTTGAATTTATTAAGTGCAATTTTTATATGACGAATATTATGCAGTCTTTATGCAGTGACAAATAGTCTTCAAGCAGTTCCAATAATATAACAAGATAGAAAACCAGAGATGAAGAGATATGTAGATAGAGGTAAAGATGCATCTATACTGATCCGTTACACCCCAGTGTTGGCAAATGCTAACATACGAATCATCGACTCAATCGCGATCAAATAAATGCAAAACTATTGAAGATCTATTTCCGCTTTAGTGTTCATTCCTAGAACTACTGCACTATGAAGCAGTCCTTATGCAGATAATAAAATACCAATATAAACCTAATTGAATATGATCACAATATAGTTAATTAAAGCATCCGTTACACCCAGTGTTGGAAAGTACCTAACGTCGCATCTATCGCGATCAAACAAATGCAACCAGCAGCCCGATTGAAGGTCTATTTGCGGTTTAGAGTGTTATCTGATGTGTATGTATTTAGTAGCAGCGCAGCACTTGAATAGCTTCACTTCGCCAGGAGGAAACCGATACGAGCTGCAATAAAAATTGTATTTATTTGTAGTACTAGTCAAGAGCGGCGTGCGTTAATATGACGCTGCGAAAAAACTTTCCCAGTCGCACTCCAACAGCGGTTGAGATTATTAAAATCAATTGCGTACGAACGGATGGACACAGTTCAATGGGCGTATCGGACCGCCTGTACTACTATAAAGTACTATCGTTTTCTTCAAATTTACGGTCTTTTATCGCTTTAGTACACAATAAATTATTTTACAACAAGTGTCTGATGAGAGGCAGTCTCGTTTATCAATGTTCTTGTACTGTGTACTCACAGTTTACTTATTAAACACGAAAAGAACATTATGTCAACCGGGCTGATAAGAGCTTAGAACAAATTCAAAATAGAAACTACAAAAATCAGCGTACCATGGCCGAGCCGGAGCAGCCGGTTGTTAGTAGATCACAGAGAGTTGTCGACTACGGCAGCACGATCCAGGCGCGAGTTTCCGTAACGAGACCAGCACGACTACCCACATTTGTTTTAATCGAATCTCCGCGACGATATTCAAAGATGTCCCACAATACACTGTCCCCGCACGATTCTCAGACCAGATGGCAGAGATTCGAGTACTTCCTGAACGTCCTCAATCAAATCTGCATTGGCTTCGTAACCATCTATATTTCGTATCTGACACTGCGCACGGGACTCGAAGGCACTAGTCTGCACGTTTGGCTGGTCACCATTGGGGTAAGCACATAGTAAGAGCAACAGGAAGAAACGATCTCTAATGATCACCTCGTTCTCCGTACAGTTCTCCTTCTTCATGGCCGAGGGTGTCATGATCCACTATGGCGGCAATGTACTCACAAATGGTTACAAGCGGCATACAAAGACCACAATACATTGGATTGTTTTAACACTGGGCGGATGCTGTGGAGCATCTGGAGCACTTATCAAAATGATACAGAAAGGTTTCTCGCTCCACTCAACACACGGAAAGCTGGGTAAGTGAACCAAACAGCGAGCGACGACACGTGAGAGAAATGCTCCATTATCTTGAATCTCGTACTGCTCTCCGAATGAATGAATGAAACGTTCAGTGACCAATGGAATTTCCCGCTTTACCTACAGGTTTTACTGCCTTTATACTGTGCATACTGGCCATGACCTCTGGCCTGAGTGCCCTCTTCTCCGCTCGGGTGAAAAGGCTGATTACCCCATTGCTGAACAAGACCTTCCACAACTTCCTGGGATTCGCCTGCTTTGTCATTGCCTTGACGACACAGTATTTCGGCTACCAGACGGGTTACTTCACCAGTCGCAGCGAGTCGGACTTTAGGATTCTGATGAAGTGCCTCACTCTCACGTCGCTGGTTCTGTCGAGCTATGGCCCCCTGAAGGCTCTCTATCAGAAATGTGAAAACATTTCTCGCCAGTTTTAAGATGCAACCAGATATTAACCAGAATTTGTCGAATGTACATAAATATAATTTGTTTCATAACTTAAATTTCCACTGGCTGGCATTTAATCTCAAACGGATATTGACCTATCTAACATTATATGGCATCCAGTCTTATCGCCCGCACCCTTAAACACGAGTAAATAGTTTGGCAGTGTTTCATTGCCGCTGGGAAAACCCACCGGGAATTACTCAATCGATCAGCGCGTGTCAGCGGTTATAAATCCCCCCATTCAAAACAATATTTACAGATTGTCAGTCGGTCTTGATAACAAACGTCATAATCGTGTATCATCTTGACTATAGAGTGGCCCCTAATGAAGCAGAATTTATTGGTCTTTTTTATCTTGGTTCGGAATGACTAAAGAAGGAATTTCCACACTAATAAAATATGTTCATATGATAGGGTCTGAAGTACAAGTAGTACTGAAACAGAACTTGTCGTCTATATTGGAGAAAAGTTAGTCATTCCGAAAGAAGGAATTTGCAGCCCTATGAAGTATATAGTAGGAACTGTATGGAGACGGAATTTATGGTCTTAATCAGGTGTCCATAAAGGATATTACAGGGCATAAAGTTTGATACAAATATGTGAATATTTTTACATATTTAAATCATTCTATGCTTCTATAATATCCAAGAGGATAGTGAAAACAAATTTCAATTCTTACAAAATACAGAATTAAGATATTATATTATATAAGAGATGTTTTTTCAGTTCAAAGTAGAGTAGATGGATTATATTCTCACATCAGACCAACAATGTGTCGACTCCAATAAGGACAAACCCCATTTGGGTACAATTTTGTTGTAGAAATAGTATTACAGTACTAAAGCAAAAGACAACATTTTAAACATTCATATGCATCGTGCAGTTTCTTATGTTTATTCAGAATTTGTTCAAATAATTGTGTATATTTCTTTCTCGCAATAAATAATACTTGGCGCGTGTTTCTCCTTGTGTGTGAATGATACGTATATCAGGATAAAATAAATAGCTAGCATAAGGTATAAAAATACATTCAATTTGATAATACAAAGGCTTGCTCTAGTATGCATTTGTCCGGAACGAGAATGTGGAATTCTCTTTCTATAGTAAACAAGATCTCTTTGACGACAGTATAGTATGTGGACAGTATGCAGACAGTTTACAATTAACAATTAGTAAATAGGAATTAGGACTTCCGACTAAAGCACATTTAAAATTCGTTGAATGGAACAGGTTCCTCCTGTTACCCAAGGCATATTCATTCCAAGTCGTTTCTGTGTCTGTGTCCCGCTTGTCCAATTGATTCACAGTTTTGTGGTGCGACGTACGGCAAACGACATTAGGGCATGCTCCAGACGCATGTGATAGGGCAACTTGCGTTCCTGGACGAGAGGCTCGTCGCCGGCAGCACAGCATTGATTGCGGCAGCACTCGCATTGATCCTGATCATCGCATTGATCGTACTCATTATCCTCCTCATCCTGTTCCAGCTCGTAGGCCTTCTTGGCAGCGCGCTGTTCGAATCCGAGATAGAATGCGATGCATACGAACAGCATAAAGACCAGGGCACACATGGCACCACTTGCAATGCTGGCCTTCTCGAGCATGGGACGCGGTCGCTTGGGCAGATAGGACCCGTCGATTTCCTTGTACTCGCACCGCTGGCCCATGAACCCGATGGCGCACTCGCAGCTGTACACAGGAAGATCACCGATCTTCACCGCAAAGCAATGGGCATCGTTCAGGCAGTACCAGGCATCAAAAGTCTCTGGGCACTTGTACGTGGGGAATGTTATGTTGGGCCTGGGCGTTGTCGTGGTGGTGGTGCGCACTGTGGTTGTCGTCGCTGGGGCCTGAGTGGGCGGCAATGCTGTTCCCGACATCGAAGACGATATGGAAGGACGTGGCTTGGGCACCGTGCGACTGGAGCAGGCCTCAATGCAGGCCGGATATGCCAGGCAGCCGATCAACAGCAAGGCCAGAAGATATGGTCGTCGTCGTCCCATATTGCAGATCGTTGTGCTTGTGGAATGCTTCATTACAATTTGTAGCTTGTGGTTCGTTTTGTGTTTTTGGATAATTCGTTATTTCGATATTGGTTTTCGTTTTTGGCTTTCAATCGTTGTTTGGTTTCTTTAAAGCTTATCAATAAACTAGAAACTATCACATAAATAAATTAAAATGTATATTCTCCGCTGCTGGGGCAGGTCGTCGTCAGGGCTCTTTTGATCAGATCAGTTCAGATCAGTAGATCAGATTGTGTGTGTTTGTGGTGTTTCTCTACATATGCTGCATAAACGAGTTGAGTTAATGGGGCATGTGTATCTGCGGGAAAGACGAAATTGGCATTAGTAAGGATAAAATATGAATACTTTGCACTTCGATTCAAGTATAAGTAGCTCTAGAACTGTGTACTCAACTAAAACAAAATCAAAAGAAATAACAGCATTAAATCAGAAGTATATATAGTATGTATAGGACAATGCAATCAAAAACTGGTTCGCAGCTATGAATCGCCATATTATCACTCGATGAGAACACGACCAATTTCACTTTTTGTTTTCAAAATTCAATTTATGTTGTTTCCCGTTGATTATCCTAGCTCATCAAAGCTGGCTGTGATATGCGTTGGGTATCCATATCACAACCACTTGATGAGGCTTAGATAAGCAACATCATAATAGATGTGGCATTATTTTTGTTTCATTTCTCGTTGTTCAATGTTTAAATCATACAAAATATATGGAGTTTTCGAAATTAAAACGTTTCTGCACTCGATTTGGGTATTTTGCTTGCGGCGTTCGAACCAATTTCACATCAGCTGCTCCACCGAAAGACTGATGGGTCACATCCTGGAGACGGTTACGTTCGACAGACACCACCCAATCACTTGTATTTTTCTGTACTCTGAAAATTGGTTCAAACGCATGCAAGTGTACATATTTTTGATTTTCATGGAGAAGAGAATATTATTATAGTCAAATATATATATAAAATGGTAAAACCCATGGTAGTATCCAACCATATTTGAGATGTAAGTGCGTGTCGGGTTGTGCTGGAGGAGTGGGGCGGGCGGGCGGGCGGTGGTGGTAGTAGGGGGGGATACATACGTATATTATGATTGATGTACGATACATTACGCCGAGCTCATCAAAGCTGGCTGTGATATGCGGGCAAAGCAAAATGCATTTCACAACCACTTTGTGAGCCCAGCATGAATGTGCCAATAATAGTTTTTTTTGTAGATTCAGGATTCAGGATCATTGACTGCAGGACTTTAGAATTTTTTTCAATTTCGATTAATGCTGATATATGTAATGATATATAAACAAAATAAACACTTGCAACGTTTACAATAAACACTGTTTTTCTCTTTTTCTTTCCATTTTTTCTTGGATTTGTTGGTTTTTGATTTCTTTTGTCTTGAGCATCGTGTCGCTCCTCAAAGCTGGCTGTGATATGAATAGGCATAAAAAGGCAAACATTTCACAACCACTTTGAAGAATGACACAATTCTCCTTGGCCCGGACATGGGGGGCCCGAGGCCCGTCGATTGATGTCTTCGGAGACCCAGAGAGCGAGCCCGAGCCCCCTGATGGTGGCTGAGGCTGCACATTAGGATTTGTATTTTTTCTCATGTTCTCACGGCCACGGACTGGCTTTGACTTGTACTTTTTTTTTGCAGTCGCGGCATAATAAATAAATATACATAAAAAAAAAAACAACAACAATAAATGCGACGACGACAACAACATGATAATGATGATGATGAGGTTGGGTGGTGATAATACACACATATGAATCGACATGAATGGCGGCGACAGAAGGTACACGTAGTAAATTAAGCAATTTTTCGACATTTATGTTTACATATCAATTTCAACGCTAATACAACAAATAAACAAGCACATTCGCACATTGAGAAGAAGACAAAAAACAAAGAAGTAACACACCATAAGAAATAGCCATCTATCAGCCCAGCTCTCTTGATGTGCTGATCAGATCTTTACAAATGAAAAATATACCCTTTGAACTCTACACGAATTCTGGGCTATCACAAAACAATAAACAATGAACAACGGTCAACAAATTTTTGGCGCCAGTCTGTAGCAATTTGTCGCCAAATTCTTTGTCATTTCACGTGATAAGGAGATGGAGGGATCAACGCAAGCACAGCGCAGAAAAAAAAAAATACATTAATTACAATCGAGAAATGTGAGATGCGCATGGATGTGTATGTGTGTTTTCACAGTTAACATTCGCAGCACATTCTGCAGAGTTTCTCTCTCTCTCTTTCTCTCTCTCTTTTGACAGTTAACAATCGCAGCAGCAGCAGCAGCATTGCCGCTGCACTCTCTCTTTCTCATCCAGCAGAAATCTAGCTTATTAAAATTTCCGTTATAAAAATTATAAAAGTGTATGTGTGGTGTGGTGTGTTGTGTGTGTTTGTCTGCGAGAGGAAGTTGGCAGAAATATGCGCAAAAAAAAAAAAAAAAAGAAGCAAGTTGAATAACCATATAAATTGCGTTGAACTTGCGAACGTGTAGGTCAAGATCAGCGGCGCGTCATTTCATTTTGATTCCGTTTCTATCACAAAACAAGTTCGATGATCGTTTTCATTGCTACAACAACCTCGACAAGAACTGAAAATACCCACAATTAAATGCGTGCAAACGAAAAAAAAAAGTACAATACAAGCACCACAACAACAATAATAATAATAACAATAATAATATGGACAACATTTGGAATAAAATAAAAGAAGCAACAAAACAAGCGTGCATACATACATGACAACAACACCCGCTAATAAAATACTGTTGTATGCTGCGGCGACTGCGGCATCGGCATCGGACTCGGCGTCTTTGCTTCTTCTCTACTTCTTTTCTGCGTTCGTTGTTGTTTTTGTTGCTGCTGCTGTTGTAATTTTCATGTTGCCTTGCCCTGTTCCATTCTTGGGCGTCGCTGCACGAGTTCGTTGGCTCTTCTTTTAGCGCTTGTGTGTGTGTTTAGAAAACTGTAAGAAAAGCAAAGTGTGTGAAAAATATGGTTTAAACGAAATTCCAGCACAAGAACAAATCCCAAGCAACGCTGCTCTCTTCAAGTCTCTCTCTCTCTCTCACTCTGTGTGTGCAATTTCAAAAATTTACCGGTTTTCGTATTTTGCGCAAAAAAAACAAGTCTTGCTAGTTTTATGCTGAGGAGAGAGCGAGATGCAACACTTTTAGCGGAGACAACAACCAATTGAGGTGTGTTGCGTGTATACACGAGAGTTCAAGTGCATGTGCCTGTATGTGTGTTGATGACCACACACACAGACGCACCCGCTCTCGCTCTCTTTGCCAGCAGCGTTCGGCGGGGGGATGAGTAAATTCAATTTTTTTTTTCACTGCGTCTGAGCGAGTATATGAATTTGTGTTTTGTGTGCGTGTGTGTGTGTGCGCGCGGGAATGTTGTCAAGAATTCTAAGAATTTTGCACAAGCCAAAAACGGGGCGCGGGCAAAATCCACATCAAAATGCGAAAACCATATTAAAATATATTCTTATCCGTTGCGTTATTAAATTAAAGCATACATTTTACACAAACTCACGCACACAGCCATAGAAGGCTACTACTCTGGCACATACAGAGAGAGGATGGAGGGGGAAAAGTGCGCGTGAGGGCGTTGACCACTTTGGATTACAGAAAAGTATGAAATTTTCGACAATTTCCACAATCACAGCGAATAACCATTACTTTTATGTGACAAATAACTAATTGTTTCAATTAAATTCGAAATCGGCTTGGCAAAACGCCGAAACGTTCGCTGCCGCCGCAGCAGCTCAAAAAACACAACCGCACCGCAAACACATCGAGAGGCAACTCAGTTGCCGCTAGTCGAACTGCACAAAAGAGCCACGGAGTGTGGCCAGACTGCTGCAATGAGAGGCGTCCATATACTGTCGATTTCGCTTTTTTCCCGTCAGATCTGGCTTTTTTGAAAGCAAACTACGGCAAGTGAATTGCGGGAAGTGGGAATTCTGGATTTTTGGAGTAGGAAGCAGCTTTGTCTCTTTTTTGCTCAACAAGTTAATCTGATAAAAAAATATTAAGGAATTCCGTTAACCAGAGGACGACCAACAGCATTCTAAGCATAGGATAAAATTTTATTGTGAGTGAATAATAATTTTTGGTTAAATTTCGAAGTATGGCTAGCGAAGCCTTGGGAAATAAAAAGCTAATCTGAAGCTAATCCCGCAAAGTTAAGTTAGATACTTTAAACAAATATTTTTTAAAATTGTTCTAAACATTTTTAACTTATTTCCCTTTTCTTCAAGTCAGCTTTTTCCTGCTGAAAAGTTGGCAGCACTGCATATACCGCTTCTTTTCCAACTGCTCTCTTGCAGTCGCTCTCTCTCTCTCTCGCTCCCTCTCAACTCTCTCTCGTTGCGAGACGAAAAATGAGGCTGAAGCGGCATAAATAACAACAATACAATGCGCCGCGCGGCTTTCGAGCTTGTTTCGTATTTTGTTTTTGTTTTGGTGTTGCCACAAGATTTCGCACGATGTAGGATCAACATGTTATTGACACGCCGCAGCCCGCTGCCGAAGCCACCGACGCCACTCCACTCGCAGCGAGTTTGGTGGAGCAAAAAGGCACACAAACAAGAAGCGACGCAGGGCGGTGGTAAGATACAAAGACAGGACAGAGACAAGGGACAGGACAGAGACCCGACAGCCAGACCAGGCCAGGCAGGCAGGTAGGTAGCCGGCCAAACGGGACGAACAGGATGAAGAAACGCAGACGACTTCAGACCAGACTCTTTTCTTCCCTCCCCCTCCCCCAATGTTTTGCTTGTGTTGGTGCTGCCGAATTCACGGAACTGGGGATTCTGGTTGATTCAGTTCGTGCGCAGGCGCGCACGTAAACAACATTCCTCAGGAAATTTCTCGCGTCCCCCCATCCCGACCCCAACCAAACTGTTTTCCGTTCCCCATGCATTTGTTCGTTTGATGCGCGCCAAAAAGCCAAACCGAAAAGGATGGCCGCCGGCGGCAGCGTTGCCAGACTGCCGAACCGGAGATACCTCATTTTGATTTTGCGCTTAATAACGCCCACAACATTGTAGCAATTGGAATCATACCCACACACATATATGTATGTATACATACATATGTATGTACTGCACTAAAACGACACGTTTCCGGTAGTCGAACAGACAGGGGCGGACGGGGAGTACACTTTGAGTTGCAGCCGGGCTGGGCAGACCGGGCCGGTTCCCCGTAAGTGGGCCGCCGACACCATTCCAAAGCCAATTGACGTCACATACACAATACAACAACGAAGTGCCGAAGAGGAAAACGCCAACCTGACACAATGTTTTCTGGGTTACAGCTTACGGATGTTGTCTGCGTCTGTCTGGGTCTCTTTGGGTAGAGAGAGATATCGAAATGCTTCAATATTTCTTTGGCAAGTTATTTCGGTAGTTGAACTAGAAAGCATCTATAACCTATGGTAGCTTGACGGAAAACTCCTTACACCTCATCAAATTAAAATAAGCCATTCTCTGGCAATATCTGTAGATTCTGTGAAGCGGAAAAGCAAAGAACAAAACACACTGCACATACATACATGTTTACAGAACACAACACACAACGCCCAAGATCAACTGTACATAAAGATGATGAAAAATGTTAATAGATTGCCCTAGGACCTGCCCTCATTCTGTATCCATCTTTGACGCTACGCTTTTGCACTTGCATTTCCCTACAAGTTCTCCTACTTCGTGTTTTTATACCCTGTACCTTATAAGGTATGCTGTATTTGTGCAACTTGCAATTCCATATCATATTCTCGATATATGAAGAGTCTAAGACCACTAAGAGAAAAAAGTCCTGGCTTCTTACATATAAAATGTTCCGAGTAGCGGGTATTTAGTAGTCGGAATGGAAACTTCACCTCATTTCTTGTTTCTCCCTTTTTTTACGGTCTGTTCTGTTTGTCTTCTGTCGTTGTTGTTGATGTTACAATTGTTGCACTTGTTGTGTGCGGTTAGGACATTGAACCAGAGGCAACAACAGAATGCACGCAAATCCATACACACACAAACAGACATACACACACACACAAGTGCATTCTTAGTAGCAGATTCTACGTACATACATATTTACTATTAAAAATCAATAAAATAATGCTCCAGCTTTGTAGCGGCTTCTCGATTGTACATACAGACAAAAAGCTATTAGAGCTATCGTCCGAGACGAGGCAGTGACGATAAAAGGTCAGGTTGAGAATATTTTCCAATTGCTGCTGCTGCTGCTGGGTCGTCTAGTCTGGGTCGCGAGACGTCTGACTAGACAACATGCAAATTGTAACGGTAATCATTAGACACATACACGTGCACACTCTCCCTCTCTTTTTCACTCGTTCTCTCCTCTCTTTCACCACTCATACACTTGAACGTGCGTTCTCTCACATTCGTTTCATTTGCATGCTCTCGCGCTCGCTCACTCCCTCTCAGACGCTCCACCACAGTCACTCCCTTCCTCTCTCTGTCACTACCACCTCTTTTCTATGCTGAGTTCGACGGCCTTCTTACGTAAAAACAACAACACAACACCGAATCAAACGCGCAGAGGCATTTTTCTTCTAATAAGCAAGTGAATGAAGGGGCGGGGTTGAGGGGGCCTGTGGCTGGCCTCAAGGAGGGGAACAAACAGTGTTGCCATATCGACCGAGACATCAAACTCGTTTTCACTGTTTTGAGTATAGCCGCGTGTGTGTGAGTGTATGGTATGTATGGTGTGTATGTGTACGCCAGTGAGAGAGTGTCTTTGCAACTGTACAAGAACAATACAAAAAAAAAGCGAAGAGCAGCATAAAAAAAAAAACAACCCAACACACTCTCGGCGCAGACGCCAAGCACACCGTTCCCTTGCTCCCGCTCGCGCTCACGGCTAGCGATACAGCATAAACTGCCTGTCTGTCCCTCTGTCTGACCGTCTCTTTATGCACGCTTGTGTGTGTCTGTGTGCAAGCGATTTTTATTTTTCTGAATGTAAAGGAAGTGGCACGTACTGTACTACTCAGCACACCGCCGCGCTACTGCTACCGACAACAACAACAGCAATGACAGCCGGATCAGGCTGGGAATGAGAGCGGAGCGTCGCATTTGGGTGTTCCGATTCCACTTGGTTCCTAAACAGCGGTCAGAGGCCCAATGGCATGGCACAGTGGTTGCAAAAAGTGAAATTTCAAGGAAACTGAAATTCATGCCAGATCGCTGGCCAGATAAGAGCTATACTTGCAAATATTCGTAGCCGGAACTTTCGACCTTACTTAAGTTATAGCTTATTTTGTTTAAATTTCATCTCCGGCTGCCCACTGTGCAGCGTCTGAGCGGCCACACAACCGGGCCGCCGCTCGCGCGCCGCCTGTTCTGCCGACAAGACAGACAAGTCTGTTTGTTGAAGTGGCAACGCAAGAAGAAGACGCCATGCGTATTGGGAGGCTTCCAAAGGAGGGTTGATGACGGACAGAACCGAGGGAAAGGCATGGCAAGGCAAGGCGGCAGCGGGTGGGGTGGGGTGTGCCACAGCATTATAAACAGGAAATGGAATTTACAAACACACAGGCGCATGCACATGCACACACACACACACACACGAACGCACGTATATATAAGAGTATGCTTGTATGTTCAGACATGTACTATGTACATACATATGTGCATATATGTATGTATGTATAAATTGGTGATGAGCCGACAAACGGACGCGGTACTTAATTGATAAATGGGCACACGAGAGGAGAGACAACAAACGAAGCCGGAGCAGAAGAGAAAGAGCAAAAGAAGAGATGAAGATGGTGATTGAGAGCGAAGAGCGTATACAAAGTTGATTGAAATCAATAGTATACTAAGGCAAGTGTATGTCTGTATATGTATATGTATGTACATGTATGTTTTGAAGACGGCGCAGCGGCGTGGAATGTGTGAAAAAAACGCGGCCAATGACGGCAATCAAACGGCAAGAACAGAATGTTGAACTCTGGAATGTGGTTTGGAAGTCAAAGATGGACTGGCCACGGACTTGGACTGGCCTGGCCTGTGGGACGGGACCTAACCTAATAGGGGAAATGTTCAACTTGCGGAATGGGATACGATACGATACGATGCGTGTGGAGAGTTATGCACCTGATTTAGAAAAACATAAAGATAGGTGGTGTGGTTCTAGCTCTACCACGCCCTTGCAGGCAGGCAAAGGCGGCACGGCACGGCAGCTGGCTGTCTTTGGAAACTATAAACATGTTGCACAATGTACATAAATACATATTAACATGCATATGTATATGTGCACTATACACACTCGCACACAGTGATGGTATTGCAGATGGCGACGAACGGCGTCCGCATCGTGTGTAGTTTTTTCTCAGAAATGAGCAATGAATGAAATTTTGTTGTTTTCAGCTTATACTCACACAGATAGGCACGGCACGCACACGCGCGCATGTACGAGAGAGAGAAAGTCTACACGACATGCGCGTTGCCAGCGATGTGTAGACAATTTGTTTACTTTTTGCGCTACAATTAACAAATAAAACAATTGCAGATCCGACAAAATACGAAATAGTTTCAGCAATACATTTGAGTGCACTACAGGTAGAGTGGATGTGGGTTACAGAGTTGTTTAGTCCTCTCTGCATCCAAATAAACAATAAAACTGTCGCCAAAAGTGATCAGGGCACAACTGTATTTAAACATGTTAATGTGTATAAATTAGGAGACAGCCAGAGTGAAGAGTCCCGTCCGTCCCAGCATGCATCCAGGAGAGAATTTAAACACACACACACACAAACACAGATTACGTACCGTACAACTGCGTAAAAATGGCCGAAATAAGTTTCCGGAATGGAATGGAATGCTTTTTTCAAATTAGTGTCTTATTTCTGTCTTTTTGTATACACATCACTCACACACACAATCACACAAATGCGCATGCAGAAACTCTGGCACGCAATTTCATTCCCTCGCACATACACACGCGTATCTTTTCTAACTGTTTTTGTTGTTGTTGGGAAAATTGTTTATGTTAGCTGATTTTACATAAATAGTACACTTACTTTTTTGTTGGCCTCTTGTAATGCACTTTTCTCGCTTTTTTAGTTCATTTTCACAAATTTTTTATTGCAGATGTAAAAAATTGCTCCGACGCGCAGTGTGACCGCGGATTTATTGATCCAATATACCGGCTGACCCTCAGAAACATACCGAAAAAACGGTCTCATTCTAAAAATATACAGGAAAGAACGGTCTCATTTTAAAAACATACCGTAAAAATACCGTTGAAAATCATATTCATTGATTTTAATATTCTATTTAATATTACTCGCTAACTAGGACCCTCAAGCCTAAACACCAAATTTTATACAAATGATGAATCAATTTTCTATAAGACTGACCAATTACAAAAAAATCCGCTTATTGAATTCGGTCTAAAATAAGGTTTAAACAGGTAAGGTCAAGGCATACAACGTAAGTGCGCATGAAATGTCACGTCATTTGGAAACTTAACCGTTGGTATGAACATATTTATACGCTTTTCCATTTGATTACCGTTAAAATACTTTTTTTTGACTTAGTAATGTATTTGATGAATATATTATTGTGATATCGATCCCGATACCCATTTTCAGTCTTTATAAGAAGGCCTTTATATGTAAGGCCAAAACCTGAGATAGAGACGGACTAGTTTCAATAATGGTGCCTAGTAAAACAAACTTTTCCTATATTCTATAATATCCTTTCTTAAGGGGTATAAAATGTTGCTAATTCCGTACAATTGTTGTGGAACAATTTCGCCAATTTCGTGGCACATGTTGCTGGCCCATACAAATAAATGTGGCCAACGGATAAATGTTAATGTTAAGTAGAAACGCAAATGCGCATGGAATGAAAAGGAAATTGTTGAAATGATGCTGCCTCAACAAAATCCCTCCACAATATCCCTCAAAAAGTCCCAATAAAATATACGGTCTGACCTCAAAATATACCGCAATATACAAAAATTATCACATATTCCTCGATTTTTATATTCTGTTTAATATTACTAGCTGAATAATTTTATCCGAATGTAAATGTGTTTTAAATTAATTTTTGGATATATCTTAACTTAAAAAAGGTCGACAATTGTTCATTAGACGAAAAAATATTTCAAAAGGTAACGGCAGCTCTTGATTTAATAACGCGTTAGGAAATTTTGAAATTTTGCCGAGTGGCAACCTGCAAGGGACGCCATTTCAAAACAAATGCGCGGCAGCGAATTATTTTCACTGATAATTTGGTGAAAAGCGAAAGAAAGAAAAGAAACCAGAAAATATTAAGTATAATGGGAACCAAAGCATCAAAAATCGAGGGCGAGTACTTGCCAGATACGCCCACATTGAATAAACTTCGTTTAGCCAGTTGTAAAGCCGAAAATGTCGAAATGACAACACCAAATAAAGACAGCAACGCATTGCTGGATCCACGCTCGCCTAATGGCTGCCGCACGCCTCTAAATGTAAGCTAATACTGATTAAATAAACGATTTTAAAGATTAACACTATACTCTTCTGCAGTTCTTACAGTCAGAACCGCAGGTGCAGAATATCCGGGCAGCAGAGGAGTGCTCTCCATCGGCACCAACAGAAAATGCCTTTTCCCAGCTGCGCAAGCGTCTGCTGAAGGGATTCTCACTGAACGATCCTCGTTCGCCACAGCTGAATCGCACGCCGCTCATACTAGATGAAGTGCGCTCCCTCAATCTGGATGACACATTTGCAGATCTCTTTGTGGACACACGTGCTCCGGCCCGGCCAGCAGCAAACATAATCGATTCGCCAGATCAGAGTCTATCATCCCCTTGTGCCGACAGCTTTGGCACACCCCCGTCACACCACAACAACAGCTCGCTGGAAATTGTCTCCATGGCGTATGATGAAGAAGAGACCATGCCCTGCACGGCGGAGTTGCCAGCCACGCCGCCAGCGCAGGGGCCCTACGATCCACGATCTCCCAGCATTGGAGTCGAGCGCACGCCGATCATCTTTTGCGACGAGGAGGAGGAAGAGGCACGCGATACAGAGATGCTGGAACAGATCCTGGAAACTCTTACACTCAATCTCAGTGCGGAGAGCAGTATGGCCTCGTTTGTCAGCACTGGAGCGGATACGAATATGGAGGAGCGGAAAATGCCAGAAAACGCCGAGAAGCAGCTGGCCAACAAGCATCTAGATCGAGTGCGTCTGGGCAACAAGCGCCGTGTGGCTCCCCGTAAGCCAGCACGGGCCAGCAAGACCAAGATCTACATGGACCAAGAGTCGTCACCGTCACCCGCCGGTGCAAGTACACCGAAGACCACACCACATGCCACAACGAAGCGTACACCACTTAGCTGTGTCAAGAATCGGGCCCACCTGCGCTCTCGCTCCGCGGAAAGAGAGCTCCGTAAATCGCAGTTGCCGCTGCATAGCTTCGATGATCAGTTCAATCTCACAGAGGAGCGCTCCAGCATTGGCACCATGTACTAATCCTGTTTAGTAGTTTTCAACCTGCCTTATGTCCTGCCATGAGCTACCAAATACCAACCATTATATATCTTTTAATCATATACTCAAACCCATACCCATATTCATTTCATTTTTAAATAAATCATTTTATTTTCGTGCTTTTATGTAATTTGTTTATCTATGTTTTTGATAGTTTTATTATAGTTTTTCATAATGTGGCGTATTCTATAACATTTCTTTTCGTGAGCTTGTCAAGCATTTGTTCCATTTGGATCAAACATATAGGACATTTCCTATATCGTTATTGTTGGAATCGGGGATGCTGACACTATATCATTAAAAAAAATATATATCTATAAAAAAGAGAAAAAAAGATGTTCACTTCTTTCCCCGACGGGGAATTGAACCCCGGTCTCCCGCGAGGATGTTGAGTGCAGAGCGGCAAAACTCGATTTATTATCAGCTGCTGCGATCAAATTTGGTTGCTGCCCTGCCCGCGGTTCAAATCCTCGTTAGGACAAGATTTGAAAAAGTAGTTTTTTTTTTCGTTTTCTATTGCCATTGCTTTATGATATAGTGGAATCAAAGACAATATAAATAGTAAGATGCGTATCGCCATATAAATGTATTTAAAGTAAGCAAAAGTTCAGTTTATTGGTATCAAGTATTATATTTTTTATAGGCCTGATTAAGAATGATGAAGCCTTATAGGCTGATTAAGAGCTATTATAATGCGAAATAATGTTGTCATTTTTGACAATTTCTATACGGTAAATGCCCTATAAAATAATTTCTCAGAAGAAATAAAGAATTTCTACTTAATCTCTATTGGGAATTGTGGATGCTATGTACACATGTCGCTGCTTCTATAGAATAGAGATAGGCCGATCTTGAAGTCTGACATTATAAATACCGCAACATATGCATATATGGAATCACTTTGTTTTAATATTTTGTTTCGAGTACATTTAAAGAATGTCCAAGTCATGTTTCCTCTTGTATATTCTGATTGCGGTGCAAGGATCCTTGGCAAGTGATTCGGTGAGTAAGAATTTTGTATAATATTGGAATGTCCTGTAATTTTTCTAATTGTGGACTCAGATCACTAAGGAACAACGTGATGTGTATTGCTTTAATACTCTGAGACCGATTCTAAACCACATCGCTGCCAGTCAGGGGCGATGGACTGCCTGCGACAGGATGGAGCGCCAGCTGACTGCCCTGAAATTGGCCTCAATCGGAGCAGCGAAGGATGTGCCGAACTTAAGGAAACTGGAGAACTTCGAGCTGATCGGTTCACGCTTCTTTTACATCGAACAGCATCACAATGTCAATTGGTTCTCCGCATCGAAGCTATGCCGTCAGATGGGCGGCTATCTGGCGACGCCCAGAAACGAGGAGGAGCTAAGTGGATTTCAACTGAAGCTCATCGATGGCCGCGACTATTGGCTTGGCATCTCCGACTTGGCCGATGAGGGCATGTTTGTGTCGCAGGCCACGGGAAACTTGGCTCCTTATCTAAAGTGGTTCAAAACTGAACCCAACAATGATTATGGCGAGCATTGCGTAGAACTTAGATCAGAACATGGCCATACGATGAATGACGACAGGTGTGTTAAGAAGAAGAGTTTCATTTGCGAAGCAGGTGATTAATAAATAAAGAGAAATTATAGAGTTCATCCGAAGCATTGGGAAGGGAATATGGAAAATGTAATTTATTTTTTAATCTATTTTTCTCCGAGTGCAATCACGTTTCAAGTTCTCTAGTTCTCTAATATATTTTTCAATCTCTGATAGAGTCCAACAGGGAAAATCCGCAGCGCTGCCTATAAAAGGTATATCATGAGTTGAGCATTTACAATTGAAATCATTTCTTTCCTGCCGTTTGCCGTGTGAAGTAATCCCTAGAGAACGATGTTCAAGCTTGTGCCGTTCCTCCTCTATATGCTGATAGGTGTGCATCTGCAAGGATCCTCCACAAGTGATTCGGTGCGTGAAAATTCTGACCGCCTGGACAGGTTGGAGGATGAGATTGACGAGCTCCAGGCGGAACAGTCGGGAGGTAATAGCCACTTCGTGAATATCGGTTCACGGTTCTTCCACATTGAGGAGAATCAAAAAGTCAACTGGTATTCCGCCCTCAATATATGCCATGAGATGGGTGGCCATCTGGCCGATCCTGCCAACCAACAGGAACTGAATGCCATCAAGCAAAGACTCGTCCGTGGCCGGCACTATTGGCTGGGAATCTCCGACCTGGCCAACGAGGGCTTGTTTCTATCGCAGGAAACTGGAAACAGGGCGGTATTCCTTAGGTGGATCTCTGGTGAACCAAACAATTATAGAAATTACGAGCACTGCGTAGAGCTCAAGTCACAGCAAAATAAGCCATTCCTAATGAATGACGCCCCATGTTGGCTTAGGTCCTATTTTATTTGCGAGACTTCGTCACCAAATTATAACTAATGAATAATATATAATTAGTTTTCATTGCATGCTACTACCAACTAGACATTATATATTAATTGTGGGAACTATTACTTATCAGTGATCGCTTGGGAGTTTATAAAATAACAAAATATAGTACATACATATATTCGGAATAAATGTATGACGAATTTAGTGGGGCAGACCTCTAAGTATTTCTGATATCAAAAATGTATTGTTTATGGTTGAGATAATCTTTTTTCCAGTGTATCTACTTTAGAGACATAATATCTTTTGCTCTTTTGTCACAAATTCAATTGATCAGAGTATATAGACATACTACTAACATAGTACATCCTCTGCTAGGTATACAAAGATACCATATCCAGCAGATTTAAATCAGAGCCGAACATTATTATAGCCAGAAGGAAGAAATGAAATTTAAGCAGATACGCACGCTCTTCTACAAGTAGATGTAGATATAGATGTAGAGAAGACAGATGTAAAAAACGTATGGCGACAGATCAAACCTATAATATATATAAATATCTTCCAAGCGGTTCAACAGATTTCTTTTTAAATTTGATAAATTACATAAATCAAAAGCTTAAATATACACATGTATAGTATACATTATATACTGACTAAGTACCGCATATAAAGTAGAGACTATGAAAAATCTATTTGGTAAAATCTAAAATTTATATTATACATTTTCTATTGTCGTTGCTGGAATACTGTTCTCATTCATAGAATTTGCACAAGAAAAATTAAAATAAATTAACCAAACGCTAGACGTTGTTGTTCAATTTCCTGCTGAAACAATTAAACTAGCCATGCTAATCACCTGTCGTCGTACAGTGGGACCTTAGCCGAAATCAGATGGTAACTTAATTTGATGAGCGCTTCGGAATGTTTAAATACAAACATCAAATAGAATATTTGTACATATAAAGATATAAAATTAGCTTTATCATTGTTTACCCATCCAAAAATATTTAAATGAATATTGCACGATGGTCCCACTGTGCATCGCTCGGATCAAAGTGTGAGTGCTGGGCGGACAGCAAGCAGCATTTGTCAATCCGCGGGCGTCAAGAACACACCAGAGCTGGAGAAAAATCGATATTAGCGGACATCGATGTTTTCGATATTTTGAGGATCAAAAATCGATTAAAAATCGATTATTACACAATTTCTTAAAGGTTCTTAATGGTTCGTGTTACATATGAATGGTTTTCTGCCCAATAATTTACTGGAAAACTCTTAAAAGCATTTTTTTGTTAATTTCAAATGAATACTTACATTTTAAATATTTATCCATAGATAAACTTCACTTTTTTCACTTTTTTCGACTTCCAAGTTAACCTGGTACAATACAATTCTTAGTTCTATAATATGTGAAAATATATAGTAAAATTAATCAATTTTGTCCCACTGTACTCTAAATGTGGCTCTCTAAAATTGCGATCCGCTCTGAGAGCGAGCCGAAGCCGCGGCAGAGAGCGGCGAATTGGTTGTGAATTCGACGTACTTTCACTTACGTTGCCCCTTACGTCATGCCCACTAATTCGCTACTCTCACTTATGTAATTCGCTACTCTCACTTACGTAATTCGCCGCAAACAATTTCTCATACCCTCTACGAAAGGATGTTATAGAATCTAAGAAAAATTTGTTTTACTAGGCACCAATTATTGCAGAAACCAGTTAGTCTCTATCTCAGAAAATTGTACGGCTTTTGGTCTTTTTATAAAGACGGAAAATGGGTATCGGGATTGCTTTGTTAATAATAATAAATTCATGAAATGCATTATTGGGTAAAAAAATGTAGATATGTGCAAAATAACTATCAATTACGTTTGAAAGCATCTGGAAAACAAAATTTTTATCATTAATGAAATGAAAAAGGGTATATATACGTCCATACGACGGTAAGTCTCCAAATGACGTGACATTTCATGCTCACTTACGTTTTCGTACGTCGCATGTCGTGCTCACCCAATTTTTATAAACGGTATTTTAAAAACAATCCAATCAAACGGAGTCCTCAAATATAGCCTGTCTTGTAGGAAATTGTTTTGTCTATTGTATAAAATTATGTGCTCAAGCCTGAGGGTCCTAGTTAGCCAGGAATATTAAACGGAATATCAAATTGGAAAAAATGTTAGATTTAGGGGTGTCTGGCAAAAAAAATCGATGTTTGACAAAAACTATCGATGTCTGCAGTTGGGACCCTAACATCGATTATATCGATGTTAACATCGATGTTTCTCCAGCTCTAGAAGAAACGCGCCAAGTTTTCGTAAAGTGTATGAAATTACTATTACTTACATATATTAAACAAATCAAAGGTGTAAGGTGCATGTGTGTGTGTGTGCAAAGTTAAACAATTTGTAAATTATAAATAAACCAACACATGAACATCGCCGGCAAAAACAGAGAGCAGCGCGTCATTGATAGAGTAAGAGAGAGTGAGAGAGAGCGTGACAGATCGGGTATTAAAACAGTGGTGCAATTGGAATTAACATGTTGTGATGTCATGCGAAATTTAAAAAATTACCCACTAGATTTGTTCTTTAATTTGTTTTGGTGGGAACTTAATTTGTTAATTCATGTTTTTTGTAACCAAACGCCCTTAATATGCGCCGACTCAAGTAGCAGAGAGAGAGAGAGAGAGAGAAAGAGAGCGCAACGATGAAACTGTGGAACGCTCTCCCAAGATGTTGCCTAACAGATGCTGATGAAAAGATTCAATGAACCAAACTTCTGTTAAAATAAACTGTTATGCTTATACAGAAAACTCTCTGCTATTCATTGTTCAAATTAAATCAAAAAAACTCGTGCGAAATTGGTTTTTTATGTGGTTTACATTTTTTAATTCGTTTTTATCAAAGAATATCAAAAATTAATCTAACTCATTCAGTGGTCTGTTATGTTAAGGTTTAACATTCCTGCGTCTCTTAACAGTCTGTTGTTAAATGCTGTAAATGCGAGAGAGCAGCTGCTTGCAAGCGCCTGCAAGGTGTGTTGGCACAGCGAGGTGGCAAAACAGGCATGCTAAACTCTCGCTCCCTGGCGTTTAACAAAAAATGTATTAATTTTAACTAGATTCCAAAAAACGTTAATATAATTTTTTTATTTTTAAAAAGTATATTTATTCCATTTACCAAAACCTTTTAAACTTGAAAATTTTATAACTTATCAGCACACAAAGAGAGCGATGTTAAATTCCACGTTCCGCTTTCTTGCGCTCTCTCTCAATCTGTCTCTCTCTCTCTGTTGTTTGTAACCAAAAGTCGCCGGCCCAAAGACAAGAACACCGTTAGTTTTCTCTCGGCCGCGGACTACGAAATACCGGAATTTTGTCTTGACTTGGCCGATATACGTATATATATATATTATTTATATATATGTATATATATGTTGAACATCCCTAGGAAAAGAGCGCGAATAACCGTTTGAATCGTCGAGGCAGGTTCGTTGCGCCCCGCTCCAAAAATATTTGCGTTCTTTTATACCCTTTTATTTCTCGGTGGTCGAGGGTCCTGCCAGAGATTTGCGTCTTAAATCTTACGGCCAGGCCAGGCCTGCATATAAACAAATCAAATAATATCGTTTATTCGCGAAAAACTCGTGTGTGTCGTGTTTTTTGTGTGTGACAATAATAAAGCCTCCAATTGACCATCGCGAGGAGAGGAGGGAGGCAAAACAAAACCCAGTGTGGCAAAAGCAAAACTAACAAACGAAAGAGTGTGCCCAAAAACTCAATAAGCCAAAAATGTTTAAGGCCAACAACAAATGCAGAATTTCGGCAATTTTTCCCAGATATTTTTCATTGATTTTTCGCCTGGCGCGTACACCTTCTGCCAACCAGGGAGAGAGGGACAGAGAGTGAGAGAGAGAGAGAAGGTGGGGGAGGGCAAGAAAGAGAAGGAGACAAAGAGATGGAGATGGAGAGAGCGAGAACATGCCGCCGCTTTTGTATTCTGTTTCTGTGCTCGCTCTCCACCACTCTTCTCTCTCATGCTCTTCATCTGCTGGTGCGGTGCTTATCCTTTTTTATATTTTGTTTATTTTGCGTTCTCTATTTTGTTGATTGCGCTTTGTGCTACCCATTCGTTTCGCTGCATTTCATTCTCGTGGCGTTTCAAATTGGCCACAAACGAGAGAGCATGCCAGCTGCCTCCATATGTAAATGTCTCTCTCTCACTCTCACTCTCTCTCTCGCCGTGCCTCTGTGGCTCCGTGTCTCTCTGTCCAGCCCACCCTGCAGAATGTGTTTTTGAGCCATGCCTTATGCTCGTCCATTCGCATTCTCTATCGCTCCGTCTCTCTCTGCAGTCGTTGTCCTTCGTCCTCGTTGCAGTGTGCGCGTTGCCAACCGAAAAAAGTGCCGTTGTCATAATAAAACGGAGCAAAAATGCGAGTAGTGAACATTATAAGAAAGGCTTAGGCTGCTGCGGCTTATCCACAAACGAATACAAGAAATAATAATTAAATAATTCTAATTAAATGTGGTGTTTCCTTACAGTGTACTCCACCATCTTCTGCCATGGAAATTGTGCACTAGAATAGCAACAAAAAACAATAACAAAAATAAAACAAAAAACAACAGTGGAACTATTTCGCGCTCATCGATCATCGATAACCGATCCGCGTTAATCTAATCGTTTGTCTGTCTATCAATAATCGCGCGTGAGTGTATTTCTCTTACTCTGTGTCCCTCTTGTGTGTGTGCGTGTGTTAGTGTCTGTGTGTTTTTGTGTGTGTTTCCGCCTCCCCCCTGTACATATGTACAATACTTGTCGTCGTCGTCGTTGTCATCGTCATCGTAATTGTAATCATCATCGTCAATCGTTGTTGTTGTTTGCCGCTGTTGCCGTTATCCTATTACGCACACCAACCGACGGCCACATCCTCCTCCGCCGCCGCCTTTGCATAAATTAATAATTATTATAAGAAATCTGTGTTCTTCGGTGTTGTCTCGTGTCAGTGTCTATCATTTGTTTAAGTACGACAAGCGGTCCGCAAAAAGTAAATGCCTCAACAATCACAACAACAACAACAACTACACCATTCACCAATCGCAATCGCAATCGATGTCCAAAAAGCAATCGCTATGGCCAATGCTCCATTGTGTGTGTGCTAATCGATATACATACTATATATACATATATATACGAGTATATGCAAACACCAGTTAAACCCGAAAAGTACTGGATCTGGAAGGATCATCATCACCACACTGAAAAAGGTCAATTTATTGCATACGTAACTTTCGGGGATTCACTTTGCTGGACATTGGATGGAAAAAGGTGAGTTTAACTGTTTGGGAACGACTTACAAGACCTGGAACTCTACAAAGTTCCACACTAGATACCCAAAGCACTTTCTTGATGTTTAATTTCCATCTTTGAGATGCTTTTCACAAATGCAATTTTCCTTAAGTTCTCTTTTGAAATGCATACGTAATTTGCCGGGAAAATGACAGGCGGCATGCAGGAGACACATACGGATATTGGAATTTCCAATGTGACGTTTCGTTTGGTTTTCGTTTCTGGCTGTCTGACCATCCAGCAGGCGCTCAAGGGGGCAAAGGCGAAGCCAAAAAGGCAGACAATCTTTATTTAGCGCACGTTTTGTCCTTTCCAACTAAAGAACAGATCGGAGAGACAGAGAGAAGGAGAGAGAGAGAGAGAGAGAGAGAGAGAAGGAACTAAAAGTAGTTTCGACTGCCACAGCGCCGCTCTGGCTCCGACTCCTCATTAGGACGTACCGAAAATGGGATAAATGCACTTCGCAGAGACAGAGAGAGAGACGGAGAACCACACAGCAGGAGATACGGAGGCGGCAGGCGGCAGAACCCACAGAACACAGAGAGAGACAAGACCCACAATTTCCATTTGAAATGTAAACAGAACATGTTGTTACCCGCACAGTGGAACAGATAATTACACGACAGCAAACGACAGACGAAAAAAGCGGGCCTGGATAGGACATACAAGATAGGGCTTCAGACAAAACCGCATACCACAGGCGACAAGATACTACTTGTAATCGCCAAAGCATTAAGAAATACTAACCGAATTGGTTTAGATTATAGCAGAGCTAGGATTGGAGATGTCAGAAAAGGAAAGACTCTAAAATACTTAGATATAAATGCACATTGACACGCCCAAAAAACTCAAAGAAAATACACAGCAGACCCCTGGATCGTATTCCGTTTAGAAATATGTATTTGATGTCTGAATTAGTTAGCCGATCTCACAGTTTAGGTAGTTTTCCCCCACCGTTTACTGATATTATCGCTGCTTGAAACAATCTCAAGACAATCTCCAATCTAAAAATGTTTCGGTTTTCATGGTTTTTGAGGGTTTAATCTCTTAAGCGCAGGGATTTTTCGACTAATCTTCCATGGATTACCTTAATGGTTTATTCTTTTTATAAGTTTGAAGTTTCTGATTGGGCGTATAAAATCGGTTACACAAAACTCGTTCTGGAGTGTTTCCACTTATCGTTTTCCATGATTATAAATTGGTTTCATAGTATTCTATCGCTTGTGCTTACCAGTGTGCATTTCGTTGGAGTTGGGGGCTGGGGGCTCTGTCTGTGGTTGCCCCTGCTCCATTTCCCATTTTCCCACTTTCCTATCCACGTATCTAAGCTCTGTATCTAAGTATAACCAAAGAAGCCCGTATGTTTTGTATTATGTTACACAAATATTTAAGCTGCCTTAAGTAGATACAACGAAACGCGTTTAAGATATACAAATATAGAAAGAAAAGAGCCAAGAGGAAAAGCCCTGGGTGGGTGGGTCGGTGGCTGACTGGCTCCCACTGAGCACAGAGCCAAAGCCAAAGTCGTGCCAAAAGTTATCACTACCCAAGATACGGGACAGACAGACAGACACAACTATTCGTACGAGTATGAGTATGTAGATCGATTGACTGCCAAAGACTGCGCTGCTGTGCTGGCAACCAAACAAAAAGAAAATGTCATAAAAAAAGCTAAATAGAGAAATTTTTAATTTTATTATTGTTTGAAGGAAAAAAAGTAGAAAAAAATATAGTCTACGCTTTTAAACATCGGTTTTTGAGAGAGGCTTAGCAAATGTTGTGTCTGTACACTTATGGGAACTTTGTACAGCGAATCAAAGTCTTTTGGAACATTTGGAACAGTGGAAAGGGTCAAGAATTATACATTGTAAGGGATTGCTGCATGATTTCTTTAAAATATCATTGATGGATGGATTTAGAAGCTCTTTGGATCTCAGAATATTCGGAATATATCGTGTAGGCTTCAAATATTGAAACGTTATTTATAAACCTTGTTCGATTGATAAGGAAAACTCTAAAATAGCTATAGCTAACGTAACCACCTCTAACGACAACTGGGCATGGGCTTTTCCTCCTCCTTTTGCTGGTCTCCTTAACTGGTTCTTAGTTTTCCTTTTTTTTTCCTAGTCGTTGCTTTTCGTTTGTTTGTTTCTTTTGCTGTGTTTGCCATTTGTATATGGATTGTCTGCTATCGGTTGTTTTTTTCTCTCTTTTTTTGCCTTTGCTTTTCTTTATTTTATCCATTGATACGCGCATATCGTTTGCAATTTGCTTCGTTCACCCCGGCACCCCACCCACAACCGCCCCACCCGCTTCACAAATTCAATTCAATTTCTACGATTTCATCTTGGTCGGAAAGCAAGAAAAAAAGACAACACAAGAAAAGTTTTGCAACTGTGTGAGAGTTTTCCAAGAGCTTTTCCTAGCATCCTCATGCTCTGCATTCTCTCTATGCTCTCCATGCTCTTATGCTAATAAATTTCAATAAATTCATGACTTATTTTTACGGCCTATATCGCTCATGCCGTTTGCCCGCTTTTCCATCTATACATAGATAACTCTCAGTTTTCCGCTGCTGCTGCTGCTAGAAGTGCAGTTAAGGCTACTGTTACCAGAATTTATGGCCAGAGGAATCTACAGGATTCTCCTTGATTTTAATATGGATTGGAACTACTATGTATTCCATATTCAGAAACAGAAACAACAGATCACTAAAACATTCAATAACCATTTGTCTGTCTTAAAACAAAGGGAAAATTGTAAGCTTTCTTTTAGTAACTGTCTCTTAGGGAAGTTTTGGTGGTTTCAGGGGAATATTTCAAGGAAATTACAGGCCTATATTTTCCCCACTTCATGCCTAGATAAATCCTGGCAATCCCCTATGCAAATATACCATTAAATATTCTCTTACCTGACACTTTGATTGTCCTTCAAAGCCCAAAAAATAGAAGTATTCATTAAATAAATTAGTGAAGGAATTTCTCCAAAAGTTTTTTGGATTTTTCGAGGGGTGGCTGAGGTTCTTGGGGGATAGTATATCATTTATTTGATTATAATCATTTTTACTTGTCAGCTCAGCAGAAACGCAACGAAAACGAAGCGAAGGAAGAACCTTTTTTCGGGTAAACACAGCCGAAAGGAAAACGTACGATAATAAATAAAAGCGAAAAACAAACAGCAGCAAAGGCGAATAGGCGAAAATGAAATATTCGAAATATGTATTCGTTGCCGCCTGGCGTGTTGACCAAATTAGGGCCGTGCCAAGTGGCTGACTGACCAAAAAAAACCAAAAAAACAAAAAAAAATAATGATTGATTTAATGACACTAACGTTTTGGTGGGCGCACCTCTCCCTGGGAGTGGGAGAATGAGGGATTTGTCACATAGAAGACAGAGAACCTTGACTTGGGCGACAGCTCCACAGGGGAGACCAATTCTCAGACGTTGATACGCTGTTTAAAGTTGCCATAAGCAACAAGACACATGGATTTTGATTTTTATTACATTTTCAGTGTTGGTCAGACTTTGAAACGCTGTTTAAAGTTCCTATAAGCGACCAGACACATGGATTTTGATTTTTAAGATATTTTCAGTGATGCTCAGATGTTGATTCGCTGTTTAAAGTTCTCATAAGTGACAAGACACATGGATTTTGATTTTTATGATGTTTTCGGACGTTAAAACGTTGTTTAAAGTTGCCATAAGCGAAAAGATACATGGATTTTGATTTTTATGATATTTTCAATGATTTAGAATTTAAAAATATATTTATGCTGTTTTTTAGGAATATTTTCTATGGGAAAATCGTGAGTCTAGACAATCAATAAAACAATTGAAAAATATGTGTAAACACAAAAAAAAACCCTTTACTAATTCCCCATTTTTTTGAGTGTTAAATGAAGTGAGAAAATATAAACAAAAACCAATGTGAAAATTGGATCATTACCATCATTTGTTCTCTGGATTGGTTTATTTTTTTATTTCAAAACATTTATTAAATTCCACGCTTAAATTGTGTTGAAAATGCGCTTTGTGTTTCCCTCAATAAAATGGCAATTAAAATTTCCACTTAATCTAAAATCAATCGCAAACTAAAGCCATTGACTGTGTAATTAAAATATTAATTAAATTATAATTAAAGTTTTTCCTTTTTTTTATTCGCCAAAGAGGTTTTCCCTTCTGCGGCGCTAATCCCTTCCCTACCATTTTTTTTTTCGCTCTTTCAATTGCGGAAAGTGCGGAAAAGTTAATTGCACAAGAGAGTAAATAACAAAAGCCGGGCTTTATGGCTCAAAATGAGAATGTTGCCAGGCCAGACCTATGTGTACTTTACTACTGAAACGCACTGTATATGTATGTATATTTTGGTTAAAATCAAAAAACAAATGGCATATAATTCGCACATGATTCTATGAAATATTTATGGACACATTGAATTGCTAATTAAATGCAATAACAAAACGCAAAACCAAATTAAAATAATGACAAATTATACAGGAAATGCGGGCGGGGCGGGTTGGGGTGTGGTCGGGTGGGATTACAGTGAAAATCCCTTCAAGTGGAAATTACAAAATTCGCTCATGCATTGGAAATTTCGTATTTCTGCTTCGAAGGTATTTTATTTAATTATTTATATGTTTAACAATTTTTGGCAAAATGTTTTTTGGGTGTGTTGAAAAAACACAGAGAATATTCCGATAAATTACATTACGAAATGGAAACCCTTTTGGGGAAAACCTTTTTCTTTGAAAATCAAATCATAATTCGATTGAATATTTGATCAGCGATTTGTGCACCTTCAATCGCTTTTCCCAATCATTTTCCCTCTCAGCTGATTAAAGTTTTTCGATTCATAGACTCCCACGATTTTTCTGTTTATGCAAACAATTTAGTTATTAAAATAAAAAATTCCAACAATGCATTTTCCATCTAGTATTTTCACAGTGGCAAATGAAAAGCGTAGGAAAAAAGGATAGCAGTTAATAATTTGCAACAAAAAAACCCCCAAAGGGGGTGGGGAGGGGCGAAGGTTGTGGGGCTGAACGATAAAAAGGCTCAGGAATAAATAAACGCAAATGCACAAATACGGCGGATTGGTGCCCGTAAAAACCATAAAAACCAAAGAACACAACAATTTTGCTGCAATTAAAAATTCAGTGTTTGCAATTTTGCATGCACCCCCCCGCTCATCCACCCCCGCACCCCCTCGCACTACCCTTACGGAAAAAGTTTATACATTTTCCCTTTATTTGCACACAATTTTCCCATCCATGGAGTTTGTTTTATGCTTTGGTTATTATTATTTTTAGCCCGCGAACATTTTCATTTTCATTTTTATCCTTCGTTTCGTTTCGTTTCCTTTCCTCTTCTCTCCTTTCATTTTATTGTTATTATAAATTATGGCTTATGCGAATTATGAAATATATTTTCATATATTTTTAACCGCCATTCGTGACTCTGCTGCCAACTGCATTTTTATATTAGCGCCAAAAGTTTTCGTGGCGAACATTTTACAATCGACTGACTTAATTGCTGGTGCAGCGAATGCAACAACAAAACAATTTTCCACAAAATTAAATGCCAGATAAAAATGTCATTCAAAATTAAATAAAAACTGGGAACAGAATATTTGATGCTGAGGTAAATTCTAAATGGGGGAAATTTCTAGGAAAATATAGGATTTTGTTTATTGTTTGTTTAAGGGTTCGTTTATACTATAATTCTCAAGATATATTTTTTTTGATTAAATTTTATCATTTTTACCAACTAAAGTGGAGTAAAAAATATATATCAAAATTATTTACTTAGCTTTTTCAATATTTATTTTGATTATTAAAAAATACATATATTTATTTAAATATTTAAATATTTAAATATTTAAAATATTTTAGACAATTTTCTAAGACTAAAAGGCATATACAAAATATACCTATTTTCTCTTCTTTTTTTATAAATTGTATTCTTTGAACCTTGAACCATTTTTAATGGCAACAACTTCAAAGGTTCTGGAGTACTCCATAGTACTCCATACTCCCATGATATATGTATGCCCTAAAACTGATGGAAGCTGCCAAATGCTCAACGTTCAGCAGCACTTCACTGAAATGAAATGAAAATGAAAACGAGTCGAAATTTTGGCAGTCCAAGCATCATTAACAACGATTGAACCTTTTCACCCGAAAATAGAAGGGGTTCTAACCCCCGAAAATGAAGTATTTTCTGATGCCTGATCCTGGATGCATGATGATGTATTTGCATGTTGAACGAAGATGGAAAACAACCCTCGAAAAGAGGTCCTTGCCGGGTGAAGTGTTGCACTCAACGCCCCGAAAGTTGCGACAGCTGCAAATGGGAACTTTTTCTTGGCAGAATTTTTTATATTTTCTACTTAGCCTTGGGGGCAATGCCACTGCCACTGCCACACCGCAGTTGGCCCCTGCGCTTAGTAATTTGATCATAATTGAGTTAAGGATTGAAGGGATATTATATATCTCTCTCCCAGTGTGGCTTGGCAGCGAAAAGGGCGGATAGAAATTCAAATTTAAATTGGAAATGTAAATTTTTGGTAATGGTTACAACTGCTGCTAAATAAACATCCTGCCAGACCTTTAATAGATGAACAATTTAACACTTAAAGGCCCACAGATGGCCTGCTGGCTGCTGCGAATATAATGAATATTCGAATATTCGTAGTATTCGCTGTTGAAAAATAAATTTCAAATAATTAACAATTGACGGTTTAGCTAATGATTGAAAAGAGAGGACTATGTACATTTCCTCTGGAAAAACCCAACACAAAGTCCATGCGAAAAAAGAATGTCAACTAGCTACTTACTGAAAAGCAAAGGAAAGGCCAGGGAAAGGCGAGCCAAAGAAAGGTACTACCAGGAGCGAAAGAAGTAAAGCACAAAAGTAGAAAGTAGAAAGAAACGAAAGAAGAAAAGACGACAAGTCTCAGCCAAATGGGAAACTTTTCTTTTAAAAAGTTACGTACCCTCTGGATGACACTTTTGCCTTGGAAGGCGGGAGGATGCAGAATGTAAGGATCCAAGAATGGGTCTGGGATGGGTATGGGCATGGGATGTAGGGGCCCTGTGGCAGAGAAACTGCTGGTTCTGGCCAGTATATTTCTTGGCCAGATGTTGCCCCGGAAAACATTAAAAGTGCAACGGCGGCGAAAACTTATTTACTTTTTCACATTTCGCAGCACTTGACTGCGCGCCGCCCTTTTGCGGAGGAGGCGGGAGATGTGGCAGAGTTGTAGGAAATGTGGAAAATGTGGGAGATGCGGCTTTTCAATTTCGCCCCCGAAAGCCCATGTATCTTCCAAAAAGGGAGAGAGAGAGAGGTGGGGGCAGGGCAGGGCACTGCTTGACAAGTTTGAAATTTCAATTAAATTCATTTGAACTGCGGCTGGACTTCTTGGGTTCCATCTGTCTCTACCCCACCGCACACCTCTCCTCGCTCTCTCTCTCTCTCTCAGTGGGTAATGAGCAGCAGAGGCCAGCGTAATGGCATCTTAGTTTGATGCAGTCAACGGTTTGCTATTGCTGTGGCTGGCTGCCCCACCGATGGCCACTGTCTGTTGTGGCAGTGGCCCACGTTCTGTTGAGAGAGCGTTGACAAGAGGCTATTTGGAACAGTGGTAGAGAACTGTACTTTCGTGCTAACTGCTGTACAAATTTCCCATAACCAAAGGGACTTATGGAAGAAGGAATGAAGTGGAATCTCCGAATGTGCATGGAACTTGCACCACTGTGTGTCCCCCTCCATCTGTGTGTGTCATTGGAGACCCAAAACAGGCAACGGCTTGGTCGGTGGCATGGGGTCAACAACGCTGACAACTCTTTGGGGCTGGACGAGGCCCAGGGCAGGGCCACATACTCGTACTCGTACTCGAACTCGTGCCACGGTGGTCCACTGGTCAACTGCAGTTTTGATGCTGATGCTGCTCTCTCTCTCCAGCGAGAGGAATTGCTCTCCTCTCTCCTCGAGGGCGTGGGTTGTAGTCGTCGCCGAAACGGAAAATGTCTTCATCTTCATCAATCAAAGCCCAGGCATCTGACACTCAAGTCACTCATGCAGTCACTCAGCTCAATTCAATTCCCAGAGACAGAGACAATGCTTTCTCCCACTCTCTTCTCTCTGCTCTCTTCTGTGTGTGTGTGTATTTGTGTAGTTTTTGTTGCTAAATTTCAATTACAAGTGCAACAACTAAGTGCATCAAGTCAACTTTCCTGCCACATGAAATGAACTTTCCCCCAGAAGCATCAGTGTTGTCGTCGTCGTCGTAGTCGTCTTCGTCATTCATTTCGTTTCCTTGTCAGCAGCTTCAGAGCATCAGTGAAATGGAATGGGTACCACCCCCTGATAGCATATGTTTTTTTTGTTTGTTCCGTGCTCTTATCAGCAAAGAGTTCTTAAGAAATATTACAACTCACTTGCTTGCTCGGGGACACGCCAAAAACCAGCCTTCACTGCCAAGTCACACTGGGAGAGAGATAGAGAGATGTTCTGGGAGCTTGTCTTTGGTATTTCTTGATAAATAGAGGAAACTAGTAACCAGTTTTAGGGTTCGTTAGACAATTAATCAGATCATATAGATTGATACAGAAAGTACAACCTTTGGGGTACTAAAAAGGAAGATATTCCAGGTATTAAAATGGAAACAACTTTGCTTTTAAACAAGAATACATAAGGAACAAAAAAATAGCTAGATCTGACAACCTATTGCCACTAATTTCTTAGTTCTATTAGCAAAAAATACCCAAATGATATGGGTTTCACTATAAATATTATATTCCATCTACTATTTCTTATAATATTGGAATATTTTTTATATATTTTCACCTAAAAGACTAAAACGCCTATGAAATCAGTGATGGAACTTGTAATATTCATTCGAAATCCATAAATGTTGTCTTTCAGAGTCCGGGAATGGCTCTGGCGAATGATCTCTGTTCTTATCCATTCACTTATGGGAAATTTCTTCAGTGATTCAACGAGGAATGGTTTCTTCCCCTTTTTATTTCCATTAAATTCTTATCTATTATAGTAATGCCTTAACTGCATAAACAAACGTTTAAGCCTCTTGGTGGGCCCTGCCCCTTGGTTATGTCACCAGCGGGACGGGACGGGACGGGGCGTGGCGGTGTCATTGTGTGGTTTATCTTGGGCTCCTGCTGGTGCCGTCGCTGCTGCTGCACTGCATGGTGTCGCCTCTAACCAATGTGGCGGCGTGTGGTGTGCATGCCACACAGTCTCGGCACCACCGCCGCCTTACCGTTAGTCATACCTACCCCACCCCAACACACCCCACCCCCCACCCCACTCCTAACGACATTCAGCCTGTCATTTTGGGTTTTGGGATACGAGAGCTTCTGCTTAATTATTACAGCATAAATTATCAGCATCTTGAGATGCTTCAAGGGTAAAGCAGAGCATGATTCACTCCCTTAATGTGTACCCCCGTACCCCCCCAAGGGAGAGAGAGACAGAGAGAATCGGTCTCCCGATTTGCATACTAAGAGGCTTTTGTCAGTGGTCAGGCCGCCACTTCACTCCACTTCTTCGCCCACACACCCATAACCCTTTCCGTTCTGTTCCGTTCCGTTCCCCCTTACCACTCGTTCGGAATGGAGCCCCAGATAACAGGCAGACACACACACACACCAGCACATAATTCTTGGCTTTGTTTGTAAGGAATTTATTGAAATTGATTTCGATTTGCCTTCGCTTCGGTTCTGTCTTTTGTCTCTCTCTCTCTCTCTCTGTCTGTCTCTGCCTCAAGCTTGAGACATTACATTCGATCATTTAAGCAGTCGGCATTCGATTCTTTATTCTCTCTCCTCTCTCTCTCTGCTATCTCTCTGCTTTCCCATGTGATTTATTGATTCCTCTGGTGTGTTTCTGTTCCGCTAATGGCCAAGGGTAAGGTTGAGTTAGGTTCCAGGGGAGGATTGTGGATTGAGAATTGAGCATTTGAGTATTCGGTCTCGTCTTTCATTTTGATGGTTTGATGAGTGTGTTAGACACATTTGCCAGGGTTCTATCTCCCCCTCTACATCTCTCTTTCTCCCTCTCTCTCCCTCTCTGTGTGCCTGTCAGATGGATTTGCCGTGGGAATTCCGTAATTTCGTATGCAAGTTGTGTGCTGCGACAAGGCGAGGCTTTTGTGATGATGGGTTTGGTTTTTTCTCCCTTTTTTTTCCAGTATCCTAAGTAAATATGATGGGTAATTTCTTTTTAAAGGTTCTGCGTGTGCCATTAGGGAAATAGCAATATCGGCCGTCGCTGGGAGATGTGTATCATCTCCTGTGTGTATCGCAGTCCCAAAATCAAATTAAATTTGAATGCTCCTTCTATGTGTATTTTTTATATATTTAATTTAATTTTTTCTCTCTCTTTCTCTCCCTTTGCAGGTAAATGTTTGTGTTTGAGGAAAAACGAAGGGTAAAACTGAACGATTTCAAGGACATCCAATGGGTAAAAAAAATAGCAAAAAACTATAGATCTATGATTTTTTACTAGGGAATATGGATATATTTTATATATATTTTTATTATTATTAGACATACAATTTACTTAAAATATGAGCCTAATCCTAATCCTAATAATATGACCTTAATCCTAATTTATCTAAGAGTTTACTAATCAATTATATAAATATTTAAATTTTAATAGGATAATTTTTAACTCTTTTTTTAAACAAAATTTTAAATTTTTCAGACGTTTGAGTCTTTTTGGCATCTTTGGATGATTGAAAAGCCTTTCTTTAACCTAAGAATATATATAGAAAGAGCTCTAATATTTTTTAAATATTTTATCCACATAAATTTGTAAAAATTTCCCAGATTTCCCTTCACTTTTACCACTTGATTGATTAATTCCTAATCCTACCTAACACATGCCTGAAGGTATATTTTAAGCTCTTCAAAAATTTCTTTGAATGTCAGATGAATTTTTGACATTCACATATTCCCTTTTTTCGTTTTCTTTCTTTTTCTGTTTTTTTGATTGAGAGCCAAGGACAAGCACAAGGACTCTGCGCGTTATTGTAGGAGACGCATCCATAAACCCAAGACTCAAGTATTCAAGAAATGACAACAGAAATTTACCCACCAATCCCCAGAACCCCTAACCCCGCTCTCCCCACCAAACCCCTATTGCTCGCAGTCAGATTTTTGGAAAAAAAAGAGAGAGAAAGAGAGAGAGAGAGAGAGAGAGGGAGAGAGAGAAATGTTCCCATGGCACGCGCTGGCGACACTTCCCAGAAGGAAAAATATTTTGTTGTAGAGCAAAGTGGAAGCCAAGCCAAGGGCGCGCGCGTTTCTTGCATGTTGTGAATATTTTCGTTTCGGGGACAGCAAATATAGGGTGTGGGGGGGAGAGGGTGATGAGGGGGGGCACGCAGACATTGCCAGGCGGGGAGGATGAGGCATGCCACAAGGAGGGTAGTAAAAGCGTACCGTTATACAAACATTACATAAAAATATTAAATTTATGATGCAATAAAAAAAACGAGTGTTAACAGGAGAGCAAAAGAGAGAGAGAAAGAGAGAGGGAGAGAGAGAGTCGAGTGCGTGCTTGCTTGCTTGCCTGGGAACGCCTTGAGATTGGGTCAGCCTCTTGTGGCAAGGGCCACCCTGTGGGGAATAAGCTGGAAACGAATCAAAAAAAAGGGTCACCAAAAAAGGAATGACGGAAAAGGTACAACACTTCAATTCTAGATATATTTTCTAAAGAATACCCTTAATTTTCAATACATTTTCCCAAGAAGAATGAATATTCCGATGAAAGAACCTTTATATAGCCTTGAATTTCAAGAATTATTTCTCAATAGGAATATTCCAAATGTCTCGCTTTCTGGTGTGTCAAAATCCTGCCACCCCTTTGCAACAGGGTATAAAAAAAAGATGAAACGAATACCCTTTTCTTAGGGCATTAGAAAGCACAGCTAATGAGAGTCCGAACAAACCCCCCCAAAACGTAACGAAGTGACCAACCGAACCGGGCCAACCGGTTGCATTTAAACGGTTATGACAGCATTCGCCACGCCACCAACCCCCTAGCAATGATCTCTAGAGCGTAAAATGAAAAAAAAACACAGAATAGGACAGAACAGAACATTGGAGAACTTCTATCGATGTCAACTGTATGTGTGCTAAGCCCTCAAGTCAAACGGGATTAAGGGGGATGCTAGAGAGAGAGAGAGGGCCATTCGGCACAGAGTGGTCTCCCTTTCCGAACCCCTTAGGGGGTGTGTGTGTGTGGGGCAATGCATTCGCAGCAATTGGTGGTGTCACGTACCTCAAACCTTTTGGGTTTTTATTTATTTCCCTCTTCCCCCCAACCCCCCCTGTTTTCCCTGTTGCCGTCTGTCGGCTTACTTTGACTTTTGACAGTACCCGACAAAAAAAAAAGAAATGCTATGGCAGTACATGTTCTCGACATCCCTGTCTCTCTCTCCGTGTCTTTCTCTCTCTCTGGGAAAGGATCCTTTCCTTGGTGTGTCAGAAGAGGAACAACATTGCTTGTAATATGAGCACGTGCCATCATCAACGAAGCATCAGCGTCGTACCTCTGATTGGATGGGAACTGAGAGCGTTTTCTCTTTCTCTTTCCGTTTTTGTCTTTTATTTATCTCTAATCGTATTCAATGGGTACTTGTGGGTGTGTGTGATTAAAATTTCAATTAACAATGAGAATTATCGTTTCGTTTTAGACATGTCTAAGATAAGCTTTACTTCGAAAAAGTGTTCCTTTTGCATTGTTTCAAAAGAATGACGCTTTGATTTGATATATAAGTTTCCCTTGAGTGAATAGACATATTTCGTGTTTCAAACAGTGTTTCAAATCCATTTTCCCAAAGGATGACGCTTCGTTTTGATGTTTAAATTCCTCATAGGCGAATTTTTTAAAATTATTTTATTTTTGTCATTTTTATTGATTTAATTTTTTATATATTTTATTTATATATATTTTATATTTATATATATATTTTTTTTTTACATATTTTATTTTTATATATTTCATTTTTATATATTTTATTTGTTAATATTTTCTTGTTATATATTTTATTTTTATTTATTTTACATTTATTTGTTTTATTTTTATTGTTAGAAATTTGTAAGAGAAAATTGTTCTAAAAAAGTGTTCCACTTTTATTGTTCCAAACAAATGATGCTTTGCTTTGCTGTTTACATTTCCCCTAAGCGAATGGATACATTTCGTTTAGTTGTGTGGCACACCTTTAAGAACCAATAGCAAACACTTTGCAAAAGTTTTTCAAATCACCTTGAAAAGGGAGAAACACAACCCTCTCCCCCTCCCTCTCCCTGCCATACGCTACCACTCTACGAGATACCCTGCCACTTGCAATGTTGCACTTATGTGCCATCCATCAATTTGCATTACACCCCAGAACCCATGCCCCTCCCTACAACACTAGATACAACGACGGGGGTGGGGGTGTCTGGGCACCCCCACCCCAGCACTTAATTTGCACACATTTCATATAAAACTATTATGTGCAAGGAGGGTTTTGTTTTGGGGTTGAAAGTTAGTAAATAATCCCAAACACGCGACTACCACCCCCCAGCCCCTGCTCCTGCTATGCAGAGCAAATAATTCGCATTCAAAATCTCGTAAATCAATTCTTTTTTCTGCCAACAATTCTAATTATGTGATTAAGTGATTTATGACTTTTTGCCACACACACACATAACGGCCGCCCTCTCTTTCTCCTTCTCTCTCTCCCTATGGCTGTCTCTTTCCTGGATTCCTGGGTACCATTGACCCTGCTCAGCATTATCGCACACTCTCTGGCTCTCTCTCGCTCTCTCCCTCGCTCTCCCTCACTCTCCCTTGCTCTCTTGCTCGTTATTATTATTATTATTATTTGTTTTGTTGTTTCTGTTTGAACTCTTGAAACGAGGAAAATAAAAATTTATGACTGCACTAAAAACCCGAGCTCGAACAAAATGTGTCCGTGACATTTATGATGTGACACATTGTGTACCTAACTGTCGTCCGTCTTCACCTTCACTTCGGACCAAACATCCTCCTACTCCTACTACGGACACACCCTCTCCTCCTTTCTATGGCGATTGAATAAACATTTGTGATACCTCGGCTTTTCATGGTTTAACTTTTGTGGCCTCAATTTTGTGGCAACTTCATTTGCTCTCCGTCGTTTATTGGCTCTAATTGATGATGACCCTCGCCCAAAGTGTGGTTCCGATTTTCCAATTGACTCTGAAGATTGTAAAGAAATGAAGTACCTAGCACACCCCGACCCATTTGTGAGTGTTCTCTGGAAACTGAAACCCAAGAAGACCCAGAGCTCTCATTCTCATTCTCCTGCTCAGCAATTTGTGTATCTGTATCTCATGTTACCACCTGATAACCGAATAGCCAAACAAACTCGATTGATTGATTGTAGTTTTTTCTGCTCTTTCCTGTTTTTTTTCTGTTTTTTCGTTGGTTTTTTGTTTATTTTAACGCTTTGTCAACTTTTGTTTAATGGATACCACACTCAAAAGTCATTTTTCAGAAACGCTTCGCTTTGGACTCTTCAAAAAAATACAGAAAATAAACTGCGTTGCTTAATCATTTCCGAAATGAGGGTGCGGGAGAGCTATTGATATTGTTTTTTTCTTCTTGGTTTACAAAATCTCCAGCTTCATTATTTATGAGCAGAGTCCTGGGGCAGAGTCAAATTGTCCTCGACATACGCAAATTTTATGGGATTATCAAATGCAAACGAGCTGCGACACATCCCCTGGCTTCAAACGCCCCATAAATCATGGAATCAAAGTGCCACATTTTGGGCCCCGAGATGCCCAGAGATGGGGGTTGGGGGTGGGGTGGCATCGGAGATGCGTTAAGCCCTTTGGTCGAGGTCTAACACGTACTAAATGCTTGTCAAAGGAGAGAGCAAGAGAGGGGGAGAGAGGGGTGGGGGTAGCGAGCATGGACAATGCGCAGACGTGACGTGGAAAATATTTATGAAAAATATTTGTTATCACACACACACACACACAGAGGGGGGAATTGATTTGAAGAAAAATGCATAAATATTTTGCTTAGAAATATTTTCGCTCTTAAGTCTGTCGTTAGCTCGGGTTTTCCATTAGTTGTGGATGCATTTCCATTGGCTTTTCCACATTTATGTATATTTTTCACTTTCTTTTTGCAATTTTCTTAAAAGTAAACTTGAGTTGTAATGGAAGTGCAGCGCAGATATTGTTCTGCCTTGCAACCAGCCGTGGCATCCTCCTACTTTCCATACACAATGCATAATGGACAGACAGACAGAGCAGATCCCCTGGCCACTTAAATTGAAGGACTCTGCTCTGAAGGACTCTTGCTTATCCATGTTCTGCCCCCCATCCTCTCATCTTTTGCCATCTCTCGTTGCTTCTATCAACAAATTTCAAATTGGTTTGCCCAGCAGTTTTGCATAAAAGGACTTGTGGGGGGTGGTGGGGGGGAAAACTTTCAGTCTACAAATTGTTATCACAGTCTATTGGTCCCAGGGACATCCCCCCATCCCACCCTTTACCCCCCATTCCATTTAGATGTTCATCAAGTGTAAATTGTAAGCCAAAAATTAATAATGAATCGAGTGGCGGGCATCAAACTTTTTTCTTTGCTGCAAAACAAGGAAAAGTCTGTTGCACTTGCAACGGCAGAAGAGGAAGTTGCAGAAATTTACATAGCCAAAGAAATTCAAGTTATAACTGGGAGAAAGGCGAGCAGTCGGCTAGGTCGGGCCACAATGCCGAATGGCAACAAGAAAAGCACAACAATAAATAGCATTATGCTAATCCCAGGCCAAACAGAATGCGGCAGAAGTCCTGAAGGAGGAGAAGGTTGCCCTTTTCGGGGCACCAGCTGCCTTTCAGAGAGACCAGAATAGGAATAATAATTACGAGGGAGGCACAAAGGGAGACCAAGAGAGGCAGAGAAGAAAACTAACTAACTATTATTTACTAAAAAATACGCCAGAAGACAACCGCATAGAAAGAGAGAGAGAAAAGAAATGTTAAACGCCCCAGAAGCAGCAGCAGCAGCAAAAAGAGATTCAGCGCGAACGTGACATGGCATAAGAAGTGGGTATAAGTCTCCTCCACTCCGCTAGAGCTCCTCTCTCCTCCCCTCCGAGTTCTGCTCTCCTCCCAGCTTCAGAGGGAGATAATAAAGCTTAAACTCTCCCCAAATGAGCTTTGAATCCTCGCTGTGTAAAGAGTGAGAGAGAGCGAGTGAGCAGGAGGTTGGAAAATAAATTAGCCAGAGATAAGAGATCTTATCTTTCCCATAGATAATAGTAATTAACAAAAGTACAAAACAAACTTAAATTACAATTGTTTGTAGGGGAACTCTAAGACTCCAAGAACTCTAAGAACACAGAGTTCCATTAGACAGATTAGAGGCGTGGTCGTGGTTCACATTTGACTGGCAATAGTCCGTTACTCTTTTCAAATATTTGGTAAAATATTTATCATAAAAATCGTATTATCTTTACTGGTTGTATTTTTTATATTTATTTTATTTTGTATATTTGTTTTTTATTTATTTGGTTTTACATGATTTGTATTTTATTTATTTTTGTTTTATTTATTTTATTTTGTATATTTTTTTTATTTATTTGGTTTTAAATAATTTCTATTTAATTTATTTGTATTTTATTTATTTGTATTTTATTTATTTGATTTTATTTATTTGTTTTTTAATAATTTGTATTTTATTTATTTTTACTTTATTTGTATTTTATTTATTTTTACTTTATTTATTTGCACTTTTTTTATTTGTTCTTATTTTATTTATTTTTATTTTATTTCTTTGTATTTATTTATCAGTTATCAGTATTCACATTTAAACTTTGATATATTTTTTGTTTTTAATCGTTTAATATTTTAAATCTCTTGTGAAAAATGTTATCTGTTGGTGTCCGTTCGTTTATGAGACATTTATTACATAAAATCAATCTACATATGTCATTCGCTTCACTCGTTGAATGAGGAACAGGGGTAGCTTCTCAATGGGAAACCCCATTCATTTCAAGTACTCGTAAATATTTTAAATGTCTGAAATATATCAACATTTTTTGCAGGGCTCTTATCTCATTCATTAATCGCATAAATTCCAATTAAATAACAGCTTAATATACAAATTTAAACCCACAAAAAAAGAAGCATAATTCATTGTTAACCAAAAACCAGAAACAGAGAAACGGAGATCTAGGGAGAGTCGCTTCTCTCGGAGACAGACAGGGACACCGACACCACAAGGAGCACTCGAGGGTTAGACATGTTAAATTGTCATAAGCCTTAAAAATTCCATTATGATTATTTACTCAAGTACCCCCAACCGCCGCCACAGCACAGGCCGCAGGACACAGGACTCGGGGCCTGCTTCCTTGCCAAGATGAACATAAAACACGAAACACAAACACAGATAGAGATACACACACATGCACACACATATATGGATGTGGAGATAAGGAAACAAAGTTTTCTAAACGAATAAATCTGTTTGTCTTTGCTGCCAGGAGGACGACGACATAGATATGTATCCTTGTGTGTGTCCCTGTAAAAATTGTAAAATATTTTCAAACAGACACATAAACAAAGCTAATAAATGACAACTTTTGCGTCGCGCGATACACACAAGAACAAATCCCCATTTTTACAAGGAAAAGGATATGCGAGAGAGAGCGAGGAAGAGAGAGGGACTCCAACAAATCGCTGCAGGATATGCAGACAAGACAAACAAGCGAAACAAAATGAAGAAAACCTCGCGTCGAGCCGCAGAAGATTTTCCACATAAATATTTTCCCATTGCAGCAGGCAGACTGCCTGCCCCAAAATGATGCCACAAAAAATATAATATATACACGAAAAAGAGTCGAAAAAAATGCGCCATTTATTTGTGTATTAAGTGATGATTTTTTTGCACTTTTCCGGCGGCCATTTTGCAAGAGCTGCAACAAAATGGCGGCCACAAAAAAGCAAATTGCATTGCCTGATGAGTGTTAAGTGTGTGGGAGGGGTGGGGTGGTGCGGGTTGGGTTGGGGTTACAGAATGGATGGGGGCTATCTGATGTCAGCAGTAGAGGGTATGCAAATATACCATACAAATCATACAAATCATTCATTCGGTGAATATATAGGGGAAGTACTTGTAAAATATCGTTTAATTGGTGGCAAAAAATAAAAACAAATATTACAAATATTTGTTTATATAATGAAAAACGTAGTTTTATGGAAATTTTGTCCATGGAATATTCCCTTAATTTTTCTCCCTTAAATAAAAGACATGGAACTTGATTTGTGGTATATTTCAATGGATATTAGAACTCTTTAAAGTGGAAAAACTACACCATGAAGCGGTCCAAGCGAAGGCTTTTACGCTCGCTTGCCAGGCGAAAGCAAAAACAAACCGAGGGGCTCTGCTGCATAACGCGCAGCTTGTAAAACCGAACCGAATTGAACCAAGAAAAGGTTTCAGTTCTTCGACATACATTTTTGCAAACCCTCCAGGGATTCCCCAGTGCCAGTCCCCGTTGCAGCTCCAATTTCATTTCCGATCTGCCTTTTAGAGGGTATTTTACTGCCGTGACCACACAATGCCTACTCGAGTTTTCTTTATGTTTTGTTCAGTTTTGGTTTTTGTTATGTTTTTTCCTTTTTTTTTTTATTATTTTAGAGTAATATGCGCAATGCATCAGGCTCAGACGCAGACCCGGGACTCTGGCTGCCGTCGACATTGTTATTGTAGTTGTTTAAACACCACACACACACACACACATACATATACACACCGTACACTACGAGTACACACTCTTGACATATTCGTGCTGTCTGCAGGGATTTGTGGCATTTAATTTTTGGTAGCCATTTACAAAACAGAACCCTAGGCCCCCCCCCCCCCCCCCCCCCCCTAAGTCCTTGCACAACAGGAGGGGTCCAACTGCACTGTGTAATGCAATTGCCAGATTCAGGAGGACCAGAACCAGGACCAGGCTGAGCCTGGGCGTGGCTGTGGCTCATTTTTCGTGGCCTCCTTTGTGTGTGCAGGGGGAAAAATCATTTTAAATGCCTGGGCCAACGTCTCTCTCTCTCTCTTTTGATGAGGATGCTTTGCCACACGAAAAGTGTTTTATGTTTTATGTTTGCATTTTTGCATAGGGCCTCTTACCAGAATGTGTTTAGCTCTAAAATATGGCTCAACATTCAGGCAAAAGCTACAAGGAGATGAAAAATTAGAACAATCTGCAGGCTTAAACATTAATTACCGAATTATTCAAATGCCAGAGAGGACCATATTCTTTTTTATCGATTAATAATCGCCTTTGCTTGGATGGAAGCTTTCGGTATGCGAGGCAATTCCTAAACTTGTAATCGGATTTATTCTAAAAAAAAATTTTATATTTTCTAGTTTATCGATTAATAATCGCCATAGTTTGAAGCCACTCTTTCAATAACCAACTTTTAATCGAATTTCCAGTAAAAACTTTCATATTTAAGTGTAATCCTATGCCCATAAGCTCTCTCATATGTACTTAAATCTTTTGTTGAGAACTCCACTCGATAGTTTCTCTCTCTCTCCCTCTCTCTCTTTCTGATTATACCTGCCCTAACAATTTTGGGTTAAATTTTGCATAAACACTTTTGAGGGCACTCGACTAACACACAGACATTTACACCTGCTCCTCCACCTATGCGTGTGTCTGTGTCTGTGTGTGAGGGTGTATCTATGGCGCTTTATCTAAACTAACAATCGGTAAAGAGGAACAAAAAGATACACGAGTGCCTGCCGCTGTAAAGTGGATACTTGACTTGTACTCATGACACCACCCATCATTCTGGCATCCTGTGCCATTTGGTGTCATCACTTTATGGATACCCTTACAATAGATAGATATGTTACAAGAGATGAATGTCAGGGTGGAAAGAGAGGATTTGCAACCCTGTTAAGGGTTTAGGATTACATTTGGTACTAGAATATCAAGAAATATAGAACTGACACTTACCTTAGTCCTCTACGGCAGATTATTCGAACGATTTGGCTGTACAAATGTACCCCTAAGTGAATGGCCTTTCTATCTTTTGATATATGAAGGGTATCTAATGTTTCGGTCACCCAAAGGTAGGCTTTCATTTCGGCATTTCTGTATTTACTTGGCACCTACGCGCTTTGTTGACGTCATAATTAGAACGTAGCCGACACAGATGCACATGACTTGGAAAAACAAATTGCGCTGCACTTTTGCCACCCGCACCCCTTCTGGGGGTTGAAGGGTGAGTAGGGGTTTTGCACCTGTGGAGATTTATGACACCAAATAACCCCATTTCGAGTCGAGGCTAGCCCCCACCGAGAGCAGAGCAGAACAGAACAAGAAAACACCTTGTCAACCCCATCGTGTGCTAGATTTTTGTACATTTTCGTGCTACATTTTAATTTCTCTGCGTTGGGGAAAATAGTGTGGGTGGGTGCGGTAGGGTGGTGCTGGTGCTGGGGGTGGTGGGTGGGTGTGCTGGGAAAACTCATTAACTGTGCACGCTACTTGGCACCTTTTCTTCTCCTTGCTCCTCCTCCAACCCCTGCATTTCCTTCATTCCTTTCAATTTGTTTTCGCCTGTCTCTTGTCTTTCTTTCGCGCTCTCTCTCTCTCTGTCTGTCTCTCCCTCCCTCTGTGCTTTCTTTATTCTTCTTTCTCACATTCCATTTCCATTTCCATTTGTGGGCGAAGGTCGCTCAACTTGCGAGAGTATCTGCATAGCAAAAGCTGGGCGCCCTAATAGCTGGGCGTGGCCCCATCCGCGTGTGTGTGTTTGTGTGTGTGCACACACACGATTGCACAATAAGCCGCTTTCAATATCTTGGCCAAGAAACGCGTCGAGATTGAGGGTGGCCTGAGAAGCGGGGGGCAGGGAGGGGACCTACATTAAATCGAGCACAAAATTTATGCCATCGAAATTGAAAAAATGCAAAACGAATGGGGGATATATATTAGAAAATAATATAAAAAAATATAAGAAGGATACACATAGGGATAAGGGACTAATAAAATACACAAATTTATTTGCTTAATTTATTGCCTAAAACGTATATTTTAAATTGTATTGCGTGTAGAAAGCAAAATGATAAATTATTTTGCCAAAAAGTTCCATTTTCCACTGGGATGTACTGTACATTCTACTGATTACACTAGGCAACAAAATTGAACCCGTTTTTTCCCTGTAAACCAAACTGACTTTTTCTGATCGATTTGGGGTTTTAAGATTTTTTAAAAAATTATGGAATATTTTTTTTGATAATTTTTTGATAATTTTTACTTTGAAAACTCAGGAAAAGTCGAAAAAAAATGTTTTCTTGTGATGTATTTTTGTTTTAAGATGGGAACCTTAATTATAGCTGATTTATAGCTAAAGAAATATTAAATACTGTTTACAATCAAATAAATAAATATTTATCTCTTTTTGTTTTCTTCTGAAACTTTCCTAGAACTCCTAAATTTAATTAAGAATTTCTCTAATTTTTCTCTCTTTGTCTCTTTTAATTACAGAAATGACGAAACTTCCTAGCCGCAACAAAATTGTTTGAGAAAAGTTTCTCCATAAATAATAGAAAACTTTAATTTTTTTTAACCGAAATTAAATATAAACTTTGTTGAGCAAAAAACAACAGAAAATGGTTAAATAAAAATCAATATATTTGCGGTATTTAAAGTCCCAAAAGTAAATAAAAGATGCAGTAAATAAATTATAAATAATCCCCAGAACACAGCAAACAAATATATACACATATATAAAAAATCAAATCAAATAAAATAAAATAAATTAAGAAGAAAAACACACACAAACACAGGAAAACCAAACAAGCAACAAAACCAAACCAGAAATCCTACCAATTTTTGAACCTTTTAACCGACCGACCGACCGACAAAATAGGCAAACATTTACATAAATTTATGCAAAATAGAAAATGTTAAATTCCCGCAACATTGCAAACCAAATTACGCACAATAAAAATAATAATAGAAGCCACAAAAGCAAAAACAACAACAGCATCTGCATCCGCATCAGCAACAGCAACAATAATAACAATAAAAGCCACAAAATGCATTTGAAAAGTGCAATAACAACAGCAACAACAACAACAGCAACAGCAACAGACACAAAAGTAGCAACAACAAAAACAAATAAACTGAAGCATAAGTTAAGCAAATTGTATGGATACTATGGATACGGATACAGATACGGTTGGATGCAAGTCTTCCTACTACTGACACTCCACGTGATTGGTAATCAAAGTGCCTGGCAGGAGAATATACGACCAAAACTCTATGTGGAATTAGGTGAGCATTTATAGATCTGTGATGAACATTATATATAAGCGATATATATTTATATGTGTAATATTAAAAGAATATTATTTATACGAATAAATATTTTCCTCTATAAACAAAAGTTGGGTCGTTGTCATGGCCCCAAAATATTTGTTACTCTCTGTCTCTCTCTTTTTCAGTCAGGAATTCTGTAAAATTCCTGACCGAAAAATTAAGCTAAAAATTTTGTATGGCGTGACACATCTTAGTATTTATTTTGTCTTTGGCTACCAATTTATACGAATATATTTATTTCTTATTTATTTATATATACGATATATTTTGTGAAATATCTGCTGTTAAAGCTGATGATTTCAATAAGGTTTTCCGTTTAATATCTTTCTTAAATCCCACCTTAAAATTGATTCCCTTTCCACACATTCGCCAACTTTAGTTGTATCTGGTGTTTAACATTCTACCATTCACATCTAAAATTTACATATTTATTGCAAATTCGTCTGCTCATAATCGAATTTATGTCCTTCAAGTCCTTCAATGTGTGTGATGTCCGATGTGGAATCTGTCAAGAGAGTGACTGTAGCTGATGCTCCTGCAATGATTGAAACGAGATTAAAACTAAAGCAAATGTCAATTTAAATTATGACTAATAAAAGATGCAGACGACAGGAGATGCAGAGATACAGAAAGACAGAGAGAGCGACAAAGAGAAAAACGAATCGAAGTCAACTGCCAAAAAACTTTAATGACAATTTTCTATATATTTTTTTTGTGTTGTATTTGAGAGACTACAGAATGTAATTTGACTGCAGGACATACACACACACACACACCTACATGCAATGGTAGAATGTTACTTCCTATATTCAAGTTTGACATTCAAAAACTTGCCCATCCATCCACCAGCTTTGCCTCGACTCCTCGAAAAGTATCCACTTTTGTCAGGTGCTGAAGAAGAAGTTTGCCCGAGAAATGAAGCAATAACTTGTATAGGGGATAGAGAGAGAGAGGGGAAAGAGAGCAGAGAGAGAGCCTGTGCCAGGAGAGATCTACAGAGACATGGCTACTAATGCACACACACACTTACACACACAGAGAGAGTTTTTGAGATATATCCAGAGACATCCACACGTTTTGCTATCTTAACTATAAATAACAAAAATTCCAGGCAAGACATTATTTGCATAAAAGTGGCGAAGCTTTCAGGAGTGCTGCTTGCCAGCAGCTATTTCTACGGGTACTCTCTGTGTGTCCTGTGTATGTCTGTGTGTGTGTGTGTGCGACTCCTTGCGACATCATCATCATCGTCGTCGTCGTCATCATCGTCAGGAGTAACGTCGTTGCATATGCAAATTTTTACTTGATTTTTTTCTTTTTCGTTTTGTTTTTTTTGGGCTAAAAAGTTGGACAACTCACGTAGTTTGAACCTCCAGATGTACATATACATATGTATGTATGTATGTATCTGAGGTATACATAGTGGCAGATACAGATACATATGTTGTTTGTGTTGCTGCTGCTGCAAGATGAAGCAGAAAAGTTGCCAGCAGCAGCTGAAGTTTCAACGAGGAAGAAGATCTTCTAAATGCTAAAAATATCTTTTGCACGCTTCAGAAATTACGTTATTAAATGTGCATTTGGCACACACTTAAATCTGACGGAACAACAAACACACATTCCACGCTCTGAAGCAAATGGTTGTACTTCCCTTAGGGTGTAAGAAAACTCTCACCCCCAGAGGACACATCTTAAAGGCAGGAAGTCATACAAATGATGGCCCCTACCTGGTGCTAGAAATTCACACATGTGTGAAGATATGGCAGTTGCAAGTCTATAAGAAATGATGAAAGAAATGGAACCCCTAAGGTACCACCCAAAAAATAGTAGTAAAAACTTCATAAGTTCTGCTATTCTCAAGGTAATTTCCCGCTCTGGTAGAACTATCCAATTTTCATTATACTCAATATCTCATTAGGGGAGTAAGAATTTCATTTCGTTGCACCAACTGTTGCCCCAAACCCTGAACTCTGAGCGGAATGAAACGTTTTTATTATTAGTTTAGCTCTCTCTCTATCTCTATCTCTCTCTGTCTCTCTCTCTCGCTGAAAATCAACTCCGAGTATAATCTGTGAAACGAACCCGTTTATGGCACGGCCACGCCCTCGATGGCACTGGCGGCCCACCCAGAGAGCACTGCTAAACCAATTACTTAGCTTCGTTCCGCTCCCAAGGACCACCAGGGACATCGGGCACGTGTTAAAGTTCATTTAAAATCCATCAGGGAGCAGCATAGTAGGAGGAGCAGCAGCAGAGCAGAAGTGGGGGGTGGACACCCCATAGCAGAAGAAGGGTGACAATTTCATCTTGGAGGGGCCTCTCGTGCATATAACAGGAAAATAAGGTTAATGGGGAAATTATGAATGCGCCAAATGAGCAAAGAGGAGGCTGGAGAGCAGCAGCGTAGGGGTAATGCCATTCATATGCCATTTTCCATTGTGTTGGTCAAAAAAAAACAAACATCAGGCTGCTCCGCAGTGTTGCCCCATAAAATATTACAACCCTGCGTGCCGTGCAGAGTTGCATTTGACAGCCGCAAGTGGTTGTCATTAGAGGAGCTGCGACAAAACGGTCATTTAAATGCACTCTTCTTCGGCTGCCACTGCCACTGCCACTTGAGCTTCTTATTCTTCCATCTTGCCACTGCCTCGAGGTGGGCGGTGCAACACTTGCTGCAAAATTACGTCTATCAAGTGGGCGCGGCTGTTGGGGGAAAACGAACGGCAGTTAATGTTGATCGTTTTGTGGCACCCTCTCTCGCGTTGCATCCTGCACACACTCTAAAAAATGGTTCGCCCCCTCTCATCTTTTTCTCTCTGCAATTTTTGTGGACATTTTGTGAAATGTTTCTTATGCTTATTTCTGGCTACGTGCAAGGACTTTCTGATTACAGCACAGAGAGGCAATCAGGATGCTAGAAGGGGAGTGGAAGCGAGACAGTGGCTTAGAGGGAAGCCATCGGAAGAGTATTTCTACGTGGTTTCAGATATTAGAGGGAAAAAATGGCATAATATTTGACTGTGTATAGAAGAAATCGTACTTAAAGCACTAAAAATTACATATATAGAGGTCCAAAGTTCGGCAAAACATATCACTCTATTCAGCTGCATCTCAGATTAGTTTACTGCCGTTTGAAACATTCGAAGCAATTGAAACACTCGAAACATTTCAAGAATAGGAACAAGTGAAATAGAAACTAGTGAAATAGGAACTAGTGGAATAGGAGAGCACTGGAATAGGGAAACCCACCTTGTTCTACTTGAGCTTCCTTGAGAAATGGCCACTATCAAGGTCTTTTCTTTATTGGCATCTTCCGCGCAATTGAACTGCCCCCCCACTCTTCCTTCCGGAGTAAATGTCTCGGCCGCCAGATGTTGACCAGAGTTGCCACCATCGAGTTTAAATTACACGAACTTCCGTTTGCAGCCAATTACGCGGTGATGGTGGAGCGGTGGGGGTGGTGGAGGCTCTTTCTCCACTTCGAACAGTTACTTCCTGTGGCGGGGAGTTGGGGCATATCCAAGTCCAAGTCACCTAAAAATAGTTTCGCCTCGAGTCCGCGTCGCGTCGCGTCGCATCGTCCCCGTCATTAAAACTGTCTGCAACGTGTTGGAACAGCAAACATAACTGTTAATTGCCATTTGTGTGCGGAGTCTCCTCCAGCGGTGAAGGCGGCTCCACTCCACTCCAGTCCACACTGACTCGATTCCGCTACGTCCCGGGGTCTCATTTTCATATTTCGCCGCATGCGCCTCATTACAATTTAATTCAGAATGTAATTGCAGACGTTGAGTGGAATGGGGGGTGGGGCATGGGCGGAGGCATGGGCGGCATGGGAATGGGGAGAATGAAGATGGTGGCAAGAACTGGAGGCAACCACCGACTTGGCAAAAGTTTTCTTGCAGTTTTGTGCCACTTGACACGCGCCTCGCATAATTTCCACACGTCTTATGTGCCACACACAAACTCCAATCCTCTCGCATACATACATACATACATATGTGTACTGCTCTCTCTCCCCCAGACATTGTCTCTGCATTTCCATATGCATATTTTTTGGCAGTCTCGCTGTCGGAAAGGGCGGAAATGCGACAACTAAACAAAAAAAATATTCATATATATTCTTCCCTGGTGACATCGGTAGCTTTTGTTCTCTCTAAAAACTCCCTACGCTCTCCCTTCGCTGTCTCTTTGCTTCCTCTTCACTTGTCGCTGTCTCTCTCGCTCTTTCTGTCTGGATTTACATATTACTTTGATTCCATTTATATGTTCTGTTAAATAAATTGTGAATGTGAATTGATAATAGCAATTGTCGCCCTGTTTGGCTTTGTCTATATTTAGTTTTGTTGAAAACATTGTAGATATGTGAGATGCATAATTAAATCGATGATAGTGTACTTGCCAGACGGGTGAAATCATTCATAGGAATTCTACATATAGTATTGGAATACTCATTGATAGTACAGGCATTCCATTGACTTGCAGGAAGACTGTATATCGAATTCCAGAGGTTACAGGTTTTCCAATTGTTTCAATGCTTCCGTTTCAGCCAGCTGTTCCACTTTATCCAACTGTTCCTATTGTTGAGTCGGTTACCTTGTTCTTGGAATGTTGGAAATGTCATGGCTTGGCTTTAAAACTTGTCATAAACGAATGGCTACACATTTGCCACTAGAGTTTCGGGACTTTTTACAATGAAATCTTTGAAATACGATAGATAATACCGTAGGCTAACAATCCCCTGTTTTTGCCACACTGCCCTAAGCCATTTAAAGCCACATTTCAAACACAATTAATATCAGGAAATGTTTGCCTAAGTTTTCTTCAGTCTCTGGGCTCAGTTTTAAATCGAGAGAAACATTTGGCCATGTAATTTGAAATGGGAATTACAAATCACTGGGATGTGCTTTAAGCACAGAAAATAAAAAGAGCACAAGAGAGCGAGAGAGAGGGAGAGAAAAAGTAAATCCAAAAGGCACACCCAATCAATTATATAGACAGCAATTTTTACAGCCCCCAATGGGCAATGTCGTTCATCCAGCCAGCGAGCCCCCGAGCTCCCCCCAAGCCCCCCCATTCCATAGACCATTCTGCACATTCTGGCCATTCGAGCCATTCAGGGCATCCATCTACCATCCTCTCGTCCTCCCATCTTCCTTCCTGTCGTTCCCTGTCGACTGCTGCTGCAGTCCGTATGTGTGTGTGTGTGTGTCTGCAATTGGAACATTTCATGGATTAAACGTTTTCTTAATTGAGTGCCTCATTTTCCGGTTAGGAAGTTTTTCTCATGCCGAGAAAATAAATTACACACATGAGTGCAATTTGGTAGCAGGAAGGCAGACACGGCACGGCATGCGGCATGCGGCACACAGGCTGGGCAGCAGCAGCAGCAGGACTTTCGTTACAGCCTGACTTCTTTCAGGGATCCAACCTTAACCTGGCCAACCCTCAACTGAACAATCACCTCATAATGGCGTTAATCAAAAAAGTTGCTTCCACTGCTGTTGCAGTTGCAACCCGTTGATGCAGCAGATTGAACGTTTAACGATTGAACCCTATACACATGCACACACACGCAGAAGTTTATTCAGGAGTTCAATGGCTCTTGGTCTTGGGTCTTGGTCACCAGGGAAATTAGTAATATGACAAGTGCAGCAGCAGCAAGCAGCAGCTAGCAGCAGCGGCAGCAACAGCAGGCATCATCCCCATCATCCCCCTTGGCGTCTGCCAACAAATGAGCTCGGGATGTGCCACCATTTTTACACATTTTACTTATTCCCTTTGTTCATGGTCTATGGGTCGTTCTCCTTTCTAGCTTTTTGTCTCTATAAATTTGCCACCGATCGTCCAGATGTCCAGCTGTCCTGGCTCTGGCCCTGTGTCCTGGCACTTGGCCAGTAATTGAAATGGCGTAACGACTAAAAATTGAGCAGAATCTCCTTGCTGTTTTCCCCTTTCTTCCCCTTTTCCTTCCACCCAATGGAAAAGTTAAAGTGGGTTGGTCTGGGGGCATGATGCACTAGAAAAGTTTTGCTACCCTCTGCACACAAGTAAAAAAGTTAATATTGATAAATTGATTAAAAGTTTAATAATTGTACATTTTGTTTTTGCGACTCTCCACGAACAAAAGGGACGGCGTGCCGCGACGGGTGGCATGGTGCATGCAGTGTGGTGCGGTGAGGTGCGGGGCGGGGCAATCGTGAAACTTATTGTCGTCATGGCTCAACATCAAAGTTTTGTTTGGCGGTGTGAAAATTAAAAATTAATAGCCAAAGATTAATGTAAAAATAAAGTGAAAAAAGGCGAAAAAGTAAAAAAAAGGAGGAGGAATAGAAGGAGAAAATAACCTTGGGAAGAAATAGAGCATGCTCTGTCGTCGAGGATATTTAGAGTACCTATTTTCTTTAAGGTATTCTAGTAGATCATCCTTACCGCCCCCATTCACAACTGGGGGCTACAGGCTGTACCAGGAGTAGAGCAGAAGATTCTCAGTCGCATAGACATAGGAACAAAGGTGTCCAAAGGTCACAGACCCAAATGTTGGGACGTTACCGATTACTCATTATCTTTTATTTAGTTACAATATACATAGATTGTACGATTTAGAACTAAATATAACGTTCCTGACGCTCCTTCGATCCCTTAAGATTGAAAATTATCCAGAAAAATAAAAAAGTATTCTTGTTTTCTACAATCAAAAGTAAAGCTTATAATTTAGGCATTAAATTTAGCTTTTACAAAAATGTATTAATATAAATTAAATATTTTCCAAATCAAATTACCGCAATATGTCTTTGGATTTGCTGTGGCTCAAATCCTTATCTATCGGACAATTCTTTGAAGCTTATCTCTTCCAATACACACATACGCACAAACACTGCTTGCGCTTGCATATCTCTCTTCTGCTCGTTCTCCCTATCTGTGCGTATAAGGAGCTTTGGACACCATTCGCCCAACTGCCGAAATAGCTCAGTTGGGAGAGCGTTAGACTGAAGATCTAAAGGTCCCCGGTTCAATCCCGGGTTTCGGCAATAACTATTTTTTTTTGTATTTTTTGCATGGAATAATAATCCGCGATTAAATGTAATTACTTATGCACATCATTCCGTCAGTGTCTCATTAAAAAAGAGAAGAAGAAATTGTGTGTAAGTCATGCCAGTGCCTGTGGGAGAGGGAAGTCGTCGAATTCCGACAACAATTCACTCACTGCACACAAATCACAATATGAAAGAACTTTTACTTTGCCCAAAAAAAAAAGAAGGAGAAAACTTTGTCCCCGAACAAATGCAGAAAATCCTGTGGCTGTGTCGCACTCGCACTCTCTCTCTCTCTCTCTTTTCTCTCTTCCTCTCTGTTGCCGAGTAGGAGCACAAAAATCAGCATGACAATTATAATGATAATGAGGAGGGGGGACGGCTACGGTGCAGGGGCAGGCAGGATCTTGATGAAAATGTCATTAAGTGATGGCAAGGAATGCAACCGAAACCCCCTTTCCCCCCAAGCAATGCGTCAACGTTGGCAACGTCATCATCATGGAGTTTTCGTCCCCCTATTTCTAGCTATCTCTTTCTCAGCTTTTCGTGGGACTCCCTCTCTCTCTCTCTGGCTCTGGTGTATCTCTCAGTCGCTCTTCATCCTTGTGTCGTTGTCCTTGTCATCGTAGTTGGCAGCTCTACATTGAATGCAATTAAAAAAGTTTAGCTTGATATCCAGCATGGCATACTCCTTCTTGGGGTATATTGGTTGCGACACAAGGTTTGTCAGGCATTAAAATAACTCAAAAGTTTTTTCTTCGAACCAATAGTGCCAGCAAGTTCAAATAGTTCTGGTAGGGTATGCAAAGCTTCGGTTATGCTGTATCTCTCTTTTTATAAATTATCGCATTATGCTCTCATGAACGTAAATACAATTCTACACTGACATCATTCTTTTGTTCTCTAATTAATTTAATTTACGGGAAAATGAGTTGCTCAACAGTTGGCCATACGATAATTGAAAGTTGAAAGATTTTTGCATGTGTCAGAGCCGCTTAACTATTTTCAAATTAATTTATGTCTCAAGTGGAAGAGTGCTTAAGGTTTGAGTGCTTAATTCTTGAAATATCCAAAACGTGTCTATATAATAGAGAGATATTTTGTAGAATAGATGAGTTTATGGATGCCAAAATGAAACTATAAGAGTCTTAGAATACCTCGTCTAACAAATAACCTCTAAAAGCTTTGAGGACGCTTCATCTCCTTCTGTTCTCTCTTTAGCTATGGTCACCAATTGGTGACCCATTGGTTCTGTGTTCTGCTGTTTGCTTGCTGATTTCCTCTAGGCACTAAAATACTAAACACTATCCTGGACAGCAGCAATAACTTGCCTGCCACTTGAATATTGCCAGCCATAAAACATAAATCAGAGACTTTTTGTCTTGAACATAAAACTTCCTCAAGTCTTCAGGCCCGTGACGCGCGCGCTTGGCTGTCAGTAGCAGAGCCACAAAGTTGTTATATTTTTATTTTCTTGGGCAAAGAAGTAAACGTTTTCCCCGCATGGGGACTGCTGTCGTCGTTTGTGTCATTCTTCTTCCGCTTTCTTTTTTTCTTTGCGTCTGGCAACGCTAATGATCTGCGGCAATGGCGCCCACGTAGCAACCTTAGAGATGGAACCGCATCCTCATCCTCCTTAGACGTATCCGCATCCGCATCCGTAGCGTCGATTGTGTTGTCGTTGAGGCATTAACTTTGTTGCGGCAGCTGCCTCACGTGCCTTCCATCTAGTTGCAAGCGAAGCTAGAGATGTGCCATTGCCGATAGGCAATAATAGATCGATGTTTGGGAATGAGGACACGATTAAAGGGAAAGCTACTCTCCTGTAAGCAACCCTTTCATAATTGAAACATCTGTTTTTTCTTGGTACTGACATCATTTATCATACCCCAAGACATTATTAATACTGGAACGGACAGCTCCAGACGGGGGGGATACATTATAACCCATTACACGCGTCTCATATGGCTGCTTGTGGCGTAATTGTGCGAACAACCCTCGTTGCAATGACGTCTCAAGCTCTCAAGCTCGACTCCCCCTACCATCCGACCATCATCATCAGGCGACAGAAGTTGACATCCACGAAGGCCCACGCAAGCTGCTGTTCACTTTTTTCCCCCGTGCAAATCAGTGGACGTCATCAGGGCGGCCTACCATTTGTGGCACCCCTTTGCTCCTCCAGCTCCAGCTCCAGCGCTGAAACAAATGTCTTCCGTCTCCGTCTCCGGCCTGGCTCTGTGGCTTCTGTTTTACCTTCTTTTCTGTCCTTTGGCTTGAGCCAAATCCGTTGTAGAGTTTTTGTTGGGCTCTGTGTTCCTTTTGGCGAGATTTATCGCCTTTTATTCATCATTGTCACTGTGAAGGGTTGGGGTTTGGGGGATTGGTGGTCGGGGGTCGGAGTGTTTGCCACTGCCACACGTTTTCTGCGGTGACAACGTGCAACCGCGTCAACGCAATTTGCCGCCATGTCGAGATCGAAGTCGAAGCCGAAGCCGAAGCCGAAGCCTTGGCTTGTGTCTGAAATCTTTGTGACGCCTTATGGCCTCCATGATGAATTATTGAGACGCATGTCGCTGTGACAATCGGCAAATCAGCCAGGAGCCCTGGAGCCATGTGTCCCCCTATCTGGGAGGAGGACTAGCTCTATCTGTATCTCTCTCTGTTTCTGTCTCTGTTTGACTGATGATTTGTTAAAGGGACTTCCGCTTTTGGGGTCGCCACTGCCTCTGCATTTCAAGTGTATTAGATTTAAAAGTCATTTACGAGTTTTGACCTAATCCGCTTACCATCCAAAGTGTTTGTCACATGAATAGCAGATGTCTTTGCTCTTGCCTCAGTGTATGTCTGTGTGTGTGTGTGATATTTGTATTGGCATTAGTCCTCATATATCTATGTATGTATATATTTGTCCTCCATCTGTGTTTGTCTGTCTCTGTCATTACATTAATTTGCGGTATTATGTCCCTGGACTGGACTGAACTGAACTGAACTGGACTTGCCGCTTAATGAAAATCTTCTGTAAAGTCCCATGGCCAAAGCAATTTGTAAAAGCATTTTGAAATTTTCCCCCAAGCGCCATTCAAGAGGAGGAGGAGTTAGGATACATGGATAGAAACAGAAAGATAGGAATACAGAGAGGGAGAGGAGGAGTTGAGAGGGGAATAAACTGTGAGATCTTTAAGGTCTTGGGTAAAACGAGTACATACTATTTTTACTTACTCACTACTCGTTACTTCTGGGACTACTCTGCACTTACTCCTTGTCACCTACTGAGTACTGGTTTACTTTCTACTCGTTATTTCATACTACTCGTTACTTCGCACTACTCGTTACTTCATACTTATCGTTACTTCACACTACTGGTTGCTTCATACTAACCGTTACTCATACCACCAGTAAGCCCATACTACTCGTTAGCTAACATTCGTTATTTTCTACTCAGTACCAGTTACTAGTTTATACTCGTACTTCTTTGCCAATTAGTTACTAAACATACTTAATAATTACTCGTTACTAGTCATGCAATAGAATCAGGCAGAATTTTTAAGACTTTCTATAAAGTAAAGATCTTACTTCACAAAATATTTCCATAGTTTTTCCATTTTCCATTTATATACTCGGTACTCGTTTAAATGAAGCCTTGGATTCTTTATTTTCCACAACTCTAGCGTTGATAATTCTTGATTTTGGTTTACTGTTCAAATTTATGGCTCAATTTAAGCAGAAAGAGGTTTGCTTTTTTCATAGTTTACAGCTCGTTAGCTCTTTTATAGTTGGATGATTTTTCCGCATACGTATTTAATAGATGGTCAGCGGGACAGAAACCGGTGACAGCTTTTCACTTTTCACTTCGGTCAAGGCTGCTGCTGTGGCTGCCACAGTTGCTGCCACAGTTGCTGCTGCCACAGTTGCTGCTGCCACTGCTGCTACTTGAGCTGTCATCGTTTTCAGCCATGGTTTTCTATGGTCCTCCTCCCATTTGGCCATGGCATCTGAATCGAATGTCTGCCCCTGCAGTTATCTGTATGGCATTCGGCCACTTTGAAGTTGAAGCTGAAACTTAAAGCCGCAGCTCGCTGCCCAAGTGGGATCCCCAACACGAGAGCACGAGAGTCAGCGCTTGAGGATCTTGTACTTTTTTTTTTTCACTTGATTTTTACGAGCACTCGTATGCCTTGCTTTGGTTACGTCTCTCTTTTGGGCCGTCTGCAGCTTATGGTGCGGCCAGAGGTACGGGAGTGCCTGGCGGTGGCTGGCGGTAGGCTGGCAAAAACACATTTTAGAATTTTTAATGTGCCGCCTTCTGCCTTTTATGGCGACAGAAGCAGAAACTGTCCGAAACCGCAGCAGCAGAAAGGACAGCAGCTCGGACGGACAGTGGAAACCCAGCTCTCTGCTCGCTCAACGTGTATATCCAGACGATACCCGTATTTTTCCACTCTCATCCTCCTCCTACTCCTCCAGCTAACATGCACATGACATTTGTCTTTAGACGTTAATCTCATTAAATAAGCAATGTGGTGCAGACCAGGCAGGCAGGCAGGGACTTTGTGGTAACATACTCTTTGTCCCTGTGCCTCTGGTTGGGCCTCTGGTTGTGCCTGTGCCTGTGGCCGTGCTTGGGCCATTGTGCGTCCTGAATTGGGAGCTACTTTCGCCGCCAGTACAGTGGATAAAGTAGTAGGAATGTCACTGTAATCAGAAAGTAATATTTGTTTATTAGATCAGTGGTAACTCTGGAATGAATAGTGTTCGATAGCCATGTCTTTAAACAGCCAGAAAGTCAGAAAGAAATCTAATAGATCACTAAATACCTTCCATAGTTACTATAGTTTCGTGCCACTGTGCCGTGTGATTTGTGAGCCTGGTATATGGGGTCCATCCTCCTCCGACTCCGACTCCAACTGCGACTACCCGACTCTGCGACTCTCCGACTCTACGACTACCCGACTCTGCGACTCTGCGACTCTGCGACTCTCTCTGGCTGTCTGACAGTTTGGCTCGTACCGCTTTTAATGCAAATGCAGAAGGTGAGGAGGGGGTAGAGGGGATGGGCCAAAGCGCATTAAGAGCGGCACAAACGAACGGCCGCAAAGTAAGCTGTAGGTGGAGGTGAATGGTGAATGGAATATGGGGTATGTGGGGGTATGGGGATGCTGCAGATACTATGCATACTAGCAGATACAATGTGCATCTTTTATGACATGGCAACGTGAGAGTGACTCTGCACCACCACCACCACACAGCACCACCGACCTACCGATTGGTTGTGTTGGGGAGTTTGCATTAGGCTCCCCGCTTTGTGTCTGGGCAAATGTTTCGCCATCGATTAGTTTGCTGCCAAATTGCCAAAAGCCGCACATTGCCAGAGAGAACTGAGGACGAGCTAAAAGCCTGAACCTAGCCTGGCCTGTCCTGGCCTCCTGCCTATCCTGGCCTCCTGCCTGGCTGGCTTGTGCCCAAAAACTTTTTGGGGGTACGACGAACATTTGCATTTTGTGGGTGATGTGCCGGATGCCGGATGTGAAATGGTGAAATGGTGAAATGGTAATTGGTAATTCTATAAAGGCTGGGTTTAATTGATGAATTACTGTTGCACTTTAGAAACCAAAATCCCCAAATGTATCTTTGAGATACATGTGCACATTGTGTACGTGTGTGTGTGTGTGCTTGTGCGACTTTTGTGGTCGGTTGCTTGTCTGTGGCAGCAAATTTCGTGTGTCCACAAAAGATAATTCAAACGAACAGCTGACGAGGCACTCAGCCGTCTGATTTCCATTTTAGACTCTGGAGAAGATACAGATATTTGCCAGAAGTTTTCAGCTTATAATTCCCCAGAAAACATCAACAGATACAGATGGTTAAAGTTTGAAATTAATAAGGATTTCCAGTGGGTTCCTCGCACCAACATTTGAACTGTTGAAAACAATGGAAAATCTTCATCGCATTGAGAGTAGAAGGTTTCGGGGGTCACTTGAAGCTGCCAACGGATGCGCAACTAAATCGTCCGTGTCATCACGCAGAGCGACCCTCCTGCCCCTCCTCGACTGCCCTGCCATTCCCATTCGCATTCTCATTCCACATTCACATTGCATTTTGCTATCCGTCTACACTGTTGACTTATTTGCTTTGAGATAAACGCCAAGTTGATTTATACAACCCACCGACAATTCATTCAGCCATTTGCACCAGCAGCAGCAGCCACCACCCGCTCACCCGCTCACTCGTTCATTCATTCATTCAGTCATTCATTCATTTGGTCGCTTGGTCGCTGCCAAGTCGCTCATGGCAGAGACATGCAGTCAAGCGTACACAATTCTTGTTTGTTTGTTTCTTTCTTTATTCATTGAGCAAGCAGCCAGGAATTGGGGGTACTTCCTTTGCCACCAGAGAGAGTGTGGTGCTCCTGCTGCTGCTCCTGCTGCAGTGCAGTGGCAATGCCTGGACAGAGGCTAACAAACTGGTAAACACTAAGTGGAAGAGGAGGCCGCAGGCCCCAAGGATGCCTCTGCAACTCCACAATCAATCCCGTATCGAGTCGGAAATTATATGCTGCAGTTCAGAGTTCAGAGTTCAGCTGCTACTCTCTCGCATGTTTAATTCAATCAGAGACCGAGACCTCACCTATTCACATAATTTACTTCTTGATTAAATTAGCCACCAAAAATAGTATACCTACTAATAAATAAATTGAATGAAAGAAACGGACAGCTCCGCAGCTGCCTGAACAATTGATTTACTTGTTTGACATTTGTCGCTGTCGCTGTTGCTGTCGGTTGGTGCTTTCTTCTATAGATACTTTCTTTCTGTCTGATATTTTCGTTAGTGGCATGCGAAGGCTGTAAGTTCAAAGGGTGCCAGCTAGCACCCAGGCATTGTATTTGATGATTGATTGATTGATGATAGTAGTTCCAGCAAAGGCAAATCAAGGTTGAAAGAACAGAGAATCGAGAGGCTATACCTTGGGTGTATTGCTAGTACTCATACTGCCTCTCTCATAGAACGTTTCGACTGGCTTAAGGAACAAATTGAAATTGAATATGTAGTGGATGTCCATGGGGGGTATCCATCTAGATCTCCACTCATTACAGCTCAGCCTCTGAGTTTTCCAACTTCAAGAAGTCGAATCTTTTCTGGTATATACAACATCTTTATACTCACCATTTCGTTTATATGGGGATCTGTTTTATGTCTAGTATATAGGCAGTACGGGTAACTACCACCCTCTTTGGTCTTTGGTCTTTCAGTCGTTGGGTATACATGTATATTTTGTGGGCCTTTTGGTGGGTTGTGGCATGGCGGTTGAATAATGGCGGCTTGTATGCTTAGCGGCAATTAATCAGCGGAACTGTCCGCACCCAAACATGCGTGAACACCCCACCCACCAGCACACACACACATACACTCTACCAGGCTAGAAAGAGAGCAGCAATAGTGGACAGAGAGAGGGAGAGGCGACCCTAAAAATGTTTTGCTGTAATTAACTTAGATAAACAAAGAGCACCACGGGCTGGGACATGGGGACATTCAGAGTCGAGTCTGAGTGCCGCCGAACGGCAGTTGACGATGCCGCAGTGTCCTTGTGTGCCTTGAGACCATCATCCCTCACTGTAAGGAGTACGCAGAGAGCAGGAGTGAAAAAGAGTGAAGAGTGGAGTGGAGAGGTCTGTTGGTGTGGTCTCTGGTTTGGATTGGACCCACTTCCGTTTTCGTCTATGGTTGCTGCTGCTGCTACTGTTGTTGCTGCCACTTGCCAGACTGCTGGCAGTTGAGAAAAATGATTGCCTCAAATAAATCATAATTAGGCATGTAAACATTTAACAGATGTGAAACGAGTCTGTGTGTGTGTGTGTGTATGCATGCGGGGCAAGACAAAGCGATAACATAAATCGTTGATTGCGTACAATCCAATCTCCAATCCAAACCAAACCAAACCAAAAATCGTGTTCTTTAACGCATAAAAATTCACTCTCCAGCAGCCTCGAACCTCGTACAAATTTATGACCGCAGAAACAGAAATTCGTAGGCAAATCTCTGCGCCTGAATTGTAGCCGATAAATCAAGTCGTTGAATATATCAATTTCATTGTTGATTTACATGCATAAATCTGTGGCAGGAATTAGCTTTTTGATGTTGTCCGCCCCAAGCAATTGAAGATTATATTCGTATTTGCTTTTTCTGGGATTAAAATCTATTAATTTAATTAGAATCATATAACTATATTGTTGATTTATTGCACATATGGAATGGTGTCACATTTCCGAAAATATTTTTACGGCAAAGTTGCTGAAAACCGAGATGTACGGGTAGACGTTTGAGATCTTCGAGACGTTCGAGACGCTTTCGAGACGCTTTCGAGACGCTTTCGAGACGCTTTCGAGATCTTGGAGACGCTTTCGAGATCTTCGAGACGCATTCGAGATCTTCGAGACGTTCGAGACGTCTCCTTCGCACCTTCCTAAAATCGCTCGAAGATGGAGTTAATAGAATGATGATGAAGACTTTAAAGCAACTGAATATTAATGCATCACCGAGATGTTTGGGTAGACGTTCGAGATCTTTTAGACGTTCGAGATGTTCGAGACGTTCGAGACGTCTCCTTCCATGAAATCGCTCGAAGATGGAGAAACTAATTATTGATACACCTAAACTCTGATTTGCTGTAAATATCGTTGTAATATCAATAGATATCGATCTCCTTCACTGGTCTATCCTTCCAAAAATATTATACAAAAGGCTCTCCAGCCATTTGGGTCATCTGGTCATCGTCTTGAGAGTTTATCGCTCCCGCACATTGGCTGCTGCTCGTAAATTTCATGGAATTAATTGGAGCATCTGTTGGCTGCTGTCTCTGTTGCTATTATTATTGCTGTTGATATTGTTTATATTCATTTGCGAGAGAGATAGAGCTGGAGTGTGTATGTGCTATGCTCTTTTAATTTCTCCGTCTGTGGCTTAATGATGCATGAATTACTAGACGTGGGCGTGTACCCACGTCCCAAGCGTAGGGTCGAGGTCAACATTGTTCATGTTGCATGTCATTCGTTGTGCGGTTCATTGACTAGGCTCCCCCCTCCCCCCCTCCCCAGCCCCTCTTTTTGTTTGGTAATTGATTTCTTACCTCTTTCGCCGAATGGCCGAAAGGAAAACAGGGGAAAATATAGCCGTAATTACGTGTATTGCTGACATGTGAGTGTAAGTGTGAGTACCTGAGCTGTCTGGGCAGCCCATTGTGCATTGTGTGGCGGGTAAACGATTCAGTTTACGAGTTCTTTGTGCATTCGTAATTGGTTGTGCGTGCGAGTCATTGGGATCGGTATAATTGCTACGAGAATGGGTCTGATAAGGGATTTAAATGGGTTTTCTAACGATTGAGGATATGATCTTACTGTTGAATCATTTTCTAACCAGATTCGTTTCCCTTTACTCTCATTTCAGGTACGTAAATTAATAAAAAACTGGAAAAATCTACATGAATAGAATGCTTTGAAAGCGAAGGTTTGGCTTTAAAACTTTGCTTGTATTCACATTTAAAACCTTTTTGCAGCTCACTTTTCAATGGTGACCCCGACCTTTTTTTCTCCCTTTGACTTTCGACTTTTGTGGTGCAATTTATTTGCAGCAGCTTATCAAATTAAAGTTTTGCGGGATCTTTCCAGCAAGCACTTTTTTGTGGCAGCTTAACCTTGCCACTCTCCCGCACACACATACATATACACCCCCATGGGATCCACTTTTCTCTGCTGGTGTTTTTTTTCGGTTCCGAGTGTCTGAATGTTGTCGCCATTTGCGTTGAATGGCGACAGCAACAATAGGAGCAACAACACTGCGTAATAGAGTCGGTTAGTTGAACCCAGACTCCCGCCGACTCCCCTACACCCCGACTCTAGAAATAGAGGACTTCTCCCCAATTGGCTTTGGCCAGAGAGACAGCAGGAAGGGTGTTGTTGGGGCGGGGGATGAAGGGTGAATTAAGTCTGCAGTAGTCAGCACAACAATGGAATGTCGTGCTATCTCTCGGGTGCACAATGTTAGAGTTGCACTTAACTTCAGACACAGGAAAGCAAAAAGGAAAGGAATAGAAAGAGAGTCCCACAATAAGCACAAGGACAGCCGGCGAAACGTTAAGCAGGATGCTCCCCCACTTTCTCTATGTGTACACACTCCTGACAAAAACAAAAGTCGCCTGAACGTTGTTGCATGAAATAGCTGCTGCATTTGCTATTGCCGCTGGCAAAGTCAAGTGCCAGGCGATTTTTCTTACACAATAATACACTTTTTCCCTATTTCGCTGACAGGTCTTCCACTTTAATATCCTGTAGGTATGCGCAGTTAGAAGGTATGATAATTGTACGATCAGAAGATGCAAGCATATGAAAATAAGACTATTTGTGGGGTTCTTAAAGTATTTTAAAGGGGGTAAAAGCAAGGAGTGTATATAATCCAGTGGAAACTAGGATAATACGAATACCTGAAGCTTAAATATAGAAATCTCTGGCATTAAAAATGCTTCCAAGCAAGGTCTTCAAAGAGCCAAACAGCAGGTATTATTCTGCTTACGATTTCCCTGATTCATAGTGAAAATTCTATACTAACTCACACTCATACACATGTAAATCGTTCTCTCAGATGTAATCGATAATTATCGATTAACTAGAAAACACTCCAATCAATCTACACTCTATGTTTAATGGTAATCAAAAGGGTCTAACACTCAACTCTAATATTCTTTGCTGTAATTTTTCTCTCATTTCATTTCATTTGCGTCTCCACTCGACTGTTGGCTGACGCTAGAGATGGGGTTCTTGCACATGCAGCGTATGACGTCACTTAGCGCAGACAACTGTGATAATGATAAAATTAGATTATAGATGCTTTTCATTTTTCACACCCAACTTGATGCTGCTGCTGCTGCTGCTGCCGCGCCTGGTGGAGAGTGTGGGGCATGCAGCATGGAGTGTGGTGCTGCCGCTGTGTGGAGTGTATTTCAATTTATGGCTTTTGTCTCCCATGTGGGGAATTCCATGCGGGTGTTGTTCTGGAAAAATAATTACCATCAAAGTTTTATATTACACACATACAGATAGACATATGTATATGTATGTATGTATTTTATTATAGGAGAGAGAGCAGCGGATGCGACGGAAAGTCAAGTGGAATGAAGCGAAAATATCCAAATGCATTTGACAGTTTGCTTAAGCGCATTTGTTCTCCCAAGCAACTGGCGAAAGAATTGTCTCAAAAGATGCGAATGTACCAGGGGGGTGGGTAGCGGGTGGGGGTTGTATGGGTGCCCGTGCAACAGCTGCCACTGTTGCAACAGTTGCTTCCAGCTTCAGCTTCAACACATTTGACGATTATCAATGTGCCCCCCGGACCCACAGCTGCTGTAACATCGTACAATTTCAATTGAGAAAATATTTCTATATTTGTCTTTTCTTGTTCGATGATTCTCTCTCTCTTCCTCTCGCTCTAACTGTCTCTCTCTCTCTTCCTCTCGCTCTAACTGTCTCTCTCTCTCTCTGTTAGCTCTCTGCAAAATTCGACACAGTTTCGTTAAGTAATTGAATTCAATTGTATCCACAGTAACCATCGATGAAGTCTTTGGAAATGTAAACCCAACTGCCACACACGAAGGCAAGTGGCAAGTGTTTTATGGAGATATCATGGGTTTAAGAGGGTGATACAGATATGGGGAATGAACGAACATTTGGGCAAGAAATTCATTCTGGAAACAGTATTCAAAAGAAAGATGGAAGTATTGGGAATAGCTGGCGTTTTAAAGAATAAAATGGAAATAGAAAGGTACTTTGGGCAGTTCTTTTTCGTAGAAGGAACCGATATACCATTTAATAGAAATATATATCGATAATTATCGATTAAATTAATAGAATAAACCATAGATTGATGTCCTACCTTCTAAAGATGGCCACGAGATGTTCTTTACTCCTCCCTGCTTCATAAATCCTCTAAAAAATATTCTTTATCTATTTAATAAATATTTTCACACAGGAAATTAAACATTTTCGGCTTTGTTGTAACGATAAAAACCAAAAACCAAACGTTTATTTCATTTTGAAACGAACAAACCAAAGTAATTCATTCGTAATTCAATCCGTTGGCACCCTTTACCCCGTCCCGTCCCGTCCCGTCCCGCCCCGTTCCCCTCGCTAACCTCTTCTGTTGTTTTCCACAACAATTATTTTCACATTATGTGGGTTTTAGCCCCTGGACAAAAAGGGTGAAAATATACAAAAATTAAACAAGCCAAACCATCAAATTAGTGTTAGCCGCAAAGGATTTTCAAAACTATTCCCAAACACTGTCCGACGAGGAAAAACGAGAGAACGCCATGGAAAATACTAATTACACTCCACTAAAAAAAAAAACTTTAACGATGAGTGTCGGGCAATCTTGACGAGGGTAGAGGCATGGGGCATGGGGCATGCGGCATGGTAACCGCATTGCTATAAAACGAGAAATATTTGAGTGTAAACACAAGTTGCAACCAAACCGTCCCGTCCTCTGGCCCGTCCCGTACAGAGGCGCCACACAGTGGAGTGTTTTTCAGGGGCGTTGCAGGCCACACACACGCGTTGGCATCCCAGATACATTTGTATCTTTTGAGCTCTCTTCTAAAAGAGGGCGAGACCAAATGTAAATGTCTGCCTGGCTGTCTGCCCAATGAGTGGATCTTTAAGGGGGGGCTGGTGGGTGGACGGGAGGGTGGTGCACAAGTTGCAAATGCATTCGACGTGAACGTGTTGAAAGTAAGTTGCAGTTGCCAGTGACAAAATCGCGTTTTGCTACGTGATACAGGCTTTGGGCTGTGGACTCTAAGCCACTCCGAAGCTACAGAGAGAGACTCTAAGCTGCAGATACTCGTACGCGTATGTACGCGTATGTAGATACACAGATACATATGTATCTACGGGGCAACGACAGCGCAAACTATTTGTCACGGAATTCCTTCGACACTGGGATTAAGTTCTCGCATTGCACTCCGCCTCGCATCGCCTCTCGAAGATTTACTTTTCCGAGAGAGCCAAAAGCAAAAGAAAGAAAAACGAAAAAGTAAAAGTGTCAAATGATGGCACGGGGCATGTGGCAGGGATTCCCACCTGATTTCCCCCCACCCCTAACCAGCTTCTTGCAGTTGCAGCAATTACGGGAAACTTCTTCACTCTTGTGCGTTGGGGTTTTGACTTTTTGGGGCACAAGTCAAGTGTCCAATTAGGCGTGAAATGAAAGATCCACAGAGGGGGGCGACAGGCGCACATGAAAAGATAATTAAAGGATACATCGATTCAAAGGAAGCAAATTTCTTGAGAAAGAAAGACATATCTCTGAAATATACATACATACGTACATACGTCGTGTGTCTTGCTACAGATAGATTGTGGCAATCTGTATCTGTATCTGCACTTTACGGCCTGCACTCCCCAACAAGTTTTTGTTCATTTATAGATACTTTTGTGAGAGGAAAAACTGTGGTTACTCTCAAGTAAAAAGGAGAAATAATTATGAAGAAATTATAAAAAATGTAATAATAAAAAATTTAATAATAAAATATTTAATAATAAAATATTTAAAAGTAAAATATTTAAAAGTAAAATATTTAATAGTAAAATATATAAAAAATAAAATATTTAATAATAAAATGTTTAAAAATAAAATATTTAATAATAAAATATTTACTAATAAAAAATTCAGTAATAGAAAATTTAATTAAAAAAATTTAATAATAAAAAATGAAAGAAAAAAAAATTTTTTTTTTAATTTTTAACGACAAAAAATTTAATATTAAAAAATGTGTAATACAAAATTTAAAAATTAAAAATTTAATAATAAAAAATTTAGTAATAAAATATTTAATAAAAAAAAATGAAATAATAAAGAAATTAATTATTAAAAACTTAATATTAAAAACTAATAATAAAAACTAATAATAAAAAAAACAATAATAAAAAATGTATGAAAAATAATTACAAATAATTGAAAATAATAATAAAAAAATAAGAATAAAATAAAAAGAATAATAAAATAATAATAAATAAAATATAAATATAAATAAAAAAAAATAATTATAATAAATAAATATAAAACTATCTATTGGAAAAACTTGCGTTAAAAAACATCCCAAAGAATAAAAATTCAGAGAAAATCGTAAAATCGATTCGTTCCCCCGCCACTTGGGATCGTTCTATCAACATCTGGTAGAGGAGATGTTGTACTGCCCGCAAACGAGTGTATCTACAAATTAACGCAAAAATACACAAAAAAAAAAAAAACTAAAAGAACAAAGCGAAAAAGATTTGCTGTACGGAGTGGAGTCGTTTACATGAACACAACAAACAAACTACTGAACGGCGAGGAAAAAAGCAAAAAGGAAAACAGAAGAGGAATATGGGGGAAAAACCAGCGTGTGACGTTCTGATATGTGGAACACGCCCCGTGGATGCCACACCCACACCCACACACCGCCCTAGCCTGGCCCCTGGCGGAACGGAACTGTACGAAAAGAAATAGAAACATGTGTCTACATTCGCATCAGAGCCAAAAGGAAACACCAAGGCGGCAGGGACGAGGAGGGGGCAAGAGGCACGAGGCAAGAGCCAGCATGCATTAAAAATCCACGCTTCCGGCAGGAGTTTTGCCCCCCAGAAAGCCATCACACACACACACCCACCAAACACACCCTCACCCTCTTCCCTCGCCTACCCTAACCATTCAGAGTTTCAATAAAAAGATACAAACCAACACAGGGATGGGGTAGAGAGGGAGGGGAGATTGTATCTACGGGGGAATGGCAAATGCATTTGGAGTGTTTGCGGCAAATGCCAAAATGAAATACATAATACTCGTACTCCCGTATTCCATACTCCCCCCTCCACCCACCCACCTCGTCGTCCTTCGTTTCATTTTGTTTTGTGCTGAGTTGCATTTTTGTTTGCGCTGTTGGATATATACATATATATATCATGACCGATTTAGCTAAGGGAAAACCAACCTCCCTTAACAAATGCTTTTTTTTTTCTCTTACAGTTTTTTTTTTTTGGATGAAAATTTAATACCGCTTGAAGGCATTTTGCCCGGTGTTTCGTTTTGGCAGAGATGTTTTGTAATCCGCTTTTAAAATAATGAAACAGGGACAAAAAATTAAAAAAAAAAATATCTATAGAAATACGAGTATCTATAGAATATTTTAAAGCTGACATTTTTACTAAATTTTCTGTGTTTTATGGCTTGAAGTTTTTATGGGTTTTCAGAACCCTAGGAGTACTAGAAATATACTATATATTGGAACAATAAATCTGTTGCAGGCGAATCAATAAAACTTGCTAATTTTCCGCTCCAATTAGCAGATTATACTCTCAACAAATCTCGGCAAATGGCGATGGGTGGGAAGGAGGATAAAAGGAAATAAGTTTGCACAATGGCGAAACAAGTTCCGAAGGAGCAAAAAAAGTTTCCTTCTTTATTTTTTTCGTGTACATGGATTTTCACCCTCCCTCTAAAAGGAAAGAAATAAAAACATTGACAGACGAGAAGCGAGAAGCGAGAACTGAGAACCGAGAACCGAGGGCACTGAACGGATAAGAGAGAGTCCTTGCCTGGGTATATTTTTCGGGGCATTTATCGCCTGGGAACTACGACGACAGCAAGAAGATTTCATAGTGTTCTGTAGATTTCAAGAACTGTGCAAATGTTGGACAACGAAAAGAAAACAAGGATTAAATTAGGCTTTTCTTTTAAGCAGTTTCCCTCCCCCAATCGATACGATAGTTGATCTAATTCTCAAAATATATCTAGCAAGTAAATTACAGCCGGAAATCAAATGCAAATTCCAAGAGTAAGCACTTGGCAGAAAGCTACGGAATTACATCAACTCCTCCAATGTGTCTGTGTGTGTGTGTGTGTGTGTGTGTGTGTGGGTGCTTCCCCCTTTTTGAACTGTGCAACTTATAAACAAGATTGCAAATTTAATTTAAAGACCAATCGGAATTTCTGTTGAACAAGAAGAACAATATTTATCCAAGCCATATATCTGTCGTTTGTGTGTTGTGCTGCTGCTGCTGCAGAGTGCAACCGTTTTGCCCACCAGCGATGGTGTGGCGTGGCGTGTGGCAACTCTATAGCTGATTTGTAGCATGCTGCAAGCAATAATTCAATGCTATATGAAGGCGCCGGGAGGGTAGAGAGAGAGCGATGCAGCCAGGAGCCCCATTGATAGGGCGGCAGAGAGACAAAAGCCTTCCATTGCTGGATATTCCAACACCTTCGACAATGTCGTTGTCACTCGGCGGGAAAGGGAGGAACGGACGGTGTGGCAGCGCGGCAGTGGCACGGGGCAAGAGCAGGCGCCGGCTGCCTCTGCAACTGCAATCTGTCTGCCCTGCCAATCTCTCTGTCTGTCTCCCTGTCTGCTTTCCTCTCCTTTCTGCTGGCCTGCTCTTCCCTCTATTCTGTTTGATTCGGATTCTCGGGGTGAGGATTCAGCGCCTGCCACATGCGTCCTCATGACGCCAATGCCATTGCCACCGCCACCACCTTGAGTGCAGCAGCAGCAGCAGAGGCAGCAACAACAGCAGCAGCAATCGGTTGCACCTTTGAAGCGTGTCCGTGTTGCACCACCAACAGCGTCAGCAACAGCAACAGCAACAATTTGCATAGACAGTCACATTCCATTCTCTGCTTTCATTGATTAGAGATGGACGATGTTTCATATGTGAAAATGGGAGAGGGAGGGAGAGGCGATGGAGATTCCAGTGAGTTTGCTGGTTCTTAGTCTTCAAAAGGTGATTAAACGGCAGAAAGTTCTGTATAATGTGTCCATAATCTATAATAAAAAAAAAAAATAAAAAAAAAATTAATTTAAAAACAATAAATTAAAAAAAACCAAAAAAAAAAATAAAATTATATTAATATAACAAAATTTCAATAAGAAAAAAAATTAAAATAATAAAATAAAAAAATTTCAATAATAAAATAAAATAAAAAAAATATAAATAGTAAAATGAAAAAATTAAAAATATTAAAATAAAAAAATAAAAATAGTAAAATAAAAAACTAATAATAAAAAGTAATAATAATTATAAAAAAAATAATAAAAAAATTATAAAGAAATAATGAATATAAAAAACAAATTAAAAAAAATGTTAAATTTAAGAAAAAAAATAAACAAAAAATTTAAACATAATGATCTATATATAAAATCAGTTTTGTGGAAAAGCAATGTGTCCGTTACTCACACTCTTAGTATTTTGTTTTTTCAATCTCGCGCATTCTCTGTGGAATTTTTCTTCGCTTTCGCTACTACCTGCCACCGACTGCTATGTACTTTCGATTAATGATAGAAAGTCCAAGGCTATTCGATATTCACGAGCACATCTCTAGCAGAGCATGCCCAATCCTCTTGTCTCTGGTATCTCTGGCTGCGTTCCCCTCTCACAAAATGCATATGCAACATTGTATCTATATTTGTAAGCAGATGATCTACACCCACCGCCAGACACACACACTCTCACTCTTTCAATCTTTTGTTGCATGTTGCATGCCTTGTTGTGGTGTTTATTTTTTCCCTTTGTGTCGTGCAATTTGTTCTGCAACGCTAACATAAACACCCATGAATCCATCCCTTATGCCCCGTTTGCAAAAGTTCTTTCAACTTCAACTTCACCTTGTGTTGCATTTGGGTTTTGTCATTGCCATTATAATTGATGGGAATATAATTTTGTTTCTTGCTTTCCCCACAGCCCCCTCCTCGCCACCAATTTCCACAATCTCTTTGCCAATGCAATGCCATCATCATCCATCCCTTTGGCTTTTGGCAAACGGAGTTTTATGCAAATTTTTGCGTGCAAATTGCTTTTAATGCATTTTGAATGCAATTTGTGTTTTGTATGTTTGAAATTGGAGTGCGCCACAGTGCGCCAGCGCCAAAGCCAGTGCCAGTACCAGTACGAGTGGCAGTGGCAGGCAGAGAGCCAGCCAGAGAGCCAGCCAGCCAGCCAGCACACAAAAACTCGTAATTGAAACTGAAAGATTTTAATTTAATTTGAGTTTCTGTTTCTCTTATCGCCATCACAGCCCACAGCAGCTGCCTCCACCATCCCCATCCCCATACCCATCCCTTGGAGGCTATTGTGTGTTGCCTTTGCCCCTCCTCAGAGAGTGGCAGAAGAACGGGAGTGGAGTGTGGAGAGTGTTTTCTGTATTTTTAGCTGCAGCATGCAGCATGCGGGATGCATGCAACCTGCGTCTGCCTGCATCTGCATTTCGGTTGTGGGGGGGCCATTCATTGAATTGATTTAGATAAAATTCATCCGTGTCTCTGTTTTTGTGTTGATTACGCCACGCACAAGCTGTAGCAGCAGCAGCAGCAGCATGCAGCATGCCACCAACTTCATTATGCCAGCCGAAATGTGGCATGTAAATTGTGCATCATGGATACCATAGATTGAGGTGCCACAACCCCACACCCCACACCCTGTCCCCTGAGTTCCTGTCAAACGAGCTTGTAAGTCTGTCTGGGGGAGGGCTTTTGGGGGGCATGGGTCTGAGATTTATGAGATGCACACACACACACTCCATACGGCATATAAATCTCAATCTGGCAGTGTCCCTGGTATAAGGGAGGGTGGGAGGGTATGGGACATGTGTGAGGTGTGATAAAGACTTTAATTTGATTTAGGAATTTACATTGATTCCTGTATTCATGAAGTCATTTGGTTGTGATTATGGGAATGGCTTTGTACATAATATAGGTACAAACTATAGCCATTAGATTGCTGCTTACTAATGCTGTATCATTGAGCTTTTGAGTGGAAACTTTAAAGAGGGAGCGTCTTTTCTTTTCCTTAACATAAACTTAAACCAAAGTGTCTTATGTCTTGCGAAATTTCTGATGTCTAATGACCTTTATCCTTATCATTATCTGCATTAGCCCTCAAGAATTTTGGAAATAAGTTCTTAATCTGATTAGGGTCTGCTGGTCTCTGGGGGCAATAAGCTCCACAGAGCACTGACTGACCATCTTCTGGGGGCTTTCCCCACCCCACTCCCCCCCGTGCTACTAAACAATGAGCAATCAAATTAAATCCACACTTCATTGTGGGATAATGAAGGACTTGCTTCCAGCGCCATAAAAAAGTCTCCACCTCCCCCTCTCTCCCTCTCTCTCTCTCTCTGGCTCTCTCTGTCTCTCGCTGGCCAAATGATGTTAATGAAATTAACGCCAAGTTATAGCCAACTTTTGAGCAGATGACTTACCTGCTCGGGGATTATGCTTAACTTTTGTTGGAAAATCAAAAACTTTTACTAACCCACACACACAGATAGAGAGAGAGAGGAGAGAGGCTACCCCTTCTGGGGTCTTCTGTTGGCCACTTTGGATGGCCACTGCCAGAAGGGGTTACCATGGCCACACACACCGCACCACATCCAAAGGGGGATTTCATTTACGAATAAAGTAATTTTTTAATCTCCATTCTCGGGTTACCACTCGAATCCACATCCCCACAGTGCGTGGTGTGGTGGGGGCAGGGCGACCTTTTATAACCTTCAAAAGAGCAGCATCCAAATAACAATTTAATTATGAACATACTCTGTCTTTTCCACCTCCCTTCTGCAGTGTGTGTGTGTGTCCCAATACGAATTCAAGGACAAATTATAGCCATAAAGTTTCCGTCGGCAGCAGCAGCAGCCTCTGGGATAAGCTAAGAGCTCATTAATGTCACATTCTCCCTTGCTCTCTCTGTGGATCGTCCATAAAATGAGCCCAAAATTCTATCAGGGCGCATATCCCAGGACTGGGATCCATTTAAATTGAGTGCACAAACAACAAATTGTTTATGGGCGTGTGCTCTGCTCTGCTCTGCTGTGCATTGCTCTCTTTCCTCTGGGCCAGAACCGTTGTGGCTCTGTGTCGTCTGTGAGGTAATTAACGTGGCATTCCCCCCACAATCCTCCAACCAAAAAGCCGGCAGTAAAATAATCAAAATTAGCCAGAAAACGCCATCATCGTTTTGGTTGGGGGTTTCTTTTTTTTGGGAGTAGCAATTTATTTTTGCTTGCATTTTGCCATCGACCAGAAGGACCTGCCTGCTGCGGCATGTGAATTATAAAGGGATTTGCTTTAAAAGTGTGTGTTTGGTTTAAGATTTAAGGGTTGAACCGAAAGGGGTAAACTCGGCAAAATGGGACTAACATTATCATTTGCATGGGGGGGCTTCCGTACACCTCATAAATGGTAATGGAATCAGTTTTGTAAATTGTTTATTCTGGGATAAAAGATATCCATAGATGTTTATAGATGTTTTGATTGCTGTAATTCTTAACAGAATATTGGTGAATGTCGTAAATACTTTTTTAAATGTTAGTTTCTCAACTTCGAATCAAGGTGCCGGTTAGTTGTCCTACGAAAAAAGGTGACGACCAGATAAACTTGTGGCAAAAACAATATCGCTTTCTCGAAGGTTGGTAATTTTTCGGAACAAATAAGAATTAAAGATTCCTTTACCTGAATTTAGTTGTCAATACTCCTCATCTCTTTGTTGAGCTGAAAATTCCTAACCGGCGGTCAGCTGCCAGCTAAGATTTAACTCTCGCATGAGTCCTTGAGTAAATCAACATTTCGGTTTGAGAAATGTTAACCCGAAGTCTTGAAACAGTCCCTAAGTATTAGTTTCTCAACTTCCAATCAAGGTGGCGGTTAGTTGGCGGCCATCTGCCGGTTAAGAGTTAACCCGAAGTCTTGAAACAGTCCCCAAGTCAGCCAATTCGTATGCCAAACCCTTTGTAAGATTTTCAAGGCAAAATTTTTCTATTTCTTGGGAAAAATAGCTTAAAACAACCTTCGAGAGAGAGAGAGAGAGAGGGAGGCCTTTCCTGTGGCTGAATTTATGTTTAGTCGTCGCTCTAATTAAATTTAATATGCATATTGCCAAGGCATTTGAAGTGGCCAGTGGCCAGTGTCCAGGACACCGAGAACCCGCCCGTTCGAAGGGGTTTGCCGGAAGGCAAGGAGGGAGAGACCACCCTTGCGGTCAGCCAGCCAGTGTCTGTATCCCTCTCTTTCTCTATGTGTGTGTGTATGGGTAATAAATTTGATTAGCAGGATTTACGGACCGGGGCTTGGGACCCTACCAGAGTAAACGCCAAATGTTTCTTGGTGCAGTAAATTTTATGCTAAATAGCAAAGGAAAAAATGGTTGAATGGTGTTCCGTTCTACGGGAGTTTGTTGGCCTTTTCTTTCCTAGCCTTGTTCCGTGGAGTTTTCTTCTGTTTTTCCTTTTTTTCCTACTTTTCCCTCTACGTTTAACGAGTTGTTACAATAAAATGTTTATTGCATGCTTTATGGCGCTCACTTGTTCGGTATTTTCTTTGCACTATTTTTTGTTTGCTGCACGACAGACAGCAACGGAAGTCCACAGAAAATACGAGAGAGAAAGAACCAAAAACTCTTTTTCCTTTGAGCAGGACTCAGTTACCGCGCCCTTTGCAATGCCCGCCTCCCCTTCTCATCGGCATAATTTCGGGGCTGCCAAAAAGTATGCAACAACACATCGGCATGGCGACCTCATCATTAACGTCATTATCGGCTCATAAAGCCCAGAGAGAGAGAGCTGCAAGGGGCAAAAAAAAATGCCCACAAATGATGCCAAGCATCGGTCGAGATAAAGCCAGCTTCACGACGTGAAGTGGCGTCGAAATGGCCAAGATTTCGGCTCCTTGCTGTGGCTGCTGCCTGCTGGCTGTCAGCCCTGCTGTGCGGCTGCTCTGCTGCTGTGGCTGGTCTGCTGCCATTTTGCCAAACTCTGAAATGCAGTCAATGCCTCCTGGATTTGCCATTCACTCTCCTTTCCTTCCGTTCACTCATTTCCAGCTAAATTATGCGCATTGGGCTGCTTTTGGTATTGAAATTACGAGCATTTCCCCACTTGCCCTTCCACCCACTCCCCATTAGGGTTTTTTTTTTGGCTGCTGCTCGTTTGGGGGCTGCTGCTGCTGCTGCTCTGATGATGATGGCACACCCACACCTCCTGCCTTTGTGTGCCTCTGTGTGTTTGTGGTTCAAAAGTGAAAAGGATTTTTGTTTGTGTGTGTGTGTGTGCCCAACAAAATGCATTTTGATGATTTGCGCTGCAGGGACATAAATCTACATACATATCCCGGAATTTAGAGCGAGATGAAAGCTTGAAAATGTGCCAAAGAACACACACACACATCTTGAATGCTTTTGATTGTAAGACTCAATAGATTTTATTTCAATATATCATTTAAGGTTTCTGCAATGCTTAAATGAATACCATTTTAATGTATTTCTTTTCTCTTTTTAATTGCAGGTAAGCTTTGATGAACAAGCAGCTAAAAATGAGTGTTATAAATATAAATACTTATGTACATATGTAAGTAGTATGCCAAATGCATAAATATGTATGTATGTACATATGTCTGCCAGAGAGGGGCATAATCCCGAAGAACCAAAAGAGAGAGCCTCTTGTCAGCCGTCACCGAGGGCAATTAGTTATCTCTCGGTGTTCAATTCGATCCAGTGCTTTTAAAATGGGTTAAATATTTTGTTTTAAATATTGTAAAATTGCTGAATATATCCCTGGAGTGTTGTGCTAATTAAAAAATAATTTATTCAAAGAAAATTGTTCAGGTGAGACTTCAAAAATTGCAAAGAACAATTTAAGCGCAGGGGAAATTGCACTTTGTGGCTGTTTTCTTTAAACCGACCGTGACCGATCTTGTCTACATATGTATGTAACTTGCTCGATAATATCTCAGAATTTTGTCCGTTTTATGCATTGGGAGCAGTGGTTTAGCATTTGTCTTATCTTTCCATCTTTATTGCATCTTCCCACGCCAATGCACATGCTCTCCCAATCGTTTAGTTTCATTGCTCTCTTAGCAAAGACAACAACCATGCGCTCGGTCGGTTTATTTGCACTTTGTTTTGCTGCCCTCCGATCACCATCAATCGTGTCGGCAAACGTCACTCGTCTTTGCATTTGAAGAGCATCGCTTCTAACCATAAGCAACGCAATGCTCTCTCAATCGCTTCGTTCTATGGCTCTCTTAGCAAAGACAACAACCAGGCGCTCGCGCGTGGTATGTGCACTTGGTTTTTCTGGCCCCCGAACACGTTCGATCGGGTCGACAAACGGGGTTCGCCTTTGCCTTGGCTGCCAATCTCACGAAATGCACATGCTCTCAATCAATTGCTCTCTCGTTGATGCCGGCTATCGCTCTCTCAGCAATAAATAACAATATTAATGCGCTTCACAGCTCTCTCTTGCTCTCCAAGCCGCGCTCTCAGAAATGACAGACCAAGAAATGAGACTATCAGAAATAAATAAAATAAATAATGTATCCATAGATTGAGAAAACTTTCCTCACACCTTTATGTACATATAAGGATACTGGATATATCCTTATATACGGTGACTCATAATTCCCTATAGCACAGCACGGCACAGCAAATTGGGATTTATGAGCACTTAAATAAGCTTCATTTCGCTGCTCAAATTATCTGAATGAACTGATGAAATTATAATTTCCGACCAGCCATACATACATATATACATATTAATATATCGCATTAATTATTATGCATTTTTAAAAGTGGTTGAAACCGAGTGGAACACTTGAACAAAATATGCGAAACATTTTCAGCATTCGTTTCGTCGTGGGAAAAATGCTAATAAATCAATGCAAATGCCAAAAGCGTGGAGGGGGGAGGGAAAGAAGAAAATCGCAATCAATGACAGCAACACCTACCTACCAAAGGGGGGGTGTGTGTGTGTGTGTGTGGGGGGGCTTCGACAGCGGCATTAACATAACAGTTATGTGCATATTAAGTGTACATTATGTTCCTTAATCCAGACAATAAAGCACACCCAACAGTGCGGCCGCAGAGCAGCAGAAAATTAATGAAATTATGCCACAATTTTACAACAAATCAATGAAACGAATGCCATGCCCTTGCCCCTGCCCCTGCCCCATGCAGTCAGCGCAAAATGTTAATGCCACATGCCACCAGAAGCCAGAATCAGGTCAGAGATTAAATAGAAATATGTTTGTTTCATTCACTTTCCATAAAGATTAGTGTGGGAATTTTTAATATTTTTTGTAAATGTCGATAAGGAATTGTGTACACGATTAGTTGCCAGCCTCATTTTCCGCCACGAACATTGCAAACACGGCAATCGCCATTGATGATGACATTTCCCGGATTCAGAGGGGTGGCTAAACAAATAAACAGAATATTTGAAATTAATTTAAGGGACTTTTTATGAAAAATTTTGTGTTTATAATTACCATTAGCCAGAGCCAAGAGGCCGAACACAAAGGCGAGAGATAGGAATTTCATCTTTGAGAGAGAGGTAGATACTTTAGCAGTGGCTAGAACTGAACTGATGTCTGATCCAATCGAATCGATTGGCTTTTATACGCTGCTGATGCCTCTGCTGCTGCCTCTGCTGCGATCACTTTTATTATCAGGGGAAAACCGCCTTATAGGGTTTACGGGTGGATTTGCCCTAGTCTGGCTGTGAAATTCCCAACCCGAGTGTTTACGCTCTCAGATTTCAAATTCAATTAGAGATGCTGTAAGGGAATGAATGCTTCTGTTCTTTAGAAGTTTAGAACCCGTTTACTAATCGCTTTTGATTGACAAGCGTTTCATGGAATCATAGTAACTTTTTTAGTATCTAGTGAATGCATTTAAACAGGTTTCTGGCTTGGAAATTGTACAACTTATTTGCTAGGCATTCAGCTGTGTTTTAAGAACTTTCTTGGAAGCAAATATTGCCTTTGGGGGAGAAAAATACAGCAATAAATTATTTTTAAATATTTTTTTAGTTTAAAATTTGTTTACACCTTTATTTTACATCAATCATGCATTTAAATTTTAGTTTTTGGTATAGTATATTTATTTTTAAACCCTTTTTTGTCACTGCTGATCATTGATTTCCATATTCGGTTGATTTTGAGATATCGCACTTCCAGGTATTGGCATTTCGCCTGGGTGTGGGGCTGTGAGGGGTAACCAAAACACTTTTTAGTTTTTCACTTGATCGACTGCTATATAGGTACTACTTTTTACCAGTTTTCTGGATCTGCTGCACCGACTAGGAACAACATCATGAGTAGAACCATTGCAAATGTTAAAAACTTCATTATTTTAAATATTTTTTGTTTTTTTCTTTATGGTTTGTTTGCTGAAGCGTAACCAAAGTTAAACTGATTTCAGTGACCGCTCTATAAAGAACTTATATATGAATATTTATTCCATATTTATCCCATATGGCATGAGGCGCTGTAGCCCTTATCGGAGCTCCAATTCTCTTGGGAAATGGTCTTTCTTCATGGGATTTTATTGTTTCTTAGTTTTATGATTTCTCTTCTGATGATGAATCAGAAAATTGAGAGCAATAACTTGAGAGGGAAAAATATATGAGATTTTTAATGGATTTTTGGTGTTCCTAGAGATGAGGAATTTCCTATAGAATGAAATTGAAACTCCCTGCTAATTTCCATAGATTTTTTGGACGTCTGTGTTTTTTCCTTTTCTAAAAAAATTAAACTCATTCCAGCATTTATTCAACTATTTTTTACGATTAAACTTTAACTCACGTTTTCCATCTAAATGAAAATTGCAATGGCCAAAGTGAAAACGAATTTCGCTTATTTTAGTAAAATTGTGGAACGGGGGCAAATAAAATGGGAGAGAGGATGAGCAAGGGAAAAGTGAGAAGAGATGTAAGCAAACATAAATCAGTTCATCATCAGATAGGGAGAGACTCCACTCCCTCCACCCTTTAGCTCTTGTTCCAGTTTTTACAAATCGTATCGACAATTTTCTTGTTGTTTGCAAATCGAATACCAATTGAACTACGAGGAGAATTTTCTTTTTTCAATTTTCCCACGCTGCGATAGTTTTTCTTCTCTTTTTCTATATATGCAAACGTAATTCGTTAAAATCAAGCAAAGGGGAAAAGAGAAAAAAATCCACGAAGCAAATCAAATGAGGGAGCGTCTGAGTGAGTGGAAAAGGAGTGGAAATTGAGGTGAATGCTGGAGGAGCATGATGAATGCGAAGGAGAGTCCCCCGAAAGATCCCTTGAATTACTATTTTTTATATATTTAAATTTTCTTTTATTTGTGTGGAAATTTCCTTCTCCTTTTCTTTCGTTGGGGGAGAACATGAAAAGCTCAGCGAAAAATTTGCGATGCATTTTCATCGACTCCACCTTTTCAGTCAGAGAGTACAGTCCTTAATTTATTTTATTTTTCATTGTATTTTCGTGTCTCCTTCTCGTTTCTGTCATTCTCTTTTTTGGGGTTCCTTTTTCGTGCCGTCAGTTCTTTCCTGCAATTTATGTGCATACAAAATGAGGTCCAACGGAATGGGAGGTGAAACTTTTTAAGTGCGAAAGTGCGCTTTTGTGCCATAGTGCAACAGAAGAAAGAAGAAGCAAAAGGTAGTTTCAAGTATTTGTTTTTTATTAATTTATAAATATATAAATTTAATATAATTAATCAAACATATAAATAATTATTATGAATTTTTCTATTAGAATTTTTATAATTTTTTATTGCCTACTTTTGGGCTGCCAATAATATTTCTCTTGAAATTTAATAACCCCATTAAAGAAGTTTATTCCCTTTAAATAAATCCGAATAAATTACACAACAACTCTCCTGCATTCCCCCCTCCTTCCCCTCCTTCTCCTCCTTTCTTCCCTGTAGAAAATTGAATTTCATTTCTCATTTGTGTCAATATTTATCAAAGACAATGTTCTGCCTCCGCTTTGAGAGTTTCCGCTCGCTGTAAAGTCCATTAGCCTACGTCTATGTCTATTAAATTAGAATATAGAGCGAGGATTCATCTATTCATTCGAATGATTCATCTTTAATGACAGCCATGGCACATTTTCATTTCCAACTTGTACGAAAAATGATAAATGCTCTCATCAAATTGATAAGGATACATGCAGTATATTGAAAAGATCTATATGTATAGGTGTATGTGTATATGGACTGCTGTTAGAGCTCTTTAATCAAATTACGTCACAGGACACACACGCCCCCCAACTGGCGTGGCAAGCCAGGACAGCCATCCTTGCAGTACGCTCAGACAATAAAGTTAATTAATTTACTGGGCCTCGCTCGACTTTGGTTCTGGATTGGAACTCGGGGTCGCCCGTCCACTTGGTGGACGGTTTGCCTTTGGCTGGGGCTTTCGGGGGTTTCGTGTGGTGCCAAAGTGACAGGCGCCGGGGGAATGTCAAGTCCTGGCCAAAAGTGCATCGATGTCGTGCGGCGTGCGTGTGCAGTAAATTAAATTTCGTTGGACATAGTGGACTCTTTGGCAGCTCTGACAATCTGCAGTTAATACAAGTGCGTACTCCAGGACACACAGGACTCTGAGCGATTGTTTAAATGGCTGCCTGGCATCCTTTGCGACCAAACTAAATATGCAAATCACGAACGAAATTCGATTATAAAATATTAATTTATTAATTTGCATTCCATTCGGGGCCGCACGGCACACGGCACATTGCCGCTCTCGTCTAATCTATTCATAAATCAAAGCGAGACCTGTTAATGTCCTTTATTTAAAGGACCCCCAACCCCCGCCCCCAAATACACATTTACATGGCAGTTTCAGACGGCCCTTCATCTAGGAGCATAATCGAATGCGCTGTTGTCAATTTTCATGCCACAATTTATGTTAATTTAGTTGTTGAACCTTTCTTGAACCCAGCAAATGGTTTGCGAACCAGAACCGAGTCCTCAAAAAGAGCAGCACACACACAAAACACACACAAAACACATGAATAGGATGATGGGGCAACAATCCATTAGTGGGTTACTAACGGTACACCCCGGGCGCCATTTTGTGGCAACAACTGCAAATCAATGCTCTGACATGTGAAAAATGGCAAGTCAGGGCCAAACCATACCCTAGGCCCATGCCAGAGAAAGGGTTTTATGATTTAGAAGAGAAGTTTGTAATGCCTTGAACATTTTTGGATAATACTAATAGCAATCAATATTATCAATTTGCTGTCTCATGTCCAAGCAACGACCGACCTTTGGGTGTCGCCCAAAAGGGGTGTATTTTGTTGTTGAATTCTGCGGACCGAAAAGTAAGTCTTTTCTGTGGCTGGTCAAAGAAGGTGTGTGTATAGTTTTTGAATTCTAGGGACCGACTCAGCCGCCAAAAGCGTTGGTGAACACTCAAAGCCTAAGAGGTTAGCGGAGCCGCAGTTAGGGGTGAAATATAGTCCAAAACAGCAACCATCGATAAAAGAAATCGAAATGAGACTCCCTGAAGCTCAATCTTGGTATTTTATAGTCTTTGATCTAACCCAAACCATTTTATCATCTTTTCTGCATTGAAAAGACTTTCTAACTATTCAAGGAACTCAAACTAACTTTAGTTACAGTATTTTCATCATTTTTAAATCATTTACATAATTTTTCAAAATTTATCTATCAATTTATTTTCTAGGGTGTCTAAAACTTCGACCCCAAAACACGTGTAACCTTTATTTCGTGGTTGCTGCTGGCTGGTGCTTGCTTTTGTTGAATGTCTATTATAATATTCCCATATTATTTTATGCATGCAATTGTGTCTATGTCTATGGGTGTGTGTGGGTGTCTATGCTTAGTGTGTGTGTGTAGCACACACATAGAAATTTTGTGATTGTGTCTGCATTTTCGTAATCAACCTCATGATAAATCGTTTGCGCAAAATTTATTGAGTTTTTGCATGACATTACCAGGAGCGACAGCGACAGCAGCTGCAGCACGAACGCAGAAACCCCCCTCCCCTACCCGCCCATAACAAGAATGATGGCAGAGAGGAGTAGTCCTTTTTTTTTGGGTTCCTTTTGGCTGTCGCTGGCATTTTATCTGCACCATATATCCATATCCATATATTCGTAGCCATATCCTTTACATCTCCCATACCATTTTTCCCGTGCCACTTATAATTTTGGGCACACAGAATGGGTATTCTTGAATTTCAAACCGATTGTGTTGGGGTGGGGTGGGGGTGCTAATGGATTGTGGGGGCCAGATGGAACCTTTCTTCTTGCAAGAGTGAAAGAGAAATATTACTAAAAGCAATTAGAAATTCCCAGATAGTTTGGAAAGTTCATTTACAGAATGCAAATCGAAGCAATTATTTCCTGTTACCCATTTGACAAAAGATAAAAATCAATTTTCATCCACAGTCGTCTGGAGGAGGCATCCTTCGAAATGCAAATTGCAGAATTGAATCAATGTATGCATGTCCTGTGTATTTTTTTTTTTTCTGGGGGGCCATCCTTATCGTGTTTGTGCAGCTGCTGCAGGAATTGCTTTCCAATGAAAACGAACCGAAAAATAACCCCCAACACACACATTTCTCCATGTAAACCAATCGCAGTTAGATTATTGTACATATAAATAATATACATATATATATTTATTCGTATATGTAATTGATGACCCAACCATTGGGCTGTGTTTTGGGTGCCTATGAATTTTCTTTGAATTTCTCCTAACTCTTTTACGGAATGATTGATGACCAAAATGATTTTTCCCATTGAATTTTCGGTTTTGTTTTATTTTTGTTTTTATCCCAATATTTAATTGAGATAACGTAAATATTTGTCCCCCTCAAATTGTAAAACATTTCACATGCACGTGCATACATATATTTTTTATGTAGATTTTTGATGCCATTAAAAGCCATTAACATGCCCTAACACTTTTGCTCTGTTTTTATGATTCTAAGCCAGGAAAATTTATGCTAAAATCATTTGGCTATATATTTTGCATATATTTGTTTATTGGCCTGGCCTATGATGATGCGTGATTTAATTCTCATATTTTTTTGGGTATTTTTTTGGGGAAAAAGAGGAGAAATCTTTTAAAGTGAATTTTGATGGATTAAATATTTTTGGGGATTTAAATAGACATTTAATATAGTTAAATATGCATTTAATATATTTAAAAATGCATTTAGAGTATTTAAAAATGAATTTAATATATTTTAATATATATTTATTTTTTTTTTATTTTATTTTATTATTATTTTTATTTTATTATTATTTTTATTTTATTATTATTTTTATTTTATTATTATTTTTATTTTATTATTATTTTTATTTTATTTTATTTATTATTATTTATATTTATTATGAAATTAAATTTAATTAAAAATACATATAAATTTTGATTTTCATGAAATATTTGTTAAAAAATTAAATTCAATTAAATATAAATATAATTCACTTTATTTTTTATCAAAAACACCTCCTGAGGTACCCCCATTAAATTTGTATCTCAACTTTCACCCCAACTAAAAGAAAACATCAATCTCTGATAGCATGAAAATACTTTACTGAAATTTAAAATGGTCCCAAATGTTTTGCCTGAGGATCAAGTTATTAGAGCCATCCACAGCACCCACAAATTATATAACTCAAAGCTAGAGCCAGAGATAGTGGGGTACGAACTATCGTAAACACACTCGAAACAAGTGGCAGATGGACATGGAACTGGACAATGGTCCTGCACTCTCCAGGCTTGAGGCTTGTCGTCAATAAAGATGAAATTATGAGTGGGGAAACCCTTGACTTATATGGGTTATTATGGCTCCTCACCCCTCGTTGTTCCCCCCTCGCTGTAGAGCTGAAATTTATTTATGAAATATGGCTAGAGTGAGTCCAAAAGTCCGAAGCCAAAAACCAAATGACAAATGAGTGGACTCTGAAGTGGGTGGGGGTGGGGGGACTGGCAGCAGCAGTCTGTCCCCTGGTCTTGTGGTGGGACTTTGTGCCAGTGCATGAGCATGAATGAAAACTATTAGCCTGACATGTTGACTGCCAAAAGCAGGCAAAGGGGGGCAGTAGGGAGGGTGAGGGGAAAAAAGAACATCATTGTGTAGTTGTTAGGTGGCCAGACCAACCAGAGAGATGGACCTACATGGACGTGGACACAGGAACTGCATATGTCCACTGCCAGACGGAGAACAAGTTTTTTGGTTTTTGCACTCGAATGAACCCCCCAAAAACAGTCAAAGCCAGGCCAGGCCAGGGGTCAGGAAATGATACAAAAGCCAGGCAGCAAATACGAACAAGTGCCCTCTCTCTAAAAAAAAAGGAATAGAGTCCCCATTATGTGATTGCAGTGTGTGGATGCATCATCCGGTGTTCTGTTGGCCATGTTCTACGTGTCGCTAATGTCGCGCTTTCTCTCTCTCTCTGCAACAACAACAACAACAGCAGCAGCTGCAGAAATATTCTCTGTCATCATTGGGTTATGATCTCTCAGCTAAGGGTTTTCGGTGGATTTTTGGTTAGTTTTCAAAGCCAAAACAGAGTTGAGGAATCCCAAATATATTCTATTAAATTTACCCCATAGAAAGTGTTGAATTTATCGCCTAGATTGCTACCCCTTAAAACGGTTAAGCCTTTTTCAAATATTTGTGGAAAATTGCTGTATAGTTGCCACACACAAATCCAAATCCTTCTAACCATTTTTCCGCTCTAACATTTTTAAATTCTTTGATTGCCAGCGCCAGCTCCTGTTTGCTGCGCTGCTAAGCCACGCTGGGAGTGGGGACAGCGCGTCATAGCCATCAGTATTCCATTTTTATGTTCATATAAATACGATGGCACACACATCATATAAAAAAGCTCTCTGTGAATGGTTTAAGGATGAAAGACAAACCAAAAAAAAAAAAAAAAAGAGAAAATGGCGACAAAAAATATCAAATAAAAGCGACCAAAAAACGACCAAAAATTGAGGAAAGCCGACAAAAAAGGGCGAACAAAAAAATATTTGTTTGCCTTATTAAAATTCCATGCAAATTCGCTTATGGCGACTACAGTGGGCGTAATCCCCACCCCACACCCCCGTACTGCATGCATGTGTGGGTGTGTGTGGCAACAATTGTTTCGACTGCAGGGGAGAGGGGGCAGAGCGGCAACGAAACGAAGGAAAATAAGTGAAAACCTAACGAAAAGTTATTTCATATGCGCGCCAGACAAAACAGTGGAGCAACAACCCTCGCATCCAGCAGAAAGCAAAGAAGAAAACAAAAATGGCAAAAGGACGAGCCAAGGACCCACAAGGGATGGTGGGGATGGGTGCGTGGGGCGACGTTGATGTGAGCGCGCGTGTTAAGCATATTTAGTTCATTTATTTCAAATTAGATTCTTTTTTTCGAGCGACAACAAAGGAATTGCCATGAGGGCAAAGGGAAAGGGCTGTGGAGGAGCAGCCGAGCAGCAGCAGCAGCAGCAAGGACGAGTGTCAGCATTGATAAGAAGGACAACTGTCTGTCTGGTTGCTGGCCTGCCACTCTTGTGCCACACTGATGGCTGCTCATTTTGGGGGACTTTGCATACATTTTCGAAATTATTATTCAGCATTTATTTTTTCCACACATTCGCTCGTCGTTTGCTCACAGAATCCTATTACACACAGGACGAGCAAGTGCGAGTACGAATACGAATACGAGTCTGCATATCCTTCTCCATTTGCTGATTAAAATGGCCATGACAAGGGTGTTTCCACTCGGGTGTGTTTGTGTGTGTGTGTGTGTGGCCTCCCGAAAAAAAGGGTTAAAATTACAATAACCGAAAGTGCGCTTAAATTTTGGAAATTGTTTGATGTGCCTTTGCGTTTTCCCTCTCCCATCCCATCCATGTTTTTCCGTCCACTTTTTCCACTTTTTACCACTTTTTGTTTAGCAGTTTTCTGTTTTGTTTGGGTGTGTGTGTGTGTTTGAATGGTTCATTAAGTTAGTTCTGTGTATGCATTCGAGTGGGTTCTGGGCGGGGACTTGATTTGGATTGAGGGATTAGCCCGGAATATAAATAAATAATTCAGAGACCTTTGTCCTTCCACTGACAACTGGTCAGCTTTTGGTTGAGGGTTTTGGGGGGGAAAGAGGTTTGACGAATCTCTTAAGTATATGTGTAAATATAGCTATTTAGCTAGGGATATGTTTAAATGTGGTGGATGGGGTTTAAATAATGTCATGGCATTTGATTGTCACAATTATAAAGATAGTTCTAAAGTCCTTTGTTTTCTAGGGAAAATTGAAGACAATTTAGATTTTTGAGATTTAAATATTAATTTAATAGGTATATTATTTATAATATTTTTCGAATTATTCAGTGGGATTTGTGTATATAATTATGTATTATGAAAATAACAAAATGTATATTAAAATAAAATAAATAATATGTATAAAAACACACAAAATATAAAAACCAAAATATATAATATAAATAAATAATCAAAAAAAATAATACATATGAATAAATAATAAAAATAAATATGAAAAATTAATAATTAAAATAAATAGGAAAAATTAATAAGTAAAATAAAGAATTATAATAAATAATTTAAAAAAATAAGAAAATAAAAATGAATAATAAAAATAAATAATGAAAATAAATTATTAAAATAAATAAGAAAAATTTATAACTAAAATAAAGAATTATGATAAATAATTTTAAAAAATAAGAAAATAAAAATGAATAATTAAAATAAATAATTAAAAAAAAAGTACAAAAAAATAAACAGAATAAATAATAAAAATAAATAATACAAATAAATAATAAAAATAAATAATACAAATAAATAATCAAAATAAAGGCAAATACAATCTTTGGATGTTAAATGTGTCCACGTTTTCTTTGCAAAAAAAAAAACATAAAAAAAACCGCCTCTTGGCATCGTTAGAATTTTTATTGCATTTTTTTTTTGTTAATCCTAAAAATATTTTTCCATATCAAAATGTTGCTCCTTGATAAACTGTGCCCACAAAATGTATCTCCCTTCCGTTTGTGGCGCCACCTTTTCGATATTATTGCTGCCATCAGCCTGCGAAATGCTGCAACATTTTTGTGGCTCACCAAGAAAAAAGCGTCGCACACCTGAATCTGCCTCCGGGGGGCACCTATGTATATAGGTTGGTACACTCCTGAAGAGGTTGGAATATAGTCTTGTTTTTCCCTGCATCAATGTCCTGGTCCAGGTCCTGGCTCTTGGACCCTGCAGTGCGCTTTGTTTCCATCGAAATGAGCAGCGACTGTGGCAGCGACTGTGGCAGCGACTGTGGCAGCGACTGTGGCAGCAACTGTGGCAGCAACTGTGGCAGCGACTGTGGCAGTGGCGGCATGTGTTGTGCATGCTAAATTGTTTTTCTTTGTTTTTTTTTGTTGTTGCTGGTCGTCAATTTTTTAGGAATTTTTTGTTCATGGCCCCTCACGGCTCAGGGCTGAACCGGCTACTTGGCTGCTTGTTTGAGTTTATTTTTTGTTCCTTTTTTTGTCGTGTAGCGGGTATTTTGTTGTTGTTGTTGCCCCCTGGTTTGCCCCCTGGTTTCGGCGCTCTGTTGACCTTTTATGAAATCAGCCAAAAGTCGTTGAACGTTACTTGGGTCGAGAAACGGGTGTGGGAGGGCGGTCACCATGCCCAAAAGAGGCAGGCAGCTGTCAAATATTAGTTCTTGTTAGTGGAAGGCAGGACGAACGAGGACCAGTGATGGGTGGGGCATGGGGCACGGGGCAGAGAGCCGCCTGTGTGTACATGTTGTGACCAACATTGTTGGTCAACACATTCGTCGTGCCCCGTCTCCTTACCCCTTACTGCCGTTACTGCCTCTCTGCCACTTGTTATAATTGTGTTTGCGTTTTTCAATCTTTTCTTTTCTTTCCCTATTTTTTTTTTTTCATCCTTTTGCAAGGAGTCTCCTGCACATCTTTTGCTTGTTCGCAATGTCATAAAATTTTTGCTTGTTCAGCAACATTCTTCTTTTGCTTACTCAACACTGGCTCTTTGCTCTTTTCATCCTGCTGGTCGTCTGCCGGTCCTGCTTGGTCCCGGGACATCCTTTTGGTATTCAGTTTTGCGGTACTTACAACGCCCCACACCCCCTGCCAACCCTCCTTCCACTCTGCTTCACTCTTTTTGATTGAACAGCGAATATATCCCTTGGATCCCAGACAACAGACAACGGGAAATTGTCTTATTGTGGGTTCGGACGGACACGAAGAGGAGGGCCGTGTCGTCGGATGGCCAAAGGGTGTGTCCACACACACACACAGGGGTTCGACAAGACCTCAACAAGTAATAAATGGTTTAACAATCATAAGACAAGAGATCATCTTTGTTAAGTATCCGTTACTCTCTCTTCCTTAATCTCCCTCTCTCTCTCTCTCTCTCTGAGAAAGCCCTTTCGTTCGTCTGATTCCTGAATTGATTTCACTATCGATAAATTGAATCCCCTTAAATCCTGGCAATCCTTTAGTTTTATAATTTACGGCCTTCACCTTTGTTCGTCTTGGGGAAAAACCCATTAAATAAATTAAAAATGTGGAAAAACGAAAGGGATTTCCGTTTACTTTGAAATGTGAACAGATATCGAGGGGATGTTGACTTCCAGCATGGTCCTCGGGTGGCCAGTTCAAACCAAGGACTGAGCCAGACACACTCAGACATTCGGACTATGCAAATCTCAATAGAGAAAATCCTGCACCTGCACCTGAACCAGCAACAGCACTCTCGAACGAAAGTTTTACGTTTCATTTTAGAACAGGACTCCCAGGCGGACAGACAGAGACAGCAAATGCCAGAGTGTGTGTGGAGAAATGCTAAATCTAGCTGAGGGTTATGGCCCCGACACATCCATCAAGTCGTGCGGCCCAATGGCAACCCCTGAATGCATTAGCCATAACTCTCATTATGTGGCGCCCCCGAGGGTACGGGGTCCTGGGTCCATGCGTGGTCCAAAGTCCAGTGAACCATTCAATCACGCTATCGCGCCCCTCACGCAAAATCCTGCTATTCCTTCGACTGGGGGTTTTCAATGAGAAAAAGGATCTCTGAAAGGCCAGAAATCAACCACTATTTTAGCATTGCTTTGGTGAATGCTCTATGGCAGCGTTGGGAAGGCTTTTGGATGAGTCATGTACATGACATTTATGTTGTTTTTGTACTTTTCTGGGGCATTCGAGCATGAAACAGCGGCGTATTCTTTGGAAACGTTTAATGTGAGTCCTGCAATTGGGAAATTGTCCATTTTATTGAAGAAATTGAAGAAGTCTTTCCCCTCCATTCGTGTCACGCTGCCATCTCTGCGATGTGGCCTTTTCCCGTTGTACACATTCGCAGTTCATATCCCTATGCCATTTGCTGTTCGAATTGGACTGCAGGCTCCTGCTCCTGCTCCTGCAGCGAAAGGGAAACGGAAGGTGCAACAAATTATTCGGACTGCAGTAAAATGGATAAGTGAACGGGGACTCTGCGCCCTGCAGCCCTGCCCCTGGAACGGGGGAAAAGGCAGCAAAACTACGAGTTCTCCTACGGCTTCTCTGGTGAACCATTCTCGCGGTGATGAATGCGAGTCCTGGCCACCTGGGCCAATGGCAGCTTCAACTCTCGAACTCTAACTCTAACTCTGTAACTCCGTGATTCTGTGATTCTGTGACTCTGGGGCCGGGTGTCCCGGGCATACCGGGCATCCGATTAGAGCGCGCAGTCCAAGGGCGGAGTCGGATTAATTTGCCACTGATAGCACTGGCGGGCGCCCACCAGGGTTTCCACTATCCTCGACCAAATTTTGGTGTTCTTTTTCCCCCGAAAAACTTTTTCGCAGTTGTGCAAATTTTGTGCAGCAGCATGGCATCACGGGAAAAGTTGAAATGAAATACAGGAGAGGCATTCTGGAGAGCGTGGAATGTGGAACGTGGCGTCCGTGTGTCCTCCCATCGTGTCGGCTAATCAACTTTTGCAAATTTTCCCAAAAAAAAAAGGAAGGGGATGGGGAATGCCAACCCCTACTGCCAGGCCACTCGCCTGCCCCTTTGTCCAGGCTCTAAAAGTGGGTTAACAACATTTAAAACTATTAAAGTTCTTTGCTGTACCGCCTCTCTCCCTCTCCCCCTCTCCTTCTCTCTCTTCGCTCTGCTCTAAAAGTTAATTAAGTTTTCTATTCGTGTAATTGAAGCCCTGAAGCCATTTATTAGTTGGAAAATCATTTGGACATTTGTTTGTTGGAAAATCAGTGGGACAACAACAACAGTAACAACAAGCAGATTAATTCTGATGAAATGATGAGAGCATAAAGGATGAATTTTCCCCCATATGTACATATATCCATACATGAGTAATCTCTAATAGAAATTACCATAATTATAATGGAGAAATGGCATTAAAAGATAATTATGTTTTGCTTTGTTACCCAAAAATTGTATTTATCTTGAAGCAAAATTGGTTTCGCATTTAATGTGGGATTATGGAATGAAAAGTTTTAAGTATCCCCCAACTATTCTGTCAGGATCTGGTCCTGCCTGGTCTTCCCTCAGTTGATACAAATGTCTGTGGGCAATATATTTTATTGGTTAAAGTTGGCTAACGATTTATATTGGATATTTTGAATGTTTCAGCTTAGCATACAAATAAATAACCAGCCCGCAGAGCCAGACACAAGACATCTCTCTTAGTCCTGGGTCCTTTTGCCTTATCCTTTGCCAGCAGCAGCTTCACACAACATCATTTATATTCAACTTGTTTTCGAAGCGTCTAGAGAGAGAGAGTCCTGTGTGTGTATGTGTGTGTGTGTCTGTCTATGCGACAGGCAGCCATTTTTGCGTGTTTTTACAACATTATGTGGTGGGTGGACTGTGTGTGGTGGGTGGCCTGGATGTGGGTGGCCTGTGTGTGGGTGGTGTGGTGTCTGGTGGACTTTGTTGTCCCGTCTGGTTTGCACGCTTCAGTGGAACGCACAAGCAAATGTTGTTGCTCAATCGAAAGTATCAAATTGCCCACAATAACACTTAAATCCAGAGCGTCTCCTTCTAAGTCGAAGTCAACAGCTGGGCTGGGCTTTGCTAGTGGTGGATGGTACTGGTTGGGGGTGTGACTGTTGGTTGGTGTCAAGGAAATGAGCAGACCAAATAAAAATGTTAAAGAAAAAACTCAACAAGAGAAACTGTCAACTTTTCTGTTGGCTAGTGTTCGGTTAATCGAAGGAAAATATTTGAAAATACTTGAACATTTTATGATGACAGAATGGCCATCAAAACAGGCTAGATTTTGTGGCAAAAAAACAACGATAAAAGCACAAATATGCAAGAGATGGAAAAACAAAGTAATAAATAGGAAAATTGTGGAAGTTTAGAATAAACTGGTTTCAAAGGCGAGACAACTAATTCTCCAGAGAATCGCAAAGAGCTGTCAAACAGTCCTGAATGGCTTGTTTTGTGGCAATACATAATGAAAGTGTTCCCTTTCGCTTATGGGAAGTTTGTAGAGCGAATCAATGTTAGTCTCATTGTTTTAGGAGTGTATTTTGGAACAGTGAAGCCTGTGGAATGGCGTAAACTTGGAACGAGTGGAATAGTACGAAAAAATGAAACATTCTTTTGCTTCTTTTAAATATTATCTTTCAAACCAAAGAAAATCCAATGAAATATTTTATATTTAAGGCACTTAAAATTCTCTCCTTTTTGTATTCAAATTCTATAGCGAAAATATATTCACGAATGCTATGGCTGACATTATAACATTTTCATTGAAATTGTTCCCCAAAAGAAACATGGCTCAAGCTGTCTACTGCTCTCTCTTTCTTCTGTCGCTTTCTCGTTCTGTCGTTCTAATAAGCCAAGCCTGAAATTTAGCTGCAACTCCAAGCCGATTCCTGGACATCTCAATCGTCTCCGAAACGAAGTTCTCTCTGCCAGCAATAAGTGTCATAAACTTTCCTGCAGCATTCCTTTTTTATTCTTTCGCAGTTCGCATTTCGCATTTCGCTGGCAAATCTTGGCAAGTATCGGAGCCAACTTATTCAATCGCAAATGTTTGAAAAGCAGACACAAAAAAAAAAAACAGCAAAAAAAAACAGAAAAAAAAGCGAAGAGTTTTCCAGAGGAAGTCGGGTAAACAGCAGTGAAGCAAATAAGGCAATAGGAAAAACTTTGCTGAAGCTGGAGAGGGTCTGGTGGAAATGCCAACCATTCGATGGACAGAAGACAAAAACAAAGAAGCGAAAAAAAAGAAGGAGATGGAGAAGCAACTGGAAGAAACTGCTGTGCAATCGTGTCAAATATTAAAACATGAAATACATATTAAACGAGCACTGAGACTAAGCGGAATACCAATAGGAAGCAGGAGAGTAACGTCCCATCCCGTCCCGTCCCATTCCCATTCCCAGGACTCGCAGTCTTGTGTAAACAGGGGCACAATAAGTTGGAAAATATATATGTATATACTGTCTGCCATGGGATGCATTCATCCTCTATGCCGCATCCTGCATCCTGCCATAAAGCATTGAAAATCAGTTGAAACAAAAACCCCGATAGGAGAGGAGAGGAGAGGAGGGGTTCTAATGTCCAGAAAAACAGTTTCCAGATGTGGGAAAACCCCTCGCATGCCTGAATGGCATATAAAAACTATACGAAAGGGAGAAATAAATAAACTGCGATTCATGTGGATATAAATAAACCAAGAGAATAGTCAAAGATGCAGAACGAAGGCAGGGAAAACATAAACATTGATACCCTCTATATGTCGGTGGAGATTACACAATCTATAGCCGTTTCCAGCTAATTTCAATAAAGATTTACATGCGAAAAAGCTTTTCCTACAAGGAATCACATCTGATTCCTGCCCTCAAGGATAACTCTGCATTCCTAAGACCCCCCACGAAATGCTTGTAATCATATTGTTACTTCTCCCCTAATCTGGGCAAGATCTTGTATAAGACCCCACCAAAAAGGTACTGCGAATTCCAAAAAAGATGACACTAATGACCTTTAGCTAATGCCACCAAATGTTCGACTTCTTTTTTGCTGCTGCTTCTGCTGCCACGCATCTGATTTGGAATGATGCCCCAGCTGTGCTGCCAGCTAACGAGAAATCTCTCCCTGTCTGTCTGTCTGTTTGTCTGTCTGTGTCCAGGGTCAACATTAATATTTGAGCAACGTACGCGCCACACAGCAGACCACACCACACCATGCCACACCGCACCATGCCACACACCACACTAGAATCCACTCCACAGTCCATCCGATTCCGACTCGATTTTGGCTCTGTTTATCTTGTTTGGCTCTTTCGTCCTGGTGGCTGTTGTTGCTGATTATTCAAGGATCAGAGCCACAAACAAAGCACATGGCAGGCAACGCAATATCTTCACTCTCTGCGGCGTATAAATTTTGCTGAAAAAGAAAGAAGAGGCAACAAAAAAAAACAGCAAACGAAACCCGCAAAATCAGCAAAAATTTTCTAGTGTAAAAACACATTTCGCCACCACCGAAGCAGCCAGCAGCAGCAGTCGCCACCATTCTCCTCTCTCTATCTGAGGCTCTAAAGGGGGAGGGCGTGGCAAAATATGCGGCGTACGTGTTAAGTGGCAAACGTTTTTCAGCCAGAATCCCAAAAACTGAAGCCATAGCAGAGAGAGGAGAGAGCTCTGGAAGCCCAAAGCTAAAGCCGAGGCCAAGTCCGTCAGTCAGCGTCAGAGAGAGACGAGACGAGATGCTGCGGATGGATGGATGGATGGAGTTCGAGTCAAGTCACGAGGTTTTTGCCACGCATTTGTAAACTTTATAAATCAGTTCGTGTCGAAGCTAAAGTTGGTACCCCTCTCAAAAGCAGAGTGGGGGGAGTGTGTGGCGTGGGGGGTGGGGCAACGATGCGTTGCGAAAATATTTCACGTTATTTTTGTAAATTGCATACTTTGCGGCGGGCGCCAGAGCTAGAGCTAGAGCTCTTCTTGTGCTGCTGCCTCTTGGCTGGAGAGAGCGTTTCTATTTGTTATATATAAAGAAAGAGAGAGGAGAGAGCACTTCTTCTGATGACTGAGATGAACAGAGTTTGAAAGTAGCAGCTGGAGCAGCCGGTTGCACATCTTCTAGAAGTAGCATATAGTAGTGGCTCTTCGTTATAGTTTTTGATGATTGCATTGAAGCCTTGGTGGCAGCATGTGGCATGTGGCATGGTGCATCTATTTTGGTTGCATTTCTTTTGGGGAAATATCTGGGAAATTATTGAATGAAAAGAGATAAATTTTAGAAGAAAAAACAGACGAAAATGTATGAAAATTGTAATATATAATATATAGATTTAAAAATTAATACCAATAGAGTTTTTCCAAGGGAGGAAATGGCAAAAGAAAAGGGCTTTTATTCACATCTTAACATTCAAATGAATATAATTTAATTAAATAAATATATTTCATATTTAAAATAATTGTTTTTTCATTTTTAAAATATATAAAAGAAAAAAAAGCATTTAAAAATAATTGTAATAATTTTTTCTTTTTTAAAATAAATATTTGATTATTTTAGTTGAATATATTTCCTATAAATTTAATATTTTATATTTGTTTTAAGGTGTTTTCACATTCAAATGAATATAATTTAATTAAATAAATATATTTCATATTTAAAATAATTTTTTTTTTAATTTTTAAAATGTATAAAAGAAAAAAAGGATATACAAATAATTGTAATAATTTTTTCTTTTTCAAAATAAATATTTGATTATATTTTATATTTGTTTTAAGGTGTTTTTTAATAAAATTAAATTTTAGAATGGCTTTTCAATATATTTATGTTTAAATTAAAGTGAATTCTTTTAGAAATAACTGAGTTTATATTTATAAACAAAATATTTAAATAAAATATGTCTGCTTTCTGGCATTATGTGTGTCCTGCCTTTTGTCTGCTGCTGTAAATCTTAAGTTTCATAATCAAAGACATCTATAATTATAATCCAATCCAATCAATGGCCTGCATCTTCCAGGCAATTAGCCCAAAAGGCGGATTTATGCCACTCAATCGATGAACAAATAAATGAACTCTGTCAATTGTATACAATTTCTAATCAAATTCTGTTCTCTCTCTCTCTCTCTCTCTCTTTTGCAGGTATGTTTGTTCTTTTGTGACAAAATCAGATACCGAGTATCGATGCCTAATTGAAGCGATTAAATTGAGTAAGAAATTAAATACCTAAAAGCATGCAATGCCAGGACGCTGCTGTGGGTGGGGGGGTGTTTGGGTGGTACGTGCGTGCGGGGGTTTGAGGTGAAATTTCATTGTTACAACTTTAATTAATGACCATTACAGAGGAAGTAAATTGCTATGCTATGCAGAGCAGTGCTTCTCCATCCCCTCTCTCCCTCCCTTCGTTTGTCTGTCTGTCTGCCTGGCGTCTGGCGAGTGGTGGGTGGTATGGGTGTGCGTGTGTGTGTGGGCGTGGCACAATTTCTGCTTTAATAAGCAATTTTTAATTTGCAATTACTCGAAGCATTGTGGGGCACACACTCGAGTGAAGCGATTGTTAAAATGAATTTTTATTGAAAATTCACACTCACATACACGTACAGGCATTACGTATACGAGGCGTTGGACAAACAAACAGCCATCACACACCCACACACGCCACACACACACGCCACCCACAAAGCCACAATGCGCCAATCAATGCTCCACGACTCTACAACTCTACGGGTGGTATCCAGATCCATCGGAAACATGCATACATCCATGGAAGTTTAATAACTCTGGTGATGATGCTTCTAGTGGTGCTGCTGCTGCTGCTGCACGTTAACCATGGCTAAGTCGACAACTTGGTCATTAGGGAGCTTTGACCGAAATGTTAATCACATTACCGCAAAACGCTATAACGCAGCGAGACGCCTCCCATTTCTCCTGCCGGTCTATTCTCTCTCTCTCTGAGGCAACAATAACAATTATTTTGACCAGGCCAACACACACAGCCATCGATAGTTGTGTGTGTGTGCGAGTGGCGCATTGAAATAGTAAACCGCAATTTGGCTGCCGCCTGACTCTCATCGAGACCTGCTAACTAGTTGAAAATGCAAACACAAACCGAGAACCGAGGACCAAGAGAAAGCCTCCGCCTCCTCTGTTGCCACGCACCACTCTGAGGCAACAACATAATCAAAGTCTCAACTAAACCACAGGCCGCTCCACACACACACAAGCATACATACACAATCGTTGTGTGCCCACAAGCCGCTCACTGTCCCAGCCCCAGCCACCCCTCAAGTTGGGGGTTTGGCCAGTCCTGCCCTGTCCTGTCCTGTTCTGTCCTCTCCGCCTGCTTGCCCCAAAGCGGTAAGCGGAGTTCGATCTGCCGCATGGGTTTGAGTCGTGGGTGGGGGGGGTGGTATTCTCATATGGGGCTTACAGACCATAATTGTTGGCAAAGTTACCATTTCCTGTCTTTGGCCTACACTGAGCGAAACTTTCACTCAGGCAGAAACTTTGATTAGTTCAATCAATCGAGCAACTCAACTGTGAATAATACTCTCGTACTCTCGACGGACGACGGACGATGATAGTGGAAAAACTCTGTCTCCCCCCCCCCCAACAACAAATTAGCCAACTGAAGAAAATGTGATAGAAAAGCGGAAGGAAAAGAAAGGAAGAAAGTCTTTAGAGCCAATAACTAGAAAGTTGAGAGATTGTTTGATGCTGATAAAGAAAATGATGATAAATATTGAAATTTTTGACAGTTTTGGGAATCATTTAGACAAGAGGGAAAGGGAATATTTTGAGAGGATTTAGAATAGAAGATTTGTATATAGAGAAATATATGGGGTTCTCTTTCGAGCATTGTCTTTAGATCTATTTGAAGAGAATATTCTTATAGGATATGGGTACATATGTTTATAATTTATATATTATGATTATTTATATTATTTTAGATTTTTATATATTTATTTTTCTTACCTTTCGGTAGGTCTAACTACTGCCAGGACTTACCTACTAGAGTTCTGTTTTATCCACCAAAAATAACCAATAAAATGATTGCATAAAATATTTACAGCATCTAAATTTACAGCATTTTCTTTTTTATGTCTCTGCTTTCTTTTAAATAATTTTTAAATATTTTTTATAATATTTTAAACTATTTTTATCCGTTTCAAATCAGAATTTCGTGCCCTGCTTTAATTTCTATACCTTTTCGTAGCAGGAAAACAATTTGCCATATCCCTAAAAAGTAACCAAGGGATCTCCTTGAGGATTCTTTGAAAAATCTCAAATTATTTTCCTTCTTGGGTTTTCCGGTTTTCATTGTGTATCCCCACGTACGATTAAAACATACATTGTGTGTGTGTGTGTGTCTGCGTCTGTGTGTGTGTGTTTGTGTGTCTGATGGGCTCTCATCGGCCGCCAGTTACAAAGCATCAAATCGATCGATACAAATTACAAAACCAACGTCAGGGCTGGGGGGCTTTAGCGCTAGGGATAGAGAATGGACCATTGGACCAAGACCAGGACCAGAACCAGGACCTCGACATGAACGTGGCTGACTGCCACCGCCTGGATGATGCTCTCGGGGGTGGTGTTTTGTGGGGGTTGGTTTATCCCCAGATCCCGAACCAACTCCCATCTACCAACTCCCTTGGCTTCCTTCCATTCTTCCTCCCCCGTTTTGGTGCATAGTTGGCGCATTGATGGTTCCCATTCACATTCACTGGGAATGTCTCTCTCTCTCTCTCTCTCTCGCTCTCGCTCTCTTTCTCTGTTGTGTGTGTGTGTGTCTCCTTTTGTGTGGTGTTCCCTCTCTCTATCTCTCTCTGTGCTTTTCTCTTCCACTTCAATCATAACTGTGTTCAATTGTTGTTTTTATTACCACATTTTCCTTCACCTTTTTCCCAGGGAAACACGGAGACAGGAGTTTTGGGAGGCAGCAAATTGGTTGGCTCTGCTTACTCCTCCTCCTCCTACTCCTCCCCCTGTCGTTATCCTTTGGCGTACATTTTATATTTTTTTTTCGCTTTGTTTTTTGTGGTCCTTTATGGGGTTTCAGAGCCCCAGCAACCTTTACACGGTGCTTATCTTGCGGCCTGTACCTCTGCCCATCCCCCGCCCGGTCCTCTTCTGATTTCCCTTCATTTTGTACATGAGATTTTCCGCATAAGAGACAGCCGCCACATGCGACTGTGTGTGTGTGTGTGTGAGTGGCACGTGTGGGTGTGTTGCTGCCCCCTGCCATGGCTTTGCAACAATTGCGCATAATATAAATTAATAATGCAACAATTGCATTTTGTTATGCTTCCCTCCATCCGCCGCATCCACATTTTGTGGCACTGCTGATTTCATTAAATATTTTTGTTGCCTGCCACTCGACCTTCTCCTCCTACTCCTCCTCCTTTTGCCTTTCCGTAAGGGGTGGGAGGGCTGTTTTTATTGCCGCTGTCCCTCTCACTTTTACGAGGCTGCTGTGTAGACATGGACATAACCATTAAGCGTGAGATCTGCAGAGAGGGAGGAACCCTCCCTCCATCCGCCCTCAAATGCATTTGGCATACTAACCGATGCGACTCCTGCCCCTCCATACACTCCTCTCCGATACTGGTTGGCCTTTTACAAGGATACCAAGGGATAACCAGAGAGTGCTGGGGATGGGGGATGAGTTTTTCCTTTCGTTTCCTTGGCTACATCGTTTGTTTGTTCTATCAAATGTCGAACAAGATACGTGTTGGGTTTTTTTAATGGCCAACAACGCGATGGCCAATGGGCAATGGTCAGTGGTCAATGTGGAAACGAGATTTGTAGTTGGAACATAACTAATTACTTGAGCAGAGAGATTATAGTTGTTTCTAGAACACAAGAACAGCTCTTCGACCTAATGATTCCATTTTTAAAGACCACAGACCAATGGCAGTAGGAAAAGTGGGAAGTTAAGGGAATGTAAGAATATTTTTCTGGAAACTGTGGCGAATTCGAATTGGGTATCTATATCTGTATCAGAAACCATTGAAACAGTAAAGCAGTTGGCAGAAATGACACCAGGAATTGTTAACCAATTATATTCCATAAACTAAACAACCCCTGGCTCACTTGCCTCGCTCGCTTGCGCTCATATGAATTAGACGATATGGAGACATTTGATTATAATCAATTCAAACTACAATAAGCTCTGCTGCATATCTTATCTACCGAAAGCATTCCCTCCATTCCAACCATTCTTTGTATTCCCAGGGAAACTGCTCCACAAAATTTCAGCTGTGTAGCAAATTGCTCCTATCCTTTTCCCAGGACACTTGGGAGGAGTTGGCCTGCTACCAAGAATTAGTTCGTAATATGCATACAACAATACTATTTCGTACATAAATGAATCTCCAACTCCTCAATCCTCATTTCAATTAGCATTTGGCCTGTACGCTCCAATTATGTGCTGCTCCAAGGAGCCAGGGAGCCAAGGAGCCAGCCATAACCTCCGCTGGGCCATCGAAATGCCATTGACTAAGCACAAACTACAATATCTAACGAGCAGAAGATGTGCTGGGGGTGGGGCAGTGTGGTGGGGGCTCTAGAAACGTAGCTCATTATCAGAAAATATCAATATTAATTAGTATGTATTACGTGACAACTGCTGGTCAGAGCAGAGTCCGTAGACTACTCGCTCTCTCTCTCTCTCTCCCTCTCTCGCTCTAGTTTCGCTAACAATTTGGCCAGAGCTATATACTGTGGAACGCCAGCGCCCGTCCATAATTGTTTTCCGAATGTTCCATGGGAATGGGGAATCGGAATAGGGGAGGGGGGCATAGAGGCATGGGCGGGGGGAAATCAACTAACCCGTCCTCGATGGATTAACAAAGTGATTGGCAACGACATTAACATTTTCATCAGGCCTCCGGCCTTTCAGTGTTTCTATGGATGGGTGGGTGGGTGGTGGTGCTGGGTGCGCGAATGGGGTGAGAGTTGACGTCGTAATCCATCATCGATGCCATTCCAGGGATTGGGGGCACAAAAGGAGCTTTGAATTTTTATGATTATTATGTGCGTTCCAAGTGGGGTGGGTGGGGGGTTGTGTGTGTGCGTGTGTGTGTGGGGGCTGTTGTCCATTCGATAGATGGCTTACTATCAACGGATTCCGCTGTGTCCGCTATTTATCGCAACTCATGGCGCACGTTTCCCCATTAGTCTTGGAACTCATGCTCCCACCCCTCTCTCATTCGTGTGTCCCCCCTACAGTTGTGTTCTCTTTGTGGCACAGTGGAAAGGATATTGGGGGTAAAGGGTTAACACAAAGGAAAGAAAAATACCAAAAATATACTCATTACAATCAAAGGAATGCTTTCAATGGCTAGCAATTCACTTAAATATAGATAAACTAGATAAAAAGATGAATAATCGATAATTATCGATGAATCAAGAGTCTACAAATGTCTATAAATAGCTGTCGATAGTAAAGGCAGTCGTTCAAATCAAAAGAAAGCCTTCAATGGTTCCTTTAAATATAGATAATTAGCTGAAAAATACAAATAATCGATAAATAGATAATATGGATCATCCCTTAAGAAAGTGCTGTGCTTTTTCAATCAATTTTTTGTACCCATTGTATCGCATTTCGTTCGGCGGGTGGCAAAGTGCCGATAATCATGACTGACTTTTACAAAGACAACTCATTCCAAGCCATGTCCCATTCCCCTTTTTGGAGTGGGCTCTAACTCCATTCACCCTCTGCCCCCTCTCTTTCTCCCTTTCTCTCTCTCTCTCTTTGGCTGTGAACACGTTTAATCTGCTTGCCACAGATTTCTATCACTGTCATGGTGGCTGCTGTCGCTTTTGCCTTTGCCGTTGCCATTGCCTGTCATTGACATTGGCGACGTTGGCGAAGCGGACTCTGACTCTGATACGCTGTCGTGGCTGCCATTGTCAGTGCCACATCGATACAGCCAGGCTGGGCTGGGCTGGGCTGGGGCTGGGGCTGGGGCTGCGGCTTGAGCCTGGAGCTGCTGCGTTGGATCTCTTCGCTTTTTTCGCTGTCCTGCCGTTGCCTCCTTTCGGATTAACATCAGCGCCGATGGTCGGAGCTGTGCCGTTTCGCCTTTTTTAATGATACACAATTAGTGCGATGATAAATGGTCTGTCAAATGCAGCATCAACAGCAAGGAACCGAGCCAGACCGGAGCCGCCAGTCCTCCACTCCTGCTGCTCCTGCTGCTGCTCCTGCTGCTGCTCCTGCTGCTGCTCCTCCTGCTGTTGTTGCTGCTGCTTTGTCGCCCCACTACTTAGCCCGAAGCTGAAGCTGGCCCGCGCACGCCTTTGTTGTAGTTTTGCCCATTGATATCGTCAGCTTTTTGTAGCTGGAAGTGAAACATCTCCGCCGTCAGATAGAAAAAGAAAAGCGAACACGAACACGAGAGGCAGGCAGGATAGAGAGAAGGGGCACAAAAAAGTAAACTAATGATGGCAGCACCCAGATATTGGATATTAATTGTTACAAATAACAAGATGCGCTCGCTACTGCGAGCTCCTGCTGCAGTTGGAGCCGCCCCGGCTGTGGCACGCTGTGTGGCACGCTTCGGGGGCGACGCCAAACGACGGAATCAATTAAAATGACGGAAATAAATTGTAGACACAAAGTACATTTTAGCCAAAGGACTACGAACGCAGAGCGGACATCAGGGAACTATGTCTGATTAGCGTCCACGTCCTGCCCCCACAAAAGCGAGGGAATAAGAGGATAAGAGCCATAAAATATTACCAGCAGGAGCAGCAGCAGCGGAAGGGAGTACATACATATGTAGATGTAATCGATAGCCGGATAACTAAGGATACAATGTACATAAAAGAGTGTATGTATATGTCGATATACATATATTGATAAGTGCTTACAAGTGTACATACAATGAGTCATAAAACTAGAAAGAACTTACCCCAGTGATGGTTGGAGGATGGCAAAGAAAAATGCCATAAAATCAATAGGGTTTTCGCAGAGATGATATCTAAAATGTCGACAAATTCATGCATAAAAGAGGGTGGAGAGCATAGTAGTTGTTGGTATTGAAAGAAATATTAGATGAAACGATTGTGGATAGCCTTGAAACTATGAAAACTCGAGACGAGTAGTGTTTTTATGAGATAGAACTAATACAGAAATATAGACAGATATATTCAAAGCATTCTACAGTCTATAGCGAAGTGGTGACCCATCAAATTATGATTATGGTGAACCCGGACTTGTTAGATTAAATAGAACTCATGCAGAAATAATGTCTGGCCTTCCCTGTTAAACATCTGAATTTAATAATAACAATTATGAATCCACTCAACCATTTAGTGGTGGCCTCAACCTTGTGGTGACCCCAACACATATATAGATGGTGACTTGTTTGATTAGATCAAAACTGGCACAGATATTGGATTACCCGCGAAGCGAAAACCCACTGCCCATTCCCTTTGTATTTGATTCGACGATTGCCATTAGGAGCTACCTTTCCTGTCCTCCTCCCCCTTCAGATAAATGCAAATGTGGTGATGGCCTTCATAACTGTAAATTATCGTTAGCACAAATCAGGTTTGCCACAATACGGATACGGATCGGATAACGCGTCAGACGGACGGTATGTTGAGTGTTTGTCTTGTGATTCAATTGGGTGCCGCTTGCCCCTGCCAGCCCCTGCCAGGCTGCCTGCCACATCAAAGTCCAGTGGTCGCGGAGAGGGCGGAGGGCGGGCGTAACTTCATTTACATGTTCCCTGACTATCGGAATCGCTGATTGTTTTGGGGCAACGTGTGTATCGTGTAACGCCACCACCCGCATTGTTATCTAATAGCAAAAAATTTGTGGCAGGACTGGAACTGGAACTGGGGGTTAATTTTGTGGACCATTCGGGGTGGGTGGCCAGCTCTCTCTCTGTCTCTGTCTCTCTCGTTTAACATTTTGAACTTTATTATTAGTTTTTGCGGTTGAATTTCGATTGCGCGAGTGCAATCAGAAGCGAGCCGCCGCAGTTTGCGGTTGGCCCATGTGACCCATTAATTTGCGGAACTGGAACTGGAATTGGAACTGCGATATGCCGCCTGTCATTCGTCTTGCGATTGTTTGCGGCTTCATTTTGTTTATGGGGAGAGAAGTTAAAGATTTAATTATGTATTGGTTTGTTCTTTATTTTAGTTTTTCGTTAGAGTTTGGCTTTCATTATTAGTTTGGATTTTTTTTTGGTTTGGGTTTTTTTTCGCCTTGGGCATTGCAAATAACTAAAGTTAGGATTGTAACTAGATCCCAGCAGAACTGGAGTCTAGAATTCGAAGTAGGAGTAGTCGAAGGTGCCGAACTGGGCGTACTTCTTCTCGAAGTACTTGGCGAAGGTGTCGACGAAGTAGATCTTGACATCCTTGAAGTAGCCGTTGGGCACGAAGAAGGTGTACTCATCGATCTGGCGGTCGAAGGGATAGCCGAAGGGCTTGCTGTCCACGAAGCGGGTGCCGCTGCCGACGCCCGACGAGTAGGTGTAGTCGAAGTTGGAGAACTGCTCGTACTCCTCGGCATAGGGCGAGACGAAGAAGTAGAACTGCATGGGCATGCCAGACACCCAGCCCTTGGGCAGGACCAGGCGGTCGGGGAAGGCGCTGTGGGGCTCGCTGATGTCCAGGGGGAAGTCGTACTTGCCCTCGGTGGCCAGCATCACGTACTTGTACAGTTCGGTGTAGGTGGTGCGGTCCTCGTAGGTCCAGGTGAACTCCTTGGAGCTGCGCTTGATGGTGTTGGTGCCGGCAACGAAGGGATAGACGAAGCTATCGATCTGCACGAAGTTCTTGCTGTTGTACACGAGAGGAATCACGCGGCCGTACTCGTCGAACTTGGGTCCCAGGAAGACGCGGACGACTCCCTTCTGCACCTTGTCGGAGTCGATGGTGAACTCGAAGTCGAAGGGCTTGTGGTTGAGGCGGGCCTGGCGGGCAAGGAGGGCCTTGTCCCACACGAACTCACCATCGACGAAGGTCATCTTGTCGTTCAACAGGGTGGACACATCGAAGTCAACAATGTCGTAGTAGGTCACCAGCTTGCTCACGCTGACATCCTTGATGTGGATGCCCTCGTAGACGAGATCCTTCTGGGTGTAGGGCGTCAGGTAGTACTTGAACTGGTAGAACACATCCGTGAACTTCTTGTAGAAGGTGTAGAAGAAGGGATCGCGCATCATGGTCTCGAAGTTGAGGAACACATTGGGGAACACCTCGAAGTCGTAGAAGTCGACATCGGCGAAGTACATATGCGACAGTACATAGAAGTAGTTGAAGAAGTACTTGTCGTAGGTATCGACATTGCCCTGCAGGTAGTTGCCAATGAACTTGATGGCCTCTGGCTTGTGCAGATCGATCACCACACCGTCGGCGGTCTTGTAGTATCCGGTCTCGAGCATCTTGTAGACGCGGCTGAAGAAGTTCTGGATCTGGTTGAAGATCTCGAAGTTGCCGTAGGTCTGGAATTCGTAGTAGTTCTTGCGGTAGCTGTAGCCCACACCGTTGTAGTAGATCAGCTGAGGATCGTAGCCGTACTCGATCTGTTTGTACCAGAAGAATTCGGGAATGTCACCATAGCCGTTGGCGAGACGCTCCTGGTAGTAACGGGCGAGGATCTGCTGGACATTGTAGATCCACCATTCGCCGCGACGGTCCTTCTCGAGTCCGAACTCCTTGCCGTTGAGGAAGAAGGCGTAGTCCATGTTCAGGTAGTACCAGTATGCGTTCCAGCCCAGATCCTCGGTGAAGTAGGACAGCTTGCTCTCGGAGTTGAAGAAGTCAATGTCGCGGGTGTAGTCGACGGGCATGTAGAATTTCTTGAGTCCCTTCATGATGTCCACGTACTTGGGGTCCTTGTTGAAGGTCTCGAAGTTCTCGCGCAGGAAGTAGCTGTTCTCCTCGACGTACCACTCGGTGTCCAGACCCATCATTTTGTACCACTGCCATGTCTTCCAGTCCTTGGTGTAGAAGTAGAAGTTGTCGCTGAATTCGCTCACGTCCTTGTACAGAATGTCCTTGTACTCCTTCTCGTACATGATCTGCTTGCTGAACACCTCATAGTCGAACTTCTCGGCCTCGTAGATGAACTTGCTGTTGAAGAAGTACTGAGGGAAGATCTCGTAGATCTGGGGCAGGATCAGACCCTCGAACTCGGGCTTGTGGATGACGGCCAGGGTCAGAGCATAGACGAACATGCCCTCGTTGACGTGGATGCGAGCCCATGCCACGTTGTGGACGAAGGTCTCCCAATCGTTGGCGTAGTAGAAGAAGTTGAACAGACCGTAGGCCTGCTTGTGATGGGTCTTCACCAGAGAACCGAAGAACTCGCCCTTGGGCAGCAGTGCACCAAGTTTGTAGGACTCCCAGAATTTCTCCATGTAGAAGTCGAATTCCTGCAAGGACACAAAACAGGTGCAAGCACCATGGCTCAGTTCTGGAAGCAGGCAAGAGTATTGTCCTTTGGCTTACCTTGTAGTGGGCCTTGTCAACGATCAGCTTGGATCCCATTTTGATCCACTCCTCGAACATCAGGGGATCCTCGACACGGTAGACCATCTCGAAGAGGAACTTCTGCTTCTGCAGGAAGTCCTTGTCGGCAATCTTCACCTTCTGTGTGGGCACACTGAATGCGCACACACAGCCCACAAGGGCCAGTAGTACAAGGCACAATTTCATCCTGGCTGGTTCCTCTGTTGCTTCCTTTGATTCGCTTCAACTGCTCCGGCTTTGGTTCACTCAATGACCAACACCTAAAGTCTGTTGTCTGTTTGCAGCCAGGCTGGGGTCTTTTATACCCCTCGGATGCTGTCCAAAATCTATCGATCCATCATATGCTGCTGCTGTTGCTGCCACTGCTGCTTGATCTCCATGGCCCCCACAGCACTGTCCGTTGCACCATATCAGTCGCAGACAATGCCATCAGCATAGGCCATACATAGCTGCTGCTGCTGCTGCGGCTGCTGCTAACGAAAATAGCATCGCATCATATCATCCAGGTCGCCTTATCAACATTGTCGGATGCTGTCATCATACGAGCGACCGAACGGACGCTTCTGCGAAGTGCACGTCAGGTGCGATAGCATCGCATTCGTGGCGCTGCTGCTGCTGCTGCGTTGGCTATTGTGTAATTGATTATAATGCTGATGCTGATGCGGTAGCGCCATGACAATTTTTTTTGTTGGATTTATATGATTTTTGACACTGTCCCTCCGTCAATGACACTGGACTTTCCACTCTCTGGGCTCTGGTCTGGACGCAGCTTCTGTTGCCGCCTTCTGATATGATTTATGCAAAGTTCAAGTTTATTTTCGGTGCGCTTCAATCTGAGAATTGAATCTCTTGTTGTTTTGCAACTCAACGCATTAAATGGAATCTAGTATGAGATGGAAAAGTTCTAAGTAACAGCAGGACACGTCAGAAAGGCCATATCATATATGTCCTTGATATTTATTGTTCTGTCTGTGAAAGATACTCCCGCCACTTGATGTTTCTTTCACCCTCTGCTTAATTCCTTCTTTCATTCTGCTAATTGTTTGATGATTATGAAAACCACACACGCATAAACCCTTTCTGCGGGCGGCACCCTCTGTCATCCTGCCATCCTGCCACCCTGTCATCCTGCCATCCTGCATTCAGTCAATGGCACTCGCGGGTGCACGGTTAGTTAACTTTTGCCACCGCAGCAGCACAGCACAGCAACACCTGAAGGAGTGAAGAAGGAACGGCTCCAAAGTTGTTCTAAGGAACATCAACCCCCACCCCCTCTCAGTGTATTCTGTGTTCTGGGTTCTGTTTCTGGTCCCGCCAGGACGCGAAAACTCACTCAAAATAAATGCGCAATTAATTTTCATGGTAAAAACTCGACAGGAACTTGGACTAAAGGTTGAGTGGAGTTGAGTTGTGGCATGAAGTGGGAGTTGGGAGTTGGGAGTGGCGCAGCACGGAAATTGTTTCCTGCTACACAACTTTTGCCATTCAAGGGGAGAAAAATAATAATAACAAGCTGCTTGCTTGCTTGCTCGTTCGTTCGTTCGTTATTCTGGCCAAAAGTCCATAGAACTTTGCTTAGGAAAAAAAGGAGAAGGAATCGAAGGACTTGTAATGAAAGCAGCCACCGAAGTAAACAGCAGCAAAAAAATATTCTTTTCAATAAAAAAAACAACAAGCGTGTGAAATATTTATCTATATATTATAGGAAGAGGAAATAGTCTATGGAATAGCAGATATTCTATAAACAGGGGTATATGAAATATGTTTAAATGCTGAATGACAGCCAGAGGGAAGGAGTTCCAAATCCATAAGGTATACCTGAATCTATATAGCCATATCTAATGGGTCCCACTCTATGCCAATCCCAAATAACAAATAGAGATTCTCATCTAATAGATTTGATTGCTATTATAGCCCCAAAGTGTAGAGATCTTTCGGTATATCATGTACCACGGACTCCCAAGACCTTCACTACTCCCATCTTTACTCCCTTTTAGAAATTCTTTGGTTAATAGTACTAGGATTGGTTGTAAGAAAATCCCAGCTCTCCTTTGGCAGGAAATTGAAACTTTTACAAATTATTGTGTGTTCTTTCAGTACTTTTAATTTTCTTTGCTGAATGCTGGGCTGCTGTGTTTGGGGTGCTGCAATTCTTAATTTATTGTATATTTTGCGAAAGTAGAGAGTGGAGAGAGAGAGAGATGGGAGAGAGCTTTGCTGAGTGAATATAAAAATGAAATCAAAATATGCAGCGGCCGCAAATGAGCAAAGTTTTCTTTACAGTTTTCGCCATTCCGTTTCGTCCTTATTTCTGTTCTGTTTCGTTTTGTTTTGTTTTGTTGTTGTTGTTGCTGCAGAATTTATTGCTTTTGAAATGCGGTTGCGCATAAATGTGCAAAAAAGGAGCAACAATGGAAATAGGAGGAGTGGGTGGAGGAGCAGGAAAAGCTGTAACAAGCTGCGGTCTGGAATGAAGTCGGAAAATGAAGAGAAGAAATGAAATGAAAAATCCTCACATAATTGCAAATGCGTGAGATATTTGCCAAATGTTGAAATTATGAAAATGAAATGGGTGGCAGAAACCTTTTTCTCGCTACACCCCCAACCCCCTATCCCCAACCCCCTTGTGGGTCTCTCTCTCTCTCTCTTTGGGGTATTTATTTTTAAGTATTCCACTCAGGTTTCGGACCTTAGAGGCATTTTGACGCCTCGTTTTTCGCCCCCTAACTATTACTTTGATGACTTGCCGAACTTGACTTGGGTGGAAATTTTGGAAATGACTTTGATGGGGGGCATACCACAATTTTTTAATCAAAATACTGACCTTCAGCTGAAGCTCTTATCTGCCCAAAACTAATGCGTTGAATCAGGGGCAGGGGCAAGGCACACCGATAGTGGCACTAGACAAGCCAGAGACATATGAAACTATAATATAATAAATTAAATTATTTGATTATTCAATTAATGTGTTTGACAGCTTATTCCTTGGGTCAGTGACCATTCTGTTAACCACAATTATTTGTTAATTAATTAACGTGATTAAACGTATGCGAATTCCAATCAATTCAAGTGTTTCAGAATTTATTCCTTTGCATTCATTTATTTCATTTGATATTCGAGACATTTTCAATCGACAACTAATTAAATCAATAACTTTTTAATTCAAGCTTTATATTGGTTAAAATTAAAGAATTTTTTTTCGTTGGTTTGGTTTGAAAAAAAAGGAAATTTAAGTCATGTTTCAATTTTGTGTTGTAGAGTGTTTTTACCAAATGAATTCTTGGCATTGGGGTCTTATCTGAGCTCAAGCAAACAATCTATTGATTAGGTGTGTTCCAAAAAGAATATCATTTAATTTTCTTTCTAGAATATTCCCTACGAATATTGTAATCTCTCTCTCTCAAATGAATTCACAAAGTACTACCAAGTACTATATGTAATTTGAAATTCTCAGACCTAAGGCAAACAGACCGTAAAGGGCTTTAAATCAACATCAAACATTCATTGTTTGATGGAAGTCCACAGTATAAGTGCATGAATATTTCAAGTTTCACCTCCCCCCCCCTCCCGCCTTGCCCATCGACAACAATACGCAGAGCCCACATAATTGAGTGCTCTTTTATTTAACATGCAAAATTAATGGCCAAGCTCTACATGAATACAATAAAACTATTAATCAATAAGCGCTCATATGCCACACGGACGGAGTGGAGATGAAACCCTGGAGGGGTGGCTAGGGGGCTGAGGGGAAACGTTAAAGAAAAAGAACAAAACTTTTTTACCCACTTTATAAATTTAATGGAGTTTGCCAAAGCAGCACACAGCAATTATATTTTAAAAAACTTTTTCCATCCGCATGAGCAATGAGCAGTACAATATATTGTACAGATACCCTACACAGAGGAGGGTATTATGAATTTCGTCTATGGAAGAACTTAGTCTACTGTTGTTCACCCTCTCATTGTGATAGGGATGGTTATCTGTTAAGTTATTAGAGGTTTTCATATTTATCTTTTATCAATTTTTTCCTATAATATAAAGAAATATCAGAATTGATATATGTATGTACAATGATCTCTTCCCTCGTGGTAAACCCTCTTTCTATAAATTCTTTTGATTTCTCATGGGGTATGTAGGGCTTCGACCCCTACAGCATTCCCTACCGACTCTGCTCATTCCCCTCTTTTTTTTATTATTATTTTTTTAGAGGCCTGTCGGAACTGGCTTTAGCTCGGCCAAAGATTCTAGAGAAAGTCCACAGCTGGAAGCGGGTGCGCAAAAAAAAAAAAAACGTACATGAGAGTATATCCCCAGCAGGGGGTGGTGGCAGGGCGGGGCGAGAAGTACAATAGCGCAAACTTTCAAGTGGACTCGCATGTTGTGGATCGGTGGGAAGGAGAGAATGGTGGAGTGGTGGGGTACACTGGTCGTTGGCATCTGTTCAGCGTTGTGGCACATATTCCACTTTTGTCTTTTATTGCCTGTTGTTGGACTTACTCTCTCCCGCTTGTAGCGCAGCTTGGCTCCAGCCGGCTCTACCCCCGCGCTCTGCACACCCTTTGTCCACCATTTAACAGCCAGCTTGTACGAGAGCATTTCATTGTTTTAAAACAATATCCCCCCCCCCCCCACCAGTTGGTGGCACTGCTGACTTTGATTGGCCATCCCTTTCACACGCCCTTTTATATTTGCAGTCGGAAAGAATCACTTTAAGTTCTTAAAGCTTCCAAATATTTGCATATAAAATATCAAAGTTCTATTAAGCTCATCTCACCTGCGAAAGCTTTCATTCTCAGATTAAGCATTTGCGTTGTGATCTCAGCAGCTGATAATAAAACGAGTTATTGCCGCTCTGATCTCAACATCCTCGATAGTATAGTGGTCAGTATCCCCGCCTGTCACGCGGGAGACCGGGGTTCAATTCCCCGTCGGGGAGAGATGTGAATATCATTTTTTTTTCTCGTTTTCAAATGTTTTTTCATTTTTAAGTGTATTTGCACATTCCGAACCCTTTTTTTGGAGAAAAAATCCTTCTTGTTGTGTTCTTGTACACAATAACCCTCAAAATTGCGTTGAAAGCAATAACAATATATCTTTTTGTGCTAGAAATAAGAATAAATAAGAATCGTTAACCTTCTGTATACCCACCACCAGTACCACCCGAGAGCAGTCAACAAACAAATTAAGGTGAAACTAATAAATTTTCAACACTTAACAAAATGCAAACACAAACCGAAAAAACCCCCAACCCCAATTTTGCTGCCTCTACCCATGCCAGGGATGCCCCAAACCACGCCCATGCCCCAAAGGCACTTGAAAATGTCTGGGAGTGTGCTCCTCGTAGTCGTTTTTTTTGTTTTTTTGTTTTTTTTTGTTGCTGGCTGTGGAGCACATGGCGAACCTTAACAAAGTTTCACTTGAAAATTAAGTTGCCTTCCTGGCTACTATGCGAATTCAATAAATTTTCCTCAGGCAATATATGTGTCTGCGTGTGTATGTGTGTGTGTGTGCGTTTGGGAAAGCCAAAGGGAAGGAGAAAAAGTGGAGAAAACAGGGAAAACAGCAACAGAAACAGGAAAAGCGAGAGCTGGAGGAGAGAAAAGTTTGTACAGGTTTAGCAGCAATATGAAGACCACAGAACGGAACCCAAAAGCAACACACACACACGAGCCCCGTCCTACCCCATCTACTCGTGGCATAAAATATTTAACGGCCAAGGGGGTTCCTTCCCTCCCCCTTTGTGAAACAGTAGAATTTGAGGCCAGCATTGAAAAAGTGCGTCCCAAAAAAAAAAGAAGAAATGTTTTCCTTTCTGGTTCTGCAGCAAACAATGAAAGTTCTCTACTCATTTTCCGCCATTTGCAGCCTGTGTGTTGAAATGCAAACGAAAGGACACACAGGCACCTGCGGCCAGGGTTGCCAAATACACAGAGTACAACAAAAAACACAATACCATATCGAAGCGAGGCGAAAGAGAATTCTTCTCGAATCTGGGTTACAAACTTTTTCAAATTGCATTTTTTCACCCGTTTCTGCTGCTGCCCTCAAAGTGAATTTATGCCAACGCGAATATTTCCATTGATTTCGGTCTTCTTTATTGGTATTTTTGCAACATCCCAACCCACCACCCCATCCCCATAAAAAAAAACCCCCAGAGAAGCGGTACACCCACTGTTCGCATCTTAAAATGTTGTTACAAACGATATTTTGTTTGTTTTTTTTTTTACCTACATATATTCCACTCCACTCCACTCCAGTCGACTCTGTGGCACTTCGTTGTTCCTGCCACTAGCAAATAAATTGCTGGCATGATAAAAAACACACTCCCAAAAACTACCCAGCCAAAAAATATATAACAAAAGTGCATAAAAACCAGCTGCAAACGGAACCAACCAAAAAGGCAATATGCACACAAAGGACACACAATGATTCGGTGCTGTTCTGTTCTGTTCGGTTCCATTGGGTGGCCCAATGCCGAGGACGAGTGCGAGGACGAAGACGAGTACGAGAGTACCATTCGATTATTCATTCCGGCTGACAGCAGTCGCCTGGGCAACCCAGAGCCAATGCCGCTGCCCGTTGCCCCGTTGCATTACTTCAAATCGACTCCTAATGGCTGTTCAAATTGAAAACTAATCAGGGAATTGAATGAGTTGCCATGAAATTGGGGTCGTCTAGCAAATACGACGAGAAACCGCTCTCGAAACCGTCTGCTTAATGCTGATATGCTAATAAAAATCAATATCAATGCAAAGTAAAAGTTTCTGCACACAATTAAACTCAGGGGAAAAATATAATTGATAATAATCGAAGAGATAATAGAATAAATAGAAATTAAATGCCAGATAATGACAGATAAAACTAATTCTGTATTTACTTTTGTATCTTTGCAGGTGTGTATGAGTAAATCCCTCTAACAATGGAACTATAAACACTATAAATCCTAAGTATTCTTCTTTTAAACCTATCACCCATAAACCTTAAAGCTTTCCATTGTATGACTCTCTAGCTTCTTTATGGACTTTCAGTTTTGCATTCATCACGAGTCCCACAGTCCGCCGCCAACGGACTCCGTTTCCAAGGTGAAAAATATTGAAATATTTGCCTTTGTCAAACGCGACGGTGGACGACCCTTGACATGATAGAGCAAAACGAGTAAAAAGCGTAGACTTTGTCTTTTTTGCCGTGGAGCATCTGCATCATCCCCGTCCCTCATCATCATCATCCTCATCGTCCTTCTTTCTCCTTTCTTATCATTGTCTTTGTACGTTTTCTCTGGCCCTAGGCACTTTTATCTTTACTCTCAGTTTACTTTATATCTTTTGTGCTCTTTATATCTTGTGTATTTCTGCTACGTGCGCCATTCGCTTGTTTTGAGCTTCCCTTTTCGGTCCTCCGCCCGGCCCCCCAAAACCCCGCCCCCAAGGGCAGGGTAAAATTATAAAAGCTTCTGCCTCCTTTACGGCTCTCAAAGCAAGCGTTTTCCTCACTTAAGACTTTCGGCTTCATCGGCTTTGCGTTTAAATAAATAAAACGCTGCTGGAGAGAACTTTCGTACCGACAAAGCGCTGAGCAGGCGGAAACTTCTCGCTAAGACCCGGAAAGGACCTCGAAAAGCCACAAGTAGTCCAAAGGATCTATAAATATGTGCCACCACCACCCATCGACATACATTCACACACACGATTGGAATGATGACATTGACGATTTGAATGCCTGAGAGCGTCCATTGAAAAAACAAATCCCAAAGGAAATGTCTGTACGATATCCTTTCTGTGCTCCTTTTTGTTATGATTTGATGGACCATCGAAGCTATTGAAATTCTTAGACAATTGGAACTAAATTGACGGAATGTTAGTGAAACAACCAATTTATAGGAGACTAAACATCTTTTAGAATAGAATTTAAAGAAATTTGAGATCGAAATTAAAAAAGTATCCATAGTTAGGAGGAACATTTCCGGTTTTAGCACTTCATAAAAGACTGCGTGAAGCGCCATTTTATGAATTCGAATTAAGCACGAAAGTAGACTATGAAATGGTGAGGCGCAACCAACTTAACGCCGTACAGAGACCAGGTGGCAACGCCGAAATTACTTATAATTGTAGAGAGAAGTCTCCAGCCTGTTATGGGCTACAACGAACCAGTGTTTGGCATAAACTGGAATTAAATAAACCAAAAAATCGATAAATGAAAATTATATTTCAATATTTGATTCCCTGAAAGATATTTTCTTTGAGTTTTGCTAGAGAAAAGACTTAAAAATGGCTTTAGGTTCCTTTTTAAAATACGAAAAACAAAAATCATATAATATAAATGAATTCCTCTCCGTGAACTTTTATGAATTGCATTTGCAATGAAAATTGAGATTTGTTTGTGGGCTTCCATTGCCATATTGTGGAAACTAGAAGCCTGCTCTGCTTCAATGAAAAGCAACTTTGAAAAGGCTATCCTCTTGACTGGGAGGACATTTATAATCCCTTGGACACCATCCATGAGAGTTCCATTCCAATGAGTGTAATCGTTGGCCCCAATTCGTTGGGGATGCAGATGCATCGATGGAAATTGGCAGAGAGTTTGCCCGCTGGGCTTTCCCACCTGACAGTTGCTAAGTTAATCCCTGCCCGTCTCTCTCTTTCTCTTTCTGTTTCTCTGTGTTTTTGTCTCTGTTTGTATTTGTGGCCAGGAGTACTCCACCTGTAACGTAGTACCTGCCTGCAAACGCTCGATTTGACATGACCCGCTTCTCGTGTATAGTTGGATGAGGACGCGAGAACGAGTGCCGAGTGCCGAGTATGTGCGCGCGTGCCATGTGAACCACAAAAGCCTGGCAAAGCTGATTCTGCTCCTGATGCGATGCTCCTCTCTACACTACACTACATACAGGGCCAGCGTCCGTTTTATGGGTCATTGGAGCAAGCGTTCAGAGGAGCGGACATGATGCTCTGACTGGCATGCAGGCAATCATTGGGCCCAGCCCCGGCTTGGGGACGAGTTGATGAAAAGCCAGCGAGCGTGCAGCGACATAACCTACATGACGATGCCAGGAGTGGAGTGGAAGGGAACGACAGGCAAGGGATGGACTGGGAGCCAGTTGAGGGCTCAGCCACGTTAAGATGAGCCAGGGAGATGTCTGGTTGACAGCCAAACGGCATCATTAAACACGAACAAAGTGCCATACTCGTTCGGCGTCATCATCATCATCAGTTGGAGCATCAGTTGGCGCTGCAAAAAGCGGGGGGCCGGTGGGTCGGTCGGGGGTGGATCTGAGAGCATAAACTTTAGCACGTGCTTACGACTCTTTCTGTCTTTCTCTCAATGGCACTGCAAGAAATTCAGAGAAAGAATTTCTAAATACCCGAAAACTTTCCAGAGAAATATTCAGCCAGCTGCCAATTGCATCACATACTCGCTTGAGTCTCTCGTGCCGGGCATTTCTTAAGGCATCTGCAGCCAAAGTGGAGCCAATTTATAGTTCCCCCACCCCCCACCCCCCTCAATTGCAAGACATTGTTCGATTGGGTGCGTGCCCCAGTCAGCGTTGATCAATTACACCCCCACGCCCCAGTGCCTGACATTTGTTTGGCGGCATTCTGTGGCATGCCATCCTTCAGGCTGGCAGGCAAAGGAGAGTCTGGCCGAGCCGAGCCTCTCGTGTTCATATTTGTGGTGGGACGCAGCATATCATTGTCACTGTAATAAGTGACGCGTGTGCTTGGTGCATACACCTGAGTCCCAGGACCCGACCCAACCCAACCCAACCCTCCTTCGTGCTTTTGGTCTGTTTGCGATTCATTCATGCGTGCGCCCCCGTCCTAAATGGATGTGGGTGTTGCCTGCACCTGACAGCAGACCCCCATACGGTACCTTGAGCCTCCTGCCGCCTGCCTCCTGCCTGTTGTCTCCAGCCTCTCTTGGCCTCGTGTTTGCTTAGGCACATGTAAAGCACATCTTATCTGAGCCATGTCGCCCCCCAGGAGGCCCAAGGATTATGCGAGTAAACACATGCACAGAAGCTAGCTGTGTGCCACAGAGTAGCATCATTCAGATTTCTGTTTGTATAACATATCACGTTCCTGCCATGAAGAGAAAGTTCCTAATGATGAAGCAGCAGCAGGCAGCAGGAGCCAGAGAATTATGAATTTTTAATTTCCAAAATTTCAAGTGTCGCCCCCAAAGAGTGAAAGTCTCATAAGGCAGGCTGATGAGTTTTCTGTAAGGATATGGCAAGGGTTTTCCCAGTTTACCTTTAGGACAAGTCATAACGAATTGATGTCCAAAAGGTGTCTGGGAAAGCGAGAGAAATTTCATCAGCATTTCGCTAGCATTTAATTTAACATATTTACCTCGATGAACTTTCCCCCCATCAACTTGATCCACATTAAACTTGATATACCATATACTCACTCGTTTGGCTTCGTTACGCATCCTGATGCACATGTCCTGTCCGTTGTGTTGTGTGCGAAATTCTTCAACTTTCGCTGGGTTCTTGGCCTGAAACACCTGGGCAATTGGTTACGACAATTTGTTGTCATTAAGGAACCAGACTGTGGCGCCAACAAGCCGCAGCAGCACCAGACACCAGGCACCAGCCACCAGGAACCAGGCTGCCTTGTTGCATGGTCCTTGTTGCATGGCTCGTAATGAGTGAACGTAGCGCGCATCCTTTGCGGGCGAATGCACAAAGGATATCAGGATGCCGAACGCGAAGAGCGTAAATAAATGCAAAAATAATACAATAATAATTAAAGCAGCATAAAATACGAACGAGGTCCTGGCTGCATGCTGGCTGCTCCTTCAGATGAAGGCTCCTGGTTCTCCATGGTCTGTACTATGGTCTGTAGTGCCTGGCCTGGTCCTGGCGTTAATTGCTGCATAAATGGCGTGTAGTTCATATCCTGTCACATTTCGTGGCATCCGCAGGACATGCGGAGGCGCCCGCTTCCCTGTTTCGGCCTAAATGAATTTAAAAGCCTTTATGGCTATGGCTATGGGTTTTCCCCACTCCCCTACCACCCCCTTCCCCACTCTTTGTGAACATTTCTCGATTAATTTCATTTTATTCGAAGCACGCACTGCACGGAAAATCAACGCCGCCAGGTGGTGTCTTGTGCCACACGCACACGCACACAGGGTTGCATTCCGCATTATCATTTATTTATATTAATTTTATGCAGCAGTCGCCAAACAAATATCCATCTGCACCATTTATAGAATTAGTTTTTGTCTATTTTTAAAAATATGCAAAATCTCTCCCCGTATTTGATAAATTGTTGATGAATTTTCTGAATGTAATTGGAAAACGATTTGAAATTTTAATGACAGACAACAAAAAACAGGAACAAATACTTCCCCAACCAAGCCCCAAAGCTATTTATTTGTGGTTCTCTGTTCTCTGTTGTGTTTTTTTTTGTTGGTTGGATTTTTCCCACCCAAAGGAAAATATGTGGCCAGGACTGGGTGTCGTCTGTCATCACACGAGGCGGCGAATAAATTTGATTTGGTCAAAATTGTTTGCATTAAAAAGAGCGAGTGGGGAATATCAGGCGGATAAAATGCGCACAAAATTCCCCACTGATTGGGGGCGATGGTTTTCAATGATGATTTTTTCGTTGAGGGGACAGAATATTTAATAGGATAATTTGTATGATTTGTGATTGTGATTGGTCCTGTGGCGACACAGGACACTGGACAGTGATAGAATGCAAAAAAAGAGAGAGAGCAGTGGTAGAAAGGTTTTTTTTGGCCAGAATTAATCGATAAGTAAGCGGCTTATGCAAACGATACCCAGCGATGAGTATCGATAAGTACATTGGTTTGGTTTTCCCTCTGGTTTTCCGCACTGGATTATCTTCCAAGGGGATTAGTTTACACGAAAGCCAAAATATTAGACAGCCAGAAAATTGGCAACTGGGGGGAAAAAGGTAAACAACACAACACAAAAAACCAAAGAAAATCAAACAAACATTGCAATTCCAGCTACGCATCGATATGAGCAATGGGCGGGGGTGGGGGTGGCTACCGATAAGCCCAAGGATGGCACAAGGATGATAGCGGCACAGTGTGTCCTTCAGTCATTTCAGATTTCATTTCGGGGGGCGGCCCAATGATTTTTTTTCATTCTCTCGGCTGCCTTTTGCCGTTTGCCTTTTGGGTGGCGGCTCTCTTGCCTCTCTCAGGCCTCCCGTCTGCTGTGCCGCCTCGTGTGCCTCTTCCTGGCTGGCTGGCTGCCTTTTGTGTGTCCGATTCAGTTTCGGATTCCGATTCCGATTCGGATTCTGTCTGGTCTGGTCTGCCATTTGATGTCCTCCTGCTGCTCCTCCTGCTCCTGGCGTTCATTTCAATTAAATGCAAATCTCAACGAGGATTTTTTCCTTTCGTTATTGTTGCCTTTCGCTGTCGCTGGAGATGGCGATGGGCGATGGGCGATGGGTGGCTGTGTCGAAAGTCGTGGAATGTTTTTCACGCATCGCTGCATTTTGTTTTCCGGCAAGTGAAGCCGCTTTTCCTTCTGCCTGGTGCCTTCTCCTGCTCCTGCTCCTTGCCGTATTTTCGTTTCCGCATTATTTTTTATGACGGCATCCAGGGATTTTTATTTGGTTACCTCCGAGAGGAGTCCCGGACTGGACAAGGTGAAATTTTACACAATAGAAATGCTCTCTCTCCGGCTGGCAAAAAAAATAAAGATTATTTTATTTCCTGCAGATACATTTTTGATGCATTTTAAAGCTCAAGATGGTTGGAGTTGCTCTGCCGTAAGTTTTTTTTCGTGCACCGGAAACTTTTATTATTGACAGGACTCTCGACTCTCTCTCGACTCCCGACTCTCTCTCTCTTGGCAGCACTAAAAAGCAGCATTTCGCTTGCATTTCTGAGCATGGTTTTTGCATTTTTAATGTTGCATTGTTGTCTGCCCCGCCGTTGCAGAGTGGAAGCACATGTACAGGTGTGTGTCTGTCTGTGTGTGTGTGGAATGGTCACCACACCAGGTCTTTGGAGAGTGAATGCCATTTAACGCTCGGCGGTTGATAAAGAATTCTGCCAGTTCTTGTACAAATGAAAAATTCATTAAGAAAATATTTAATAATCAGCTTATCAGCCATTCGTCCCATTCGACTGCTTGGCTGGCTCTTCTTTTGTGTAATTTGTGTAGGAAATTGTCGGGGAAATGCCTCAGCACACACACACTCACAAACACAAAGAGAAAGGTCCTTTTTGCCTGGCTCCTGGTCGGAAGTTGACCATTAAGTTGGTTGGTTCTTGCATGGTCACGTCCCGCAAGTCAATGTCAAACATGGCAGAACTCGACTCTACGACTCGACGACTCTCCGGCTCTATGACTCCGGCTGTCGGCTCTCCGGCGCATTTTGTAGATTTTCGTACATCAGGAGGTGGAATTTTATTTTATTTTTCTGTTGAATTTGCATAATTTCGAGCAGAGCGATGCAGAGACGGTGGCTCCCCGGTTTCGGGTTCAGGTTCAGGACCAGGTCCCAGGTCCATGTCCAGGTCCAGGTCCAGTTGATTAAAGTGATAGACTCTCTCTGTCTCTCGGTTCTGTCAGTGTTCTTTTCATTTTTATTTTTGCATTTCCTTCTACGATTTTATTTTTTCACGTTTTGTTCAGCTGTCGTCCTGCTGTCCTGCTGTCTGTCTGGCCCGTTGTCCTTTGTTCATACCTATACATATACTCGTAGATATGGGGAGACTATGGGGAAAAGCAGGAATTGGATCTGGGACCCCTCCATGGCGCTCCATGCCGCTTGGTGCTTTTTTGAGTTTGCAGTTTACTTTTGTGCAAAGTCAAGGTAAATATTAGATTTTTGGTTGTGGCAATTTTTCCGCTCTTTTTCCAGTATCTATGTGGTTGGTTGGTTGGGGTTCTCTCTCCCTGTCTCTGTGTGTGTGTGTGTGGTTGTGGGTGGCGGTGGGGGGGGTTCCCTTGTATTGTATGTATGTAGATATAGGTAAGGTAAATATTAGCTTACAATTTTGGGCTTACAAAGTTTTTTGGCCAGGTCGACAAAATGGCCCGCGGTGGCATTAAACAAAAGTTGGACCTGGCCACCACATAAAGCATGGTCCAAGGGGCATGCGGCACCAACAAATGAGAATGATTATCATACAAATGAGAAGGGAACACCGGAGTAGATGGGGGAGAGGGTACATAGAATCAGGAGAGGGTGGAGTGGATCTGTAGTCACAAATAGCTACAAATTTTATAAGGAACTGTGGAAGAAAGGGTATTGTTAGGAAGATATCCTGCAATGGACCTTCTCTATGATATCCTGAACAAATTTATCAAGATATAACCTTGAAACTACATTTTTAGGAATTTTCTAAAGTTCCTTCAATTTTTAGAAGACCATTTTTGTATCCTATTCCTTCTTAAAGTATTCCAAACATTTCTCTATCAAAATATCCCTTTTTTTCGCTCTTCTCATGTCCGTTACATTCTATGTATATTTTCCTTCTGTTTTTCCTTCTTTCCTTGTCCGTTACAGCCTATATTTTATGTACCTTATATCCCTTTTCTCCACGGACTATTTTCTCTGCTATTCTTCGGCCGCTGTTGCTTTCCTTTCTTCATCCATCTGTCTTCTCTTTTCCTTTCTCTTTTTGCCCTGAGACATTCTTCATGTTTTGTCTGCTATAATTATTTTTCCATTCTCGTGTTTTCTTTTGGCGACTTTCTCCAGCTTTTGTTTTCCTTTCCCCTTTACATTCCTTCTCTTCCGTCTTCCGCTTTTGTTACTTTTAATTAAAGCGAAAAATTCAAAGAAAAAAAGAAGAAAAAATGACGCTTCATTTGTACAGTTTTCTGTGTACAACTTTCGCTGTAGTTGGCACCACTCGCTACTCGCTACTCCACACCACCATCATTCCTACATCCGCTTTTCCCTCCCCTCCCCCTCCTTGGGGGAGGCTTCTCTCAGAGCCCTGGCCACCCCGGGTTTTCCACTCACATGTCCCACGTGTCACGTTAAATGACAAACAAACAAAAGGCTTCTTCTGTCTGTGCCGCGCATAAAAGCTCCTTTTTTTCTACCCATTAATTTTAGTATTTCGCGTTTTTCAATTTTTTATCCAGGCCCCACACCCACGCCCCCCATTGAAATGAAAAGTGGGCGGACACGAAAAAAGAGAGTCCAAATGTACTTTCAATAACCAGGTGCCATCCCCCCATGCCACATGCCCCCCATGCACCCCCATGATCCATGGAAAAGAGCAACGAGTGAGTGCTGAAAAAAACGGGGAACTTTTTCGCTCTTTTGAGGTTGACCGAACATTTGCTGTTAAAAGTTAAAAGTCCTCGGCAAAAGCGACCCCCACCAACACACCCACATTGGAAATTCCAGCTGCCGCAACATCATTCATCGAATGGCTCTCTAATGAGTGCCACAGAACACTCACACAGACACACACACACTTTATACAGATACAGATCGTATTTCGAGGTGATTTTCCAGTAGTTAATGAATGTTTATAATGAATAAAAGATTGTCTTGATGGTCAGCCCCCATTTAGGGGTTGACATGTTTACCCTTAGAGAGCAGCGAGAGCATCACCTTACTTTGTAATCCCCTGGCGGGTGGGGGGTTGGTTGACTCGTTCTTTGTTGCCTGTATCTTACAGACAGACAGATAAGCATGCTACAGTTTGTGGCAAGTGACAACCATCAACGTTTTTCCCCCCATCATCATCAACAACACAGTGGGTACAAAAAGTAAATGCGAATAACTAAAGTAAACAGCTGACAAAAACTTTACTGCGTCCTTCCAGCAGAAGCAAAGCATGGGCCAAGGGGCATGGGGCAGGATGGCTGTGGCGTGGCTGTGGCTGTTGCTGTTGCTGTTGCTAAACGGGTGGCTATTCTTTGTGCTGCTGCCCCCATAGCCCACTTACCCCTGACCGCTTGCCCTCAGTCCTGCTCTGTGGAGTTTTTCTTCCTTTATTTTTTTGCATATCAAGCTAAAAGGATCTCCGCTCTCCAGTCTCCACTCGCCATTCCCAACTTCTGCTCTTTGCCGTGTGCCCTGGCAGCTGCATTGTTTTGTCTGTGCGCCGCCATTTTGCAGCATTTTACTTCACTTCTCGTCTGTTTATCCTCGCTTTGGCTTTTTCCTTTCTTCTCAACTGCTTTTTGTCGCCTTTAACGCCGCCTAATTGCCTAATTAGGCATTTGCATGCTGAACCAAAACCATCTCATCTGTCTACCATCTCTTACCACCCACCCAGCCCTACACCATCACCGCCTACCCCCCGCACCGCGACCTAACTCATTCGAAATCCGCCCTGTTGGCCCTGTTGTTGTCTCTAATGCAAATTTTGTGTACAACTTTTTCCACCGTTTCTACTTGCAGGTCCCGAAGATATACTGAAATTTCTGGGAAACGAAAGTGTCGTGGATCACTTTAAGCTAGTCACCAAGGACGGCAACAGTCTGCTCATCGGTGCAAGGTGAGTTTAGTCTATATATAAGAAAAAGAAGAATAACAGTAAGAAGTGGATGAAAGATGAAGAAAGTAGAGAAGAGTTTCTGCTTGGAAGTGCTCTAAAGATGGCCAATTTCTTGAATATTGTAAGGCTAATCCCGAGAACCCAAAGCTATCCTTAAGCTATCCCATAGTGCCCTCAACCAATGCTCTACCTTGCTTATCGCTACCCATTTTTATCGATATTAAAGTGCAATAACAGCTTGGTAGAAAGAGAAACTAAATCGTCACCGCCTTATCATGCATATTATATATCAAATTCCCCCAAGAATCCCTCTAGACTTCCCCTTTTTAATGTTATAAGTAACCTGCTGACATCTCATGCATCACATGCAACAGTTCATGGTTCAAGTTTTGTCCCCATATCCATCCTTCATGCTTCCCCTTCTCAGACCCCTCCATAATGTCAATTCCTTTAGGTACTGGTGGTGGGACATACCCCGTATATTCGATGTAAGTCTACTTGAGAGCATTTGTTTAACACGTTTAACTGAAAACTCCAGAGGGAGAAAGGAGGAAAGGCAGAGAGATTGGAAAGAGGATATAAATAGAAGGGAAATGCAAGTGAAAAATTCAAATAAAGCAAACTTCAATTTACTTTTCGCACACATTGTATTTAATTTAAGTAGAAGATACGAGTGCCAGTAGGAGTATGTTCCCCCATCCGCCAGGATATACACACATACATACAAAACAGGACCAACTTTCTCAGGGCCAAATATGAGAGATAGAAGTTGGGGGGGGATGAGGGATGGCGTATGGTGGATGGGTTCTCGTGGCAACTTTGATTTTGTAACGCTGGCAACAGCACAGGAAAGGAAAGAGTAAAAGGAAACGAAAAACTTTTGCAGCAGGTGCCCCTAAGATATGAGGAAATGTGCTAAAGTTTCTAGTAGTTCCAAAGACTTAAAGGGTTGCCAAGGTTGTCCGGGGTGTGGGTTGGTTGCCCATGCGTTGTATGTGTGTGTGTCTGTCTGTGTGGTTGTCGGTTGGGTATTGTAAATTTTGTCGCTTCCAGAGACCGCAAAAGATGCTTACTGCAAATTTAGGGGTTTGTTGGGTTTATTATATGCCACATAGACAATGGCCCCCACACCAACACCAACACACACACACGCACACTCACACGCACACAGACAGATGCAGCTGGTGACACACATATTAAAATGTTGCATACTTCTTGTGTGCCCAGCCAGACATAATAAACTTGCCTGCCCTGTGTCGTCTCTATGCTCTCCAGGATCCCAGAGGAGCCTAGGAATTCGTGTGGCAAAGGAATGCGTGCAGCTTGTAAGACAAGACATCAACACACACACACATACACGCAACTAACCCTTTTAGCCCATTGTCTACCCGTTTTCTCACTTGCTCAGGCTTCCAAACTCAAGAGCGGATATGAGAGCAAAACCAAGCAAAAACTTTGGTAAATAGTTTCTTGGTTATTTAATATTAGCACGAGCTGGACATGGCCCAAAAATGCTGGATGGACGAGTATAGGAAACTATAGAGGGGGGATCGAAGGTTAGCCTAGAAGATTGAGCATTTCTTTCTGTAAATATATGCAAGTTGAGAGCTTTAAGGGAAACTATATGGTATACAGTAGAGCTCGGCATGAGTGGACAATCGAATCGAGTCATCATCTCATCGAATCTCTCGCATATACTATGATAGTTCACCATCTTCCTTGAACATCAACGAACTCCTTGAAACCTCTCCAAATATTAGATATAAATTCTATCTAAAAACACGTCTAAGTTATCTGAACTTAAACGACCTTCGTTCGGTCTTCGTCTGCGTCTGTGTGAGTGGAGCAATTTACAATAGAAAGATAATGAGGCAGCAAAATGCGAAAGCATAACCAAAAGCAGGAAAATTAAGTGAGGGGGGGGGCACTCACACATGCACACGTACGCATTCACACACACACAGCCATACGAAAGGAATTGCATTGGTGTGTGTGTGTGGCTGTGGTGCGGGTGAAGCTTCTCAGCTTTATTTTTTTTTTCCTGCACGCATGAACGAATTTGTATGCCAGCGATGTCGTTGCCAGAGTTGCCACTTACGTGATTAATGGATTTTTAACAAGTTACACTCATACACATGCCCAGACACACACACGTACACACGCATTTCGAAAAAAGAAACGTACACACACACCCACCCACATATATCCACTTATCAGACCCCAAAAAGAGTCAAAGTAACCGAAAGAGAACCGAGAAGCAATGGGGCGACTGCTGGTGAAAGCCAAAAAGCGCCACGTGTGCACACATGTGTATCTGTATATGTATCTGTATGTGTGTATTTGTGTATGTGGCTAGGGTTTCGTGCTATGTGGAATAAGGGGCTGTTGGTGGGTCCTGGAACGGGTTTCGTGGAGTCCCAACTAAACTAGGATGACAGGCGGAAATGCGAATGTGACACGCGTTTTGCATGTGAAACGTCATGAACAATGTAGAAGAAAAAAATAGAAAATTGTACAACGCCTCAGCTACCCCCCGCTTCCTGTGCTACCTGTATGTGTGTGTGTGCGGCCCCTTAACATTTCCTGTGGTGTTGCAGGTAGCATGTTATGTGTCCCTGCACCTGATGTCGGCCATGTCAAAGGCAATTGCGTTGCCAAAGAGCAGCAGTAGGCAGATGTGGAAATTAATTGGCTAAGGAATCAATTCTGAAGGCCTATTTTTAGACCAATTACGAGGTTTTTCTTTACAGATTTATTTGTTAAAAAAAACTACGAAGTGGTAGGTTATTTATTGCCTAAAATGGATACTTTATAAGCGATTCAATCAACCTTTCTGGCAGCTGGTTTATTTTTATATTTTTAGTAATTTACGCAGAATATATCATCTCTTTTCTTTGATTACAAACTCCAGATATTCCTTGCAGTAGTAAATTCCTTGTTTCAAAAGTTTCCAAGTTTCCCAGTAAGCATTTGGCCCACTTAACACTCCTTCGATGCGAATTCCTGGCTTAAACTTTCGACTCATTATTGTAAATGTTGTTGTTGCTGCTGCTTCTGTTGTTGTTGCCTTGTATCTCTGGTGACACTTATGCAAATTAGCGGGAAATTGCTGTCTTAAATAGGGCACCTGCCTTTCATCCCGCTTCGCTCCTCCCCGCTTTGCTCCTTCGTAAAGCAATGCCTGTGCAAATCGTTGGCCCGTAACTCGGCGGTAAATGTTCGCTCCAATTTCGGTTTCTTTCTGGTCGGATCTGCAGCCACTCCCCCCTTACCCTTACCCATCCTGCCCTGCCCTGCCCTGGCCCGCCCTGGCCGACTACCTAAGCGCTCAACATGAAAATTGGGTTAACACATTAAGATGGAAAATATGTGGCAACGGCTCTTCTTACGGTTCACTCCGCTCCATATTCCATGTACGTTCCATCCGTTCCTCCGTTCCGTTTCCTCCATTGCTGTTGTCGCTGCTGTCATTGCCCCGCGCATTCCATGCCATTCCATTGCCCCGATTCCCCATTCCACATTCCCCATTCTCCATTCCCTTCCTCCATTTCTCAGGTTGGCAGGCAATCGAATGAATCGCGACAAAGGCGGAAATAAAATTGCTAAACGAACAAAGAAAAAAAGAAGGAAAAAGAAAAAACCATTTTGTTGCCTAACGGTATACGAGTACTTGATTCATTCGCCATCTCCTTCTCGCTCTCGCTGTCGCTCTTCTCTGTCGCATTCTGCATTCGTGTGTGCTCCATATGTCAGCCTATCTTTTGGCTTTTAGCGTCTTTTTCAACGCAACGGAATGCGAGTGCACAGCTCCGAGTGCACAGTGGGCCAGGCATGGCCAAAAAGCAGAGGAACGAGCATTTAAATCCGATCCATCAAGTACGAGCCAAATATTGCATTTTCCGCTCATTCGAAAGTGATGATTGGTGTGCTATGGACAAATAATGTCCGCATTGCCAAGCGCTCAAATTCAAACATGAGTGAGATGGTATGAATTCCAATATTCCAGAATATTATTATTAAATATTGTCCTTGCTCTTCTTTTCCTTTATTTTTCCACCCAAAAATTGTGTTCAATTCCACTGTTCCTTGCATTTGGCAATTTCAATTTTTGTATGCAATTTTCTGGCAGCACTGAGGATTCTTTTACACTCACTCACACACACACACACAAACACGTTCATGGTGTGGTGTCCATCTTTTATTTCATTTCGTTCTTGTGCTTCTTCTCTGCGTCAGGCAGAAGGATCTGTTTTGTGGGGTGCCGCCTTTGTGTGTGCAACCGCGCAACAATCATTTTTGCACCGCAAATTCATTTCCGTTTGCGCTTGTTCCCGCCTATATATGTGGCGGCATGGGGATGCGTGTCTGTGCAACAAAAGTCCGCTAATTTCGGCGTCGATTTAAGCGCCGCCTCACTCTTCACTGAAGGCTTTCCTTTTTTTTGGTGCGCGAAAATTTCATCAAGCCTCGCCAGCAAGTCATCCGCTGCTGAATGGTTCTGATTGTAATCAACGGCAATCGCACCGTACAATGAGCATACCGAAGGACTCCCAATTGAATTGTTCAGCCATGTCCTGGGACTAGTCCTAGTCCTAGTTCTGCTAGTACATGCATTCAGCAGGTCGTTGAGTCGCCTTCCGTTCATTGTTCGCCAATGGCCATTGTTTAAGCCTTGCCTTGGTGAAAGATATTGCCCAGCAAGAATTCGAATGCACAATAGATTGCAGTTAGAGCCTTTTTTTTTGTGTGGGAACAGCATTTAAGGCGTCTTTAAAAAGAGACATCTGCCTCTATTCAAATCAAACGAACGAATCAATGACTCATTTACGCAAAAATAATCGAGTAAATTGATGCATTTCAGACATGAAATAACTATGGACTCCCCTCTGTTTATTACCGGCATAATATACCCCGGCATAATAAGGACTCCGCCTAAGGATACGGCATTTGCATCGATTTCAATCACAAAATGCCTCGACTCATTTGGCAAATGGAAAATGTCCTGCCAGAGAGTCAATTCCATTCGAATGTTCGACCAAATTAAAATTGATCCAAGGAGCAGTTAATATTTTATGTGGTCTGTGGCAGGTGGGCGGGATTAGAGGGGGTAGGGTTGCTGGGTTTCGAGGGGTTGGTGGCTGGTGGTTGGGGGCTTAATCATGCTTATGAGACCACAAGCATTGAATGATGAAATGCAATTTGCTTTGTCATGTTTGCCTGTGGGCGGTACCGAACACATACATCCATCGCTCCATTGCAGACTTCGAGTGGCCAGAGGGCAGAGGTCAAATGCCACCACCTGGTTAACAACTCTCTCTCCCTCTCCCTGTGTGTGTGTGTGTGCTGCAACTGCAAACTGAAGTTGTGGCGCTCAGTTGATGTTTGGAGCTCAGTCACAAGGCAATTCACATTTGGGTTTTTGGCATTTGACAGTTTCGACATTTTCCTGGCCCTCCCCCCGCTCCACCCCTCCCACTGCATTGAGTGAGTGACAGAGGATGGTGAGGGGTTTGTTGCACAAAAGAAAAACCTTGGTCAATAGCATGGAAATTCAAACCGTCAACTGTCCCAGTCGCAGTCCCAGCTAGGGATAGGGATACAGGAGCAACACACACACACACACACACACACAAAGGAAAACACTGAATCCAGGAATCCACAATCCTCATTCCTGAATTGGCTTAGTCAGCATCATCGAATGATGGAGGGAGTGGTGGATGGTGGAATGGTGGAATGGAGTTGAAGCCGTAACCCTTCCAGAGTCAAAAAGTCAATGAAAAATGACAAAAGCTAAGCCCGGAATGGTGATGGATGTGGGGAGTGCATCGCTTCAATAATTTTTTCCTGCAATGGCATGCCATTTCACACACGCAGGCACACACACACACAGGAACGATCTGAGATACAGAGGGATGCAAATGGCGGCGACAAACATAAATTTCCCCGCACCGCACCTCGAATGCTTCGAGGGAGGAACATGAGAAGTTTGCCTGATTTGCTTAGCTATTCAGAAAAGCCATTTACCGTCCTGTCAGCCTCCGTTTGCATCCATCCATCCTTTAGCCGCATCTGCATCTGCATTGGCATTGGCATCAGGCATCGGCAGCAACGCATCAGTGCATCGCATCTCTCTGGTGGGGAGTTGTTCCTTTTCTCTGATTGCCTCTGGGGCTATTCCCTTTGGTCGCTGATGACGTGTGACATTGAAAGTTGACTGGTACTGGCAGTGGCACTGGCACGACTGACTACACCCCCATTGAAGAAGGCATGATCGGGGTCACCACATCCCCGAGACCACTTGGTACCGTTTGGGCATTACATTCATGTGTAGGTCCTCCTGCAATTTGCCATCTCAATTGACAATGCAAAAGGAAATTCATGGAGAAGCAAATGTGTTTTATAGATAGCCATAGGAATCGAGTTTACTGCTTAGACCATTGAAGAATGCCTTGGGAGACACTTTACAGACTGTAGGGTATATAATCTTCGATGCTTTGTCGGCAATTTTATGGCCACAAAAACTTTTATTCAAAGTGTTAAATTTATGCACATCTTCATTCGTCTTCATTGGAATCGCATTTGCATACAAGAATGCCATTCTATGAATCCTAGAAAATTTCCGCAAAATAAATTCTCGCAATTCTCCATAGCCGACATTTTTCGCATGGAATAAAACGCAAGCGAGTGTGCTCGATAATCAGGTGGTGGCAGCACTCGTATAAATTTCAGAAATTAATGAGCAACGTCAATGATATGATGATAAAGAAAATCCCAAAGAAATCCGGCTCGTAAAATTTAATCAATCATAAATACAGCAGAATCGGAAGCATAATGGTTGGAGAGGGTGGCTGGGTCTTAATCGCCTTAAGGATAAAGAGGATATCCTTTGCTTGGGTTTTCTCTGCGGCTTCTTCTAGTTTGGTTTCCCATCCCCGCGGCCAACGTTGCGTATGAGCAATTTGAAATCTTTTTTGGCTTGGGGTCAGGTCTAGACGTCAGCCCAAGGAGTTCTGCTTTGTATTGAGTATTTTTTTTGGTCAACACGAGACGATAGGTTTTTTTGTGGGTCACCACCACAAAAATGGCGGCGGTAGCGATGGTGACATGAATTTTATGCCCCCCATCGTCTTGCCTCGTTAAAGGTGGCTTTCAATATATTTTATGACAGAACCTCTCACACACTTTCTCCACTCTGGCACACTCTCTCTTTCGCCTTACCCAGTTTCCAGCCCTATCTCTGGCCTCTCTTCTCCCCTTTCCGCTCCTCTCTGTACACCCTCTCCGTTGTCTTCTTCATTTCTGAGAGCTTGTCGACCACAATACTGTTATTTATGTGGATGTGGCTTTTGTTTTGCCGTTGCCGCTGCCGTTGCCTTTCTTTGCCTTCGGTTGATATTTGAAAAGGGTCGGATCCTGGTCCTTGGCCTGCGGGTTTCGCCAATGCCATTTGTTGTCCTGATGGCTGGCAACGCGGCTGATTTGTTTGCTTGTCTTTGGCCGATTAAAGCAAGAAAAAGAACGAACATTTTAAACGAATTTAAATTTGTTTGGCAAATACTCGAAAGAGCGGAAAAGCAGCCTGGGAAAAGGGATTATAAAAGGGATTTTCTTTAAAGTTAATGAATGTTTTTCTACAGTTTCTTAAGACATCTCCTGCTTATACTCCATAATCCACTCCCCTTATAATACTCCCCTAAATATTTCATTTAAAATACAAACGAAAGCTGCTTTATTTCTATAACAAATATATATGTATGTATGTATATATTTAAATTTGAAAATTATCATAAATACCAGGCTGTGCCACTTGAAAGCGTTGAGCATTTTGCATTTGGTTTGGTTTGGTTTGGTTTTGTGCTATTTGGCTCATTTCGGTGCTGGCGCCAAAACCACGAATCATTTTGAGGTTCTATGGCATCGCCACAAACCGCAAATATTTCAAACCATGGCCAGACATCAAATGCCTCGATTCACCCCCGCCCCCCCATACGCCCTCATCTGCCTGAATGATGCCTGTTTCTGCCTGATTTGCCTAGTTATCGTTAGCATATATATATACCTATATATATATGTATGTATATGTGTTTGTAGATTGTGCAAACGTTGTGCAATTGCTTCCTGTTGAGGTGTATCCTGCCATTAGCCCCAATTTGATGTTTCATTTATTTTGAACAGAATATTTCGCAAATATTCGCATATTTGCTTTAAGCTTTGGATCTCTGGAATGTGTCGAAAATCTGCATTCATTTTGTTAATTGAAAATCGTTTGGCATTTTAAAAAATATATTTTCTAAATTCAATTAATAAATAAATATATAAATAACAATTTTAAAAGAGTTTTTCTGTGTGTCATCCTCTTTATTGGTAGATTAAAATGGATTTGCCTGCAGCTTTCATTTTGATAATTAAAAATAGTTTGAGGCATAACAAATATTTTAAAAATTAAATTAAATAGTTTTACTTTAAGTTTTGTTTTTGTTTTACGTTTTTAAAATATGATACATTATTTTTCTGATAATTTAATCTTTAAAGATAGTTTGATAAATATGACAAAATATTTCCAAAAATTAAATTAAATAGGTTTCTTTTAAGTTTTGTTTTTGTTTTACATATTTTGAAATATGATAAATTAAATTTCTGATTTTTGATAATTAAAAATAATCGGAAACATACAAAAGTTTTATTCTATTTATTTTATTTTGTTAAGTTTTGTTGTTATTTAACATTTTTTAAAATTAGATAAATTATTTTTGTGATTTTTTTATAATTCAAAATAGTTTGAAACATACAAAATATTTAAAAAATTAAATAAAATAATAATTTTAAATGGTTTATTATTTTACATTTTTTTAAATATGAAAAATTATTATTCTGTTTTTTTGATAATTAATAATAGTTTAAAAATAAAAAATATTTAAAAAATTAAATGAAATAATATTTTTAAATGGTTGAAAATAGTTTCACATTTTTTTAAATATGATAAATTATGTCTCTAATTTTTTGATAATTAAAAATATTTAAATTTTTAGTTTCTTTTGTTTTAAATATTCTAAAATCCTTTCTTAGTGCCCTCCCAATTAAACAAATAAAATTCTCTAAGCTGTTTCTGATAGCATTTCCCTCCAATTTAGTATCTATTTCTGTGAAATGATGTGCAACATTATTTTGTGTAACATCATCCTGTGTGCCTTTGCCTGTGTGCCTCATTATCGCCCGACGTTTCATTCCGCACTAAACATAAACGTAAACGTTTTCATAGCGGAAGCCTCTCCTGCACACACACAGGCACACACACACGCACAGGCACATCCCTTTTACACTATTTGCCAACTGCATTTAAGCTGAATAATAATAAACTGGCAAAAGCAGCAACGGCAGCAGCAGCAGCGGCAGCAACATGGATAACTACTCGGTACTATGGATAGCTGGTAAATGTGCAATGGCAGCAGCACCTCACCGCACCGCACCACACCCCGCGTCGTACAAAGCACGAGGAAAACCAGTGAAAATCCTTGCGTAATCGTTGCGTTGCGGGGGGAAAACTACTGCAATACACACACAGACACACACACACTCTGTGCCGTGTGGAAAATATTTATGAGCTCGGTTTTCACGCCAAATGCGTTCTTTAAAATGCTCAAACATCCCCCAACCCCCCAACAGCCTCCAGAGCTTGTAGCACAGTACCCACAGGCACTCCCTCTCTTCCGCCACTTGTCTCACCCTTTGCTGTTGGCGGTGCTCCTGCTAGTGCTTTTCCTCGCTTTGGCATTTTCCGCGACATTTTCACAAAACGTTGCATTGGTTGTTGCACACTGCATTAGTCTGTGTGCGTGAGCGTGTGCGTGTGCCTATGTGTGTTAAGCATTGCGTTAAAGTGTTTATGTGTTTGTGTGCATTAGAAGCCAACAAGCGACAACCAACACAGGGAGAGCGCAACATCAACAATTTCTATACTCTTCGGCCCCGACATTTGTGTACAGTTTTCGCCACGATACAATGGGATATATACCCTGTAGACCGTAGAAGTAGTCGCAGATAGAGGAGTAATATAGGACAATTCAGAAGCTGTCCCATGATCATAACTGTAGCGTATCTAAGGATCAACTTTAGCTGCTTTGTACTTTCCATTTAGCCACCTTTGCCGCCAGTCAACTGCGTTTTCCTTGGCTCTGTTGGCACCTGCTTGTTTGGACAGCATCCAGGACCCAGGACCAGGTCTTGTCCCCTTTATATGCTAATTTCGTTCAGCGCATTTTGTTATATATGACAGGAGAGAAGAAGAGGGAGAGAGGGAGAAGAGAGAGAGAGCAGAGTGGCAGAGAAGAATGCAGCTGACGCGTTGCTGCTGCTGCTGTTGCTGCTGCTGATGTTGCACGTTCGTTTGAAGTTGCCTTTTGCCGTTGTCATAATTAAAACGCGCTGCATAATTGCCAAACAATGGCCGCATCCTGTTCAACAGGGAGGGCAGGAGTGCAGGACTACAGGAGGAAGGACACGGCTGACATACTGGTAAATGGTGAACGGGCGAATGGCCGCCATCGTTGGCCCATGGCAAACACAAAATGTCGACATTCTGCAACTCTTTTGCTGTTTGAATTGCAAGAGTGTAATGAGAGGCACATACATACATTCCGGGGCATGCAACTCTGCAGAGCCAAAGTGGATAATGCTGGCCACAGAGGCACAGGAGTTCCAATTGTTAGATGAAGTCTAAGGAATGCCAATGAACTGCCCAACTTTCAGTGCGAAATCAAAGCAGAGGAATTTGCCTCTCAAAAATGTGATTTATATTTTTAGAAAATCCTCAAACTTGTTTGCAGTTTATCTTGGAGAGCAACCGAAGTGTGAACAAACAATCAATGGCTAAAAAAAGATACTGCCAATGGTACTCGTAAACGCCACAAAGAGCTCTGCAGCACCCCCCTACAGACAGCCAGGGGGAGGGAGATGCCCGTTCTACTCAATTTGCCATTCTGTATGCAAAATCATTTGCTGCAGACACACACACACACACAGGCACAAAATATGCATATGCAAATATGTACATATATATTCATGTATTTATTTAAAATTTTCCGCTCTTTTTGTCTGCATTTTACCAAAAAAAAAAGAAATTTTGGAAAGTTTTCGATAAGGGGCTGTCGTTTATGCTGTGGGGGTGAGTTTTGGTGCTCTTTGCTGATTCCATGACACGGCAGCCATAAAATACTCGACCAAAGTGCACACACACACACACGCAGATATACAGACACACACACACACACACACACACAAAGTGTGGTAGCCACACGTAGCTGTGGTTTCAATAATCAATGAGTTGATTTTATGAAATTTTCCATGCACCTCAAATGCCAGTGGGTTGGGGCAGCAGCAGCAACAGCAGCAGCAGGCGGCGTGGTCGGGATCTCGTTGAGGTTTCATGTGAGTGTGCAAAATTTTATTAACGAGAAATTTTTGGGGAATTTTTGGCATAAATATCGCATTGAAGCTGACAGAAAAGGCCAAAAGGAAAAGGAAAACATAGGCCAGGCCCAGGCCAGACCCAGGCCAGGCTCTGCCACAGTGCTTTGTGCATTCCCAACTCCAAAAAAAAAGGTCAAATGAATTTTTAATTAATTTTTTAATTAATTTCCCACAACATCCCAGCCACAAGGACCCGTCGTGGCGTCGGGGCCGAATGGCAACCGAAAGGAATTCCGAAATTCTATTTCTTATAATCGAGTACTGATATGCGTTTTGTGTGTTTTGGTTTTGTCTTTTGCAGAAACACGGTCTTTAATTTAAGCATACACGATCTCGCTGAACAGCAGCGTCTGGTCTGGACATCGCCGGAAGATGATACCAAAATGTGTCTGGTCAAGGGCAAAGATGAGGTGAGTACAGCAATTAAGCTATAGCTTTAAAAATTTAAATAGTTTAATGACAATTTGTGGCACTTTCTTGGCCTTCATTTGCCATTCAAATCACAAGGATGCATTTCCTGCAAATGCACTTGCACCTGGCATAATAATTGCCACCCCTTTTAGTAATCAAAATACACAATTATTTATGTTTTTGTTGTTGTTGTTGTGTTTTTAGCCCTTTGGCCTGGATTTGGCCTTGCAATTTCCATTCGCCTTCGCATTTCCATTTCCATTTCGATTTCAACTTTTGCTGTTGCTTCCGTTTTTCTGCGAGTCTTCGAAAACAAAGCAATAAAGTGTTCATTCTCTCTCCGCCCCCCCGTCCACTCCCACTCCCACTTTCTCCCACTCTATCTGCAGTTTTTTTATGCGCTAAAAACATGGTAAACTACGAGAAGCTAGCAAGAAATTGATTTATGCAACTTTTTCTTTCTCTGCTTTTGTTGTTCCTGTTTCTGTTTTTGTTTTTGTTTTCTCTTTCTTTGTGGCTAAGAAATCAAGAAAATTTATTGAAAACTCTTGGCCATTGCAGCAGTTGACCCATTAAGAAAGTGCTGGCTAACAGAGAGAGAGAGAAGGAGAGAGAGTGGGAGAGAGAGTGGGAGAGAGAGTGGGAGAGAGCTGGGTAAAGGGGTGAGAAAATCAAAGCCCAAAAGCAAACTTTTGCTTAATGGAAATGGCAAACATTTTGGCTTTCAAATTGGTTTTTTTTTGCAACGTTCTTTCTCTCTCTTTCTCTCGCTTACTCTCGCCTGCTGTTGCGCTTCCGTTTCCGGTCAAGCCAACCAAATGGCGGCACATCACACACACACACAAACACACACAGGAACACCCACAAAAACCAGCAATGAAGCAATGAAGGACGACGGGGTTATCCCCTTTAGTTTCCATTAACTTTCGTTGGGGTTTTATAGAGGGTATTCCGGTTCCCTCGATTGGAATATGGATAAGAGGTATTTGTATTCCATAGTCGTGTACATTTTTGGGATCTTCCTGTGCTACCCAATAGTAAGCTGCTACTCTTTGATTCTGCATTTGCGGCTTGTTCGTATCTTTCAATCTTTGACCTTTGAAAGGGTATTTGTAGCCGTGCTTCTGGCCCAGTTCTTTTGCTTCTGCTTCTTCTTTTTGCATGCTCAAGTGCACTTCAGTTTTTGGCTTTTTCTGACGTAATTAGCCAACACTTGTTGGCCAGGGCGTGCCCCAGTCATGGCTCCAGCAGCAACAACCACAGGGCGAAGCAAAACATTAGCAGGTGTAATTTGTTGAACTCAATTTGCTTGCCGACTTCTTGGGGGGTGGTGTGGCCCCACCCACTGCTGTGGTGCAGTGGTGGCGGGTTGTTCGTGTTATTTATGGCATCAAAAAAAGGTGGAAAGTATTAAAGTTTCTTTTGGATTAGGGGTGATGGGAGGGGGGTGGTTTTGTGGCGTGCATGTTTGCCATTTGCAGCAAACGTTAAGGTTTTTTTCTTGCTCCAAATAGAAATTGCAATTGTGTTGGCCAAAAGAAAAGCTGAAAAGCTGAAGAACCGCAAATAGAAAAGTTCAAAATTTACAATTTTAATTAACTGACATTTTGGGCCAGTAATTTGAAAGTCAAAGAATGCAATTAGCAGAAAAATATATTATAGATCAGACCATAGGAAGCTCAAGAAATGAGGGAAGAAATTTCCCCGATTAAAAGCTATAGAATTACCCATTATAGCCCAAATCAGATTGGGTTTTATGAGTCGATAATGTGTCTGTGTGTGTGTTGGTGTTGGTGTCGGTGGAAAGAATACTTTTCCATTTTTCCCCCAGGTGTCTGGGAGTGGGTGTTAAATATTTAATTGATTGATTTTTTGCCGCAATATTTTATTAAAAACTGTGCAAACAACACCCACTCCGCCCCCTCCCCCAGAGCTCTGACCAAAATGAGCAATCAATATATATATATATATATCTGCTGGTATATCCATAAACTGGCAAATGGCGTTTCATAAAAAATGCAAACGCTTCTGTGTCTGTGTATATTGAAAATTTCAGCATATGGCGGGAAAAAAAATACTCGTAAAACCATTTTAAATATTTATTTTAATTGCTCAAGTCAAATATGTATATTTGTGTGTGTGTGTATTCGGATTAAAGGATTGTTGTAGGAAATAATGACCTTTAAGGGCAGGACGAAAGGAGCCAAAATGCTTCACCGATTGGACCGCAAATCATCTCAGCCACGTTGCCATTTGTGTGGGTTCTTGGGCCATCATTAAGCGTTTGATTTGGTTTGCAAATTGTTTACCCCTCTCACCCCCTCTCCCTCTCTGCTCTCAGAGCCAGAGCCGTGTCTGATGTAGAGGGATTGCAGCCATTGTTCAATGGGTGAATGCTCCGGCATTTATGCAAAGAGATGGCCAACACTTCGTTTTCGGGTTGGTGTCTAATCCAGGCACAAGTCCAGGTCCAGGTCCAGGTCCAGGCCTTATTCAGCCGATGAACACACTCATTTATCTCACTTGTTGTTTCGAGTGTGCCGACTGTTTTTGGGGGCAGTCCCCCACCAGTCCTGATAAATCATCTTTTGCCTGCCGGCATTCGAAGGCATTTTCAGTTTTTGACATTTTCCAAGGCTGCCTGCAAAACAGAAGCCACATAATTATGTGCCGAATCAGTTTTTAGAGTTGAATCTTAAAGAGAATCCTTGAATCCTTCCGGAAATCAAAACAGACATGCCCGAAAATCAGGCAAAAGTAATATCTTGTACCGCATCAATCACAGTGGCAGAGAAGAGGTGGTGGGGGGGGGAGGAAAACTTTATCGAAAGTACCAGAAAATTGTGTTCTGTGGATTGCTAAAGCGCCTGCAGGTAGGCAACAATTTCGTTAATGATACACAAACACGAGGACCAAGGACCAAAAAACCATGAGAAAGCCATTTGGGGGGGTGCATGGGGTGGCATGGGGGGGGAAAACATTTTTACTTAATAATTTTTAAACATGAAAAATGAATGACAGGCCGAGGACAGCCAGAAGGCAAAATTCTGGATTACATTTTGACTCGATTTCAGTCGCAGTCCTCCCAGTCACCGGGGAGGTGGGGTGTTGCTCATATTTAAATTTTCGTGAGGCAAAAATCAATATTCGGAAATATGTATTTTTTGGCTAACATTCCCCAGCCCTTTTTGGGTTATCTCTTGCATATTTTTGCCAATGGAATAACAAAAACCAAAACTAAAACTAAATAAAAGTATTTCTCTCGGAAAACTAAACTAAACTGGAAATGGAAATGGAAATAAATGGAAATTCTTTGGCCAGAGAATGAGAGAGATATTTTATGTTTTATGTGAAACTAAAAGCAAAAATTATTTATTAACCAGGCAGCAAACAACAACTGGCGGCAGCCGCAACATTTCGACTGAAAATTAATAAATTTTCCAGTTAATTGCATTCTAAACAATGACCACCCGTCCCTCTCCCCGCCCTCTAGTCTGTGTGTGAGTGTGTGTCTGCTATGCGTGTTAATTACAACAGAAATAATGAGAGTACACATACAACAGCAAAACCAACACCCTTTGGCCCTCTCCTCTCCTCTCTTGTCCTCTTAACTGTAATTGTTTTGTTAATTTATTTAAGTTTATGCACCAACTGTGTCTCTGTGTGTGTGTGTGTGCTGGTTGGGCACACAGAACAAGGCCAAAAACATGTTAAATATTTCAAAACAATAAACTAAATGAAATGGAAACGAAACCAAACGAATGAAGTTTGCAGCAAAACTAAAATGGGAATAAGAGGAGATAAAATGGAGATGAATATGGAATACACACATATATGTACATACATCTCTGGTATTATAAGAGCCAGTACGATTTGGCTAACAGTTTCAACATAATGAAGAGCCAAAATAAACGTCGAGATAATGCCATATTTCACATAGCATCGTGTTTCTAATTGAGGTTAAAAATTGAAAAGAAATGCCAGTTTTTTGTGTAGTATTTTTTCTATAAAAATTCTAAATTTTTCTCTTAAAGTCTAAATTTTCTAAAATATTAATTTTTATAAAGGAATAATATTATATTAAATTATGGGTATTTTTTTTGTGACTATTTCCTTAATTTATAAGAATTTCTGTGTAGCATTAGGAAAAAAAAGAAATAAATAAATTGAAATATTTCTTGGGTATTTTATGGGGTTTTCTATGACACATTTTGTATTACATTAGTACCCCTAACCTATCCCTGAGTACCTCTCTCTATACTCTAATGCAAAGCTAGCAAAAGTGTCTGCTGCTGCTGACCGATTTAACCCGCAGGCATGTTCGGGTCTTAGCTACACACACCAGCGCGCCGAGGAGGAACGTAAGCATTCTGTCTGCAGAACAGATTAAAGAATGAAATATATATTATAAAGAACTGTGCCACACTTTTAAGGACTGCCACATGGCGCTTTTCATTCGAGTGAAACGCACATCTTTTCAGGGATTTCGCAAAGAAATATAAGCCAAGTTAGTTGCTTTGTCCAGAGCCACAAATCACCTTCGTATAATTCGCCAGAGAGTGAAATCATTGCTCCAATTAAGCAAATGCTGCATTCTGCATTCTGCATGCTGCATGCGCAGAATCTTGTGAATAATTTCCATTATGTTGTATGTACGTGTATGCAATTATTTTCATGCCCCCCCTGCTGCAGCTGCAGCTGCAGTGGGGCAATCAGAACAATGGCATTGTTGTGGCCAAGGATGCCAACGGATCGGCAACGGCAATGGCAGCAGCAGCAGCAAATGACAGAAACCAAAGCGACACAGAATGTGGTATTAACATGGCTGGCTGCTGCTGCTGCTGATGTTGCAGCTGGTTGGTTGGCTGGTTGGCTGGTTGGTTGGTTGCTTGCATAAGAATGACAGCGAAAAACTGTGCAAATTAGTAGGCAAACAAACAAAATGTTTAAATATTTTAACGCAGAGAAGCAGAGCACAGAATGCAGAGCACAGGGTGCAGGGTGCAGGATGCAGGGTGCAGAATGGAAACTGCTGCCAGGAGGGAGGCGAATATTGCAAATGATTTGTCATGTCAGAGTGCAAACACTTCCGGCTGTAATGGCTGCTCTGCTGCTGGGCTGCTCTGTTGCTGAGGGGGTGGGTGGATGGTGGGGTGGTTCAGGTGAGAGTTTATATTCCTGGCAACAATTTTCCGCAACTATGGGAAAAGTTGTCGTTGTCGCTAGCTCCCACCCGTCCCCGCTCTTTCCGGACTATGTTAAATGGGAGCAAGTTACACATTTGCCTTTTAATATTTATTGAGTTGCAGGTGCCGCACCACAACCTCCCCCTACCCCCCTCTCTCTCTGCGTGTGTGAGTGTGTGTTTGAAGAGCATTCGTTACGCATTAAATATTTCAATTTGCAAAACATTTATGCAAAGCACACAACGTGAAGGAAAGAGTTTAGTTTCCAAAACACACACACACACACACACAGAGAATAAGAGAGAGAGAGAGGGAGTGAGAGAAATGTAGAGCATTCAGGTCAAGCCCTCGGGTTGGGCCTGTGGCAAACAAAATTGGTAGTGCCTCAATAACCTGGCCTTTTGTGTAAGTTTTTCCGTTGGCAATTCCCATTTGGCGCAAAAGCCACTTCAAAACGCCTCTGGGGGTGTACGTATTTCGAGTTAAAACTTTTAATAGAAGCTCTTAACGAAGAGCTATTTTAGTTTAGATTCCTGGCACTCTCCTTTAAGCCATTTCCACTGTGTGTCTCAACTGTCAGAGGTCCTGTCCCTGGTCAGGGGAGCAGCTGCAGCTCCCAGGATTCACACGGCTTTCAGGCAGCCACACCACCCACATTTCTTCGTTGGATACTGACACCCTCTTACGTCCTTCCCCCAATATTCTAGACTACTCTGTTACCCTTCCAATTCTGATTCCGTTTTGACAAATTCTCTTTTCTCTTTTTACAGGAGGCCTGCCAGAACTATATCCGCATCATGGTGGTGCCATCGCCGGGGCGCCTCTTTGTGTGCGGCACCAACTCGTTCCGGCCCATGTGCAACACGTACATGATCAATGAGAACAACTATACGCTGGAGGCGACCAAAAATGGCCAGGCTGTCTGCCCCTACGATCCCCGTCACAACTCCACCTCCGTGCTGGCGGGTAAGTGCACATTTTATTCAGATATTCACATCTACCTTATACCATATACCATATATTATTTTTGTTGAGGTTTTTCATTTATTTTGTTTTGTTTTTCGCACACACAAAAGGTGCAAAAGCAAAGCCCTTCATGTGAGTGTGAATGGTATTCAGGCAGGCACTCACACACCTCTCTCTCCTCGTAACCCCTGCGCCATATACACAAATCGGATAAAAATTGTCATTCATCATGCGATGCGATGCGATGGGATGTCGGGGCGAGGTCTTCTGAAAAATATTTTCAACTGTTTTTTTTTGTTTGTTCTGTTTTGCGGCTTTGACTTCTGCGATGGAGGTCGTCGCATGATAAATTTTTAGTACTATTGTTCGTCCTGCCAACCTGCGAATTATGTGCAAAGGAATGCGGAGGGCCACCTTGCATAACCAATAAAAGGATTTCGAATTTTCCCATTTGCTTGATATTTGATTGGAATTTATGGCCACACCAGGTGTGTGGGTTGATTTCGGCATCTTCAGTTGAAAGACACAGAAATTGTGAACAGAATTCGATGCTATGATATTTATATAATATATATTTAAATGGAAATCAAATGTATGATATCTTTCACACTTTCTGCAGAGGAAGATGCATCCTACCAAAGGCAATATAAACACTAAGATGTCTCACGCTCATACAAATCTGTTTTGTAGGGTGCGATGTTTTCACATAGACAGAGGCGTCGTCAACAACCAATACCAACGAGCAGCCCTACAATATGTGCACACATACAGTTGAACATTTGCCACTAGAGCGCTCTCTGTCTCTCCGTCTATCTGTCTCTGTCTTTTTCTAGCAGGAATACTTTAAAATTCCTGCCCGTCATAGTGTTTATATTGTCTTTGATTCTGTCCAAGATTCAGCTAGATTTGTGGCAAATAGAATGTAATTTTATGCCAAATACCCAACCAATAAACAGACACATTTTGTGGATGCTCTGCATCCTGCATCCTCCTCGCTGAGTCATAGTTTTGATAATATTTCCACTTGCCACCATCCATAAATCGACATTCTGTTTTGGCGGCATGTTGTGAAGTTTTCGCGCTGTGATTTGTTTGCATTTCATTGTCTGCAGCAGTCGCCCCACCAAAAAACTTTCCAAGAGCCAGCAGAGAGAGAGAGAGAGAGAGGGAGTGAGACGGGTGGAATAGATAGAAAGAACGAGCAGGAGGGGAATAGATAATATTGATAAACGTTTATAACTAACTTGAAAGTGTGCAAAGGAGCAGCAGCAGCAGCAGGAGCAGCACATGTGGTGTGTGAGGAGGAGGCACCCAAGTGTTGCCACAAACTTCCGCCGGATGCAGCTATCATCCCAGTGTACAAGTGTGTGTGTGTGTGTGTGTATGTCTTGGCTCTTTGCCCAGTTTTTGCCTTCCGCCCATGTGGGTCATAAGAGTTTATCATCAACAAGCTGCCACATCCTGGCCAAAAAGCGAAGCCCAACCTGAAGCCCGTTGTCAGTCGCCATTTTCTTTATTGCTTGCCGCAATTTATATACCCCTTAGCGGGGGTATATACGCTAGTTGGAACACCAATTCCCTATGGGTATACAAAATCTCTGAAATATAGCATTTTCCGATCATCACGAGGTATTCTTGTGGCCTCCATCCTTCCCTGGTTTTCCAGCATTTTTCTTGATTCATCCGCTTTTTGTTCCCAATTTCACTTTGACTTGCTTTCGATGGTGCTAATATTAAATCGACATTTTTACATACACACCGCACACCGCACACCCCTCGCCCACTGTCGTTAGTCATTTGGCGGCTGTCGGTTTCCAGCGCTCGTCCTGACAGGATTTTCGGATATTAGCGGAGGGAATCGACTTGGACTGGGATGGAATGGGATGGTTAGCTGGGGCATGTTGTTTAGATTACAAATTGCCCCGGACACAGACAGCGCATAAAGAAAAAAAAAAACCCCATCGTGCTGCATCAAGCAACAACAACAAAAACAGCAACTAGAAACAGGATACAATAAAAACTCTACCAAAACCCAAAAAAAAAAAAAAAAAAAATAGAACATTTTTTGGGGGCGGCGTCGCCAAAAACCCAGAACAAGCTGAAAAATGTTATCAATTCAGTTTTTATTCGTGACAGGGCGTTGATGTCAGGGGTCAGACGATAGGGGTCGGTGGGCGTGGTCGGTAACTGGCACAAAACTTTTCCCTACCATCCACCCCTCTCTCTCTCTGTCTCTCTCTTGCCCCCCCTGTAACGCTCTCTGGGAAAAAAGTTGGTGGACAACATTTTTGTGCCAATTTCGTTGTAAAAATATTGTTGTAACCATGATGAAGTTTTCAATTGGTTTTTCCACCAATATACGACCCCCATTCTCCCCACTCCCCCACTCCATTCCCATTCGAGTGCTTCAATACGGGCGGAAGGAATCTATTTTTGTTCGATTTAAAAAGTGCATGTGAAATACACTTCTATTGCCGACAGTGTCACCCATTGATCCGTAAAAACTTTTCCAATAAAAAGAAATTAAAAGAAGAACCCGCGAAGACCATTCGAGCGGCAGATGAGATGGAAACACGTATTAGCTGGCGTTTTGTCGTTTAATTCGTTAAATGTTTTCATTGGGAATTAGAGCAGAGAGGCTCCCTGCGCCCCACCCCCACCCCCACCCCACCACATCCAATAGCATGTCACTTACCCTTTTCGTTTCGATCTGCGCTCTCCAATATTCCACGTTTGAATTTCCAACTACATTATTTTTGGGGTCAACTGTCCCCCCATTTTGTGGCGGCCATTTCGCTGCTTTGAATATTAAAATGCCTCCCACCCAGATCCCAGATCCCAGATGCTGGGGAGCGCCCAAGGGGTCCAACCATTTTGATGGGCTGCCCTCGCTCGACCTTTGTGGCAGTGGAAAATATGGCTTAAATGTCTTACCAATTCGCACACGCCTCAGAAAACAATGCGAAGAATAGTAATAAATAATTTATAAGTGCGCATTTGCCACATTAATCACGAGCCAACGCTGCCTCAAGCAGCAGCAGCAACAGCAGCAGCGTCGAACGGAGAACGGAGAATGGAATGGCCAACAACGAACGGGGCCAAATCCCTTGGCAGCAAAGTTTTCCCGCTCCAAAAGCCGACGCATATTAATTTCGGCACACTCAACCCCCTGGATGTGGATCCTGCCACCCCCTGGCTCCTGGACCCTGGCAGTGGCCGGTCCGGGCCGGGCACAGCGAAGCGTACAAATTGCCATCACTTGCGTTCAATTTTAGACTTTTCCAAGCAAATGCACAAACGCGATTAAAATGCTGACGAATGGCACGGGGAAGAATGGGACAAGGCATTGTGCTGGCCCAAAACCAGGGGACGAGGCGATAGGCGGGAGTCCGGGCTTGGGCTCAGACATTGGCGCCAACGAAAAATGTCAAGGACTCGCCAGACCGTGCGGACCGTGAGCCCTGAACCGGGAACAACATTGAAAAACGGGCAGCAGGAGGAATAAGGCCCAGGACCACGACTGGCATCGGCATCGGCACCAGCAGCAGATTCAGGGACCAGGCTGCATTTGCATATCACGGCAACCGCTCCAATTTCGCAGCACATTGGCTGTCGATTTTTGGTTCGGCAGGTTAAGGCCTCCTATCCGAACATCCTGCCATCCTGCCATCCTGGCATCCTGCCACCTACCAACCTTGTGCCTTGGCTCTATTTCGGTATGTGTGTGCTGACCTTTTCCATTATAAACCGTAGCCGAAAAGAACAGTTGTAGAGCTGCGTTGAATATTCATGTTTAATCGGTTATTTATAATTATCAAAAATATTTCCATACATAAATACACAAAACGAGGAAATATCCATGGGTGAAAATTGTGGGAATAAAATGAAAATGTAACTAGTAATTAATTGAATTCAACTTTTAAAATATCATCCAATATTATACATTTTGTAGGGGTTTTGGTCTGATCATCATTTGGATAAAAGAAATCGGGATCTTAGAGCCATCTTTTCTCCAAGAGTCCCAAAAATAATATCCATTTTCATATCTTACATTTAACATACTGCAATAATAAGAAACTTAATATGATAAATTCGAAACCATTAATAGCGTTAATTCCGCATAAAATATAAATACCTTGTTCCGCATTTACTAAACCACCAGCCACCTTTATAAATTCTCGCGCAATAACCATTTTTGTAATTGTCATGATCCCGGTCAAATGTGGTAAACTTCATGTTCAGGTGTTCTTTAGTTAGTGAATCTCCGGCGGTTCCAGAATATTTACCCAGCGATTTCAGTTTGTAGCCTTCGCCTTCGCTTCCTACTTTGAAATCATCGTAACGAGCATAAGCAGTGTTTCCCCTATCATCTCCAAGTTGGATGTACAACTCTTGAGGCTGGTTTTGGGTCATTTGATGAATTTTTTCCAGTCCTAAGAAGAAGTCCTCCCGCAGGTCTCCGAACCCATGTTTGTAGGCGCTCCAATTGCGATCAAACTCAACTTTGCCGTTGACTCGTCTCTGGATGACAGTCCAGCCGGATCCGGAAACACTGGAATTGCAGGGCACCACGAATGGCTCTAATCCGGGCAAAGTTATGGTATGGATATCTGTTGAGTTGACGAAGGGTAAACAACTGCTGGCTTTACTTTTTACTCTCATCAGCTCTGTCTCTGAGGTTAGATTTTTGAGCTGGGTGTCCTTTTCGCGAATTGTCGATTCGAATGTTTTCACTATTCCCTCTTTGACCGTCAGCTGTTCCTGGCAGAGTTTGATTTTTTTATCCTGATCCTTTATCTTCGCCTGGTTTTCTTCAATTTCTTTCGTCTTGGCGATCAATTCAACGCGGCTGTTATTTTTTTCAGTTTCGAATTCGTTTATGCTGTCTGTTAATGTTTTGCTATCTTCCGTCTTGATGTTCAGCTGTAGCTGGTACTCATCTATTTTCTTTTCCAGCTCCAATATCCTAGATCCTTTTACCTCGTTTTCGTCGATCGTAGCATTCAACTTGCCGAGATTGAGAACAATCTCTGCCTCCAAAGTTTTGATTTTCGCTTCAAACCGTTCTCTTTGAAAATTACTGTTTTCTGATTTTAATCTATTTTGCTCCGTCAAACTTTTTATTTGTTCCAATTTGTCTGTAATTAGTTCGTCTTTTAACTTGATTTGATCATCTTTTAACCCGATTTGATCGTCTTTTGATTTGATTTGATCATCTTTGCTTTTTAAGTGCATCGCCAATGAATATACTTTTTCTTTCATTTCGCTGTTGTTTTCGACTGCCTCTTTCAATTGGTTGAAATGATCCATGGAGGGCTTGACAATTGAGAAGCAGTAACTATCGCACTGCTCCGCGAGTACAACCTCCCGCGGCACATGTGTTATTTTCTTTTTCTCTCCACTGGCGAGGGAGGAGTCCCCGTGCAGAAAAAGGCACAGGACGAACACCTCAAAGACCGAGCACCTCATTTTTCACTTGACTCTCGCACTGTCGATTCAAAACCAAACTGAGCGGAATGAGATCCAGAAAGCATTTATAAATATAAATTCTCTGGTCGCTATATACAAATGTACGTATGGCGTCTGAAATTTAATTTTGGCTACCGCCCGAGTGCATAATATTTGAATATTATTGTATTCCGAAAACATTCCGAGAACATTCATGAGAAGATCTGAAAGATTCAGCTCTGAGAACATTATTCTCTTTGTTCGTTGTGTATCGTTTATATTTATTATAAAATTGACCCCAACAATTAAGATATAACACATTCTCGATACCATGAAGAATAAAGCGATTTTATAAATGAAACATAATAATTCATCATAAATCTGAGCTAATATTAATGAATTTTCTTAAACTTTTTAAACCTCGGTACTCGATTATAGGGTAATATTAGATTTGTGGTAATAGTGGATGATTTTGACACCCAGAAATAGGCCCTTAACCCCATAAAGTGGAAATATTCTTGCCATGCCTCTCTGGAGGCATGTTTGATTTGGCTTTTATAATCTCTGAGAATTGGACGTTGTGATGCTGATTAAACTTTTGCTGGAGAAGAGAACAGCGGGAACAGTCCCAGAAGAATATGTTTTTGCAAAATGCGGGCAGCGAACGGTTAACATATGGGACGCTAGTTTCCCTTAGCGTGGGCGTGGCACCACCGGCATATAAAATGAATATCAATGAGCAGGAAAAACACTCACCCACGTGCGCACGCAACAATAAAACAGCAGCTCTGCTCTCCACACGTGAGAAATATGAAAAAAAATGCAGAAAAACAGAAACAGAAAACCGGAACAACACCAAAAGAGAACTGGGTCACGGCGCCAGATACCCGTATCGCGTGGGGTGCACAGCAACAGACCAACCACCCACCCACCCAACACCCAACACCGAGCACGTGCCGTGCTGCCTAGTTTATGTATGACTCATACGATGGGGCCTATGGCCGATGATCTTCCACTGTTAACAAAACTTTATTTGGGGCCACTTTGGTCACCGTCCTCGATAGTATAGTGGTCAGTATCCCCGCCTGTCACGCGGGAGACCGGGGTTCAATTCCCCGTCGGGGAGATGGATAATTCCATTTTTTTTTTCTTTTTTTCTTTGAAATAACTTTGAACACAACTTGTACACATTTTACACAGCACATGTCATGTTTAATACAATACAATTAAAAAGTACAAGACTTCGAAAATGTACACTATACTATCGAAAATGTTGAGCGTCGTTTGTCAGATTTATGTATGTTTTCTTTTAGAGATAGGCCCTAGACCCTTGACCGAGAATAGATCGTAAAGCCGTTTAAGAATGTTGTTGGAACATTTCTAATTGCATATTTAATCCAGTAATTAAGGGTCATTTTTCCGCAACATTTGGCGCTTGGGTGTGGGTGTGGGTGTGGCTTCCGTTGTTGGCTTGGATGGTTTTGACCCTGCCGGAGTGCTCGTTAGAAAGTAAAGGAGGGCTAATTTATTTTAGCCAACTTAAATTGGCTTAGGCGAATGACCAAAAGAAAACAAATGGCGCGTTATCTCGAAACCGAAGCCAGCGCCCAAGGATGGTGTGGGAATAGGGCCAAAGGACACACAATGCGGGTGCAATGCAAAATGAGAACAACATCAGCAGCAGCAGCAACGCAACAGCAACAAGAGCAACAGCAGAGGCAGGGACGGAGACGGGGACAACTGTCAGTTTCATTAAAAACAATGAAATCTGCTAAGAGCCAAAAGTTTAAATGAGCGTCTAACAACTGCGAAGGATGAAAGGACCCTCTCACACTCTCGCACTCGCACTCACACTCGCACTCACCCTCTCTCACAAAGGGGCACTCGAAAAAAGAACTCGGCGAAAAAAGCAGCAGCCAAAAGCGTCTGCAGTAAAATATGTACTCGAAAACAAAGTCCAAACAATAAACCAAATGGCGGAAAAACAAAGAAGAAATGCTTGCAAAACAAAAAAAAAAGGACCAAACAAGCACAGCTTGTGACCCTTTTACGGACAATGCACGGACTCTTCTCGTATTTCCTTTTCTGCTTCTACTTTTCAAAAATGTTGGCACACAAAAAATGTAGGAAGACAAAAAAAAGCATTAACAAGAAACAATTAGCTGCTAGAAACGAGGACAGCAGGAGAGCAGAACAGAACAGAACAGAACCCTTTCATTAGTCAGCTTCCCATCCGGCAGGACCTTGAAGAGGTTCAACTTAGACCCTATTACCGACTGAATAGATCAAGTGTGATCCATGCGATGCGATGCGATGCGATCCGATGCGATGCGATGCCAGGAGTATCCTATTTTCGCGAAGCAGAGTCTCTCAACTAACAGCCTTTGGGTTGTGTTGTTTGCTTTTCATTAGACTGGAAATATTCATTATTTAAGGGCTGCTGCTTGTTTCAACCCTTACACCTGCCACTCGTTGGGGCTAAATCAGAGCCACTCCACTCTGTTCAAATTTTCAGCACTTTAAAGGGGGGCCAAAGTCACTACCTCGCCCCGCTTTTCGCCACATGAAAACAAGCAACGCAACCCTTAATTCCCCCAGCCACTGCTGTGTCATGCACCAAATTTGTAGCATACATTGCGGCGCTGATGGCCCACTAAATTAATGTCTGAGCAATGTTGGCGCCAGACCCCAAGCCTCGCACACACACACACATCAGAGAGCACATTACACACACACATACATAGTACGTACATACGCAGACAGTTTTCATAAATTATGAATTATGTTCTTTGATAGTTTTCCTTGTGGCTTCTCAGCCACTCTTTGCCCTCCCCCCCCTCCAACGTAATCGATATATTGAGTTCTCAGCTTTCCATTTTGATTGTTGGTCTTTGCTTGGGAAAGTTTTTAGCTAAAGAGAAAATTTTATGGGTTTGGGGTTACATAAAGATTTCCAAAAACTAATTGAGTTGGATGGGATAGATATAGTGGGGATAGAGGTTATATTTATCCATTTGGATACTTTTATTTAGTGTTCTTTGCATTCAAAGACACTTTATATATGTAGTATCATTGTTCCTTGGATTTCTTTGGAGATATATCTCATCTCTGGGCCTTTGCTATCTTTCTCTTTCTTAATATCATGCCATCACTCTGGTTGTGCATGAAAAATGGACCCAAATTGAAGAGCAACTTGAATAGTTTTAGCTGCAACATCCAATTGTTTCTCTCTCCATGCATACACACACACACACACTCGTACACGTTATTAGCCTTACACTCGTTGAGGTGTTGCCCCATCCTTGTTGGCGAGAGGCTTGTTGTGCTCGTACTCGTTCTCGTTCTCGTTTTCTTTCTGCATTGCCAATTAGACAGCAAACACATTTGAAATCCCTTTTAGCTGCATAAATCCCAAGCACTGCTCGAGTACGAGTGTCTGTGTGAGGAGTCCTGCCTCTCCAAGTGTGTGTGTGTGTGTTTGTGTGCATGTATATGTGTTTTCTTTTTTGGGACTTGTCCAAACGTAACATAATTCATAAGGCACACACACACACAGACATAGAGAAAACAGGATAACGACATTTGAGTGATGTTAGTGTGCCACACACACACACAGAGAGACAGGGGGCACAGGGACAACAAGCGATGGGAGAGATGGGAGACAGAATATGCCGGGGAGACATACAGAATGTGTGAGATGGTCTGTGATACATCGAGGCGAAGAGGTCCTTGAGTTTTGGTGTTAAAAATGAGAGCCAAAACCAACAGACATGATGCATACATATGTACATACATATAACCAGAGATGATGCTGCCTAAACATATAAATTACAGGCAAACTGCCATAAACACGCAACCATCCCCCCACAACCAGCAGGCAAGGGGTGGGTACCCCCATTAACATCCTGTTGAAACAGTGGACAGGTTTCTTGAGCGTTTCCAGGGTGTTACTTCCTTCCTGACTGTGTGCCTGCCTGCCGCCCCCCAGGAAGGAGATGAAATGGATGGGAAGCCCTACTAATCCTGCATCCCCCTTGCAGCTTACACGCCCATAATCTAGATCCGGATCCGTCCTGATGCTGGCATCAGCATATGTAAATCTTTTTCCAACCGACTGCTAAGAGGAAGAGAGAGAGAGGAGCGAGCTACCAACATTAATAACAGATAATTACGCCCCGAGTCAGGACCCAGTCCCAGACTTGAGCCAGAATTGAATGCTCTCAGAGAGTCCTTCTTTGAATGTGCATGGTATCCAGTCGGATTCCCAGTCGGCCACTTGTCTTGGAAAGCCATGGCTCTCGCAGTCATTTGGCCCAACTTTGTTCGCCAAAATGCCGAAAAGAGGGCCATTGGCAAGCTGCCTCTTGGCCAAGACCATTACTTGGATATCCATTTGGGGGCAAAGACAAGAAAGACATTAACTTTTAATTTGATCATTTCTAAGCGCAATACCAGATTCACACAGATGCAGATACGGATACGGATACGGATACACAGAAACGCAGATGCAGAGATGCAAATACGCCTGGGGGAAAGTCAAACTCATTCGGCCCCTTGGAGTGGAGATTGGAGAGTGAAGACTGGATTGGAATGGAGTGGAGGGGAGTGGAGTGGAGCCAGCCAACAGCTGATAATTGTGGTGCGCCAATAAAAACCAAATTAAGCTAATTGCAAAATTTGCAAAATCCCAAAGCCAACAACGAGAATGAGAACGAGAACAAGAACAAGTACAATCAAAAGCAGCAGAAGCAGAAGGAAGATGGCCAGAAAATTGTACAATAAAACCAAAAAGAATAATGAAAGTGGAGCAAACGAAATGTGAATCTGCTTCTTGTCCTCCTCCTTCTCCTCCTGCGTCTTGGGGGAGGACACATGTTGCCAAAAACTTTTCCACACAGAGTTTTGCTGCCCTGCCTCTGCCTTCTGTCTGTTCGGGGCTGCATTTCTATCAGAGTACAAGTGAAATGTAATTACAGCCAAAAATTGATAACACACACACACACACACACAAAAATGGCCAAGAAAATGTGCATGGATGTGTCGACTACCATGAGAGCGTTGGGCCCTCTGCCAGCGAATGTAATTAAAGCCCTGACTTGACTCTACACTCCGTTCGGATGGCCTTCCATTCCCATGAACTAGGAATTTGTGACTTAAGATGTGATTGTGATCCTCCCTGCCAACGAACTAGGTCAGCCACATGGCTGTGATTATACTAATTAATAGGCCAAAAACTCGACTTTAAAATCAGCAAAACTCCAACACCATTTCCAGGATAAGCCATGTGAATGGTTACTTTATTCTTTGGTATGCAAAATCTTAGGGCAACAAACTGTGTGAAATAAATGGGAGAGAAGAGGAAACTGCAGAGATGGCAGGTCGATTTTCTATCTGGAAAATGACAAATTCTGAGTGTACTTGCATCGAGACACAAATTAGGTTGTAGGCCTGAATGAATTTATACCAGAATTGTGCGAACTTTAACAGAAGAGTCGATTCATAGACTCGATTCAATTAATCCGCTAACATCAATGCCATAAACTATAGATTGATTTCCCCTCTCCTCATTCTCAATATTTCCACTCATAAAGCTGTAATTCTCCGAAATTCCTTGGCTATTTCAAAGCAAATGAAGCAATTTAGTCGTGTGCTGGCACTCATTTGATTGCAGGGGATTGCACCCCAACACCCCCCAGTCGTTGCACAGGAATCGCTTTATAGGAATTATAAGGGCTAATGTATGAATGGGCTGGTTGCATATGCATATGCTTGAATGTACAACCAGCTTATGTGTAATTATTCCTAAGCGAGCTATTGAAATGAGGGCTCGACACACCCCTTGCCCTTTACCCTGCCCTGCCCTGCCCTGCCCCATGGAACCATGGCACCATGGCACTGCCTGGAAAAACAATGGGCCTCGGTTGGCCCTGAAAGTGTGGAGGAACAAAAAAAAAAACGTAAATTATAAATATGTTCATGTGTGTGTGTGTGTGTGTTGGGGGGATATCAAATATTTAAAACGCAACGGACATGAGCGGCATGTAATAAAGTTACGCCTTCCTGCCTGATCCGCTCTCCAGTCGTTTCTGGGTAAAAGCCTGTGCCATCGTCTGTCCCCCTACCCTACCGTCCGTCGTCCTGTCATTGAAAATGAGTGTAATTTATGTATTAGCGTGTGTGTTTATATGTGTTTGTGTGTGTGTGTCTGGCGCATAATAAAACATGCAAAAATATGCAAATTGCCGCAGTCAACGCGATGAACTTTCATTACGCCTTGTTCTCGTCAGTCTAAAGAGCGTTTTCCGCTCTTTTCCGTTCCATTCCATTCCGTTCGGTTCCATTCTGTACGCTGTTATGAAAATCGATTATGAGTAAGTCACTTAAAGAGTTTATCGAACTTTATGCCACACTGAAAAGCGCTGCTTGCTTGCAACGCGTGGCCTACGAAGACATTCTGAGAAGTGCATAGAGAGGCTACAGCCAAAGGATAAGGAAGAAGTAGAAGTAGAAGGAGATATATATGTATATGTATATGGTAGGTGCATAATTTGTGCACGCTAGATTGTCATTTAAAATGAGTTAAGTCTCTGGCAATTGCTGCAATGCGGAAAACTTTCCCAGTTGTGGGGTCTCCCAGAGACCTGTGTCCCGTGTCCTATCTGGCCCGTTGCGCGCCTGTTCTTTGGACGTTGGGTGGTTGGGTGGCTGGGTGGTTGGGTGAGTCGACAGGTAACTGGCGTTATAATGAGCAAACAGTAAAAGCAAACGTCGCTTGCACGAAACAATGACGAGAAAGAGACACAGACACAGCGCACAGCGCACAGAAGATAGAGAAAGAGTGCACTGGGCAAAAAGACAGAAAAAAAGACACACACAAACAAAAACCAATTAGATGCAACGTGGCACAGAGGTACGCTGCCTGCCACACGGCGAAGGCCAAAGGTGGCAGCCACTTTTCGTGTCCTGTCGATGTTGTGACAAGCGACGGACGAGTTGACTGCTGCTCTGCTCCTGGCTATGGCTATGGCTATGTGTATCTGTATCTGTATCTGATAAAGTGGATAGTGGGGACAGTGGGGAGGGGGTTCCTCCATTGTGCAGCTTGTTAGCTGAGGCAAAAAAATAAGAGTACCCTAAAATAAAGCCATAACAATGACAGCTTCTGGTCGCTATGCTAATTGCATTCTCTGTGTTAATCACCTGCCATTCAGCAGCGTTCTTCCCACCGTTTCAAGGATAGATACACGACTTTAAAAGTGAAATAAGGACTACTTAGTTTGCATAGATACTTAGATTACACGACAGCTGTTGAATCACATCAAAAAATGGTTCAGTTACTTTTACAGTTGAACTTAAAGAATGGGAATATGAACAGGGAATAGGGAATATCATATACGGTTGAAACGCATGCTTCTGATCTCTGGATAGCTCTAAGGGAATAATAAGAAAGCGCTAAAAAGGTAAAGAAAGGAAGATGGAACACTAGGCAGCAAGCCGTCTACCCCTGGCTCCCTCGCTTGTGCCGCTATGAGTAAGCGATAGCTTAAAGATGCTTGCCCGAAGATACTTATAAACAAAAGATGCCTATAATATAATATAACCTTCTCAAGAGAAAGGCTCACCAATAATGTTCCAATTTCTTCTAAAAAATATATAAAAAATGCAATATTTAAAATTAAAGATTTAGATTTAACTCTCTGCCAGCTCCCCTCCGCTATTACCATTCCCTTAACTTTGAAAATTGTTTTTATTGGCCGTTACCATCACCTGTCCCCCAACTGAGCCACACCCCCAAACTGGGGGCTGCTTCTCTGCCCCCTCCACACCCTTGAAGCTGCTTTCGCTTTTCGAGTGCCTCGCAGCGGATTCTTGGGTGTTTTCCCGGACACGAGCTGATTTTACTTTTCACTCACCGCGTGACTTTTACAGCCTCTTAATTTAAGCACTCGCCTGCAGCAATAGCTCCAAGGGGGACGGACGGATGGATGGATGGATGGATGGATGGGGGTGTAATGGCCTAAAGAGGGAAGGGGCAGGGGCAGTGGCAGGGTGGCATGGCCCAAAATTAATTTGTTGCAGACTCGTGCTTTTAATGTGGCTTTTTGTTGATTTAATGTTGTTGGGCCCCTCCATCCATCTCTACCTCCCGCCCCCGCCCCCGCTCCACGCGTTCTTGTCACGTAATTTGCGTTTTCTATTCGATATTTTATTTTTGGTCCTGGAGCTGCCACGCCCATGGGCCAGCCTGAAGCTGACATTTGCAGGCAACCAAAAATTCTATTTTCATGCAGTCAAAAACAAAAATAAATTTATTTTTAAATAAAGTATATATTAAGTATGAAAAATATTCGAAGTATTCTAAGTATGAAAAATAAAATAGGCAATGCTCATGATATCATGACTAAATTGTCGTCATGCGATCAACATCCTCGATAGTATAGTGGTTAGTATCCCCGCCTGTCACGCGGGAGACCGGGGTTCAATTCCCCGTCGGGGAGAGATGTGAAAATCTATTTTTTTTTTTTCTTTTTCTAATGTTGTGGTTGTGCCACAACACACACACATACTCTTCAACTTTCGCTCTGTCTGCCAAGCTGTGTGTGTGTGTGTGACAGGCACTCCTTCCGTCTCACAATCACAATTTTGATAAATTAAAAAGATAACGCCATCTGCAGTTGGCTTTCGCTCGTGCTGCAGCCATAGAATAAATTATATGTAAATAAATGAAATACTTTTTGTACCAAACAAAGTTGAGATGACTCAGACAATCCCAACACCCTACCCACCCCTGATCCGTCTATCTGGTGCATGCCCCCCGTCTGTCTGAGTCTGCTGCTGCTGCTGCTGCTGCTGTATCTTGGAAGATGCATGGATAATGCGGCACTTTGTCGGGATTCTGGCTGGGCCCTAAAGTGCCCGAAGAGAGTGGACTTTCCCGCAGAGCAATCGATGATTGCATTGGAATCTACAAAGGGAGGGGAGCTCAGTTTTTGGAGGCCGTCGGCAAAGCCATTTCCGGCCAGACAATAAACGGGCTCTCGGCATTTCCGTTTGCCTGTTTTTCCATATTTCCTTCTTGTGTTCATGTTATTGAAGCTCGACAATGGGAAAGCCAAAGCCAGAGCCAGAGCCGGCGACAAGCCGAAGCCGAAACCGAAGCCAAAGCCAAAGCCAATTCAGTGTACAAAAAATCGAAAACAAAACAAAACAAAACGAAAATAAAAACATCCCCAGAAAAAGAAAATCTCATTTATCTTCGCTGGGGGCCGCAGGGGCTGTCCGGGCCGTCTGATGCCGAGGCTTGTCGAAAAGTTTTCCCTCGGTGTTGTTGTCGTTTAGCTTAATGGAATTTGGCCAGGACCAACAGGGCGTATGTGTAATGATTTGTCCCAGACAATCAGCAATTGATGAAAATTGTATGAGACATATTTCTAATGTGTTTTCCGTTTCGCAATGAACGAAAACAACAGGGTATTCCAATGCCCTGCATAAATAATAACTCCATGGACGAAAATTCAAAGGAAAATTGTATTTGTTTTGCAGCTAATAGAATGCGGCACATAATTGAAATTTATTTTCAAATAAAGCCACCGAAAACTTGATGCAAAATTGATAATAAATGCTGGCCAGACTTTAAGATGATTTTTTGATTGGTTTTTCTATTGATTTAAGCTTATTCTGAGCATATTTTTGTATTGACTTTTGCTAATCATTTCGAATCCTTCTCTTCATTTGCAGACAATGAACTATATTCGGGAACTGTGGCCGATTTCAGCGGCAGTGATCCGATTATCTATCGAGAGCCTCTGCAGACCGAGCAGTACGATAGCCTCAGTCTCAACGGTAAGTTTTGTTGTAACCACTTCTGGTAATTGAAAACGTCAAGACTGTCACGATAATGCCTCTACGCGTTGGCTTCCGCCATCCCCATCCCCATCGCCTTCCCCAGCCCATTCCATTTCCGGGTGCATCTGAGGGGTTCCCGCTCCCACTCCCCGCCTCTCATTGTCAGTGTCTCTTGGCCTGGCCGCCTGCTGTCATATGGCGATTGCGTGCGATTGCCTTTTGCATATTTCAAGGACCTCAGTTTCTCGTTCGCTCGCTCGCTCGCTCTCGCATTGCCATGTACAGCTTCCATTAACTGAATCTGAATAGACATGGCACGTTCGACTGTCATTTACCACCGAAGATGGGTGGCATTCCCCCTCGCTCCCCGCCCCGTCTGTCCGTTAGTGTTCATAATTTATATGTGGAATGGCCTGCACGAGAAGGGGAGGTCCTGCCTGCCTGCCTGCTCGTGAAGGCTGTGAATATTTCATAGAGTCCACTGGCAGAATCGAAATATTTGTATTTATCGTTATCCATATATGAAAGCACATGCGAGTACTCGTATATTCGCAATTTAAAGTCAAGAGTATCCATTATATTGCTCCTTGAATCATGGTTATTCCATTCCACTGAATGACCCACTTATTCTCGAAACATTCATTACGCAGCCAAAGCTTCACTTGTCCCTAATCATGCCTTAATACGGCATCTCTGTATCCCCCACAAAATGAATCCATTCACATGTTCATGTCCCACCATAAACTTAATGCCCCCCCCTCCATCCACCGATGCTGATATATCAGATGACACAAATAGTCGACGACTCGTCCCGCTACTAGGAGCAATCCAGCGGGGAAATTGTGTACACGCGCCGCTCATAAATTCATGAAAATTCGACGAAAATCGAAAACTGTCAGTGATAAAAGTGTTTACAATCCGAATGAGCAGAACTATAAATGCATTTGATGACTAAACTTTTTTACACATTCTCCAATATTCCAGCCCCGAACTTTGTGAGCTCGTTCACGCAGGGAGATTTCGTGTACTTCTTCTTCCGCGAGACGGCCGTGGAGTTCATCAACTGTGGCAAGGTGAGTTTTTTTGCAATCAGCTTAGAAAACAACAACAGCCAGGCAAAGGCAACGCAGTAGATATAATATGATATATAGATATATATAATATATATGTTGTCATTTGATTTTCAGGCGATCTATTCGCGTGTGGCCCGCGTCTGCAAGTGGGATAAGGGTGGACCGCATCGGTTCCGCAACCGCTGGACATCGTTCCTCAAGTCGCGCCTGAACTGCTCGATACCTGGCGATTATCCCTTCTACTTCAATGAAATACGTGAGTACAGCCAACCAAGATATAGGATATACTTTTCATTATATTTTCGCATGTTTAGAATCGGCCAGCAATCTGGTGGCGGGAGAGTATGGTTCGATGAGCTCGAAACTAATCTACGGAGTCTTCAATACCCCCGCCAACTCGATACCCGGCTCGGCGGTGTGTGCCTTTGCCCTGCAGGTGAGTGAACGAAGCTTTTCTTTGGAACAAAATATTGAACATTCGTTTTGCCATCCGCAGGACATAGCGGATACCTTTGAGGGCCAGTTCAAGGAGCAGAGCGGCATCGGTTCCAACTGGCTGCCGGTAAACAATGCCAAGGTGAGTGGCTGCTTCAGGCCAACGGGTCTCCGGGAATACTTTAGTCTCAACCGCAAGCTAGGGCTTGTGACCTGACCGCACTTGGAGGCAGCTGTTGCCATGGAAATTTATGACTTATGGCCAGACGGACGGACGGACGGACAGACAAGCATGCCGTAAAAATGCTTGGAGGCAAATGTATTTTCCGTTTGGCACAAAATTTGCATTTGCATCTCGGCAAATGCCTTTGCCAATTTCTGGGCAGATGACTTGACTGCACATGTCGCCATCGATTTGTGGGCTTTTCTTCGCTTTCCTCGAAGTCAAAAGAAGGAAATTATAGGGACAGCTCGGGGCAATGGTTCCAGGAAAAACCTAAGAAGCGTAAATCTATATTCAAAGCTCATTTGGTTTGGTGTTGGCATAACCATCAAAATATAGAGAGGGGTTTAAGGTTTATTCAACCCTTAAAGGAATTGTTATGAATATACAAAATGATTAGCTTTAAGAAGTACAAGATTGGAACTGATGATTTCACAACAAAAAGGGTTATCAAAAAGTATAAAAACATCGGAAAAATACGGCAACAAAACGCCATCCCTTTGCTGACTAACATTTTATATCGCTTTGTTTGTTTCTTGTATCTCATGCGCTCTCCATTTGCTTTTTTAGGTCCCTGAACCGCGTCCTGGCTCCTGTCACAACGATTCACGAACGCTTCCGGATCCGACATTAAATTTCATCAAAACACATTCGCTAATGGACGAGAATGTGCCGGCGTTTTTCGGTCAACCGATTTTGGTCCGGACGAGCACAATGTGAGTACAATCAGACGTCATATAACCAGCGGAGTCACTCTGCTCTGGCCTCATCTTTATTTCGTTACTCCGTTACTTCCGTTTCCGGTGTGGCATGGGGCCAAGTCCGTGCCGGAATAATGCTGCGCCAGTGTACATATTTTTCGCCAGCGGTCAGAGTGGGTAAAAGCTGCTGATGATACCACCCATACCACCCATATTTTGGGCGTTTGAATAGACGTGATGTCTAATTTGGAGAAGCTATAATCATCCATTGAGCTAATTTTATGGCAATGAGAGTATTACTAACTTTTGAACTCTTTTAAAAAGAGTTGGCTCTGCTCTAGCAGATTCTAGTGGTTTATACATATTTTAAATCACGGGGAATGCAATCAACGAAATCCTATTGGTTTTAACATCCCAAATTTGATACTCGTTTCGGACCGCACAGCTCTCTCGTTGCACCTGGGGGCACTAGCGCATCATATGGCTTCGCTCGTTCATACCTCAATGTTTCAGCACCTGTTCCTGTTCCGCAGCCACTCTCAAAATGGAAATTGGCTAAAGGTGTTAGCCAGAGCATATAACCGTAAACTATAACAATCTGAACTTTGCGAAGCAGTTGGTGGGTGGGTGGGGCAAGGACTCAGGACTCAGTGGAGAGGTGTGAAAGGAGGAGGTTGAATCGTTGCCATAAATTATTTGTAAAGATTGGGAGGTGTATGGGTGTATGAGGGAGGGGCAGAATTTAAAAATTCAATTTGGCAACTTTTCCATGTAATTGAGCCACAATTACGAGGCACCGTTGAGATGTGTGGCCAAAGCGGTAAAACTTTAAAGAGGCTAAATCATAAGCGAGAGCCACTGAGCAGCCCTCGACAGAGTGAGTGGGGTGGGAGCGGTGGGTGGGGGGTACAGGTAGCTAGGGTAGCTGCTGGTACTGGTAGCTCTGGCCTGGCCTGGCCTGGCCTGGACTGCTGCAGTGAAGCGATAGTTTGAAGCAAACGAACCGAACCAGCCAGAAGGAAATGCATGGATGCGCCGAGGAGGCAACCCGTAACGAAAATATGTATGCACAACTGAATAAATTAGAATGAAATATGGAACACGTAGCAACAACGCAGACTGCCGACTGCCGACTGCCGACTACCGACCGAACTGCTCCTCCTCCTCCACATCCACAGCCACATGCACATCCTTATCCTCATACCCATACCCATAGCCATACTCATACCCATTCTCATACCCATTCCGTGTGCCACATGAGCACACCACAACAAATGCACGGGCAAAGGGTGCGGTGTGGTGGTGCAGTGCGGTGAGTGGATAGAGTGGGACAAGTGGTGTGCTAGGGGGTGGGAGAATGGCCACTTTCTGCAACTGAATCATTGCATTTCGGGTCTGAGGCCGGCAACGGATGCCATGCCATGGGATGCGATGCGATGGGATGCCAGGGACTGGGACTGGGACTGGGATGGGCATGCATCAGAATTTAATCAAGACCCAAGACTCAATTCAATTGCATAAAAATGTGCAAAAGTTACTTGAATATTTTTTCCTTTTTTTTTTTGTTTTTTTTGGCTCAACTATTTTCATATTGGAAGGGGGGCGCATTTCCTCTCCAGCTTCCTGGGTAACCCACATATATGAAATTAAATTCCCATTTTGAATGGTGGAAATCTCTATGAAGCGCAAAAATCGTGATACAAGAAAAAGGGGCCTAATGAAGTAGAGCAACCAACACTCATTTGGGGATTTTTTCTATGAAAAGTATCTCGAGGAGGCACTCAAAAGGAAGCTGTACTTGATGGAAAGGTTCCTCCTACAAATGTTGGGCAATCTGTTAGACTTACGGATAGACGTTATTCGGGAATATGATAGAAATATCAATTAGCAGCTGCTGCTCCAAACAGATACATCTCTTTCATTGAATGGATAGTTGGCTTCACACTTTCCATAAATTTCAATAAATTGCCAACACTTTTGGCCAAAGATTAAAATCCATCTTTGAGATATAAAAGACTCTTTTGACTTTATTGGCTATTATGTACTTTTCACCTTTCATTCAACTTTTATTCTTTCACTTTTTGCCACATCTTCGGCAGCTTAAACTGCCGTTTGGCCAACATTTTCATTTATCATATTTTCCATTTCCATTTAAATTCAAACAATTCGAATAAATTATTTCAGAAACCGAATGGCAACCAAAACGAGGCAACCGCAAACTGAGGGCACAACGAGGTGCGAAGATTGCGGAGGGGGGGGTGTGTGGACTTTGTATCGAACACAAATGACACAAAATCAAATCAAAAATTGCCCAAAAAGAGAGAGAGAGAGACATAGAAATTTATTATAATTTCATTTGAGGCCAGAGAATCATCGTTTGACTGGGTCGACCACTTCCGCTCTTCGAGGGATATATATCCATCCAGAGCAGCAGGGGCGTGGCATAAATAAATCTTGGAAAAGAAAGAACATTGGAAGGGACACAGGCAGGACACCGGACAGGACACAAAGAGAAAGACAGGCAGAGACCAACCAGCAGGATGAGCAGGATTTGCATGCTGGGATGGTTAATGGGGCAGGGGGATGAGCCAGGGGGATGGGGTGGATGGGCGCAAAAGTTTGCCGCAAGTTGAAAGTTGTAGCATCTCTGGAAAAGTTGAATGTTTCAGCAAGTTGGCAGCTTTGGCTCTGTTGCAAATTGCTTCCTGACTCGGACCGGAAGTATCCCATATTCAACTGATTTCTGGCAGCTGGCTGACCATATCCCGTGTCTCCAGTATGCCCTGTCCTTATCGTGTCTCGCCGCTCTTATCGCCAGGCAACGTCACCGTCAAGGAAAGAGAGAGAGAGAGAGAGAGCGAGCGACCCACCTCAGGCGGCTAGCGGCTATGTGGTTCGGTTGGGTTGGGTTGTGGGTTGTGGGTTGTGGGGTGGTGGAAGGTTAACTTCCTTTCTGCTTTGTCTGTCCCTGGCCCCCAACTTGTTGTTGTTACTGCTGTCATCGTCGCCCTCGAAAACCCATCCGAGCGATGCAAAAGTTGGCAACATTTTTGCAAGTTTCAATTGCCCCCGGACTCTGGACTTTGACCCGAAGCTGTACATGTTTCTGGCCCTGACTTGGACCCCCAACACACACACACACACACTGAGACCCCTCTTTAAACAATTTTGCCACTTTTTACTTGGGATATCGCTGTGTATTTATTTTGCATATGTACTATATACATATATATGTACATACTACATATGTATATCCCATACATTCCATACTCTGTATTGGCGTGGCCTTTTGGCCTTTCATTTTTCTCCTTTTTTGGGCCATAGAAACAACTTTTGGCCAACTTTGTTCCTCCACATTGTTCGGCTCTATTCTGTCTCCCATTTCGAATAGAGTTTAATATTTAAACCGCCCTTTATATCGAATAGTATTGGCAATCAGTGTTGTTATTTATTCAGTTCAGTACCCGTCCTGCCCCCAAACTAAAACATATATTAAATAAATAAATAAATATTTCACAAATGAATGCCCCGAAAAAAGTCGAAATTTAATTGCATGGCAGATGAGAAGGCTTTAAACTTTTCCCGGAAAATAAAAGAGGACAGAGCTCCACAGAGAGATTAGTTAATTAACAATAAAAAGCAAAAGCAAAAGCAATGGCAATGCCAGCCAGGGACGTTGTGTGGCACCAGCTTCAGCTTCAGCTCTGGTCCTTGTCCTTGCTTCTAGTTCTGCTGCTGCCACTGCTTCTGCTGCGGCTGCTGCTAGACATTTGCATTTAAATCGAGGCAGAAGGCATGACAGCAACAATAGACATGGTCCAGGCCAGGCCACAAATGTTGCAGCAACTGCTCGGCGGAGGCAGAGACAGAGGCAGAGGCATCAACGTTTTTGTGGTCAAATCAGAGAGAAATTTTCGTTTTTATTTCATTTACTTTGTGTGTGTGAGTGCGGATGTTGCTGTTGCTGTTTCAGTTACTGCGAATATGGTTTTTACATATAAAAATACACACAAATTGTTTGTTGCTGCCTCTTGTCCAGCGACAATGTTTTCCCCCGTCTGTGTATCTGTGTATCCGTTGGTGTTACTGCCACACTGTTGTTGCAGTTGTACGAGTGGCTGCCGGGGCTCTGTGGCTCTGTGGCTTTCTGGCATTCTGTGTTCCCCCCCGCGCACCCACCTAACAGGCAACCGTCCCGTCCCGTCCCGTCCCGGAGCTTTTGTCAGCAGCAGCAGCAGCGGCTACCATTTCGGCGTCTGTCCATTATTAATGGACATCTAACCAACATGACAGACATCCATCCATCCATTGTCAGTGGAACAGAACAGACGAAACAACAGACAATGTTACAAAATAAAGGAAACAAAAAATAAAGAATACATCCATTGACATTTCGTTTGTGTAAACGCGAATAATAGAAGCAGACAAAGAGAGGGAGAGCTGCTATAGAAAATGAAATCGAATACCCCTGACAGCTGCAAAAGATAATAATATAATGATATTCCATATACCATTTCCAGATATCGATTCACCCAAATCGCAGTCGATGCCCAGATCAAAACTCCGGGCGGCAAGACATACGATGTCATATTCGTTGGCACAGGTGAGTACTACCTACATTCGACGATTATAAATCATTGAAAATTCACCGATTATATCTCCCCACTTTAGATCATGGCAAGATCATCAAATCGGTGAATGCCGAATCGGCTGATTCCGCTGACAAGGTTACCTCCGTGGTCATCGAGGAGATCGATGTGCTGACCAAAAGCGAACCGATAAGGAATCTGGAAATAGTCCGGACCATGCAGTACGGTGAGTAGAACCCATAGACCCCCATAAGCCACAAACTTAACACTAGGTTCTCTTTCGCAGATCAACCCAAGGATGGCAGCTACGACGATGGCAAATTAATCATTGTGACAGACAGCCAGGTGATAGCCATACAATTGCATCGTTGTCACAATGACAAAATCACCAGCTGCAGGTAGGTGCAGGCTCCCTGTCCATGTCCATCTACCCAACCAACAGCATCCGCATCCGCATCCGCATCCGCATCCGCATAGCCCCAGAGAATGGCATTTTTATTATCATGTAACAATTTGCGTGACTTTCATGGCATGTCGTGCGCCTGTCTGGCCACTTGACTGCCTTCTCCGCCGCCTCCGCCGACGCGACTGCCGCCTCAATATGCTGGGCATTTATGGAGTTTTACTTTTTTCCACATTTCGCAATTTCGCAATATATTTACCCCACCATCTGCATCTTGTCTCTTCGCAGCGAGTGCGTCGCCTTGCAGGATCCTTACTGTGCCTGGGACAAGATTGCCGGCAAGTGTCGCTCCCATGGCGCACCTCGCTGGCTGGAGGAGAACTATTTCTATCAGAATGTGTCCACTGGCCAGCATGCGGCCTGTCCCTCAGGTGAGTGCCAAGGAGCAGCCTTGTAGCCTTCCATCGAATGCGAAATTAACCTCTTCTCTGTGTTTCTGTAGGCAAAATCAATTCAAAGGACGCCAATGTGGGCGAGCAGAAGGGTTTCCGGAATGACATGGACTTATTGGATTCGCGTCGTCAGAGCAAGGATCAGGAAATCATCGACAATATTGATAAGAACTTTGAAGGTGATTTATCTAAGCGTTTTACGCTTCTCTCCTCTCCTCTCTTCTCTTCTCTCTCTATCTATCTCCATCTTTATGTTGCCATATTTTGCCGTTCGTTTTTTGTATAATGCACGTACTTGCTTGTCACTCTTCCTGGGCTGGAGCTACCTCTCCCCAACCTCTGCCCTTAACTATCTCTCTCTCTCTGCTATCTGTATCTGTGTACCTGCTAACCTGTACGCCCCACCCCACCCTGTTGTCTTGTGTTGCAAATCACATTTTCATTTTGCTGGATTCGCCAGACTCCGTTGGCTTATTGCCACTTTATGCTATTCAATTTCAATCCTAAATGTTTCCCATGCACCTTATTTCACGCGGAAAATATGTACGAGTAAACTCGTATATTCCCTCTCGTATTTTCCGTTTTCCCCCGTTGAGAAGTCATCTCTCGAATGAACAACCAAGATAAGTGAAAATTTACCATTTGCAATGGGGAAAACGCTCACTCTTGTGGGGATAATTGTTTGCTCAAGAAAGGATGCTCTGAGGGTATATTTACATGTACTTCTTAATGTTCCACTTGTGGAAGGAATCCTAATCAGACCCAATCTTCTTTTCAATGCTTGATTACAACTAACTACATATATATCCTATTCTATATATTTATACTCAAATATTTAACCATGTGTTGTTGTTGTACAATTATATTAACCATTCTTATTCATGTTCTTCTTGTTTCTTTTATCTTTTTTGTATGATTTCATCTGTTTTCCGAACAATTTCCTTATAACGTGCGTTCTAAATTCGATGTTTGGATGTTTATTGATGTCGTAAATGGATCTTCCTTCCATATACATGTACTCCCCACACTGAAACCGCCCCACCTGAAACCTGACACCTGAAAACACCCGATACCCGACACAATCAACCAACCAACCAACCGACCAACAATAAATAAACAACAAAAACCAATCTATACAATATATTTGTTGTGAATTGTTGTGAAATGTTTGTTGAATGTTTTACCTAATGCACACACTGTAACTGTAACTGTAACTGTATCGATGCGAACGAACCGAAACATATTATGACCATAAATTGCAATGCTCTCTAATCGAAGGCCCTCAAATTTCCGCAGACATTATCAATGCCCAGTACACGGTGGAGACCCTGGTGATGGCCGTGCTGGCCGGATCGATATTCTCGCTGCTGGTTGGCTTCTTTACAGGCTACTTCTGCGGCCGGCGCTGCCACAAGGACGAGGACGACAATCTGCCGTATCCGGACACGGAGTACGAGTACTTTGAGCAGCGTCAGAATGTCAATAGGTGAGTGGGGAGTCCCTCCCGTCTGCTTCTGCTTCCATTATCCACTTACGTGAGCTCGGCTTTTCCCCTCAGCAGCTTCCCCTCGTCGTGCCGCATCCAACAGGAGCCGAAGCTGCTGCCCCAGGTGGAGGAGGTGACCTATGCGGAGCCAGTGCTGCTGCCACAGCCACCGCCGCAGAACAAGATGCACTCGCCGAAGAACACTCTCCGCAAGCCGCCCATGCATCAGATGCACCAGGGACCCAACTCGGAGACGCTCTTCCAGTTCCAGCCGGACGGCTACAACACCCAGCAGACATATCGCGGACGCGACAACTTCGGAACGTTGCGCTCCCATCAGGTGATGGTGAGTATACCTCACCCTCCCCCCCCCCGCAACTCCCATACAATGAGGTGTCTAATATGTCATTTCCACAGGGCGACAACTATCGACGCGGCGATGGCTTTTCGACCACACGCAGCGTCAAGAAGGTAAGTTTGTCCACTGGCACGTCTGTGGCTGTGGCGATTGAATTACTTTCATTTCCGATTAAATATCGTATCGTACTACTACCACTACCACTACCACTACTACTACTACTAATCTCTAATCGTAACTCTAATTGCGCTCTTTCGATGTTGTTGACATTTATTGACATTAGTTAACTTAACGTAACTTAAGTCGTGGAAATCTTGTGGTGCGCTTGTATTTGATTGAACTCTCCTCGCACACTCGTCGATTGGTGTATTTCTTAGACTCACTTTTCAACATACCTACATTTGTATCGATGTATCTTCTGTTCATGTGCGTGTGCCTATGAGTGTCACCCATAGTACCTACCATATGCAATAAGTGTTGCAAATAACAGAGCACCTATGCGTATAGCTACATATATCATCCACAATAAATGTTGTACCTATTGATGTTGCATTATCATTTCATTTAGTCTTACTATTTGTCGTACCATCTGCATGTCCTATTTTCATTTTCATCATATATGCATACCATATTTTGTTTAGTTTAGTTTAAGTCATGAAACTTATGAAATCTGTCTAACATCCATCTATGGTTTCTGTTTCCAAATTGGATGCTTCTTTTGGGGAATAATTTAAATCATTTAACCACTAAGTATACCATATCCCATCTGTATATATCATAGGAAACCCCTGTAAATCATCATCAACCAAACCATACCTTTCTATGTACTTTGTATCTCTTGGGTTCTGTCTTCAAATGTTGGAAATACACCAATCGTTCGAATCGGAGTCGGGTTGGATCTTTGCAGGCCCCCCCCTCTCTCTCTCTCTCTCTCTCTCTAACTCTCTCTTGCTCTCTTTTGCTCTCTCGCTCTCTTAGCATTTTGTATAGCAACTACTATTCCTTACTCAGAGAAAAACCACTTTCTATATCGTTACTAACTTCTTCATGCTATCACAAAACTCGCAACTCACCAAAAACAGACTACAGAAACTTAACAAACAAGAAAATACCTCTAAAAAAAACTCTATCTCTATCTTTTCTCTCTTCTTTTTCCCTTTTTTCATCAGGTTTACCTTTGAGACGGGAGTGGGGCGGCTGAAACCAGTCAGGGACTAATTACCCAAAATATGGTAAATACCTATGCATAAACTAAAGCAAATTTAGTTTACTTCATTTATTTCACCCAATCTTTTTTTTAATCATATTTTCCTTTTCTATATTTTCCCTTTGGCTTTTGTTTTGTTTCTGCCGGGTGGGATTTCGTTCGTTCGTTCAATAATTGTTTCCCAATTATTCTGCTCAAAAGCTGCAATGCGGAAGCTCTCGTCACATCGAGCTCAACAGAAATTCGCTAGGCAAAAAGTAATTTCTGACTAAATATCCATCCACTATTTCAAAATTTCGCTCTCACCTTTCGATCTTGTTTCGATATTTGTACTTTTTTGTGTTCGTTTCTTTTTGTTTGGTAGGCACAGTTGATGAAGATTTGTTGTTTGTTCTCTCTCTTAAATCTCTCTCTTAAATCTCTCTCTTAAATCACTGTTTCTTTTGGTTCCACATTAAATATGTATTTGCGAATGCCGAAAACGAAATTCTCAATCGATCAATCAGTTAATCAATCAATCCAGTCAGCCATCCCGCGCCCAACTCGCTTCGTCGTCAGCCCATCATCGCCAGTGCCGCCTCCGCCTTCCTCCTGCTTTCTCCAACCCATGTCTGAGATCTCTGTGTGCCTGAGGGTGTGTGTGTGTGTATGGGTGTATGCTTTGGGTTGGACCTAGCGCTATTGTATCTCTAACGACTGTCTCCCCAAAAACAACACTTGAATCGCTTGAACTCTTCTGCATGGGCGCCGTTCTTGACTCCTCCAACAGAAACAAAAAACACCCAAGAATCCTTCAATGATTACCCCCCCTCAACAAGTGTGATAGATACATCTATACGATACACTACTACTACTACTACTATATGTAACTGCAATAATAATACCCACCCACTACTATCCTCCCACCATGATACATGTACTCTAGTAACAGTTTTACTTTCGATATATATTATATATTACAATATGCTACATGATTCTTCATTTTATTGCTTGCCAACTTACAAACGAATTGAAACCCACCGATTGGATCACATGAGAATTCGCCAAATATTTAAAGATCGGATTGAGAATTCAGTAATTACGTACATATTTGGTTTATTCATTTCGGAGCCATTAGAGCCACAAAATAATCTTAGATCTTGAAATTGTCTTTGCCTTGCAACACATTTGAGAGCCACCAAAATTGACTGCAACTTAGAGATATGTTTGTTTTTGTTTTGTTGGTACATTTCCCTTTTGTTCATTTGTAAACATATGAATATATCTTTTGCGAACTGAATAATGAATATATATGAATATATATATCTATGTATATGTGAATATATAAGAAAGTAAATGACACTCCAACCCCATAGGCTGTAAACAACACAAACACACGAAACAGAAGTCTTGGTCGCGCAAGAAGACAGCCGCCCCGTCATGGTATCGGTAAGTTTCTCTTCTTCTCTCTCTTCACTCGCTACCATTATCTTAACCAACCCACACACACACACACACACACACTAGCACAGAGAGACACCTACATATACACTGTCACACAGACAATCTCCTTCCCCTCTATCTGCTACCTCTGTGACTTTCTCTCTCTCTCTCTGTGTCTCTGAATGATCTTTGAAATGGGTGGACGCCTCTTTTGGATCTCTTGGATCTCTTCTGAAACATCCATGGGTGCCATGCCATGTCATTTTTTGGATTTATTTTCCCTTAAATGATATCATACTATAATTTATTTATAATCCTTAAATTGTAGTATCTGTCTCTGTGTGAGTGTTTATGTGCATGTTGCAACAGATTCAATTCGATGTTTTCCGTATTCCTCAATATTCCTCGTATGTGTTTTGTGTGTGTGTGTGCACCACCCCATATGCAACATGCACCCAAGCACTTGTACATACATACATATAGGATCTCTGTGGCTGTGTCTCTGTCTCCACCGATCCACCATTATCTATATCTCACGCATATCTAAATCTCTTGGTTTCTTCCCCCTTTTGCAGTAACTCAACATCGCTCGAATAGCCCCCAGCCACAACAACAGCAGCAGCAGCAGCAGGCACAACAGCAGCCACACTCAAGCTCCGGCTCGTCGCCGGTAATGTCGAACAGCAGCTCCAGTCCAGCGCCGCCGTCGAGCAGTCCCAGCCCCCAGGAGAGCCCCAAGAACTGCAGCTACATTTACCGTGATTGATTGATATGTAACACCAAGTCGATGCCCCTCATTCAGGCCCTGCCCACGCCCACGCCGACGCCCATACCCACGCCCACGCCCATGCCACACCCAGTCGCCGTTCGAGTCCAGCAGGAGCATCATCATCATGATCAGAGCCCAACCTTCAAGACCTACGCCAAGTCGATGCCCGTGACGCCCATTCAACCGCAGTCGCCGATGGAGGAGACGCCCTCCTACGAGCTCTACGAACGCCACGCCCGCTCCGATGCCACATTCCACTTTGACGACGATGTGGATGTGGATGATGACGACGATGATGTCGAGGATACATCATCGCTGGCCATGATCACACCGCCGCCACCCTACGACACCCCCTATCTGCTTTCGAGGAGAACCTGCAACAGTGCGGCGGCGCTGTCGCCACCGCTGCCGCCGCCACGCAGGTTCCGCTTCGGCAATCGGGAGTTCTTCAGCATGAGTCCGGGTGGTGGCAGTGCCACGCCCACATCCACATCCAAAGGCAGCGCCATAACACCCACGAAGCTGAGCGCCGCTGCGGCGGCCATGTTCGCCACTCCACAGATGGCCCAGCTGAACCGGAAGTGGGCGCATCTGCAGCGGAAGCGGCGACGGCGGAACAGCAGCTCCGGCGACTCCAAGGAGCTAGACAAACTGGTGCTGCAATCGGTCGATTGGGATGAGAATGAGATGTATTAGATACACAGTAGATGCAGATGCAAACAGACTCAATCGAGCATCAAATCAAGTATATTATATGGTCTAAGAGTGCTGATGTTGATCCTGGCCAGATCTGGGGTAAGTGGAGATTAGTCTACACACAAGAGAGGGTCTAGGGCTGAGGCAGAACAATTGCTATTACGTATATCCCTACCCCTTCTCCAGTTATCCTCGCTTGTCCTTGTCCTCCAACCAATTAAGATAGGCGCTGGATGGGGATATACTTAGACACAGAAGCCAGTGAAATTATACACGAAATTTATAGTTATATATAGCCTATATATACCCAGGTCTGCTGCATAACATACGTATATATACGACCATAAACCATATAGATACTCGTACTTGAATGAATATATACACAACATACACACATACGAGGAAGGGGCTAAGCTAAAGTAGAGCCAGCTGCAAACGAAACGATATTGTTAATTAACATTGATTGATTGAGAACAGAACCCATTTGAGAAGAGGCGTCAACAGATTGTACATATTAATCTTAGAGTTGAAATGAAGGGCCGTAAGCAAACCTTATTTGAATAGAGTATACGCGATATACACACACGTTTTTGCATTTAAACCAGACAAATGGAAAAATAGAAGAAATTTACAAAAAAAAAAAGAAAGAGAAAACAAAACAAAACGCTTATTACTGATTTATACAAAAAAACAAAAAGAAACAACAAGTACAGTACTCGTAAAATACCAAAATAGTAGGGCAAACAAATTAGTGTTAAGGGCATGCAGCATAGCATTCGATACTGGAGATTCGAGATTCACATTCAGATCCAACTGCCAACCGCAACGGGAAATAAGTAAAATATCCTCCAAGTCAGACACAGACACCAAAACACACCGAGAGTCTATCGAGTGCATTTTCTAAGGTCAATTTTATTTGCAAAGCCTTAAGCTTCGTTTACAATCTTTCAATCTGCTTCAGAATCAGCTATAGAAACGTGTAAATTATGTACAGTCGATCCAAGGATCCAAGTAACTGTACAGATATATACATACATACATACATACATACTCGTACATGCATACAGATGTGCTATATGTGCCATAAATAGAGGCGGGAATCCGCTTTGAGTTTAGTTGTTATTACAATATAGTTTGCATTGGGTTCAGACCAGAACAGAACAGAGAACTCTCTTTCCCGCTCTATGATGTATATATACTTATCTATACATATATAGTATATAAAATGATGATGAGTATCGAGAAGGGGGGGAGGGTAAAATGGTAAAGGTAAACACAAATTCCGTGTGAAGTGATCGATCAAAATTTAGTGAAAGCATTAACTAAACTGTAGCCTAGCCACATAGGGTTTGTATTATAGATTAGGCGACAGGAGGAGAACTTTTGAGGATATTTGCACTAGGGGCTAATGTTTGCTAATGTTGTTCTCATCATAGAGTATATATACACAATATACACAGCATATATATACATATATATATATATATAGGGTATGGTATATATATGTAGGTTAAGGCTAACCGATATTCAAATATTTTGTATGAAAACCTTAACAGAAATCCTTAAATTCCGATTAAATTCAAATATTGTATGGAACACTCGAGCTCGAGGCATTGCAAGTTGCAAGAGACTCTCTCTGCACGAGAAAAAAGCGTAGAAATATCTAAATCAAAGCAAATTGTAAGAACAAAACAATTAACAAATTGTAGAGTAAACAATAACTACACACAGACACACACACACACACACACAAACATAGAAGTGTATTGTACTTGCTATATATACTTTATGGAACAGCAAACTAATGCTTTTATATGCAATTTTACTTTTTGGACAAAACGTATACAAGCCGAAGAAATAAGGGGAGAAATCATTAAACAAAAAAAAAGAAATGCAATACATTGAGACAGCCAAAGACACAGAATTAATTAATTAATCGTACGATTATCATTTGTAATCATCATAATTGTTTGTGCTACATTTTATTTAGTTTTAGTTGTACATAAATATACTTTATAGGTTTTTTTATTGCACTGAATTAGTATACATATAGGTATATATATTCGTAGATGATTTTGTTTGGTTTATTTAGTTTTTACTCTTTGTTTTCTTTGTTATTAACAATCGAATCAAGTTTGGGGAGTACTTCGAAAGCCATATGAACACGTAACAGACACACACACATGCATATATAGTATGGTATATATTTCATAGGCAAAAGGAAATCAAACAAAAGTCAGACACACATAGCAGATAGCAGATAGCAAGCAGTGGGGAATGGAATGAATGGATTAGGAATACCTTAGGCATACACTAGGAGTTTGAACTAATTCTAGAACTACTACTACATCCAACTCTACTTATACAATTGCATACAATTGAGTATTAACTCGAAATCAGATCATTAACTTTTATACACTTTACCATTTACATATACGAATATATTGTATACAACAAGCGAACAGAATACCGAATACCGAACACTCGATTCGAATACTCGATTTGAATACCGATTTCATAACAAAACAAATACAAAATAGTTAGTTGTACTCGTAATTTAGAGCCAGGCTGCAATTGAAAGGTTTTACAGTGAATCATGCCTACAAAGAAAACAAAACAAACAACAACCAGCACACAAAACACACAAAAAAACCCATAAAAAGATCCATGAATATACCGAATATATATACAATATATATATATATATATATATATATATACATATATAGATGATCCATATACATACATACACTTATTAGATACTTTAGAAGAGAGATTCTCTAGAGATGCTTTTAAATACGAACGAAAATCGAAAATCCGAAAACCAAAAAAAATGAACAAACAAAAATAAATGAATTAAGCAAATGAAAAGTATTTTATTAAAACACGACTCTCGATGAAGGAAGGAAGGGGAAGCCGAGTAGAACAGCTACAGATAGAACATACAACAATATATACTATACATACATTTCTTAAACCTTCTGCAAACGCAAAATCACTCGTGAGATCCACAAAGAAAACTCAGTAACTTTTTTTTAGAAAAGAGTACCCACCCAACCCCTGCCTGGGGTTGGGTTCGGATCGGAAGATGAACATACTTTAAAGATATACATATATTGTAAGCTAATTGAAAACGACTTTTAACTTTCTTCAAATAAGACGAACATATGCCGAAACCAGATCGTAGCGAGCTATTTAGCAACTAATTATAAAAACAAAATGAAATGAACAACCGCCTGGCATGGCATTAACAAATTAGTGACAAAACATAACAAATAGTGGGAGGAGGAATGGAATGGAATAGGTATAGGAATAGGAATATGGAAAACCAAGACACACTCAAGTTTTCATTTTTCCATTAAAACGATATATATTCAAGTGCTTCTTACATAAAAATAAATATATATATACACATATATATATAAATGATATATAAAATGATTAAATGGTAGATATTATTATACGGAAGGGAAGCGGAAGGCATTGCATTATGAATACCTACTAACTAGGTTAAGGCATTTACTACAACTCTATTATTATTATTATTATTACGATTATTATTATGTTTTGTGAGCGACCACGGAGCGAACTATTACAGATTACAGCATACAGATTACAGAATTAAAGAGCAGTTTTAGGGTAAGCCTTATAGGTACTACCTATGCACGATTCCCGGTCCCGATTCGGATAATCGTACCGTGTCGAGTCGTGACACGAAGCGTTTGGTTTTATATTATTTCTAAGTAGCCATCAGCTCTCTCTCTCTCTATGCAAATAGTACATATGTACGTATGTATACATATATACGAGTAATCGATGCATTTTACTTACTTGAAAGCCATCAATGAAGCAAAGCAAAGCAAAGCAAAGCAAAGTTAAAGAAAACTCATGATTCAATTTATATAATTATGTTAAGATTTTATAACGCAACAAGCCTAACGTATACATTACCTATATGAATACTATTATATACGAGACTTTGTAAATACTTCACTTCACCAACCAAATAAATAATCTTTCATTCGAGCAAAAACCAGGACAAAAACATCCAAAATCATAACGAAACCAGGAAAATATACCGATTCCAGAATCGATTTTCTCAGTCTTGGTTCCACGTTCCACACACACACAGACACAACACAATCCATATACACAATCCACACACGATCCAAGGATGGGAGATGAGTATGTTATGCATTCTTTAGCGGTTACAAATACGTAAGGATAAATTTAAATTGTTGAATATGTAGCGCAAAGCATAATTGATGATAAAGATGATAAAGCCACAAAAGGAATAACAAAATATTTAACCAAATAAGTTACGAAACGCTATACACAGAACGGTACTTCCAAGCAACTATAGAGCTAACAGCAAACCATTTAAACAATTAAACAGCAAACCTTATGAAGTTTAACGAAATGAAACGAAATGAATTGAATTAAATTCCGAATAGAAGATCCGCACTCCTGATGGGGCACCCACCACCACCTCCCAATCCCTCCCACTCTCCTGCTCCCCTGCTCGCACTCTCTCTCTCTCCCATAGTAGTACACCCAATCAGGAATTCTCCATAGTTTAGAATTTAGTTTGAACCAAACGCTTCAGAAATTTACACAAACACCGCATACATGAACACAGCGGATTTCGTGCGGATTGTGTGCGAAATCGTAAATCAAGACAGCAAAGCGAGGAGAAGAACATCCGTTAAATGAAAGACAAGAACAACAAAAAATTGTTAGTAAAAAGACTGAGCTACAAAATATACAAGAAAACAAAAACAAAAACAAAAGCAACATAAACGATATCGAGACAAAAGCTAAACCAAAAGCTAAGCAAATTAATGAATACCTTTGATTTATGGAGGAGTTAATTAATGTGCATTTCTGTGTAAACGGTTTTCTAACTAGAGACGCTTGACTAGAATTTCGTTTGATTTCGATTCGTATGATTTGGTGGCCAATCGATTACACATACGAGTACATGCATATGTTGAGAAGTTCCTAGCACGCAGCGCACTTGTGCACTTGCACTCGCAGTTGGAGGCAGCCCGAATATCAATCATCAGTAAATGAATCAATCATTCAATCAATCAGATCAGTTTTAGCAGGCTGTTGAGTAATGCACCTAAAACCAAAACGAAAAAAAAAAGGAACTTCTGCCTATCATTGCTAGTGATTGCTTTGGGCAAACAGACATTATCTGCTGATGTGTGCCATAAAATACGTAAATTGAGAACTTTTGTTTCCGTTCGGAACTCGAATTGTATTTGAGATTGAGGTGCTTTCTATTCTTTGGTCACTGCCACAGCATAATCGAGATTAAAATACCTAGAACATATATATAGTATATATATACATATATACACATATATAGAACACGTATATATGCATACACTTGCTTTTAGCTTTCCTAGAACTCTGATTTCCATACTTGAACGTACAGTAAGCTGCGAGTAATAGGAATTAGTCAGTCTCAGACACGAAATAATCAAACTCAAGGCAAAGATTTGATTCGATTCAATTCGATTCAATTCGATTCGATTCGAAACATTTACAATTAATTCCACTCAAAAAAACACTCAGAACAGAACAGAACTAAACGAATCGAAACGAAACGAATCGAATCGAAATCGAATACATATACTTATATCGAGACAGCGCATTCAATTCTGAAGCAAACCAACAAATTTAACACGCAAAGCTAAAGGAGAAGCAGATAAAAATGAAAACCACATATTATTAATGATTATTATATTGTATTATTATAACTGAAATATTTAGATGAAATGACGATTCTTAATTATAACACATTATTATAGATACATACTGAACAAACCGATACAAAAACCCAAAAAAACCAAAACAGAAAATGAAAATGAAACAAACAAAAAACGGGAACGGAGAAAAGGGAATCGAAAATGATTAATAAAAATGAAAATATAGAGAATATTATATTATGAACACCTCCAATGACTTTCAATCGGTTCAAAGTCGCATTTCAAGTTGCCATCTCGAAGACTCTCTTTTCAGTGTCTATTTGAATTATTTTTCCAGCTTTTAGTCGCCATCGATCTGTCCTCATGCTGTTATCTGTGTACCCACCTCTCAAAGAAGATGTCCATATTGATTGTCTGTTTGGTAAAGTATTTCTTTTGAAGTATTCCTCTCAAAGGAAAGCTTCTCGTGTCGGTCTGCTTTAACATCATAATCAAGAAACTCTTTGTTTCGAAATATATATCAGCCTTGTTAAAAATATCAATCGTGGTCCATTTCCCATTGTGCTGTTTCGTATCTCCATAGATTGATCAGACCTAATCAGCTGTTATATATTAATTTTACTTGGGGCCACTTCTATCATACATTTTTTCATGGCACAAGCATACACAGCTCTGGCCCAATGAACTGAGAACTGACAAGAGATGCTGCACCCATCTAGCATACGCACCCCAGACTGATAACCCATAGGACGGATGAGATAAGGAACGGACCTAGAGCAGCAGAGCTAAGAAGGCGGTGACGACATCGCGAAGTGGAACTAAGACTTCGAGGGCAGTCGCAGAACTATCTCGAAGGCGCAGTCTCAATCTCATTATTACTCAACGCTCAACCGCCTTTGGGTCAGCCAGAGCTGCTGAGATGTGGGACTACTTTTGAAGCCCGCCTCGTGGGTCACTCGAATCAAGGCTAGTGCTAGCGATAGATAGTTAGAGCTTGAGCTAGTCCCTCTGTAGAAACTACATCCGAAATCAGTTCCCATTCAATCGCGACACAGAAAGCAACATGCGACCGTTACTTTCCTGGGTCCAGCTTGTGGCGTTGGCCCTCTGCGTATGTCAGATCTGCGCCCAGTCAGATAATGATGATACCGACTATGACAACTTCGATAGGATCGATGATCACTATAGGGAGCCAACTCGGCAGGAGACTCCCCAGCCTCAGAGGGCTTCACAGGAAGCGCGATTGCAAGTTCCCGGAGTGGGAGAGGTAGTCGGTATACAAGGCTATAAGACAATCTCGAATCGACCCATCAATGCATACCTTGGCGTGCGTTACGCTGAAGTGGGAGGCGGTCTGGGACGTTTTCAGCAGGCAAGGCCCGTGCCCTTCCAGAGGAGAGTGGATGCCACCAGAGCCAGTCCAAATTGCGCCCAATTTCCGGAGTTGCAGCGACTGCAGACGGCCGAGGCACGCGGAGAGGATGTTGACGATTGCCTGACCCTCAACATCTATGCCCCCGAGGGGGCGCGCGATCTGCCCGTCCTGGTCTTTGTGCACGGCGAGATGCTGTTCGATGGCGGTGCCGAGGAGGCCCAGCCGGACTACGTGCTGGAGAACGATGTTGTCCTGGTTTCGATCAACTATCGCCTGGCGCCCTTCGGGTTTCTCAGCGCCCTCAGCGATGAACTGCCTGGCAACATTGCGCTCTCGGACATCCACCTGGCGTTGGAGTGGCTGCAGCGCAACCTTCCCTACTTTGGCGGAAACTCCGGAAAACTTACCCTAGTGGGTCAGGCAGGCGGCGCCACTCTTGTTCATGCACTCAGCCTCAGCGGCCGGGCAACAAACCTCTTCCAGCAGCTCATCCTCCAGTCTGGCACGGCCCTGAATCCCTACTTCATCGACGAACGTCCCCTGGAAACTCTGGCCACATTCGCGCACCTCGCCCGCTGTCCCAATGCCGGTCGCAGTCTGGCACCGCTCTACGACTGCCTCAGCCGCCTACCCACCTCTCAATTGGTCAGTGCTTTCGAGCAGCTATTTCAACAGAACGAAGCACGCGGCCTCAGCTTCCTGGGTGGCTTCAAGCTGGTGGTGGGCGATCCCCTGGGCTACCTTCCGGAGCATCCTGCCGCACTGGCGGCCAACTCCGCCAACAGCACGGTGCCCATGATTGTGGGAGCTGCCAAAGATGCCAGCGCCTTTATCCTATCACGTGAGTGCTAAGCTAAAGAAATTTTGCCAGTTTCGGTTGGGTCAAATCTGGTCAAATGAGATAAGACTATCAGACCGTCTGGTCCAACCAACCGATTAGTGAATATTTGATAGATCATTGTGGACTTTGTCTAATAACTTTCTCTCTTATTTCATCCTAGGCTTCTACGAACAGATACAGCGCGTGAATTCGCAGAATGTTAGCGACTTCATCAACGTGGTCCTTGGCCACACGGCGCCACCAAGCCAACACCAAGTGTGGCTTGACTGGGCGCGCCGCGAGATCTTTTCGCAGGAGCACGATCGCACGGCCAGTGCCCACAGTGTCTCCCAGGGCCTGTTGGAGTTGACCAATATGATCCTATATCGGGCACCAGTCATCTATTCCATCCGACTGTCACACAAGAAGAGTCCCGTCTATTTGTACACCTTTGACTATCGCGGCGAGCATCATCGGTTCGGCCACTTGGAGAATCCGCTGCCCTTTGGTGTGGACGCTTCCCTGAGCGATGACAGTGTGTATCTGTTTCCGTATCCGCCGGAGGCCAGCCGCCTGAATCCGGTGGACAAGTCGCTGTCTCGCGCACTGGTTACCATGTGGGTTAACTTTGCCGTTACGGGCATTCCCAATCAAAATGCCGGTGTCTGGCCCAAGGCCACTTCCGAGTACGGTCCTTTCCTGCGCTTTACCAACTCGAGGCAGAACATGCTAGAGCTTGACCCACATTTCGGTGACGGACTCTACGCTCCAAATCTCTATGGACAGCCAACAACCAACATCACAGCAGATACACCCACGACAACCACAACCACAACAACGACGACCAGACGTCCGTATGTCTACAACCCGTATCCTAGCTGGCAGCAAAGCCCCTATGGCTACAACACAACAACCACCACCTCGACGACGACGACGACCACCAGGCGTCCAAAGTATGCGTACAATCCTTATGCTAATTGGCAGCCAAACCGACAGCCCCAACCTATTCCAAGGAGGCCAACGGATCCTGCATACGAAAGAGAGCAGGAAATCAGGCGGCAACAGGTTATACGGGATCAGCAGGAGCGAGAGCAACGGTTGCGTGAACAGCGTGAAAGAGAGCAGCAACAGCAAGAGGATCAGCGCCGTGAAGAGGAGGAACGAGAACAGCAGCGTGTCCAAGAGCAGCGAGAGCAGGAAGCCCAGCGAGAATTGGAGCAGCGCTATCAGATGCAGCGAGAGAAAATCCAGCGAGAACAGGAGCAGCGAGAGCAGCTAGAAAGGGAACAGCGCGAACAAGAACAGCGCGATCTGGAAGAGAGAGAGCAACGAGAGCGGGAAGAGAGAGAGCAACAAGATCGCGAACAGCAGCAGCGAGAACAAATGGAGGGTAGCGAGGCAGATCAGCAGGAGGAAGATCAGGAGAGCTCACGCAGGCCCTATCCAAGCTATGAGGACTACGTGCGAAGAGACGAGGAAGAAGAACCAGTCAACTCTGAACGCGATCAAAGCTCGAACCGAAACTACTCCGAAGAGCAAGAACGGGAGCAACAGCAACGGGAGCAACTGTATCGAGAACAACAGGAGCAACTGTATCGTGAACAACAGGAGCAACTGTATCGTGAACAACAGGAGCGGGAACGTCAGTCCCAGAACCCTGAAGATGAGGAAGATAAGGAAGATCAGCAAGACCGTCACCAACCTTTCCAAACCTACGAGGAGTATTTGCGGGCCAATGAAGAAGCTGAAGCGGCAGCAGCTGCAGCAGCAGCAGCTCAAGAGCAGGCTGAGCGCGAGAATGATCCCAGCGCTTACGAAAACTACGAGGATTACATTAGGGCGCAGGAGGAACGTCAGGAAGCCGAGGAGCGATATCGAGCTGTTCAAGAGGGCTGGGAGCACTCTCGCCCAGAATATCCAGGCTACCGACAGTTTGTTAGCAATCATCATAACGCTAAGCAGCTGCGCAGGCAACAGCGAGTACATTTTTAAAAGGTTTTTTTATTATATCATATGATATAATAGTAATAAAAATAATTGAAAAATAATAATGATCATGATTCTCTATGATTCTCTGTTTTTCGTTTACTCGTATTTCAAAAATTGTGGATACCACAACTGAAATAGTGTGATATTACCGAAGTCTATATACAAAATTTGGATGCTCAATCTTTTATACTCTAAAATCTAGGCGCTCATGAAGACAGACATACATTGCTACATCGACTCGGCTACGGATGCTGATGAAGAATATATGTATATATGCACGCTATTGGGTCGGAAATGCTTCTTTCTGGGTATTACACACATGTAGTGACAAATAAAGTCAGAACAAATGTAAGATACCCCTATTCTCTTCGAGTGCCGAGAATTAAAAACCCAGAACAGGAAACCCACCGACCCTCTCCGATTTTTTTTAGTTTTCCCGCTTTTTTCGTGTCATTATGTGGTAGTGTGACCGCAAAATGTAAGGATATAAATCCAGAGGATATAAATGACTTTTAAAATATCGATTATAGGCATCCGAAATTTTTAACAGACCATTTTTCAACGGTCTGGCTACTTTACCCTCTTGTGCTGATCTCCTAAAAGTATGCAACTAATCACGGCGGCAAGGATGTCCTTTTTGATGCCAATCGGTTGGCAGGACTCCCAGGATCACAAAAAGGTATGACACGTCCAGATCGGCCCATAAATAGCCGAGATACAGTGCAATGAAAATTGCAAGGTAAATTTGTCGTCAATCGGCGCAAACCAAGAAATTTCAAATCTGAGCACCAGGCGAACAGAAATCAGCAGAAAGTAGCTGGTTTTTTTGTTGAGTGCTGTGCACTTGAGCTTCTGTCTACAAGCACTTGCGTAGTGCATACAATTGAACTTCTGTCTGCAAGCAATTGCATAGTGACAGAAGTTGAAATGTACAACACTCAACAAAAAACCAGCTACTTTCTGCTGATTTCTGTTCGCCTGGTATCCCAGATCCGAAATTTCTCGTTTTTGGCCATTTGAGCGGCCGCAAATTGAAAGTTGATGTTGTACAACAACAACCATTTGTTGTACAACAAATCGACAACAAACACAACGCTTATTTAGTTTTGTTGTTTTCTCCATTATTTGTGGGCCGATCTGGGCGTGCGACGGCTTCCTGTGATCGGAAAACAATCTTTGTTCCGATGGAGTCCTTTTCAAGGACCAAGGATCAAGGATATTTCTTCCAGGCTTGTTTTCTCTGTTATTTGTGGGCCGATCAGGGCGTGCGACGGCTTCCTGTGATCGGACGACAATCCTTGATCCAATGCAGTCCTTTTCAAGGACCAAGGATCAAGGACATTTCTTTCAGGCTTGTTTTCTCTGTTATTTGTGGGCCGATCAGGGCGTGCGATGGCTTCCTGTGATCGGAAAACAATCTTTGTTCCGTTGGAGTCCTTTTCAAGGACCAAGGATCAAGGATATTTCTTCAAGGCTTGATTTCTCTGTTATTTGTGGGCCGATCAGGGCGTGCGACGGCTTCCTGTGATCGGACGACAATCCTTGATCCAATGCAGTCCTTTTCAAGGACCAAGGATCAAGGACATTTCTTTCAGGCTTGATTTCTCTGTTATTTGTGGGCCGATCAGGGCGTGCGATGGCTTCCTATGATCGGAAGACAATCTTTGGTTCCGATGGAGTCCTTTTCAAGGACCAAGGTTCAAGGACATTTCTTTCAGGCTTGATTTCTCTGTTATTTGTGGGCCGATCAGGGCGTGCGACGGCTTCCTGTGATCGGACGACAATCCTTGATCCAATGCAGTCCTTTTCAAGGACCAAGGATCAAGGACATTTCTTTCAGGCTTGATTTCTCTGTTATTTGTGGGCCGATCAGGGCGTGCGATGGCTTCCTATGATCGGAAGACAATCTTTGGTTCCGATGGAGTCCTTTTCAAGGACCAAGGTTCAAGGACATTTCTTTCAGGCTTGATTTCTCTGTTATTTGTGGGCCGATCAGGGCGTGCGATGGCTTCCTATGATCGGAAGACAATCTTTGGTTCCGATAGAGTCCTTTTCAAGGACCAAGGATCAAAGATATTTCTTACAGGTTTGTTTTCTCTGTTATTTGTGGGCCGATCTGAGAGCGCGACGGCTTCCTGTGATCGGAAGACAATCCTTGGTCTGATGGAGTCCTTTTCAAGGACCAAGGATCAAGGATATTTCTTACAGGCTTGTCTTCTCCGTTGTTTTTGGGCCGATCTGGGCGTGCGACGGCTTCCTATAATCGGAAGACAATCTTTGATCCGATGGAGTCCTTTTCAAGGACAAAGGATCAAGGATATTTCTTACAGGCATGTTTTCTCCGTTCTTTGTGGGCCGATCTGGGCGTGCGACGGCCTCCTCTAATCAGGGGGGCATCCTTTATCTTATATAGTCTTTATCAAAGACCAAGGATCAAGGACATTTTCTTTTATTTGTGCACCGATGTGGGGGTGGGACGACTTTCTGTGAGGGGAAGACAACCCTTAAACCGATGAAGTCCTAGTTATAATATCTTAGATTAAAATAATTCCTTTTCTTTTTTCGATGCTTTTATACATTTGACCATAGTTCAGACCAATCGAAATGAGCTGCTCAATCCCGCATGTTAAATGATATGCCAATCCTAAGCAATCACATTTGTCCATACACCTCTTTCAAAAACCAGTAATATAAAGGTTTCGACAAGTAAAAAACAAACTTTACACAGTATTTATCAGTACATTTATTTTTCCAAATGCATAACGTATTTATTCTAAGAGTAAACATAAAAAGATTCACATACATATATTACAATAAGAGTTAAACAATAAGCGGTTAAAAATGTGTCAAAAAAGTTCCATTTACATAGCATTTATAATAATTCAACATTTCTTATAAATAATAATGGTAAGAAAACGCTTTCTTGTTGAGCATTCATCAATACATCACCGGTTCTATACAATAAAACTCTCATTTCATACATTTTCCCTTAGGATTCACAAGCAGCCGAGAAAATAAAGTTATATACACTCAAAAATTATCAACTGTGTTACTTTAAATGTGCGGTTTCGATTTGTGTTGCTAACAATTACATTACAGTGTTTACAAAATATACGGATATTTATATATTCAAGAAATTCAACTAGTTTGGCACCCAATAATTTGGCTAGCGTTCTTCAGAGATCATCGTCCCCAATACCCTCAAACGCTTCATTGGCCACACGTGCACCATCCTCTCCATCGTTGCGAAAGAACACAGCTCCAAATGTGCGGCACGTCGTAAGTCTCTGCTGTTTTGATTTGGGAGCCAAATCCTGGGCCAGAAATTTGACTGGCGGCGTTGTTATAGACGCTGTCGTTGTTGAATACGAAGTAGATGCATAAGTCGATGTCGATGATACCGAGCTGGGTGTGGATGCGGCCGATGTGGCGCCCGCGTCCTGTTCATCATCGCTACTCTGATCGGTTTTTCCGCCTCCACCGTGCAACAACTGATCCACCATTGCCTGCAGGCACACAGACATCAGCATGGCCTGTTCACTGCATATAGTTATCCAGCGAAGCGTTTGCTTCGAAATCAAATACTCAAATGCCAACTGCAACTGTGTGGGCTCATGACTAGACTCCAGCGTATTGTGGATCACACTGACACGCCATGAACGCATCCTAGTCACCCGGAACTTTGTCTCGTATATCTTGGCGCCTCGTGCCGTGCGTAGGCTGAGCTCCTTGTTGCCAATGCTGACCAAAGCCATAGTTTTCGGGTCAGGATAGTCAACATTCGCCGCCTCAAACTGCAGGCAGCCGTAGGAGGGCAGGTCACGCACTATGTCCATGTATTCCAAAGATCTTCCTTGCATCTGAAGATGGTTTAATTGGCGTCCAAGGCCAGGCGAACAGATCACAACCCATTCTCTACTCACATCCGCCACGGTCTGGTTATACAGCAAGTTTAGGGCCACTTTATTCCCGTATAGCTTGGCATCCCAGCTCGAGTCCCAGTAACACGTGCGAAGCATCAACTCACAGGGCTGGGCATGAAGACGCGTGATGTATGGCGACTCGAAGTCCATCAGGCGACGCACCAGAACCAGCTCGTCAGATTCACGTTTTTTGCGCATCAGGTACAGACAAAACAACTTCATCAGCTCTTCGGGCAGCTTCAGTTCACGGCACACACTCTTCAGTAACATACTGGAGTTCTGCTGCACATTACAATTTACAAGCAACTGTGCTCCATTCGGATTTGTGTACACCTCTACCTCAAGCTGCTTTTCCTCGCTGTCGCTTCCCACGTTGCCCTCGGCCAGCGCCGTGTCCAGCTGGGCACGCTGGAAGAATTGATGTAGAAACGGCAATCGAACAAGTCGTGCATCCTGACCGATGATCTGCAAATACTGCTCCAGACCACTGCGTCTCGTCTCCAGCTGCCCGTTGGTTAGCGGTAGAAACCTTTTTGGAGGAAAAGGAGGCAGACTCAAGCTTGAGCAATGCCGGCGCATTTGCTCGTTTAAAGAATGCAGTTGCTTGTACCGCAGGCAACAATGATAGCTCCCATTTATGTGTATATTATACACGGTGTACGTGGGCGAGCCCAGGTCCTGCGTGTCTGGTATGGAAAAATGCATGCTTTCTATTATTTTACGGCATCGCCTGCCAACTTTTTACATTTTTAGTGCTTCACGATTGTTCTTCATGGCTTTTTTACCACTTTTTCTTTATTTTTGTACAATTAAGAAACATTTGTGCAGATTTTTTTCGCGTTGTCACACAATATACATTGTTAATCCGGAATCGCACAAAAATACCGATATTATTTTTGTGCTGCCCTGTGCAACGATGAATATGAAAGTAGCGGGTAAATCTGATCTAATAGCTGATGACATTAGACTTTGAATCTTACAGGACAAATATTTTTTAACAAAAAACTACCTTTTATTTCGATAATATAACAATATTGTGTGGCTCAAAATACACACATTGCTTGTTTCGTTGCTGAAGAGGCTTCTTATTCGGATCGATGTAAAAGTGTACCCTAGAGCCGACACTAACTGCATCTGCAGTTTTCGAATGAAGTAAAATATTAAACGTTGAATCTCCACTGTTCGTCCCAGGGACTGGTTCCACTCGGGCCATATGAACGCCAAACTCTTTGGAGATTTCCAGCACGCGGACAGTGTGGGTGGCCTTTCTGTGGATTAAATGGCGATGATCCATGCGAACCCTCTTCATCATCGTCCTGAACTCGTTCACGTAGCCTCCTTTAACACAACGCGCCTTTTTGCAGGTGTAAGTAGCATGGCTTTTTGCAGGATGTAAGTATTGCGTTTGGGTTGGTTCTGGCACTAGAATTACTGGCGAGGAATCAATGTAGCTGTCATCGGATGCGTCGGTGTGGCTCGAATCATTCATAGACTTGTTGCTTAATTCGTTCCAAAGTTCTGATACCTTTCGAAACGACGATAATCGTACAGGTAGGGCTCTGTTGTGTGACCTACGCGGCAATCCTGGCCAACTGGTGTTCAATAACTGAAAACATGTCGAGTTCCTATCCCCATCCGATGTCTTTGGACTACTGCTTGTAGACGTGGAATTGTTTAGTTTTTGCGACGATAATCGTACAGGTAGGGCTCTGTTGTGTGACCTACGCGGCAATCCTGGCCAACTGGTGTTCAATAACTGAAAACATGTCGAGTTCCTATCCCCATCCGATGTCTTTGGACTACTGCTTGTAGACGTGGAATTGTTTAGTTTTTGCCAATACTTTTGGAACTCGGATGGAGTATTTTTACGCTGTGAGGACTCCACCAATGGTGATTTTGGCTGACACTGTTGCTTGGCGCTTGGTCCAGCGTCTGCAGCCGCATTCTCCTGTTCCTCGTCGCCGGAAAAGCGGGAGCTGTATTTACGTTTTGTGAACATTACGACAAGAGAAGAGCAATATTTATTGCTTTAAACACACAGTTTGAAGTATTTGCCGCGTTCTTGTTTTTTATGCCGACAGGGCTACATTTTTACTAGGGCTGGGAAAAAGATCGATAGCATAATCGATACTATCGATGGTTGAATAGTTTGGTTCACTATCGATAATATCGGCCAACATCGAATGTTCAATATTGAAAAAAACACTGATATATAGTATACTAGGTGACCCAGAAAAACGTTGTTTGTCTATTTGTATTATTTCTAAGATTTTTAATTAATTAAATAATTAAATTAGCAGACCTGCAGTGTATTTGCTGGGTTAACAAAATATCACCTACAAATATATCAGCTAAAAATAAATATCGATATATTAATATATATATTTTAGCATCTCTATTTCCATTTCTCGTCCATTTCGTTTTTGTCTCTCAACCCCCCCTATACATTTGATAGACCTACATGTGAGTGAATTAAATATAAATGAAACTAATTGGTTAAAAATATGTTCAGAATTGGGTGCCTGCCAGTAGAAATACTTGCGACGTGTTAGCATTGATGTTAAATACAAAAGATTTTGTGGTATTTAGAGTATAACATAACCAGTCTGAGAAACCACGTGTTTCAAAATGGCGATGGCAGCCACTAGAGAAAAAAGTATTAATTTGTGCATAAAATGATGATTCTTTCAATTACCTTTTGCGGTTTCCACCAGAAAGCATTTTGCTTAAAGATGGCCTTAGGAGTCTGATCCAAGTACACCAAATTAAATGCTGACAATGATTTTGGTAGACTTCAATGTGCTAACGAAATATTGTTTTTTTTTTCAATTGCAGAATGGCGGACGCAGCTCCAGCCCGTGGTGGATTCCGTGGCGGTTTTGGCTCTCGTGGGGGTCGTGGTGGACGCGGTCGTGGCCGTGGACGCGGCGCCCGTGGACGTGGTGGCAAGGAGGACTCCAAGGAGTGGGTGCCAGTTACCAAGCTAGGTCGCCTGGTGCGCGAAGGCAAGATCAAGTCCCTGGAGGAGATCTACCTGTACTCGTTGCCCATCAAAGAGTTTGAGATCATCGACTTCTTCCTGGGCTCGTCTCTGCGCGATGAGGTGCTGAAGATCATGCCTGTGCAGAAGCAGACCCGTGCCGGTCAGCGTACCCGCTTCAAGGCCTTTGTTGCCATCGGTGACAACAACGGTCACATCGGCTTGGGCGTCAAGTGCAGCAAGGAAGTTGCCACCGCCATTCGTGGCGCCATCATCCTCGCCAAGCTGTCCGTCGTGCCCGTGCGTCGTGGCTACTGGGGCAACAAGATCGGCAAGCCCCATACTGTGCCTTGCAAGGTTACAGGCAAGTGCGGCTCCGTCTCAGTGCGTCTGATTCCCGCTCCCCGCGGTACTGGCATTGTCTCGGCTCCCGTCCCCAAGAAGCTGCTGACCATGGCTGGTATTGAGGATTGCTACACCTCGGCCCGTGGCTCGACCGGCACCCTGGGTAACTTCGCAAAGGCCACCTATGCTGCCATTGCCAAGACCTACGCTTACCTCACTCCAGACTTGTGGAAGGAGATGCCTCTGGGCTCCACTCCCTACCAGGCATACTCGGACTTCCTGTCCAAGCCCACAGCCCGTCTGCACGCAGATGCCTAGACTCGACAAAACAGAGCGAACCAATGGTTTTGAATAAACTAAATAACATAAAAATATAGACTGCTGTGTTTTCATTTCCTATTTTAGTCTATATGCCTGAAAGCGATTCCGACGATCAAAGTAGACCATAGAGTTGGAGCTTAATGTACTTTATTTTTAAATCGGTAAACTAGAACTATAAAAAGTGGTCTACGCCTTCACGCCATACGCCTCCGGCATCCTTTCTATGGCGTACTTATGGGCCGCCACATACATGATAGGCACGCCGGGTATTTTTCGAATGCGGTTCTTAAGATCTTTGTCGTTGGTGGCCACTATGTAGCACTTGTGTTGGCGCACACGCTCCACGATGCAGTCATCGGCGTAAGTGCCCTTGTGCAGGCAGGGCAGCCGCTCGAAGCGGGGATCTGATATGATGCGCAGTGCCAGCTTGTACTTGTTGCCCAGCTTCTCCAGCTCGGCGCGCACACAGTCTGAAATGTAGGGTATGCATTTGGCATATAAACAATCCATCATTCCCTGCACAATATCCAATTTGCTCTTAATGCTAAAGTTGATGAAGTTGGTATCCAGGACTATGTGATAAGGCGGCCCCAACTGCGTGTTGTACTGGAAAAAGAGCGCCGAGCTCTGCTGCGTGGCCTCGTGCACTTTGACCTGATGCGGATCCTCCTTTTTCTTTCGCTTTTCCCGAATTTGGTCCTTCACACGCGAATCTGTAGGCTTCATGAGGCGTTTAAGCTGTGCATTGCGCTGTTTCTTAACCTTCTGCGTTTTCTTTTGCTTGCCCTGAAGAAGAACAATTCAGTTACCACAGGGGACATTCTAAAGGAAATTGATATTTACCATTTTAAGGTATTTTCAGTTTAAAATCAAATTAAAAAGGCGCACGTGTAGAAAAATATTTTTGTCATCAGCTGTTCTCGCGATTAGTATCGATACAACCATTTTTCTTCAAAGCAGCGCTGAAATATATCGAAACACCACGAAATCATTTCTGCGGTGCCCCGATATTAGATGAAACATCGCTGTTCCGCCATTTTCGTTCTTACCACGTGCGCCCGGATCCGGCTTCACTTTTCGTCGACAACTCGAGCAAAATGGTAAGCTAAGCAAGTGGAACCCAGTGAAAAATATAGTAAAAGAAATAATGCAATGCCACAAATGATGAAACTGATGACGAGACTGAAAGAACATTTTCCTCGACTTAACATTGTATCTTTCAATGTTTCGTTGAACAATATCTGTTCATTAAAGATTATTCGGCAATCTGATGGCATTCAGTTTACCTTTTCTGGCTGTGTGCTCAATAAAACAACTGCTAATTTAAGATGTTTGATTTGCAGGGATAAATACTACCAACTTTGATGAAATTGTGATCAATTGTCGCCATGTGATTGTGCGTACACAAGGCCAACGGCCGATGAGACACCTCGGGCATGCCGCCCTTTTGAGACTCCTCTGGGCATTGAGGTAAGCGACTGCTTCTTGTTTCGTAGTCAATTTTTTCTTGTGATGAACTTTTACACAGACCTGTACTGAATACTCATGCGGAAAAATGTAAACTGATTCAATAAAGAAAATAATTGATTTCATTTTCGAATTCTTTCATTAATGGGTTTTTTGTTTTAGGTTATGTCGAAGAAACGCGTGGGACGATAGCGATAGAGTGAAATCTTAGCAACAAGGTAAGCATTAAATTTAGATAATATTCAACAAAGTGATGAATTTTTACACAGACCTGTACTGAGATAATCATGCAGATAAGATGTATGCTGATTAAAGATTCAGAAACTTCAAAGCTAAAATATTTATTCTAGATCTTTAATGTTCTCCTTGGTTTCAGCTTTCGAATTCTTCTTTGAGGTTATGGCGTACACCTGATGGTCACTCCAGTCGCATGGTATTTCTTTGTAAAAACCAACCAAGGTAATATTTCGAACCACTAATCACATGGATTATTCAGAGTAGCTTAAATGATGATTACCTTAAATACCTTTTGCGGTTTCCACCAGAAAGCTTCTGCTTAATGATGGGCTTAGGTGTCTGATTAAGCATTTCTCTACGAATATATCTTGTACCCTGTTTTGATGTATATAAAATAATCTGTTTCTTCTTTTTTCAGCAAATACGTCGGCATTTTACTTAGACGACTGCTCTTACGCATTGTTCCTCTACTACCTCTGGCAAAGGTAATATATAAAAACTATGTACTATTCAATTTGTTTAAATGATGATTACCTTAAACACCTTTTGCGGTTTCCACCAGAAAGTCTCGACTTAATGATGGACTTAGGCGTCTGATCAACAATACAAACAAATACAAATTTGCTTTACGTTCCTTCCTTACTTAATCGTTCTTTATTTAATTTCAGATTTTTACTATTCTTGTATGACTTCAACTGGATGGCGTTCACTTAACAGTACTTGGGTATAAGGCTCATCAATTGAATATGAAATAAATCTAAATAATTACAAAATTTAAACCAGTACAACATTTATTTGGTAATGGGGCTTGGGACCTTCAATTTTTTGTTTAGTGCGAGAGTTTTGAAGTCCATCCCTCGTGTATGTGGGCGCATCACCGAAATCGCATTTTCATTTTCTATAATCTGCGAATTTATAAAGGTGTTTCATTAAATGTGTGTTTCAAAAGAAACCGCGTAGATGAATGCTCGATAACGATAGTTCAGCACTCTAAGAGTTGCAGCTAGGTATTAATCTGAAGCGAAATTAATGCTGAAACTCGCATAAATGGTTTTTATTTAATTGCTGGAAGTAAACGGCCTTTTTTTGATGGCTTTCGAACCCTTAGTTGCGTGCTACGTCGAAAACACTAGCCTTGCCTATGGACTGTTGCACAGAGTTGATCGATAACATGTACCATGAGACGCGCCGGTATAATCAAACCGCTGCTGCGCATAAATAACAACAAATCCAGACTCTGGAGGGAAAACTACGCAACGCAGATAGACACAGGCTATGCGGAGTGCACACTGGACCCCAAGGAGTATGTGGACTTTAAGAAACAACTGCGACAGATTAATCTATCTCCCAAGGATGGGCACACGTGCTTACAATTTGAGTGCCGGCTGTGTGAACGTAATAGGCAGCCAGCTGCAGCACAGACGAGAGGCGCCGCCGAGCAAGGGCTGCTGGCTTACGTAAACAAGCGGACGGGTGTGTAACGGAGGGTATTTTTATTATCAAACTATCTATATAGATTCCTCTTTCTAGGCGCCTTCATCTGTCCAAATTGTGATGTGAAAACGTCGCTGACCAATGCTCTGGCGGCTTATCAGCGCCCATCGCCAGCTAGCTACCAGCGCCCCCCACAAAGGAAGCCAGTATATGATATGCGCTTTTCCTATCTGAAAGATGTGACACCAGAGGCATGTGATGCACTAGGAATCAAGGGATTGAAGGAGTCGCAGTTGAATGCCATTGGAGCCCAATTTGAGCCGGAACAGAACTTGCTGCACTTCAAGCTACGGAACGCAGCGCAACTGGTGGTCGGGGAAAAGGTGCTGCATTTAAGCGACCGCCGTGAGGAGACGTTTCAGGGCACCTCCATGTCGGGGCTGCTGATTCATGGTGTGGGGAACAAAAGTAAAGCAGTTCTAGTCAGCAATTTACTTGACTTTATTGTTCTTGCCACACAAAACATCGAAACGCGTACGTACAGCCGGTTGCTTCCCTCGCGATTCACAGCTCACAGAGTGTGCTTTTTGCTTTCAGATTGCATTGTGTGCCTGCCGTATGAGCTGAAGATGCTGCCGCAGGAATGCCTGCCTGGATTGGAGCGCTTCAAGGAGCTGGTCTTTTGGTTGCACTACGATAGCAGTCACAACTGGGATGCCGCCCGAGCATTTGCCCAAAAGATAGATGAAAAACGTTGCCTCCTCATCAGAGCCACCGAAACGGAGCCCGCGCCCCACCTGGCATTGCGGCGTCGCCTCAATCTTCGCCATATACTGACCAAGGCAACGCCAGTGCGGCACAAGGCCATCACCACATTTGGGGCAATGAGGAACGACATACTCAGCGAGCTGCAGAACATTGAAAAGGTGAACGGCGTGAAGTGGAAGCGTTTCCCAGTGCTGAACAAGCTGCTCAAGGGACACCGCAGGGGAGAGCTGACCATCCTGACCGGACCCACGGGCAGCGGGAAAACCACCTTTATGAGCGAGTACTCCCTCGACCTGGCCATGCAGGGCGTGTCGACACTCTGGGGCTCCTTTGAGATACGAAACACCCGTTTGGCCGCCACTTTGCTGCGCCAATACGTCGGCTACCCCTTGGATAATAAGCTACAGGAGTTCGACCACTGGGCCACGGAGTTTGAGCGAATGCCGCTCTACTTTATGACCTTCCACGGCCAGCAGCCCCTGAAGCCAGTACTGGAGGCCATCGAGCACGCGTCCTACGTGCACGATGTGATGCATGTGATAATCGACAACCTTCAGTTCATGATGGGAGTCTCCTCATTTCGCGGCGACAAGTTCTGGGAGCAGGATGCCATCATTGCAGCCTTTCGCAGCTTTGCCACCAAGCACAATGTCCATGTCACGCTAGTCATGCATCCGCGCAAAGAGCGTCAGGAGGATGACCTGACCACGAGCTCCGTCTTTGGCACGGCCAAAGCCACACAGGAGGCAGACAATGTGCTCATCATTCAGGACAAGCGACTCACATCGGTGCGGGGTAAAAAGTATTTACAGATAGCCAAGAACCGCTACAGCGGCGACCTGGGTATTATGCCGCTCGAGTTCGATAAGGAGGCGCTCAGCTATTCCTCGCAGATCCAAAGTGCCAAGCGAAGAAGGGAGAAGACAACGACTGATGTCTGACGTACTTATTTATGCATTTGTTGTTACTATCTGATATAATTATTCTATTGTCTAGAGCTAGGATAGGTTTAAATATAAACTCCTTGCACCGTCTTGCAATGGACTGCATCACGTTGAGCTCTGTTTGTAATTCTTTGTGTTAAGGATCTTCTTGCCGCACATGGCGCATATAGCCTTTTTGTAGGCACACGCCTGGCAGTAGTGGGCTCCCATCTGGTGGACCTTTTGTCGGCAGATGCTGAAATTATAAGAAATGCTAGTTGTTATCCATCCCAGGAATCCAACGTAGTTTGGTTTGTCTTTTCTCACCGGCAAGGTGCCAGCGTCGTGCCTCCTATGGGGTTGTATCGGTCCCTAGCCGAGGATAGGGCTTTGTTTTCATTTATCTTGCGTCCACCGGCTGGGGCGGTGCTGGTTCTCCAGGGATTTGGGGCCGAGACTTTCGTCAGCTTTGCCTCGCATTTCTCGCAAACCATCTTATTTGTTTTGTTTTTACAAAGTGAGTGTGACCGCACTTTGATAATCGATAAATTTTCCTATCGCTGCCTTCAGTTGTTTGCCGCTACTCCTCTTGTGAAATTGCAACAAATGCAAAAATTGCAACAACAAAAAATGCAAACATGACGGAAGAAAAGAACGACCAATTAAGGTAATGTAATGGGATCTTAAATGCATGCTGTATTATTGCTAAATGTTAAATCTACTACCTTTTGCAGGCAACAGCTCATCGCGGCGGTAGTGAAAAAGCGCGCGGCAATTGCGCGGGCACAAGAAATTGTTGTGAGACTCATAGAGCCCGGCGTAGCAGAGCCGGAATTTCTGGCCATGGTATTTATAGTTTTTTGATTGTATAGAAGATTTTAATTTACATCCCCCTCCCTAGCTATGGGAAATCGCACCCAACCACTATACCGATATTGTAGATGAGCGCGAAATTGAACAGCACTGCGGGTACCCGCTCTGCTCCAATGCCTTGCAAAAGTAAGTGGACGCTCCAAAAGGTGGCTCCTGACTAACCGACTTACTTGCAGTGTACCCAATCAGAAGTACCAAATCAGTGTATCGCGAAACAAGGTATACGATATCACAGAGCGCAAGAAATTCTGCTCTGGATTTTGTTTCCGTGCCTCCGAGTTCATCAAGGCCCAGGTGCCGACGTCGCCGCTGTGGCTGCGCGACAGGGAGTCACGGCCGAGCTTCCAGCTGCTGTCGCGAGACAAATGAAAAGGTAAACAAGTTTCAATGCTATTTCTATATTTCATATAATGAAGTACCATTTTCGCTTGTTACATTATTGGATTTTTTTCGATTTTCGATGTGGAGATATTTAAGGGCGTTCACTCGACCATTAGGGAAATGTACTTAAAATGCTAAACAATTGATCGCCTTTGTCCTCGGCTAGATCATAATTATATTGTCGCGCTCTAGCGTTAGATCAGCCTCGCGTTTGGCATCCTCCTCGGACCATTCACCGCATTTACTGAGCACATCTGTTTCGCGCGGTGGTTCCGTCTTTGAATGACAAGAGAATTGGGGGATGAAAAAGGGTTGAACTTTATTTATTTAGCACTCGTTGAGGCATATTATACCTCTTTGTCGTTAGCCGCCAGCTTCGTGAACATATTGGCATACAGTTTCTTCTCCTTGTCCTTGGTTTCCTTGATTTTCTGCCTGCAGATGACCACGTGGTTGGCAGCGGCCTTGTTGCCAGGCTCCAATTGAATAACCTAACCAAAAATTCATTTAGCAAGTAAGGATTTTCTCTATGGTGTGATGGCAAACCTTTTGGAAGTCCTGCAGGGCATCTTCCAGCTCATTGATGATCAGGTTGCATTGTCCGCGACGATAGAGAGCCTTCACATTGTTGGCCTCCAGGGCTAGCACTGCGTTGCACTAAAGAAAATTCAATAACAATTTATTAAATGGTTCATGTGTGCCCCACTCAACGTCCACTTACCTCCACCTTGGCCTCGAAGTGATCGTTGGACTTCTGGTGGCACAGAGCAATGTTGCTGTGTGTGGCCACCTTTAGCTTCTTTACCTCCTCGTTGGTGTCGGCACTGTTAGGCAGCAGATTCTTGCACTTGGTGTACATCTTGATGGCCAGAGCCCAGTTCTCCTTCTTGAAGTAGTTGGTACCCTTCTCCTTGTACACCTTGGCCTCGTCGATGCGCTCGGTGTCGCTCAGCTTCCACTCTTCCAGACCCTTGCCGCAGTCGATCAGCTTCACCTTGTACTCGACTGTGGCGTTCGGTGGAATCTTAAATGCCTCATTGCCCGTGGCGCCAAAAGCATACACTGGTTTAATCGTGATTCTAAGGGAAAATCGATGGTGGAATTGTGTTTCTTTTTTGGCCCCCCTTCTGTATCTGTTTTACCTGGAAGTCTCTCCTATGTTCATCTTCTCCAGGGCAATCTCCACTCCATCCACAACACCAATAGCACTGCCCTCGCCATAGTCGAACTCAACATCGCGTTCTTCAAACACTCTACCCTCGAAAGAACCAGATATATGGGCTGCAAATCACAGACCCCGAATGAGGTTAAAGCAACCACAGAATCTAGATAAACCCCGACTTACCCTTGACGAAGGCACCATCGGTGGGCGACCGCTTTTTATCGCTCGGTTCTAGAATGATGCGGTCAATGCTTCCGTCTTGGTTTGGACTCAGATCTTCGCCCTTCCAGCCCAGCATTTCCAGCTGCAAATAAGAATTGAGATATATTTATTACTGTACTTCACTGGCTAAGCCGTGTTCTGTACCTCGAAGATCAGCGTGGAGTCGGGCGGAATGGTGGGCGGACTGCCGGCAGAGCCATAGGCATAGTTGGGAGCACATGTCAGAAAACAGCGTTCCCCCATCTTCATGGTGGCCACTCCCATGTCAAAGGCTTTGATAACACGGCCTAAGTAAAAGGAAAAGAACGAAAAAGAAAATTCTAGAAACTGCGACTTTGGCCGAATTCTCACGTCTCTATCTCACCTTTGCCGAGCGCAAATTCAAAGGGCTCATTGCGACTCACGCTCGAATCGAATTCCGTACCATCGACCAGGCGGCCGGTGTAGTGCATGGAGACGGTGCATCCACTGTGCGGGGTCTCGGTGCCGGTACCCTCTTTGAGGATTTCCTTGAGCACGCCACCATCTCCAGACAGGTCGATTTTTTGCGTTTCTTCCGGCATTTTTTTTTTCGGCTTCTATGATTTCTGATTTCTTCTTAGAGCTGGAGAAACATCGATGTTAATATCGATATAATCGATATTTGGGTCTTAACTGCAGACGTCGATAGTTTTTTCAAACATCGATTTTCTTGTGGGCTGAGTGTGTACCGCGGCCAGCGGTCTTATTGATAAAACATACCCACAGAAATATACCGAAGTATACCGTCTCACTTTCAAAATATAGCGCCAATATACCCATGGAAAAACGAAACTACCCTTTTCTTTAAACAGATGTGCTAGAGTAAAAACGCGAAAAAACAGGACTGCTTGCAAATTATTCTTGTAGATCCAACTAATTTAAATAGAGCAGTTATGCTATCGAACCAATGAAGCCGAAAGAGAAAATACAATTCTGTTGGTGGCAATCCTGGCTACTAGAGCGCGTATCTTTTAGTTCAAATTTGAAACTGAAGTTTTTGAAACGATAATGCCCACAGAAATCTATATTCCTGGGATTAATTTCGAGTTTTGTTTGTTAGTCGTACCAATTTTCCATCAATTATCCATTAATGCAATTACAATTAGACACTTTCTGCTCTTAATAACTCCACAGAAATGCAAATTAACTCTGTTGCCCGAGGCTTAGAGGTATATAAATTTATAAATTTGTGCAGCATGCATCAAATATAATCCTCTGACCATTTCGTTGCTCCTCTGTTTGATTATTTTGCCCTTGGCTTTTTGAAGTCCAGCAAAAACAAGAGCCAAATAAATTAATGCACTTAATTTTATTGGTTTCTATAATTCATCGCTTGTAAGCCGCACACAAACTGTGAGCGGTCTGTCGGATGGGTCGTGTTTGGCGATGTTTGGGGGTGTGGATGAGTGGAATATTGCTGATTGTTTCAAGGTCATATGCGGTGGAGTGAGATTTAACTGATTTATGGATAGTAACAGCCCCTTTGGTGGACAGTATTTGCTTCCTCTTCCCATCCCTGCGCGGGCATCCATACTCATATGAAACCATATCAGTCCCTTTAACCACTCTTGTAGGAAATATAATAGTACTTTGCCTCTGATTTGGCGGATATCTTTCTGTTCGTTCTTAGAACTTTGTTTGCAATATCTTCAGTCCCATTTCACTGTGTCTGTGCCTGTCCCTGTCCTTCCCCCTGCTAATAGCGCTTTGATTTTTGTCTCTGTCATTATAAATCGGTTCAGCTGTCGTTGTCTCCTGGTAACTAAAATATTGGACACTCATCAACTACCGCTGGAGGGACCGCGCACATGTTGGACTCGAAGTCGTGGCACACTTGTCGCTCATTAATAAGGGTGCCCATCCCCCACCCGCCCAGCTTCCACACAGAGCGATGTCCGCCCGACATCGGTGTCCATTACTTTTGCAGGTATACTTCTGCTCGTGCTCGTGCTCGTACTCGTACGAGTGGAGACGTTGACCAGATCTCTGGATGCTGCCCACGCTCCGCTCCGTTCCGTTCCGTTCCCGATGTCGAAGCTAGAGTCGAAGCTGGCAGCGCTCTGTTGCTCTGCTCAACTGTAAACATTCCAGCCAGCCGACAGGCCGAGTGGCCGAGTGGGGCCGAGCTTTCACTCAAGTTCAAGCTCAAGCGTGAGCTTTGCTCCTGCCACAGCACAGGATTCGTCTCCGTTCGTGCTCCATGCTCCATGTGGATGCTGCGTGCTCGTGGGTCCATGTCCGTGTGAAAAGCTGCGTTGAGCGCATTAATTCGTTGGGGTACAACCAGACAGGACGCACTTTCTCTCCGAGCTGAGCTGCCGCGAAAGTCTGCCTTGCGTTAACCGTGTACCGTTTGAACCAACTGTTTCTGTGCAAAAGTTAAGCCAAAGAGTGCTCCCCGATAAGGAAAGACAGAAAGACAGAACTATTGCTTAGAATAAAGTTGACAACTTTGACAACGTTTCAACATCCTGAGTCCAGACCAAAACTCCAGTTTTACTCTCTGGCCATACTCCCGCGCGTACCAGTGTGTGTGTGTCTGTGTGTGTAAGTGTCCGCGTCTCTCTGCGTGTGTGTGTCCGTGTCCGTGTGCGTATCCCAAAACTCCAGCTACAGCAAAAAAAAAGTGTGTTTTCATAAAACCAATTAAACAACAAACAGCTGAAATCCAACTAAAACTCCATTAAATAATAACCGCTTAAAAACCAAGAACCAAGGTAAACAAAATCTTACAAATTGCTGCTCCATCCTCTTCGCCATCTTCTCCTCTCTCTGCCCTCTGCCCTCTTCCCTCCTTGTTTCATCCCATTTAAATCCCTCGCTGCACTCGCTCTGTGGTGCAACAGCTTAAAAGTATGCTGCGATTTTTCTCACTCAACATTTCGTGTAATTGTTGCGCCTCGACTTTTGTCCTGCTGAATTGTTCGGTTCAAAAAGGGAAAAGACATAAGAAAATTCGAAAAAGTATGAATATTTTTATTGGTTAATATGTATTATGAGTTAAATTTCATATAAATATATATTTGCTGTTGGTTTTCTTCGGTTTGAAAGGTCGCAACTTGCGACCTCGCAAGGCAGCAGAAAATTAAGCAAAGCCAAGATAAATTTATGTGGAAATTTATCATGTGTAACTTTGACAACATTTCTGTAGATTTTGTTTGGCTTCAAAGCGAAAAGGGCATCAGAAAATCGTAGCTTTGATATTTAATAGTAACTATGGTAAACATTCGCTAGTTTTCGGGTAAATTAAATTTGAATAAAATATCCTTGCGAGTATTTCACGTGGAAATGCATTGTGTGTAAACTGTTGAAAGTTTGAATAATTTGTTTTCGGTCTCAAAGGGAAAAAATCAAAATTACTTCGGAACATTTCCACGAGTAATTTTTGTGCGAAATTAATTTCTGTCGCAAATTTTATTGCTAAACTTTTCAAAAATTATATTAAACTAAATAACAAAATCAGTGTTGATTTACTTTAATTTTTGTTTGCTTTCATTGGATACGTTTTCATTTGAATTTTCCACATAGTTCGGTGAAGTTGGTATCTATTTCATTTAAAGACTGAAAAATTCCTATTTTCATTTGATTTTCGACAGAAAATTATGCAAATGCATTTTCAACAGAGTGATAAAGTTGGGAAAACCGAATAAATGGAATAAGGAAAATGTGTACATAGCGTACGTGTACGTGAATGCAGCAATTTTCCACTCAACATTGGGCTCTGATCCGTCTTGCAGTTTTCCCTTCCCTTTCCTTTCCTTTCCGTCTTCGTCTTCGTCTTGATGTCAGTTATTTGGCTTATAAACTGTTGCTTCTGACAGTTATCTGCACGAATCGAAGCAATTTTCCTTGGCTGTTGAAAAATCCCTGGTGATTTCCTCCCTTTCTTTGCCTTTCCTTGCCTTTCCACTTGGATGCCTTATTCTTGTTGCTTTGACTGATTATTTTATTCGATTTGATTCGATGGGTTTTCCAAATTAGAGCGCAAAGTATTTTCAGCGCGTTTTCATGGCGTTTTTAAACGCATATTATTGTTTTGCCAGCCACGTCTGTATCTGTGTGTGTTTTTGCATCTGTGGCACTGTTTTTGTGTGTGTGTGTGTGTGGGGGTCTGTCCAATTATTGTTGGATTTTGTTGTTGTTGTTGTTGTTGCTGCTGCAGCTGCGATAATTAAATTTTAATTGCACTCTCAACTTAAATTGCCATTTCATTGTGCTCAGATTTTGTTCCACTGCGTTTCATACAGAAATTGCGGTTTTCTGTGTCAGTCCCCCCTCCCCTCCCCGTCTCCTCCCCCAGCTATTATCGCCCCTTTTTGCAGCCACACTTCCTGACACTGCCCTATCCTTATGCAATTAACATTTGCACTGCTATCAATCAGTTTGGCCAAAAGAAAAACTTTTCTTTTAGTCATTTCCCTCTCCCTCTCTCCAAGGTTCCTCCCTCTTCCCTTCTACCTTTTGCCCATTGCCTCCTCCTTATCATTCAATTTTGGCCCCAAGGAGAAGAAAACTTTTCTGCCAAACTAACAACTGGAGAAAGCAGCAGCACACACACACACACACACACTGCTATAAAAAAAAAGAAGAGAGATGCCCCAAAACCCAAAAAAAACAGAGAGGGCCAACAACCAGAACGCGGCGTGTCTAAGTGGGCGTAAGTGGTCATGTATCTGTGTGTGTGTGTGTGTGATGTGTGGCTGTATATGTGAGGTACGAATGTGTCTCTGTGTGTGTGCCGTGTTGAGTGGCAAGTTGTGTACACACGCAGATTTTTCATCAATCATTTTGCTTGACTACACGCCTAGTTCACATTTTAGGAGACTCGTAGTTTAAAAAATTGGGCCGCAGAGAAGCACATCGATAGTTGCCGCGCGGGAATCGTGCAGGGATGTGGGGCAGTGATTCTGTGAATGGGGGGAGGATGGGGAGGCAAACATGAAAGCTCGGTGGTAACACGAGACCCGGGAGAGAGCCCCAATGGCGCCTTAAGCGGACGAATGCCGATGTCGATGGCTGCCGTGTGTTTTAAGACTTTAAGAGCCATCTGAAGCTGAAGGTCGGAAATAAAACCATCAGTGGATGGATGTGCTCACGGGGGAGGCTTCAAACTGTGTACCGAATAGGTTCAGTTATCGAAGAGAGTTCAACGAGGTATAAAATTAGTTGAGAAAGTGAATCATTGAAGGTATTTTGTAGTACTTAATTAAGGCAAGAGTTTCTGTGGATAGTAGGAATAGTGCAGCATCTTGTTAGGGAGACTGGGCCTATTTTGATCATAAGGATACAGAATTCAGTCCGCTATTGATTCCCAAATGAAGCTAATAGTCTGGAGTGTCTTTCTTTGAATTAATGCCTGGGGGGATTAGCTTATGGCTGGCTAAATAAATAAATATTTCGTATATATTGTTATAAAATATTATTTAAATTGTTATTGGGACTGGAATTAGTTGTTGCATATGCATGGGCACATAAATATTTCGTTTTATTCAATTGATGAATAGTAATATAAAAAAGAGGCAACCATTTCCATATCTATATCATATTCCTTCCAATTGGAGCTCCATATATCGACCACAATGTACTTGAAATGAAGAAAGCTTTTCTGATCCGTTCAGCTTACCTCCATATCGCTTTTGTGTTGAACAAACATCTTATTTTATCCTGGATGTCCCAGCTCCTGTTCCTGCTCTCTCAATTGTGCCGATGCTCTCGACCTGCCCTAGGATTCTTTATGATGATTCTGATTTCGAATGTTTTTCGATGTTATTGTCCTTATCTACTGTCCTTTCTATTTCCCTTTTCCCCACACACACTCCCCACCCATCGCATCCTCCCAATCCTGTCGATTCAGAGCGTCTGAGGAGTAGACATAATAAAGAAAAAGAATGGAAAAAGTTGTGTGCGTGTAAGTATAAGTGGGGAAAGGTATTGCTCTCACACACACAGATACACACCCATACAAATGGAGTTGTCGAAATTGCTCCACTTTCTCTCTGCCTCAGTGTGGGTGTCGTGTACGCGTACGAACGTATTTCTGTGCGAGTGTGTGTATGTGTGTGTCTATCTGTCTGCAGGAGGCAAATCCAAAATACCAAATCCCAAATCCCAACCCTCGTCGTTCTCATCAACCTGGCCTCCGAATGGCCACCCTTCTGCCTCCTGGTGGCTCCCTCTGCTGATCCGAGGACTTGCACCAAAACACTTAAACATCGACACGTTGTCTGTGTGCGTGTGTATCTGTGCGCCGTCATTTTGGGCCTGTGTGCGTCTACGCACAATATGTTTCGTCTTTAACCCAACCGAAAAGCTTCGTTTCGTCAGTCTGCAGACCGAAACGAGGAGAGGAGAGCTTCACAGGAGTCCTGCCTGTCCTGTCCTGCTGTCCTGCTGGCTGCTGGCTGTGTGGGCTGCCTGCCTGGCTGCCTTTTCCTTTCCTTCTGAAACTTTTAATGTGATTCTTTCGTATTAATTTCGACATCGTCATCGTTGCTCTGTTCTGCCCTTACCTTCTCTCCTTTTCTCTCTCTCTCTCCTGTCTCCTGGCTCCTGACTCCCTTTTCCTTTGGCATTTTCTATTTTTCCTTCTTACGCACTTTTTATTGCTCGTCTTACGTTTGCCTTCGCTTTCGTTTCGTTTCTATTTTATTTTAACAACATCTTCGTCGCCAGCATTGAATTTCTGTCGAGCTCGGCGCTTTTTTCCCCCCTCCACCCACTAAACTTGGCCTTTACCCATCTCTCTCTCTCTCTCTCACACTCTGCCTCTGTCTCTGTCTCTCCCACTCTCTCTGTCTCTTTCTGCTGTGCTGGGATGTGTGTGTGTGTGTGTGAGTGTGTGTATGTAAACTTTCTTGTTGCTTACTCTTTTATGCTCTCGTCATATGAAAACGCGACTTTGTTGCACTAAACGTAAGTTGGAAGATTTACAACATTTTGGTTTAACATACAACCGAAAGGGGTTGTGAGGGGGGGCGGGAGTGTTAAGAGAGTAGCGACTACTGTGTAGACAGTTGTGGTGCGGCAAGGAGGCGGTGGGTTGAAGGCCACGCTCAGTCTCACAGGAATAAAAACAAAAAAAACCAGGGGGAAACGTTGTGAGCCGCGGCAAGGGCCGCCACTCTACTTTTTTTACATCTGGCTATAATAATGATCCGATCTGAATCAGTTTCGGCAATCTGGTAGCTGTGGTCATTCTTCATGATTCAGAGTTTTTGGTGTTCTCGTATCTCAAAAGTTGTGGACTCCACAGATCCACAATACCATAGATATCACAGGAGTCTGGACACATTTCGTTGCTCTAGCTTGTATAGTCTGGCAGACATGGTTATGTCGACTTGCTTATAGATGCCGAACAAGAATATATAAGTGGAAACGCTTCCTTTCTTCACCATCCCCACAATCTAATATACCCCTGTACTCTTTGAGTACCGGGTATAAAAAAAAGGAAATGCTCTGTGAAGCCCATGGAGGAATGTAACTGGATTGGAGAGGGAGGAAAAGGGAGATGCCCCCCACCTCGCGTCCAGAGAGATGGGGCCATGATCCTTAAAAGAAAAGTTATTATGCATAAAATGGAATATTATCCACCGTAAACTACAAGTTTATGCAGTTTTCAGAGTGGGAATAGGAGAAGGAATAGCAGAAGTAGTGCGAATGGTAGGTGCCTGTGTATGTGGATGTGTGGGTGGGCACAATGTGGTGGGGGCAGGAGCAATTAACAAAACTCTGGATGTGGTGAGGGGTCAGCAAATAGTTTATGAGCCGAAAAATGAGCGAGAGACCGAGACCTCCCCGAAGGTGTAAACTTTCAAATGGTTCAGGTGTTTCACCACAGGCCACAAAATTCGGCTATTAAATGTAAGGGAATTTTGTTTTTAGTTTGCGGACGGACAATAAAAACGAATAGAATGGAATTTCTCTCTGAAATTAAATATTAAGTTTCCAAATAAAAAAGCTGCATTCCCCTATTCACGTACTTTCTCTACTTTCTACAAGTTTCAATTGTTTTAATCTTAATTTTATAATGTTAGAAGGTTTACTCCTTCCTCCATCCAACCATCTATCCATCCATTGGTTTCGTTCTCTTTTTGGGGCCCTCTCTTTCAATTGTTAAACAAAGGCAAGGAAAGTTTTTTTAATTGCTCATTATGTTTGATTAAGGTGGCTGCACTTGCCGCAGTGCCTTGCCACAGATGCCCTGCCACAGGATGCCCCATAGCCACAGTAAAGCTCGTTTCGTTTCGTTTCGTTTCGCTTGGTTAACGGATTTTCATCAGACTTCGTACATCAAAAGCATTTCTAATCAGCAAAAGGAGAGACGCAGGAGGCGCGCAAACAAGTTGCAAGTTTATTTCTCTGCTTTTTGTGTGTGTGTGTGTGTGTGTGTGTGGGGAGCACATTGTACTTCTGCCTCTCTGCTCTGCTCTGTCTCTCTGTCTGTCTGTTTGTCTGTATATGTATGTGTGTGTTTGTTGGGGGAATTGGAGCACATGCCAGCAGCAACAACAACAGAGAGAGAGTAAAATCATTTGAAATCATGCCGCACTCATAAAACACTTAAAAGACAATTTTGCTGTCATTCAGAGAGTGGGGCGCATTAGGGGGTGGAGACGTTGCGGCTTTAACTCTCTCTCTCTCTGGCAGTCTAGGGTTAATTAAATAAATTCCTAAGCCACTTTTGCCTTCATCAATTTTTCAGCAAAAAAAAAAGAAAAGAAAAAAGGACGAACGGCAACACTCAAAATTGGTTATACATAAATATTTGTGGGTGTTGGGTCTTGGCATGAGTGTGTGTGTGTGTGGCACAGAGTTTTTAGCAAGCTTTTCTCCCGCTTTCCTTCTTTAATGTAGGACCAACAAAGGGCAGCAGCAGAAGCAGCAGCGGCAGCAGTAAGCAGTAAGCTGTGTACAGGGGCTTGCAACAATTGGCTCTCCTGCCTCCCCTCGCCCACCACACTGCTGTGCTTCCAAGTGTAAACAGAGTCCCGACTTCCTGAGTCGGTTTCCAAGCACTCGACTCTCTCGTCCTCTCTCTCTCTCTCTCTCCCTCTCGAATTTCTTTGAGTCAAAAAATGAGTAGCCCGAAAATTCACTCAAACTTTCCATCAATGGGCGATGAGTTCTGTGCCACTGATAACAACCAGACACATGCACATGCCCCCACGCACACACAGAGAGAGAGTTAGTGAGAGAAAGAGAGAGGCATACACAGATAGAGCTGTTTAAAAAGATGTCCTAGTCACTGGTTACTAGCGTGAGGGGGGGACACATCCTGTGGATGCTTAAAAAAACACACACCATACAGAGAATCCTAAGAGTAACAGCGCGGAAAACGTTTGATAACGCCGCGCGCACAAAAGTATTCTACACAAAAGCCCACAGAGCTCTCCATCTCTCTCTCCCTCCCTCCTAGCAGCGCTGCAGCGTGGGTGTCTGTTTATGTGTGTATGTGTCTGTCTGTTTATGTGTATGTATGGTAGTAAATAAGCAAAAGGCAAAGACGGAAATAAAAAGGGCAGCAAGTGGACAAGACAATGAAATTGTCATAAATAACAACGTTGTCTACCAACAACACAGAGCAACAGCAACAAAAACAACAGCAGAAAAGAATGAAAGGAAAGGAAATCCCAATTCGGATACCGAATCATATGATACCCTTGCAGATCTATTGCTTGCATGACAAGTGATCCACTAGGGATCAAATGTGGCTATCAAATGTTGGGAAGGACATCACAAAGAAAGGTTTCACTCAGTTGGATAGATCGAAAGGCACTTCAAACATCTGCTGATAATCGTCATGCCCTTAATTTAAGGGTACAGCGAACGACTATAACGGAAGCAACTACAACAAAGAAATCCCCAGTAGCTGAGTGACTGGGATTTTTTCTCCCTATCTTTTTCATTCTTTGCTTTATTTTCGGGTGTCTCTTGGTCAGTGGCTCAACTCTTTTTATCATTTTCCCCTCCCCAAGAGGCCGTCCCCAGGGTATTTGTCGGGTGGATTACGTTTATGGAAGGTTGTGAATACAGATTTCTGAGGTGCATGTTTGCTATGGGAAACTGAAGACTAAATAACGAGACCTGATCTTTTAATTATTTCTCAATTTACTGTTTAATCTGTTCAACTTTTCCTTTACTACTTTACTTTACTGTGATTCTTCTTTATGTTTTGATCCCCTTTGATTCCCCAACCATCGATAGCGGATTGATTTATGAGAATAGTTTTGGTAAAAAACGAAGGAGCCCTACTTTTAGTTTCGGGAATCACTTAAGGGACACTCTTCATTCGATTAGCTTCATTCGGGGTTGGACTCTTCAGCACTCAGGCTTTCTGTAGTCCACTTCCTCTGCTTTATGTTGGATCCACTCTTTCGTTTTCCTTTTGCTTTCCTTCACTTCACTCTTTTTTTTCTGGTTTCTGTTGGATTGTGTTCTCATAACGGATATTCCAAATGGCTGCTGCGGCTGCTCTAAGTGACTTTTGTCAAACTTTTCGTGCCTGCTGTATCCTGCCTCCTCCCTGCTGCCTGCTGCCTGCCATCATCCGTGGCCGAATACCGAGTACTTATATAGTTATCAATGGGGGTACGAGGAGCCACATTAAACTAATGTTTAGTTGGCATTCGTAACAGTTTTGCGATGGCGATGGCTGCGACCCTCAAAACTTTGACCGTAAATTGTGGCACGTGATGGGCGTGGGAAATGGGAATGGGACTCTCTCTGTGGCATGGACACAATTGGACTTAGAAGACGACTGGACCGGGCGTGACCGAGCAATTGTTATTTCTTATTGCTTCAGTGTTTCGCTTTCAGAATTGAATTTTTATGGTCTGTGACAGTTTTCAGTATGATGGGGAGGTTCGAGAATGGGAAATGGATATATCCGTAGCTGAAGTTGGGTCCATCTCCCAGACTGGGGACTGGCTACTGGGAGGGGGGCGATACCCTCCCCTATCCAATTACCTTTTGTGTGGTGGCAGTGCAACAGGCAACAGGCTGTGGAAGAGATACAAATGTATCTGTGCGAACAATGCTTAAGCTCCGGCAGATGATTGCCAATTCTGGCTTAGTAGCCAGTCCTTTGTTTTGATGGGTCGTGGGGGGGGAGGGGGAGGGACACGGGATGGGTGGGCTGGGGAAATCAATCAAGGGAAAACTGGAGACTCCACTGACAGATTGATTGAGTCGCTCCATCAGAGATACATCGATGAAACGACAGCCTGTTCCCCATTCGCATCTCACTTCATATTTCAGTAGACATTTAACTAAATAAATATTCACACACTTTCACTCTATCTATCTTTCTCTCTCTCTCTTCCTGTCTCTCTCTCTCTCTTTCTCTCTTTTCCTCTCATCCGTTATACAGATAAAATTCAATTTAAATAAACCTTTTTTTGCTTTCATTAAATAAATGCAATATGCAAATATTTAAACAAACAACCGCACAGAAAAAAAAATGATTAAAAAAAGCAAATAAATAACGAACGAACGAACGAAGAGGAAACCCCCAGCAACAACAATGTGTTCATAATTATTAAAGAATTAATTAAATACATACAAAAGAGGAGAGAAGCTTAAAAATTTAAACCAATTATGCTAAACAGAAACCCAAACCATCTGTATCTCAATCTGTATCTGCATCTGCATCTCTTCTCTCGCATCCATGAGTCTGCATCTGCATCTGCACCTGCACCTGCATCTGTTATCGTATCTCTATCTTTGCTGCTGAATGCCCAGTGAGAAGAGGAAGCCAAAAGAAAAGAATAAAAATGCCAGCTCAAAATCAATCTGTCATTCGATCAGCAATCCAAGGCCAGCAAGCAATCAATCCAGCAATTCCATCATCAATTGCCACTGCCATCAATCCATCAGAAAACGACAAAAAACAAAACTAAAAATTAAATGCACGCAGCTAAAAGCCCACCAGCAACTAAACTAAAATCAATTTCTAATTAAAACAAATATAAAAAAAAAAACACAAATACCTAAACAGAAACACAAAGAGGAGCCAAAAGCGGAGCCACACAAAGCAAAGAAAACAAAACAAAAAAAAGAGCAATTAAATCTTTCCATTAATTATGGAACATTCATCAACATTTTTGTTGTGTTTGTTCCATCTTCAAAACGAAAAGGTCGCCTCCGCCGCCGCCGCCAGTTGCCAGCTGCTGTCATCGGGAGCACAACGCCGACTGGGAAAATCTGCAACCAAATATACAACAGATTCAGCCAGAAGACCAACAGCAGCAGCTACAGCATCTACAGCATCTACAAGCTACAAAGCGAACCACAAGATACAGCATCCACGACAGCAGCAACCTTAACTTCGACTCTACAACTAAATTGCTGGGTAAGTGGAAATCCTAATTTGCTCCTAAGTGGAAACGAAACGGAATAGCCGGTTATGCAAAAGGGAATGAGTGAAATGGAACAGAAAACAAATGGTAAAGGCTGGAAAAGAGGGAATCATAAGAAAGTAAAGAATAAAGTAGAAGTAAATAGAATCTTTAAGGAAGTGAAGTTAGGGAAGGGACAAGAACCGACTAGGAAGGAGTGTAGATGAAGATATAGGAACGGGGCGGAACGGAATAGCCTGTTATGTGGTTGGGAATGACTGAAATAAGAACAGAAAACAAATGGTAAAGGTTGGAAAAGATGGAAGTAAACAATATATTAGCAGAATCTACTAGAACTTGCAGTAAGTTAAGTTAGTGAAGGGAAAAGAACAGACTGGGAAGGAATGGTAGATGTAGATATAGGAACGGGCCGGAGAAGATACTTTTAGTAAGTTAAGTTAGTGAAGGGACAAGAACGGACTAGGAAGTAATGGTACATGTAGGAACGGCACGGAACGGAACTGAAACAGAACGTAATGGAAATGCACCGTAAATGGAGCGAATTAGAAAATGCTGAAATTAAATTTCCACACAATTTTTTCGTCTAGTCAAGTCAAACACGAGTCAAATCAACGCAGGATATGTAGGCAACAAAAAAAAAGAAGGGAAAAAGGATGGGAGCATATAGAAGGATTTATCACTCCGTGATAGCCTCAACGAATCTGGGAATACCCTCTCCGGCTCTTGCCGGACAAGAACAGGAAGCGGAATGGAAGGAAAAGGAAAGCAGAGGTTTAGGAAACAAACAAAAAAAAACAACTGAGAAAGAGAAATGCCAGAACGTAGTTAAGTAGGTGAGAGTCGGAGGAAGGACGACAGGATATCAAACAAGCAAAAAAAGCAAAATGAAAACAGAAATAAGGAAGGTAAAAAAGGTACGAAAAAGAGTGGTGGTGCCGGGGACAAGATAAATGGAAAGTAAGTCCAATGAAAAGGAAATAAATAGAGAAAAAAGAGAAGCCCAGAGAAGGGAAGAACGGAAATAATTTGAATTAAAGATAAAACTACTTAAAGTGCTTTTAAATCTCGAATTTTAATGAAACTTTCAGCCCTTAAAAGGTCTGGTTGTGCCTCCACAGAAAAAGTGTCCTTCCTTCTGCCATTTCCTTTTCCATTTTCCTTTTTCCGCATAAAGTAACATGTCGTAACATGGGAGTAATCGTGTCGTTGTGCCACAACTTCACTTTTGTTAGGGCATTGGACATGCAACTTGTCAGAGCGACGCGTCGGGGCTACCAGCAATCAAATAGTGTTGAGCTCAGCGCTGTCCAGGCGGATGGGCGGGTGGATGGGGGTGGGTGGGTAGGTGGTTGGAAAAAAGCGTAGGAAAATTCAAAATGGCATAAAGGCAGCTCCATGAAATACTGCAAATCGTCGCCAACGCAATCGCAATAGCAATCGCAGTCGCAGTTGGGAGCCAGCCCTAGTCAGCACCATCCCCCAGCCATCCCTCCCCCCACTTCTTCTTGTCGTCCACTCGCTGCTGCTGTTGTTGTTGTTGGTTGTGTTATGAATTTCATATTACACACGAAAATCCAATAAAAATCACCGAAAGCAATTTTCGTTGGCCAGCCCTGTCGCTCTGTCCCTCCCTGCTCCTGCCTGTCCACCCTTCCTCCCGCATAAAGACGTTTTTGAAATTCCTCTCCGAATTTGGAGTGTTTTTTTGCTGACCGAAAAATTTGTTTTATTCACTCTTCTTTTCTATTCTTTTTTTTCGGTAGGGGGTGGGGGGGAGCAATTTTCAGTGTCCACAACGATGCATGTTGCAACGCTTTAAGCCCGCAACAGTTTTTTACTGGCTGTCACCCCTTGGATGCTGCTGTCGCTTTGCACTCCCGAAAGTTGATAGTTGCTTAATTTGATTTTAATTCTCTGGCATAGGGGAGGGGGCAGGGAAATTGCGAATACGAATTGAAATTTGCCAGCTCAGCATCAATTAAAAATTCGGCACAACTTTTTTCGATGGGGTGGGAGTGGGGCAGATGGGGCAGTCTTTGCGTGGTGTTTCTGCTCTTTAATTTTGAGGAATTTGCTGAAGTTCCTATCGTATTGGAATTCCCACGATCTTTGGCAATATTTGTGGTAAACTTTTAAAACAGAATTTTATTGCGAAATGCAAACTGAGAATCCGTGGTCGGTGGCCAGTGGCAGGGGGTCTGGTGGGCTGGTGGATGGACGTTTGCCATTTCGGCCGAAAAGTTCATTTCCCCAGTTGTCAACAGTTTATAATAGTTTTTCCTTCAGTCGAATACCCCCCTCTCTGCCTTAGTTGTTTGATGTATTTCCTGCTTTCCATTTCTATCAGCTGCCTGCTCGATGTCCTCTCGATGTCCTCTCTGGGACACTGAATACTGGAATTCCAGTTGGTTTATTTCATTGCAACCGAACTGTCGTATGCAAATCTGCTTTGCTGATTAAACCTAAATAATGTTGGGGCTTTCCTTTGCTGCTGTGGGCTCCCCCGAGATCTCCCCGCTCTCCTCTTCTCCTTTTCCTGACATCTTGGCAGTCCTGCACTGCCACTGCCACTGCATCCATGTCTTTGTCTTGGCTGTCTGTCCCTTTGAAAGATGGCCGAGCAACTGTACGGGGATCGCTGTGGCTCTTCCACGGAGTTGAATAACTTTTTAATGGAGTTGGGAGCTACTGTAAATATATACATATATATGTATGTATCTAGCAAGTTATTTTATGCTCGGATTAGGAGTAGTTGTTTCCTCTGAGATAATGTTTATTAAATTCCATTCTGCTGAATAGTTTCCTCTTCAGTAGTTTTTGGTCTGCCTTTAGAGGGCATCAAACTTTCGTATTCTCGTGGCATCCTTCCTGGTTGCTTGCTGGTTGCCTGCTTGTTGCTTTACCCATTGCCCTACCCCCTACCCACCCACCCACCCATTTTTCTTTCTGGGGAAAATCTGAGACAATTTTCAACTTATAAGAGGCCGCCTGCCTCCATTTGTATAATGGGCACAGAGTCCTGCATCCTGCATCCTGCAGCAGTAGCAGTAGCAGCCACAGCAACAGCAACAGCATCCGTTTGCCGTGTCCTGGCGGCCACTTGTTGTTGCACACACACACACTCATTCATTCTCATGCATTCTCAGAGCTATTCTCCTTTTTTGCAGGATGCCTTTGCTGTGTTTCCTTTTAGTCTGCTGTCTGCTGCACGTACTATAACATTTCCAATTTAATTTCTCTCTTTCTGCATCTGTCTGGGTGTGTGTGTGTGTGTGTGTGTGTGTGTGTGCGGGTGTCCTGGTGTGCTCTGATGTGTCCTGGTGGGTGACTCTCGGCTGGTGGTTGGTGGCCATTGTCTTTGTCTTTGTTTGCTGTGCCATTTCCCGTTTTCCGCCATCAAATTAACTTCTCTCTCTATCCCTCTCCCTCTCTCTCTTTGGCGGTATCTTTATCCTTTCTATATCCTTTCCTGCAATAGATTATAGTGGAATATTTTTTGGTCAGAATTTTAATTAAACTGCGCCAATGGCTGTTAAATTGTTTCTAATGTCAGCTGCTCATCATCAGCATCATCATGCAGATGCATCTGCATCTGCATCCGCATCCGCATCTCCATCTCCATTCTCTCCCACTCGTCATCATCATTGTCATCCTCATCCGCATCCACATCCACATCGACATTCACATGCACATCACCATCAGCATCCCTAGCATTGCCATCAGCAACGCCATCCTCATCATTATCGATGCGATGTGTGACCCAGTTGGTGTGGATGTGGATGTGGTGGATGGGCAACAGGCAAGCGTCTGCCTGAAGCCGAGCTGAAGCTGGAGCTGAAGCTGGAGATGTGTGCGTGACAACTGGTGCGGTCACGTGGCTGCAGTTTAGGCCCTGGAATAGCGACAGATATCATTAATCTTAATATATGCTACGGCGCTTGCCGCCACGCTTCCTGAATCATCATTTCATGGCGAGTATTTGAGTCCTCAAAATCCAGGGATTTCCCCCCTGATTTGTGTTCCCCTTCTGCACGAGTCCATCACCGTTGACCAGGCAGCCGAACAACAAATAAGCCCCACTCTCTGTCTCCATTTCTCCACAACTCCCTGTTGTTCCTTCCTCTCTCTCTCTCTCTTGCTGCACTTTTCTGCATTTCCCTTGTCGTTTGTGCTGTTGTTGTAATTACATAGCACTTGTTGTTTTGGCTTTGTGCTAACAAAAGCTTTGACTCTCTCACCAGCACTCCGGCCCACCAGTGCCACAACTCCCAAAGCTCCCCGGCATCCATCCATCCATCCATCCATCGATGGAGGCTGTTGCTGCCCGCCTCCCCCCCTGCCTGCCTGCCTCAAAGAGGGGCACCAATAACCGCACTCGAAAGCCTGCTTGCTGCCGCACAAAAGTATGCAGCAGTATTTTGCCGAAATGACTTTTGAACCGTCCGCCCGCCGTTCGTTCATCGTTCATCGATGGGCAATATTTGTGCATCGAAAGTGTTCGAGTATGTGTGCACGAGTGCCGAGGGATTGTATAAGAGTGCATTGAATACAGGCATTTGCCTGAACGAATGAATGAATGAATGGAAGGCCAAGAGGGAGAGGCCACCTCTTCTGTGCCCTGGTCCGTGTCCGTGTCTGTCTGTCTGCCTGCCATATCGAAAACACTCTAAAACTCTGAATTGAAAGCTCATTTTACATGCAGTTTTACTTTGATTGGCTCTCGAGTCGCACTTAACCGCCTGATTAGCAGGGAATCGGGGCAGGAATCATCGGGGAGCCCAGCCAGGGAATCTGTGCCCATTGTTAGGATCTGCTCTAATTCAACTCGAAATCCCCGATAAGTAGCCTCCCCAGCCTCCTCCCCAGAGCATAATTTGCTGGCAGCTAAAGCAAATTTGTTCAGCCATCTCCATGGATCACTCCCATAGATGTGTGTGTGTGCCGCTGGAGGGTTCAATTATGAACAGACGACCGCAAAAAGTTGAAACCTCAAAGCGGATACTGTGGGCCACTTACCACACGGGAGTGGTGTGTGAGTGGTGTGTGTGTGTGTGTGGCATCCTTGGCAGGTAATTTGAGGCCGTGCAGCATGTTAAAAAATGCAACCAGCACAGCGAGGCACCAGCCACCAGCCACCTGCCACAGGGGAGCCGCAGAACGAGCTCCAAACCAGAGGCAACTTTTTGCGCGTTTTTTGTCGCGCCTAAGCGGTTGCAAGTTTAACCCGTCGCCAGGGGGGGGTGGGCAGGGGGCGACTGCTGCTTGGGCTGGGGTACCCCCTTACTCTTTCCAATTTCAAGGCTCATTGTGTATGTGGGAGATTGGCACTGCTGTTGCCGCTCATCATTGGCGAAGCATTAAATTGACTTTGAAACTTTTTACCTGCCAGCTTTGTGCCACTCACACACACACACACACACACACACAAACATGTAGCCAGGAAATTGGAACGAACTGAAACTAAACTTGAAATTAATTAACCGCGACAAGGGCCAAGGGTTCTCGTTCTTTCCTGCCACCCTCCACCCTCCCAAGGAGAACGAAAAGTCCTAGCATTTGCTTTTGCTTTTGCCTTTGGCCACTTCTAGATACACACGCACACACACAGAGAGAACATAACTCATAAAACCTCTAATTACACAAACAGCTGACGCAGCCAAAAGATACTTCTAGAGAAACACAAAGACACGGAGAGAGAGAAAGCGGTAGAGTGTGGGAGAGAGCGAAAGAGAAAGTGAGAGTTGGGAAGAGGGATGTTGGGGATGCTTGGATGTTCGTAAGCTGCCCCTTTGGGGGTAATGTTTGAAATTAGCTCTCTCTCTCTTTCGTTCACTCTGTCTGTTGCTCCACTCGGGAATCAAATAAGTTGAATATTTTAATTTTCCATCATAATTAATGCTCTTTCAACCCCCCACCCCGCCTCTCGCAGACTTAGTTTATCCCTCAGATGATGTGGTCTTGCCCGCTCTCTCTCTGCCTGCCTCTGACTCCCTTTGTGGCCATCGAGCACGTGTAAATTATTGTGGCTCCCTGTGGCAGTGATGCCCATGCGGCAGTAGTGTAGGATCTAAGGGTATTTTGTGTGCCTGCAGGACTCCTTATAGGAATGCTCTCTCAGGAACTAGTATTCCCCTCCATCTAGTTCTCTTTTAAAATCTGGAATCTGGAAAAATAAGCTGTGGTTATAGCCGGTATTTTGCCTTGCTTTATATCTGAGAGTAACGGCTACTCGCTGCGTCAAAATACTCGATACTCTGGGCATTCCTGCTGGGGCATCGCTGCTGTTTTGTTGCTTGGCAGCATCGTTGGCGCTCTTGCCACACGCCACACGCAGCCATGCCGCCGCCGCCGCATGTATTTCAATTACTGCATTTCCCCCTGCCTCTCCTCTCTCTCTCTCTGGCCCCAGCCTGGCCCCAGCCGTAGCCACTGTTTTAATTTGCGCTTCGCTTGCTTTTGTTATTTTTTCTGCTTCTGCCTCGCATTTTTGCATGCCCCTCAGCAGCGGCGAGCAGAGGGTATTATGATTTTGACTAAATGTTTGCCTCGCATGTCCTTCGGTCTGTTTCGCATGGCTAAGCCAGGGTATCAATAGCTTCGACCCCCCGCGGATACCTCTCCGCTTTTTTTCTTGTTTCTTGTTTTGTGTGGCTGTTGTTTTTGTGCGCCTCGCGTTTTTACGCAAATTCATTGTTTTAATTTACTCAAGTTTGTTGACCGAAAACAAAAACTAATCAATGGATGCCGCCCTGCCACCAGTGGCAGCCACCCCCCACCCGCCGTTTAGGGGTGCGCTTGGGGAGCCAATGGCTCTGGAGGTGGAGCCTACAAGGTGACAAAGCATCGCCCCGCACTCAGAAAAAACAACACCACTTAATGGGGTTAACAGAATATATTTTTTAATTAAACATTAAGTCTGCTCCCAACTTTTTGCTGTTGCTCTGTTGTCTGTTGTCTTTTTTTTCTTGTGGTTCTTTCTGGCTTTAGTTCTCTGCTGTTTTTCGTGTATTTTGTGGGACTTTTCTTTGCGGTTCCTTTTAAGCAGTCCGCCAAGCTGTGGCCGAAAGGATTTGCCATCAAAGGGCCAGCACTAAGATTCTGTGTATCCACGGAAACCTCAAAGACGGAGAGAGTTAATGAATAAACAGGCAAAGGCAAAGATTCAGAGTAATTTTGAGAGTTTTTCAAAAGCTTTTTAGTCTCTATGAGCAAAGTAGAATGGAGATAGAATGGGGGGTAAGGGTTATGGCAAAAGTTAACCGATTTGAGCGATAGAATATACTTCTAGGAGGATATCTGTGGATGCTCTAATAAAAGTGCAAGCAGAACTTTAGTTTAATCTTTGCTCTCTACTGCTGTTGAATATTTAGTGGATATGGTAGGAGACTTGACTTCTGTAGATATTTCAGCACAGTTGAGGTTGCTTGTGAGAGTATATAACTATAGTAAAACAATGTCTTTTATAGTTCGCTATTTATTTTTTCATACTTCGCGCTTTCGATGCCACAAAAAGCGATCCGGCGTTGATCAACACATTTCTAATGTGGCAGTATATTTTTGGTATTTTTTTTATGCTAGTGTTGCCGTATTGGCTAAAACAGGTTATTATAGTACATGGGGTTGCCGTATTGGCTGATAGAGGTTATTCTACCACAGCTGTGGTAGGCTGTGCACAGTAAAGTTTTGCGATTTCTACTTCTATTTAAATGGATATTATATATTCCCCTATTTTCTATTCATTCACAGCTAAAAATTAAAAAACTGAACGAAACAACGATACTAAACTGAACTCAAGAAGGCTATAAAAAGGAAAAGGATCATTATCAACCAGAAAGAACAAGAACAAGAACCACAACTGCTACCTTAGGTTTCTCAAGCTCCAAAAACAAACAAAAACGAAAGCAAACAAAACAAACAACAAAAAATAAATAAAATACAAGTGCAAATTATGTAAATTATAGCAAAAAGCAAATACGCAGAGGAAAAAAGGAAGAAAATCAAAAGCAAACGAAAGAGAATTAGTCAAATAGAAGCGGCAGCAAACACACAGAGAGGGACAGAGAGAGAGAGAGAGAAGATCTGTGACCAGGAAAACCGGAAATTAAATCTGCAACGTTTCTGCCAGGAGACCAGGACGACCAGGAGACCGAGGACCCGAGACCTCAGAACCCGAAAAGCAAGAGGAAGCCGCAGCAGCCGCAACCGCAGTAAAATCCGAGTCGAGCGAAGGGAACACGCGTGCCAAATATTTGCTCAAAAATAGGAGAGAGAATAAAATAATAATCAAAGGAGCGGGAGAGTGGAGAGAGGAGAGCATCCCAGAGAATTGAGAGATTCATTCGGCAGGCGAGGAGCACGTTTCATGAGCACTGCAGCACGCTTTGGGAGCAGGGAAAGGCCACGGACCGCCTTCACCGGCGGCCATTGTTGACACTCGCTCTGAACTCTGACCCTCCTGCGTTGGTTGGTGCGTCTCCGTCTCCGGTCCAAGCCACAGCCACAGCCACAGCTCTTTGTCTCCAGCTCCTGCTTTTGTGCTAATCATCGCGGATAGAACGACGAACGACTGCCTGAAAGGAGGCGACGGAGGAGAAGCCCTGGCCAACTATTTAACCAAGGTGACGAGGCAAGGATTGCTAGTCCCCAAGGAGGAGGAGGAGGAGCAACAGCAGCAGCAGCAGGCAGTCGGAGGTCAGGCAGCTATTCAACCCAAGAGGCAGGCGAAACAAGCAAACCAAGGACATGGACTCCCCGCTGCCGTCGTCTCTGTCGCTGTTTGTCCTGTTGATCTTTCTGGCGATAATTAAAGGTGAGTGTGCCACTCCTTGCACCCGTAAGGACACCATCTCCAACACCTTTGTTTGTCTTTCATCCGACAGTCAAAAGAACTTTCCCTTTTCTGATTAAATTGCTGGGAGAAACTCTGACAAGAGTGCCGTTCAATGGGTGGGAAAATTGTTGCACTTTTCGCACCACCTTCAGACCTGAGCCCTCCGCCTTCAGCTCTCAGTCCTCAGTCCCTCAGCCCTCAGCCTGAATTCCGTCAGTTTATCTTCCATCAACTTAAAGGGGGAACCAAGAGCAAGCGCGTCTTGCCTCCGTCGGAGACTAACATTTGCGTTAACAAGTGCTTGGGGTTTTCCCCCGTTGAGAGCGGGGAAATGCTGCCGCTGCTGCAAACAAATCCCCGCACTCATGTCCCACTATCAATTTCAAATGCGAAATCTTTTCCTATTCCTGCTGGCTCCTTCCTCGACGCATAAATCTCTCCTTACAAGGTGACACTCGACGGCCCTGCGACCCTCTCTAGCATTATTCAATTCCGCATCCGATTTTTCAATTTCCTTGCGAGCATTTTCACGGTGCTTTAAGCAGGCGGAGGCGGAGGCTGAGGCGGAGGCTGCGAACAAAACGCCATAAAAAAAAGAAATGTAAAAGAGTCAAAGCCAAAAAGCACACACATTCCATACACTCTCTATCTTTCAGATATGTGTATATATATATATATGTATTTCTTATGTACTGTAGAGGGATGGGAGGTGTGGGTGTTGGGGTGTTCGGGAAATTCCCACGCGAAGCGGACCATAAATTCACATGGAGATCGCCCAGAGCCAAACTTGGCCATATTTTTAGTTTTCACTGCTCGCTGAGCTGCTCGGCAATTGCCGGGCAAAAGCGGGCGGAAAAAAGTTGCAAAAACAAAGATGGTGAATAGACCCAGACAGACAGACAGACAGACAGAAGGAGGGGGCGGGCGAGAGAGCAATGAGACAAATATTCAAGTAGAAAAAATACAATTGTCATACGGAGAACGACGAAGGAGCCCCAGGAGGCCGCACTTCAAATCCGCCATCTGGCTCCCCAGGGGAGGGGGAGGGGGAGGGGTCTTCGCCGCTCCTCGAGAAAGAGAGAACAAAACACATGCGTTTCCTTCACTTCCTTCCCACTTTCCTATATAGTGTACATATATCTGTCCTTCTTTTTTTTAAGTTGCATCGAGAGTTGAAAAGTTTTCTTCTTTTTTTATGGTGGCTTTGGCAAAATGAAGTCTCATGTGCCCCACTGTGGACAAAAATAACAAGCTGCGGCACGACAAGGGGCACGGGGCACGAGTCAATTCTGTCGCTTGTTCTTGCCTCCAAGTGTTTCCACTTTGAGTGGGCAATGGGGATGGATGCACATGCTGGATCTCGGTGGATACTCGCATTGTGGGGCACACAATCTTTATCTTCATTTCGTTTCTTCTCGAAATCTATCTAATGTCCCGAAAATGCAGGAATTCTCTGAGGCTGATTGCAAAATGATAAATATTTAATGTCTGGGAGCTATTGAAGTTTTCACACTTGAAAAAGCTAAGCAACAGCAGTCTGTAAAATCAACTTCCGGCCTTAATTGACTCTTCACATCCTTGAGTTTCCATTATCCTCTCTCTCTCTCTGTTTAAACACACTACTTATTATGTAGTGGAGTTTCGGGGCAAACAATAAAAGCTTAATGCTTATCGACGAACCAATCAATTAATCCTAATTGCTTCCTTTCAGCCTTGCTCTGCTCTGCTTGGCTCTCTGTGAAATGCTGTCCAGTGGAAACGCATGGAAAATTTCTGCCCCACTTCGTGGCCCGTGTGACAGGTCCCGGCCTGGGCCAGGTCCTCGTCCTGGACCTGCTCCTTGTCGTGGTCCTGAGCCCATTGTCTTCTTGTCGCTGAAAAGTTATTACTTAAGCATCGCTGAGGGAGTTGACGAGAAAATCTTTGACTTTGTCCTGACCTGTGCTCCGTGCTCTGTATTCCCTGTATACCCCCTCTCTCTTGTTCCCCCCTTTGGTTTCCGTTCTCTGATTCGCTCCGACAGAGACTAATGAAGACACAGCAATCGCATCGGTCGTCGGATTGGGTTTCGCTTGGCGGCAAAAGACAAATATTTTCAATAAGCTGCTGCCTGCCTCATCGCAGCGATATCAAAGTGTGCACTGATTGGAAAATCAGCAGTTTCGAAATTGCAGAGAGAGAGCAGAGCAGAGCGGAATACAATAATTTAATATTCCATGTTGAACGTGGAATGTACCCATTAATCAGTTCGGAATATGGGGGGTATATTGTATGCCTTGGAAGGTACCTCGAATGAAGCTACATACATTGTTTATCTGATTGGTGGGTATCTTGTAGTCGTTATATCTCATTTTTGGCGCTAATTTTTGTTGTTTGGCAGTTGGCAAACGCATAAATTGTGCGGCATTTCGGGTCCTGTCCTGACTGCAGCACCTTGACAGTGTCAAGCGTTTGTTATTGCGTTGCGGGACTCACTGGAGAGAGCAACCTCCCTCCCACCCCTCCTCCCTCCTGCTGTCGTCTGTGTGCTTATATATGACCCGGTCATATATTTTATTTTAAGGCATTTTACGCATTTTCGTACATTTAAATGACATAAATTTCTATTGGATTTGCGTGCTAAAGCCACAAGGAATCCTCTGCTTTCTGCTCTCTCTGTCTCTCTCTTTCGGCTTTAATTTACATTCATTTTCCCGCAGGAGCCTTGCTTGGCCATAATATATTTGTTAATATCCCAGCTAATATCCTGGAAGAGAACTGCCCCCGCCTC